>OY728164.1:1346006128-1348506128 GCA_963277665.1 Viscum album
TCTATAGTAGTGACTAGGATTAGTGACCTTCTGGGATATTTCACATGGTGCGAGTGAGTGAGGACAAAACACACTATAAAGGACATGTGTTAACTTGTGGGGACTATCATTAGTTAGATGACCCGTTCAGGTATGTGGGAGGGCCCCAGGGTGGGGACCATGTGTCTTCATGGGAAACTAGTAGTACATGACGGTCTATGACCCAAAGACTATGTTAAGGTGGGGACCATGTGGGTGGGCTTGTAGGTGGAGGCCATGTGTCTGTAGGAAAAATTGGTTGTACCGGGCGGGCAAAGAACAGTCGAAAATGTTAAGGTGGGGGTGTATGTGCTCTCAACGGGACCTAGTTATAACAAAGGATTAAATGAATATATTATATGACTCATTTCAACATGGTGAAAAATTCATTTCAGGTGCCTACATGATTAGAACTCCACATTAAGCGTGCTTGTCCTCGAGTAGTGACCATGATTGGTGATGTTCTGGGATGTTTCCCAAGGTGTGTGTTGGTGAGGACAAAAACCACTAGAAATGACATGTGTTGGCATGTGGGGACTATAATTAGTTAGATGACAATTCTGGAATGTGGGTGGGACCTAGGGTGGGGACCACATGGGTAGGCCCTAGGGTGGGGACCACGTATCTGCGGGGCAACTGGTGGGACCTGGTAGGCTAGGACTTGACGACTATGTTATGGTGGGGTGTTTGTGCTGTCACCAGGACCGAGTTGTTACAAAAAAAATGTTATTTTATAATCTATAAATAGATTATGAAATTATAGGAGTAGTATATCAATCATATTGCAGAGTAGGTGATATTAACTTCTAAACTTTTCATTAACAACTCCTTATGTTACCATTAGTTTATTGGGGGTCCTCACCTAAGATTCAAATCATATTTTCCTTTTTATATCATGGAACCAATTAGAGAAGAGGTCATGTAATCAATGGTAATGGATGTTGATATATCTATTAATCATGATATTGTTGACACCACTATTCTGACATGTATGAATAATGGCACCGGTTCAGTATGGTTCACGATACAGATGAGCATTAATTGAAACTGCAAGTGGGAAACGATAAGCGTTATATGGTCATAGTTATTTATCTAATGAGGAAATAAATTGTAACATTATTCTTATTTGGGAATAAAGGGAACTCAAATATGTCTTATTAAAAAAGAATTTTTTATGGACAGTTAAGATATATTTTAGGGTTTAATAAGATCTCGTCTTGGAATTAGTCTCATGTTTAGTGCAGGAAGTGCTGTTTTTTCAATTTTTTGGATTTCTGTTTCATAGAAACATGTGTGGATTTGGATAAGATTTATCATTTTTAGGTGATTCATGTAATATGTTCAATTTTAAGGGAATTTTTCATTGTCTTCTAAAATGAATATTTGTTTATTGGTATGGTTCATGAATAGTTGATGTGATTTTATTTATTTGTTTTTGGATGTTAATTGTTAGATATTTTGGGGGTGGGATTTTGATAAAATGGAAGGGGAATCCCTTAAATGATTAATGGATTACATTGATGATTTATTACATGGTTGGATGAGATTTTTTTGGTCATTTATGATTCATTGTGTGATTATTTCATTAGTTTTGGTCCTAATTTATTATTATAATGTTTTAGGGTATGAGGTCGGATCCTACACTTATTATAATTTTAATTTTCTATAGTATGATTTCTTATCTATTTTGATCATCATTTTTTGATGGATTCAATAATTGGTTTTTGGGATAACTTCTTTTATCATTCAGTTGTTCTTATGAGTATTTTTTATATGGAGGTTTATTAGTTCATTATATAACAACCATTTTTTTATTTTTAGGTTTCCATTTTTTGGGTGATAAGTAGAGGATAATGATTCTAGACATTCATGTTTCCTTTTTTATGATTCCTTAATATTAATTATTTTTTATGATTTAAAATGGTGGGTAAAATTATATTAGTTCTTTATCCACCTTTTTTGTACTAGTTTTCTAGTTGAGGTTGAGCTTTTTCCAAGGGTTCCATATTATTGTTTTTGCCTGGGTATTATATTATTCTATGTCATTCATTGATTTCGTAGTAAACTTTTCATACTATACTAACTCTATTTTTTCAAACAAGAACACATAATTATTTTAGATCTGTATGGTCTGTTTCTCATTGAATTTTAATTTTAAAAAAGAATATTTATGGGAAGAATATGGTAGGGTGTGGAAAATTTTCACAACATTCTGGAAAAAAATTTCAATTTTATTAAATTATTGAACTATAATTTTTTTGAGTTTTCATATGTAATTTTAATTTTTTATATTTTTTTATAATGCAACATGGTAATTGATTCATTTGCTAAGTACTTAAAAACCCCTTTCAATCCAGTGAAAATATTGAGATAACTTAATAGTGGGAATATTCATGGTTTGTTTTTCATTTTTCAAGACAAGAAGATTCCTCAATGATATATTAAAGAACGTTTTTTCTATGGGTGTGACCCTAAAATTTAGATTTACGGTTGGGAAAACCGTGTATCATAAAGAATATGGGGTATGAAGTTAAAAAATGGGACTCTCATAAATTTGACTCATGACTGGGAAGAATATGTTATCGACCATTATATTCATTTATGTCTCACTACATAATGAGAAGCAGCTTATCTTCCCCACCAATTTTGAGAGCCTTGGAACCTCATCTCCACTTACACTCATTCATTCAACCCATTTAAAAAACTAGAAAAATATCCCTCCTATGTTCCTTACATTGGTGAAGCTATCGTCATATTTCAATTAGATTATAAGGAATTTTCATCACTATAACTACCAATTCATCTATAACTCTTTTAACTCCTTTTATTTTCTCATATGTATTCTATATTCTGTGTAACAATAATTAATGATTTAGTTATGATTTTGGGTTTTATAATTTCTTTATCCTATCATTTTTAATATTTTGGACCCATGGAGGATGGTTCTAACTTGTAATTGTGGTCTATGTTGATGTAGACACATTTTAATCTAGTTGTGATTGGTTATAATTAGGTGTTCCAAGGTTAATGAATTAATTTTAAATTCATTATTGGTTTTGGGTTTATAAATTATTTTTAATGATTGAATATACTTTTATTATGTTTTTATCAAAGGTATAAGTGTACATAATGAATATATATCTTTGAATATAATATTTTTATTTTAAATTTCTAATATTGATATAAAATAAAATAATTGTTCAAGAAAATAAATTTTTGAAGTGATTATGATTACTAATTAAATGGAATTTTTGAAAATTTTAGGTAAAAAGTACCTTTTTTTATAAATAAAGGAATAATTTTTTTAATGTATTTTTTTGAAATGTGAAATGTGTTTCCTCATTTTTATTCAAAATGGTTTCCAAAAAAAAAATTAATAAATTATCTTATGATGACTAAAAATGGGATATATTTTTTAGATGATACTTATAATAAGTTCTTGTTAAATAATTTTGAAATGAGTGGAATAATTCTGAGTATAGAATCTTAATTTCCCTTATTATTTTTTTCCATTGGGGGTGTTTTATTTTTTATTTGAGGATTGTTAAATATTAGTTATGATATTTTATGTGAGGATGATAGAGGTGAGATTAAATGTATTTATTATGTTTATAATTCATGTTATTATTTTCCTTGAATAATTTTCACTTCCAAGTTGTATTCTTCAAGGAAACCTTGGTAATTATTTAAGATACCTTAAATAAATCTAAAATAATTCAGATCACATAATGGTTGGTGTCCCTTTTATTTTTTTTCACTAGTTCTAGAGGGGATTCCCCTAATTATTGATATATACAAATGATAGACTACTTATGTAATTTTTAGGATGAAACATAAGATGGTATTTGGTTCTTGTATATAGTATCATTAGAATTTTATTATATTACAACCCGTGGAATTTTTAATAACACGTTTTCATTAATGGGATGTTCATGAAGGGATTTTATTTTGTATGTATCCCCTTTCACATTAATTTTATACATAAGTACTTCATTACCATTGCTTATTTTTTATACTTTACTTGGATATTGTGGTGCCAAATCATGTAGTTTTATTAATCATGATGGATTGGTTGGTATTTAATTTTTAATTGGGATTCAAGAAACATTGTTTTAAAATGAATTGATAATTTAGTATAGTTTTAAATGAAATGAAATGATTTTTAAAATGATATCTGTTAAATAAATGGACCTAATTTTTTTTAATTCAATTTTATTATAAATAATAAATTTAGTTAAATTTTTATATAATGAAATGAGAATCATATTTTATTTTTTCTAGACTTATTAAAATGAAAACAATGTTTTTTATTATATATTCATGAAAATATTTATGAATAGAACATGTTAATAATTAGATATAATCCTTATTGAGAACCCATTGGACTATTATCTCACACCTTGAACGTACACTCACGTGTGTGTGTTTGATATTACATTTTATATACATTTTGGTTTCCCTGTAATAACTAATATCATTTATTTCGTTCATGATGGCTAAGTTTGGATGTTATGAGATTCCATAGTTTTCATTGTGCAGAAGAAACTATTTTTTTCTACGTTTTTTTCTTTCTAAATATTGATTTCTCAAACATCACATCATTTGATTATTTTATTAGGTTAGTTTTGTTAGAAATTATTGATGCCTTACATTTTACATATTTTTTTATCTATTAAAATCTAATGAATAACATTCATTCAATTCAATACGTTTATATCCATTGTTTATTTGGTTTTACTCATCTGTTAATTTGATATTCTAATATATGGGTGATCCATGATGGGTTTTTATTTTAAAATCCAAGGTCTACATAATGTAATATAAGTCTTAAACCATTCCCATGAGTGTTTTCTAAGAAAACATGGAACTAATTTCCTTATAATGGCATCAAGAAATCCCATTGTTCCTAGTGGATATTTAAGTTCGATGTTTTTTTGTTCAGCTATTGTTGATTGATTATAATAATGGCTGAATGAATTGATATCATTATATTAAATGTTCTTACCATGGAATTATTAAACCTCAAACCTATATATCTATTTTTTATTAGAAACGTGATATTTTATTTTTATGTGAAATAATTTTAGTTGATATATTCTACAACTGAATTCTTGATTTAGTTTTAATATTTATTTTAATGATCATTGTTTCTTTATATGAATAATATTAACTGAATGTAACTTTTTGAATAATTTATTCCGATTTTTTTTATTAAAATATTTCAATAATCATAAAAATTTAAAAATTTCATAAAAAATAAATTAAAATATAATATTATTCATTTATATATTTTTACAAAACATTAGTATTTATCTAAAGGGTTATAATATTAAATATATATAGATAAAATAATAATTATATTACCCTATAATAAATATCACCATTCTAGGTTTTTGGATATGGGTTTTCATTTTGTAATGAAAAATATATCAGTATATAGATGAATAAAAATTCCATATTTGAATTAAAATGTTAAATGGTGGTTGAAGTAAGATGGATTATTGGGAATTTAATATTTAAATGATTACACATTAAATTTTTGTAGTGGATTTTGATTATGAAATTATATATTTACATCTTTTTTATATGGTTATTTCCATCATCTAAATAAATTTACTACTAAAAAATATTATGAAATGAAATTTAGAAAAAATAATAACAAATGATTTTTATAATTTGGAGAAAACACCATCAATATTATAACTCATACCCATATATATATATATTACAGAAACATATTAAAGATGTAAAAGTTGTTTTCAAAATATTATGATATCTTTTTGATGAAAGTATCCTAATATTTGATAAATTCATAGAGAAAGTCATTGTGGAAAACATAACTGAAAAAATAAGTTCATTTTATGTCTAAGTCTATAATGAAAATGATGTATTCTTTAGGGATATATAATATATTCAATGTTTTCTTTAATTTATTCAAAATTCACACCACATCTTGTGGAAATGTATATTTACCGACAAATCATACTCAATGATATATGAATTGTTTCATGAATTTTTTAAAGATAATTTATATAAATCATTATATTAAATTAATGAATATATTAAAAATAATTGAAATATATAAATATATAAATATATATTAATGTACCTATGATTATATTCCATTTAATGTAGAAGATTAAAATAAAGAATCATGTAAAATATGTTATTCTTTTAGTTGTAATTCAATAAATAGTAATAAATGTTTATATTAATGTCATACTATTAAAAAAGATAAAAGGAAATTTTTTATTAAATTTATACACCACATTTATGTAAAATAAATTTAATGTTCATTTAGATCTTTTTAAAATAATAAAAAATATGTGGATTCCTTATTTGGATAATAGTAATGATTGTTTCATGGAAATATAAGATATCCAAAATCATTGAATTCATCTAATTAATTAAATTAACATTTCTCTTAAGGACCTAAAAATATAAAAAAAATTAGAAACAAATATATTCATCAATTTATGGATTCTATTTTTGTGTAATTATATGACATGTTCGGTTCTTCTTATTATTTATATTGTTACTTTCTACATGTGTTAGAAGTAGAAATCATTCATTTTATCAGTGATTATTCTAAGAATACTAATGATAAAAAAATTATGGATGCCTAAAATGAACCTCATTTCCTAGAATTGTCTGATATAAGTAATTAATGTCTAAAAATATATAATTATTCTATATTAAAATATTTCTAAATATATTTTGTGATAAAATGGATCAATAGTGTGTTTTCTAGATTATGAAATTACTCTGGTGGTACACCCTTACTTGATTAAAATAGTTTTCTTCATTATTTAAATTTATAGTCTCATAGAAAAACCTGTAATATAAAATTCTTGTTAATTTGACATCTTTTGTTCTATGATAAATTTCATTGATTCATTTTTATCAATGAACATTTCCATTTAAAAAAATATTTGAGTTAATTTCCAAAATTATTAAATAGATGAAATATATTGAAACACTAATACAATATTAATTTAATATTTATAAAATATATTTTGTTGATTATAGGAAAAAAAATATTATATTCCACCATTATAATAAATTGGAAACAATACATAGAATAAAAATGAATATTTTGTGGACTTTTATAATGGGAATTTCATTTAATACAACATAGTCATGGTTTTATACAAAAATAGAAGATCCATTGATGAAAATTATTTTTTAAATTAATTGATAAAATTGGAATGGTTTTTTAAATTATAATAATGGAATCATTTCAATTAATATTAAGTGATATATATTTAAAAATTATAATATTGAGGAATCATAAAATTAATTTTGTAATAAAAATCTAGGAAAATGTTTTTTTCTATTGATGATTAATTAATTATAAATTACCATATGTATAATAATGTTACATCACTTGTTTTATTGACCTAAAAATACATAAGATTAATTGGGTGAGATTTTTTGATTCGTATATATATAAATGGACCATCTATTTTGATTTCAAATGAAAAGGTTATTAGATGATATAATAGATGTAGTTGTAATTGAAATATTTACCTTCGACAAAAAGAATTTAAAGAAAACCAGAAACATTATTGATCTGGACTAACCTATTAAAGGATTAAAAGGATGAATTTTCATATATAGATGATATTATCATAGATTTTTTATATCTATTAGTTATTTTAACTTGAATTTAATGGTGGAATCTAATGTTGGTTGACCAAAAAATTATTGATAGATGTATATAATATTAGTACGCCTGGTTTTAGGTATGTGGCCTTTGTTTATGCATTTTTATGAGTTTAAAGTGCATGGGATGAGCTGGGAAGAGGATGGGAGAGTTATGAATGGTTTTGAATGGGTTTGGAGGCTTTGCATAGCGAGCACGGTTTGAGAATGGTTAGTGGAAACCATGTATATTCTCAAAGAGACCGTGCAGGGGGAGACATTAGGCTTCGGTCGACCTGCACACTCTTTTCCAAATCGTGTGATGCAACTGTGCGGACCCCTCTTCTCGAGACAGTAGCGTGCGCACGGTTAGCGCACGGTTTGTCAAACCGTGCGGGTTAATCGTGTGACCACATAAAAGTAGGGTTTTTAAATCCGGGCTCCCTCAGGCATGCCTTATTCTTCTCCAAACTTCCTCCCACTTGAGCCTCACTCAGGATTTTGGGTTCTCATGAGTTTATGGTGATCTCCCACACTTTTTTGTAGCACTTTTAAGGGATTTTGAGGTGGATTTAAGGTTGTTTCACCTATTTTAGTCTCTATTCTTGGGTTATTTGTGTTTTCTTCAAGATATACTCTTCCCACATTCTTGGTTTTCTATATATACAATTTTTGTGTGTAGATATAGGGTTTGGTTTCCATGGATGTTTATTTTAAGGCTTTTTATGGTTAGAGAAGGGGATCTAGATAGGTTTCGGTGGTGCCTTTTCTGGATTTGAGGTTCGGTTTCTTGGGGGTCGAGTTTGCCGAAACCCAAAATATAGGTTGCTATATCTCTTGACTCCACATGGTTAGATATAATGGTTTTGGTTGCAATTAATTTGTTTTGTTTTGAATTAATTGTGGTTTGATGTAAAAAATTGAAAGGATATCCCTTGGGTGATGTTTTGGGGGGGTTTTGGAAATAAGGGGGTTTATGGTGAAATGATATTGTTGTGGATTATAAAAATGATATTTTAAAATGCAATTCTATGGATGATTTGTGAAAATGATTGATGAAAATGGTTTTAACTAAAGAGGTTGTTTTATTAAAAAAAATTTGGGCATGGAAAATGGTTTTCAATAAATGGGTGATTTTTTGTAGTGGATTGATATATGATGGAATTGGTTGATATCATGTTTTTGTGTCCTTGGTGGGTTATATGCTTGGTAATTTCTTGATTGGAATGTTGTGTGGATGTGGAGAGAAGTAACACTATAAAAAGGGGATGGATAATTGACCGAAGTTCCACCATTAAAGGATAAGTGGATGGGAAGTGCCACTAGATGTGAATGGGTGAATGGGATGGAGGGAAGCTCCATGATTTGGGTGTTTTGGATGTTTTGTTGTGCATTATCTTGCAATATGGAAATAGTTATGCTAGTGTGTAAATGATGGAATCATTTGTGGCATGTTTAGTTGGATTTCTCTCAGGTTCTTGGTATGGGTATGATGGGTTGGTAAGGGCGTGTTTGGATTATGGAAATGGTTTCACTTGTAATTATTTTATATAAATTGTTTTATATAAATGTGCTAACAGTTTTATCCTAGTGTCCTGTGTAGGGAAGTCATTTAGGGAAATCCTAATGAGTTATAATACTCAGCCCCTACATTGGCATGTTTGTTCCATTACAGATATTGTGTACCGTGACATGGAAAAAGGAAAGGCATCACCCTCCATTAGTGGTGCATCGTGATGTCTGAGTGGAGCATGGAGCATGGATCTTGGTGTGAAGCCATGGAGTGTGTCTTGGCATATTGTGGGTCTGTTGTTGAGTCTTCTTCATGGTACTATAATATGGTATTGGTTCTATTGTTTTTTGGTTGTATTGTGGAACAATATGGTTGTACTTAGGGAATACATTCTTGAATGTTTTGATTTACATGAATCATATAGTGGTAGGTAGTGGATGGTTTTGTTGGTTTTGTATTAAGGTAAAATCATTCCCCAATTTGGTCTCAAATCTCTCGGCATTTATTGTCAGCCTTTGGCACCTAGGGAATGTCACCTAAGGCCAAGTAACCCTCACCTCCTCTTCAAGCTAATGAGGTAGGGGTGGGGTGTTACATGTGGTATCAATTTGTTCGGTAATTAGATTTAATGTGATAGTAGTTGTTTGATCATTGGTTTTGGTGTTGACATTTTTTGTGGTATATTTCTTGAGGTGGGATCGTAGCAAGGTATAGGAATGTCAGAACATGGAATGTATATCATAAATGAACGTAGCTATCCCTATTATGTGGAACTTCAATTTACCAGGGAGTTGGGTACATAAGTGTTTTGGAGACACTTATAGGTATTGGATATTTCATTGTCATGGGAGTAGCCAATGAGATGAGCATGGCATGCATGGTAGAAATGACTTCCCACTTGGATGCATATTTCATTGGGAATATTGATTTATGGGATGAATTGTGAAATGGTTTTGAAAATGTGTGAAATTGAAATGTGAATAAATTGTGTATTTTTAAAATGGTACGGTTTTCAAAATTGTGAAACATGTCAAATGTGGAAAGGTGGAAAGCCTCATTATGATAGTATTCTGTATTGTGATTTGAAATGGTATTTCATGACATCTACGGAAGTAAGAGTCATGGTTTTTTGTTTTTTATTTATAGAAATGGCATTGGGTAGGAGTCGTAGAGACCAAATGGAAGTGGCCGATGAGAACATGGTTGTACCTGAGCATCAAGTGAACCAGCAGTTAGTGTAGAGTATAGTGAAAGATTTCCAAGATGTGGAAAGTGGAAAATATGTGGTTAAACCAAGGCATCTGGATCATGCTGTTCAGTTTCAAAAGAAAAATCCACCCATCTTTTGGGGTGATTCAGAGCCAAAGAGGGCATAAGCATGGTTGAATAGAATGAATTGGATCTTTGAGTTCATGTGAACACCAGTAGAGTTAAATGTAATGTTCTCCACGTATATGTTGGAAAATCATTCCATACATTGGTGGGATTTGGTAGTTCAAACTAGAATAGAACAGGGTATGACGTGGGAAGGCTTTGAGGAATTTTTTAATAAGCAATTCTGCCTACATATGTTTAGAATTCAGCACAAGACTGATTTATTCAGTCTGAAGCTAGAGAATAAATCTATGACGGAGTATGATTCTATGTTTGTGAACGTAGTGAGGTTTTCACCTAAGGTGGAATGTGGTACAACATTGAAAGATCGAATCAATGAAGCTGGTTTGATGTAGGACATTTTTTCCAAGATAGCGGTGCTGTGTATAAATGATTACACAGAGATGTTTAACAGAACCTCGGTGGATGAGCAGGATTTGTTGGGAGCTCTGGGTAAAGGAAACATGGTGGTACCAATGGATAATATTGGGAACTCTAATGTTGGGTTTAAGAGAAGAAGGGACACTTATTCCTAGGGTGGGGGCACGACTCATTATCCGATGGCAGAATCGGCGAATCTTCCTCCGAAGCCCCAGATCAAGCCGGTATGTTTTCAGTGTGGTTCTATGAGCCACATCAAAAAGGATTCTATGCCAAAACCTCGAGAATGTCATAATTGTAAGAAAATGGGGCCTCTGTAGCATTATTGTCGAAATTCTCCAAGGTCGGGTGCACATGACACTCCTTAGGGATCACAGACATCATATACTTCGACAAGACAGAGAAAGCAGCACACCCCTCATCAGTAGAGTAAAGTGGGTCATGGTGATTCTTGAAATACCACGATGCCTCAGTAAAGCAATAATGAGTATAGTGTGGCAACAAAGGCATTTATTGAAGCTGAGAAGGTTGTGGTGGATGATTAGTCGGGACCATCCATGGTGTGAGGTACTATTCTTTTAAATTCTTCTTTGATGCATGTGTTGTTTGATATGAGTGCTTCACACTCTTTTATTGTTTCATGTACAGTTGAGTTGCTGGGTTGAAGGGTAGAAATGATGCATTCAGTTTTGAAACGCCAAACTCTTCTCGGACGAAGAGTGTGTCAAGCCTTCTTTTGTAGAGAATGTGGTATTGTTATGGGTGACATTGAGATAACTTGAAATTTGTCAGTGCTTGAGATGGATGGGTATGATGTATTCATACAAATGGATTGGTAGGTGGATTTTAAAGACCACATCTACTGTAATGCATGGACAATATCTTTTACGACACACGATGGAGTTAGACATAAATTTATATGATATAGGCATGAAAGGCAGGGTGCAATGGGTTTACTAGAACCAACAATGGGAACGTTATCAAATCAGTTGGCGGTGTTATTGTTGGAATCGGTATAGGGTGTTGAAAAAAGTGTTCTTCCAGCAGTAGTGTATCATTCCATGGATGTTTTTCCTGAAGAATTCTTTGGGTTACCTCCCATAAGAGAACTGGAGATTATGATTGATCTCTTTTCCGGGACCAGTCCTTTCTGACTTCCGTCTTACGGGATGTCAACTACTAAATTGTGAGAATAGAAATTCATGTTGGAAGAGTTAGAAAACATAGGGTTTATCTGGCCTAGCACGTCCCCAAGGGCAGCGTCTATGTTTTTTTATGAAAAAACAGGATAGAACATTGAGGGTCTATGTTAATTATCATATAATTAACCATGTTAGGATAAAGAAAAGATATCCACTTCCACGAATTGATGATTTGATCGACTAGTTGAGGGGAGCCAAGTGGTTCTCCATGATCTACCTGAGGTCCGAATATCATCAATTGTGGGTGAAGAAGGATGAAATTCCTAAAATAGAATTTAGAAGTAGATATGGCTATTATGAATATGTTGTTATTCGCTTTGTTCTAACAAATTCTCCAGTGGTATTCATGGAATTTTTGAGTCCAATATTTCAGAGTCATTTGGATTCATTTGTGGTGGTGTTTGTATATGATATTCTAGTGTATTCAAATACAAGGGTGGAGCATCATCAGAACTTTGTGATAGTGCTGGAGATCTTGAGGGATCAACGATTGTTTTCTAGATTTTCAATGTGTGACTTTTGGATATAGGAGGTTCTCTTTATTGGCCATGTGATTTCTAAAATAGGTGTTTCATTTAATTCGGAAAATATAGAGGTTGTTATCTCATGGAAACTGCCAAAGAATATATTTGAGGTACGGAGTTTCCTCAGTCTAGCTGGGTATTATTGGAGTTTTTTTCGTGATTTTTCATGTTTGGATTTGCTGATGACAGATTTGACTAGAAATAATGTTCAATTCTAGTGGAATGAATAGTTTCAACAGTGTTTCGAAGAGTTAAGGGCCACCTTACTTCAGAACCAATAATGGTTTTTACAGAAGTAGTAAAATGGTACGTGGTGTACTGTAATGCATCAGGATCCGGGTTGGTGTGCGTTCTCATGCAAGGGAATCATCTGGTTGCGTATGGTTCATGGCAGTTTAGGTTGTATGAGTAGAACTACCCAACTCATTATATGGAATTGGCAGCAATGGTCCATGCATTGAAAGTGTGATGTCATTATCTCTTTGGTGAGAAATTCACGGTATATACAGATCATAAGAGCTTGAAAAATATTTCCTCACAAAGAGATTTGAAGTTCAGAAAAATGAGATGGATGGAATATCTATAGATGTCTGATTTTGACTAGAAGTACACAACGATTGTGGAAAATTTGGTGGTTGATGAATTATGTAGAAAATTAAATGCTCAAGTTGTAACACAATCATCAGACCTGTGGCTGTTGATGTCAGTTAGAGCTGACATGTGGTTGGAATATGAAGACTGGGACGATAAAGTGGTTTTTATTTCTGGTTATGTTGATTCCTGAATTGGTTGGCCTGGTTTAATATGCACATATATATGATTCTGAGTGTGTGACCATGAGGTAGAGACTTAATGGTGGGAAGACCATTGAGGGTTGGCAACTGAATAGAGATTCAGTTTTCTATTTTCAGAATCAGATGGATCTTCTTAGGGTGTATCATCATTTTAGGTGGGTTGTTCATCATGGAATACATAAAATGTATAAAGTGTTGAAAGCAATCTTCTGGTGGGTTGGTAAAAAAAGTAGTTTGGCTGAGTTTGTTTCGAGGTGCTTGACTTATCATTAGTTCAACGCAGAGCATCAGATTCCAATGGGAATGTTGCAGTCTTTACCAATCCCTGTTTGGAAGTGGGAGAAAATAGTGATGAATTTTATCACAGGTCTCCCATGAATGGTCAGAGAGAACAATACCATTTGGGTGATAGTGGATTGGCAAACGAATTCATCCCATTTCATCCCTATTCCTGAATATCATACGGTGTAGAATCTGTCCAAAATATATATCTGGTATGTGGTAATGAGGCATGGTGTTTTGGTTTCAATTGTATCTGATAGGGATTTTAGGTTTACATCACGTTTCCAGAAATCCTTACAGTAGGAACTTGGGACATAGTTGACTATGAGCATTGCGTATCACCCTTAGATGGATGGTCAATCTGAGAGGATGACACAATCTTTGGAGTATATATTTTTGGACATTGTCATGGATTTTGGTGTCTTGTTGGAGGAGCACTTTTCATTGGCTGATTTTTCTTACAATAAATGTTCTCAGGCATCCATACATATGGCATCGTTTGAAGCGTTGTATTAGCGGTCATGTCATTATCCACTATGTTTAGTGGAAATGGGTGAGTCCTCAATAGTTGGACTATGCCTTGTCTAGGAGACTATGTAGAAGATCAAGTTTATCAAAAAGATAATGGAGAGGGCTCAGAGTCGTCATAAATCCTATGTGGATCATCGTCGATAGCTGTTGTTGTTCGGGGTGAGTGATCATGTTTTTTTGAGGATCTCTCCTAGGTTGGTACATAGTCGGTTTGAGGCGCAGGTAAAGTTATCTCCAAGGTATATTTGACCTTTTGAAATTATTGAGTGGTTTAGTGAGGTGGCTTATCATTCGGAATTTCCACCTAGGTTCAGTGTAGTGCATAATGTGTTTCATGTGTTGCAGTTGAAAAATTATCAGCCGGATCGTGACCATGTGATTCAATGGGATCATGTTGAGCTAGAACCGGATGCTTTATTTGAGCATGTGATAGAGCGGGTTGTGGATATGCAAGAGAATGTCTTTCATGGTAAAAGAATCGGTTTAGTTCATGTTTTGTGGAAACATGGTCAGATTCAAGAGGAGACTTGGTAGCGGGAAAATGAGATGGTCGAGAAATGACCCGAGCTATTTTTAGAAGGTTGGGCTCACTACTTTTCAAGGACGGAAAGAACAATGGTGGGGAGAACATAGTAACCCCAGTTTGCAGTAGGTGGCCTTTGGTTGTGAATTTCTTTGTGTTTAATGTGCATGGGATGAGTTTGGAAGAGGTTTGGAGAGTTTGGAATCGTTTTGATTGTGTTTGGAGGCTTTGCATAGGGAGCACGATTTGAGCATGGTTAGTGGAAACTATGCAGACTCTCTAGGAAACCGTGCAGGGGGATACATTAGGCTTCGCATGGCCTACACACAGTTTTCCAAACCCTTCGAGGTAGCCGTGCACACCCCTCTTCTTGAGATAGTTGCGGGCGCATGGTTAGCACAGAGTTTGTCAAACCGTGCGGGTTAACCATGAAACCACTTAAAAGTAGAGTTTTTTTATCTGGGCTCCCTTGAGCTTGCCTCATTACTCTCCAAACATTCTCCCACTCGAGCCTCACTCGGGATTTTGGGTTCTCAGGTGTTGAGGGTGATCTCCCACACTTTTTGGAAGCGTTTTGAAGGGTATTCGAGGTGGTTTGAAGGCGGTATCTCCTGGGTAATTCTCTCTTCTTGAGTTCTTTGTATTTTCCTCTAGATCTACTCATCCCACATTCTTGGTTTTCTAGATATAAATTTTTTGAGTGTAGATATAGGGTATTGGTTTCCTTGGATGTTGATTTTAAGGCTTTTTATGGTCAGGGAAATGGATCTAGAGAGTTTTTTGTGGTGCGTTCTCCAGATTTGAGGTTCGTTTACTTGTGGGTAGAGTTCACAGGATGCCTAAAGGTAGGTAGATTATCTCTCAACTACAATTGTTTAGAGCTAATGGTTTTGGTTAAAATTAATTTTTTTTCTTTGAATTAATTGTGTTTTGATGTGGGAAATTGATTGGATGTCCCTTGGGTTATGTTTTGGTGGATTTTTTCGGAAAAGGGGGTTTAATGGAGAAATGATATTGTTGTGTATTTTAAAATGGATTATATGGTTGATTTGTGAAAATGATTGATGGAAATGGTTTTCAAAAAAGAGGTTGTTTATTTAAATGTTGTTGCTAATGGAAAATGGTTTTAAATAAAATGGCGATTTATTGAAGTGGATAGATATGCAATGGAATTGGTAGATTGCATGTTGTTTCAACCTTGGTGGGTTATATGCTTGGTTATGGATTGATTGGAATGATGTGTGGAAGTGGTGAGAATTACCACTATAAAAAGGGTATGGATAGTGGATGGAAGGGACACCATCAAAGAATAAGCGGACGAGAAGTGCCATTAGGTGTGAATGGGTGAACGGGTTGGACGGAAGCTCCACCGTTTGGTTATTTTGGTTGTTTTGATGTGATTTTTTTTGAAAGATGGAAATTTTTGTGCTAGTGTGTAAACGATGGAACGACTTATAGCATGTTTGGCTGGCTTTCCCTTGGGTTCTGGGTTTCGGTATGATGGCTTGGTAAGGGTGTGTTTGGATTATGGAAATGGATTCCATTATAATTATTTTTTATAAATGGTTTTATATAAATGTGATAATGGTTTTATCCTAGTGGCATGTGTAGGGAAGTTATTTGGCTATATCCTACTTAGTTTTAGTAATCACCCCCTAATTTGGCATGTTGGTGTCTTTGCAGATGTTGTGTACCATGACGTGGGAAATGGTTAGGCCTCACCTTCCTTTAGTGGTGCATCATGATGTTTGAGTGGAGCTTGTAGCATGGAGTTTGGTGTGGAGCCATGGAGTGTGTCTTGGCTTATTTTGGGTCTGTTGTTGAGTCTTCCAGATAGTACTCTGATATGGTATTGGTCGTATTGGTTTTTGGTTGTATTGTGGAACAACATTGTTGTGAATATGTAATACATGCTCAAATTTTTTGATTGACATGCATCATATAGTGGTTGATAGTGGATGGTTTGGTTGGTTTTGTCATAAAGGAAAACCATTCCCCAATTTTTTTGATAAAGCCCCCGACATTTATTTTCATCCTTGGGCTCATTTGGAATATTACCTAAGGCCATGTGACCCTCACCGCCTCATCAAGCCGTTGATGTAAGGGCATGGTGTTACAATAGTAGAGAGCTTGTTATCTATTCTTTCGTATTTTTGATGTTTTTAATATATAATAATTTTTTTAGCTTATTATATTATTATATTTTTTGAATATTTATTGAGTTTATTTAACATCTTATAGAAGAGATAAAAAATCACTAGAAGTGTCTATTACTAGTTTTCTTCATTCATAAATGTGCTTCAACTTTTCTTTCGAGGGTATTTATATTTGTTAAAGAAAATATTCATTAAATTTTGATATGTTTATTATATATCATTTTATTATCAATAAAAAACAAATCCCAAATATTTTCAATTATATGCCCTGATATTGGAAATGAATCATTTTTTCACTCATAGATTTGAAATAAAGGAGAAAACATATATATGTACTATTCAATAGTGATATTGTTGATCAAAATATTAAAATAATGAGGGAAAAAATTATTTGTCTCAAAATTCAAATGTGAAATTGGGAAAAAATAAAAAAAATGTTTAATCTATTATTATTGAGGGGTTTTCAAATAAAATATCTTTATAATATAATAAATATATATAATATATAGATTTTTTATTCATGTTTTTAATAATCATAAGTATTAATGTTTATGTATAATTAGTTGTGATAATTGAGTTAAATTATAAAAAGAATTAAAATTTTTTGGTTTTATATTTAAATCATTATAATATAATAATTTAGTACAATGTTGGTGGTATGGAGTTTTATATAGTAATTTGATAAGTATGTGTTGAAGAAGCAAACAATTTCATAATAAAAATTAATGTGTAGGGATTATAAAGAACTCAGTTAAAATTATTGAGTTTGATAATGAATGAAAATTTTAAATTTTTCTATTCAGATATATGTATATTAATACTTAAAATGGAATAAAGTATCAATCATTATAGCCTACCCTTTTAAAATAAATTTTCATGATGGATAATTGTGATTTTGAAGCATGTGATCTATGCATTTTTTACATAAGAAAATAATGAAATATATAAATGTGGTTAAAAGTAGTGTATGAATTAATTTTAACCACATGAAACCAATATACATGTACAATATGGGTGAAAAATCTATTGTAATTTTTTTGACAATAAATACAATCAATAATGACACATTCAGTCACTTCCCCTAGAAGATATTAAAATATTTGATCATGAAAGGGATGTTGAAGAATTATAACAAGTAATGATAATATTATAGGATAAATAAAATATGGTCAATTAAGATGAATTAAAATTTTATGAAGTAAATTTTATTAATTTATCTTTTAATTTAATTAATTTTAATTTAGTAAATTTTAATTAATCGACTAAATCCCAATAATGATGTTATTTTTAATATAAATATAGTCTAATTATTTTAATTTTTTATATGTATTAAATGTGTTGTTTATTTTTTATATTTTATTTTAGTTGAATATATATATATATATATTTAATTTCATGTAATTATTATAAAATTACATATGTTATTTTCTATGAGAAATTAAATGATTTATTTATTATTTCATTATAGTAATATTAATTCATATATATTTTGTATTGTATAATATTATTGTTTTATAGGGACTTTAGGGACTAAGATTACACTTATGGAATCACTAATAATATAAAATACCACATACATGCAGTGGTGGTATAAAAAAATATACTAATAGGATATCATATATGTTTTACCCATGTGTCATCATACGATAATTTATATTCACGTCTGTCCTCTATAAATACATGTCATTATTTTTTAAATTATATTCTATATTCTAACAGTAAACTCCAGCAAATATTATGTATGTACTTAGACAATGATTATATGGCTACCAATAGAGTAGAAAAGATACATCCCTTTAATAATGCGATGCTTGTTGTACCATATTGTGGAAATTAATGGGTCTTTGTTAATTTTATGTGTAAAACTATGAAAATATACACTCATTAAATATCTAAAAAATAACATATTTTCTATTAAATAAATAATTATAATAATATAATAATGGAGAACATTGACTATCAATTTTTTATATATTTTTTAAATTAACACAACATTTCCATTTAATGTAATTGTGGTACTCACTATGGAAAATGAAGTCCATTATGATATAATTTAAGGATAACTATAACGTAAGGAAGTATCCCCCAATGTAAATTTCACATTGATGGAAAATAATTTTTTTCTTCGTAAATTTTTTTCATGATAAGTAGATAATGGTACTATAATAATTATGTATTCATATATAGTTAAATTAACCCTTAGTATTTTATATATTAAAAATATCATTAATTTAATATATTTTTTCTAGTAAATATAATTTAATTTTCACATTTATTTTATGTTATAATGTACATGTATATTGAAAAACAAGGAGATGAAGTGGAAAATTTAAATGTGGATATTATATCATGAATTCAATGACACAACGTTGATAGTGTCATAGATATATGTGAATGTCACTCAAGGAATCATGAGGGATATGTGGATGATTTCTTCAAATCTTCATAATACCTAATAAAAAATGTATATTATGTTATAATTTTTTTAATATTATTGTATGAATAATATTTTCTAAATGATATATAAAGTTTTTTCCAATGAATCTTTAATAAAATAAGTCTACATTTTTTGGGAAGTATTTAATTCCACAGCCATCAGGGTTGAATATTTTATCAATGAAGTGATTTTGAATACTATAATTTTATTTATTTATATATTCATTTGTAACCATTAATGGAATTTATTTTCTCAAAAAATTTTAAGAAACATTATCCATACAATATAAGTAAGTAGGCGGTGACCTGAGATAGATATAATGGTTATTTGATTCTCTAAATATATAATATATATACATATATATGAATTTCACTATAAAATAAATTCGTTTAAAAATTTATAACAATCATATTATTTGTTTAAATATAATTTTATTTTAATTTTATTAAATATGTAGCATAATTTTTTAGAAATATGGGGGACTATTATTTCTTTGTTAATATAAATATATGGGTGGGAAATTATTTCTACGGTTTTATAGCAGTATTTCATTTATCTTAATGGGATTAATTATGGTTTATCCCTATGGTGGGACATTGGAAAGTCTAATGCATCATTATCACCACCCTTAGCTATAGTAGAAAGTATTTTTTGAGTTATGATAAATAATATAATTAATTTAAAAATTATAAGAATATATTTAATTTATAGAAATATACGAACTAATTTAATGAATGAGAATCATATTTATAGTATTTATTAGCTCAAATTGTTTAAAGGATGATAGGTAGTATCCATAATGAAATATAAACTCTAATTCAATACTATTTACTATTAAGTAAAATTAAGTCAGTAATAGGAAAAATATTAAATTAATGTACTATATATTACTATGTTATTTTATAATTACTGAGACCTATAGGTTATACTATATCTCTAAAGGATCATTTATAGGGGGTTGAAAAAATGTGATGAAAATTTTTAAATTTTCTCCCATTAATAGTTAATCTTCATTATATCTTCTTACTTATGTAGAATGAACTCATTCATTGTAACATCCCAACCATGGTGCCATATACTAGTTCCCCAAGATGGTTAGTTAAGTGACATCATGTGTACCTCCCCATTTGAAAGAAGTTATTGACTAGCGGTAAGGGTCTAATATATATGACATTGGGAGACTACGTTATCTTTGTCAAAATATCACAACAGTGGATATAACCATGAAATAAAAAAATAAAAAAATCAAAGACTAGTATAATTCCAAAACCATAATAGAATACTAATATATGATGAATCAGAAAAAAATACAATATAAAAAATTAAAAAATTAAATATTTCATGTCATATAAGTGTGAAGAATCAAAATTAAAACACAAAATAAACATACTGAAAACACCCCCAAGAGGGTTCCGACACCACGTCTGCTTCCCTCATTTGTGACCACTCTAAACGCATCCATCTATCAATGGGCTCTTTCCCTAAACTATCCTGTAAACATGATGTCTATTCATGTACCAATCAATAATACCAGTAAGGTGTGAGAATAACATAGTAGGCCACCACTAAGAGTGTCTAAAACAATATGTAGTCAATATCTATTTATACGTTTGTATAAAATATAAATATAATTAAAAAGATAAATAGTTATCAAATTTTAATTTTCTATATTTTAAGACATTATTTTCCTAGTTTCATGAAGACACCCAATACATCAATAAATTCTTTGGCCCATGCCAGAGTCTGAAACATATCACATTGGGATTTATAATTCAATATCTTAGGGATAAAAATTATGCATATAATTTCAATTCATAATAGGTAATATTCGTACTATATTCAAATGAAACTGTTTTGGGGCTAGAACACCATGGATCGGACCTTGTGGGTATTTGCAACATTATTCCATACCCCAAAACCCCTTTATCAATCAATCACATAAATGGAAATTTGAAGTAGTAGTATGTGTCCCACAATCATTATCACATGCATCACCAAAAGTGGGATTTGAAAGATTCAATATGTTTCCAATAATCATTATCACATGAATTTCATATGGGAGAATAAAACCATGTCTATAACATAGTGGGTATTTGAAGAATCTATATATGTACCACTAAATTATTATCAATAAATAAAAATAGACTACACACATCGCATTTAACTATGTTAATAAAAAAACCATCGTACCAATATATCACATCAGGATATACCATTATAAAATTATAAAAATTACATCACATTAAATACATGGAAATAATTTTAATAATTAACTATAAAACAATTTATCAATATCTATCCATTTAAATAATTAAAAACTCATTGATAATAAAAAAATCCCATAATTACCATTATTAAAATAAATCTATATCTCAACAAGTAACTTACAAAAAAATACCAATATCCCACAAATTTCACAATCACACCATTATCTTAATTAATAAACTAATTAATTAATTTAATTCAGTTGATTCCCATTTTCCAATTTCAACACAAATCATTATTAGATGAAAATTTCATAAAATCAATGCAATATAATATGTAATTTACCAATCTTGGAAATTAGAAATCACAAACAGATATATTTAATTTAAAAAAGACTACGGTTAATGAAATTAATACCTCCCACATCATTATCATTGATGGGATATGGCCAATGGAAATAATCATTTAATGTGGAATGATGACGAACACAATGAAGATCAAGATCAAGAACCAAATCCAATAATCATGATAAAAGGGTGTTAGAAAAAACACAACCTAGAACTAATCGATCACTAATTGAGGAAAATCATCCTTCTTTCATATGAATAAAATAAGACAGAGAGTAAACCATACTGGATGGGAAACTCTCACTAAGTGTGGTGTATATCAATCAACAAATATTAGATTCGTCATGACCGGTGTGTCAGAAATCCATTGAATACATATAATAGCCTAAAAAATTAAGAGAAATTTGTTTATAGTTTACGGTGTTTAGGATTATAAGATATGTGTTTAATAAATTTTTAATAAATTATCATTGGATTTATTTTCATCATTCATGGTTTGAAAAACCATGTTTCAACCATGTAAATATACATTATTCCAATTTGTATAGTTTTCTATAATGGGTGCACGGTTAGGGAAAACCATTTCCCAACCATGAATATACTATATTCATTTAAAAATGTTTATTTTTAATCAAAAAAATACCCTAATGTGAAACCCAAACATGATACAACAAAAAATAGGTAATAGAGTACATGAAAACAAGATCGATACATATTTATAAAAATGTATAGATGTTAATATCTCCCCACATTATAACAAATCATCCAAAAGTTATACTCCAAAGAATTCCTAAGATTAAATGGTAAAAAATTTCATGTCAATAAGCCAACATAATCTATTGTCTCCCCCATGTATCCTTCTACACATTCCCACATTTCTACAATACAAGAACTAACGACATGTTCTTACCCCACAACACATTCTCACTACATTCTGACACACTTATCATATTCCCTTTAAAGGATGCATTGGTCTCAAGCTCAAAATAATCCTCATCAATGAAATGAGAATGGTCAGGGTGATAACATCATTTTTTTACAAATGATAAACAAACATGAATTATATTATACCTCTATGGATGGACCAATCGGTACACCAAAATCCCGATTTTCCCTATAAACTGAAAAAATACAATATACCTGGGCATCAACATGACCAACCTATGAATCCTATGGTGAACCAATATAGGATATACATGAAGGAAAATAATGAAACACTATAAAATCATGATTCCATCAACATCTAACATTATGGGACTTCTTTCTATATTGAGTTGTATCTATACACTTCTAAATGAGATGAACCTAATCTAACATCCTCTGCAGGAGTATTCTTCAAAACAATCTTAAATCACAATCATCAATAAAAATGTATGTGATATTTATAGACTACCAAAAAGGGGCTCATAAGGTTACATCTGAAAAAATTATTGATAACAGTTTTTATAGGAAAAATCAACCAGTTCTATGTACATCTTCTTAGTCCCATGAAACCCAACGACACACTGCTACATTATATCCTCTAAAACATTTATAGTATGTTTATACTATCCATATGTATGTGGGTGGAATTCCATACATGGTAAATCCTATGTACCATTTTCCATCAATAAGGATTACCAGAAGTGTGAATTGAGATACGGGTCATAGGTTGATATAATACTTTATGGAAACATGAAAAAATTTATTATCTCCGAAACATATAATTATTTAAAATGATCCTGTGAGAAATTCTCTCACGTAGAAAACTAATGTTCTACTTTATATAACTGAAATACTATCACCCAAATAGATTAATTCATTGGAGCTATCCATAGGATTCCTATGAAAAATTACATTTTAATGTCTTACCACATTAATTTTGTAATGGGAAAGGGTTGTTATAACCACCATATTCGTGATGATCAAACTTCACATATTTACAGTTGTTGTAGTGTATCATGAACCCTCCAATCTTCTTCATCATTTCTAACCACCAATACCATTAATGTAGATCATGGTACATTATGGTCAGATATAGATGTAACAAACATGTTGACGCATGAAATTCAATAATTAGCTCCTTATGCATACTCATATGCATGAAAACCTGATTCCTAACATAGATTATCACATCCTCATATATGGTCCAATCTAAAGGTGACTCCACACAATTAAGAATTTCCCTAAAGGAAAACATTCAATATTCCCATACATCCTCTCTTTGATCTATCTCATAAGATTATACTCTACTAAAGCTGATATTAGAGTCGTCTTCTATGGACCCCCTGAACAGTAACATGTATATCAAATAGTAATGTTATAATTTTCATTGAGAACTAGAATCATGAACTTTATAAAAAAAATTCTTTCTTATATAATTATCAATAGTTTTTACATTACCAATTATATATGTCAACTAAAAATCAAATGCTTACATATACTCAACCCACCTCTACATGAAAAGATACAAAAATTATTGAAAAAGAAGTACTTTATGGTATTATGATTATTATACATAATAATATATTCTTCGAATAGGTAATACTTCCAGCATTATGAGACCTAAACAACTGTTGGGAACTCAAATTTAGGAATTGTATAGTTCTGTTCATTAGGATTCAACAACCATGAACTATACACCACATATTTCTACCCCTGAATGAACATTACACGATGAACAATCCAATATGAATCCTAAAACAATGTGTACTCCACACATTGAATAGGAAGGATCTATATTTTTATTGTTTTCATGATTTTCCTAAACACGTAATTGGAATTGTGATATATTCCATACCATTATAGCTTTAGTCCCATCATGTTCATGCATGAAAGAGATGTTTCTAATGGGGAGAGGACTTGGATGATCCTCAAATAATATTATTATAGTCCCATGAAATTGGGGATATCGAAAATTTTCTTAGGATTATATAATCGTACAACATCTAAATCCTTCATTGGATCCATTAAACCTCTTCCTCGGAGATGATATGTACCATGAAATACACCTAACTGATCAAGAATTAGGAATATGATTTCTTGGTGAATAACTGATGATCTATTAGTGAACTCAACAAGATATTGAAATGTTAGAAATGATAGTCCATATTAATTTACTACATGAATATGTAATTCAAAGAAACTAAAATAAAATGATCAAGGTACATATGGATGATTCAGGTCATCAATTTTATAAACACCTATAGTGTGTTTGACATCCAAAATAGCTTCATGTAGAACATATATATTCCATAATTGCATCTAAATTCAGTATTTGGTATATCAAAAGGTGAAACTCTCTAATTAATATCCCATAATCTCAAATAGATCTTGGATAAAACAAAATCCCATATCAAATAAAAAAATTGGATTTTCAATATATAGAAGTGGATACTAGTTTATCTCAAATAATCGATTCAAGTTATAATAATCAACACACAAGTGAAACGTTATTTCAAACTTATTTGAAAAAGGTACTAGATATATCTAAGGTTATGTAGTTATAAATATAAATATTTTACACTAAAATTCATTGAGTTGATTATTAATATCTTGAATATCTATTGGTTCCATTCATTATGGTGGAAATGAAACTACTTCAATCCATGGAATCAACTCAATTGTAAAATCAAAATCTCTCTTAGGTGGAATTGTTGTGAATTATTCAGGAAACATGTCATGGAACCAGTCCAATATGGACGGAATGAAAATATGATTTTTGTCTCCATCATTCGTCAATAGTCTAGTGACCTTGGTAGTGTGTTCTCCTAGTTTCTGATGAATTGTCCATGCACTACTGTCTGGGATGTCCTACACTGCCTAGTGAATATAATTATCCCCCTGAACAAAAGTACTGGTTACAATCTAGTGGTTTAAATACATGAATTCATGGTATGATTCATACTAGTACATATCCATAATTATTTAAAATCTTGACATTTATAGAATGTAAAAAATCATAGGGAAAAGGATTCAACCCATCATCGAAAGAACATTCCTCATGATAAAAGTTTTCTCTCTATTGTTCTCCCAATGATTTATCTATTATCATAACCCCACTAATGAACATGAGAACCATACTAAGAAAATTCCCAATATGTGAAGATATAATAGAATAGGAGGAAATAATATCAAATAAGGCAATAAAAAGTATAGAATCTATAAGAATGTACCTCAAACATTTTATGGTTTAGCCACACTATCGACAAGTGTTCGCTGAACAAGATCAAAATACCTTTCCAATATTCCATGTGATGAAATATGATTCATTGGGATTCTCCACTATTATGTTATGTGTCCTCTTACCCAAAATAACCAAATACACTATCTTTACCACCATGGCCAGTAGAACTATAATTACCAGACATTTATGGTGTAGAATACCCTCTTCCCTCACATTGGTTATACCTCACTACTTCATCATTACCCATCTATTGTGGGTTCTTACAGAACCTCTATTAATGTCCCATACATCAATAAGATCAACACTCTAGTTGTGGTCAGGGAAAATTTATATGATAGAAAGATGGCCTACGACACTGGTGATAGGTCACTCATGTAACACCCATAAATTCTAAAGTAAAATATCATGTATTTGATAGTGTGGATGACACATGACACCAAGAACACAAGGGAATATAATATTCTGATACATTATAATATATTTATTAATTAAATTAAATTATATATATTTCAATGAATGAAACACCACGTTAGCATGTGTTTCACAAAAGATAAAAATTCTTCAATGACTTGCACTATACAGAAAAAACAATTTTACCAAAAAATAATATATTATTAAAATATTATTATTCAATATAATAAAATATTATCTAGCCTTTATGAATATTATTAAATAACATATTAAAAATATGTTATATATAAATATATAATTAATTTATGGGTTACTAATTAATGGGAATTCAAAATAAGAATCATTTGGATACAAAAAGAAATATTATTATATTTAATCCTCCAAAGGTGTTTTACATTAATAAATATAATTATTTAAAGGTGGTGAAATATATAAATGTAATATATATTTTATATATTCAATATAATATTTTTTTTATCATTCATACATTATTTATTATAGGCATGAGATAAGTTAAAACTTTATTTTACACATATAATCCTATATTTGTATAATAGAAAATATTACCACATTTTAATGGTAAACACATTTTAAATATGAATTTTTACAATTTAATTGATTTAATATATCAAAATAGTCCTATTAATTTGAAATAGAAACATAATAATTTGTTTATGGTTATATTTTGATAATTTCATTTACATTTCATTTTTAATGAATTGTTGAAAATACAGAATTTTAGTTCAAAACAATTTTTATCTAATTTATTAATGTGGATAAATTATATTTTTAAAATTTTTTACAGTGTAATTATATAATATTTTTATCAGTTAATACAATTTATGTCAATTGAAACATTTCAAATTTTAAATTTATTATAAAAACATATGAATCTTTTGGACTTTATTACTTTATAAACCGTCATTGTCGTCCCACATGTGGGATGAATTCTATTTTAATTTATGCCCCTTCTGTTATTAGAATATGGAAAATGGATTCTATATTTATAATATGTATAATTTATAATGTCTTATATGTTAAAAATAGTTTTAGACCTCAAATATTAGTGATATTGATTAAAATTAATTACAACGATTAAGGTTAAATAAATCATAATAATGGAATAATCCTTATCATTAATACCCCAAAAAGATATAAACATGTCCAAAATATATTGGATAGAAATATATATAACCTATCACATATTTTATAGAATAGGGTCTATTATTGGATCCACTTTCCAAACAAAAAATGTTGAAATAATATCGTTTTCAAAAAAATACTAGAGTGACACACCTCATCCACTATAAAAGGTTGCCACTTGTCCCACTTCCCTACACCTATTAAACCCCTTTGGTTATTATATGAGCTGAATTAATAGCTTTCTAGAATACCTAACATCATCTTGGAATCTTAAAATTCGGCATAAATCTTCCATGGAATCCCTTTATATAATGCAATAAGAGTTACACTATTTTTGGTAGCCTTTTCCATAAATCTATTATCTTTCATTTTCTTCTACACTCCTTCTAATATTATTATTCAATGATTACATAAAAATTGTATCCTTAACATAATATGTCTTTCTATGTTATAATTTATACGTACACCTGTACACACCTACATCTATTGGGTAATTGACATACTATTTTCCTGTACAACGAACTACTTCTTCAGAAAATGATTATTGCTATTTTTCCATTACCACCACTTATGATGGCCGTAATGATGGATAATATGTTTATATATGATATAAACAAAACTTATAATACCATTATTATTGTTTATGTTTTTTTATAACATAACATTATTCCTTCCAACTTGTGTAAATATGATAATTTTATTTGAGGAAGTCTATACTGCTGCCCCCACA
Organism: Viscum album; assembly: GCA_963277665.1. Taxonomy (NCBI): domain Eukaryota; kingdom Viridiplantae; phylum Streptophyta; class Magnoliopsida; order Santalales; family Viscaceae; genus Viscum; species Viscum album. Next base: position 1,346,034,509 of record OY728164.1, read on the forward strand.
AATCAATTTGACTCATTCATGCCATACATAGAAAGTATAAATAAATGTATTAATAAATAAATGTAAAAAATATAACATAAATATGATACTATAATTATAATATACATATATCATTTACTTTTAATTCTTTTAATATAACACTGAAATGGAAGCAGTGTTTATTCGTATGTATGGCCTACCGTCTCCATGGATGTTGCATTTTATTTCTTATCGAAAAACTGTATAGATTAATCCAAAAATATATGTACTAAATATATAATATAATTATGTCCAGTTTTATATTATAGATACTATGAAATTATGATCTAAGTAATAGGATATGAAAATAACAAGTCAACATAAAATTGATAAAACAGGGCAATTAATTTCAAAAATAGACAAAATAATAGAGATTGTTAACAAATATGTAATCAGACATTAAAAGAAGATAATATAAAAAATTATATACATTATTATGGTTCTATTATATTTTATTAGAATATTTTAAACCATTTTATTTAAGGATAAATACCTCAGAAAATAAGGTTAATGTAGGGGATTTTATTCTCAATTTACATTCCACCGTGAATTGTTTGTTATTATGCGCTAATTCACTTTTATTTAATGGGTATACTGAATTTTTCAAGATATATCATGAATAACCATATATTAATTAGTTTATAAGTTTAATTTAACTTTATTTATTCATTGATATTAGGATTTAAATTTTTTAATATGTTATGATACAATTTGGAATGTGTAAGGATTATTTTCCTCAAAAATGAGTTTAATGATCTTCATTGAAATCTAAGATTATTTTGATTGTTATATTTATATCGAAATAATAAAATTATGTAATTATCCTAATAATTTGGTGATGGATTTTATTAATTTTTAAACCCTATAAATTTTTTCATATGGGTTCAATTTGAGTGTTATTTGATTAATTGAGGAATTATCGATCAATCCCTGTATTTTATTCAATATGGATAGTTGATAAGGCATATTAGTTATTAATTAAATCCATTATTAGTCATGATTAATGATTTTTTATGTTTAGAAATGATTGGGGACTAGTTATAGATATCCCATCTATTCATTTTTTGTTTCATGTGAGGAAAAATATCTCCAAATAGATGGGTTTTTACCCGATAGCTAAAATTTCCTGTGAAAGGTCTTAACAAGAATAGTTCAAGGTACATAAGAAACATGGTGTTCAATAGTTATTCATTTCAACCCTTTATTTTCAGTTATTATTCACCCATGAGATTTTTTATTGACATAAATATGGATACATTTAATTTTAAGTTTAGTGATTAAATGGAACGTGCTTTAGTTTCTTAGATTGATATATTAATTTTTCCTTATCTATTTATTAGAATGTAATGTTTTATTATTTATTTACATTAAAAAATAATTTTTATTGATTGTTTATTCCACTTTACATACCCTTACTGTCTATTTTATCTCACCATTATTATATTTCCTTTCCCCATGGTATGAAGAATCAATATTTCAATAAACATTCACAGATATTATTTATTGGATTTTATTATGTATGTGGTTTTTATATTATATATTGTAATATATTATGGGTATAATGTATGTAATTTAGCTTTAAATTCATGTGAAAAAATAATTCATTCAAGATTTGGTTCCGTGTAATAATTATAATTTAATAAAATAAATCATTGGCTCTGGGTTTCTGTGTTCATGTCATTAAATTGTATTAGAGGATGTTTAGTAACAACATGAGAAACTAGATTTAGAAAAATATGATAAGGGTGAAAACCCTAAGATATAAATTGAATATAATTATACAATAGTTTCCTATAATTTTGGAAATGTAGTGACTTTTTGGGTATTCTTTGAAATAAAACCCTACCTGGATACAAAAATAGGATGTGGTTCTGGGATAGATATTTCTAGGATTAACAACTCTCACATGATGTCCCAATTCGGACTCGGGGTGACTTGGTAGATGAAAACTCTCCATAAAACACATCTAGTTTGACACTCCCAGGGGATATGATTAGGATAATTAAAATATTCATTGCAAAACATTATGGATTATTTATAAGTAAAGATTCCCCTAAATAATCCATGTTTATGATTTTGTGATTTCGAATGCATCACATATTCATTTTATGTTATGTAATTAAATATTTTTGATATTATAAAATATTTTATGAGTTAATCTACTATATAAAGTTATTTTGAAATATATCATGAAGGGAAGAATGTAATCAATACTCCTGGACACTGTAGAGGTTTCCCTTCTATGAAAGTCAATGTATCTAGGATTAGAACTATGAAAATTATTGTTATATTAAGGAAAAAATGTCAGGTTATGAAAAATTACCATACCCCAATATTGAAACCTATTCTGTAGAGAGAGTATCCTATGTCGGAACCCAAAATGTGACAATGGCCCAAATAATTTAGTGGGACTACTTATCCTATGTAAGCTGATCAATTGATTATATCTTTGCAGAAGATATTTATGGAATTTAGATTTAATGAAATGAAAAAGTTACACTTTCAGTGTATTGTCTCCTTGGTGATGATGATTAGTGGTGGTATATGGTTCATAATATAAGACAAGATACATAAATTGAACTCATTGAATAAGAAATATTATGGATACAGTCTTGGATATGTACTTCCCTTATGATCAAAATATTATGATGAAAAGGATGTTACATATTTTAATGAAAAAAGAAGAAGTGTGTGTTGTGGATTTAGAATAAACCATTACCAGGTAATCTTGGTTTGATATAGATTATATATGAAAAATATATTTCATGTTCTCACACTTCTTTTACAGTCTGAAGCCATGTCTCCAAAGGGCACTAGTTTATCATAATTTTTCATCCTAGGAAGAGATAGTTTTATATTATTTCAAAATATAAAAGGAATTCTGTAGTGACGATGTATTCAATGGAAAATAATAGAATAAGAGGAATTATGAATACTATGAAAAAGTGAATAAGTCAAATAAGATAAATCGAAATACATATTTTTCTACATTTGATAAATGTTGAATGAATTTCCCAGGTAAATACATGAATAATTTTGGAGTTTTTTATAAGTTCATAGATAAGGGTCACATGGAAAATAAGGAAATGGGAAGAAGTAAAATACTACTATTCGGTGATAAAATAGTAAAGGGAATGGTCAATGTGCAAACAAATTCCATAAATTTCATGGGATTTTACCTCCAAATATGATAAGTTATAAAGGACTAGAATATTTTATTGACACAAGTAAAGTGGAAAGGAAAATGTATTTAAATATTTGGATCTATTAAATATATTGTAAGAGTATTTCATTGATGATGTTCTCATCATATGCGTTATAAAATATAAAAGGATTGGTCTATAATAATTTTTTAATAAATATTTGAGTTCATATACTAAATGCTATCAAGGAAATTAAAAATTTAGAAAATTAAACATTTGATAAAACAAATTATTAAAGTAATGGAAACCCTTAATATGACACTACGGTTGATATAATGATGAAGAAATGATTTATTTGGAGACGTTTTGGCTACCTTGGAATTTATTAATGATTTGATGAAATGTTGTATATTCTATCACTGATGGAGTTTACAACACTTTTGGATTTATCGAATATATCCAATAACATGTGTCTTACATAATAAATAAAGAAGAAACCATGTTTCCACTATGGTTTTATGGTTATTCGAGTTTTTAACTTATTTCAAGAGGACACATGATGATGTTATTCATAGGATTGGAATGAAAAAATTTTGGGCTTCATCGTATTAATTGATGGATAATGATAATTTCATTTTTTAAATCTTCTTAGATTACTTCCAAATTATTCAATCACAATAAATTGAAAAGGTAAACCATTTATAACATGGTTTAAGATGATATTTTGATACGATTTTAGAAGTAAATTTATTACTTAACTATATGAAGCATCTTGTGAAAATATATAAAGTGTAAATAGTATAAGGAAGAAAAAAAGGATTCTATATTGTTTATGAAAAATAAAAATATATTTACTTATATTCATAGTGAGTGAATGAATTCCTCAACTCTTGGAAAAAGGGTTTTGAAACAAAAAGGTTTTCCTAGAAACATTGTTTCTAATCAATAAAAGAGACCCATAGATCATCATTGATTTATGGTCGTGTTATTGGTAACATGCAATTAATACTGTTCTCTAGAACTCTCCATCAAAACATTATTTCTAGATTTTTTTGTATGCATGTTTTCATTTCAATACATTGTTCTCCTAATAGAGAACCTAGTTACAAGAAAATTGTAATTTTCATTCTCTATAATTATGAATATTTTTTATTAACCCTATTCATGATGTTGGGTTTTCAATAATATTTTATTTTCAAATATAAATCCCTTTATAATATATATTATGATTAAATTTCGAGGACACAATTTAATTAATATGGGGTTAACAGAACACTCCGAAATTCTAATGTAATAACCTTGAATTCGATAGTGTGTAAGACAGAGGACACCAAGAACATACGGGAATATTAAATCCAGATACATTATAATATATTTACTATTTCAAATATATTCTATATAATTCAATGAACATATCCTTGAGTTATCATGTTTTTCATGAAAGAGTGACCTACTTCGATAGCTTGTGTTACATGAAAGACAAAATTTTACCGAAAAATAATATATTTTTAATGTATTATTATTTAATATAATAAGATATAAAAACTCCATTATTAATATTATTAAATAAACAATGATAATTTATATTTCATATAAATATAAAATTAATTCATTGGTTAATAATTAATGAGAAATGAAAATATGAACCAACATGATATAAAATAATATATTTATGTTTATGCTTCAAAAGGATTTTTCTCATAAAAAACAAAATTAATTATAATAATTCTATTTTTTTAATGGAATATATATGTTATATATACAATAATTTTTTCTATATTCATCCATTATTTTTGATATGAATAAGAAAAGAACAAACTCTATTTTACAAATAAAGACCTATATTATTATAAAAATAAATTTTCCACCTTTTGATGGAATTTTTAATTATAAATATTGAAAATATTATTAATTTAATATGTCAAAAAATATATAATATTGGAAAAAAATCCCATAATAATTATGTTAGGTTGAATTTTGATATTTTTACGAAACTTTCCATTTTTAATGAATAATTTAAAATAAGGAATTTTAGTTGTAAATTTTTTTCTACATTTTTATTTATAAGGTTAAATTATATTTTATATTGGTTATAAAGTTTTATTAGATAATATTTTTATCATTTAATACAATTTATTTAATTTTAATCAGTCTGACTATAAAATTGACTAAACAACATATCATACTTTTGGACGTGTTTTCATTAAAAACCTTTAATGATGTCTCAACTATAAGATGAATATTAAATTAATTTCTGACACATGTGATTGTAATTTTTAAAATTGTATTCCATATTATTAATTAGAAAAATATATAATATCAAATTTGAAAAAAAATTACCCAAAATATTAGTGAATGTAATTAAAATTAATTATATCGATTAACATTAAATTAAGCTTAACAAGGCACTAATCCTTATCCATAAGGCCCAAAACGACCTATACCATTGTAAAAATCTATTTTACGACATTATTTCTACAATATACTATCCTATATTTAATTGTTTCCATTATTTTATCCACTGGAAACATGAAAAACTTGCAGATAATTACTTTTTCCAAATATTATATGAGTGTCACTCCTCCTCCACTATAAAAGACCTATACATGTCCCAACTTCTCACATCTATAAAACAACATATGTTCCACCATTATCTTACCAAATATATTCCCAACATCTCACCCAACAAACTTGAAGCCTCTTTTTGTTAAGATAACTATCCAAGGAAGCCCATTAGAATAAACCAGAAGATGTTACCTGATTTTGATGTAATGTTTTCCAATCATATATTTTCTTTCATATTCTTATCCACTACCTATAGTGTTCTTAGTCCACTATAACATAACAATACTAGAAAAAAATATACTTTTATTTTTTTTCTATTATGATTTCTTCCTGAAATTACACACAGCTCAATCTAATGTGTAACAAATTGATTATTTCTTTTTTTAGTGAACTACTACCTCACAAACTGAGGATTGTTAATTTTTTACTTTACCACCTCTCATAGTAGAAATTATGATTGAAAATATACATATTTATATGATATATATATACGATATATATAAATATATTTATTTATTTATTTATATTTTATTTATATATTCATTTTGATTATATATATTTTTATTTATAATATACCTTTTTTCTGTGCATATTCTATAAATATGATAATTTCACTTGAGAATGTGTGGACTACCACATCCTCAAAGCATTGTGACCCATTCCTTCCATACAACACTAGAAATTAGCGTTATAGCCATGGTTTAAAACCGTGGCTAGAGGTAATTGCCATGGTTTGAGAAACTGTGGCTATGTTTGGCATGGCCATAGGCATAGACTTATAGCCACGGTTCCAACCTGTGTTTCTAGGTCTATATCCATGATTCAAACCATGGTAATATCTCTATTTCCATGGTTTAGAACCGTGTCTATACTAGAAGAGGGACAAAATTTATTTCCACATTTAGAAACTGTGATATTTGACCTATTTCGAAGGTTAGAAACTGTGGCAATAGACCTATAGCTACGGGTAAAAACTGTGGATATAGGGTCTGGAAAACCAAAAAATATATTAGCCGCCACCCCCTTCACCCCCCCTGCAGTATCCCACCCCCTGCAGACCCATCCCTCCTGGACACTGGACACCCCACCTTACATTCCCCCTAGACATACCCCACTACAAAGCCTCCCACCTGTAAATACCCTGCCCCCCCCCCCCTCAACAAACCCTGGACACCTCCCCCCAGACCCTAGACACCCCCCAGAGAACCCCTGGACACCCCCAGACAGACCCTGGACACCCCCGGACAGACCCTGGACACCCCCCGAATAGACCATGGACACCCCCCAGACAGACCCTGGACACCCCCCGGACAGACCCTGGACACCCCCTAGATAGACCCAAAACACCCCCCAGACCCTGGACACCACCATAGTCAGACCCTGGACACCCCCAGGACAGACCCTGGACACCCCCCCCCCCAACAGACCCAGGACACCCCCCAAACAGACCCTGAACACTCCCCCCAGACAGACCCTGGACACCCCCCAGACAGACGCAGGACACCCCCCAGATAGACCCCAGACACCCCCAGACCCTAGACACCCCCCTAGATAGACCCTGCACACCCCCCAGACAATGTCTGGACACCACCCAGATAGACCGAGGACACCACCCAGACCATGGATACCCCCATACCCTAGACAGATCTCTCTTGACGAGTCATTTGATGACTCATGTGAACTTTCCTACGCATCCCTTTCTTCCATACTTTTTTCATTTTCAATATACGGTCTTTTCCCCAAATTTTTCAAAAGAAACACATAATTGCACTTACATGAGTCTCCCTGTATGAAAAACAATCAATGAAGTCTGCAACAGTTTAAAAGTACCTACAACACAAGGTAGAACATAGTAGTGCTCATCCCCAAAAATTATGGTAAAAAACATCTTAGAATATCTCCAATGAATATAACTCAATAAACAAAAATAGTGCAGCCCCCTCCCCCGCTACTGGACCCCCCCTGTACAACAGCCTCCCCCCACATCCCTTGCACCCCTTGCACACTCCCCCTTGCACCCCCTTGCACACCCCTTGCCCCCATGCTGGAACCACCTGGACAACATCCCCCCACCCCCTGCTGGACCCCCTTGGATAGCAGCCCCCTGGACAACCGCCTAGACAGAATCCCCCCTACTATAGCCCCTAGACTGCAGCCCCCCCCCCCCCACACATCCCTTTCACCCCTTTCACACACCCCCTTTCACCCCCATGCACACCCCATGTCCCCCTGCTGGACCCCCTAGATAGCACCCCCCTTCTGGACCCCCCCTGGATAGCAGCCCCCTGGAAAAAGACCCCCTGCTGAACCCCCCTAGATAGCCCCCCCTACTGGACAGTAGTCCCCCCCACACATCCTTTGCTATTCATGTTTCTATCAATGATGTTCCCATTGAATATCTTGATGTTATATGTATTTCAATTCAATAATTTCATGGAATATAACACACTTAAACTGTCTGAATTACTCAATGATGTTATAGTTTTTAGAACTTATTGATATCTTATATCGTGTTTACCAATTCTCCCAGTATGCAAGGCCACTCAAACCCACCTTGTGTCTAGATAGGGATATTAAATTGTATTTGACTACTTGTGATCATATAGTCTCATCACTGCATGATGAACTGCATATTATGACAAACCCTTCCTTGGCAGTTTTAGCTATAGGGGATACTCTTTTGGACCTCTCTAATGGTAATAAAGAAAATCACATTAATAATAAAATTTTTAATGGTATGAAGACTGACAATGTTTAATCTTCATAACCTACTTCTTCTTTGGGTTGTGAATCAAAACAGGTTGGCACACTACTTGACAGACAAGATGACCAGACCAAGATGATTTTGAATAATGATTCTATGTATAACAAATGAAAAACTCATGGGGGTTTACACTTGAGCAGTGACACTTATGTAGAGAATACCTTTAGCTCTGAACATACCCTTTAACCCCCACTTGGTTTGGAAAGTGCATCTCCAAAGGATATGGCCATGAAACCTGAAGTTCTGGGTGTTTCAAAGACTACTCTGGATTGTTACCCAAATCAAAATTTGGTTGCCTCTAGTTTTCAAGATTGGAAAGATGCCAACCCAAATCTGCCTATTGAATTTTTCAAGAATTAGAGGTGTATATTTTCATCTTATCTGGAGAAACCGAACCTGGTGGACACACCACATGCTCCCCCAGGTTCTAGAATAATGTAGGAAAAACATTTAGGTACATCACATGAAAACCTTGATACAAGTATTTCAGGTACATATCCTCCCCTTTTTTTCAATCATACTATTGGTATTTCTCAGACTTCAGATAGCATTAATATGCCTACTAAATCTGAGAACCTGATAACTCATCATGATGTCGAACATACTGCCTATATTTTTAAGGACTCTATGTACTTACTTGTGAATAACCCCTGCATTTATTCCTCCATGGTTAATAACATTTTAGGAAATTCAAACAGTTTCCCAACATCTTCAAAGAAATATGGAAAAGACCAAGATCCGTAACACTACTAAAAAGATCAGAATATCTTCTAGACACAAGGGTTTGTAAATCAAAAAATTAGTTCTTATTCCACATTTAGGGTTAAATGAAGATCATTTTTTGTTATTTTCTGAGTATTTCTATATCTGACACCATAACTATTTTAAAAAGAATGTATAACACCCACTGTCCAATTTTGTTTTCTATCACTAAAAAAAGTTAATTTTTCTTCTAGATACAATCATTTTTGTTAACATGGTTATTCTTTTACTAGTACAACAAAAAATTCAACTTATGTCAATTCTCCCTGGATTTTTTCACACACTCCTATCCAAAATGTAATCATTTTTAACATATTGTAGAAAGCCTTCATATGTGATTTTGTTTTTGATGGCACTATTATTTTTTGATCGTTTTTTTATTCCAATTATAAATATCAAGAAAGGAGGCCCATGTGGGAAGAACTTACCTATCCAGGTTTTTGTATTAGAACACCTTGATTTATAATTGGGGACTTCAATGTTATACCGAATTCAAGTGGTAAAATTGGTCCCTCATAAGCTATGATTTCCACAAGAGAATTGAAAACCTTTATTGAAGTCAAAAATGTTATTTAAATAAATCTTACCTGTTCCAAATACACTTGGTATAAAATGGTTTACAATATGGTGGTTGACTCTAAATTGGATATAGCCTTTACGAATGTATTGCTTTAGATAAATGAGGCACCATATTCAGCACCACCCTCTACAATCTCCACTCAGATCAACATCCTATTTTTTAATGTGTCCAACATAATTGTGAAACTCTTTATCCCTTTTAGGTTTAACAATCCTTGGTTCTCTAACACTGAATGAAGATGGAAGGGGGCTGATGCAGGTTGGAACTGGTGAGGGCTGGGATATAGGTGGTGCTGGTTGTGATGTAGAAGGTTGGGGGCTAGTGAGGGCTAGAACCGGTGGTTGGGGCTATTTTTCTGGAGGTATAGGGCTGGAATGAGTGTTTTGTAGGAGGCTGGGGTTTGTGGCTGGTGTGGTTGCTGGTGCGGGCTATATTGAAAGTGGCCGAGGGCTGGTGTGGGCTCGAATGCACGTAGAAGGGGGCTGGAATGTTGGTGGAAGGGGGATGATTGTATGTGCTGGGGTGATGGTGTGGGATGCTTCGAAGGTGGAAAGGGGGATATTACGGGATAGAAGTCTGGTGCCAGCGGGCTGAATGAAGGTAGATTGGGGAAAATGTGGGATGGATATGGCTGGAGTAGGGCTATATCACGGCATTACCGTGGAGTGACCATAGCGTGGCCTCAGAATTTTGACGTGGTCCAGCGACATCCGAGAGGAAGCATCTTCTGGCCAGAAGCGAAGGGAGCGGGAGGAGGCGGGGAAACATTCATGTCGTCGCCCCGCCAGCATAAACCGTGATTAGTCACTCTCAACATTGATAACAAGACTCATGGAATACTATCACTTAAAACCACCATGCGATGTCATCCTGGAGCAAGGCCAAATCACAACACTACTGCGGCGTGGCCGCGGCGTGTCGGCCAGGTCCAGTGACATCCGCGGGGAAACATCTTTCGACCAGGTGCGAAGGGAGCGGGAGGAGGCGGGGTAAGATTCCGACTGTCGCCCTACTGGAAGAAATTTTGATTATTGGGTCTCAACATTGATCACAATACTCATGGAATACTATCATTGTAATCTATCATGGGTTGTCGTCCTGGATCAGGTCCAAATCACGGCATTACCACGGTGTGACCGTGGTGTGACCGCGGTGTGACTGCGGCGTGACCGCGGAAAGACAATGGCTTGTTGGTCCAGTCCAGCGACATCTGTGGGGTAGCATCATCCTGCCAGGAGCGAAGGGAGTGGGTGGAGGTGGGGAAACATTCCGGCCGTCTCCCCATTAGTGGAAATTTTTATTAGTCAGTCTCAACATTAATCACAATACTCCTGGAATATTATCACTGCGAACCTCTGCGGGGTGTCATCCTAGAGCAGGGCTAAATCATGGAATTACCATGGTGTGACCGTGGTGTGACCTTGGCATGTTAGCCCGGTCCAATGACATCCATGGGGCAACATCTTTCTACTAGGAGCGAAGGGAGTGGGAGGAGGCGCGACAACATTCCAATCGTCACCCTGCTGGCAGAAATTGTTATTAGTAAGTCTCAACATTAATCACAAGACTCATGGAATACTATCACTACGAATCGTTGCGTGGTGTCGTACTGAATGAGGGTCAAATCATGGTGTGACCGTGCCATGACTGTAGTGTGACCGCGGTGTGACCGCGGCATGACCGTGGAATGTTGGCCCCGTCCAACGACATCCACGGGGCATCATCTTCAAGCGAGTAGTGAAGGGTGGGAGGAGGCGGGGAAACAGTCCGACCATCGCCCTGCCGGCAGATGATAGAACATATCAACTATTTAATATTCTATAACAAGGGATCACCAGATAAGTTTGTAGCGAGAGGAACAATGACACAACGTCTAAAGGGAAACAAAACGACGGAAAAGAATCATTCACCGAACACAAACAATTTACAAATTCATTCACTTCGCCTAAATATGGAAATTTTATTTATAAAATTCAAAGCATGAAAAGGAAAGTGTCATGGTCAAGAAATATGCCTACTCAGACAATGTCATTTGAGTTAAAATAGTATAATAAAAAAATTTATATTATCTAATGAAAACAAAAACTAACTAGCCACAAAACAAACACCAACAAGAGGCATATAAAATACTCAAACCAAATCTAATAATGAAAAAAATACCTATCATTACACTTTGGTTTAGAAGATAGCACACCTCCGTTGGAGGGGTTTTGTCATTAAATCATTGAATTTATTTATCACACAATTAATTTAATTATATTTAACATTTTATCTAAAAGTCATTCAGCACAAATCAAATAAAATAATTTAAGAAACTAGATCAACAGAACTATCACTGTGAGTTTTCGTAGACAACGCACCTTTGTTGGAGGGTTTTTATTATAAAAACATGACTTTATTAATCAAATGAAATAATTATATTAAAGAAACTTTATTCAAGATATTCAATTCAATATAATTAAGCAGAATTAAGAAAGATGATAAATTCTATTTAAAGCATTCTTGAATTAAAGAGGTTGGAAGAGGGATCCTACATTAGGGTGGAACCAAACCATCCACTTCGGCTCTTTGAGCATTCAAACTAAACTTCTCTGCTCCCACAGTGGGTATACACACCTTCACACACATGAAAATACACCTATCCCCTATGCACACACCCGCATGGCCATGAGCATGTGCAAGTGGATCCTTGCATATATGATTATATGCATACACTAGTCTCCACTCACCTGCGTATGCATTTATATATATACATGGGCACATATCATATTTAATACAAGTAAAAGATACTATTAACTGAAAAAAATGACTCACTCCTTGAAAATATACCCTTGCTCCAGTCTTCTATGATGGTGTATTTCTCCAAAATTGAGTGTTGCTCCATCATGTCACCTTATAAGAAGGACCACAACCCTACACGAATATAGAGTATACTAAATGTATTAATAACATAAATTTGTGTTACAAAATATTGCAATAAAGTGTTAAAAAAATTCCAAATTATTTTAGACACTACCTATAATTATCTATGTGTGGGCCTGTATAAGGTGAGATAGAAATGTAGGCGTATGAAATGCCACTATGTATAATTATCTTCAGTTCACATGACATGGGTGACATTAACATTAGGTTAATATTATGTGTTATGTGGTTAGTCCATGTAATAATCATTAAGCACCAATTATAATGTCATAATACCAACTACTGCATCTTCTAGTCATATTTAACAATATGCACCATATCTCTTATAAAACATGGTGCTCTTTTTTTCAACATCATGAACGATTCCTACAATTTCTTCATTTAAAACATTATCTTATTAACCAAGAACACAAAATAGGTCTAAGAACACCATGCATGAAACCCAACACTATGATGTATATTAAATAAAGAACCAATTTGTATACCTTTCAGTGGAATGTAATTATACAAAATTCATCACTCATATTTTTAAGGAATACCCCTCCAAAGGTTACCATCGAACCTTCCTCTACAGAGTGTATTTGCGGGCCAACATGAATAACTCAATTATCAAGAAAGAATTTTCAACATTCCACAATAAAGTGTTATGAAGTTATAAATTATTTTAGTACATATGTAAAAGATTATTATTTAAGGATCGATATAGTAATTTTTAAAACAAACCAACCAATGAAATTTTGTTAAAAAGTTACAACATGTTTATCAAATTATTGCACAAGGTGCATGTAGTCCAGCCAAATATGTGAAGTTTATGGGGTAATTAGAAGGAATGTCTCCATGTAAACCTATTATAATCTCATTCACCAATTATCTTTGCATCTTCACTATAGTTGTCGTAGCATCTATCCCATATTGGGTGTCTATAGACCTGTGTTAAATATGGGGTGAGAAGGAATCTAATTAGAAAATCCACCAATTGGAAATAGATTTATCTAAGATCTTATGAAATTTGATGGACAATTTGATTTGGATATTTACAGTTATACATCAATCAAATATGTGATGAATGGAGGTGTCTTTGACTAAAAGATTAGTTGAAAGTACCATTTTCTTCAAAATTTCCAAATCCCTACATAGAGAAAGGCAGGAACACATTAGTACTCATTAAAAAAACATATAAACCCTATTTCTATATAGTAAAATCACACTAAAATAGAATGCAGTTGAGAATATGACCACACCCAATATGATTATGTATTAGATAGAGACAAGCTTGGGAATCCACTAGTACCTCTACATCCAAATTGAAATATACAATAAGAAAATAAAGGGTAAAAACTATATTGATATGTACTAGTACCTCGCCCGTTCATACGCACAATGCTATAATTAAAATATAATTTTAAAAAATGTATTAAGAGTTTGAGTAGTTAATAATGAGTAGTAGTTAAAAATATGAAAAATTTATAGATTTATTTATGGATAATAATGAAAAGAAATAATGAATAAGAACATCTATCAAAAATTATAAATGAATATGATGGGAATGAAAAAAACCTAATGTAAAATGATACTTAAAAGATAAAATTCTGTACATCCATTTATCATCATACAAGATAAAATTATGGCTTATATGTGTTGTAATAGGTTTTTTGTTTCTATAATAATAGTAGAGTTAAATGTGGAAGTATAAATGAAAAATATAATATGAAAATAACAGAGTTAATAATGTTTTTCTATTACCGTTAAATTGAAGCATCACATTTCAATCAATATTATCAGTTTATTTTTTTATTTCTTTCCATAAAAATTGGGATACACGTCATTGACATGACTTGTTTTCCTAGTGTCTCTATGGTTTTTGACATTTAGTTTGATAGCGTCATCAGCATCAAACTCACTCAACATATTTTCCTACATCAACAAATGACATCAATGAATAAGTAGAAAAAAATGTAGACAAAAGTAATCATTAAAGTAGAAATCTTATATTTACCAATTTGAAATGAGGACAAATTCAGTTTGTATTATGATATAGTAAATGTAAATGAAAGTGAAAAAAAATCAGTAATGTCAACTCCAATGATGTAATGAATATAAAATACAATGAAGATAAATATCTTAATACCTTATTGGAATAAAAGTTTGTAGTTGTAGTAACAAATCCTATGCCATTATTTCAACAGACTCCTAAACATCCAGTGCAGTTGAGATATTATAAAACATCCCTATGTTAGAGTCACATAATAAATCTTACCCAATAAATGAAGGATAATAAATATTAGCAATTTTTTTAGGCCTATAACGGATAATTACAGAATTACAACCACAAAAGGTTGCATGGTTATACATTATGGGTATATCTATGTATATTAAAATGATACAAAAAAAGCTACTTATTGCATGCTATAAAAAATACATATTGAAACTACATATTAATGTTATGGAAAATAACATAATTATATGTTATACATTTCATTTTGTGCATTAATTCCAATTAAACAATACCATTCAAGTTATTCAAAAAAATAAATGAAGAATGAAACTAATTAAATCTTTAAGACAATCATTTTTTTAACCTAAAGAATGTTGATACTATAGTGAAAAGAAACAGAAAAACCCTAGACAGTGAAGGACCTAATGATGGTTGTATTCCTCTCAAAATATCCATTTATATATGTATGAATGTTTTCATCTCACACCAGATTGTAAACCATTACTAACCTTTTGGGAAATATATTATTAAGCAGTGTGTTGAGACATGGCTGCATACACACCTGTGAACTTCCACATAAGTGGAGATACTGAAATCATTATCTATCATGTTGCAAAAAGGTTTGTCCATAAATACCTTAACTACATGATTGTTATTCTATATTATCTCAAATATTGTTCCATGTTTAAGGGGGTGTTATTAGTGATGGCCTACATATTTCTCTACTCATTTCTTCTAAAAAAGCAGAAGAAATAATGCTTGTCACATGGTTGAAAACACAATCGGGTATATTATAGGCATACAGAGAGTCTCAGGTTTCAACATTTTCTGAGGGTGGATATCTTTTTTGGATGACGTGAAATCATAGCTGGGTGACACGTATGAAGAAGTCACCTAGCTTTAGTATATATTGTTGAAGTTGATTTCATACAGGTTTTAAACCCGTTCCTCTTATTCAACTTCAATTATGGGCCTCTGGTGGGATGATCACCTGTCTGGTTCATCATCAAACCTCAATGGGGGTTTTATTCCATTCACTCCCCTAAAGAGTTTCCATCTTTCCCTTTTATCTAGATTGGCCCCTTGGTCCAATCGTAAATCAAGGGGGTGTGCATTCTGTTTTCCCTCCTAGAGTGCAATGAATCATTGGATCTCATTATTCCCTTTCATATGGATCAAATTGTACATAATCAATATTTTTTGGTTTCCTTTGATATAGTCATTAATAGATTTTGGAGTTCGAATAATTATGTGATTGGTGGGTTGCTAACCTCAAGGCGTATGATGTTACACTTTGCAGATGCAGATAGTATGGATTTCAAAGTAAAAATCATATTGTCACATTGATGTAAACTACTTCTCCATATTAAGATGGATACATAAGATATATATGAGGTGAGACCCATATATTTAACCCATCAAGGTTTTTTTCCAGGTTTTCCTCTCCCTTTTCATAGTGCAACTATTTTAAAATTTCAAGGAAAGCCTGTGGGTTTTTTATTATAAATTGATAGTATATCTTTTTCAGCGTGCAAGGTTGAATTTTTAGTAACTGGTTATTGCATCACTTCTAAAAATAAAAAAGGAATCCTTGCGCTGATATATAAGTTTTATATGAGGTGATACCACTCTATTTTAACCATTTAGGTTTCCATTATATTTTATCTTCTCCCTTTTTAGAGTCCAACTATTTTAAAATTTTTTGGAAATCCTGTGGGTTTGTTTTTTATAAATTGACAGTATATATTAATCTTGGCATCATCCAGTTTCCCCCAAAATCTATGTCGAGTAGGATATATCAAATCCACTTGTTGAAATAATTTTCTTATGTCAGGAGTGGATCCAACGTGCATGTTTACAGGAAATTCAGATCCACAACATCAACCTCCAGTTGTTTGAGGGACGATGGAGTTTTTATATTTCTGGAGGAAACAATCAAACTTGGATTATGATTATTGGTTGCATCGAGGTAGTTCATGAAGGAGAATAGAACTCTTGTATATATTCTAAGATGTAAGAGATTGATACAAAAACTAGTTACAACAACATGTGTGTTATTACATGGATGCAAACAACTTCATTAAAAAAGTACCACTGATCAAAATTTCAACCAATTTTCACTTTTAAACAACACAATCCAAACAAAATACATGTCAATATGTTGATAAATACAGAAGAATGATCCATGGTAGAATAACCAATGATCATCATCATCCAGTGAATAGAAGTCAGCTGGGTGCGATCAATCACAGGAAATTCCAATTGAGTACCTATATCGAGAAGCGATAAAACCAAAAAGTGAAGATGGAAAAATACAACCATGTATATAGTAAATGAATCATAGATAATTTTGACAATTTTAATTATTGTGATAGATAATATTACAATAAATATTAATTTATAATTTAGAAATAGTCTAACTACATACCTTTTATAAAATTCTCCCCACCCAACCATATTGTATGTCACCTTGCAATAGCTTTGTCAATACTATTTCTAATGATGCTTGTCCTGAAATAAAAAATCACATTAATGAAATGATAACTACACCATGTGATCATTAATTACAAGAGTATACCTGTAAATTTTAATCAAGAAAATAAGGTTATATAGAAATTTCACCTTTTTTCAATGCCATTGAT
Organism: Viscum album; assembly: GCA_963277665.1. Classification (NCBI taxonomy): domain Eukaryota; kingdom Viridiplantae; phylum Streptophyta; class Magnoliopsida; order Santalales; family Viscaceae; genus Viscum; species Viscum album. Next base: position 1,346,052,120 of record OY728164.1, read on the forward strand.
GTTGGAAGATGAAGAATAATCACCTAAACTGTAGAATTAAACCTGAAAATTATAGATTTCATAAATGAAATCAATTAAAATAGAATTGGAAAATATAAAACATTAGATGAATCTAAAATAATTTTGACAATTTTAATGATATCAATGGATAAAATTACAATATATAGTAATTGATAATTGATAAATAGTCAAACTACACACCTTTTATAAAATTCTCCCCACCCAACTCTTTTGTAAGGTACATTGCAATGTCGTTTTCAATACAATTTGTAATGATGATTGACATGAAAGAAAAATCACAATAATGAAATGATAATAATATCATGTGTTTATTAATTACAAGAGTAGATATATTAATTTTAATCTTGAAAATAAGATGATATCACAATTTTACCCTTTTCAATGCTATTGAATTTGGAAGATGAATCAACAACACCTAAACTGGAGATTTCACCCATACATTGAAAAATTAAACAACTAAACATGAAACAACATCATATTTTGAAAATGTGAGTTTGGGGTTAAATTGCATATTTGAGGATGCAATTGAATAAAAAAGAAAACATGTCATGATGTAAAAAAATTGTGGTAAAACCATTCCTTTGGCGATGGTGGATATGTCGACGCTGTTATGGAGGGCGTGGAGTACCAAATCAGAAAAAAGAAGATTTACCATAAAAAAATGGCTATTGCACATGTCAGAGTCGGGTGTGGATCAGTAGTAAAAATCCAGTGGGTGTCTCCTGACAAAAATTGTGAGTCGGAAATGCCAAAGTTGGTCATGGAGTATACAAAAGTTAAAAATTTCAGTTGGTACTGTAGAAACACCCGATTGAAATCGTGATGGGAAAAATGGTATAAAATTGCCATTACCACCTAAATTTTATATTCATGTCAATCATGATTGCATGTCATTGGAGAAAATAAATTTGATCGGCTATATTTTCTTATTGGTTCCCTGCTATGGCATGCATCCATATCCCTCACACCAATACAAGTCATCAAACTCACAATATGATCAGTTAAACTAATAGAGGGGATTCCTCATGAAAAAATGGAAAATTAGACTACATACCAATGGAGGTGTGTCATAGGAGATAAAGGGGCTGCCTTATAGCAGTGTCATCAAGGAGGTATGATGGTCACGCTGGATGAGGATACAATTCAATATAATAATAATAATAAAACGTACCTACTACATAAATAGTATGTAGAAATACAGAGAAACAATGTAATACAATTCAGTAATAAAATATTAAAACCTCATTGCATAATAAAATTACACATATTAACAATCCAAAAATACATTTCACATCAATAGTGAGTCTCAATATTAGTATCATTAGATTCATGATAACCCTCATCCACACCTCTTATAGAAACACCATCAGAACCTCTCACGCCACCAGATTCATCATTGACATCATCATCTGTACCATCACCGACACTAAAACCAGCTCCAGCTACAACTACAGCTCCAACTCTGGCTCCAGATACAAATCTGGCTCCATCTACATCTTTGGCTCCACCAACCGAACTCAACGACATCAAACAAGTGTCAACCGCTGCAGCTTCTAGTGAAAATGAAAAAGAAATGGAAGAAAACACTTTCTTCATATATTCAAATATCACCTTTTCTGCTTTTTGGGTTGCTTCTTTGATTGCAGAATTCATCTTTTCCACTGTGAACACACCAGAATCGGTACTCAAAGAAACGATGTCAGTAGACAATTATCGAGATTGAAGAATCTTATTCCCATGTCGACAAAGCACTCTGCCCTGATGCTCATCTTTTAATACCTGATGGAGATGATCGTTCGGGCCCAAATTGGCAGGCTCTTTTTCTTCCAATGTCTCCAGAGCATTCTGTCGATTGATATATAACATTAATTAAAATGATAATGTAATATAAAGAATTGAATTCAGTCAAAATAAAAGAAATTGAACTATACTTTCAATCACCTTCTCGGTGTCAGTATTTGGAACAATACTATCTTGATTTTTCTACTTATACAAAACAAAGTAGAGTGAGGAATTCAACCCTCGATATTTCATAATTTTTTCTAGAAAATAGAAAGAAATAAATCAAAATTATAAGTCAAACAAATTACACTAAATGAAGTTAAATATTTTAAATATTAAATAACTAGTGTTTACTCAAGATCTGGGTGTGAAGTGTGTCCACGGGTATAAACAAGTTTCATTCTACTCTTATTTCTTTTATTTCAGTCTGATTTAGCCTAAAAAATAATTATAAAATTTCATTAACATAAATAAAACACCTTTGAAAATAAATAAATGAATATATATATATATATATATATTTAACAAATACCTTAAACTCTTGACTCATCCCATAGCTGACCGTCTCTTTGTATTGTGATATTGGGAAATCATGAATCACTTGTACTTCTTCATGCTCCGTGACAACTCTCTTTTTTCAACCTTGATATAATTTATACTTGTACGCTCGCCACATTTCACCTAAATCCATTAACTGTGCAGCCTTGACATTTTGTCCATCAGGAAATTTATATCAGAGGTACAATGGAAAAAATATTTGTTAGGATAATATTATAAATTAATATATATAAAAGGGGATTAACATTACTTACCCAGATCTTTGCCAAGCCGTTTTCCATTATTTGATCTCCAACTTCCCACCAACTTATTTGTTGAACCGGAATTATATTGATGTGTCTAGCAAGTTTTCCCATAAATCTTTTACATTTTGTGCAATTTTTTTAATTATAGATTTGTCCTCATTGTATTCAACCATTATTTGTGTGTGTCTATTACAAACCTCTCGCATTTTTGTGCAGCCTCGTTGTCTGGTGGAGACTGGAGCTAATCATGAAATAGGTAAAAAGGGATAATAATATATATGAATATATCGTTAATCACTAACAGTAATGTTTAAACACATACCAGTTGATGGTGGATTTGTTGACCCCTGAAGTGCAGCGTCTAGAGGGGGAGTAGCCTCTGTGGTAGGTGGGATATCTACAATAGGAGTACTCTATAAAATAGATGGATAACCCTGTACCGATGAGGGTGGATATGGATATGGATATGGCGGTGGGATATATGGGGGCGCAGTGCCCTGTACAGTGGATGGTGGGAATTTAAAATAAGAAGGGATGGGAGTATGAGAACTACCATCCGATGTGGGTGTGAGCAGAAAGGGATATGGATAATTTGGGTATGGAAAAAATGTAGGTGGCGTAATGGGAGGATGAACTTCTAGTGACTCAAGCGGCATAGTAGAAGGCTGAACTGTAGAATCAATAGCCCCAACCATACTATTATCCTCGGTAGTATAATTCAACCGTTTCCTCGATGAAGTAGCCTAAAATAACATATATGATAAAATTAAAAGAACGATAATAAGATAAATGATATGAAAAACCATAATATTCAAACATAAATTTCACTTACAGTGTTGGCCAGATGAGCCATATGTTGTTCATTTCTTCGTATTCTTTTATTTCTTCTAATATCATCATATTCAGACATTTTGACTGAGAAATTTGAAATAATATTCTCAAATAAATAGAAATAATGAAAAATGTAAAATAATACAATTTTATCATAAAACAATGAGATTAATTTTCAATGTAATATTTATATTGATAAAATATAGAAGGTAATTTGATATCAGGTACGGAAGTTTAAAAAAACACATACAATATTACAATAATGTCAGGTAAATACTTACAAATGTATCAACGTTCTGTGTGGTCTGTGACAATTTCTGTTTCACAATCTATTCTAGAAATTGAGTCATCTGTGTCATCAAATGAAACATTCAAATAAAGACTGACAGATTCATCCACAACATCATTGTCACCCATTTCTTCATCAAAAATATGTATGGGAATGACATAAACAATAAAACCAAATTGTTGTTGTAACCGGTCAGTTACATAAAACACCTATCAATCCAGTGACGCAAGAATATAAGGATCATCAGAGTGAAGCTGGTGATTCATATCAATCACTCTAAATCCACAGTTATCAATATGAATTCCTTGTCATGTCATTGAATCAAACCACTTACATTTCATAATTGCGACGCGACCATGTGCATAGTAATATAATAAAATGATTCTTTCAACAACACCATAATATGATATATTTTATGACTGAGGTTTTCTATCTGATACAATCGTATAACAATATGTTGTGGCACTTATCTTCGCACCATCATGCTGTATTTCCATTTTTTCCACAGCTATATATAAAAAATTTAAATACATTGACAACCATTTCTTTACAATCATGTACCACGTTTTTTGGACCAAAGGATAACTCTCATCCATTATCATATGCTTCATTCATTGGTAGAGTTAAAACCTAAAAGATACCAACATTGAATATTAAATAAAGACATGTTATTATGTTATAAGAAGAAAAAAAATCTATTACCTTTGACTTTAATCATGAAGCAAATTCTTTGTTGTGCAGCAGTTCCTTACTCTTAATAGATAGAGAGCGATGTCTCTTTTTAATAATTTCTAAATGTTCTCTACAAATATGAAAGCTTAAAAATGTCAGAAGATATGAAGAAATTAGGTGATGAAAAAAATGGATATTTATTAGTTTACTCACTTGATATAATCATCATCCACACCACAGTTAAATAATACTGTACGATGAGCCATTTCCCACTCTTCCCCGCTTAAAGTACACAACAAGTACGATCCAGATATCCCCCCTATTTGGGGAAGTGAAGGAAAAGTAGGATCAATGGGATCGTATAGCTCATATTTAGTTCTCATAAGTTTATTGGACCTCATGGTGATGTTAGTCATGTACGATGAACAAAAATCCATGCATTCTTGTGCTAAATAACATTTCACAAAATAGCCTTCGATCTGATAGTTATTTCTCACATAATATTTCAATGTAAACATCATTATTTCTGAAGGATACATCCCCCGACTCGAAATAGGACCACCAAAAAGAAATTATGTGGGAAGAAGCACAATCAGATGTAACATACATGTGAAAAATGATGGTGGGAAAATTTTGTCCAAGTTGCAAAGAATAATCGGCACATCTCTCTGCAATTCATGAACAACACTTCTTCACAGTCATTTGGCACAAAGGCCTCGATAAAAATGATATAACTAAATCAAAAAAAATCTGACATTATGTTAATGTAAATATCAAATGGCAACAAGAATCAACTCATGTCACAAGACATGGTAATCATGGGTTCTATGAGATATTAGTTTCACATATTCTGTATTCACCCTTTTCAAAATATTACGTGAATAACCATATGGGAACTTCAAACTTTCAAGACCTGAAGAAATTGTTTCTTCTCCACATTTTTCATCGAATAATAGGAAATAGGGACATTCTACGTATTTTGACTACTTAACTTAGGATGATGTTCAACTCTTATAGCCCAATCCATCAAATCACAACGAGACCACAAACCGTCTTCTGTTTTTTCTTTAACATTTAAAATAGTAGCAAGTAACATCTCACAAATGTTTTTCTCAATATGCATTACATCCAAACTATGACACAACAAATTCTATGACCAATACAACAGCTCTATGAAAATGATTTTATTTCTCCAATTGTTATTGGAATTTGAATTAACATGTTTTTGCTTTATGATATTTGATTGACTTTTTCCAAGAAAATAATTCAAATCAACATGTTCTTTAACAATATAATTCCCTGACATTCTTTGAGGTGTCCCATCTTTCTCGACGGATATATCGAACTGTCTTCTATTTTTCCTGCATGGATGATCCATCGGTAGAAATATTTGAGTCCCTATGAAACTGAAAGTTCTTCAAAACATTAATCTTCAAAAACGTTTATTTTTCATACAAATAGGGTAGGATAATTTCCCTTTAGTACTCTAACCAGACATCATTCCATAGGTTGGGGAATCATTTAACGCCCATAACAAAGATGCATGAAACATAAAGTACTCCTTCTTGAATGCATCGTACGCCTGTGAACCAACAATCCAAAGCTCCTATAACTCCTGTATTAATGGCTGAAAGTATATATCAATATCATTTACAGGATTACTGGGTCTAGATATCAATATAACCATGATAGTAAATGGCTTCTTCATACACATCCATAAAGGAAAGTTATAAATGTGAATGAAAACAGGCCAAGTACTATGTGAAGTAAGCATTTGGCGAAATGGGTTGAAACCATAATAAGATAATCCTAATCTAACATTTCATGGGTTAGCTGCAAAATCAGAATGTAACCTATCAAATTTATTCCTATCCAACCAGTCTGCATGATGCACTATTTCATCATTATCTTTATTTGTTTCATCTTCATGCCATATCATATTCATTTCCATTTGTTCGGACATAAATAGTTTTTGAAGCCTGGTAGTTAAAGGTAAGTGATACATAACTTTCTTTGGTATGTGAGATTGCATTCTGTCTTTATTAGTCTTCCACCTTGATCTGCCACACTTTTTGCACTGACATTACTCTACATTTTCCTTCTAGAAAAGACAACAATCATTGGGGCAAGAATGAATCTTAAAAGATGAAAATCCAAAATTTTCAACCAACATTGATGCCATGTAAATATTTTCTAGAATAAATGCCTCATTAGGCAGTAAATCCTAAATTAAATTAAGGAGATAGTCAACCGTAGTATTACTAAATCCATACATTTATTTTCCATGATATAATCTCCTTAAAAACTCAAGTTTTCTCATTTTTCCACATGCCTGATATACTGAAGATTTTTAGTCTTCCATTATCATTCTAACACCATCAACATCATAATCATGAATAATAGATGAAAACTGTGTTCTAGTATTCATTTCCTCTTACACTGGTCTACATGAGGAGATAGCTTCAGAAACAAAAGGAAACCGGTCAGAAATAATATTTTTCATCCCAATCCTTTCCACTAAATCGATGTTATTCACAAATTGCTCTTTTTATCCATTGTGATACCACACATGACAATTTTTTTGGAAACCTTGTTTGGTGATATGATAACTCAGTTCCTCGTGAGTTAACCATGGTCTTCCAAGACACTAAAAACAAAGGCATCTAATCAATCCTCTTTCTGAATCATTAGTGAATTAAATGTCTATGAAATGCTGTAACTCCTTCTAAAATTCATCATTGATCCGATCAATGTTGTACATCCATTATATATCCATTCTGAGGCATGTAAACATACATTAAATAAATAATCAAGAAAATGACTGAAAATTATATTTATTGTTTCATAAGATAATAAGTAACCATCAATAACATGTCAATAAAAAAACATAACAGATATTATGGTTAATGGAATTCATAAATGTTTCAAATTATAAAAAATCATGAATAATCACACCTTTATATGACCAAATCAGATTATTTTGGTGTACCTCCAACACCCACATTAAAACCTAGATGTTCGAACAATGTCCTATTATGTTTTTTATAGAATTATCTGATGAGAACCCCCTCACCCCTCCCTCTTGGACCCCCCTATAAACCCCCATACCTCAATGGCATCCCCCCCGACCCCCTAGATAGCCCCACTACCCATGCACACCCACACCCCTTTCCCCCCTCCCTGCCCCTTGCCCAATGCTCCCCCAAACCCCTTCACCCACCTCTTAGACAACCCCTTCCCTTTTCACCCCTTCCCCTCATTGTCTAGCAGGATGTCCCTATCCTTTAAAAATGTTAACTGCTTATAAGCCTTCCTAGTTCATTGAAGAGAGTTATAGAAGATGGTATTACTATCACTGTCAGTTAACCATTTAACTTTAAATTATGGTTTTCTCATATTTTCTTTGAACACGAGCAAGGAGTTGAGTTTGACTATAGTGCATAGTTCTTTAGTAGGATCAGTGATGAGGTCGGATTTGGGGTTTTTTTTCAGATCATTGAGGACTTTCTCAAGAATCATGATGTCATTGTTAACATTTTTGGATTTAGAGATGCATCATGTTTTTAGAGTCTATTTGAAATACTTCCATTTGAATTTTTAGGAAAAGGGATCATTGTTATGAGATATTGGAGACCAACAGTTCTAGATGATATGAGTGAAATCATCATCATAGAACAATGAATTGTTAAATATAAAATGCAATCGAGGTTACATGACATTAGAGGAGACATTGACCAAGATGGTATGCTGATCAAAATTCAGCTTGTGAAGAATGGTGCTGGAGATAGTGTCCCATAAATCTATAGTAGGGACATTCATGAATTCTCTATTCAATTTGGTGGAAAAAATTTTGTTGGAATGTATTATATACCAAGTTTATTTTACACCGGTGAGATTAATTTCAATGATATTAATGTCTTCAATTGAGGCTTCAGATTATTTCATTGAAATTGATGCATGAGAAGGTCCAATTTTATCTCTTGAGTTAATAATGGAATTAAAGTCACCAATTAGAAACCAGGGGTAGTTATGTTAGTGCCTAGCGATGAGAGATCATTCCAAATAGTTATTCTTTATTGGTATCTTTTTTTAGAATTGACAAAGGAGCATAAAATATGTGTACCATAAATGTAAAAGTTTCAAGTAAATATCTGCACAATTATATTGAAAACACTAACATTGTGTAAATTAAAGTGTGAAAAATTCAATAAAGAATAATCATTGATTGTATTATTGATTGCGCCATAATTTTTTTTGGAATAAATGTTATTATACATAGGAAAACAAAATTTTATGTTTAGCGATGGAAAATAACATAAGATTATGGTCTTTTTAAAACAATGAACATGTCATAGTTGGCGATACCCTGAAAATTCTAAAAGTAGTTCATCATTTAAACATGAATTAGGAGTTAGAACACCCTTTTATCATTTTTCCAGAGCCTTTTTTCATGTAGTCCTTCTATCCTCTAGGTTATTTGGAGTGGCATGTTCTTGTTCATTCCTAGATGTGACAATAATCATCTTTGTAGGTTTCCTAATTGAATTATTCCTAGGTGAGTCTACATAATTCTTAGAACAGATCGAAAAATTATTGATATTATGTTTAGAATCCAAGTTTTCATATTTCATAGAGAAATCATCATTAATTGTAGATGTATAAATATGAATACCTGAAAACATTGAAGTGTCCACTGTCTGTTGTTAGGCAATATCTAGATCTATTGGATGGTATAGATTCAATGGAAAGGAAATATTACATGATTACATATGTTTAGGGTCCGGTACCAGAAAGGTTCAAGTAGGTTTGATAGGTTATAAATAATTTTTAATATATTTAGAAGTCATTGTATGTGTCTCGGTTTAAACAACCTCAAAAATACTCATCTGACTCCCTAATTCTACATAACTGGTAATATATTTAGAGTGCGGATTGGGAGAAGGAGATTAATCATTCTCTAAATATTTGTTAACCAAATTCATTTCAAGAGTAGTATTATTATTATATATGATAGAGAAGTGATTCACAGATCTCATAGCAGCATGAGTTAATGATGTTTTAATTGTTGGGTCTGTAGGATTCAAATTACAATTCATAAGAGAACTAATGACATCAACACTATTAGCAGGTTGTGAACCATAAAAAGAGTATAAAGATGAAGATGAGGTTTTAACTGGACACATTTTTTTCTCCACCACAGTATCCTCCATGGGATGAATCTTCTTAATGGATCCAACGAGATCCTGCATTTTAGTCACCTGTAACAAGGGTGTATATACCTTCATTGATTTAACAGTTTCCAAATCCATGGATACAGTTGCAGTCATACTACTAGTATGTGTGATATCCTGAATAGATTTTGGGAGAGATAATAGATTCCAAAAATCAATAGAATGGCTGGTTGAATCTAGAGTTTTAGAGAAATTATCATGTACATTTGTTTTACTATTGGTCTGAATCTTTTTCCCTAATGAAATAGTGGAATTTAATAGGGAGGGGTCCTCTATTTTTCAAGTACATAATGTTGAGGAGTGATCATACAAAGATTAAACATGAAATGATCTAGGGCACACATAGTAATGAGGGGGTGTATTGAATGCATTGCATTCAATTCACCTCACGTTTTTACCTTGGCTATGTTCATAATTTTGTTTTGATTCTGAAATTTGTTCAGCTGAGCAGGTATTAGATTCATCCTTATTGGATATCCTAATACTTTCTAACACAAAAAATTTCAATTTCCTCTAAGAGGCCTTTATCTTTAATGGAGTTTTCTTCCTATTCAGCCATATCATCCTATTTAGTACTTGAGTTATCCCCTATGTTAATCACTTTGTTTGATTATTTCACCCAGGTTTTATATTTCTTTGATGGCATTACAGGAATATCTATCATCGGGGATTTATCCTTTTTATTTCTCATAATTTCCTTCCAATCATTTTCAACTGGTTGTGTTACTTGTTTTATAATTACTCAAATGTTGATAATTGTATGACTAATGATCATACAATGTTCGCAAAAGGGTGGTTTTCTCTCATATTCAATTCTAATTTTAGTTTTGCAGTCATTTGAATTGAAATTAATTGTGGTGGGAAGATTTGAATCATGTTTAATTTCCACCATAACTCTAGAAAAGAGATGTATGTTGGAATTTAATGTTCTCTGATCAATTTTGAGGGGAGTTCCTATGGAGTAGACAATATCATTCAGAATTTTTGACTGCCAAAAGAACCAATTAAAACCATGTAGTTTGACCCATACATTGGCCAATGTATTCCTATGTGTGTGCGGATTGAAGTTAGATTCCTAATTAGAAATTATGATTAAACTGAGTTTATGATTTTGGTTTTCAGTCCTCCAAAATATTTATAGATCCTCTTTAGATTTCATCAAGATAAGAAAATATCTTTTGCCTATTGGGATTAATTTCTACTTTGAAGAATTACAGTAGAGAGAAATATGTGTATGTAATTCAGATAAATTCGATCAAATTGGAGGTATTAAAGGTGAGATGTTACCACAAAGTAGTCCATGTTTCCTCATTTGGTGGCAGTGATGGGAAGCTTCATGAGTGGGATGAGGATGGGGCTGTGTCGCGAAGGCCGTCCGGGAACTGTCATGGGATGAGAATCGGGGAGAGGAGAGGTTGTGAAGGCCATCGGGGAAGAAGGGTCACCACCGAGAAGAGATGTCACCATTGAGAGGAGGAATCACCGCTGAGAGGATAGGTCACCAACGAGAGAGGATAAGTCATGAGGGTGGAGGATGGCGGAAGAGAGAAAAAGTCACGTGGAGAAGAGAGGGCCGCAGTCTCAGGGATACGATGGGTCACGAGGGGTCTGGGTAGAGGAATCGCGGAGGATCCCGATGGATGGTCAAAACAAAAACATAGATATAGAATTTATTAAACGTGGCTATAAACAATAATTTAGCCACAATTATAATAGATGTGTGGCTATAAACTAAGCTAGAGCCACAGATTTATAATATTGTGTTTATAGCCTTGTTTCCTAGTAGTGATAGATGGAATGTATAAAGTGTTTTCTTAATAAAAAAATTTAACATATATGAAAAATATATGATAAAATATTTATAATATACATGTATCCTTTACTATTGTTTCTTTTAATGTAACAATGAAATGAAATTAGCGTTCATGTGTACGTATGACATAACATCTCTATGAACGGTGAATTTTATTTATTATCCCCCAAAAATATAGATTAGTATAAATACATATATAATGAATATATATTAAAATTATGTAATAGATAGAATTATAGATATGTTTAAATCACTATATATTTAATAGTATTTGAAAATAATAACATAGAACATACATGGGAATACAAGGCAATCAACACCTAAAATAGTGGAAATAGTGGATGATTGGTTACAAATAGAAAATTATTTTTTATAAAAAGATGCTATTTAATATTTTAAATATGAGTATAGTTATAGAATATGTTAATAACAGATTATAAATCACAATATAGGAGGATAAATACCACACATCATGATTAAGGATATGGTAAGGTAATTTTGTCTCAATTTACATTTACTTGAGACTTTTTTGTTATATTTCTATACTTCCCATTTATTTTATGTATTTACGTTATTTTTCTTGTTATATAATGAGAAATATTATATTTATGATATTTAAAATGAAATTTAATGTTTTTAATTTGTGGATATTATGATTTAAATGATTCAAAGTGGTATGGCTCACTTTAGAATGTTTAAGGGTTATTTTCATCAAGAATGTGTTTAATGATATTAATTTCTATCCCACCTTATTTTGATTATTAACTTTATCTTCAAATATTCAAATTCATTAAGTACCCACCTATTTTGGTGGATATTATTATTTTGTAATACATATACCATTAGTAGATATAATGAATGATTTGGACAAGTATGACATGCGTCGTTCCCATTTAATGATATCCCCCCTAATGCATCTGTAGTATAATGAGATGAAATGTTTAACAAAAATAAATGAGTTTTTTTACCAAATATCATAACTATCTTGTGAAAGGTCGAGATGGTAATGGTGTTACATACCCTTTAATCCTGGAGTCTAATTATAAATAATTCCAATCATTTAGTTTCAGTTATTATTCATCGATGACATTTTGTGTCTACATATCTATGGACACATTTAAATTTCAATTAATTTAATAAATTTCAGGTGTCTTAGTTTCTTACCTTTACATATTGAATTTTCTTTATTTAGATATTTAAATGGCATGTATTATCATTTATTAACAAATCAAATATTATTTATTTTCATTGATTCAATTTGTATTCAACATTACATTTCCATAATGGGAATTTTACCTCGCCCTTATTATGTTTCCTTTCACCTTATTATGAAGAAAATATATGAATAAGACCTCAAGGTTGTTATTTATTTCTTTTTATTATGTCTCATGTTTTTATAATTAATTTTCCAATGTGTTAGGGAAATGATGTATGTAATATATATTTCAAAGACTACTAAATTGATTGGACCTTTCGAAAATGATTCTTCGTAACCATGCCAATGTAATAAAATAATGCACTGGATCTAGGACTTCGAGGTTGGGGTGTTACAACTTGGGTAAGGTCATGTTTGAATGACCCTCCTCCAAAGCCAATAAATTTTAAATCAACTTTTTTGGCATTATCATAGTGAATCATCATTATTTCAAAATATGTACCTCCAGGTCATCCATTAGAAACTACTAGTCCATCACTGGATGAATCATTCAGGTTCCTATCATATATGAGAGCCTCATTTACCACTTTTGAATATTTATTCCACATAAAGATGTTAACATGGGACATAATTTCACATTTAAGCCCATACCAAATCCATTTTTCTGCAGCAGCATCATCTCCTACACATTTTGAAAAAAATCATTGAAAATCATTAATGTTCATATTAAAGTCCATCACATAGATAGTCCCTTGAGTAAATCTCATGAACTCGTCTTCCCTCTCCTATTTTATATATTTTTGAATAAATTTGATCAAGAACATTATCTTGGATGTCTTTCCATAAAATGATTATATATGTCCATCTTGAGTCTAGATATCCTAACAATGATTTAGTTGATCACGTAACATATAAATATCCAATTTTACTCTCTTCTTAACTTGACTATATAGATGGTTATGTATCATATGGATGGACTCAATATAGATCTTTGTTATCTTATGTTCACCCTCTTCAGTGGAATTCGTAGGGTTTTTTAAATTAATATCTCACAAAATGATAAACAAACTCTTTAAACCCCTCTTAGGTTTCCTCTCCATAAACTGTATGAACTGATAAAATTTTCATAAAACTGCTATCTGAATCCATCACTATACTGTATTGGTTCTTCAGGATCCACCACTAGAGCAACCATCATAGAAATTTCCTCATCCCTTCTTACCAACAAAAATCATTTTGGAGTTATAAATCTAAAACGACAATCACATGTTTTAGGAAATGATCACAATATTAACCATTAATGAGGATTAAGATAAATATATATAAAATCATCCCTCATAACACTCCACTTGGTGAAAACCAAATCACTATGACCATCCATGAAAATTATATATATCTAACATGGTTAATATAGGGTAAACACATTCTCATTTCCTTGTTTGAAATTAAAAATCCATTATCCACATTTCCTATCATTTTACACTTTTATAATTTGACACATGGAACCATTATTCATTTATGTCTTATAAAAGGAAAGAAAATAATTTTCAATTAAAGACCTCATCCCAAAAAAAGTATTTTCCCCATACGTGCCTATAATGTTTCATATTACAATATGTCCTATGTGACTAAAATGATTCCTGTATGATCAAATACCATGTAATATTGGTCCAAGATTCCAAACCATAAAATATTATAATAAATGACATCACACAAAATGTCCATCAATCTTGGTGAAATTATATTCAATGGTAATAACACACATCTATAACAAAAATACCACCATGATTAATTGTATTTTACAATAAAACATGGGTTATATACTCCCATGAATGAGATCTTAACCATGGACTAAATAATCATATTCTCATGTATAACTATCCCAAATAGTAAGTCAAAATTAAAGAAAATAAACCCCCTTTGATACAATTGTGTAACATCTTTACCTGGTTTCCACATAATGGTTCACCGAGCCAGTTGGTTACATGACCTCAGGAATGTCTCCCCGTATTCCATTGGCTACCAACTTGTAGATAGGGTAGAATATATATGACAGTGGGAGACTATAGCCTCTATTTCAAAGTTTCAAAAAATGTGAAATAATAATTATATAAACAAAAAACAACATCCAACTGACAGTATAATTCCATAATAAAAAAATTCCATAATAAATGGTGAATTAGAACAAAGAAATATATCTAATAATAATAAAATAGGGTTTTCATTCAAATTATGATTCATGTTTCAAAATAAAAACCCAGAAAAAATTCACTTAAAACTCCCCTAATAGGGTCCTAACACAATTTTGGGTTCCCTCATCCATGCTCCATCACTACTCATCCATATAACACATGGATATTTCACTTATCTTGTCTTGAAAACACGATGTATATTAAGTTATTGTCCAGGAATACAATGTATGGTGTGAGTAAAAAATAGTTGGACTTCACCAAATGTGTCTAAATAAATATCCTCTAAAAAATAATTTATGTTCTCGAATAAAGAATAATGAACAAATCTTTAAGTAAAGAATTATCAAATTTCATTATTCATTAATTTACCACATTATTTTCCCGATATCATGAAAAAACCCAAACCATAAAAAACTAATTCATCCCATTCAAGTGTCTAAACCAAATCACATAGAGATTTATGATTCAATATCACATGATATTACATTATCCATTTAATTAAATTCATAACACATCTAATTAGAACCATAATTCAATGCCATATTTTTTCCTATAACACCATCTATATGATCCCATGGTTATTTGAATAATTTTTTAATGTACCAAAACACATTCATCAATCAATCAAAAATTATGATTGTGAAGTAGTAGTCCAAGTCCCACACTCATTATCACATACATTAAACTATTCATTTTTTGAATCATTAGACTACGTCCCAAAATCATTATCATAAAAATGAATTTTGGTCTATAACGCTCTGTCTAGCACACTATGGGTATTTGAAGCATTAGTCCATTTTCCACAACCAATTTATCAATAATTCATAATATAACTCACACATCCCATTTAAAAAGTTTAATCATCATTATCCATATTATAATAATTTTACATCATGCTATTAAATTATCAATTTATAAAAATTTCATCACATTAATCAAAATGAAATAATATGAACAATTAAACATTAATATATTTATCAATATTGGTTCATTTAAGAATTAACCCATTTTGGTTAATAAAAATATAACAAAATTCCGATTATTGAATCAATTCTATAATAATAAAAAAATGATTTAATCCTAATTTCCTTTCAATTCCTTAATAAAATCATTCTATTAATTAATTAATTAATTCAATTGATCCAATTTCATTTCCTCAATTTCTACCTAATTCATTCTCAAATGAAAATTTATTTAAATAAATTTATTCTATGATGTAATATACCAATAATAGAAATATAAATTCGTAATTACATGCATTTAATTAAATAAACAATATGATAATTGAAATTTATACCACCTACCCCGATATCGGTGTCAAATGATCACCAAATGAAATCCCCAATTGAATTATAATGAGCAGGAACACAACGAAAAATGTAATGTATAACAAAATCTAGAAATCAATATCGAATATAGGTTGATAGGTCAAATCAAGTATAAAATATATCACTATTAGTGTAAAATAATCAATTCAATAGATTAGAAAATGATCAGAGAGAAGGAAAAAACCACCCGATATTAGAACCACTTATCAGGAGGGGTGTAGATCAACCAGAAGATCATTTATTCATCATGAAAGAAGTATGGAATGACATGGAATCCATCTGGGCACCTTGAAATTTTAAATAAATTGGTTTATTTTTTAGATACGTTGTTTAAAGAGATGTTAAAGGTGTTTTGGAAAATTATTAATGAATATTCAGTGGTTTCATTTTTAGTGGGAATAAATTCATTTAGGGGGAATAATGTTTCACTTACCGAGTTCCTAACCATGATCCTTCCTCTAGGGTATCATAAGGTTACAACTATTAGTTGAAAAACTTGTAAAAATAGTGCACCATCCATGTGAATCATCTATTTTTGGATTCTCATCATTGTCTGTCATGTGTGAAAAATTGGGGAAAACAATGTACCATCCATGAAAAACCCCTCTTCAATCCTAAATTTCCATATTTCCCTAAACAATATCCCTTGCGTAAAACCCATACATGATACAATAAAAAATCTAGAAGGTACTAGAAATTGATCTGATTAAATATCTATAAAAAGGTGTAGATATTTTATTCAATCTATTATACCCTAACCATCTTTAAAATGAAATATATAATATAAATTTATAATTAAAGGCACAAATTTAAATGAGTGTTTTATTTTCATTTCTGGAATAAGGAAATTCTAAAGGATTATACACATGGTCATGTTCTAGTTTTCTAAAATTATACAATAAAAACGTTTTTAATTGATGAAATTTTTAGTTATGTTAACTCCATGGAAATGATAAATGTATTTATAATAGATTTAGGTATAGTAAACATCCTCTCATTGATCAATCAATTAGATTTACTCTCCACTAATTGCTTCAGTGATATATATTAATATATAGTCTCTTATGAATCTTCTATATTTATGTGTAAAATTGATTCACTATTCCATATAAAAATATAGTTTGACGTGATGTTGATCAATACATTACATAATTTATTTTCCAAGGAAAAAATTGGCTAACTAATCAAAATGATTGTCTGTTCATTATTTTTCACATAAACTCTCAGTATTAATTATAAATTTAAGTGATGTACAAATATAATCACTGAATCATCTATATTTATTCGTTTTCATCATATCTAATAAGATTTATATGATCAATAAAATTTTTTCTTATTAAAGACACCCTTAAATATAGGAATATAAAAACAATAAATAAAATAGACACTTTTATATTTTCTATAAAATAATATATATCCACCAAACATATGTTCCGCACCATATCTTTATTTTTAAAAGTATATTTTAGACTATTCTATGACATATAACCCATCAATTAGTATTGTCAATGAAAAAAATATAGAATCTGGGGTGTTGGATCATTTGTAAAAAACACTATATTTTGTTCAATTTAATTTGATTTAATTAACATTGTCTCAAATATATTGACACATATCTCATAATAATTATCCATAATGCTTTTGAATTTCTATTTATTTGATAATCCATTTTTATTTAGATGGGGATGTATCCCTTATATGGCTTGGAGGCCGATATTACATGGACTGATGGACCAAAAGCCATACCATATTTCTTTGACCCAAATAAACTGGAATAACCCATCCTAAAAAGAATTCAATGAATGCGGCCATCTCACCACATAATTATGGTGTCATATTGTATTTTGTTAACATTCTATTACACAATTCCTTAGCCCAGTGTTGTTTCCCCATGTATAATACATGTTATTGTTACCTCAATTAAATAATTCTATTATTATATTATTTACCTTTAGAAATTAACAAAAATTGAATTTTAATCTTGGGATTCAAGAGGGATTACTTGAATAATTTACAAATTCGGTATTCTATAAATAGGCTTAACTATTTTTAATAATATTAAATTTTAAACTAAAACTCGGTGATGTGTAAAATTTATCATAATAATAATGTGAAAAAATTCTTTTACAATATGGGGACATTATATTTTGTGTTAATCAAAAAAATATTTATTTTTTTATAATTCAAATACAATGAATTTTTGTTGTTAATCATTCTGTATTTTGTTGAGCTGAAATCATTCTGTTTTAAACTGAGTCGTTATTACAGAACCAATAATTCCAAAGAGACAGAAAATTCTCTTCTAATTCTATTTTTCAAGGTCTAAAACACTATTTTGTGGAACTATATATATTATTACAATGCGATGTGTTGATCTGACGTATGATTTTATAGTAATTTTAATTACATATAAATTTTAGAATTATTAAAAATACCTCCAATGTTGTCCTTTATCTAGGTATTGAAAAAATGATAATAAGTATTCATTAATTCCACATTAATGTGAATATTATACGTAGTAGTCCAAATTATATTGTAACTATATTTATTTATTCATTAATTAAAAAAACCATCCTTCTCCAAATTCATTCTTCCATAATTATAATTCACCAAATAGAAATATACACATGAATAATCAATGAATTAAAAAATAATAGTACCTAAATAATCAATAAAAATATCTCCAATGAGTTCTTTTCATTTCCCATATAGAAGACTCCCATTTTATGTTTTCCATTACTCAATATTTTCCCTGTAGTTACATCAATACATAATTTTGTATCCACCCTTAACCATCCATATTTTACATTCCCATGCATGTCAATGTCAAGAATCCTTCACAATGTATTGTTTTAATCTATAAAAACTATGATCTTTTTTTATCTTCAAATCAAATTCTCTTATTATTTTATTATATATTTCTAACTATATTTTTGTAAAATTATCATATATCAATGATATTTCATCATAACAACAACATGGTTTTTCTCCCATTTTTATATTTTGTAATTTACTCCTATCAAATCTCAATAATCATATTGTAAAAGAAAATTCCTTTCTTATAATTGATAATTAAACTCTACATTATTTATATCTTCTCGTAACATAAAAAAAACATAATTCAATTGAAATGTAATCCAATAAGTTTTTTTAATTAATATTTTTATATATATATTTAATTTTCAATTCAAATGTAATTACATATCTGAAATCATTATCTATTTATTCCACCGTAATATATGGATTTATATATAATAAATTAATAAATATTTTGTAATAAAATTTAATTTCTACCATCAAATGCATCTCTAAATTGTTCACTATATCTATGAATACACTATGTATACTATATTTTCATGGAAAAATAAAAACTTCATTTATATTTATATATTTATTGAGATTAATAGCCAATTATTATATTATTCTTAAGGATTCAAATAATTCAAAAGTGTCTCTAATAATGACTCCATATATCAATAGATTATAAATTTATGCTGGACTATATATTTTTATTACTTTTTATACAATCATATTTATTTCTGAATAGTTTTTTCTTAAAACTCCATAACATGGTTTATATATTTCATCTATTATGTGACTTTTTCATTATAACATTATCCCATATTAACATGAATGGATGTAATCATACCTTAAACTATAGAATTTTTTCCTTGGGAATCACATTATTCTTATATCCACAAATCTATATATTGATTCCATTTTTTGTGTGACAATGTTTTTCTCCCAAATCATTCAAAAAATGAGGATTTGTCTATTGTGTTCATTTATCCTATATAGATAGAAATTTAATGACTTTCATCAAGTGAATATTCATCTTGGAATGGAGTTTTGAATCAATTTACTTTTCATCATGATGATTAACATTTTGGAGGGGAAAACAATATTAATTAAAAACATTAATTTTAACAATTTTTTATCATTTTATTCTATAATAAAGTTACTAAATACATTCTCACTTCTTCATATTACTTACCAATATCTCAATTTCATATTATTATGATAATTAAAAAATATGAAATAATGTAAATATTTTATGATTTAAACCCCTTAATAATACTTATTTAATTATTTCTCAAAATTCAAAATGATTCCCCTTATTTATTTTGAGCTTTGAAAACCTTATCATCATGAATATAAAATCCACGTAAATATCTCAGCTCTAAATCAAATTAAATAATTGATACCTGTCATGTTAGTATCAGTTCATCATCTTTTACATATAGAAAACAATTATACTATGCTTTATATTAGAAAAAAACAATGAATATATTGAATTTCTCTATGTGATTATTTATCTACTAAATTATCCCATTTGTTTTCATTTCTCTGATACTAATTTATTTGATATGATATGTTATTGATTCTGAAAAAAATGAGCATTGATAAATGTTTATATCATAATTTGATTTAGTAATAACATTAATTAACCATAATACCCATTAAAAATTCATATAAGTTATTTTATATACATAAAAATTTAGATTATCCATTTTCATTCTTCTTTAGTAAAAAATTAAAATTAGTAAAATTAAATCCATAATATATAATACCCCATTAGGACTTATCCCTCAAATAAGCATGTATAAATCTAAATGAATGTTAGAGAAATTGAGTATATAGAGAGAGAGGAATGTCACATACTTCATTATCGAATGTAATATAGTTTTCTTCTATTAGCCTATTCATTAGCTTCTATATTCCTGTAAGACATATTAATGACAATCCATTAATTTTAAAAATGATTTCATACCTAATTATATATAATTATTTTTGATCAATTATCATATTTTTCTAGGAGTCTATCTCCATCATGTGTCTAATCGTACTTTAGTATTATTATTCCCTTAATGAATCGTGATTCCATTAGTCATCATACATTATCATCAAATAACATCTCATAAAATTTCCCTAATTTATTTTTTTGTAATTGTATTACTGAAAAAATTGTGAATGATTTGGGCTTCTCATATTCAATAGCCATGTAGATTATCTCATATGTGTGATTCAAAGATAATTATTTCTTCATCAATTTATTTTTTCTATTTTTAAAAGACATATCATTATTAAAGAACCTTCATATTTATTTTCAAATATATAATTGATTTTTCTTATACCAATATATCAATTTATTAATGATTAATCATATACTAAAATATTATTGCTATATGAAATTGTTTACCACTTGAAATTCTAATGGGGGTTTATATCTTAAAATCTACTTTGTTCATTATACAACTAATTATATTTCATATGTTTATAGTTTGAGAAAATGTATCATAGTGTAAAAATTAATTCCTCATACTTCTTCTTATTGAAATATTTTATACACGAAATTGCCTCCAGTTTTTAGGCTTATTATCTTCTGAAAACAATACAGAGTGTATCAAATAACAAAATTAATGTTTCAATTTAATTCCTCCATAAATTAGAAACTATTGAATCCTATTTCGGAATAAATCATTAATTTCTCACTATATCTAGAACTAAAATGATATTTACTCCACATGTTGATTCAATATTGAGATGGGTAATGATATTTTTTTCTAAATAGACGTTAGTTTATTATTTGTTATCATAACACAACATTTTATTCTACTTTAATTAGGATTAATTTTGTACTATTACAACCAAATCATGATTTACATAGATATTATATCTTAAATTATTATTATTTATTTCATAATGAAAAATATTCTGGATAAACATAATTTTTTATTATCTTCACAAATAAGGAATCATAAATAACTGGTTTAAAATTGGATGATATCATCTCCCATTCTATTATTTTTAACTATAATATTTATTTTATTTTGCATATATAATATATTTCTTTGTAACCTAGGTAATGTAAAAACAAGGGATTCTTAGATCAGATACTCAATAAGGATAAACTAGGGAGTTACAAAAACATTACATGAAGATAATGTTATGAGAACTCAATAATAAAAAATAAATATCATACCCTACAAATACAATCACATAATCATTATTAATGGGATAAATATTTTCAGAGCATAAGGAATGGACCATAATGTAATCAAAGAACATAATCAATGAGAACATAACATTGTCATAAAATATATATTTTTTAGAAAAAAAGAAGCATAAAAAATAATTTTCATATCAATGAAGGCTCATTTTATAAACTATAATAGTTGAATGGTTTAATTCCCCAAAAAAAATTAGTCAAGGTTCACAACCAATATGATCATAGTTGGGAAAATCCCTTACTCAACTTCTACCAATCACCATTCATGTATTTTTTATTTCATGATATATCAAAAATTACCAAATTAATTAGATGGAAATATATACCCAAAATATCACATAATAAAAATCATATTTATTGGTTAAAAAATAAATAAATCATTCATCATATCAAATCAATTTAAAAAAATGGGACTCATAACAAAAAGTATCATATCAAAACCTAGGAAAAGAAATTGGATTCTTAAAAATTTCAACATAAAATAACCAATAAAGAGTGAATGTATTTTATTATCATATTATAAATTTATACAAAAACCATAAAGGATATAATAGAGATGTAATCAGTGGATCATATATTTATAATATCATAATAATCCCCATTGTATGTCATTATAGATGGAAAAGTATTTTGAAATATCCGTCCGAAATTTGTTTTAGGGAAATAAAAATTTCATTTTCAAATCACATCATTGAATTATAAAAATATCCTATTTAGAAAAAAAAAATTATTTGAAAAATATTCTTTAAATTTTTAGTTCAGGATTTAAAATATTGAGTGGTAATTACGGTATAAAATTTCGTCCATGTTGTACATGATTAAACAAATATTCCATTAAAATTTTCCATAAAATTTTGAAAGTGACTAACGAATGAATCCAAAAATGTATTCTATATAAAAACATTCTTAAAAAGAAAATTTTTAAAAAATGACATTCAATTGGCTTATTATTGTTGTAAAAACATTCTTTAGAAATTTTTTAGGGAAATTAGACAATAAAGAATTTTTTTTTCGACCATTAATATAAATAAATTCTATTTAAATGAAAAAATTCACATAGAAATAATTAGAAAATAAAATTAATAATTACTATTAAAATTTTCTTCTCATGAAATAATTATAGGAGAAAAAAATTTAGAAAGTTTCTTGGAAATAGTTCACAATATTTAATCCTCTAATGAATTAAACGTCTCAATAATCAATTATACTGTTACAAAACAACCATGCCATATTGCTATAATTTTGACCATATTTACCATAAAAGAATAACTTTAAATAAATAAAATCTAGGTAATAAATATTATAATGATATTAAATTAAAATGGTGATGTATATACACCGTATAATGAAATATATATGAATAATATTAGATATGTCTTGAAAAAGAATAATTGCAATCAAATTCCTTTCCTTAAGTCATTAATTACTTCATACACATTCAATAATCATGTATAATAAATATATGTTTATTATAAATCTATTGAATTATTTTTTTCATTTTAATCATAAAATATATTAACTAATTACAACTATTTCCTAATTATTTTTAATAATTCTTTGTTAAAAATTATTTTTGGAAATAACTGATTACTATTTCATGTATGTTCAATATTTTTATTTTTATTTATATTAAATTTATATAGAGAAATTTTATAAATAACATATATGTTCATTATATATGTATTTATGGTACTCCTTTAAGTTGATAGTTAGAATTAATTACACCATTTATGGAGATGGTAGGATGTACAAACACATGAACGAAATTTTCATTTTCAAAAAGATTGAAATGAAAGGAACGTAAATAATATATTAAATTTATCGAATGTTTTTGTTCCATATATATCTCATTATTATATTTCACATATCCTTATTATATTTTATATATAGCATAAGTGAAAAACTAACCACATCGCTTCATGAGGAATTTGCTAGTCTTATATATGAGTCACATAATATTATACCCATTGAATTTAATATAAAAACGCATATTTAATTTTATAGTTCCATAAGAAAAATAATTTATTAAATATCATATAACTGTTTTAAATTCGTACTTATATTGATCTATGAGAGGTGGTTGTGGAGAAATAATTTCATCGGTTCATGAGGTTGTGGTCTGCTATACAAGAGATCAATAGTTTCATTTCCCATTTGATAGAAGAGAATATGAATAACTATTATTCAATTAAGATAATAACATATAAGTATATAGAATATAATAATGTTACTATATCACTTTTTTGGAATTATTTAATGTATATTTATGATAAAATCTAACAGGAAAACATGTATATTAATTATTCTTATTCCAGAGATAAAACTATTTAGGTTTATACCTAAAGCATAAATATCACTATTTCAAAAAAAATATATACTTTTGGGATGTTGGGATGGAATTAATGATGGAATTATGATTTATATTTTCTGAAAAAAAATGTTTTTGTTAGTGTTAATATATAAGGAGAGGTACTAGCATTTTACAAGTGGGGGATATGACACAAATGAAATTATTAAAATAATAAATTGTATCGACATTATTCACATAGAAAAATTCACTAGAATTGGTAATATATCTTATATTAGAGGTTTTTGTGTATTACATTTTTCATTGAATAGTATTTTTATGAGTTTCTAGATTATTTTACAATTTCTTTATTTAGATTAACCAATCATTAAATACATTTTTTTATTAAAAATTTTAGTTACTTATTTTTTATACATTTCAACAAATTTTCACAAAAAAATACAGTAAAAAATAATATATAATATTTATTTTTTTATTTAAGATATGGAATATATTTTTTAAAATTACTTTAATATAATGATACAATTTTAATATAAAATAAATATGTTTATGGGATGGGAATATAGTTGACCAAATTGAAAATTTTCTTACAAATAGGGATATTTTATATCAAAATTCAATATGAAATTGACTCCATAAAATTAAATAGTATTAATGAGTAAACAATAAAACTTTATTAAAATTAGAAATATTCTTTAATAGTATGGAATATAAATAATTTTTATTAAAAAATATGTTTTTAATAAAATTATTTAATTTTTAACAATACATCAAAACATAAAACATTTAAAAAATAAATTGAAAAAACAAATCAAATATAATTTTAAAATTTAGATTCAATAAATGAAGATTATTTTTTAAAAAACAGATTCTAAAAATTTAAACATTAAATTTATTATTTTATCACAAAATAATTTTACTTTTTTTACATAAATGTATTTTTAATACATATAATCAGTTTTCTAATAATTAATTAATTTATTATCAATATGCTTTCTATATATAAATACATTATAATTGATAATTAAAAATGGATTATTCATATTAATACCACCACTTTTAATAGATAGGTTATACTGTTATTTTTTAAATAATAAAATTAAACATATATCAGGGTTCTTTAAAACATTGTATTGTATGTAACGTAAGATATAAAATATTAAAATATTTTAAAAAATCATAAAAAATAATATCTTTTCATTTTAAACCCATTAAAATTAATTTTCCCCATAAAATTATACCACTCGTATAAAAATAAAAGATGATACATTTGCAACTTTACATTCTTAGGTTCCCACATTGTTTCCTCAAACTATTTAGTTTTCCACAGACTATTAATATGTGAGTTGTCCTATATCATAAAAAATGATTTGTATGGTATAACATATTTGGTTGTTCATATTTATAAGAAATATCATGGTCTAGATGTATGATCTCAATGATTAGTATAACTGAAGTATTTGGTATATAATTCATCATCAAAGATACATGGAATATGTCATGGACATGAACATGGTTCAACAAATGTGAAAATTGATAGGCCACCATCCTAATTTGATCATGATTTTGAAAGGGACAGATATAACTATAGATTAGTTTTACTTTCTTCCAAAATCACATAACCTTCATCCATGGGTAAACATTTAGAAACGCCATTTCATAAACATCAAATTCAATATCACACCAATGATTATCATCATAAACATTTACACAACAGTGTTCTTAGAGTATGTGTTTCATAATGGATCTAACTTTTTCTATAATTTTTTAGCCATATTTGGTAATAATAGTAGTCTTTCTCCATCTTTTTAATAGTATGTTGATGTTATCAGTTCCATCTATTAACAGATTCATAAGAATCCATCGGAATTTTTAAGGGAATTCTCCAATTGTGAGAGTTCTCGACTATAGGAATGTATTGATCACAACCCCCTTGAATCCAATAGAATAATATCAAAGAATATCCACTATGGTTTGAATTTTATATCATAAATATCATATTTCTATGGATTATTTGTAGTTCAATAACTATACAATATATCAATATATATATAAAACATTTATATGTCTTCAAGGTAAACCACAGATCCTGAGTTGATAAAATTGACTTTAGTACACCATAAAAATTTACCACTTTTGTAAAGAATATTATGGAATTCTATCCATTAGGTAAATATTCCATTATATAAATGAATTTGACAAACATTGAGTAGATATCGAACCCAACCAATATAACACTATTCTATTTAGATGCTTTGTGTAGTCTAATGAAAAAAATTTATGGTGATGTTTTCACATTTCCATTTTGGTATGGGAAATAGATTTAAAATCCCATATAACTATTGTATTTCATTATCAACATGACGTCACACCATGAAGTAAGACAAAACCTGATATATATATAATTATTCCATACATCTGGAAACATTATTTCAATTATTAAAGAATAGTTTTATTTCCATGATGAAAAGATAATGAAGAACGATGAGCTTCCTCTGAAAAATATTTCATCAAATATTATATGGATAGAACACATATGAGGTTTTATAATGTCACCATTCATTAAAAAATAAGGTAAATCTCCAAAAATTTCAAACCTTATTTTCCAACTGTATATCATCCTTTTTCTCTAAATCCATTTTATCATATTTAGACTATTTTTTTGGATTAGTGGAAACCTCAAAAATTATAAGATTATAATTAAAATAACACAAAGGTCAATACTAGTAAACAACACCTGATCCAAAAATTCAAATGTGGAAAAAATACCAGGATACATCATTACTATGAAAAATAAGACACTATAGCTACACACCCCAATGCACCTAATGCACCATGTATCATCATCATCACCCACCCCTTGTACCAATGAGGACCTGGATGAAGATTGTAAAAATCACTATATGTATTCATTACAACATAGGAAATTGTAAATCTATAAAAAAACACATCCACTAGAAACCATGATCACCACTATGGATAAATAAACCATATTTGGATATCCCATCCAATAACGATCACCATTGACATAGTCTTCTGAGAAAATATCATTAGACTAAAATATCGAGTGGAAGTACCAAATCCAAAAATACAGGACTAACATAAACACTAATTCAATGTTTCACCTCCTAGAAGGCCAAATACCACCCAAACCACACAACACAAAATCTTCCATAAGAACCAAAACACAAAAATGACCTATCTCATGGAGAATGACTAGAAATACCGAGAAGGGTTTGATATCATGATTCTTTACAAGTGGGATACAATATTTAGATCATCTTCATCATTTGAATTGTCAAACCTTTTTCCTCCTTTTATAAACACCAAGAAAGGAACCAAATGAGTCATAATTGTCATCGTCAAGGATGAATATCTATAAGACATTATTAATATAGAATCCCTAGAGAATGCCTCCTCCATTACATACCTAATAAAACTTAGACACATTAATTTTGTTTAATATAGGGCCTTGAATGATGGGGATGACGAAAAGAGCAGTGGAGGAGGGAATTCATGTATTGTTAATTCAAAATAATTAATCACCTATATTTTTCTTCTTTATAACGTATTCATCTTCTACTTTTTGAATTTATATTTTAAATATTTCTATTAGGTATACATATCATACTTTTTCTCCATAAATATAATAATTCTATATATTTAATTAAAAAATTACCACATCTGGCTCTAAATAATGAGAGGGGTAATTTGTCTCATGAAAATTCAATTTCTATTTTAAATCATCTATAAAAATGTCCTTATTCTTGAGAACACATCATTCTTTATTCCATGACGAATCATAATAGATTTAATACCATTATCCACCATAAGGTAATGTTTTTGTTTGTACACTATTTATCCTTCTCTTTAGTTCCTTGAAATTTCCAACACATTCATATATTTAGAGTTACATGTCACCCTTACGAGAAAAAATAGTTAGTGGATCAGATAGTGCTGAGAAATTATCCAAAAATCACCAATAATATTTAGGTAAACCTTGAATCATATGGATATTCATCACTATCTATGGTCTGGGAAAATGTTCACTAGCCTCCAATTTTATTAAATCTAATGATATATCCTCCCATGATATTATATTACCTATAAATTTAAAACAAATTATATCCAATATTAATTGTTTTATACATTTCATACCATTTATCAGTCCCTAATGTATGTAGTTAAATTATAATTTGACCATTTATATCTTCCTTGATCATTGAATAAATAGAAATATCATCTATAATTACTACCATAAATTGATCAATGAAATCTCTAATGAATCGATTAACTAAATACATTGTGGTAGCATGTTCATTAGTATGACTGAATGGAATCATTATGAAGTCACATTGTCCAAAATAAGAACCGAATGTTGTCATGAGAATATAATCCTTCTTGACCATCAATTTTTGAAATCAGTGGTAAAGGTATATAATTTAATATTACTATTATCTATGCAATTTATTAAACATTTTATCAATACAGGGTTGTGGATAATTAATCATAATAAATATATTGTTCAACTGTGGATAATCAAGGTAAAGACTCATCCATAAATGTTTATTTTTTACAAATTAAATATGTATACCCCATTTAGAAATATACGGACTAAATAATCCATGATCAATGTTCTCCTAGAGTGTCAACATAGATTTTGGTAACTCATCCCGGACAATTCAATATAAATTCATTGAAATATGTCTGGCATTAGATATGAGCTCTATTATGAACTCAATATCATGATTCGATGGAAGACCATGAATCTATTACTTAAAAATATAAAAAATCAATAATAAAATAAATAAATCATCGATTTCTAGTTTCTAACAATCCATCATATAAAAATGTCCCTTTTTTGGATATGAAACAATACACATAAAATGGATTTCATTTCTATCAGATGAACATATTTATCATCACATATATATATATATAAAATCATGAGGTTTTTTGGAAAATCCAAAATAAATTTCATTCCCCTACAATTAATATGATATTTATGTAGTCTAATAAAATACACGCCTAAGATAATATCAACTTCAACTAAAACGACAATAACAAAATCTTTAGGCAGGAAATTCCCAAAAAAGTATAATGATAACGAATCATAGACTTGTGAAGTTACCCTTGTAACAATAGGGGATTTAATTATCATATCATAATTTAAAAACTAGTGTTTAATTTTTATTCACATAAAATATTCATCATATATAAAATTATAAGTATTTTCATAGACACATAATAAACATGTAGTTATTGAGTGGATTATATGAACACCTTTCACCATATCATTATTACAGAAATAATCTGAAATATTCATTCCATGATATTTTCTATTGTATCTCGGATTTAGATATTGTTGATGTTGAAATCATTCATTATAATTTAGATTTTGTAAAGGGATATCTTATTTCAATATTCATTTAATTTGAAATAATGTAGAGTGGGTGGTTCATTCTACGAATCATTCCCTCAATTCTCATCATTATCTAAAATTAACCCATCACATAAACAATTAATTGGTCGATGAATATCATTATCACATATAAAAAATTTCATTCCCATTGATTATATTAAACAATTATTTTATTACACACATTTAGTATGAATAGAATATCAACTTCTTTTAAAAATGGTATTTATAGTTTATTTTCAATTTCATTCTACTTTTCTTATCAAATCCATGCTATTGATGGGTAGCCATAATCACTAATTTGGCATATAGAGCTCAACACCATATTTACCCAAAGATATTGAAGTACCTTACATCCAATTAAATTTACAGACTTCATTTTCTTATAGGGAATAATTAATTAACCATACATTCATGTTGGATGATAATACTAAAAGCATACATCCCTTGTATTTTAATATTCACCTCATTAGTTCCAACAAATTCATTATCATTCTATTTTTATTTAAGGAATAACTTATAAAAATTCATATGATGAATATAAGAAATTTAAAAATTGATAAATAATTACATTGAATCAACCCACTCAATGGATTCAATTCCATATTATTGAAATATATTTTAGCTAAAATACATAATTTATCCCTTTAGATTTCAAAATGATAGTAAAAAATATATTTTTGGTGCTCTAAATAATGGGGACTATAAAAGTTATTTTCAATGGTAGAAATACATTACTCAAAAACTATTGGGTCAATTAAACCACTATAAGAATGTGGGACATTCCTCATTATTTACTCAATGGAATATTGTTACCGCCATAACTTCTTTTGATGGTTTTCATGAATCACAGCTTCCGAATGTTGTGTGAGCATATACAATGGTTTTTTCATTATTACTCACATAAAAAATTTAGATTTCTTGTAAAAAATCATTGTACAATATATCATACTAAGAATTAACATCATTGTATTAGGTTTTATAAATTGAATAAAAAATCATAGTGTAAGTGACAATAAGCATTTTGGGGAACAACATATGCAGAAAAAATAACATATAGGATTATTACATCTAGACATATTTTCTTCAATCATTAAATAATTAAGATAAAATAGTTCATTAATTTTCCTTATTAAAAACCATCACGATATTTTCTAAATAGAATGTGATATAACAAATGCATATTCCCTGGGAGTATCAAAATAGTTGAATGGTAAGGCTGTTTTAAGGATCCAGGTAATACTAGAGTCAAGGATGACATTCCTCTTTTAGAGTTATTACCACTAGGTATATCTGTACAAAAACCACATCCACTTATATAATTTTTTAAAGGATTTATTGACATCTAAACCACAGAAAATACTCCTTACGAACTAGTTAGGATGTTGTCATATACATCTGATCATATTATGTGTTATCTATAATGTTTTCCCATTCTTTCTTCCAATGATTTATCTATATAATTTAGTTATAACTACTATAATGAAAACTTATTTATATACATATATATTATATATTAATTTATTAATATTCATTTAAAAAACTCAAATAAAGGCTATAATAGATTTGCGACTTTGAAAACATGGATATATAATTATCCAGTTTATCAGCTAATGACACCATCACCCACTATGTTATTTATAATGAGAACCATTCTTAGAAATACCATACAAATTAAAATTATCCATAGATTAATAATGGAAATGTAGGGTTGTTATCAGATTCTCAATAAGTCTAAATAAGAGAGATATATAAACCTATCATGAAATCATGTATAGGACAAAGAGATCACAGAATTTGAAAAAATACCCTGCATATCAAATATTATAATATCGATTCATGTCATAATGATTAAAATTTCATAATACACGAATAAAAAAGGAATCAATTAACATAATCCATAAGAATATAATATTTTCATTAGACTATAATTTTTGTCACTAATATAAGAATAAAAAATAAGTTAGTTACTTATGACGAATTATTTCCAAAACTTTCATTGAAGAATGGGATAACTCCCTAAGCCATCGTAGTAGCCAAAAAGCACTCCCAAGCAAAAAATAGTGGAAAAAGTACTTTACTGAACTAATTTCTCTCCCTATTATAGTCATATTTATCTAATTAGGTATCCTTTTCTGCCTATTGAATTGGAGGATGACATAGGATCCCCACCCCGCATAATGAAAATTAATTTTTGTTCTAATATAAAATCTTAAAAAAGTCATCATATTAGAGACTAGAAAATGTAATGTTCTTAGTTACACATTTATCATATCAAAAACTATGAAATGAAATTTGCTTCTTTAACATTTATGTATAGCGTAAGCCATTGAAATGAAATGGATTTTTAAAAAATATTTTCCACATGAACATAAACAGTACAAATAAATAATAATGACGTTATCATTGGATCATAATAATTATATATATATAATAACATCAAAGGATTTCACCTTAGATGAAACATGATTCTGAATTTTCACATTGAACATTTCCTGAGTAAAATATACATTACATTTCTAAATGACTTCTTTAAAATCTAATTATTTTATATTATATTGAAACCATTTATTTGAAAATTCCCATTGGAAACTTTTAATGTCTGTTTTTTTAAATTTAGTTATAATTATTCTTAAATATAAAATTGCAGTCATACATGTTAAAACAAAGATCCATTTAACATTAATAGGAAAATTTAAAAGAAACTTATATAGAAAATGATAGGTATATTATATTTAAAACCACTTTAAAAAAGGTAAAACATTTTTTGGAATTAATTTAAACTATATTTTGAGATTATTAATAAAATCCATTGAATAATATTTATATAATATATACATAGAATAAAAAGGATTTTTAACAGAACATATACAAAATATGTTTTCAATAAAAACATTCTTTTAGATTCATGAGTACATAATTAGTGGAAAATTATTTGTAAACATGTGATCTCAAGATTTATACATAGGAAAAGAATATTCATGAACTTTTTTATCGTAGATCATAATATTTCATCATTGAATCCATAAACCATCCTAATAATAAATGAAATCGTGTCATCATAACCTTACCACTTAGGGAATAGTTGGATTATAATCCCCAAGAAAAATATCATTAAATTAATGTTAAAAGATTCATAGAAAAAATAAAATAATGATATTATATGTCATAGGTGATGTATATACACCTTATAAAAGATGATAGGGTCACCACATATCATATGTACCAAATATATTAGATTATGGAAAAAACATACCTTAAATTTAGACATACATTGAAAATTGTAAATACTATATTATGATAATAATTATTCAATTAAAAATATATTATAGAACCATAATCACATGTGGGATATCATATATTATTTTAAATTTTCATTTTATTCACTGTTTATTAATTATTCATTATCGAAATAAAATTTTGGTTAATAACTATTTAGTTTTTAAGAATGGTATATGTTTGGTATTCTAAGTAATTTAAAAAGGATCATAGATCCTTCACACAAAAAAAATTATATTCATTATTAATTTATTTCTATTTATCCAATAAATTTATAGATTAAAAAATAATTACTCCATTCCTAAGGATGGTAGGCCCCACGTACGCATGAAAATTATTTCCATTTTCTAAATGTATGAAATTAAAAATAGGTAAATATTATATTATAATTATAGAATCATATTAATATTAAATATATCAAATATTTTACTTAAATGTATACTTATTTCATTTTATGTAATGTGTGTGTGCATAATTAATCACATTGCTTCATAGGGTGGATGTCTACCATAAACACGAGTGACATTATTTTATTCTAACATAATGGAATGTTATAAGGTATATGTGATATTATTACAAAAGAAGAATAATATTTAAAAAATAAAAATAAAATATTTTAAATCTATCATTATATCCATACATGAGATGTGCTAATGGAAAATGAATTACATCGGTTTGTGGGTAGGTAGTTTTTCATCCACACATTAGACAGTTTCATTTCCCATTTAGTGAAAGTGGAGTTTGATAAAAGTTATTACAATAAAATAATAATATTTTAGCATATTTTAGAAATTTTTTTATTAAATATTACTTTTAATATAATTTAAAAGGTAAGTATGATGATATAAATAAAAAATAGTTTATGAATTTTACATCTTATTCGGAGACCACTTTTCGATTATAAATAAAGCCTTATTATGTAGGATTTATAAAAAATATATGGAATTTAGGTTTTTGGGATACATGTAAAGATGTTATTTTTTCATGTCTTGTATGAACCAATTGGTTTTGAATGACTGTATATGATAAGAGAGAGGGTAGCTTTCTATATAGTGGGGGGACACATTAATTTTTTGAAATGAATAGTATACCCTTAATTTTCACACTTCCAATGGATCAATAATGGGCCATTATAGAATTTTATATGTTAAATTGACAATTTATTTCCAGTAAATTAGTTTTGGGAGTTTTTCTAGGTAATTTTACCCATTATCTTCTTAGTTTAAATACTAGGTAAACCCATTTTAATCTTAACCATGATATTAAATATTCACTACATTTAATATTAAGTTTGAAAAATATTAAATTAAAATAATTATATAATGTTAATTTCTCTAATTCAAAATATGGAAAAATTATTATAAATTCCATTCAATAAAGGGGAAATTTAATTTAAAATTACTTCTTCAAATGCGATGATAATGTATTTTTTCAAATAGAATATTTTCAAATAATAAGAATGTTTTAATATTTAAATTGAATTTGAAATTTTTTCTAATGAAATAAATTTGATAAATAAATATATAATTAAAATAATTTTTATGTTAATTTTTTTCCAAATGATGAAAAATTTTAAATTATATAAATAAAAAGTCTCATTTTAAAAAATGTTAGTATTTTTTAACTTTTTATGAAAAATTTAATCTTTTCATAAAATTATAAAGAATTAACACAATGATAAGTTAATGATTTTATTTCCATAAAAAATTAATTTTTAAAATTATATTTTTTGAAAATGGTAATATTAATTTTATTATTTTCGTATAAGATGAAGTAAATGATTTTTTTGGTAAAATTGTTTTTTAGAAACATATGAAGACTACTAATAATTTAGTACTTTTTTCTCTGTATTTTTAATATAAAAAATATACATAATGTTTAAAAATAATTTATTTTAATTCATACCATTAATTTAAATTTTTTTTATAATGTTATTTTCTAAATAATAATATTAACAATATATCATTGTTCATTAAATTTTGGTGTTGTGTATAACAAAATCAATAGAATAAATTAAATTTAATCAAAAATAATTTCATTAAATCATGGGGTGCTACATGTTCAATAATTGAATGTGTTTTTCATAAATATTATAACATGTCTTCAAATTTTGTTTAATAGTAAATTCTATATTCTTAATTGTAAAATTCTTCAAAGCCTTTTCTAATTTACTTCATGATTAATTTTATTCAATACAATTTTCCATGAGTGGATTGGATCTTATCTTATTTTTGATAAATACAATTTTAATAATATTTTTTCTGTATATGCTATAATTTTAAAATATTTTAGAGTTTTTTTATTTATCATACCCATTAAAAAATTCATAGTCATTGTTTATAAGTAATTATATATAAAAATGACATCTTTGGAAGAAAATAATGATTTTTTAATGATTTTATGTTCTACAACGAAATAATTTGGAAAAATTATTATTATCTATTTAAGGGAAAAAATGGGGCATAAATGGATTTTAATAAATAAAATTGGATAATGAAATAGGGCCATATCATGTGGGGATTTTTGATATGAATCCCAAATTGATGATTATTTTCATGATACATTCAAGATAAATGTAACACATATCCTACACACAAGTATAAGTGAACACCCATTAATGGGATGAGGGTCAAAATAGTGGTGATAGGAAATTCTTATCCATATAGAGTGGTTAAGGTTGCACTAGGGATCATACATTTTTAGTTTGACTTGATATATAGTTTTGAAACACAATTATTTATATAATGGATTTGGAATTTTGGGAATATGTTTATAGGACACACCCTTTTATTGGAACAATTCATACATTCCATTACAATGTCATCTCGTGCCCACACCATGTCATCTCCCATGAACACCCAATTCCTTGTATAATGAGAGTTTTAGAAAATGCAATTTCTATGTCCAATTGATTTACACTACAACAAAACTAGGTAATCATTCCTTTCTATGTCATATGTGTCGTCCTTGTATCACAGTGACCCTTCAAAGATGAAATATCAAAGAAGGAGATACACCAATGCTTGAAATTATACACCATTACTTCACTGTATGATTAGGATTGGAAAGTATAAGGTTATTTTAGTATCTTACTGTATGTTCCATGAATGGATATTTTGAAAGAAACTTTTGGAAGGTTACATAGAAAATTGCTTGGTTGCACCATTGAGTCGAACTGGGGTTTGGATGAAGAATATTTTTCTCAATTGGGCTTTTACAAAGATGTGGAGGTTTGATAAATAGTTTTATCAATGGATATGATTATCGAGAAGGTAGATCCATGATAGGATAACAACATAGTAGACATTAATGCAAATAAAAGTGAGTAATAATGACGAATAATCCTATCCCACATGATTTTATTTTAATGTTAATGTTATTTCGTAATTAATAAATTCAAAAAAACTACATTATAATTATATGTGTTTTCATAATGGAATATTTTAAAAGATTTTATACAATTATTCACAAAAATATAAAAGGGAGATCATGTATAATTGAATAGAATGTGGGTTCAACCAAAGAAATAGTAGACATTCGAATAATATGAGGCTTCCCAAACCATAATATATTATAAATATATTTTAGGAGGAATGCATTTTTTTCATGTGAAAATAGACATCTAAATATTCTTTATGTTCTATTCATGTATATGATATATAAGAAAAATATATCATAAGAGTATATTTCTCTAGAGGTGTTCCATATATATTAAGAGAAAATGCTATTGTACATGGGGACTGGATGGATAAGAAGCATCTTAACACTGAATCCTAGAGCCTAGAGTGGCACTCATACCATGATGTGAAGTGTTCATGAATTTAAAAAAAATTATTTTCATTTACATACATGGATATCATGAAAGGGTATCATTTTTATAATATCTATTTATTTATGGGGGAATTACTATTATTTTTGGAATTATATTTTGCTTAAAATGATGGTTTTGGTCATTCAATTATATTTTTAATTTTACCCTCCTATCTCATGAATGGCCCATTGTGTAGGAGGAGTGTATACATTTTAATTCATAAAAAATATACCCATTATCATGGAACAACCAATTTAAGAGTTTACCAAATTAATGTATAAACAATGTTTTAAATATGATGTTATATAAAAAACAGTTATCTGAGAGGTGAAAGGGAAGTATGTATAATATAGGTTTAGAAGTATTCTAGGAATCTAATAAATTTTAGATTTTAAATCATATAAAATTTATCATTTCACTTTTAATTAACGAAGTGCATGAAAATATATTTACAAATACATTGTATTGCCATCTCAATTATTTAAAAATCTAAATATATTATTTTTCATTTAAATGTTTCATAATCATTATAATTATTTTCTACAAATTCAATATGGGATCTGTCTGAACTCGCTTTTGGAGATCAGGTGTATTTCCACCCATATTTATCGTGAAGCTAATACGGTGGCCAATGGTGTTGCCAACAAGGGGATCCACTAGGCCATTACCTGGTTTGATGAGTTTCTAAATGATCTCCTCCCTCTCCTTACTAAAAATTGTAACAAAATTACATCATTCAAACTTGTGTAATCCTCTCTCTTATTTTTAATAAATTTCGTCTTGGTTGTTGACTAGGAAATTACCCTAATAAAATATGGGATCAGCATCAATATCCATCCACTACATAAAAATTAGTTATTGTTAGTCAATGTTCAAATTTATTTCATTCTTGAGATTTAATGATTCTAGTGAGGTTATTATGAAATATTTGAATGAATGATTATATTCAATTTATATGTTTTCAATAAAGTTAGTAGCCACAAAACTATGTGTGTATGAATATATTTTCAATATTTTTATGATTATTATTATAGATACATATCATAAAATTTTCTAAAAAACAATTAACTGAATGTGTGTGTCCTCATTCACATAGGATTTACTTTTCTTAAATTTCAACATCATGTGTTGAAATAGTTAATGAAAATCTTACTCAACATCCTCAAATTTTAATTCATCTCTTGAAAAGTGTAAACATTATTATTTTATTCAATACATTTTCAATATATTTTATCCATAGTTTTCAAAATATTTAATATACAGTGAAAGTTATTATTTTATTATAAACATAACTAATTGTGAATCTAAAAATTCCATTTTCTGTATCTACATCATGGACTATATAACTATGAATTTTAATGTAAATTTTACTATGTATTAACTTAGTGAAATCGTAGTCCATAATCTAATAGAGAAAAATGAATCTTAATATTCAAATCATCATGATTTTTTTAACTAAAATTAGTCATTTTTTTAATATAATTCATCTGTGTATCAAAAAAAATAATAAGAAAATATTGAATTATAAGAAAAAATATGATCATTAATACTCTTTGGTGGGACTATAGTTCTATTACGTATGTTCATATAATCTATGGGTCTATCAAATATAGAATTTTCCCACATTTATATATACAACCCAAACCAATCGAAACCTACTTAGATAGTCAGATAGAAGTGTCTAGGATCCTAAGACTACAATTTATAAAATTTTAGTTAGTGATAAGAACCAAAGGGGAATATATTATATAGGATGTATTAAAATAGAAAAATATCACTATATACATGAATATCTATTTTAAAAAATTTATTTTTATCCAATTAATAAATATATATAAATCTAAAATATTAAAAATATATAATTTTATGAAAAATTTAGATGGTCAACACAAAATATTCTAAAAAACTAATGCAATTATTAATTTTAAATGTTCTCTAAAAATTATAAGAAAATATAAAGCTCATATTTGATGAATTGTATCCACGATAGATCTACAACTACTACAATTGAAAAAATCTACTATGAATATATTATAACATATATTCAAACAAAATTCTCATCAAGGTCATCTATCTGCTATGAATAATCTAAATAGTCACTTGGTATAATGGAATAATTCACGTGAATGGATGAATAAAATGATAACCAATATGAAACCTCCTAAACAGAAAATAATGATGAAATAAAAATTTTACTAAATGTAATGAATGAGAGTAACAATGAGAAATAGAAATTTTCATGATATTATTTATCGTCATGTGAGCTGAGGATGATTGAAGTACCAAATTTTCACATCATTAAACTAAGAATGATCATATCTCACAAGTATTCATAGATTTTTAGAACAGTCTAAAACATTTTATCCTAAAATCAATTGAACAACCAAAACATATATCATGAAGAAACATAACAATATTTATTATGTCATATTACATCTAAAAAATGAACTGTCAATAATCCATAACTAATCAGAGCTCATAACATCTCTTTTACCTATATATATCCATAGTAAGGGACCCACACTTTTCTATGGAATGGTATTCATTTGATGGATTTATGACCCCTATGAAGGACCTTCACCTTGATAAGGGAATGGGTCGATTGTGGGAGTTATGAAAACACAAGATTATAAAAACATTAACTATATATTAGTACAGTGATGACTTATAAATATGGATGAAAAATTCCATATAAAATAAGGGAGTATTAATTCATGATATGTTATGGGGGACCCATGCCAAATCAGGATCTTCTTTAGAGAAGCCCTATACTCAAACTAGTAAATATGCATTCCCCACTACCCAAAAATAATGAGGAGTATGAAATACAAGATGTATAAATGGGACCCATGACCTAGAATTTGAATACCCTAATACGAGTACCTAAAAATCATACCATCTATGAGTTTCTCATCCAAACATTATCCTTGTATCCTTGGACCTGGAATCCTCATACAACCCAATACCCATTATATGTAATCATTATCGACTAATAATATCATACAATAATTCCACTTATATAATTTAAATATTTATAAACTACTATTGAATTTGACTATTATACCTAGACGAGAATAAATAGAAAACATAGATGATCACATAGTATACTTCAAATAATACTCAATAAATAGAATGTGAGTATCAAATAGAGATTTTAGAATATACATCCATTATTATTCTATAATAAGTCATGTAAAATGTTCTACCTCAGAATGTTATTAAACAAGTGGGATGATTTAAATTTTCATCCTTGTACTAATAATAAAGGATTAGATGAATCGTCCTAATTATATGTTATACCTTCTATCCAGATATATAACGTGACACACATGTGTTTGATGTGTTATTCTTTGTTCATAAAAATAAAAATAAGATATATATGTTCATGGAAAATGATTTATAACTACAACCCATGTACAACACTATGGCTTTGGGATTATGTGGACTTCTACTACATGGTGTATCCATCAATAGACATGTGAAATGTGGGGATGAAGAATCATTATGAAATATATCCGCTTTCACCCTGAGTCATTTATTTTTGGAAAAAATGAAATTTTCCACATTCTTTCCACATATGTTATATTTATATTTCCCTATAAATTATTTATCTCTACCTATGGTATAATTCCCTTGATTTTTCCTACATTACTATTATAGCATCTTATTGATAAAAACTATAATATTGTTATAAAACCATGATCCACAGGATTCGTGTCATTGGAAAATTAAGAACTAACATAAACTTTACATAATAAAAAATAAAAAATATTTAATTCAATATTCCCTAACTTTTTAGTTTCCCATCGGTATTTTTAATTATCATATGTCACTTGAGGAAATGCATCAATGAATCAAGCGAGCTAATAGTTTAGAAAGAAAATAGATAAAACCATGATTCAATATAAAAAGGGTGACCATTAATCATCTTCATCATTACATATGTATTTTATAATAATCATAATCATGAATGGAAACATTAGATAAAGTCATGGAATGTAGAAATTAATAAAAATGAAACACCATGTCTTAGTGGTATAATACAACACATAGTTGTGAATAAATCCATCATCATGTTCATAAATAACATGTTTTTCTAATCATAACATCTTCAATGTGAACAATGGTGGCATCATTTTCAATCATATTCCACATTAGCTCATTAGAAAAATCACATTAATCAATTACTTGAAGGCCTATATAATTATAGTCTCACCCATCACATTATAAAATTTACATAATCAAACATGACACAAAGAACATATAAAAATAATTTCCATAAAATAACAAATTAAAAGGAAATGGGTTTAATAATAATTTCATAATGAAAATTTTCATGAATAAAAATTGGGGTTCATAAAATTAAAACGGAATAATATAGATGGTAAAGGAATCATCATCTTTTATGTAACAAAACATCATATCAATAAAATTAAAAGATGTGTTTTTTAGAAAGAATATATATTTTGGAAAAATTGTTTTATTTTTCTCAAATTCATATTAGAAACATATTTATATGAAAAAATAATAGTTAATAACATTTGAGTTTTATTTTACTAATATTAAATGGATAGCCACACTGAAACATGTCCTGAAAGAGTAATAATCGAATGATTGGAAATTAGTGTTGACCGATCGTCTTTCCATATGTCTCAATGATTTCTGCACATCAATATCAGGTATAGTAAAATTAGATTAATTTATAAGAAAATGAAAAACATCTTATACATTTATTAAATTTATTATAATTTTATTAATTTCATTTATTTCCATTATGATGAGATATACTATTCTTTTAAGCCATTCTATGAGCATCCATTTGATATTTTTCATTATTGGTCCTCTTGGATAATAATATAGAAGTCAATGTATGATGAGAATAATTCGAAAGAATTGAAATTATAAATTATTAGTGAACATAATGATGTATAACTGATCATATATATTATTATTTTTCTAAATTTTAGGACTATTCATTAGTTAAAATGTTAATGATAATAGTTTAGATTAATTTTTAGGTATTTCAATCATTAAAAAATAATTTGGTTATATTATTTAGTTGTATGTAATATATTTCAAAAAAATATATAAGGGTATATCATAAATATTAAAATCATTTTCAACCAATATAATGTTTTTTATGACATGAATTTATTGTGGTAATTTAAATAGAAAACTGTAAGATATGATGGCGATAAATCAATATTTTTTAGGGAATCTTTTCATTATTAGAATAAAATGCATATGATAAGTGGTTTGGTTAAATATTATTAAATTAACATAATAATATTCCAAAATAATTAATATAATTGAGATATCATGCTACTTAGATAAGGAGGTTTGAGGAGATAATAAGAAAATAAAATATATTGAAATGAAATTAATAAAAAATGAAAGAGGATTTTACCTCTTCAATTATTCTCCTTGAGAACTTATTTAGGGAAATTGGATTTTCTATTTTATTGACCCTAAAGGATACGAAAACTTGGGGGAGAGAAGTTTGAATAAAAATGGGTAATATTTTGACAATATTCATTATGTGGATAGTGTGAGGAGAAGATTTGGTGAGGGGTGGTAATTATAGAGGAGGAGAGGAGCGTTTTTTGATTAGTCTATTAATTATATACCTTATTTTGGCTAATGATTTTGAATAGTTTAGATTAATTTACCAAAATAAATTATATTTAGAATGATATTTTTATATTATGGAGATTAAATTATTCATACCTCAATAATGATAAAAATATTCACGTATTTAGCTAATATTGTTAATTATCATATTTCACTATTCACCAAATTTTTTAATATTTTATAAAAATAGCTATAATTCACCCTAAACATTTTTTAGTGCATAGAATTAAAATATAAACTCCATTTTTTTGATTTTTTTCAAATATGAGAAATTATATTATTTAATAATTAACTCGTTTATTCAAAAAAAATAATGAATTCAAAATTATAACTGTTTTAATGGCTCTTTGAATAACTAAATTGGGTTTCATAAAATTATCTTTTAATCATAGAAAATAAAAATATTAATTTATGAATATAATTTATGCAAAATAAAATTTTACAATCGTTATTTTATTTATAAATTTATAAATAAATGCTTATATTTTTGAAAATTACCAATAATTAATTAATTATTTTTTAAAAAATTATTTACATATAAAATGATATAATTAAATCATATAATTTTTTATATGTGGAATTAATTTTATTTATACATTATTTGGAAATGTATTATTCTCATTATTAGATGAATAGTTATAAGGGTCATGTTACTATTCAAAGGGTAATGTTACTAATCCATAAATAT
Source organism: Viscum album (assembly GCA_963277665.1). Classification (NCBI taxonomy): domain Eukaryota; kingdom Viridiplantae; phylum Streptophyta; class Magnoliopsida; order Santalales; family Viscaceae; genus Viscum; species Viscum album. The sequence continues at coordinate 1,346,095,384 of OY728164.1, forward strand.
AATGTACTTAACTTCTATGAATATCACTTATTTGATTATTAATTTATCAAAATGATGTTTTTATGTTGGGATCTCTATGATATGTATGTTTTTATACTATATGATATAATTATATGATGAGAAAAATTTAATTGAAAATGTTTGGGTTAATACATTCCTCCCACTTTTGAAATTTCACCCCCAAATATTTTTACATACTTAGAATAGAAGAGGTGAGGGTAAATATATTTTATTTATTCATGTTGTTCTTATGTTTCTTATTCATAGTTATACTTCTACTATTGTACATTGACCAATTGAATAGTAATTTTTGTAGAAAATTATCTCTATTGTTCATGATAATCACCAGATTGTCCTCGTAAGAAAGACCATTGTACAATCATACAACCTCTGAATTCTATACTTGTGAGGAATGTGGTATGTACATTTTGAAGAGGTATACATGGAATTCATCATCTACTTGATACATGGTTTGTGGATGTTATAGTTGATATAACATACCTACACCATGATCAATAATATCAATGGATCTTATGTACCTAGAAAATAGATTTACTTTCGTAAAAAAATCTCATAATCTGCATTAAGGGAGATATGAGGATAAAAAAATGGCTTCGTCCTTATATTCTATGTCCCATTGACAATTTTTTGGAATTGATCTTTTATCAACATTGGGATTCCTTGGTGTTTTTAATGTTTTTCACCTTCTCTACCATTTAATTCACCATTTAATTTCCTAGAATCTTATGTTCACCAACATCATCCTAGAATATTAGAGTTAAACATATTCTCTCACAATGGCCATCATATGGATACATTTGAAAGCTGGAGTTGAAAATTTTGTTGTAAGAGAACATTACCCAAGGAATATTTTTGTCCCATCCACCTATGAAGTAAATAGAAAATTCTCTCAAAATTTATTCTAGTGTATGAATATACCACATATAATTGCATTTAGATTGATGTTGAAAAGATGTACTGATGTTCCACTCAGTGTTTAGATCATGTTAGATATTTTCCAAAACATGGAGGTGAATCTTGGATCTCGATCATATAGTGGTACCCCATAAATTCTTAATTCATCTCACGATTACATCCTTGAAATATTATCTAGATATAATTACTGTCAAAATGAAATAAATTAATATGTCTTTGTAAGAAGATCCACGCCAAATCATTTAACATTGTATCCTCTGGATGTTTTTGGATGTTTAGTGATAAATTCCACGGTATTGTTTTCCAATTTCCATGATGGTATGGGTAATGGTTTAATCATATCATTATAATTTTTCCTTTGACCATTTAGTTTCTAAAATTATAGTTATATTGATAAATATTAATCAATATCCATATTTATATTATCCCTCTAATAGTGCTCTCAGATAACTCAATACATGTTTGTTATTCTCTAGTGAATAGATATTTTAGAGCTATGTGTATCATTAAGAAGATCATTCTTTATATATGGAGTGTATAGTACACATAGTCATGACCCTAGTTTTATTACTTCTTCCTCGAGAATATTGAAACTAGAGAATATCACATTTTGTATAGATTCTACCTAAAAAAAGTTAAACATAATTTCGTTTGGAAAAATTAATTTTCTCAATAAGGGATGATTGAACAATTATTTGATAAATGATTAGTGATTATCCTTCCTTAATTATTTTCATGTACATACTATGAAAATATAATAAGATATTATGGTTTCAAATTCTACTAATCTATATGGTTGTAGGATCCTTTCAACTTATAGTGTCTGCCACTTTACTTTCATTAATGTGATAGGAGTGGATTGAGAATTCATAGTCCATGAGGAATTATAACTATCTTTTATGGAGCATATAAAAGTCCTTTAATGTGATTATTTATTATAGGATCTTATGATCATTATATATCTCACACTACCCATGTTGAGGTAATGCATCTATATTTTCAATGGAAAGATCACAACCACCAACTATAGATCATGCGTGGGATAATTTTTCTAATGAATTTTGAATTTTTTGAGGATTATGGTATTAAATAATCAATATTAATCAATAAATAACCAATGAATATATTTTAATATTATCTAAATACACAAATAGTACCCCACATGTCAGTAGTTTGAATACTTGTGCAACGCTAAGCATATTTTTCAACTCATTAAAGCATTATTCACATTGACTGTGAAAACAAATTTCTCCCATCTCAATCATCATGATTAGTGTGTTTGAAAATCATGATATGTCATTCAAAAAATATCATTAATACATATATTGTCCAAGGAATCTATGGATCTCTATTACAAATATTTTTATGGGACACTCATTGAGTACATTTATCATGGATGGATCCACTGATATTAATTTATTGGAGAAAAAATCCCTCATGAATAATACATCCTTAGTCCAGAAATAATATATCAGGTAATATAAAATATAGAATCTTTCATAATAACATCATTGTAATATAATTGAAATTCTTATCATGTTCATACTTTCTCTTGGAGTATTTCAGAATGTCATCAATAAAGACTGCAAAAAAATTATCAAGGTAATATAAAAAATACTCTGTTCATTATGTCCATGAATGTTTCATGACTATGTCCAAAAGGAATTAATATGAACTCATACCAACTATAACTCATTTGAAAGTCATTATTTAGAATATCTTCCTTCTTCATTGTTAATTAGTGACATCCCAACTAAAGATCCACCATAGATAAATATTTGGCCCCATGTTGTAGATAGAACAAACCATATATCCTTATAATTGGAAACATGTTCTTTATCATTTTTTTATTGAGCTCATGATAATAAATGGTGAGTTTCATTGATCCAAACCTTTTGATGAAGAGAAATTTCTCTTGACATTGTGAAGCACTCAGGAATATGAATCCCTTGACCAGGTTCTATTGTAAATGATTCTTTTGTTCATCCAACTTGATGGAGTAAATTCTACATGGAGTCTTTGATATAGATAAATATCCAGGAATAAGTTCAACTGATAACTCAAAATCTATTTTAGGAAGAAGAACAGCCATTTATTTGGGAAACAATAGTGAAATCTCTCATCAAGGGAATATATTCTAGAATTATTCTCTCCTTGTTATCAATCATTTGATATATATATATTTATATTCCTTCTCATAAAGAAATAATATCCATAATTTTGATAATGATTCCATAGAAGATTCATCCTCGTCCATACACTTATAAAGAATTAGAGAATCCATGTGATGTGAAGAGTGATATCCCTCTCGAGAAACATGATGTTGGATTTGTATATTGATAGCCAATAAATGCCAAATATTTCATGAAAACCGACCAGATGATGTAAAATTGTATTTTCTAGGAGGTTCTATCAAAAAAATTAACTTTAGAGGAGTTTCATAATTTTGATATAATAATTTTCCCATTAACCATTCGCACATATAACTTAAGCATCATATTTTGAGTCAGTTTTTGAACTATTTTAGTGAACATGAACGATATAAAAGAATTTTTAGATCTTGATTAAAATAATATATTATAAATTCTTTCATGAATAAAATGTACACTTTTCAACACATCATTGTTAGGATCTACCTCAGTAGTGGGGATGAAAGAAGATTTCCATCAATCATTTATTATTGGTTGTTACTGGTGCTAATTTCTCTCGAGGATTTGAGGATTACCACATTGGATTTCATAGTGCCTTTCTCAATACAAAGTAATTAGTGGTTCTATTATATCCACTACCACATTTTCCAACTTCATCATTTCTATTCAGAATCCATGATCATGGTTCCCTTCTTTTGAAAACAAAGAGCATTACCCCATCCATTTTACGAAATATCCCTGATTCTTATTGGAAATTTTTTGACATGTCAGTGGTGGATATTTTTTTCCACATATATTATTATATCTTCTATCTAAATCTACATCTTTCGTTTCTTATATCCAGAGTCATGGGAAAATTCTCTAAACTCTATCTCCACTTTGAGAGCACTTCAAACACCTTCTTCATAACCAACTACATCATGAATTTATATTGAATTTAGAATGCATGGTTTTAATCCCCCAATAAATCTATCTAGTTTTCTATCATTTCTGATAAAAATCATTGAGGCATACCTAAATTTTTTTGAAAATATTATCTTCAAATGATGTGATAGAGCCACTATATTTTTTGGCTTCATCACTATGAATTAGTTCTCCATCATTATATAAAGCATCCAAGGGAAATACATATTAATAAATTTTTTCTTAATGTATTACCACACTATATACTGTATATAATAATTCATCATGGTATTCTAAATCAAATAACAACATAGCTCAGCCTCTCCATCTAAATGATATATGGATAGTGTCACCTTCTTCTTATCGAAAGAGTGAAGAATAGAAAATATATTCTCTATTTAGATGACCAACTATTATGTGACAAGTGGAATGATAGATCCACTATATGTCAATGGTTGATTCCATATATAAGATTTAAGATCCAATTTATACATTTTAGGAGATGGAATATGTTCCAAATTATTTTGGTTACTGTTCATAGCTTGAGGGAATAGGGTAAGCATCACCATAGTATTTTGAACTCCACTTGCAAAGGAATTTGGAATGCTATCTGGGAAATCACTAAATGTTCACTCGAATGGGTTATTAGGATGGATTCCCTTGGTTAAAAATAATTTACAAAAAAAAATGTTTGAACATAATTTAACAAGCTATGAATAAATATTAAATTCCTTTTTAAAATTAATTTTAAAGGCATATCTTGTGGAATAACTATGTATATAATTATTTCTAAACTAAATCTTCCAAGATTTTACACATAATTAGTCTCATACTAAGGGTTATAAATAATTGCATTTAATACTAATTTCATAATTAACTAAACTATATCCTAATAGAAAATATAAGGACATACTATTAAATAATGATAAAGAAAAAAATAAGAGTGTTACAAAACCTAGATCAAAAGGATTAGTGCCTTGGGAAAATTAGGATTATTCATAAAATTTACATAATAAAACATAAACATTATTTTTTTTATATAATGGATTATTAATTCCTTCATATACTCCATAGTTTATGTATTTACCTGATTATATACATCAATAAAATGGGTGAGATAAAATCCAAGTAAGACGAGAGATAGAATCATGAATCAATATAACATTGGTGAGCATAATCATCATCTTCATAAAATAATTATGATATCATTATCATAATCATGAGAGGAATGAATATATAAATTCATGTAATGTGGAAATGTAAAAAAAATTAAATTTCATCTTTTTGTGGTAAAATACCACACATAGTTGTGAAAAAATTAGCATCAGGTTCACACATAACATATGTGCCTAATCATGTAAAAATCATTGCGAAAAATGATATCATCATATTAATGTGTAATGAGAATTATCTCATGTGATACATCACATTACCCAATTAATATGAGTGCTATATGTCTAGGAACACCCATCTCATAATTAGATTTACAAATCCACACATTCCACATAAAATATTTTTCAATCTTTTCCATAAAATAAATAATGGATAAGAAATGGGATTTATGATAATTTAATAAGGAATAATTTCATGAATTAGCATTGGGGTTCCCAAAATAAAATTTTAATAACATACATGTTATATGACTCTTCAATATTGTGTTATGAACAAACAGTCAGAAGAGAAGTAAAAGAATTGTTTTTCAGATTGAATAATTATATTGGAAAAATTGTTTGCATTTGTACAAAAATTAGATTGGAAATATGTAGATCCTAGAAAATAATTGATAACAACTATGAGAATTTATTTTAGTAATATCGAAATAAAATAAAAAACATAATTATCCATGATATAATAATAAAACAAATAATGGAAATTAGGTTTGAAAAAATCCCATTACCCCAGTCTGAATGATTTTTTACATTAATATAATTTATAATAAAACTAGATTAATTAATCAATAAACTAAGAACCACTTATAATTTGTTTTTTCATTATTTTAATTTTATTAAGTTCATTTATGGCCTTTATTATTAGTTATGGAGTTTAATTATTTCATTATAATAGTGTTCATTTCTGGGTTTTGATGACCAGTTTTTTTGTATACAAGGTTATATGTTTATATAATATGAGAATGATTATCAATAAATAAAATTATATGTTATTAGTTTTATTCCATAATTTAAATTATTCTTATATGTGATTTTTGTTCTATATATGGTGATTAATCATTAGTTAAAACGTTAATGATTATCGTTCAGAATAATTAGGCATTTTCTCAATCATTAAAAACTATTTATGTTTTATTATTTAGTATTATGGTAAAATATTTGATCCAAAAATTAAAAATGATAATAACATTAATTATTCGATCTGCTTAAACATTTATAATGTTTTTATTATAAGCCTCGAATTTGGTAATATAAAATGAAAACCTTTCATCAACGAAGACAATAAACCAACACCTCTCTAATGATGTTTTCATTTTTAGGATTAAACAGGATGATATAGGATGTTGGATAATATATTCTTTCATTAAAATAATAAATAATTTTATATATAATATAATTTATTTATCATGATACTTTGATAATGATAGGCGTGTAGGTAATAATAAAATAAATGAAATTGAAAATAAATTAATAGGAAATGTAAGAGGATTTTACCTCCAGATTGCTTCTCTTTGAGAACCACCTAATAGGAATCGGATTGGGTATTTTGATGTGATCACATGTTCTTGGAGGAGGGGGAGAGTATTGGGAATATAATTTTGTATAATATAAGCATTATTAAATGATTATACAGTGTGATAATAAATGGATTGAAGAGGTTTTACTTATAGTGGATGAGAGGAGTGTTTTTATTATTATATTAATGAGGTTATTATATTGGCTCAAGAATTTTATTAGTTTTGATTCCCCTGATTTAATATAGTAAATATAGTTAAATATTATTAGATTATTACATTATCCATGCCTATATAATGACTAGAAAATTAATTAATTTAGCTGATATTGTAAATTATAATATTTCACTAATCACCAAAATATAACATATTTTTAAAAAACCCAAAAATTAACAATATAAAATTTTCAATCTGTATAATTAAACTATTAACTCTATTTTATGAAAATAATTTTCTAAATATGTAAAATTTATTTGTTGATTATAAGAATCATTTATTAAAAAATACCACTTTTAAAATTATAACTAATTTAATGGCACTTTGAGTAATTAGTTAAGGTTTCATAAAAGTATATTATATTCATAAGATGAAAAAAATATTAATTTATGAATCCAATTTATAAATTAAAATATACATTTTCATAATTAAATTAATTTTAAAATTTAAATAAACAATTATATTTTAAAAAATTTCAACACTTAATTAATCACTTTTAAAGCCTTTATTATAATATTATATGATATTATTATATCATATTATGATTTAAAAGATGCCTAAATATTATCAATAATTTTACAAGTGAGGTTAGTTTTCCATATTCTAGATAACTATACCTAACGGTCATGTTACTATTCTAAGGGTCAAGTTACAATTCCATCAGTATAGGTTCCTTAATTTCATTGAATATCACTTATTTCATTCTTAATTCATGAGAATGATGTTTTTTTATTATGATATCTATGCTATGTATGGGTTTTATATTATATAAAATAATTATAATAATGTAAAATTTTCACGGATAAATGTTTGGGTCATTACATAAGGATCGTATATAGAGAATGTGTTGTAAACTAAACATCACGTAGTCATATGTTATTCATAAAATATGAATTCCACTCATTTCCCTCACCAAAAGAATATTATATTCTCCCTAATCACATCTAACACATTTTAAAGCATCATGACCTCATTATTAAAAATCTAATAGTCATTTTTTTCTAACTATTATATATACATTGAACATGTCCCCAACCCCTCCTAAATCTATGCCCCGTAAAGGATGATATTGTTTCTAAACCTATAATACTATTATACAACTCTCTCATAACTGAATCCCCTTAAATCTACCATCATCATTCAAAACCAATTTACTTCTCTCTTTCTAAATGATCATTCCCCTCTATCCTTATGTTTTATGTTAAGTCGAAAATAATTTGGAAGGTTATCAGATATTTCCAATCATGAGTTGATGTAGGGGAATGTGATAAGTAATAGTGTTTATGTCATCAATGATTTTATACATTAAATAATCTATTCATGGAGAATATATTAAAAATAATGAAATATTGAGAAACCACTTCAATGTTTAAAAATTTATGAAAGATAAATCCAATAATATTATATTGTAAAAAATAAATAATAGAAAAAAATAATAAATAATGATATTGGAATTATCGTGAGTTTCATCATGAAATCTAGAACGTATGTAAAAATTATATAAACAAAGAAAAATTAGAAAAATAATATATACCTATACAAAATTATAGTTATGCATTGATTTTTTCATTTAAAAAATTATATCATATCAATTTTCCTATTCGATTCTGCCTCTAAAATGTAGCAAAAGGACATTTCCATAAAATAACGATATATAATACATCAAATTTCCAGAAAAATTATATTTTTATGGTGGTTCATTCCTAGATTTATTATTTAAAAACACATTTATATTAGAGAATTAAGAAAATGATAGGATTTAAAAATTTACATGAAATAGGTTTTTCTTATGGAAAGAAACAAACAAAATCCTACCACTCTTATATAAAAACCATTGAAAAATAAATTACATGAGAGTCATCATTTTAAAAGCATTTTACATTTATGATATATAATTTTTTATGCTCATCGGAGAATTATTAAATTATTATTAAATATCCTTTAACACATGGCTAGTTGAATAATTAACTACACATATTTTCATGACACAACTTCCCCATGATGAGGGAAGGTATAGCAAGGTTCCCCTACCTTCCTTCATTAAGGGAAAGAGCGATAATAAACCTCGAGTCACGCCTTTAGTAGTCCCCGAATTTGAAACTAGCACCAATGGTATAGAATCTCACATAAATTGAAGGCATTACACTTTTTATAGAAAATGATGTTGGAGATAAGATGGGTACTCCCAACAACATGAAGGACTAAATATAAAAGTAAATCCAAATAACTCTCCCCACATACATGTTCAAAATAAAATGATACAAAGTAAAAGAAAAATATGAAGGAATGTTCCAAAATAAATTAAAGGTTTAATGACAATTGTCATGGTTCCTGATATAGTAAGGTCTTACATGGTCCTCAATGTCCTCCTAGAAACTGGAAGTGAGTTTTATATATATCAGGTGAGTATACAGATATACTCATCTGGGAAACCAAAAACTCTCATGCACAATTTTGGAGACATTCTAATCCCCAGAGAGAAATAGAGGTAACCAAAACATATAACAAGGAATACAATCCTCCAAGTCTCACCAAGGAACACTCCCCAAATAACGCAAGTCAGGTAAAATAATAGTAATTGAACAACGATATTTGGGTACCCTTTTCTCTTTCCAACTGGTTATTTCAAAAATAATAAGCATCAGTCCTCCCACACATATCACACAATAGTCCCACTTTTTCCCCCAATAACAACCATATGGGCTATCCCAGCCACACGTTTATCCCACCTGAAAAAACATAGGATATCACAACCACACACCACTCCTAAAAATACCTGGGCCACCACAACCACATTTACTAACCATAGACACCTATGCCTCATCCTGAAGACACCTGTGAAACAATCCTACATGCACAGACCTAGGCCAACCCACAAAAACACACCCTTCCCAATGATTCTTTGGTCATAATAAACCTTAATCCATCATAGACTTCCCATAGATTCTTGAGATAACTAGGACAAGGTGCAGAAAGAAGCTATTGACCATCCACTAATAGGAATGTTGGAAACAATACCCTCCCCATGGAATGGGGATGTTCGACACAAATTTATCATCATGGGTGGGGTGCACATAAGAAACATAAGAACTAAATTTTATACATATAGGTAATAAATCACTCATCCCAACCTAAGGGTCCCTAAACCATCAACCATCCAACACACAATCAATCTTATAGTTACCCCTACATGCACAAGTACACAACATCCACAACCAGAGAAGAACCCATTTTGGGAAAACAGTTCCCCATTGTACATGTTCTCGTTATCATGATCATGTGACTCCATTTTAACATTCCTTTTCTACAGGGAATCTAATAGGCATAACCACAATATAAAACATTAAATTAAAGAAAACAACCAAGCCACTATATAATCATTCACTCATGGTTCTCTAATAAATAATAACTTCAAAATGGAATCTCATGAGAACCCTCGAAGTACTATAATTAAAAAAAATACTTAAATTACCAAGACCATAACATTTACTACTTCCTCCACACAACGTCATATTCAAAAACCAACAAAATTTCAACCATAGATTCCATTTCAATTATTTTCTCTTCACAATCATCAAACAAAACAACCATATATATCACCAGAATGGAGCAAGGATGTTTCTAGATTTATCCAGAACCATTTATTATGTTTCTTATTTATATTTGGTTACCATGGGTGATCACTCAAGGGTTATTATTCACAAGGAATCCATTTAAACAACCACGTTTATATGATTAATTTTTTTCCATGATACAGTAATTCAATCAGATGATTATCTAGGAAACAATGCCTTATTAGTGTGTAGGAATGGTCCGCCAACTGCAAAAAAAATTAGTGTACATGAGAACATACAATTCCAAACAAAAAAATAAAGGTAAAATAAAAAAATCATCATCTTTACCACCCATTATTTCATTAAATGTCTATTTATTATCTTCAATAAAGTTGGTATCATCTATTCCTAGAGGTAACATCATCATACCCACCCCGCGTGATGCACAATAAATATAAACTAAGGAAAAACCCTTACTTGGATGATAAATGATCTATGTTTTCCTATTGGGAAATGAATATGGGATGACCCAACATTCTTGATGAACTCCAAGGATGAGCGGAAAGGGCTCCAACACAAGTGCATGATTTTTTTCTAGAGGAAGTATCAAGGTGAATATATGAAATGAAAAGGAATTAGGAAGAGAGGATGTTAACATAAGAAGATTCCAGATCCTAAAATCACGAACAACATTTCTATGCACATAAATATCATATCATTTCATGACTACATGTCTTAATGGTTTCACATGATGGAATTAATTACGATTTAATAATTCTCTTTCAAAATGTTTGACATAGACCAGTCAGTGGCTGTGAGTTGATAGACTAACTATAAACAGAAAAAACATGTAACATGGGTTAAACTGGAAAAATTGGGAAAAACTAGAGCATGTGGAAAAGATCATGACACAGATAAAAATTATACACATTTTGGTAATTCAAGGGTATCTGGAATTTTTTGGGATTTGGAATATATTTTACACGCATTAAATTATTTTGAAAGGTGTATCAAATTACATTCATGTTAAAAAAGGCATTACAGAAGTGTAACTAATTTTTTTCAAAGATATTGGAAATGACTCACTGATGGTTGAGTCATAGACACCCTCGTACTGATGTCCTAACACCAGTCATTGTGTCACTGATGTTGATTGGTACCACCAATGGCCAATCGGTGTTACCGTTTATTCAACCTGAAATATTGAAATAGCCTCAATGAATCCCTGATGGTCCCCATCAAACCTCAAACATATTTATTTGGAAATGTAATGTATCAAGAGGGGCTGTTCCCTAATGTTTGATACCTATCAAACTATTCTCACCCTCAAGAATTCTAGAATAATCCTAAAGAAAAGGGAGGGGTACGAACAACAACCTCGTAAGAAACCTCTCAGGGAAAAACCACCCTAGAGTAGTTTGAAAGCTGGAATAAAACCTCAATATCTAGTAACATCTTTCTCAAATCTATCTCTTGAATAACTGCAGAAACACTACCACTCCACTCCCAAAAGAAACACAGAAACACAGAAATCATCACACTGTCCGGACACATGGATTAGGGAGATCCTTCTTCTTTGTAAAGATATTATCCACTTTGGGTGACACTAATTCATCTACATGGGTTTAATTGAATCCACATTAATTCGTATTGATTAGGGATCAGGTTCTCCCCTCCCCATAGTCTGGACATTTTTTACTAAACAGATAACATGGAAAAAATTTATAAACAGTAATCCAATTTTTACATTAAATCTTAAGCATGGAACAAAATTAAAACATAATGGAAAAGCTCAAAACAGATCTTGGTACTGGAAACATATCTGAGCCTCCAATTCCCTGGTACCCTCCACAAAGCTACCATTCCTCCATAACACACGAAAAAAGTGAATGTTTTCCCCTAAATAACCTTCTCCATACGAACCGTGATTCTCACTGGTCATTCCATGAACGTCACATCCTCCTTGATATCTAACTCTCCCTAGTTGAGGATGTGGTATTCATCATGTATATATCGATGAAGATGAGATACATGAATGACATTGTGGATCCTCTCAAATCATGGTGGTAACACCTGCTAATATGCCACCTCGCTAACTCGTTCCAACACCTCGAAGGGTCTGATGAACCTGGGAGAAAGCTTACACCCCGACCATACATTTGTTTTCTACATTGAGGAGATACCATTAAGAAAACGTTTTCCCTAACCTCAAACTCTAGGGGACATTCTCTTATGATCGACATAAGACTTCTACCAGTCCTAGGTTTCCTTCATCCTTTCACACACAAGCTAAACCTTATCCATCATTGTCTACACCAACTCTGGGCCTAGAACACCTGCCTCCCCCACCACTATCTAGAACACGGGTGAATGAAACGATATTCCATACCACGATTCGAACAATGTCATATGAATGGTGTAGTGATAACTATTATTTTTGGAAAACCCCACCAGGGGAATGTGTCATTCCCATTATCCTCCGATGTTTAGAACACACGTTTGCAGCATTGCATCCAATGTCTATATGGTCCTCTCGATCTTCCAATATATATGTGGGTGGAAAGTAATGCTAAGGCATTGATGGGTGCCATAAGTGTTATATAATCCCTTCTAGAATCATGATATAAAGAATGTATCCCAATATGAAACAATGGATCTAGGAACACCTTGAAGCCACACAAAATTACCCACGTACTTATGTGCTAAGACATCCATTGCGCTCTACTCCTTAACTGGAATGAGGGGAGATGATTTTGTCAACTGGTCAACCACTAAATTGATGGAATCATGACCCCCCTCATCCCTAGGTAGTCTTGTGATGAAATCCATCAATACTTCATCTCACTTTTTCTCAGGAACTTTTAAGGGTTTCAATATACTACTGATAACACGGTGTTCATCCTTCACCTACTGACACATGAGACACTTTTCCACAAACTCTGCCACTGCCCGCTTCTCTCAGGGCAACCAAAACTGACCTCTCATGCCTTTGTACATCTTGGATACTCCTTGATGTACTGCCTAGGGTGATTTATGGAACTTAATGTGAAATCCCAAGTGCATTTCCACTGGGACCAACTATGTCCCATGGAACAACATTCGATTCTTTCTATCCTTAACCATACTTCTATATCATCACCCTAGCCATCACAGTCTTGAATCACTTCGGCATCTTAGTCTCCCCCATGAGACTCCTCCACCAATCGTACAAAGGAAGAATGCACCATTATCTGAAATAGATAGTCTCTACCATCCACTACTTTTATTCCCAGATGTGTAGTAACCAACTCCTCTATTGCCTTTCTAGAATCTATTGTCTCTTGAACCACATCCTTCTATGACATCATGCTCATGAAATTAGCCAAAACATTCCCCTATTAAGAGGTGTATGGTTTATCGATGTTATAGTGCAGAATAATCGTTATCCAACATTGTTGTCGCATGTTCACATCTCATTTGGAGAAGATATACCTCAAGTTTTTTGATCCATGAAGACCATAAAGTATTACCTGATGAGGTACTTTAGCACAAACACAACTTCTACATGTTCTATATCAAGGTAGGCATAGAAACATTAATGAGGGCCTAACATACTAGTCCCATAATATATCACTCCCCACTGCTACATTAGTACACACCCAAGCCTAGACCTGAAGAATAAAATAACACTTCAAACGTTTCCCCATCCTCTAGAAACCTCAACACTAGGGCTCAGAACAAATTCCAATTAAGATAACTAAATTCTGTAAGGAAATCCTCACTCCATATGAAAGCCTAATATTTTTGGGCCATGGTTGTTAAAGGTATTTCTACTCAAGAGATGTTATGTATGATCTTATGGTAGTAACCTTCCTTTCCTAGGAATATATGAACCCTAGCCACATTCTTGGGTGCTTCCCAAGAAACAATCATTATGACCTTTAATGGGTCCACCAGTATTCCCCACTATGTCACCAAATTTCTAAGGAAGTGGACCTCTATTTTTCAGAACATGCACTTGGACAACTTCTCGTAGGGATGGTGGTGTTGTAAGACCTCCAAAATATTCCTTAGATGCTTGGCGCGATCCTCATCAGATCATGAGTAGATTAGGATGTATTTGAAGAAAACAACCAAAAACCAGCGTTGATACTTGCATAAAATAGTGTTCACGAGCCCCATGACCATAGGTGGTGTATTATTAATGTCGAATGGCATGACCATGAACTCAATGAGCCGATATCGGCACCTAAAAGCAGTCTTAGGGATGTCACCCTCATTCACCCTCAACTGGAGTTATTCAGACCACCGTTGATCTTAGAGAAGCAAACTTCTCCCTACAATTGGTCATATATGTTATCGATATATGGGAGGGGGTAATTGTTTTTGACCAACATATGGTTCATTATTCAATAGTCAATGCACAACCTAATACCAAACTATTCCTTCTTTAAGAAAAAGACTCGAACACCCCACGGAAACACGCTTGGTCAGATAAAACCATTCTACCTCAAGACATCAACCTGAATCCATAACTCATGAAATTATAAAGTCACCAACCGATAGGTATCGATCGAAATCGGATGGGCACCAGGTTGTTAGTATATCCATAACTCAACATCAAGTCGATGTGGGTAGATTCAAAACTTCTTTATCAAAGTCATTAAAGAACTCACTGAAAATTCCCAAAACATCAGCCATCTCTGAGTCCTTTGTTCCTACAAACAGCTCGGCTATCAAAGAATGAAGGGCCTCCACAAATCAGCTTCCCTCTTGGAAACTCTACTTGCCACTGAATGATACATTCAAGAAACCCATATATGAGAACACGACCTCTCTCCAGAAGCATTAGATAATAGTGTGCATAGAAAATAGCTAGTTGATTCCTAAGATGACATCATATGGAATCATATGTAACCGAAAGAGATCCCCAATGATATGATTCGTCCATAACACCAACATGCATTACTGAAAAAAAAATAAAATAGGCTGCTTTGACCTCCAACTAGTGTACTTAACACCAGGGCCATGGAAAGAATATCTACGCCTATAACCAAGACATGGGGTAAATCGAGTGAAACAAATGAGTGTGAATATCCTAGATCAAAAAAGGAACATTTGAGAGTGCTAAATAGATTGATCATACCTTAAATGACCACTGGCCCAGCTAGAAATGATGCCTCTGTAGAGTGAAACTGCCCATGCCCAACTCCTCTGCCCCTTGTTTTTCATCCTATTCCTCGACCATGCCATAGTCATGGTCTCTGAGGATCACACAAAGGTCAGTCTTATCCTACAATATCTACTCTCAAAGGGGATAGGGCTTGTTACTACTGCTGAAAAGGTCTGGACGACAACTGGTTCTGTTGAGGGGGTCGCTGAAATGTCCCAAACCCACTATACTGATATCGAACTAGGCATCAAATCAGGATGTGTCCAAAACCTCCAAAAGAATATCACCTCAGTACCAGACCCATGGTGAAATGGCATGGACTAGGAGAACTAAAATAGTACCACAGAGGCCTACTCCCCACTTATCGAAACCTAGAAATCGATCATACTGGAGGCCTACTACTAAAAGATATCCCATTTTATGACCTCAACTGGATACCCTCTGGTGGCAAACCTCCGAGTGTGGGAATCCTCTTTACTACATAATCCTTCTTCTGAACAACCAATTACATTGGTATAGCGAAGGGATTAACAACATACTTAATAGAAGGTAATAGTTCCTCTTTAAGAGTCTTTTCTGTGAATCCTAATCTAAAAATTGATCCAGAGAAAAATGAAAGAGATCCTAGAACTTGATCCCCATTTCCAACTCCATCACACTCCCTTGCTAGAGGGAGAGTAGAACTTGCCACTTTTCTACATTCACCGTGGATGAAAATATTTCTTCTATGAAATCAACTTTAATGACTGTCTAGAAAACATTTGTTTCATTATTCTCTCGGAAATAAATCACCCACCAAAGATGTGTTGCTCCCCAAATCTAGTTTACATCATGAGGAACCCAATACTATAGTTGTGACTAGACAGAGCAGAAAGAGACCACCAGCTCCTCAATCGTGTTCTCCATCTCTATGTATAATAATTTTCCCTCGTACATTCTGAGATCCTTCTACTGGGAGGCACAAAGTGTTTTCTCCCACCGGTCATCCTCCTCCTCTCTATCATCCCTCTACTAATCAACCATATCAACCTTCTTGGCATAGACTGCGCACACTGATCATGGAAATCATCCGGGTTCTATAGCCAAAATGATAAAAAATTAATTCTTAAGCTTGAGTAGTGTGGAAATTACCTTTTTATGTTTGTTTGAAATTTTTATTTATTTTGAATTCCCAAAGAACCAAAAACACACAAGAACATAAGTCATTATGAGTCATGTAACCCTTCCTAGGGTATCTACCCTACAATCAATGTAGCATAACCTGGTCATTCTGTAAGTCCAGATTCCTTGAATCGGATCACGGGGGGCCTTAAAATCTCATTACCTTACTAGTCTTCTCAAGAGTATTTCACACACCAAGATTTCCAAAAAACAATTTCCATTCAATCCCATGAAATCAGAACTTTTCAGAACCATGAAATCCATCATATTTATCAACCATCTCCTTTTATACCACTTTATCGTGACTCGTCTTCTCCATGGAGAAGGAAAGGACTGAAAGGTGCTCTGCCCTTCCTTCTTTAAAGTGATGTATAGATAATTACCCATGTGTCCCATCATCAGTATCCCCGTAGTGGACACTAGAACCAATGGTTTAGAATATCTCATAAATGGAATGAATTACCCTTTTTATAGAACAATATCAAGAGATAAGATGGTATATCCCAACAACACCATGGACTAAAGAAAAATGTAAATCCCAAAATCCATCCCCACATGCATGTTCAAAATGAACTGATACAATGTACAAGAATAATCTAATGGAAAGTTCAAGAAGAATGAAAATAATCAATTTCAACTATACAATAACTCGAGCGAGTAAGGTACAACATGTTCCACAAATTCCACCTAGAAACATGAATGTTGTTTTATATACATAGGGTGAGTATACGAGTATACTCATTAGGGAAAAAAATCTCTCGTACCCATGTTGGGAGATATTCTAATTCCCCGTGAGAAATAGATGTACCCAAAACACCTTGAAGGGAATACTATCCACCCAACCTCACCAAGGAACACTCCGAAAATAACTAAACATATGCAAAATAATTGTTATAGGAACACAATATTTGGGTACCCCCATAACAATTTCCAACTAATTATTTAGAAAATCATATGCATCAAACCACCCTGACATATCCCATTATAGTCCCACTACTTCCCCCCAACAAAAACCTTATGGGCCATCATAGCCACATGTTTATCTCGTCTGCAAACACCAAGGTCACCACAACCATACTTCCCACCCATATAAACACGGGCCACCACATCTACACTTCCTTCCAATAGAAACATGGGAGAACCCACCACACCACTCCATGCCCGGAGAGTCTGGGCTCATAATAAACCTTAGTTAATCACAGCCTACTAGAAATATTTTTGGCTACCTAGGAGAGGGAACATAAAAGATATAATAACCATACACTCTAGAAATGTTGGAAATAACACCCTCCTCTCTGAAATGGGGGCCTTCGACATGATGTTCTTAAAATGGGTGGGGTGATCATAAGAAACACAATAACTAAATTTTACTCATATAGTTAAACATGAAATCATACAAACATAAGGTTCTCAAAACCCAAAACCGTCCCACACACAAACACGTTTGATGCTACCTATACATGGACAAGTACACAACATCCACAATCAGAGAACAAAAAAATTCTCAATAATAGTTCCCCACTGAGCCCATTGACATTATCAAGTTCATGTGATTCCATTTAAACATTCATTCACTGTAGGGAAACTAATACGCAAAATCACAAGAAAAAAATACAACTGAAAGAATCATCCAAGAAGGAATTTAAGTAGCCACTCCTGATTCCCTTGTAAATAACAACATTAATGTAGGATCCCATGAGATCCCTTGAAGTACTAGAACCAAAACAGACCCCAAATTATCGGTTCCATAACATTTACCGCTGGATCCACATATCCTCAGATTCACATACCAAAAACCTCTCAACCATATATTTTATTCCCCTCTATGTCACCATAGATTCATCAAACAGAATAACCATTCATATCATTGGAACAGAGAAAATAAGTTTTCAGTTATAGCCAGCATCATTCATTAAGTTCCTTCATTCCATTTGGTTAACCTGGGTAATCATACACGGGTTATAATTCATCAATGAACCATTTAGTCAACAAATTTTATATAATTAATCAGTTTCCATGTTTCAGTCATTCCATCACAAGATTAACCTAAAAAATCTTCATTAGTGTGCTTGAATTGACCACCAACAGTCATTATATTTAGTGCACATGAGAACATTCAATTCATAATATAAAAACAAAGGTATATTACCATAACATCATCATCTTACCCACCAATTAACTCTTTAAATTTTTATTTATTATCTTCATTAAAGTCGGTTTCATCTATGACCTAAGAGAACATCATCATACCCACCCCTCATGATGAACATTAAAGAGAGACAATGAGAGAACCCCTATTTTAGATGATCAAGGATCGATGTTTTCTTGTTCGGATAATAATAGTGTATGACATGACTTGTAGGAAGAACTCCAAGGCTAAGAGGAAAGGGCCCCAACATAGTCACATGTTTTATTTTGGGAGGAATACATGAGGAGAACGTAGAGAAGTGAAAATGAAGAAGTAATACTGTATCTTGGCTTAGGAAGAGGCAAGATCCTAAAATTAGGGAGTCCTTTTGAATGTACCTATAAGTCATATCGTGGCTTGACAACATGGAGTGGTTGGTTCTCAACATTTGAATTATGTGAGATTTAATAATTATACTTTGAAATAGTGGAGGTAGGCCAGTGGATGACTGCGAGTTGATACATTAACATTAAATGGAGAAAAACACACAAAAAAGGTGAAATTGGAAAAAATGGGGAAAACCAGAACACGAAGAAAATGGTGTGACACTGATAAGAAGGCCACACATTTGGTTAATTCGAGGTCCACCTGACTATTTGGTGATTTAAAATATATTATACATGACATAAATCACTTTTAAAGGGGTATCAATACATTTAACTTTAATAGAGGCATTACAATAGTTAAACTGAAAAGGTCTTGGAGAGATAGGAAATGACTCACTGATGGGTGTGTCACCGACTCCCTGGCACCAATAGGTGCCACCAATGGTCGATCGGTGCCATCAATGGCTGAGTAGTTCCACCAATTCCTATTGGTTCCACCAATGGCCTATTGGTGCCACCGTTCGTTCAACCTGAAATTTGGAAAATTCTTTAATGAGTCACCTATGGTCCTCAGAGTAACTCAAACATCAGGATTTGGAAATATAAAGGACCATGAGGTTACATTCCATTACACATATCTTTTGGTGTATACCCACTCCCCATTGTCATCAAACCCATCTCACAAATTATTCATATTATATTTAATAGGGAAAATCACAATATTCCCAGTTTAAGAGTCTCTAATCCTTGAGACTTTAAAATGAGATATGGTACAATCAAATATAAATGCGTGTTTCTAATTATGCTAGAAATTTAAAAAATTACATACATAAAAATAATAAAACATTAGTTATTATATTGAAAATTTCACAGATCAAATATTAATAAAAATAACATGACCTCAAAAAAATAAATATTTCATTTTTTTAAGAAACAATGTAAAACAATAATTAAAAATCCTTTAATGAAAATATGATATTTCTATCATTTTATATATGGGACACTTCTTGGGAATCCAATTATTCCCAAGAATAAATATCAAAAGATGAGATCAGAATAATTAACCAAAAAATAATAAGCCAACATACAAAGGATGATAATAATAACCATCATAAAGTTCATTTTATTCGAAAAATTTCTCTTCCAATTCGAATAATATATAATCATGATACATGGAGATATGAATATATGTATAAAATTAATATAATTACCTTATGAGGGAGTTCCAGGTTTCAACCATTTACAAGTGACATAAATGTCCCTTAAATAATGAAAAAAAAACTCTCTCTAAGCATTGATATTTGGAAGATAGATGGGAATTTTAATTTTATAAAATAATAGATCATAAATTTAACACTCTTGGTGGTATACATTAAATGAAAACATAAACCAAAAAAGTATGGGAAACAACAACACCAAAACCATATATAATGTAATTACAATCATATATTTTTACCTCCACACATATCTATTTGAGACCATACACTTCACTTCAAAATTTATATAATATCACTGACATTTCTAATGATAACTCAATAATCATGTTGTTAAATTTCCAAAAAGTGACATATGATAATGATAATGATATCACTACCCAATTCAATCCGCAGTGAAAAAATACTATCTGATCAGTGACCCATTTGTCTATAATCCAATATTGATGATCCATGCTAATTCATCAAAATCTATATTAATATGTACACAACAAAGGAAAAATATCAATCCAAATAGAAAAAAAACAATGAAACTATTGGTAATTATCATTCACATTCAATCTGTCATTTAAAAATAATTTAAAAAAATTCTTATTTGACCCACAACTACATGGTATCAATCCACACTATGAGAACCTAGTTCAAAATCATTGATCACATCACATAAGATTATCCTTTTGGGGATTATAAAATTTATCCCTATAGCATGATGACATAATCCCCACATTTAATGAAATATATTATGTTATATAATATTGAATATTATATGACACATGGTTTTAAAAATGATGATTTCAATATTTTCCTCCCGCAATCAGTGTAGATGTTAGGGACATCTTAAATTTTCCTAAAGGTAATAAACACCACACTCTTCATTAATAAGTTACCACAATATATAACATTTTTCAATAATTTCCCCCATATAAAATGAATTGAACTCCTTCTAACATAATTATCTTTTGTGATATCATTGAACGATAATAATAATAATAATAAATCATAAACCAAACATAACCCTTCAAATATAAAACTTAAAATCCTTATTAGTTAATGATATTCCCTTGGAAGATAGGTAACTAAAATTCCAAAAATAAAACCATGACTGTCCAATATATTGTTAGCACATTTGATGAAATATAAGAACTAGACTCAAAATCCATGTCAACCAAATGAAAAGTGGGTTTCATAGAATATGATCACTATGAATGATTCATGTGTCTCAGAACCATTTTTGGGAGTTATTTAATCTCTACAAAATCACTATGGTTTCATTATTACCATAGGTATGTTGAAATCAATCGTAAAGGAGATCAATCTAAATATATTTTAGTTGAATCTATTCTAATATAGAAATTCCAAAAAAATCACTTTTTTCATTCCATTAGTTGAGGTTCCCACATTGAGTATGATGAACCTCTTCTCCAATAGGTCTTCATACAGTACTACCAACACCCTTAGCACATTTTTTTCCTAAAAGGTAATGGATAAGGGTGGGGGATATAAAGTTTTATAAATATATCTTGAATTTATTTCACTATTCTTTAATCAATATCTAAATATTTAACTAATATATTCTAAATCTTGTTAAATGAGTGTGTCAAGTATAAAACTAACCACATACTCAATTGCATTCACTGTATAAGAATGTTGGTCAGACAAATTCAGAAATCATGCTATCATCAAAATCATAATTTATCATTCCATGAAGAAAATATCAAACTCCAAACATGGAAGATAAATTCCATCATAATTGAAGGTCATGGAATTGTAGGTAATAATTTAATTTTTCATGAAGGGATTTGGATACAATAATATTATTATAGTTATTGTATTTTAAATTATTTTTTTAACAGAAGTATAAATACAATAATCTCCGTTCAAATTAATATCAGGGACAAATCATACATTTTGTGGGGACTCTATCACCTAATTACATGTAACACATTCTATATATGGGAATCCCAATATAATATTTAGGAACTATGATAATCTTAAAAATATGGTCTCCACTATGAAAAAATAATGCATGGTAATCCCTTTACTCATTTCACCATGATACCACCCAATCAGTTCATTAATTAAATCATCATAGCTCAAATGATCAGTGTTTTAATGACTATGAAATTACATAGGCTCATTATAACCCTAACACTGAAAACAAACAAGTTTATTATTGATTGAAATTCCAACAAAATAGTATCAAACCATAAAAACATGATCATATTTTCATGAGCCAGAATAGTAAGGTCATTCAATCCATAATGGAAAAATAATTGATTCATTTAATAACATAATTGAACTTGAAACCAGTTTCTATGTGTTTTTAATTGTTTAATTTTTTATGAGATTACTAGTAAATTGATAAATTTTCATCCATTGGTAATAAGTATTACCTATCGACAAAATAAAACTAATCCAACAAAATGTAATCTCCCTAAATTCTTAAAAAATCCATAAAATACTAGTTACTTGAAACATCACCATTAGGATACAACCACACTAATTAAATTCTAAAATGACCTAATGCATCAAGATCCCACTACAGTCAATAGTTATCATATGATTCAACCTAATATAACCTAGAATTTTCTATGGTTCAGTGACTAGTACTAATAAAGAGTAACACACATGGAAAGGCATAACTAATAAACAAGTAAAAGCAATAATATTAAATGACATGTAATTAGAAATGGAATATATATATATATATATAAATTTTAATTGAGTCAATTCATAAATATTAAATAAATGGATTAGTAAAACATAACATAGCATAAAAATTTTGAGTATCTATATATCAAAAAATTTATCATAAGTCTATGGAGATAAGGGAAATATAATCCCTAGTTTAAAAACTATCATATCATTCTCAAAATAAAACATCCACCACTAAAAAACTACAGAATGTTTATAAACAATAATACAATATCAATGGGCCACATGTACAAAATTCTTTCTGAAATTTTTTTTTGAATATATAGAAATATATCTCACATAAACAAAAATTTCATATAGGGGTATGTATAAACATTCACACATAGACTCCCTAGGATCACAGAGTAATGACCAACTAAAAAAGTCATCTTAAACCCATATCTGAGGGGAATATATGGAAACCTAAATTTTTTTATATGATCTAGAATAAACATAAATTTTTTTTTTCAAAATTAATTTGTCATCATATATCATATAAATAAAATATCATATCACACATGTAATAGGGTAACTCATAATTTTAAAGAAAAATAATAATTCTAATGTTGACATCCATGTTTCAAGATATATCTTGAAGGAATCCTAACATTCCTAAACATGTTTCAAAAACAAATAAACAGAACAATAAATCATCCCTATCTTGTCATGCATAAATAAATAAAATATACATCTATATTAATTTAGTAGATGTAATCTACCTATCTAAGGAATGTTGTCTAATTGAGTGGGTATAAACCCTTATATAATACATGAACCTCATATAGGGGATGTGTTGACTGAATGTATACTATCTGTAATGGATGATTTACCATTTCCCCAAATCATGGGTGAGGTACTATATTATATAAGTGTGAAACTGTTACAAATTCATGAGGGGTATTACTTAATTTGGGTTTAGTATGGGGGACCCATGCCCAAATGCGATTGAGGGAGTACTGACCCCATGCACAAACTAAGAGATTTTTAGGAACCACCTTTTAAACCCATGGGGGACTATTGAGTCCCTAATGAATATAGGATTAACATTCCTTAATATTAAAAAAATTGATGGACTGTCCCAGAATATCAAATATTCATTAAATTTCTCACCATATCCCTGTTGTTTCACCAATATTTCATGGAATCTCAAACTACCCAATAAATATAATATATAGTCTCTAGTGACTAACCAAATAATACCCATACAATATATTTAAAATCAATTCTAATGGACTATCATGTGTATGATTATTCTACTGATTCGTGAATAAATTGGAAACATAAAATAAGAAATAGTACATTGTATATACAACTCGAGTAATGACATGTGTATTTGGTAATGATTTGTGGACTGTTCATCATCATCTTATGCAAAGTTAACATTAATAGTTTGTCCCATTATATTTCATAGTGTATATGATTCTGGAGATTCCTCAGTGAGTAATCCTAGAAAGATTATGGCGTGTCACTCATATCTACATGACATGCCTTTCATTAGTACATATTGTGTGGGACACTAGAGAAATATAGTGTGTCATTTATAATGGCCCAAGTAAAGATTTTATAGAAATGGATTGTGATGTACATGCACATGACATTTGTATCACTTGTTAATAATAATACATTGATGTATCCTATTTTATGATTCAACAGGAAAACATAAAAAGTGTTATTTAATGGGCCAAATCAGGTTTACAATTAAATGTATGTAGAATCATGTAGTTTTTATCTACATAATATGCACGTATTGATCACAACCCATTAAAATATATAAGGCCGATATGAAAATATCACTAGAACTAAAAACCACATATATACAGAATTTCATAGAATACATTCCAGGATGTAACATTTTCATCAAATTTTTTTTACTTCTTCTTTTTCCAAATTCATACTCAAATCTCACCAAAAACATTGAAATTGTATCCTTTGCATAAATTTTCACCATTAATTGATAAAAATTTCTACTAACATCATACCATTTTGGAAATCGTGACAGACACATCTCTAGATGTTGTCCCATTATAGAATATAGCAATATTGATTAATGAGTGGTCTTCTATTACCATCCATGTACAAGAAATCATGCACACTACCTCTATAATTTAAAACCATATTCTATCTCAACAATTTTAAAAATAACAACTATCTCTAATGCATACTATGTAAAAATTCTATTCATTGTGATGTTTATTGATAATTTTCCATCATTATAAAAATAATTAGAATATGGTAATATAATGTTTTGTTGTAAAGTATGATTATCGCCTCCCAATATTATTATCATGGTGTATTCAAAAGTGAATATAATTTATTAAAAATATCATAAATAACACATAAATATTATAACATGAAATCCTAAAAATATTCATTATTATGATAAATAATGGATTATTACTAATGAAATATCATTCAAAATATTTTGATTGAAATAAATCAATAAATTAATTATAAATAAATATTAACCAATATGTTTTTGTAATCTCTTTTTTTATTTGGAAATAAAGAGTAGATGTCAATTTCATATAAAAATATAATATCCAAAATTTAATAAAAAGTTTTACGTCTAGAGGACTATCTTGAAGCATTAATTCATTGATTAATTATATTATATCTAATAGTTTTTTCACATGATTCTTCCTCAACTGAATGTTTTAATGACCACTTCATCGAATAATGATAAGAAGTTTTTTAAATTTAAATAATATATAATTTTTTTAATATATTATGTCCCATATATAAATAGTTAACATGAATATTCTATTTATTGAACATTATAAATGAAAAATATGAATGTTTTGAAACATGTATCACATTGGTTATAAAACCAACCCCAAATTTTCAACAATCATGTGAATTACCGCACAATATAATCTAATACATGGTGTTTGAATATAAAACACATCATCATATTTTGAGATATTTTTAGTCATTAATTATGGGCAACTATTTATTAAGTTAGCAAAAATTAAAAATACTTGAAAACCTAATAATATCATAATTACACCAAAAATCAATTATAGGGTAAATGAATGAAAAATCCGTAATTTTTTGAGGTAATTTATTGGAAAATTTTAACATTTTACACCATTACGGGACCAAATACCTTGAGGAATTACAATGATAGTAGCCATAATTGATAAATAGTTTGGGTCTCTATAATATTCCTTAATAATCACTAGATCTGGTTTTCTGGATGGATGTAATATATTTAATTTTTTCACCCATATATCATTCAAATGAAATATTAGAAAAATTTATAATTGAAATAACATGATGAAAAAATGATTTTTCTTAATTTTCTTATATTGGACTACATCTATATATTATGAAAATAGTGATGGGTTGGTCAAAAAAAATTCAATGGTAAAAACCATTTCAGGGTGTATAATGTTTTGGTTATGGTTAATTCATGTTATGTACCAATTCCATGATAAACAATTAGTGATGGATGACCACTCTCAGTACCACAAAATAGACTTTTAGAAGCACTAAAAAGTCCATTATCAGTGCTAAAAAAGCATTGTAAATAGAGCTGCTATTAAGGGGGTGTATTGTTAATCAATGCTCAAAAAAGCACTAATAAATGCTCCCTTTTGTTACTACTATTCAAAATTCTAATAAATTATCCATTTACTATGAATTCAACTGAAATTGATAATGATTTTCCATTATCAGCGCTAATTGATTCAATCATAAAGGATTCCCCATCTGGGCATGATGTTTATATGAAAACACACCAAAAAAACTACAAAGAAATAAATAGTAAATAGCCGAACAAAATAATAAATATAGAGTAACTAACCTGCACAAACCATCAAAAACCTCCTCAATAATTACTACACATAGTATATATATACAAAATATCCATATACACGATAAAAATGATGAAAAAAAAGAAGCGTAGACAAAAGCATGTAAATAAATGCTATATAAATTTAATTGACATCATGAATACAAAAAAAATTCACTGATGATATATACCAAAAAACACTTATATATGCAGTTTGAACAATGTTTTATGAAATTACATTTAAAAATATTCAACAAGTAGCTATAAAAATTAATGTTTTTTTTGACATCTGTGGTCCCCTCTAAGAAATGTCCTCTAATGGTAATAGTTGTTGAAAAAATAAACAAAACATGAGGAAAATATTCCACATCTATTAAAAAAACAAATATTATGTTAGTAACACAATAAAGAGATAAATTAAATATTAATAAGAAGAATAAAATAAAGAATATCAATTTTTAATAAAAATGACACATTTGGTGTAATACTGGTGATGCCGTGCATTTTACTAAACTGTGGTTGATTCATAAATTCCAAAAATAATTGATAGATCATTTTACACAAGTATCAAAATAGTCAAAATACATTTCCTCAGTTTTCAGTATGACAGTTGAGCTTTTTTACTAAAATGTTTTTTCAAACCAAAAATTATACAATTTGTGTCATACTGGTTGCATCGTGCATCAGTTTGATGCAAGGATACATCATACACATCAAAAATTACTTAAGAATTGTTTTCTATAATTTGGAATAGAACTGGAGAACGTTTTTTTTGTTTTCAGTGAGTGACATGTTCTGAGAAAAAATTTCAATTTTATACTTATAGTGGACAATTTTAGTCATACCAATCACACCATTCATCATATTGTGGTTGTGTTGATTCCTACACATTACAACATACCCATGGATAACGTTCCTAATATATCAAATCAACTTTATTGCATTTTCCCTGTTTTCAGTATGTCAGTTATGTTTTTTACGTGAATTAATGTCAATTTTAAATTAGAAGACACATTTGGAGCCATACCGGTGACACCGTGAATTATATCGAGGTTCAGTTGATTACTGCATGTCACAAATGATAATTGTATCATTTTCTTAATGTATCAAAATAATTAGAATACTTTTTATTTTTCCATTATGTCGGTTGGGTTTTTTAGTAAAATTTCATTTTAGACCAGAAACCTGCAATCTGTGTCATACAGGTCACATCGTGCATCAATTTAATGTGAGACTGCTTCATAAATGTCACAAAGGACATACAAATATCTGTCCTTAATTTAGAAGAAAATCGGAGCACATTTTCTTGGATTTTAGTGAGTGACACATTATGAACTAAAATCATAATTTTAAACAGATAGTGGACAATTTTAGTCGTACTGGTCACACCGTTTATTGAATTTAGGTGGGGTTGAATCCTACCCATCAAAAATGACTCATGGTTTTTTCCCTAAAATATAAAAACACTAAAAATGCATTTTCTTGGTTTTCATAATGCCAGTTGTGTTTTCATACTTGAATTAATGTCAATTAAAATTAACAAGACACATTTGGTGTCATACCAGATACTCTAGGAATTGTATTGGGGTGCGGTTGATTCTTACTTGTCAAAATTGACTAATAGATGATTTTTTTAAAGTATCAATCCATAAAAATTTTATTTCCTCAGTTTTCAGTATATCAGTTGTGTTTCATTTATTAAAATTTCATTTCAATTTGAAAACATAAAATTTGAGTGATACTGATTGAATCGTGCATCAGTTTGGTGTGGGAAAAATTCATACATGTCATAAAGGACTTACGAGTAGCTATACATAATTTGTAAGTCAATCAGAGAAAATTTTCATTATTTTCACTAAGTGACACGTTTTGAACTAAAATGTCAATTTCAAACTGATAGAAGAATCATTTACTCATATCGGTCACACCATTCATCAAATTGAGGTGGGGTTGATTACTACACATCAAAACTGACTAATGGATCATTTTCATAGTGTATCAAAACAATATGAATGCGTTTTCTCAATTTTCAGTGTGTCAGTTGTTTTTTATTACTTGAATTAATGTCAAATTTAAATAACAAGACACATTTTGAGTCATACCGGTGACACTGTACATCATATTGAGGTGCGGTTTATTATTATATGTCTCAAATCACTGATATATTGTTTTTCAAAGGTATTAAAACAATATTAATGCATTACCTCATCTTTTAGTATGTTAGTTGTGTTTTTTTACTAAAATGTCATTTCAAATTGAAATCATGCAAGTTGAGTCATACCGGTCACATCATAGATCAGTTTGATGTGAAACAGCTTGATACATGTCACAATGGACATAAAAATTATTGTCCTTAATTTGGAGGAAAATCGGAGAGAATTTTCTTTTTAATCAGTGAGTGTCATGTTTGAACTAAAATTTAAATTTTAAACTCATAAAGGATAGTTTTAGTCATACTGATCACACTATGTGTCGGTTTGAGGTGGGGTTGATTCCTATACATTAAAACTGACACATGGATCATTTTTATAATGTTTTAAAATAGTACAACAATGTTTTCTTAGTTTTCGGTACGCAAATTTTGTTTTTTTACTTGAATTACAGGAAGTTTTAAATAACAAGACACATTTGTAGTCATACCAATAACACCGTGAATCATATTGAGGTGTGTTTGATTTCTATAGGTCACAAATGATAGATATGTTTGTTTCATAATGCATCAAAACAATCAAAATTCATTTTCTTGGTTTTCAATATGTTATTTTTTTACATGAATTAATGTCAATTTTAAATAATTTCAAATATGGAGTCAAACCGATGACATTGAATGTTGGATTGAGGTGCGGTTGAATCGTACACATAAAAATTTACTGAAGGATCATTTTCTTAAAGTATAATAACAAATTATAAGTACATTTTTCTACATGAAAATCAATGCACCTTTACATATGAAATCTAAAAAAATCTACTTGACCGGCTCAATATGCCCATTCTACACAGTCTAGAAGGAATATAAGAAAACCATTGATCCCTTTATGGTTGACATGGAACAACATCCTCCTTCTATAGCATAGCCTTAGTCAGCCCAGTGAAAAACCATCTTTTATATATTCAAGTCCTATGAATGAATATATTATAGTTGGTTCTTCACTAGGTCGAAAAGAGAAGGGAACTACCAATGTTGTAGATTAAATCGACATTTTCTTGGAGAAAAACCCTTATCATTGTTGAAAAAAAGAAGAGTGGAGTAATTTATTGTTCACATTATGTCCTAAGATGTCACAACTATATCAAGGGATAGGGAAACTCATTCTTGATTCTCATTATCTTTTATAGTCTATCAACAACACACATAACCTTTAAATGAAGACCACTAATTTAATTTAAAAAAACTATCAACATGAAATTCATTTAGTGTGCAATCAAGGATGACCAATTACCATTATTTTCAGAAAGGCATTTAGTCAATACAAATCACAACCCTTCAATCAAACAAAGAGAAAGATATGAAATACATGGTTTTGAAATTAAAATTTATTTTAGAAGTTTACTATATTCATTAAATATTTTTACATTCTTCCATTAGGTTTGCTGCCCATTTATTTCTAAGCATATCTATATCATCTTCGGAAAGTTACTGTTTTCAGCAGTCATGGATTTACAGAAAAAATATAAAAACATTAGCGATTAATAAGTTTTTTAAATGAAATATCAATTATCTTCAAAAATACCTATTCAGTAATACTATTTTTTTTTCATAAAATATGATCTCTTTTATAAATTTACAAACATAATAACCATATCAATTAATGTTTGTTTTTTTAGGCAACGAAAAAACATTGAGGCAAATAAGTTGTTTTTTATGTGTTTAGATAGTGAAATCTTATTATATATACCATTATTAGTATCCATCTGTAGTACATGTTAGGTTTCTTTTCCTTTTCAACTAGACTAATTTCATGAGGTAGATGATATTCACACACCAATCTATCTTAATAGAATCATCATTAAAAGAAAATATAAATTTTATATCTAGATGTTTAGTTCTAAAATGTTGGATGTAATGTATTAAAAATAGAAAAACTCCATCATTTGTAGTCGGTTTGTGGGATATCAATGCATGGAAATCAAAAAAAGAAATATTTCGAGTATCCAAATCGACTAAAATGAGCATACAATGCTACCTATGAACACAAAAAAGTCTTATTAATTAATAAAATTAAAATATATTTGATATGATTAAATTGTATATTTTTACCACTTCAACATTGGTACAAAGAAGGTTATGTCATCTGTAATTTTTTTGTTAAAGAATTCGAGAATTCCGGCCACTATTTCAAAATGTTTCATGGATGTTATGTCTTCTTGTTATGTAGATGTGACGTGAGGACTAACAAGTCCCCATATTTTCATGTAGAAATCCCTTAAATTGTTTTTAATATATACTCCTACATAAAATTTGAAATGAATTTAGTCCAAATTATCATAGTATCTCATCTTTTGGAAAATAAAATATTGAAAAAATACCTCATGTAAACATATGCAACTGAGAAGCCTAACCAATCATTGTTGGGGAATTCATTTGCACTCTCAACACCAATGATGTCTGGATCTTCCCCTCCATTCATATTTTCTTAAAAATCAAATATGTTATTACCAACATCTTCCTACTTCATATCCACATGACCCTTAACAGATAATAAATGTGGATATAGAATTGGGGGGGGGGTAATTTGCTTTGGGTAGATCGTTTTGATTGGTAGGTTGATCCTTAAGATTTTTTTGAACTATTATTTCATTTCAACCCCTTCTCTTAGTCCATCTTTAATAATTTAATTTGTTCTGTCCTTTTTTCAATAAAGTTTTAAGGATTAGCTTCAAAATTAAATTGAAAATGAATACCTCATTCTGGATAGTATTATTTACCATATGTGATGGCCATGCGATAAATGTTTGGACTTTTTTGACCGTATGAATATAAAAATAATTAATTGGATTATGTAGCTCGATGCTCAGCTCTAGGGAAATAGTAATTGACACTTTGCACAATCTGTCCAAATTGTTCTATTGTGTAGCATGTCATTCTGAATATTAAACAAAATAGCCCTTGCTACAAGGTGATAGGTGGGTGTTTATATATTAATCACAATCATTTTCACCATGTACAATATCAAAATATGTAAGGTATAAGAGGCTAGTGTCTATGTGATTCAAATTTTCGTCTAATTTTTTTTTGAAAATTTACTACCTAAATTAAGTATTGTTTTTCAATGGAAATGGACCACGTACAAATAGTGGGGGTGGGGCGGGTTCTTCACGCATGTGTTATTATTGAGTTGTTTATTCTCTTTGCCACCCCCATCAAACATGTTATCAGCTCTCATTGGTATTGTAATTATTCTTGAAATATATATAATGTTTCTCTCATCTTATTCAATCCCACAGTTTGATCCCCTACTATTTTTTCTCAAAATATTTTGGTTGTTCAACCCTAAAACCCACACCACTAACACGACCATACTTATTTGGCTGCTTCAAGCCCACTAAAAGGATTTCAGCGTATGAAGTGGGTGTTGTTGATTCTTGTGACCATGTCTGATAGAAAGTACTAGAAAATTAGTAATCATTATTATGTAATATTGATTTAGTAATTTTTTATCATGTCATACATACACATGTTTCCCACACAATTTTTGTCTTTTCTTCTATTAGTTTTCAATATTTATTTACATTCTCCTCCTTCCATAGTATATGGAGTGGGATTGAAATGGCTATCGATTTGGACTCTTCAAGCTGCATATAAACAAAAGAACATAGTTATTCTGTATTTAAGTAACATTAAATTATTATGGTAGATTTAAAATACTTACCAAATTTTTTTCAAGTGATGTGTACCTGATCCTTGTTTTACTATATGGGTACACTAGTTTTATGCCCGTTTTTTATTTTTATCACTAAGTTGTTGTTTCATAATTAATACACTATAGATCAAAGTGATGAATACATGTACCATAAAACAACATATTACTAGACATAGTGTACCTTAAAGGACTACTTCCCATGACATTAGTAAATACATTCCCATGATTCTTTGGATATTAGGTGTCCATAAATAGTAGGTGGGTGCTGTTATATTTTCCCTTTAGTATCTTGAATATAACATTTCAATAAAACTGTGTGAATACCCATGTGAATCCTTCTCGAAACCATTATTAAATAGTCTTTCTTCATGTAATCTACTATAAATTCACACTACAAGAGATACTAATGTGAATGTTAGTTTTTCATTATTTAATTTTTAGTAAATTAAAAAAAAATAACACCATAATCTTTCAATAATAACTCCCCACATCAATGGATTAATCTCAGCCACAACATGGTTCCATTATGTTACATCAATAGCCACATTTTTTTGAGTGATGATTCCAATGTAACTACTGAACATGGCCTTCTTGGGGTTAATATGTTGGCCCCACTAATTCCATGAAATCTCATATTTGATGCCTTTATCTTTATCCGTAATGATTTTTGATAATACTGTAAAACTGCGACACTCCTATTTTTTCTACATTATCTGTGTTTAGTCACATTTAATTTCCTCAGATCCAGCATCACTAGTATGTTCCTCTATCTCGGGAGGGGTTGTATTAGCATGTGAAGATAGTGGTTGTACCTCTTGACTAAGAGTATCAATAGGTTGAGATACATGTTGTTCATCTTCTTTACAAGAAACAACAGGTTGGGAAACCTTTTTCTCTAGGGGATTGGGAGAATCATCATGATCATAAGTCATTATGGAGAAAAGTTTATTAATATTTAATTAATATAACATAAATTCAACAACAAACTGATATTAACATTTGGCAGCAGGTTCTGAATCATGTTATTCATCAGCATTGCGAGCAATAGTAGGTTGAGAAACCTGTTGTGCTTGGAGATTTGGAGCATCATCATGTGAAAAATTCATTATCTTAAAAGCATGATTCAATTTTTTTAGATAAAAATAATGTTTCAATAAACAAATATTAACATAGGAAAACATGTTGAGAAACATGTGGTTCGTTTGCACTGCGAGCAGCAGTAGGTTGAAAAGACTATTGGGCCTGGGGATTGGGAGCATCAACATGTATATAAGTAATTATTTAGAAAAGTGGTTTAAAATTTAATTTAGATAACATTAAATCATCATTTAATAGATATTCACATAAATTAACACGATGTATATTAGAAAAAAATAACCTAATTATTGAAGTCTATTTTATTAAATGGTTTAACGGATTTGAACCCTCTATCGACTATCCAAATCCTTTCATTGTGCACACCTATGATATAAAAAACACCTTATACACTGGGAATTCTATGAAGTGATTATGACATCCAAATTAAATGATCATCATCCATTGAATATTCATCTGAATATTTAGTGTTTTTTACCGATAACAGAATAATTGAACAATTTTGGATTGTAGGATCTCAAACATTAAATATTTGTATTCTCTATGATGCCATTATATATGGTTCATATTTTTATCCTTCTTTACTGAAATAAACCTTCACAAATATAAACTTATCAATTTTATTAGAACTTCTATTATCAACATACTCCCATTGAAATATTGTCACTCAGAATGACGTGTAATCAAACCACTGTATTTAGTTGATGATACCAATATATCACATATTTCCATAGATTGTATTTATATCCATAGCACTAAAAAACATGCATTGCTTCAACCACATGTGTAACTCCACTATTCTTTCTGGCACTATATTCATCATGTTCATTAGTATATAATGTATAATAATTAATTAAAAAATCATTATAAGATAACATGTAAAAACATGGTCTATCATCTGGCCATTGATGTTGTTCTGAAATTGAGTAAAGAGTTTAATTTGACTCATTTAAAATATGGTCTAAAACCAACCTATAAAATGTTGATTATGTTTATTTGATATCCATTATTCATACCTTGATGGATTCTAATTCCTAATAATTTCGTTGTGGGTGTCAACATATGGGTCAACATCCAAACTGTTATATAAAAACTAAATGTGGGCCTGCTGCCAATCTGTAATATTGATTATGAAATCCAATTTTTTAGAAATTCATTCAACTTAAAAGTCACCAAGTGTGTTGAGATTCCCTAAGACTAATGGATTTCACACCATATAGGTATTCAGTGAATAATTCATTGGATTCCTCAACAATATATAACATTGTAAAACAACCCTTTGGTCGTCATCGATTTTTACACACCATTTCTAAATATTCATATACCTTTCAATGTGGTACATCCATATATTTTTCATAGGACCACATATCTGAATCACTCTCACTATGTGAAATATTAAATGAACCATCATCCAAAATAATTTCTGTGGGATAAAAATTTCCAATTCATATAAAATGAAAAAAATTCCCCCTTTTATAATCAGCAATTTCACTGGCTCTATAAAATTACTACTTATAGCATTGATGGAGAAAGCATGATTTTTTTAATGTATGCTGGATATTCTTGGATAAAATGAATCATAAACCTATAGGAATTACATATTGAATCAAAAAGTGGTTGTTATGAGATTTCGTACCTTTAACATTAAAGAGTACATTGACAGAATGATCTTGATTTTCAATGAATACCCCTCTAGATCCTTTACATCATTGAAGAGGTTGAACGACTGATATACCTCCTACTTGGAATTAGTGTAAGGATTAGGAAGAAGAAATGTTCATTTTTCACCCTACACTGGTTCCAAATCATCTCATATTCCCATGACAACCATGTCCATCCTAGCCTTAATTCCGTTCTTTGTTTTACTAGGTGAATTTTAAAATGTGCCTATGTCACTATTATATACTTTTTTCATCATTCATAACATCAAGAAAATTTATTATATACAGACATTTCTCTTATGGTAATTAAAAAAAACTCATTTGTTTTTGCAACCTATTTTCATTAGGTGTTTTGAAAACATTTTACCAAACACAGTGTCTTCATATTTAACATTCTCAAATAGTTGATCACCTGATAGTGATGATGGTGGTGTAAGTTCTTCTAAAATTCCATAAAATGATGTCAATCAAGATCGGTACTTATGTTCTTGTGGTAGAAATTTATGATCACTATAAAACACAGTTTTTGATAAATTTTTCTACATAATAGATTGTGTAACTTTTTCGCAGACGTGAAACATAATAGTTCCTTTAATTCTATATTCTAACAAGTTTACATAAGCATGATTGTCATTTATTATCATATTAAACATGGATATCAACATGAAATCTTCATTTCTATAAGCATCATAAATAATTACACATGAATCTCACAATAATTTCAACTCCTCAATCAACGGAGCCAAATAAACATCAATATCATTACCCATGTTTTTTGGTCCTGATATAAGCATAGATAACATGATGTGTTTTCTTTTCATGCATAACCATGGTGGAATGTTTAAATTTTCCAACATAACTGGCCATGTACTATGAGTTCACTTTGAATACCAAAAGGATTCACTCCATATGTATATAACGCAAGATGAAGGATTCTAAGAAAGTTTCCAAAGTCATGATACTCATGATCAATTGTCTTCCACCAAGGAGAGTCTGTCGGATGCTGTACATTTATATCATTATCTCTTCTGCATTCATGCCACATGTATTTCATTATAGTCTCCTCACTTCCATATATTCACCTAATCGTTGGAAAGGTTGGAGAGTTCAATAGAACTTTTGTAGGATATGAATCATTTTTGTTTTATTTACAAGAACCACTCTTTGGGAATTATATATGTTATTTTTGGTCCCTTAAAAATAGTATTCATTCATTCAGGAATGTGTGTATTCATCCAGATATCATACACATCAATCTTAGTATTCATTAGGCGTTGTATGTTTATCTTGGGAGGTCATTATCATTTGGGGAAATTTCATTCAAGAGAGAATGTAATACCATAAATATAGTGTCACTTGATCTATTTCATGCATCAATATAATACAGTTTCAGTACAGTTTAAAACGTTCTATATGTAGTGAAACCATTATACAAGGCATCTTTGCACAACTCTTTAACTGATCAATCAGTTTTGGGAAATCATGAAGTTCATCTTCAACTATCCTAGTCATTTCATTAATATGATCTTCATCATTTTGAAAAATTGTAATAACTTCATTGATACAATATTCTTCATTATCCATGCTAGTAATTGTAACACCCCTAGATTTCATTGTATGTACTTCTTCAAAACAATTCAATAACATGCACTACACGTAACACCGAGTTTAAGCGCACCATGACTTACCAAACAAGACATTCAAAAGAGGTTATGAATAGTATTAACTAATTTTTGAACCTTATATAATGCTTATAATTTTAGAATCCATATTATGAGTTTCATAGACATAATGTAAGAACAATTTTTTTTAAATAAAAGATGTATTTTTCAAAAATACACTTTTACCAACTTTAATAGTGAACCCTTTTTAAATCCAATATATTAAACTTTTATATATTCAATTTTACTAAATAAATTTATTCTTTAGAATGGGGACATAAAAAAATTTACAATGTAACACCCCAAGCTTCCACGGTACGCTTCTCTTTGAATAATATAGTAGCGTGTGTTGTACGCAACTTCAAGTTATAACACACACTACAACCAATCAAACTAGCCGTAATGAATAGTAATATCTAAATTTTAAAATTTTATAAATTTTATCTCCCAAAATGGACTTAATTTCTGGATTTGGAATATCGAATTCAGCCTAGGGTAAAATTTTGGTACATTTTGGATAACTTTTATATTTCGATGAATAGTGAAAATTACTATATTTTATTTAATTTTTTTAATAAAATTAATTGGTAGTGATAAATTTTGAATTTGAGTGGTTTTAAAGTATATTTAGAATATATTTATACCATTTAATAAAATTTTGGTCATAGGAAAAAATTTCACAATTATTCCGGACATAAACAGGTGTCAATCTTTTGATAGTTATTATCTCTTAAAAACACGCTTTTTGTTTTAACAATGGGAATTAATTTTAAATTAATTTCTGCCACTTCTGTGTTTTGAATTTGAAGAAATGGATTCCATATTTTGAAGCAGGATGTTCAAATTGTGTAAATAGGTAACTTTTATTTTTAGACATTTTGAATAATTATATCGGTAAATATTTTATTTACCATAGTTAAAGTGTAAATCCCGTAAATAAGGGTTAAAAAATAATATTATAATAATAACAAATTACATTAAAACGTGTCCTAACCTTATTAGTTGATACATTTCCGACAATGGGCATCATTGGGTCGATTTTGGGACCCCATGGAGCCACTTTTAAGTGATAGGGACACTTTATTTTAATTATGTTAAAATGAATACAAAAATGACACAAGCACATATCTTTTAGAAAAAGAATTTTTACATAGGGTTATATATGTTGGTGTTTATAATATAAATATTCATTAGAAAGATAAAAAGATTTCCCATGTAATGGTATTTTATTTATAATTTTTATACAATAAATTATTTAATTTATTTATGACACAATAGTGATGCAGTAATTACCATAATATTGAAAAATTAGAATAATTAATATTATAAATACCGTAATAAATTTAATTTGAGACTTTTTATAAATACCAATAGTTTTATAGGTTAATATGGAATTTTAGGATTGAGTTAATTAACTTTTTTCGAAGTAATCATTATGTAATGTGTTTTACAAAAAATCAATTATTGAATAGTGTCAAAATTGACAAAAAAGTGTTTTTAAAACAAATATTATATTATTAATTGATATTAAATTCCTAAAAATCTATGGTTCGGACAAGAGACTTATATCATGATAGGAGTATCATTAATGGACCACTTGGTGGTCTATTGGATGTATATTGTATGTTTATTAACCTTATAATATAAAAATACAAAGAGACATTGTAAAAGTGAAACTAATTAACTAAGAGTTAATACATAAAGATAATGTTAATATAGTGACCCAAACTTGTCTAAATTCTATTGGTTGAGTGGTTTTCGACCCATAACCACCTTAAACTTTAAATAATCTACTTTTGAGCCATTAGAAACCGAATATGAATTTATTATAAAATAATAATTCTAGCTTTTCCAAAGGTGCCCATCACCCCTCTTATAAAAGGGCACTCCCACATCTAATTAATTCACACATTAAAAGCCTTTTGGTTCGGCCAAACACTGCCCAAATACTCTTAAACTTATCTCAATTCATCCTAGAGGCCTTCCTTTACTCAGAAATCCAACATAAGTAGCCCTTTTGATCAAATCAAAAGGAAGAACCCGAAGAAGAGGTAATGATTTCACCGCCCTTTTTCAAATTCCTTTCTTCTTCCACTTCTTCTTTCTTTTTTATTACCATTATAAAATAATAACTCCAGTATATTATATATACTTTGATGTTATTATAAACATGTTACAACCATATTTCAGTATTCTATCCATCCTTTGAATGACATGTCACCATACGTGCGTACGTACGGCTTACCGTCTCCACATCGTGGTATAATTGTCATTCAAAACATTATTATTTGGATGGGTATAATAATGATGTATAGTTCATATAAATAATAAATATAACATGATAATTATTCTGTATATATGATATACCATCCAATTATATATTATTTTAATATCAAAAGAATAATATTTTCGCTTGTGCGTACGTACGAACTACCGTCTCCACGAACGCGATGAGATTCATTATCCATCGTATCCATTCAAGTATAATTATCATTTGATGATTTAAAAATAATATTTAAATAATTGATATCATTCTGGAAATTAATAGGATACAACCAATCCATGATAACCATGGCTTACGTAAAAAAACATATAAAAGAAAACGAGTAAGTTCACAGCTGAACGACGATAATACTAAGATATTATTAACAAAGCAATGTTAAAAGATCATATATGATATCATATTAATATATATGATTCTTTTATAATTTAATAAAAATTATTTCACGATTATATAAGAGTTTAACCTACCCCCAACCAAGGAAAAGTACAAGGTAAGGGTTTATTTCACAATCCCTTCATTATCCGAGGTTGTTTATACGTAATAATCTACTGGGATTTCTTTATCATCTACATACATGGTTCATAAAAATTTATTTCAAAACACTTTAACTATTTACAATAATATGGTTTAAAGTCATTTATACCCTTTTTAAATTTTTATAAGAGGTTTATAAAGTAATCTTTCCGTCGTTTTCCAAACAAGCTGTTTTTTAAAATTTTCGACAGAATTAAGGTAAGAATGTTTTTTAACTTATACGGCGGCTGCGGCTATTTTCCCCCATTATAAAATATTTGAAGCTTCCCTTACAAGATTATAATAAAATCATCAAGGTAAATGTTTTATTTTATAATAATGTGACTCTTAAATTATTTCAAAAAAGAAATAGATATTTCTTTAAAATGATTTTTGATTTCATCTATGTCAACATTATTTGATGGATTTTAAGATTATTTGAAGTTTATTTATTATGAAACAAAACTTCCAGATTGTAATGAAGGTTTTGTGATTTTTTTTGACTGTGGATGTGTTATTTTTATACCATTCATGGTTTATGGAGAAAGTATTGATATTTCGTATGCTAGTTTTAATATGAAGGTTTATGTTATGTTTAAACATGTTCATATGAGGAATGAATTGGACTTAATATGTGACGGGTGGAGCCCGCTATATCTCCTTGATGCATCGGTAGGTCTCATGAGACAATCTAGTGTCTTGGTACAAGTCCTTGAAAAAATCTTATTTGTAGTCTTGGGACGAGGCCTTGGATATGTGGTTATGATATTTTGACAATATGATTTCCATCATTATGAAAGTGGTTACTGATATTGCATGTGATTATTCGATTAGAAGAATATACATATGAATAATTAAATGGAATTATTTTATTTTATTTTTTCCATACTATGTTTATGTTTTAGTTTAAAAGGATTTTGTTTTAGTTACACATTGCCTTAAATGTTTATGCTTATTTATGAAAGTTTCCGCTGTATTTATTACCCTTACGGAGCGTTTGAGCTCACCCCTTTCTATGTTTTATTTTTACCAGGATTGCATGAAGTATATTATGATTGATATGTAGGGTTAAGGAAAGAGAATAATGGCATTCATAAAGGATTATTTATATCATTTTGTATGTTATGAAGTGTAATGTAACATTCATATATGTAATCTATTTT
The DNA here is from genome assembly GCA_963277665.1 of Viscum album. Taxonomy (NCBI): domain Eukaryota; kingdom Viridiplantae; phylum Streptophyta; class Magnoliopsida; order Santalales; family Viscaceae; genus Viscum; species Viscum album. The sequence continues at coordinate 1,346,136,592 of OY728164.1, forward strand.
CCAAGACTACAAAATTGATCGTTCCTTCGGGACTTGATTCCTTGTAATCATGCCAATGTATTAAAATAAACCACCGACTCTGGGTAACTAGGGTCGGGGCGTTACAGATGGTATCAGAGGAATTTTAACAATAACCTTGGAAACTAGATTTAGACAAACACTGATTATAGAACATATCCCTAAGATAGACTTTGAGGATTTGTATAGAAGAACTTCCTAGGATTTTGGTATTGTAGAGATTTTGTGATTTTCCGAGCAATACATCCCTGTCTGGATACGAGCAGGTAGAGGCGGCTCTGGAACAGATGTACCTAGGGGTAAAACTCAAAAACACCACTTTGAGCTAGACTCGAACGGGAACTGGTGCACGATAACGGTCCTTGCTGCACTCTTGGTTACGACACTCCTGGGGGATATGTTTAAGATAATTATCATTTTCTTTACAAACCACTATGAAGGGTTTATGAGTATATATCTCCACAAGAAAACTTTTTTATGATTATGGATTATATCCATAAACTATTTAATTTATGATTATGTGTTTTACAAATTTTTGGAGTTGGTATTTCTATTCATAAACTAATCTAGTGTATGCCATTATTTAGAAATGGCACCCAGTAGAAGGAATGAGAACTCCAGAAATACAAACGATCCAACGAATAAGAAGGATAATATCTTTCATGGTATTAAGCTATAATTTAGAAGGGAAATAGTCTCTCATGTATTATCATCATATGAAGAAATAGTATCATGTGTTTATAGGATAAGTAAAGAGTTTACTGAGTCCTATGGATTTGAAGGGAAGCAAAAGAATAAAAGGATGGAAGAGAAAAATATGGATAAAGAGAAGAGGGAAAAGAAGAATTTCCCCATATGTGATAATTGTGGGAAGAAACACCCTAGAACTTTCCAGAAAAGAATGGGAGTTTGATATAAGTGTGTAGGAAAAAGGGAACCAAATACATGAATGCAAGGGTAAGAAAATGGTTTCAAATGTACAATGTTTCATTTGTAATGAGTTTGGACACTACGCGAACCTATCATTAGACTATGCCTCAAATGATGATATTGGATAACAATCAAGTTATGATACTACAACAGATGAAGAGGATTTATTATAGTTATTATGTTGATTGTGTCATTTGAGTTTTGTATCAGCAATGTAATTGTTATAATTATTATAGAGTATATAAGGACTGTAATGCAGTACTATTTGATTGAGGATTTGAGATTTTATGGTACTAAGAAAATGATTCTACAGCAAGTTAAACTTTTTGGAAATTTCATGTTTGATGGAAAGATAAACCTTAATATGGTCCTAATATTGAGGTACTTATTTTGGAATAAGATATGGTTGATTTGGGTAAATTATATTGGATATTCTTGACTGCCTTGAAACCGATTAAAGATTTGAATATTCCATAAATGTTGGGGTTTACAACATTTTTTGATGGATGAAGTATATCCATCATTCTATATGGAATAAGGGAGCATGAATGTAATCAATAAGGATTATGGTAATTTAGGATGTTTCAATGTTTTAAAAGAATACATGATGAAGGTATTCATATGCTATTACAGGGTAAAAAGGATCTACATTATGATTACCTTCCTTATAAATGTTGGACTGTGATTTTGGACAGAATTATTTTGGATAAATCTAGTTTTAGATTATTTTTGATTTCCATAAAAGGACAACCCGGAGGTTGGGCGGCACCCCGTCGCGACCGGCAAGGCCGCAAGACTTGAACCCGAAACCGAAGGGAGACCAGGGTGTATCACCTACCACTGGCCCACGAGATGTCCTGGATTAAATAATGTAGTTTATTTTAAGAAGGTCTAGTAGATGAATTATAAATTCATTCTTGTTATCCCCAAACGAATAGGATAAATAGAATTTTTTTAAGTTCTATTATCTTTTAGAGTGAAATATGAGTTTGTGGTAGAAATTAGTTAAAAGATGGAACTATACTTTTCAAGTATATATTTTTTTTCTCCACTTATTCTATGAAGAAATAAATTCTTATACTTTATTGAAGGGATATTAAAACCAAAAATGTGTTATCCTAATACCTTATGTTTTGTTGAACCGATGGTATTTTAAATCCTCATAGATTACTGAATTTAAGGACCTCAATTTTAAAAAATTTTAATATTGATGAACTCAATCACCACCTATAAATATTTACGTTTTTCTTCCAATTATATGTCTCTAATTTCCACCAATATTCTCTTAATCGAGATCATCATTTGGGGTGACCCTTTCATTTTGCTTTTCCTCTTATTAAGACTAAATTTTATTAACCAAATTTCTGATGTGGGTTTCACCACAAAGATATTTTATATTTTCAACCTTTATTTTCAAAAGAGAATATCAAATTATGAGGATGCAATTTATTGGAGGAGGGGAGAATGTAACACCCCAAGATTTCATAGTATGTACTTCTTCAAAACAATTCAATAACTTGCACTACATGTAACACTGAGATCAAGCGTACCATGACTTACCAAACAAGTCGTTCAAAAGTGGTTATGAATAGTATTAACTACATTTTTAACCTTATATAATCCTCATAATTTTAGAATCCATATTATGAGTTTCTTAGACATAATTTAATAACAAATTCCTTTTTTCAGATAAAAGATGCATTTTTTAAAAATACACTTTTACCAACTTTAATAGTGAACCCTTTTTAAATCCAATATTTTAATCTTTTATATATTCTATTTGACTAAATAAATTTATTCTTTAGAATGGGGACATAACAAAATTTACAATTTAACACCCCAAGCTTCCACGATATGCTACTCTTTGAATAATATAGTAGCGTGTGTTGTACGCAACTTCGAGTTCTAACACACACTACAACCAATCAAACTAGCCGTAATGAATAGTAATACATACATTTTCAAATATTATAAATTTTATCACTCAAAATGGACTTCATTTTTGGATTTGGAATATCGAATTTATCCTAGGGTGAAATTTTTGTACTTTTTGGATATCTTTTATATTTCGTTGAATAGTGAAAATTACTAAATTTTAATTAAAAATAACTTTTTTAATAAAAATAATTGGTAGTGATAAATTATGATTTTGAGTGGTTTTAAAGTATATTTAGAATATATTATTACCATCTAATACAATTTTGGTCATAGGACAAAATTTCACAATTAAACAGGACATAAACAAGTGTCAATCTTTTGATAGTTATTATCTCTTAAAAACACGATTTTTGTTTTAACAAAGGGAATTAATTTTAAATTAACTTCTTCCACATCTGCGTTTTGAATTTGGAAAAATGGATTCCATATTTGAAATAAGGATGTTCGAATTGTGTAAATAGAAAACTATTATTTTTAGACATTTTGAATAATTACTTCTGTAAATATTTTATTTACCATAGTTAAAGTGTAAATCCGGTAAATAAGGGTTAACAAATAATATTATAATAAAAAAAAATTACACTAAAACATGTCCTAACCTTATTTTTTTATACATGTCCAATAATGGGCATCTTTGGGTAGATTTCGAGACCCCATGGAGCCACTTGTAAGTGATAGGGACACTTTATTTTAATTAAGTTAAAATGAATACAAAAATGACACAATCATATATCTTTTAGAAATTTTTTTACATAGGGATATATATGATGGATTTTCGACAATAAATATTAATTAGAAAGATAAAAATATTTCCTATATAATGGTATTTTATTTTTAATTTTTAGACATTATATAATTTAATTTATTTATGACGAAATGGTGATGCAGTAATTACCATAATAGTGAAAAATTAGAATAATTGATATTATAAATACCAAAATAAATTTAATTTGAGACTTTTTATAAATACCAATAATTTTATAGTTAAATATAGAATGTTAGTATTGTTTTAATTAACTTTGGTTGAATTAATCATTCTGTTATGAGTTTTAAAAAAATCAATTATTGAATAGGGTCAAAATTGAAAAAAAAAGATTTTTTAAAACAAATATTATATTATTAATTGATATTAAATTCCTAAAAATCTAAGGATCATCCAAGAGACTTATATCATGATATTTGTATCATTATTGGACCAATTGGGATTCTCTTGGATGTATATTGTATGTTTATTTACCATATAATATAAAAATACAAAGAGACATTGTAAAATTGAAACTAATTAACTAAGAGTTAATACTTAAATATAAGGTTAATATAGTGACCCAAACCTGTCTAAATTCTATTGGATGAGTGTTTTTCGACCAATCCCCACCTTAAACTTTAAATAATCCACTTTTGAGCCATTATAAACCGAATATGAATTTACTATAAAATAATATTTCTAGCTTTTCCAAAGGTGCCCCTCACCCCTCTTATAAAAGGGCACTCCCTCTTCTCACTGATTCACACATTCAAAGCCTTTTGGTTCGGCCAAACCCTGCCAAAATACTCTTTCAACATTCCTCACTTCATCCTAGAGTCCTTACTTTAGTTATAAAGCCAATAAAATGATCCATTTTGATCGAATCAAAAGGAAGAACCCAAAGAGGAGGTAATGATTTCACCACCCTATTCAAGTTCCTTTCTTCTTCCACTTCTTCTTTCTTTGTTATTACCATTATAAAATAATAAATAAAGTATATTATATATAATTTGATGTTATTATAAACATGTTAAAACCATATTTCAGTATTCTATCAATCCTTTGAATGACATGTCACCATACGTGCGTACGTACGGCTTACCGTCTCCACGTCGTGGTGTAATTGTTATTCAAAACATTATTATTTGTATGGGTATAATAATGATGTATAATTCATGTAAATAATAAATATAACATGATAAGTATTCTGTATATATGATATAATATCCAATTATATATTATTTTAATATCAAAAGAATGATATTGTCGCTCGTACGTACGTACGGACTACCGTTTCCACGAACGCGATGAGATTCATTCTCCATCGTATCCATTAAAGTATAATTATCATTTGATGATTTAAAAATAATTATTAAGGAATTTATATAATTCTGGATATGAATTAGATACTACCTATCCTTGACAACCATGACTTACGTAATAAAATAGATAAAAGAAAACGAGTAAGTTAACACCCGAAACGACGATAATACTAAGATATTATTAACAAAGCAATGTTAAAAGATCATATATGATATCATATTAATATATATGATTCTTGTATAATTTAATAACAATTATTTCACCATTATATAGGAGTTTAACCTACCTCCAACCAAGTAAATGTACAAGGTAAGGGTTTATTTCACAATCGCTTCATTATCCAAGGTTGTTTATACGTAATAATCTACTGGGATTTCTTTATCATCCACATCCGTGTTTCTTAAAAATGTATTTCAAAACATATTTACTATTTACAAGAATATGGGTTAAATTCAATTATACCATTTTTTTACTTTTTATAAGAGTTTTATAAAGGAATCTTTCCGTCATTTTCCAAACAAGGTGTTTTTTAACCTTTTCGACAGAATTAAGGTAAGAATGTTTTTTTAACTTATTTGGCGGGTGTGGCTATTTTCCACAGTTATAAAATCTTCTAAGCTTCACTTACAAGATTATTAGAAAATTTTCAAATTTAATGTTTTATTTTATAATTATTTAACTATTAAATGATTTAAAAAAAGAAAGAGATATTTCTCTAAAAAGATTTTTGATTTCATCTATGCCAACATCCTTTGATGGATTTTAAGATTATTTGTAGTTAATTTATTATGAAACAAAACATCCATATTATATTGAAGGTTTTGTGATTTGTTTGACTGTGTATGTGTTATTTTTATACCATTCATGGTTTATGGAGAAAGTATTGACATTTCTTATGCTAGTTTTAATATGAATGTTTATGTTATGTTTAAAACTGTTCATATGAGGAATGCATTGGACTTAATATGTGACGGGTGGAGCCCGCTATAGCTCCTCGATGCATCAGTAGGTCTCATGAGACAAACTAGTGTCTTGGCACAGGGGCTTGACAAAATATTATTTGTAGTCTTGGAACGAGGCCTTGGATATGTGGTTATGATAGTCCGGCATTATGCATCTCATTATTAAGAAAGTGGTTATTGATATTTCATGTAATTATTCGATTAGTAGAATATCAATGTGAATAAGTAAATGGAATTATTTAATTTTATTTTTTCCATGTAATGTTGATGTTTATGTTTAAAAGGCCTTTGTTTTAGTTATACATTGCCTTAAATGTTTATGCTTATTTACGAATGTTTCCGCTGTATTTCTTACCCTTACAGAGCGTTTGAGATCACCCCTTTCTATGTTTTATTTTTCCTAGGATTCCAAGAAGTATATTGTGATTGATATCCAGGGTTAAGACAAGGGAATAATGGCATTCATAATAGATTATTTATGTTGTCTTGTATGTTTTGAAGTGTAATGTAACATTCATGTATGTAATCTATTTTCTAAGACTGCTAAACTGATCAGACCTTTGGGACTTGATTCTTTGTAATCATGCCAATGTATTAAAAAATGCACCGACTCTGGGTAACTAGGGTCGGGGCATTATAGTTGGTATTAGAGGAATTTTAGAAATAACCTTGGTAACTAGATTTAGATAAATCTGATTAGAGAACATAGCCCTAAGATAGACACTGAGGATTAGTATAGAAGAACTTCCGAGAATTTTGGTATTGTAGAGATTTTGTGAGTTTTTCGATCAATACATCACTGTTTGGATACGAGCAGGTAGAGGCAGCTATGGCACAGATGTACCTAGGGGTAAACCTCAAAAAACTGCTTTGAGCTAGACTCGAACGGGAACTGGTGCACAAAAACAGGCCTTGCAACACTCTTGGTTACGACACTCCCAGGGGATATGCTTAGGACAATTCTCATTTTCTTTACAAACTACTATGAAGGGTTTATGAGTATATATCACCTCAATAAAGCATTTTTATGATTATGGATTATATCCATAAACTTTTTAATTTATGATTAAGTGTTTTACAAAGTTTGGGATTAGGTATTTCTATTCATAAACTAATCTAGTGTATGGCATTTTTTAGAAATGGCGCCCAGTAGAAGGAATGAGAACTCCAGCAATATGCATGATCCAAAGAATAATAAGGAACATATCTTTCATGGTATTAAGATATCATTTAGAAGGGAAATAGTTTCCCACGTATTATCATCATATGAATAAATAGTATCATGTGTTGATATGATAAGTAAAGAGTTTACTAAGTCGTATGGATTTGAAGGGAAGCAAAAGAAGAAAAGGATGGAAGAGAGAAAGATAGATAAAGGGAAGAGGGAAAAAGATGAATTTCCCCATATCTGATAACTGTGGGAAGAAACACCCTGGAACTTGCCTGAAAGGAATGGGAGTTTTTTATAAGTGTTTCTGAAAAAGGTCACCAAGTACATGACTGCAAGGATAGAAAATGGTTTCAAATGTACCATGCTTCATTTGCAAGGTGTTTGGACACTACGTGAACCTATCATCAGACTATGCTACAAATGATGCTATTAGATAACAATCAAGTTATGATACTACCACAGATGAAGAGGAACGATTAGAGTTCTAATATTGATTATGTAATTTGAGTGTTGTATCAGTAATGTACTTATTATAATAATTATGGAGTATATAAGGATTGTACTGCAGTACTATTTCATTGAGGATTCAAGATTTTATGGTACTAAGAAATGTGACTCTACAACAAGTTAAACTTTTTGGAAATTACATGTTTGAAGGAAAGATAATCCTTAATATGGTCCTAATATTAAGGTACTTATTTTAGAATAAGATATGGTTGATTTGGGTAAATTATATTGGATATTCTTGACTGCCTTGAAACAAATTAAAGATTTGTATATTCCATAATTGTTGGAGTTTACAACATTTTTGGATGGATGAAGTATATCCATCGTTCTATATGGAATAATGGAGAACGAATGTAATCAATAAGGATTATGGTAATTCAGGATGTTTCAGTGTTTTAAAAGAATACATGATAAAGGTATTCATATGCTATTACGGGGTAAAAAGGATCTATATTATGTTTACCTTCTTTATAAATGTTGGACTGTGATTTTGGTCAGAATTATTTTGGATAAATCTAGTTTGAGATTAATTTTTGATTTCCATGAAAGGACAACACAGAGGTCGGGTGGCAACCCGTCGCGACCGGCAAGGCCGTGAGACTTGAATCCGCAACCGAAGGACGACAAGGGTGTATCACCTACCACTGGCCCACGAGATTTCCTGGATTAAATAATGTTGTTTATTTTAATAAGGTCTGGTAGATGAATTATAAATTCATTCTTTTTAACCCCAAATGAATAGTATAAATAGAATATATTTTTTCAGTTCTATTATCTTTTAGAGTGAAATATGTGTTTGTGGTAGAAATTAGTTAAAAGATGGAACTCAACTTTTCAAGTATATATATTTTTCTTATCCTCTTATTCTATGAATAAATTGTTTCTTATACTTTATTGAAGGGATCATAAAACCAAAAATGTGTTATCCTAATACCTAATGTTTCGTTGAACCGATGGCATTTTAAATCCTCATAGATTACTGAATTTAAGGACCTCAATTTTAAACATTTTTAAGATTGATGACCTCAATAACCACCTATAAATATTTACATTTTTCCTCCAATTATATGTCTCTAATTTCCACCGATATTCTCTTAATCGAGATCATCATTTTGTGGTGACCCTTTCATTTCACTTTTCCAAATATTAAGACTAAGTTTTATTAAACAAATTTCCGATGTGGGTTTTCCCACAAAGATATTTTCCATTTTCAACCTTTATTTTCAAAAGAGAATATCAAATTGCGAGGACACAATTTATTGAATGAGGGGAGAATGTAACACCCCAAGATTTCAAATTATGTACTTCTTCAAAATAATTCATTAACTTACACTACACGTAACACCGAGATCAAGCGCACCATGACTTACCAAACAAGCCGTTCAAAAGTGGTTATGAATAGTATTAACTGAATAATGAACCTTATATAATCCTTATAATTTTAGAATCCATATTATGAGTTTCTTAGACATAATGTAAGAACAAATTCCTTTTTTCAGATAAAAGTAGTATTTTTCAAAAATGCACTTTTACCAACTTTAATAGTGAACCCTTTTTGAATCCAATATTTTAAACTTTTATATATTAAATTTGACTAAATGAATTTATTCTTTATAATGGGGACATAATAAAATTTACAATGTAACACCCCAAGTTTCCATGGTACGCTTCTCATTGAATAATATAGTAGCGTGTGTTGAACGCAACTTCGAGTTCTAACACACACTACAACCAATCAAACTAGCCGTAATGAATAGTAATACCTACATTTTCAAATTTTATAAATTTTATATCTCAAAATGGACTTCAATTTTGGATTTGGAATATCTAATTTATCCTAGGGTGAAATTTTGGTACTTTTCGGATAACTTTAATATTTTGATGAACAGTGAAAATTACTAATTTTTAATTAAAAACAACTTTTTTAATCAAAATAATAGGTAGTGATAAATTATGATTTAGAGTGGTTTTAAAATTTATTTATAATATATTTTTACAATTTATTACAATGATGTTCATAGGAAAAAAATTTACAATTAAACCGGACATAAACAAATGTCAATCTTTTGATAGTTATTATCTCTTAAAAACATGCTTTTTGTTTTAACAACTTGAATTAATTTTAAATTAATTTCAAACACTTCTGTGTTTTGAATTTTGAAAAATGGATTCCATATTTGAAATTAGGATGTTCAAATTGTTTAAATAGTTAACTTTTATTTTTAGACAGTTTGAATAATTATTTCGGTAAATATTTTATTTACCATAGTTAAAGTGTAAATCCGGTAAATAAGGGTTAAAAAATAATATTATAATAAACACAAATTACCCAAAAACGTGTCCTAACATTATTTGTTTATACATTTCCGACCATGGGCAACATTGGGTCGATTTTGGGACCCCATGGAGCCACTTGTAAGGGATAGGGACACTTTATTTTAATTAAGTTAAAATGAATACAAAAATGACACAAGCATATATCTTTTAGAAAAACAATTTTTACATAGGGTAATATATGTTTTATTTTCTACTATAAATATTAATTATAAAGATAAAACGCTTTCCTACATAATTTTAGTTTATTTATAATTTTTAGACATTAACTAATTAAATTTATTTATGACACAGTGTTGATGCAGTAATTACCGTAATTGTGAAAAATTAGAATAATTGATATTATAAATACCCAAATAAATTTAATTTGAGACTTTTTATAAAAAAAAAATTTTCTAGGTTATTATTGAATGTTAATATTGATTTAATTAACTTTTTTTGAGGTAATAATTCTGTTATGAGTTTTACAAAAATCAATTATCGAATAGTGTCAAAGTTGACATAAAAGAGTTTTTAAAACAAATATTATATTATTAATTGATATTAAATTCCTAAAAATATAAGGATCGGCCAAGAGACTTATATCACGATAGGTGTATCATTAATGGACCACTTGGGGGTCTATTGTATGTATATATTAAGTTTATTAACCATATAATATAAAAATACAAAGAGACATTGTAGAAGTGAAACTAATTAACTAAGAGTTAATACTTAAATTTAAGGTTAATATAGTGACCCAAACCTGTCTAAATTCTATTGGTTGAGTGTTTTTCGACAAATAACCACCTTAAACGTTAAATAATCCACTTTTTAGCCATTATAAACCGAATATGAATTTATTATAAAATAATATTTCTAACTTTTCCAAAGGTGCCCCTCACCCCTCTTATAAAAGGGCACTCCCCCTTATCACTAATTCACACATTCAAAGCCTTTTGGTTCAGAAAAAACCTGCCCAAATACTCTTCCAATTTCCCTCACTTCATCCTAGAGGCATTACTTTAGTCAAAAAGGCAACATAATGAGCTGTTTTGATCAAATCAAAAGGAAGAACCCAAAGAAGAGGTAATGATTTCACCACCCGTTTTCAAGTTCTTTTCTTCTTCCACTTCTTCTTCCTTTGTTATTACCATTCTTAAATAATAACTCCAGTATATTATATATACATTGATGTTGTTATAAACATGTTAAAACCATATTTCATTATTCTATCTATCCTTTGAATGACATTCACCATACGTGTGTACGTAAGGCTTACGGTCTCCACGTCGTGGTGTAATTGTTATTCAAAACATTATTATTTGGATGGGTATAATAATGATGTATAATTCATGTAAATAATAAATATAACATGATAATTATTATGTATATATGATATACTATCCAGTTATATATTATTTTAATATCAAAAGAATGATATTGTCGGTCGTACGTACGTACAGACTACCGTCTCCACGAACGTGATGAGATTCATTCTCCTTCGTATCCATTCGAGTATAATTATCATTTGGTGATTTAAAAATAATTTTTAAGGACTTTATATCATTCTTGATATGAATAAGACACAACCTATCCATGACAACCATGGCTTACGTAAAAAACATATAAAAGAAAACGAGTAAGTTAACACCCGAAACGACAATAATACTAAGATATTATTAACAAAGAAATGTTAAAAGATCATATATGATATCGTATTAATATATATGATTCTTCTATAATTTAATTTAAATTATTTCACCATTATACAAGAGTTTAACCTACCCCCAACCAAGAAAAAGTACAAGGTAAGGGTTTATTTCGCAATCTATTCATTATCCGAGGTTGTTTATACGTAATAATGTACTGAGCTTTATTTATCATCCACATCCATTCTTCTTAAAAATGTATTTCAAAACATTTTTAATATTTACAAGAATATGGTTTAACGTCATTTATACTCATGTTTGACTTTTTATAATAGGTTTGTAAAGGAAACTTTCCGTCGTTTTCCAAACAAGGTGTTTTTTAACCTTTTCGACAGAATTAAGGTAAGAATGTTTTTTTAACTTATACGGTGGGTGCGACTATTTTCCACTATTATAAAATCTTCAAAGAATCCCTTACAATCATAAAAGAAAAAATTTCAAAGTAAATGTTTTATTTTATAATTATGTGACTCTTAAATGATTTCAAAAAAGAAAGAGATATTTCTCTAAAAAGATTTTTGATTTCATCTATGTCAACATCCTTTGATGGATTTTAAGCTTTTTTGAAGTTGATTTATTATGAAACAAAACATCCATATTGTAGTGAAGGTTTTGTGATTTGTTTGACTGTGGATGTGTTATTTCTATACCATTCATGGTATATGGAGAAAGTATTGACATTTCGTATGCTAGTTTTAATACGAATGATTATGTTATATTTAAACCTGTTCATATGAGGAATGCATTGGACTTAATATGTTACGGTTGGAGCCCGCTATGGCTTCATCGATGCATCGGTAGGTCTCATGAGACAAACTAGTATCTTGGAACAAGTCCGGGACAAAATCTTATTTGTAGTCTTGGCACGAGGCCTTGTCTATGTGGTTATGATAGTCTGGAATTATGCATCCCATAATTATGAAAGTGGTTATTGATATTGCATGTGATTATTCGATTAGTAGAATATCCATGTGAATAAGTAAATGGAATTATTTCATTTTATTTTTTCTATACTATGTTGATGTTTTAGTTTAAAAGGATTTTGTTTTAGTTATAGATTTCCTTAAATGTTTATGCATATTTATGAAAGTTTCCACTGTAATTCTTACCCTTACAGAGCGTTTGAGATCACCCATTTCTATATTTTATTTTTCCCAGGATTCCATGAAGTATATTGTGATTGATATGCAGGGTTAAGACAAGGGAATAATGGCATTCAAAATGGATTATTTATGTTGTTTTGTATGTTTTGAAGTGTAATGTAACAATCATTTATGTAATCTATTTTCGAAGACTGCTAAACTGATCGGACCTTCAGGACTTGATTCCTTGTAATCATACCAATGTATTAAAAAAATGCACCGACTCTGGGAAACTAGGGTTGGGGCATTACAGTTGGTGTCATAGTAATTTTAGCAATAACCTTGGTAACCAGATTTAGATAAATCTGATTAGAGATCATAGCCCTAAGATAGACATTGAGGATTAGTATAGAAGAACTTCCTAGAATTTTGGTATTGTAGAGATTTTGTGAGTTTTCCGATCAATACATCCCTATCTGGATACGAGCAGGTAGAGGCGGCTCTGGCACAGATGTACCTAGGGGTAAAACTAAAAAACATAGCTTTGAGCTAGACTCGAACAGGAACTGGTGCACGACAACGGGCCTTTCTGCACTCATGGTTACGACACTCCCAGAGGATATGCTTAGGATAATTCTCATTTTATTTACAAACCACTATGAAGGGTTTATGAGTATATATCTCCTCAAGAAAACAATTTTATTATTATGGATTATATCCATAAACTATTTAATTTATGATTAAGGGTTTTACAAAGTTTTGGATTAGGTATTTCTATTCATAAACTAATCTAGTGTATGACATTGTTTAGAAATGGCGCCCAGTAGAAGGAATGAGAACTCCAGCAATACGCATGATCCAAATAATAAAAAGGATCATATCTTTCATGGTATTAAGATATCATTTATAAGGGAAATAAACTGCCACATGTTATCATCAAATGAAGAAATAGTGTCATGTGTTGATAAGATAAGTAAAGAGTTTACTGAGTCCTATGGCTTTGAAGGGAAGCAAAAGAAGAAAAGGATGGAAGAGAGAAAAATGGATAAAGGGAAGAGGGAAAAGAATAACTTCCCCATATGTGATAACTGTGGGAAGAAACACCCTGGAACTTTCCTGAAAGGAATCGGAGTTTGTTATAAGTGTGTAGGAAAGAGGGCACCACGTACATTACTTCAAGGGTAAGAAAATGGTTTCAAATGTACAATGATTCATTTGCATGGAGTTTGGACACTACGCGAACCTATCATCAGACTATGCCACAAATGATGCTATTGGATAACAATAAAGTTATGATACTACCATAGATGAAGAGGAATGATTAGAGTTCTTATGTTGATTATGTCATTTGAGTGTTGTATCAGCAATGTAATTGTTATAATAATTATGGAGTATATAAGGATTGTACTGCAATAATATTTCATTGAGGATTCAAGATTTTATGGTACTAAAAAAAGTTACTCTATAGCACGTTAAACTTTTTGAAAATTACATGTTTTAAGGAGAGATAAACCTTAATATGGTCCTAATATTGATGTACTTATTTTGGAATATGATATGGTCGATTTGGGTAAATTATATTGGAAATTATTGACATCCTTGAAACCGATAAAAGATTTGTATATTCCATAATTGTTGTAGTTTACAACATTTTTGGATGGATGAAGTATATCCAACATTCTATATGGAATAAGGGATCATGAATGTAATCAATAAGGATTATGGTAATTCAGGATGTTTCAGTGTTTTAAAAGAATACATGATGAAGGTATTCATATGCTATTACAGGGTAAAAAGGATCTATATTATGTTTACCTTCCTTATAAATTTTGGAGTGAGGTTTTGGACAGAATTAGTTTTGATAAATCTAGTTTTAGATTAATTTTTGATTGCCATAAAAGGGCAACCCGGAGGGCGGGTGACAACCCGTTGCGACCGGCAAAGCCGCGAGACATGAACCCGCAACCGAAGGGCGACAAGGGTGTATCACCTACCACTGGCCCACAAGATGTCCTGGATTAAATAATGTATTTTATTTTAAGATGGTATAGTAGATGAATTATAAATTCATTCTTTTTAACCCCAAACGAATAGGATAAATAGAATATATTTTTTTTATATTCTATTATCATTTAGAGTAAAATATGAGTTTGTGGTAGAAATTAGTTAAAAGATGGAACTCTACTTTTCAAGTATATATTTTTCTTCTCCTCTTATTCTATGAAGAAATTATTTCTTATACTTTATTAAAGGGATATTAAAACCAAAAATTTGTTATCCTAATACCTTATGTTTTGTTGAACCGATGTCATTTTAAATCCTCATAGATTACTGAATTTGAAGACCTCGATTTTAATCTTATTTAAGATTGATGACCTCAATCACCACCTATAAATATTTACATCTTTCCTCCAATTATATGTCTCTAATTTCCACCAATATTCTATTAATTTAGATCATAATTTTGTGGTGACCCTTTCATTTCTCTTTTCCTATTATTAAGACTAAATTTTATTAACCAAATTTTCGATGGGGGTTTTCCCACAAAGATATTTTCAATTTTCAAGATTTATTTTTGAAAGAGAATATGAAATTGCAAGGACTCAATTTATTTAAGGAGGGGAGGATGTAACACCCCAAGATTTCATAGTTTTTACTCCTTCAAAAAAATTCAATAACTTGCACTACACATAACACCGAGATCAATCGCACCATGACTTACCAAACAAGCCGTTCAAAAGTGGTTATGAATAGTATTAACTAAATTTTGAACATTATATAATCCTTATAATTTTAGAATCCATATTATGAGTTTCTTATACATAATTTAAGAACAAATTCCTTTTTTCACATAAAAGAAGTATTTTTCAAAAATGCACTTTTTCCAACATTAACAGTGAACCCTTTTTAAATCCAATATTTTAAACTTTTATATTTTCAATTTGACTAAATAAGTTTATTCTTTAGAATGGGGAAATAAAAAAAGTTACAATGTAACACCCCAAGCTTCCACGGTACGCTTCTCTTTGAATAATACAGTAGTGTGTGTTGTACGCAACTTCGAGTTCTAACACACACAACAACCAATCAAACTATCCGTAATGAATAGTAAAACTAACTTTTTCAAATTTTATAAATTTTATCTCTCAAAATGGACTTCATTTTTGGATTTGGAATATCTTATTTATCCTAGGGTTAAATTTTGGTACTTTTCGTAAAACTTTTATATTTTGATGAACAGTGAAAATTACTAAATTTTAATTAAAAATAACTTTTTTAATCAAAATAATTGGTAGTGATAAATTATGATTTGTAGTGGTTTTAAAGTATATTTAGAATATTTTTTTACCATTTAATTCAATTTTGGTCATAGTACAAAATTTCAGAATTAAACCGGACATAAACAAGTGTCAATCTTTTTATAGTTATTATCTCTTAAAAACAAGCTTTTTGTTTTAACAACGGGAATTAATATTAAATTAATTTCGGCCACTTCTGTGTATTGAATTTGGAAAAATGGATTCAATATTTGACATCAGGATGATCTAATTGTGTAAATAGGTAACTTTTATTTTTAGAAATTTTGAATAATTATTTCGGTAAATATTTTATTTACCATAGTTAAAGTGTAAATCCTGTAAATAAGGGTTAAAAAATAATATTTTAATAAAAAAAATTACTCTAAAACGTATCCTAAACTTATTTGATGATACATTACCGACCATGGGCATATTTGGGTCGATTTTGGGACCCCATGGAGCCACTTGTAAGTGATAGGGACACTTTATTTTAATTAAGATAAAATGAATACAAAAATGACACAAGGATATATCTTTTAGAAAAACTATTTTTACATATGGTTATATATGTTGGATTTTCGACTATAAATATTAATTAGAAAGATAAAAAGCTTTACTACATAATGAGATTTTATTTATAATTTTTATACATTAAATAATTTAATTTATTTATGACACAATGGCGATGCATTAATTATCATAATAGTGAAAATTAGAATAATTGATATTATAAATACCCAAATAAATTTAATTTGAGACTTTTTATAAATACCAATAATTTTATAGGTTAATATGGAATGTTAGGATTGATTTAATTAACTTTTTTTGAAGTAATCATTCTGTTATGAGTTTTACAAAAATCAATTATTGAATACTATCAAAATTGACATAAAATATTTTTTAAAACAAATATTATATTGTTAATTGATATTAAATTCCTAAAAATCTAAGGTTCAGACAAGAGACTTATATCATGATATCTGTATCATTAATGGGCCACTTGGGGGTCTCTTATATTAATATAGTATGTTTATTAACCATATAATATAAAAATACAAAGAGACATTGTAAAAGTGAATCTAATTAACTAAGAGTTAATACTTAAATATAAGGTTAATATATTGATGAAAACCTATCTAAATTCTATTGGTTTAGTGGTTTTAGACCCATACCCACCATAAATTTTAAATAATCCACTTTTGAGCCATTAGAATCTGAATATGAATTTATTATAAAATAAAATATTTTTTGCTTTTCCAAAGGTGCCCCTCACCACTCTAATAAAAGGGCTCTCCCCCTTCTCACTAATTCACACATTAAAAGCTTTTTGGTTCGGCCAAACCCTGCCCAAATACTCTTTCAACTTCCCTCACTTCATCCTAGAGGCCTTAATTTAGTCATAAAGCCAACATAAGTATCCCTTTTGATCAAATCAAAAGGAAGAACCCAAAGAAGAGGTAATGATTTCACCACCCTTTTTCAAGTTCCTTTATTCTTCCACTTATTCATTCATTGTTATTAACATTATAAACTAATAACTCCAATCTATTATATAAACATTTATGTTATTATAAACATGGTACAACCATATTTTATAATTCTATCCATCCTTTGACTGACATGTCACCATACGTGCGTACGTACGGCTTACTGCCTCCACATCGTGGTGTAATTGTTATTCAAAACATTATTATTTGGATGGGTATAATAATGATGTATAATTCATGTAAATAATATATATAACATGATAATTATTATTTATATATGATATAATATCCAATTATATATTATTTTAATATCAAAAGAATGATATTGTCGCTCGTACGTACGTACGGACTACCGTCTCCACGAACGCGATGAGATTCATTCTCCATCGTATCCATTCAAGTATAATTATCATTTGATGATTTAAAAATAATTTTTAAGGACTTTATATCATTCTGGATATGAATAAGAAACAACCAATCTATAAAAACTATGGCTTACGTAATAAAACATATAAAAGAAAATGGGTAAGTTAATACCTGAAACGACGATAATACTAAGATATTATTAACAAAACAATGATAAAAGATCATATATGATATCATATTAATATATATGATTCTTGTATAATTTAATAACAATTATTCAACCATTATATAAGATTTTAACCTACCCCCAATTAAGGAAAAGTACAAGGTAAGGGTTTATTTCTCCATCTCTTCATTATCCGAGGTTGTTTATACGTAATAATCTACTGGGATTTCTTTATCATCAACGTCCATGTTTCTTAAAAATGTATTTCAAAACATTTCTACTATTTACAAGAATATGGGTTAAAGTAATTTATACCCTTTATTGAATTTTTATAAGTGGGTTATAAAGAAATATTTCCGTCATTTTCCAAACAATGTGTTTTTAACCTTTTTGACAGAATTAAGTTAAGAATATTTTTTTAACTTATACGGCGGGTGCGACTATTTTCTGCTGTTATAAAATCTTCGAATCATACCATACAAACCTATAAGAAAATTTTCAAAGTAAATGTTTTATTTTATAATTATGTGACTATTAAATGATTTCAAAAAATAAAGAGATATTTCTCTAAAAAGATTTTTGATTTCATCTATGTCAACATCCTTTGATGGATTTTAAGCTTATTTGAAGTTGATTTATTATGAAGCAACACATCCATATTGTATTTAAGGTTTTGTGATTTGTTTGACTGTGGATGTGTTATTTTTATACAATTCATGGTTTATGGAGAAAGTATTGACATTTTGT
The DNA here is from genome assembly GCA_963277665.1 of Viscum album. Taxonomy (NCBI): domain Eukaryota; kingdom Viridiplantae; phylum Streptophyta; class Magnoliopsida; order Santalales; family Viscaceae; genus Viscum; species Viscum album. Next base: position 1,346,155,358 of record OY728164.1, read on the forward strand.
ATGCTAGTTTTAATATGAATGTTTATGTTATGTTTAAGCTTATTCATATGAGGAATGCATTGGACTTAATATGTGATGGGTGGAGCCCGCTATAACTCCTAGATGCATCGGTAGGTCTCATGAGACAAACTAGTGTCTTGGAACAAGTCCTTGAAAAAATATTATTTGTATTCTTGGCACGAGGCCTTGGTTATGTGGTTATGATAGTCTGGAATTATGCATCCCATCATTATGGAAGTTGTTATTGATATTGCATGTGATTATTAGACTAGTAGAATATCCATGTCAATAAGTAAATGTCATTATTTCATTTTAGTTTTTCCATACTATGTTGATGTTTATGTTTAAAAGGCTTTTGTTTTAGTTATACATTGTCATAAATGTTTACGCTTATTTATGAAAGTTTCTGCTGTATTTCCTACCCTTACAGAGCGTTTGAGATCACCCCTTTCTGTGTTTTATTTTTACCAGGATTCCAAGAAGTATATTTTGATTGATATACTGGGTTAAGACAAGGGAATAATGTTATTAATAAAGGATTATTTATGTTGTTTTGTATGTTTTGAATTGTAATGTAACATTCATGTATGTAATCTATTTTCCAAGACTGCTAAACTGATCGGTCCTTTGGGACTCGATTCCGTGTAATAATGCCAATGTATTAAAATAATGCACCAACTCTGGGTAACTAGGATCAGGACATTACAGTAATAATACCAAATGATCCATAAAACACTATATTATCCCATTCACTAGCTACATTCTCATTTTTCCGGTGTTTATTTTAACATTTATAACTTCGATCAAATTCATGACAGATCAAGTGTTCTTTAAACTCCTCTAGTATAACATGTCCTAAATAACAAAAAAGTACACATTGAAAAAGGATTTGAGAAGGATCATATGCGTGATCTTTTTCAAACATAATGAACTCATTCACCCTATATTCAAAAACTTTTTTCAGATGATTTTCATCTACCCATTATTTATTTATATACGCCATATTTGATTCGGTGATATTAATATTTGAAAAAATAAATATACAAAACTTTGATATAAAAATTAACCAAGGATAAAAATGTTATTGAATTTAAATATCCTATAAAAACTATATATAAAATTAGAGTTGAGATCCCATTAAAAAAATAAACATTTTCAAAAATTCCTCTTTAAAATAACAAACCATTTTTAAATAAATTAATTAGTTCAAAACATCCATTCTCAAAAACCCAATTCTTTTTTTAAACTATTTTAAATCAATTTAAAACCAAAAAGGGTATATTGAACTCCAATATTTTATAAAAAAAACATTCCAAACCACAAGAATCATTTAATAGGTGTACCACTAAAAAATCACTAGATGTAAAAGTCACTTACCTATGTATATCCAATGAAAATAATTGATGGATTCTTACCTTATAAGTCTCATGACAGCCCTATCTCGCTTCGATCACTAGTTTTTAGTGTTCCTCCCATCATCCATATGGACTGGCCAACCATCACCAGTGGGTGAACTTATTTTCTAGTGTTATACCCCCCCCCCCACTGGCTAAAAAATCCATATTAACATTTAAATTTTTGATAAGATATTAACACCATCACACTCACCTATGAACATTGAAACTTGATAACTTATTCACTTGTATTATTTTGAGTAGCGCTGAATGCAATCACACTCACCATTTTTGAACATATAGTCTTACTAACCTATTAAAATAACATTTATATATCATGATATATATTACTCTACCCAATGAATTGGTGGGAAATATAAGAACTACCAGTCTCATCATATATAAATTCGTTTCCCACTTGAAAATGAAATATTCATTATCACATAAAGAACTCGTATAAACATGAGAAAATAAAATCATATTGAATAATGAAACCATGTGATCAAGGAATAATATAATAGAAAATAAAACCAATATTAATAGTAATAATAATAAATCAAGCATAATGGGGATGTAATAAATATAATAATTTTATCCACTATATAGAACCAACAATTAAGGAACAAATTATCAATGGATATATCCTAGGTACTAGTGTTTGATGTTCCAAAATTGAACTATATCTATATATACCAACACCTGATATTCATTCCATCTAAAAATAACACAATCTAACAAATTAAACCACACGGAAGTCATCATAATGGATCCTTCCCACGATCTAGTTATTAAACACAGCTAGAGGGACCAAATAAGTGTGTGTACCAACTAGGGTAGCAGGAATCCAGACCTCACACATCGATACCCAAGTTACCATAAACAAACATCCATGGAGTTAGGAGAGAAGTCAAGATAATTACCAAAAAAAATTCTTTCACCTCATCTCCAACTCTATCACATATAAAATCCCTTTTTCACATCAGACATTGGTCATATAAATAATCAATAACCCATAACTGGTTAAACTAGTATTGGGGAAATCATTGAGTGTCACATGACAAATAAACTATTTAATTTTTAAAGTGAAAAATGTTCTTCACATGGAAACCAACTTAGTATTTAGAGTCTCAATCCCCTTCATTAATGTCTAGTAATTTCAATGATTTTGGAAGCACTTGAAACAAATCGCTTTTTTCTTTTCAAAATAATCTCCAAGAACATGATAGGTTCCTTTGAAGAACCAAAAATTTCATAAGGCCCCATTTTACAATAAAATAATTTAAATAACTCTATGAACCATTTCAAATATTCATTTCATGAGAATTAATCTAATTTAAAAATAGTACATGAATTTATTATGAAAACCCCCTTATGAAAAGCCTATAATTTAAGAAAAAAAATTTATAATTGCACACAAGAACCCAAAAATTACTATAATGTAATTTAAAATACATTTATAAAGTATACACATTCCATGAATTATAAAAAAATGGAAGAGAAAAGAAAAAACTACTTTATACCAAATGGTAACCAATACATAACATGTCGCCTTCTATAGAAAAATCCCAAAAAACATAAAGCCCTAAATCCACATGAATTAATGTTTTTTCAGTTACTGGGATAAGGAGAAACTTATAGGAAATAGATGAGTAAAGAGGTACTGGGGAGATAATGGAGAATGGGAGGGAGGATATCTTGAAATGGATTTTTAATTAAAAAATTCTAAAAAATAACATAACATGGACTTATGAATTCATTGAATTCTATAAATCTCATTTTCCAAAATAAATTATATCATAATAACATAAAAATTGTGTGTAAAATATCACTACCTGGTAATAAATCCTAAGACGATAAATATAACTGAAAAAAAAACTTTTTCACAAAACATTTTATAACATTGAAGTCAAAATTATATAATTTTTAAGGGAAATAGATTACTATTGAAAACATTATTATAAATTTCTGGGCCTTTGAGTTATTCCATTGGATTCAGGGATTTTCCCATGAATTTGAGTTGATGGAAATGATTGTAAGGGTCAACATTCAATTGACATTGATATATGTTCATGCTTATTTTTTTCTAGTGATGGAACTTCTTGGTGCACATTGGGACTAGTGTGTTGGTGAACCTAACACATAGTTATATGTGGATGGTTTTGTGTGTGCACATAAGTGGTTGAGTTGCACTGGTAGATGATAGATACCCATGTAAGGGTATCGATTAGATGAGATCAAGAGTGAATCAATGATGTCAACCTATAGAGAAAGGCTTGGGTTGTTAGGGGAACTTGGTTATGGGAGCTAGAATGGCTTTTCACTTATTTCATGGGAAGAATCATAAGAAAAATCATAATTATGATTTATTTAGACATCTACACATGGGAAAGTAAGAAAATGTGGTACAATTTTGGCATCATTAGAGAAACAGATACTATAAAATTTTCATTGGATTTAACGGGAATTGATAAATAAAATGGTAGAAACACCATGGTCTACCTAATCCACATAACAAAATGTATAATCTACCCATTACATGAATAACTATTACAAATTCCCCTCATTGTGTGGACATTGTTTCCATTACATGAAATAATCTAATAAACAAATGAAAATATCTATATTCTCATTAAAAAGTTCATGAATATTGATATTCCTTATCCCATAGCATGATCAACTAGTCACATTCAAAACATATTGGATCATAATTCTCATGGGTATCTTTAAATGGTGTGAATTATTACATGGGAAACCAACCATAGAATAATGTTTATTTATTAAATTGAATTAGGGTGATATGATGCTACTTTTATTATTTTTATAGAATTTCTTTAATTGATTCCCAAAACCCTCCAAAACTCCATCAACCATCTCTATAACAACAAATTATCTTTTGGAAGTACCTTACACATTGGTACATGTGACCTTCATGCATCACTATAAGGTTCTCAATACTTTTCCATTTAATTTAAAAAGTGTTCTGCATAATTTATTATATATAGGTATTATTATGAATTCGTCATTTTCTAGGAACTCTGCTCATGGTGTAACACTTATACTCAATTCCATGGTATTTTCTATAACTTTTAATATTTATCAAATGAACTCCATACAACTCAACTACATTATAAAAATTCTAGAATTACACATTTGAACATATTCATCCCCTATTATAAAATAAATTCTAAAAAATATCAAATTCATCTTTTATAATAACATTCAGAACATCTGTATATGAATCCAAACATCTAATTCTAGAACAATATACAACAACCAATATTGTGTTGATAATAAATCCAACAACAATAATCAACATATATTAAAAACATTTATCACTATCCATGATTATGAAACATTGTTTTATTATATTTTTTCCAATAAACCCATCACCAACTGGTAACTAATAAATCTAATACTAACTTATATCCAATGAACTCAATTTTAACACATTTCCAATAAATTCAATACCAACACCAATTTTAAATTGAATCCTTAAAATATCCCCTACTAATTATTTGGAACCACTATCACGAATCCAAAACATCATCACATCATGCTTTCAACTCAACATTTAAGGGACCAATAGATTCAAAGATTTGTCATGATTCGTACTTCTCATTAAAAATAACAAATAAAATACTCATCATCAACAAAAAATATTGATTCCTTAATAAATCTGGGAAGAGAACTTCTGAGACCCCAATATTGAGGAAGACGGTATATCACTAGATTCAAATAGAACTAAAATATATACCTTATCAGTCCCATAGAAAACAATACTGGTATCCTAAATAATTTTTTTGTATGGTCTCAAATGATTAAGTATCCACATTGGAAATACAAATTGACCTTAGTGCTAAGGAATGACAGTTCTAATGTTCTGATTGTAATATTCCAACAAATCACGCCACTGCAAGTAATATATTATTCCAGGTTTAGATATACGACTATACGTAGTGAAAATGATTTCCTTCCCCCAAAGTAAGATGATAATCTTATCAATAGGATTATAATTCATCCATGTTTCCCAATCCCTCCAAGGAATGGGATTTTCAGCCTTTGAGGGGATATACACTCGAGAAGATGACTGAGTATAATGTGTCATGAGATTAAAACTAGTATTTTGAGCGGATAAATCCTAGATCTCGAACCACTTGTTATGTATTTTATAAATGATATTATTCCACTGTGTATTACCATTTTCCAACCAAAATGAATCTTTTATACACCACTAAAACATAATAGAATAATATATAAGAGGACCCAAAACAAAGTATACTAACTTTTTCAATTTTATATTTAGGTATCATTAGATCTAGGCATTATCATTGGAATTCTCAATATTGGGATTTTTATCTTTTGGGAATTTATCAATCTGGGAAGATTTCTCTTCCCATTTGAACATCAAGTAAATTTTATGTATTTAAATAATTTTTTTCACAACATGCACTATTAATTTAAATTGGGGACATATTTTGGATTTAATGAAACTAAAAAGAAAATCAACATGATGAATACCCTTCACAGATCAACTCCCATTTGATTTTATAAACCAGAACACCCTCCCCAGTAGAAATGAGTTAAACCCATATAGTTTAATTTAAAGATAACTAATTTTCTAGGGTTACATTATGAAAATACTAAAGGGTGTATAAAAAATAGTCATGGTAATTGTAGTGGTTAATCACATCCTATGCTCCCATGGCCAATGATTTCACCCCAATAAAAAAATGTAACAACATTTGGAATTCAAGGTCTAATATTCCTTGTTTTTTGATGAATTAAAACCCCATACATGGGATTCAATTCATACCCAAATAATATAAAATGTGTAACACCCCATGCTTCCACGGTACGCTTCTCTTTGAATAATGTGATAGCGAGTGTTGTACGCAACACCGAATTCTAACACACCATAACCAATCAAAGTAGCAGTTATGAATAGTAATACCTACTTTTTGAAATTATATATATATTATTTTTTAAAATGGACTTCATTTTTGGATTCGGAATACCGAATTTAGCCTAAGGTGAAATTTTGGTACTTTTGGATAACTTTAATATTTTTATGAATAGTGAAAATTACTAAATTTTAATTAAAAACTACTTTATTAATCAAAATAATTAATAGTGATAAATTATGAATTTGAGTGGTTTTAAAGTATATTTAGAATATATTTTTACCATTTAATATAGTGTTGGTCATTGAACATAATTTTACAATTAAGCCGGACATAAACAAGTGTCAATCTTTTAATAGTTATTATCTCTTAAAAACACGCTTTTTGATTTAACAACGGGAATTAATTTTAAATTAATTTCTGCCACTTCTGTGTTTTGAATTTGGAAAAATGGATTCCATATTTGGAATCAGGATGTTAAAATTTTGTAAATAGGTAACTTTTATTTTTATACATTTTGAATAATTATTCCGGTAAATATTTTATTTACCATGGTTAAGGGTAAATCCGATAAATAAGGGTTAAAAAATAATATTATAATAATACTAAATTACCCTAAAACGTGTCCTAGCCTTATTAGTTGATAAATTTTCGACCATAGGCATCTTTGGGGCGATTTAGGGACCCCTTGGAGCCACTTGTAGGTGATAGGGACACTTAATTTTAATTAAGTTAAAATAAGTACAAAAATGACATAAGCATATATCTTTTAGAAAAACAATTTTTACATAGGGTTATATATGATGTAATTCTGACTATAAATATTCATTAGGAAGATAAAACTATTTCCTACATAATGATAGTTTTTTATAATTTTTGGACTTTAAATAATTTAATTTATTTATGATACAATTATGATGCAGTAATTACCATAATAGTGACAAATTAAAATAATTGATATTATAAATACCCAAATAAATATAATTTGAGACTTTTAATGAATTACACTAATTTTCTAGGATAATATTACATATTAGGATTGATTTAATTGAATTTTTTTGAAGTAATAATTATGTTATGAGTTTCAAAGAAATCAACTTTTGAATAGTGTCAAAATTGACATAAAAGAGTTTTTTAAAACAAATATTATATAATTAATTGATATTAAATTCCTAATAATCTAAGGTTCGGACAAAGACTTATATCATGATAGTTATAGCATTAATGGACCACTTGGGGGTCTCTTGGATGTATATAGTAAGTCTATTAACCATATAATATAAAAATACAAAGAGACATTGTAAAAGTGAAACTAATTAACTTAGAGTTAATACTTAAAGATAAGGTTAATATAAGTACCCAAACCTGTCTAAATTATATCGGTTGAGTGGTTTTCGACCCATCCCCACCTTAACATTTAAATAATCATCTTTGGAGCCATTAGAAACCGAATATTAATTTATTATAAATTAATATTTCTAGATTTTCCAAAGGTGCCCCTCACCCCTCTTATAAAAGGGCACTCCTCCTTCTCATTTATTCACAGTTTTCCGCCTCACTAGAGATGCTGATCAATGGTTTTCATTGATTAAAAATATTAAGGAAGATGATGAAGTATCAAATATGGAATGGAGGGAGTTCAAAGTTATGTTTTTAGAAAAATACTTTCCTCACGACCACCGAGCAGATATGGAAAGGCAGTTTCTGAGTCTGAGACCAAAGGAGGATGAGAATGTCTCAATGTATGAGGATAACATTACCAAATTATCAAGGTATGCTGGAGATTATATACATAACCCATGAAGTAAGATGGATCATTTCTTTTATGGGGTAAAACCATTTCTCCTTCAATCATTAATCTCACAATCCTTTTCATCGTACGAAGACATTGACTCGTGTGCTATCAAGACCGAAAAGGAATTCTCTAAGTCTTATGACTTTAAAGTAATGCAAGAGAAGAAGAGACCTAATGATCAATATGGGAATGGAAATAAGGGGAACAATGTAAAGGTTGAATATCCATACTGTGGTAAATGTGGGAAGAAACACCCCGGTACTTGCTTGAAGGGAATAGGAGTCTGTTACAAGTGTGGTGAAAAATGCCACCAAGCTCGTGATTGCAAGGGGAAGAAGGAAGCTACCAATGTTCAGTGCTACAATTTCAGGGAGATGGGGCATTATGAAAATGAATTTCCTAAGCATTAAGAGAACTTACCTCAGAAAAGTCCAAGGGATCAAGGCCAAGCTTATGCTATCACTACAGCTGATGTAGAAGCTCTAAAAGACGTGGTGGCAGGTAATTTAATGGTTTCCCCATGTTTAGCAAATGCATTATTTGATTCTGGATCATCTCATTGTTTCATATCTTCCCAGTTTGCTAAGAAAATTAGATATTTCCAATTTGATTTAATAAGGGAGTTTTTAGTTAAAACTCCTAAGGGAAGTATCATTGCAACAATGTTTTGTGAATCAGTCCCCATTAGAGCACATAAATGTTCATTATCTTCTGTTCTCGTCATCATACCTATGATTGAGTTTGATATAATCCTCGGTATGGACTGGATTTCAGACTATGATGCGAAGATTTATTGTAAGAAGAAATAGGTTACAATTCTTGATGATGATGATAAGGAACACCTTATATTAAGAGCAGAATCGTCACCACATAATTCTTATCTAGATCCACCCCCAGTTGCTCAACTAAATTCAATTATTGGGGAGGAAGAGAATGAAATAACTATGGGTGAGGAAAGGAATGTTCAAATAGAGGATTTACCTGTTGTGAAAGAATTTGTAGATGTATTTCTGGAAGATTTACCTGGACATCCTCAAGAATGAGAAGTTGAGTTTTCCATTGATTTAATTCCTGGATCAAGGCTTATATCAAAGACCCCTTATAGAATGGCCACTATAGAATTAGTTGAACTAAAGAAACAACTAGAGGAATTGAGTAATAAGGGATTTATTCTCCCTATTGATTCTCCTTGGGTAGCCCCTGTTCTTTTTGTTAAAAAGAAAGACAGATCTATGAGGTTATGTATTGACTACAGGGAGATCAATGTTATAACGATAAAGAACAAGTATCCCCTACCTCGCATTGATGATTTATTTTACCAAATGCATGGAGTTCAATACTTTTCAAAGATTGACCTTCGATCTGGATACCATCAGTTGTGTGTGAAGAAGGAAGACATTTTGAAGACAACATTTCGAACCAGTTATAGGCATTACGAGTTTACTGTAATGCATTTGGGGTTGACTAATGCACCCTCTGTGTTCATGGATCTGATGAATAGAGTTTTCAAGGAGTATCTCGATGAATTTTTGGTGGTATTTATTGATGATATCTTGGTATACTCCAAATTCCACGAATATCATGAAAATCACTTGCGCATTATCTTGAAGACTCTGAGAAGGCATGAATTATATGGGAAGATTAGGAAGTGTGAATTCTGGCATCAAGGGATTTTTTTCTTGGCCATATTGTCTCTAAAGATGGAATCTTTGTTGATCCTTCTAAGACCAAGGCAACCCAAGAATGGCCAGCACCTTCTAATATAACTGAGGTACATAGTTTTATTGGTTTAACATGTTATTATCGGCTTTTCATCCAGAATTTTTCCCGATTGGCTAACCCATTAACTAAGATCCCATGTAAAGGGGTTAAATTTGTTTGGACAAAAGAGTGTGAATAATGTTTCGAAGAACTGAAGATAAGATTAGTCAATGCTCCTATATTTACTCTACCATCGGGGAATAATGGGTTTGTTATTTATAGTGATGCATCGAAGAAAGGACTTGGTTGTGTCCATATGCATAATGATAGGGTTATTGCCTATGCATCACGATAGTTGATAATTCATGAACAAAACTATCCTACTCATGATCTCGAGTTAGCAGATGTGATCTTTGATTTGAAGATATTGAGGCACTACCTCTATGGTGAAAAATGTGAGATTTATACTGATTAGAAGAGTTTGAAGTATATTTTCTCACAAAAAAAAACTCAATATGAGGCAAAGGAGATGGATTGAATTACTCAAGGATTATGATTGCACGATACACTACCACCCGGGGAAGGCAAACAAGGTGGCAAGATGCTTTGAGAAGAAAAGATCATGGAGTTTTGAAAAATATGAGAATTGAAAGGGATCCAATTTTCATGGATCTAGTGAAGATGGACATGGGAATAACCAGGGAAGGAGAAACATCAATGCTTTTTCAAATGGTTGCCAAACCATCTTCACTAGAAAGGATTAAGAGTTCTCATACTGATGATGAAGAATTTCAAAAGAAGATTAAATCTATGAATGATGGGAGACTGAGAGACTTTGTGTATGAAGATGGAATTTTGAAATTTGGGAAGAGACATTGTGTTCCCGATATACCTGATCTAAAAAGGGAATTGCTGGATGATGCTCATAGTTCCAATTTTTCTATACACCCTGGGAGCACCAAAATGTATAATGATTTGAAGGAACATTTTTGGTGGTACAATATGAAGACGGAGATTGCTGATTTTGTGTCAAGATGTAGGGTTTGTCAACAAGTGAAAGCTGGAAGGAAACAACCTAAAGGAGTCATGAAACCTCTTCCCATACCAGAGTGGAAATGGAACAATATTACGATGGGATTTTTCATGGGGATACCAAAGGCTCCTAGAAGGAATGATGCAATATGGGTTATTGTTGATCGTTTTACCAAGTAAGCAGATTTTCTTGCTATAAGAGAAGATCTACCACTGGAACATCTAGCAAGACTATATATTAATTAAGTTGTGAGACATCATGGAGTAACCCTATCGATTGTTTCTAATCATGATCCCTGTTTTACTTCAAGATTCTGGAAGAGTCTTTAGAAATCCCTGGATACTGAACTTCATTTGAGCACTGCCTACCACCCTTAGATATATGGACAATCAGAACGGACTATTCAAACCTTAGAATACATGTTGAGATCTTGATCACATGACTTTCAGGGTATGTGGGATCAATATTTACCTTTGGTAGAATTTTGCTATAATAATAGCTTCCATTCAAGTATTCAGATGGCAGCATATGAAGCGTTATATGGAAAGAGATGTCGCCCACCAACTTGTTGGGATGACGTTGGTGAAAGAAAACTTGTAGGTCTAGAACTGGTGGAGAAAATGATAGAAAAGGTGAAGGTAATCCAAAATCACATCAGAGCATCTCAATGTAGGCAGAAGAGCTATGTCGATAATCGAAGGAAGGATTTGGAATTTCAAGTCGGTGATCATGTTTTCCTGAAGGTATCTCCATGGAAGGGAGTCATACGTTTTGGTAAGAAAGGTAAACTGAGTCCTAGGTACATCGGACCTTTCGAAACTTTAGAACGAATTGGTGTTGTAGCTTACCGATTGGCAATGCTGCCAAGTCTCTCCAAATTTCACGATGTGTTCCACGTATCTCTGTTGAGGAAATACGTGCCTGACCCAAAGCATGTACTCACCTATGAGGAGTTAGAACTGTAACCCGATCTGTCTTATTGTGAAGAGCCCATTAGGATTCTTGATATTAGAGAACAAGTACTAAGAAACCGGATGACACGTCTGGTAAAATTTTTGTGGAGAAACCATAAGATGGAAGAGGCAACGTGGGAACCCAAGGAACTTATGATGAAGAACCACCCAAGTCTTTTCATGCGATAATATTCTAGAAATTTTGAGGATGAAATTATTTGAAGGAGGGGAGAATGTAACACCACAAGCTTCCACAATACACTTCTCTTTGAATAATGTGATAGCGTGTGTTGTACGCAACACCAAGTTCTAACACACCTTAACCAATCAAACTAGCCGTTATGAATATTAATACCTACTTTTTTAAATTATATATATTTTATTTTTTAAAATGGAATTAATTTTTTTATTCGGAATATCTAATTTAGCCTAAGGTGAAATTTTGGTACTTTTCGGATAACTTTAATATTTTGATGAATAGTGAAAATTACAAAGTTTTAATTAAAAACAACTTTTATAATCAAAATAATTAATAGTAATAAATTATGAATTTGAGTGGTTTTAAAGTATATTTAGAATATATTTTTACCATTTAATATAATGTTGGTCATTGGACTTAATTTTACAATTAAACCTGACATAAAGAAGTGTCAATCTTTTTATAGTTATTATCTCTTAAAAACACGTTTTTTTGTTTTAATGACGGGAATTAATTTTAAATTAATTTCTTCCCCTTCGGTGTTTTGAATTTGGAAAAATGGATTCCATATATGGAATCAGGATGTTTAAATTGTGTAAATAGGTAACTTTTATTTTTATACATTTTGAATAATTACTTCTGTAAATATTTTATTTACCATGGTTAAGGGTAAATCTGGTAAATAAGGGTTAAAAAATAATATTATAATAATACTAAATTACCCTAAAACATGTCCTAGCCTTATTGTTTGATACATGTTCGACCATAGGCATCATTGGGTCGATTTTGGGACCCCATGGAGCCACTTGTAGGTGATAGGGACACTTAATTTTAATTAAGTTAAAATAAGTACAAAAATTACATAAGCATATATCTTTTAGAAAAACAATTTTTACATAGGGTAATATATGTTGGATTTTCGACTATAAATATTCATTAGAAAGCTAAACAGATTTTGGACATAATGAATTTTTATTTATAAATTTTAGAATTTAAATAATTTAATTTATTTATAACACAATTATGATGCAATAATTACCATAATAGTGACAAATTAAAATAATTGATTTTATAAATACCCAAATAAATATAATTTGATACTGTTAATGAAATAAACTAATATTCTAGGATAATATGACATATTAGGATTGATTTAATTGACTTTTTTCGAAGTAATAATTATGTTATGAGTTTCTCAAAAATCAACTATTGAATAGTGTCAAAATTGACATAAAAGAGTTTTTTAAAACAAATATTATAGTATTAATTGATATTAAATTCTTAAAAATATAAGGATCGGTCAAGAGAGAAATATCATGATAGTTATAGCATTAATGGACCACTTGGGGGTCGATTGGATGTATATAGTATGTTTATTAACCATATAATATAAAAATACAAAGAGACATTGTAAAAGTGAAACTAATTAACTTAGAGTTAATACTTATAGATAAGGTTAATATAAGTACCCAAACCTGCCTAAATTCTATTGGTTGAGTGGTTTTTGACCCATCCGAACCTTAGAATTTAAATAATCCACTTTAGAGCCATTAGAAACCGAATATGATTTTATTATAAATTAATATTTCTTGCTTTTCCAAAGCTGCCCCTCACCCTCTTATAAAAGGGCACTCCTCTTTCTCATTTTTTCACACCTTCAAAGCCTTTTGGATCTGCCAAAATCTACCCAAATACTCTCCCAACATCCCTCACTACAACCTAGAGGCCTTAGTTTGATCAGAAAGCCATCCTATGGATCCCTTTTGATCAAATCAAAAGGAAGAACCCGAAGAAGAGGTAATGATTTCACCACCCTTTTCCAAGTTACTTTCTTCTTCCACTTATTCTTCCTTTGTTATTACCATTCTAAAATAATAACTCCAGTATCATATATATACTATGATGTTATTATATATATGTTACAACCATATTCAGTATTCTATCCACCCTTTTAATAACATGTCACCATACGTGCGTACGTACGGCTTACCATCTCCACGTCGTGGTGTAATTGTTATTCAATATATTATTATTTTGATGGGTATAATAATGATGTGTAACTCATGTAAATAATAAATATAACATGTTAATGATTCTGTATATATGATATACCATCCATTTATATATTATTTTAATATCAAAAGAATGATATTGTCGCTCGTGCGTATGTACGGACTACCGTCTCCACGAACGCGATGAGATTCATTCTCCATCGTATCCATTCAAGTATAATTATCACTTGATGATTTAAAAATAATGTTTAAGAACATGATATAATTCTGTATATGAATAATTTACAACCTATCCATTATAAACATGGCTTACGTAACCAAACATATAAAAGAAAACGAGTAAGTTAACACCTGAAACGACGATAATACTAAGATATTATTAACAAAGAAATGTTAAAATATCATATATGATATCATATTAATATATATGATTCTTGTATAATTTAATAAAAATTATTTCACCATTATACAGGAGGTTAACATAACCCAACCAAGGAAAAGTACAAGGTAAGGTTTATTTCACAATCTCTTCATTATCCGAGGTTGTTTATACGTAATAATCTACCGAGATCTCTTTATCATACACATCCATGTTTCTTAAAAATGAATTTCAAAACATTTTTACTATTTACATGAATATGGGTTAAAGTCATTTATACACTTGTTTGAATTTTTATAATTGGTTTATAAAGGAATCTTTCCGTCATTTTCCAAACAAGGTGCTTTTTAACCTTTTCGACAGAATTAAGGTAAGAATGTTTTTTTAACTTATACAGTAGGTGCGGTTATTTTCTGCAGTTATAAAATCGTCAAACTTCCCTTACAATATTATAAGAATATTTTAAAAGAAAATGTTTAATTTCATAAATATAATAATCTTAAATGATTTCAAAATTGAAAGAGATATTTCTCTAAAAAGAGTTTTGATTTCATCTATGTCAACATCCTTTGAGGGATTTTACACTTATTTGAAGTTGATTTATTATGATACAAAACATCTATATTTTAGTGAAGGTTTTGTGATATGTTTTACTGTGGATGAGCTATTTTTATACCATTCATAGTTTATGGTGAAAGTATTGACATTTCGTATGCTAGTTTTAATACGAATGTTTATGTTATTTTTAAACCTTATCATATGGGAATGCATTGGACTTAATATGTGATGAGTGGAGCCCGCTATAGATCCTCGATGCATCGGTAGGTCTCATGAGACAAACTAGTGTATTGTCACAAGGCCTTGGCAAAATCGTATTTGTAGTCTTGGCCCGAGGCCTTGGCTATGTGGTTATGATAGTCAAGAATTATGCATTCTATCATTATGAAAGTGGTAATTGATATTGCATGTGATTATTCAATTAGTAGAATATCCATGTGAATAATTAAATGGTGTTATTTCATTTTATTTAACCATACTATGTTGAAGTTCATGTTTAAAAGGATTTTGTTTTAAGTTATACATTGCCTTAAATGTTTATTCTTATTTATGAATGTTTCTGCTATATTGTTATCCTTACTGGGAATTTGAGCTCACCCCTTTTCTATGTTTTATTTTTCCCAGGATGTGAGGAATTAATTTATGAATAACCTGTAGGGATAGTATGTGGGGATATGAGGGTGGGATATGGAGACTATTTTGTAGTAGTAGTTTTTCATTTTATGATGTAATGTAAAACTTTATGAATATATCTAGTGTTTACAAGGCTACTAAACCAATCGGTCTTTCGAGATTTGATCTTTCTTGTGATCATGCCAATGTTATGTAATAATGCACCGACTCTGGGTAATTGGGGTCGGGGCATTACAGTTGTTATCAGAGGAAGTTTAGTACAAACCTTGGAAACTAGATTTAGATAAACTCTGAGCACGTAGACCTAATATGAACTTTGAGGATTAGTATAGAAGAACTTCCTAGAATTTTGGTATTGTAGAGATTTTTTGAGTTTTCCGAGCAATACATCCCTGTCTGGATACGAGCAGGTAGAGGTGGCTCTGGCACAGATGTACCTAGGGGTAAAACCCGAAAACACCGCTTTGAGCTAGACTCAAATGGGAACTGGTGGATGACAACAGGCCTTGCTTTACTCTTGGTTACGACACTCCCTAAGGATATGCTTAGGATAACTCTCATTTTCTTTACAAATCATTATGAAGGGTTTATTAGTATATTCTTCCTCAAAGAAAACATTTTTATGATTATGGATTATATCCATAAATAGTTCAATTTATGTTATGTGTTTTATAAGTATGTGATTATGTATTTTGATTCATAAAATGATCTAATTTATGCCATTGTTTAGAAATGGATTCTAGTGGAAGAAATGGAAACCGTATCAATGCACGCACTAAATGTAGGGCTTTCCCTACTGCTCAAGATAATTATAGAGGAGATGGTGATGCAACTGGTGCCGATCAGCTAATCGCCATACTAGGACAACTCACTCAGGGTTTGAATAATAACCTTACCCATATGGAGCACCCTGATCCGCATCATGTAGGATCAATGTTAGATCGATTCATGAGGCAACAACCACCAACGTTCAATGGGAGTACAAATCCCTTAGTAGCTGAGAAATGGATATTTTCCCTAGAGAAAATTTTTCAGGATTTGGGGGGCAGTGAAAGGGAAAAATTTATCATGACAGTTTACCGCCTTACTGGAGATGCTGATCTATGGTGGTCATTGATTCAAAATACAAAGGAATATGACAAAGTATCAAAAATGGAATGGAGGGAGTTCAAAGATCTATTTTTAGAAAAATACTTTCCTCGCGACCACCGAGCAGATATGGAAAGGCAGTTTCTGAGTCTGAGAGAAAAGGAGGATGAGAATGTCGCAAAGTATGAGGATAGCATTACAAAATTAGCCAGGTATGCTGAAAATTATATACGTAACCCAAGAAATAAGATTGATCATTTCTTTGATGGGTTAAAACCATTTCTCCTTCGATCATTAGTCTCACAATCCTTTTCATCATACGAAGACATTGTCTCATGTGCTATCAAGAATGAAAAGGAATTCTCTATGTCTTATGACTTTAAAGCAAAGCAAGAGAAGAAGAGACCTGTTGATCAATCTGGGAATGGAAATAAGGGGAATAAGGGAAAGGTTGAATATCCATCCTGTGGTAAATGTGGGAAGAAACACCCCGGTACTTGCTTGAAGGGAATAAGAGTCTGTTACAAGTGTGGTGAAAAAGGCCACCAAGCTCGTGATTGCAAGGGGAAGAAGGAAGCTACCAATGTTTAGTGCTACAATTGCAGAGAGATGGGGAATTATGCAAATGAATTTCCTAAGTGTCAGGAGAACTTAACTCAGAAAAGGCCAAGGGATCAAGGCCAAGATTATGCTATCACTACTTCTGAGGTAGAAGCTTAGAAAGACGTGGTGGCAAGTAATTTAATGGTTTCCTCAAGTTTAGCAAATGCATTATTTGATTCTGGATCATCGCATTGTTTCATATCTTCCCAGTTTTCTAAGTAAATTAGATATTTCCAATTTGATTTAACAGGGGATTTGTTAGTTAAAACTCCTAAGGGAAGTATCATTGCAACAAGGATTTGTGAATCAATCCCCATTAGAGCACGTAAATGTTCTTTATCTTCTGATCTTGTCGTCATACCTATGATTGAGTTTGATATAATCCTCAGTATGGACGGGCTTTCAGACTATGATGAGAATATTTACTGTAAGAATAAAGAGGTTACGATTCTTGATGATGATGATAAGGAACACCTTATCTTTAGAGTAGAATCGTCACCACCTAATTCTTATCTAGATCCACCCCCAGTAGCTCAACTAAATTCAATTATTGGGGAGGAAGAGAATGAAATAACTGTGGGTGAGGAAAGGAATGTTCAAATAGAGGATGTACCTGTTTTGAAGGAATTTGTAGATGTATTTCCGGAATATTTACCTGGACATCCTCCAGAACGAGAAGTTGAGTTTTCCATTGATTTAATTCCTGGATCAAGGCCTATATCAAAGACCCCTTATAGAATGGCCACCGTAGATGTAGTTGAACTAAATAAACAACTAGAGGAATTGAGTAATAAGGGATTTATTCTCCATATTGATTCTCCATGGGTAGCCCCTGTTCTTTTTGTTTAAAATAAGGACGGATCTATGAGGTTATGTATTGACTACAGGGAGATCAATGCTATAATGATAAAGAACAAGTATCCCCTATCTTTCATTGATGATTTATTTGACCAACTGCATGGAGCTCAATACTTTTCAAAGATTGAACTTTGATCTGGATACCATCAGTTGTGTGTGAAGAAGGAACACATTCCAAAGACAGCATTTCAAACCAGGTATGGGCAATACGAGTTTACTGTAATGCATTTGGGATTGACTAATGCACCCTCTGTATTCATGGATCTTATGAATAGAGTTTTCAAGGAGTATCTCGATGAATTTGTGGTGGTAATTATTGATGATATCTTGGTATACTCCAAAAGCTACGAAGATCATGAAAATCACTTGTGCATTATCTTGAAGACTCTGAGAAAGCATGATTTATATGGGTAGATTAGCAAGTGTGAATTCTGGATTCAGGATATTTCTTTTCTTGGCCATATTGTCTCTAAAGATGGAATTTCTGTTGATCCTTCTAAGACCAAGGCAATCCAAGAATGGCCAGAACCTATGAATATAACTGAGGTACGTAGTTTTATTGGTTTAGCAGGTTATTATCGATGTTTTTTCTAGAATTTTTCCTGATTTGCTAACCCATTAACGAAGCTCACATGTAAAGGGGTTAAATTCGTTTGAAAAAAAGAGTGTGAAGAATGTTTCAAAGAACTGAAGAGAATATTAGTCAATGCTATTATATTGACTCTACCATCGAGGAATGATGGGTTCATTATTTATATTGATGCATCGACGAAGGGACTTGGTTGTGTCCTTATGCAGAATGATAGGATTATTGCCTATGCATCACGACAGTTAAAAATTCATGAACAAAACTATCCTACTGATGATCTCGAGTTAGCAGTTGTGATCTTTGCTTTGAAGATATGGAGGAACTACCTCTATGGTGAAAAATGTGAGATTTATACTTATCACAAGAGTTTGAAGTATATTTTCTCACAAAAAGAACTCATCCTGAGGCAAAGGAGATGGATTGAATTACTCAAGGATTATGATTGCATGATACACTACCACCCGAGAAGGAAAACAAGGTGGCAAGATGCTTTAAGTAGAAAAGATCATGGAGTTTTGAACAATATGAGAATTGAAAGGGATCTAATTTTCATGGATCTAGTGAAGATGGACATGGGAATAACCAGTGAAGGAGAAACATCAATTCTTTTTCAAATGGTTGCCAAACCATATTTACTAGAAAGGATTAAGAGTTCTCAAACCGATGATGAATAATTTCAAAAGATGATTAAAGCTGTGAATGATGGGAGACTGAGAGACTTTGTGTATGAAGATGGAATTTTGAAATTCGGGAAGAGACTTTGTGTTCCTGATATACCTGATCTAAAAAGAGAATTGCTGGATTATGCTCATAGATCCAATTTTCTATAAACCCTGGGAGCACAATAATGTATAGAGATTTGAAGGAACTTTTTTGGTGGGACAATATGAAGAGGGAGATTGCTGATTTTGTGTCAAGATGTATGGTTTGTCAATAAGTGAAAGCTGGAAGGCAACTCCCTGGAGGAGTCATGCAACCTCTTCCCATTCCAGAGTGGAAATGGGACCATATTACGATGGACTTTGTCATGGGGCTACCAAAGACTCCTAGAAGGAACGATGCAATATGGGTTATTGTTGATCGTCTTACCAAGTCAGCACATTTTCGTGCTATAAGAGAAGATCTACCACTGGAACGTCTAGAAAGACTATATATTAATGAAGTTGTGAGACTTCATGGAGTACCCCTATCGATTGTTTCTGATCGTGATCCCCGTTTTACTTTAAGATTCTGGAAGAGTCTTCAGAAATCCCTTGATACTGAACTTCATTTGAGCACTGCCTACCACCCTCAGACAGACGGACAATAAGATTAGACTATTCAAACCTTATTAGACATGTTGAGATCTCTCTCACTTGACTTTCATGGTATGTGGGATCAATATTTACCTTTGGTAGAATTTTCCTACAACAATAGCTTACATTCGAGTATTCAGATGGCACCATATGAAGCGTTTTACGGAAAGATATGTCGCCCACCAACTTGTTGGGATGACATTGGTGAAAGAAAACTTGTAGGTCTAGAACTGGTGGAGGAAACAATAGAAAAGGTGAAGGTAATCCAAAATCACATCAAAGCAGCTCAAAGTAGGCAGAAGAGCTATGCCGATAATCGAAGGAAGGATTTGGAATTTCAAGTCGGTGATCATGTTTTCCTGAATGTATCTCCATGGAAGTGAGTCATACGTTTTGGTAAGAAAGGTAAATTGAGTCCCAGGTACATCGGACCATTCGAAATTCTAGAACGAATTGGTGTTGTAGCTTACCGATTGTAAATGCCTCCAAGTCTCTCTAAAGTTCACGATGTGTTCCACGTATCATTGTTGAGGAAATACATGCCTGACCCAACACATGTACTCACCTATGAGGAGTTAGAACTGGAACCCGATCTGTCTTATTGTGAAGAGCCCATCAGGATTTTTGATACGAGAGAACAAGTACTGAGAAACCGGACGACGTGTCTGGTAAACGTTTTTTGGAGAAAACTTTTAGTTATCATTTGGAAACATGGGTGAAAAAAACATTATTAATGACCCTAAGGACATGTCTAACAGTATAAATAAGGACGAGTCAACGTTTAAGAAAAAGTCATGTAACATTGGAGGATAAAGTGAGTGGATTTTATGAAATACATAACTGTGTGGATATTAAATGTATATGTGGTTCTATCATAAATGTACCTAGGTGTAACAACTCTGACAAGATATTCCGGGCCTAACTCAGTGTAATCATGTACACAAAAATGAGCCTTGTTCCACACCTAGTTTAACACTATTGAGGGTATATGCTTGAAAAATTCAAAAACTCTTCATGAACCATCTTGAAGGAAATAATTTCATATTGTCTATAAATAATCTAGGATAAACCTATGGTGTCTTTAATTAAAGTTGGTGTCATATTTTTTAAATCTTATAAATGAATTTTCATGAATATGTGGTTCCTCATTATGATAACTATTACTTGTATTATAATTTTGGTTTTAGTCAATGGATGTATCATAAAGGAACTGTGATAATGGTTATTGTGATGAAAATACCAATGATATTCCTCCTAAGACACTATATTCTATAGGATATAGAATAAAAAATCTTATTTCAATTGTCACATAGCTTTTTGAAGCTATGAATAATGATGGACATCCAAAAGAGAGAATGAGGGAATAACATTATATTAATTCTTTAATGAGGAATCATTAACCTTATTTTAGAGGGGCTTCTGATCAACATGTTTCTAAAAAATGGATGAGTACCACTGAAATTATATTCTCGTTTTTTCAGTGTTCAAATCATGAGAATGTCATTCTGACCATTTATCGTTTAGAAGGTGAAGTGGATCAATGGTTGACACTAATCTAGAATACATGGTAACATGACGAGAATGAATCCAGGGATTGAGATGAGTTCAATAACATATTTTTTAACACATACATTCCTAATATTCATTGTTCCATGATATATAAAGATAACCTTGAGTTAATGAATATGGATGCTAAATCTATTGGTACCTACGAGTCTAACTTAATAATACATGTGTGGTATACTTCGAGAAATATCATCCAACATGAAATAAATGATGATAGGTTATTTATTGGATTAAATCCATTTTTTATAAGAGATTTTCTTATAAGAGACCTTTTTAGATATGAATAGATTATGTTTTTTCAATCAATGTTGAAAAGGAGGTTATAATCACTGTTTTTCTCTTGGTTTTGACAATAATAAGAAGATGGAGTTTGATGGGAAATCTAAAAACCACAAGGAAAAGAATATAAACATTCATTTATGCCATATGAGTGGGAATTAAGATGGGATAAATATCTTTAATGGATCCAATAAATGTAATAAGTGTACAGGGGATGGATATCAAGAATAATATTGTACATGTGAAGAGAAGAAGTTAGCTAACATTGTGTATAGGTGAAAAATGGCACTAAATACACCTCCCACATGTAATGTACCGGTTCCGGGTGTCACCTAAAGGTGCCTTTTACCCTATTGATCACATGGACACAAGCACATTTCCCACAACGCTAGAGGAAACTGACTACCAGTGGGGGCCTTGAGTGTGATAGAGGAGAAACTATTTGATCATTCGTAGAGTAACTCAATGTAATAACAATAATATACAACATCAGAAGTAGTAATACCATACAACAAGAAAATATTAGAAGACTGAAAGTAATAACCACTATAGAATATTTATAAATTATGATGTAGGTCACAAGTATATAGGAAAAAACCAAACAAGTCACAATGCTGGAATACATTACTAAATCCAAGTACAGAAGAAAAAAAAGGGAAACAACTCCAGCAGCATAGAAAGCCTCATATTGGTCTCATGCTCTCTAGATCAACATAAATCAAGTACATGAAGTAGAATGGTTCTAGATCTTATATATACCTACAACAATATAATTTTTTTGGGCCCAAAATCATGTCCCAAACTGGGTGTGAGACGAATCCCTATAGGCATTCACCCATCAATCTATACCTAACGGTCAGAGAATATATATAAGAGGAAAAAAATTAAAATATAATCTAATAAACAAGGAATTACTCAAAATTTAATTGTCCTAAAGTTTCAACAAAAATCATTTACATTATCAATTATTCTTCCAAACTCATAAAATAATCCCTATTGTAATGTCCACATAGCCTAAGCCCTCTGGTTCAACTTATACAATTTGTTATAAGGACCCACTGGGTAAGCTCACATAGTCTAACCCCTTAGGTCTTGTGAAAACAATGACTCTCTAAGGAAGCACTCATCATCAATTCCCTATATAGCCTTTTAACAACAAACTGCTGACTCAATGAGGAATCACTCAAATTTAATATAACTTGTGGTCTCGAAAAAATAACTATATAATCTCTGAAGGATTACTCAATGTCAATTCCCCCTATGGTCTCGCAGTATAAAAAAGTACAACAGACACTCTCAGGAATCCCTCGACATCAATTCCCCATATGGTTTCACTACACCAGGTTCTCACATACCTGTATAAATTAATAATTCAAAAATGGCATTCAGTGGCCAAATAAAATAACAAATAATATGTGGATAAATGGCTACAATGCATAACATAATCATGTAATACAATATAACTCCTTCATAATGACACTAAGAATGGAAAAAAGTGCATCCTAACAATAATAAAATTCTAGACCCAACATCCAATATCAAATCAAACATGATAATAAACATCCATATCCAATTTAATAACCCCTTTTACAAGAACAATCCAATACTCATGTAAACAAGGCATACCAGGCATTAACATGGTTAAATTCCCTAATAAGCAATACCCTAAAATAGGGTATTGGGAACTTTTTCCTCATATAATTCAAAGGAAATCTAAATAAAGCCACAAACCACATACGTCGATGTTGTATGATCGATACAGTTGATCCTCATCCTTTGAATCATCATAGAAAACAGAAAATCTACCAAAAGGTTGAAAACACGCAACCAAAAATATCTCACGAAAGAGGAGAGATCATGGTAAAATTATCTAGAAGAAGGAAGAACCTACTTATTTGATTATAATGTTATTTATGGCGTTTTATTCCAAGAACAGGTGGATGATTGGTGGATCAGTGATGATTTGGAGATTCCCATATCTCCTGGAAAAGACAGAGCCTAAAGAATATAGTTCTATCAATTAGAAATGACCCTAATATGATATAACAATTAAAACTAAATATACATGCCATGTTCCTTAAGGATACACGATGTGTATAGGCATTTACTGGGCCCCATCTTAAGAGGACCTTCCATGTCATCACACAGTCATGTATGCAGCTGGGACACAGCCAAACATGGCTTGGACTCTGTGCCATAGTACACGACGTGTACAAGGAAGTACAAGACATGTACTCCTAATATTTTCCATCATCCCTTTTTCATCAAAAGAAACTTGAAAACATGATCCACACTTGAAAATAATATGAGGGTTCTTACCAACTTGCCCCCATTTATGAAATCATTCCTCAAATTTCACTATCAACGTGGATATGAAGAAGAATCCTTGAAAAGATCTGGAAACTCTAAATCGCACATCGGTATCCCTCTCCCATGTCTCATCCCATACTCTTGTG
The DNA here is from genome assembly GCA_963277665.1 of Viscum album. Classification (NCBI taxonomy): domain Eukaryota; kingdom Viridiplantae; phylum Streptophyta; class Magnoliopsida; order Santalales; family Viscaceae; genus Viscum; species Viscum album. The sequence goes on from OY728164.1 coordinate 1,346,179,651, forward strand.
CACTGCCATATCACCCATACAAGATGAACAGAGCAGTCATGAAGATCCTTAGTCCTTCGATCAACAATCCAGATTGGATGCACCTCGAACAATGCATCCACCTCCATCTCATCCTCCTCAGGTTGAAAAACATGACACGGGTCTGAGAATTAAGGTCATTTATGAGAATCATGGATGATGTATTGCATAGCCTGGTACCTATGAGGTAACTATAACTGATAGGAAACCTTCCGGACTATCTCCAAAACCTAAAAAGTCCTAGTGTATCTCAGTTAAAGAATACCCTATCTCCTAATCCCCCTGTTTCGCATCCTTGGTGCGACACAAAGAAAAACCTGATCAATGACATCGAACATTAGAGGTCATATCCATTGATCAGTAAAAGACTTCTATTGTGACTGTGTAGTAGCCATCCTTTTCTGAATCAACACTTTATTCTCAGTAGTCTTCTAAAAAAGATGAGGTCCCATCATAGCTACCACTCCTGGCTCCATCCAACATTGGGGTGGCTGGTAGGTCCAACCGTAAAAAGCCTCATAAAGTTCTATCTGAATAGTCACCTAAAAACTATTATTAAATAACCCTTCACCATATGCATGTAGTTCTCCCAATAACCTCCAAAATCTAGGACGCATGCTCAAAAAATGTTTTCCATCACTTGAATTTTACACTCAGATTGTGTATATTTCTAAGGATTTTAATCTATACTACAATATACTCATGTTCACATTGCCCTCTTTAGACCCTACGAGACCTGATAAGTATAGTGTGAATCCCTATCTGAAACGATGGAGTGAATAATCCCAGGTAGTCGTACAATACCTCAAATTTACAACCTTCCAAGCTCATCAACACTCAAGGTCTCCAGATCAGAAAAATTTATAAAAACTTCATTAGTTTATAAATTTTAACCCAAACTAAATTATTCCCATTAGGTGACCTTAGTAAACATGTCACAAAGTCAATCGTGACATCATTCAACTTCCACTCATGACTGGGTAACTACTGAAAAATTCTTATTGGTTGATGACGCTCTAACTTCACCTGGTACAGGTGGAAAACCTCATCACAAAATATGAAACATATCTATTCATATCGGGCCAAAAATATTGATGGTGTATATATCGATACATCTCTTTGACACCAGGATGAACTTCCCGAACTAAGGAAGGAAAATCCTACATCGGCTCCTCATGTATGTCTTCTGGAACACATATGTGCCCTTGGTTGTGAATTATATCGTCCTCTCCTATGTTCTATTAATTAATAGGTTCCTCTATTGACACACACTCCCGTAATACTACATCGTCAGAATATTATAGTTTCCTTATTTACACTCGATCATGTACAGTATAGGTAACAACTATAGAAGAAATAAATGTATTCCATTGTCTATTGTGAACCTCTAAATACATCTCAAAGAATAGAGCCATTAGCCGACCCTCACTGATGGCCTCTTGAACTACCAATATCTGAGTCCTCCTAATAATCATATCATCTACTATATTTCCTTTAGCATGTGTTCTAGAATGATCAATGTAAAAGGACTTAAGGTACTCATCCCACCTACACTCTCTCAAATTCAGATAATGTTGAGTGAAGATGTACCTAATACTTTTTTGGTTGGTGAAAACACAAAATTATCTCCGAACAGATAATGTATCGAACTGCGTAAAGCATGATCAACTATATCCAACTCAAGATCGTGTGTTTGTTAATTCCCCTCATGTATCCTCAACTGTCGAGACCCGTACATAATGACTCCTTCCCCCTGCATAATCACTACTCCCAGCCAAATACCTAAATCATTATAGTAAATAGTATTGTTATTTCCTGGATCAGAACAAACTAGTATCAATGCTGATTTCAACCTCTATTTCATCTCTTTAATGTCTGAATCGTAGGAATCTATCCACGGGTTTATCACACCCATCCTAGTCAAGTCCATCAGTGGCACTGCTAAGCCAGAAAAGTCCTCTATGAAACATATATAGCACCCATCCATCCTGAGAAAACTTTGTACCTCAAAGGATTTCTTTAGACTCTCTTAGTAAACAACTACTATCACTTTCTATGGGTATATTGATACTCTAGTCTTTGATAAAAAATTTCCCAATAAATGAACTTAATCCATTCAAAAGTGGATTTTGAGAGCATAGCATATAACTGATGCGCTCTTAGTGTACTGAAAATGATATCATAATGGGTATCATGGTTTTTTAGAATGTGATAGTACATAAAGATATTGTCCATGAAAACCAACATGAAAGAATCAAATTATTGATGGAACAAATGGTTCATCACTGCCATAAAAACCATAGATGCATTGGTCAGACTGAATAACATAATCACATACTTGTAGATACCATAATTTTTCTGAAATTTTTTAAGAGGTATATTAGATGGTCTAACACAAAACTAATGATAAACAGTTTTCAATTCAATATTTGAGAACACCCAAGCTTGTGAAGCTGATAAAATAGATCATCAATCCTTAGTAGGGGATATCAGTTCTTGACCATCAATTAGTTCAGCTTCTGATAAACCACATAATGTCTAAGGGAACCATCCTCCTTCATAAACAGGATAGGTGAACCCCAAGGAGAAGTACTGGGTTAGATGAAACCCTATTCTTGTAACTCTTCCAACTACTTCTGAAGCACCTATATCTCTGGTGTATCCATCCTATAAGGAGGAGTGATCACCAATTCTTCTCCTAGAACATACTCAATTAAATGTACTACCTCTCACTCTGGAGGAAAACATAAAAATTCATCAGCGAAAACTTCTTTGAAATGGTCCACCATTGGATGAAATTATATTTGTGAAGTCCCCTGTTCATCCAAATAAAAACTAGCCTTCTGGATTGTGACTCCTCCCCACCCATGATGCTCAAGTCTATCTCTACTCGTCTGGACATCCTATTCTCCCTTATGTAGAAACAAACTGGCCTTTGGTGATGTGAAACACACACAATAGTGATAGGGGTTGAAAACATCCTAGTAGAGAAACCATCATGTACATTCTAATAATGATATCACAACCTCTCATCTCTAAGACATAAAGGTTTTATAATAATGGGCATCCACCAACCATTAGTGGGAACTCCTTGCAATGATATACACTAGTTTCTCTAGTCCCCAACAGATTGTCTCACATCATGATATTAGTAGATATAAAGGTGTAAATCCCAATTCTCTCCACAACCACAACAGATATCAATATATGGGAAACACCTGTATCAAAAAATGGAGGAACTAAAACCGAGTCAAATAGAATCTTACCTATAATTATAGATGGTCTGAGATCCTACCCCTAACTGGTCTACTCAATAGAAAAATCTTGACCCATACCGCGACACTGTGACCCACCCTAAATACCCTGATATTGTCCACCATACTATTGCTGGAAACCTATAGCCACATATCCCCAGCCACGACCCCCTCCTTGGCTTAAAATCCATATGAATACTAGTTCCTTGACTAGGAAGAAACTGATGTTCCTGTTCTTGAACACAAAGTCATAGAAGAACCCCTCTCTCCGGCTACTGGTGATTAAAACAGACAGAAATTCTAAAGATAACCCACCTTGCAGCAATATCGACACTCAACTGGGTTTCTTGGGCAATGTGTCCTCATATTCCCACACTTCCTACACTATTAACATACCACCTTGCTACCCAAAAGAGTATCATGCCTACTTAGATATTCACATGTTGAATCACTACAGTGCTTCCTACTATTATCCAAAGAAGTACCAACTCTGGATGCAGAACCTCCCAAGCACACAGCTCCATAAATCCTCAGGTTGTGCTCTATCATCAATTCCTTGTTGACTATGTATGATACGACCTTCAACCTAAAGATGGTCACTTTAGATCAAATGTCATTCCTAAGACCTTCCTTTTAATTCCTCGCTGAGAATAAATTCTCACCCCCTAGAATGGGTGTGAAGTATTGCCGCTCTGTGGAGTGAGAAGAATATTCCATGAATGAGATAGTACCGTGCTCCATACTCATGAACTCTCAGTCTCGATCAGCCCTCAATGTATTTGGGTAGAAGTAGTCATATAAGTTATGTTGGAACTCATCCCAAGATGTAAACTGCTGGAGTCCCAATGGTGATATCACATCCCACCATCTCTTGGTCGAATACCAATTCTTATAAGTAGTGAGCTTTACCCCCCTCTCTAGAGGTGTCTCTAGATTCTCGAAGATTGAGACCATGGCTTCTAACCATGAATCTGGAGCCTAAAGTCCTCCATCCCATGATAATTTGGGAAGATGATGCGACTAAAAAACCTCTTCAATTATTCCATAGATGGGAAAGATGGTGGGGAAACCTGGAACGTCTGTATAAACCTCATAATTCCCTCTTAGAATTGTGCATCATCAACTGTATCTAGGGAAACAGTTGGGGCCATGACGGACATGACCAGAGGGTCCACCGGTAGTCCCTGATCTACCATGTAGGGTGTCTGATCATATCCCTTTATCTATCACACAACTGGAGGACATCTTAGTTGCATGACTCTACATGGTCAGGTTCACACCTTATTTAATGATTATCAAGGAATGAAACATAGACATTTAATATAGGAACAAGAGAAAGAAAGCATTCAATTTTTTCCACACATGGATACATGGCGTGTATAACCTCTACATGGAATGTTCCATTAAGCTTTCAATTGGGCATGTACTTATACCATCCTAGGTCATGTAACACCACCTCACACATGATTTGTTCCTCCTTAGAACACAACATGTACTTGAATCATCTTCCCCTTACCAAGTTCCCCAACATGACTAAACCACATGATTCTCTATAACAAGACTACATGACATGTTTATGCCAGAAACGATGGGTACTAGATGGAATCCACTAACCTAAACCATTAGTCATGCAGTCGGTCATATACTTGACTACACATGGTGTGTTCAAGATGGACATGATGTGTACTACCTTATTTTCATCTACCCATGTCATTATTAACACTTCCGAATACATGGTCTCTAAAACATGACGTGTATGTTCGGAACTCAACATGTTCCACCAAAAATTTCCCAACCTCGTGTCTCTTGCCACATAGTCTGTCACACGGTTCAGTACTACACAGAGTGTATATAATGTAAACAACATGAACATTAGAATAATTTTTTCTCATGGATAGAAGGATACCTATAATGTATTCATCAATACACACCCTGTATTCTATGTTTTTTTCCGATAGTAAGCATCAGAAACTACTCCGGATTCCCATAAATCATTAAAACAAACGTTTAATGTTCCAAATTATAATCTGTGAGGTCCTATACTCCCCCAAATCAAATCTTCTCATCGTATACATGTACATCACAAGGAGTAAGAGTGAAATCAATCACATGATCCACCAAATTATGATCCATGAGGGCCAATAACACTCCAGGGACCAATGTATGGCATTAATCTCAAATAAACCTTACAAATTTGTAATACCCTATCAAATAGAAGGTATTATATAAACTCATCTATCACAAAAACTTTAATATCTAGCACAAAATCTATCACAACAAAATAAAATCGGTAATGCACCATAAATGGGATGCAAAAAATACATGTCATATGATCTCTAGAAAGTACCTATATGATGCATAAGATGGAAACCCCTCATATTCATAAAAAGAAATAGAACCTTAATAATATCAACAATAATTTCTCAAAACAAGTGATTCACCCAATGGGGAAATCAAATCAACTATGATAATTGCAATACCCAAAAATAGCAATAATTGAGGAAAACTGGATTTTTCCTGTATACGGTTTTGCTACTCCATGGCACATCTTATTACCATCTTCTTATTCCTTTCTATCCTTGTATATTGGCTCCAATGTAAAAGTCAAGAAGAAAATAACTCCCTTGATTCCACATTGTAACATCCCAGTTCTGGGTTCCGCCCAAAGGTGCCCTGTACTCGGTTGGTCAGATGGACTCAAGCGCATTTCTCCAAAATGCTAGAGAATTATGACTTGAAGCGGGAGCCTTGCGAGTGATAGTATGGAAATTATTCCCTTATTGGAAGAGTAAAAAAGCATAACAACAATAATATACAACAGCTGATGTATTCATACCATACAATAAGAAAACATCGGAAGAATGAAAGTAATAATAGCTACTGAATATACATAAGTAATGATGCATGTCAAAAGTAACTAGGAATGCCTTCAAGCAATTCACAATACTGGAATACAATACTAAATCCATGTACAAAAAAATAAAAGTAAAGAATTAAATCAGTATAGCTAGCCTTAGCTTGGTACCATGCTCGCCAACTCCAAACAATCAAGTACCTGAAGTAGAAGGGCATGTGCCCTTATCTATACTTGTAATAATATAATCTGTTTTGACACATAAGAATGACCCAAAACTGGGTGTGAGATGAATCCCAGTGGGAATCCACCCAATTATCTTTGGCTAATAGTTAGTGAATATATATAAATGGAAAAAATGCAAAATGAAGTAGTAAAGAAGGAATTACTCAAATGTAAACCATCCTACAGTTTGAACTACATTCATTTACATTATCAATTATTCAGCCAAAAAAATACAAGAAAACCTCTGAGAATGTATACATTGCTTAAACCTTGTAGTTAAACTTATAAAATTTTATATTTTTACCCTCTGGGTAAGCTCACACAGTCTATCCCCTTTGGTATCTTGCAAACAGAGACCTTTTGAGGAAGCACTCACCATCAATTCCCCCTATAGTGTTTTAATGAGAAACTACAGACACTCTGAAGAAGCACTCAACATCATTTCCAAATGTGGTCTCGTAATTATGAATATAGACACTCTGATGGAGCACTTAAAGTAAATCCCCCCTATGGGCTCGTAGTGGGAAAAGTACTACAGAAACTCTAGGGAATCCCTTGACATAAATTCCCCATATGGTCTCACTACACTATGTTCCCACAGCCTTTTGAAAATAAATTGTGCACAAATGATATTTGGTAGGCAATGTAAATCACAAATAATACATGGATAATTGGAAACAAGGAATAATATAAGAATTTCAGATAATATCACTACATCCTAATGACACTAGGAAAAGAAAATAGAGTAGCCTAATAAGAAAAAATTTCTTGACCCAACGGTTAATGTTAGGTCAATCATAGAAAAACACATCCCTTTGAAGGTAAATAACCCTATTTAGTATTAAAATCTCAAACTCTAGTAAAAAATTCATAGTAGGCATTAACATTGTTAAATTCCATAACATGCAATACCCAGAAAAAGGGTATGGGAAAAAAATTCAGATATAATTCCAAGACAATATATAGAAAGGATCAAACCACCTACCTCGACATTGTATGATCAATATAGTTCAACCCCAGACTTTGAATTGGCCTAGAATGTAGTTGATCATAAAAAAGAAAAAAACTCTCAACCACGAATATCTCATGAAAGGGGAGAGATCATTTAAAGAGGATCTATAAGAAGGAAGAACTCCCTCATAAGAATCAAACACAATTGATAGTGTTTAATTCGATGAAAAGATGGAAGATTGGGGGCTTAGAGAAGAATCAGTTATTCTCATCACTCCTTAATGAGACAGAGCCAGAAGATGACACATATGTCAATTAGATGCGACCCTATTCTGATATAAAAATTAAAAATAAAAATTTGAGGAGTTTTCTTTAAGGATTCATGGTGTGTAAAAGCATTTACAAATCCTCTCCTTAAGAGGCCCTACCATGTCATCACACATGTGTGTATTCAGCCATGACATGGCCAAACATGGGTTGGACTTAGTGCCAGATTACACAACCTGTACATTAAAGTACATAGCGTATACTCATAAAATTTTACTTCTTCCCTTTTACCTCAAAAGTAACATGAAAGCATGATCCATACCTGAAAAGAGGATTCGGGTTCTTACACCACAATTCAGTGAAAAAAGTGTAAAAAAATTTTAATAATGATAACCACTTCCTAAAAACCAAGGGATAGTGATTATGAACGATGTCAGCATTTTCATGAGCTGAGGGAAAATGGGAAATCTCATGAATGAATTATTTCTTATTATGGGTGTGATAATAATGTGATGAAATGTACACTTACCATCCAATCAGTAACTGATAATGTCATATTTGATTATAGATCTACCCACTCATTCATATCTCAATTATATCCCATGGGTGTTGAGATTCTACCAAAACAATTAGATGTGGAATTTTAGTGAAAACCATAATGGTATGATGATTGTATCTCATGTCTATGATTCCTCTAAAGTTGATATTTGTGGGAATATTATTCCTAGAAAACATGTAATTCTTCCCTTGGTTGAAGTTGATATCATATTAAGAATGTATTGTCTTTATATGCATTAATCCATCATAAATTTTCATGTAAAGGAAGAAAATTTTGATATTTCAAACCATATTATGATCATCCATCCTTGTGATGATATGTATGAAATTAATGTGGAGTTTATATCCATTGTATGGGTATTAATTCCCATTAAAGAAGGGTTTTTATATCAAATGGTTTGGGAGCGAATAGATATTAATGACATGCCTATGGTTCGTAATTTTATAGGTCTCTTTTTAAAGAGTATCATAGTATTAAAACAAAACGTGATGTTGAGTTCTCAAAAAAACTCATACCTTTTTCCATAACAATTTAGAAGACTTTTTATTGCAGTTAAATGATTGAGTTGTTGGAATTGAAGAAGAAACTACAAGAAAACCTTGATTTGGGATTCAATTTTCCATGTTTCTCACCTTGGGGAGAACCTGTTCTTTTTGTAAAATTGAACGATGGATTAATAGAAATATGCATTGATTATTTAGAGATGAACTAGGAGAAAATAAAAAATCAACCACTTCCCATAATTCATGAATTTTTTCAACAATTGTGCATAGCTCAGTACATTTCCATGATTTATGTTTGTTATAGTTAACATCAATTAAGTGTTACGAAAGAGGAAATACCAACGATGGAATTCCATACCTGTTATGGACACATTGAATATATAGTGATGCATTTTGGACTTACTAATTATCATACTATCATCATGGGTTTAATGAAATGAGTAATAATAGATTACCATGATTTTTTGTTGTTGTATTTATAAATGACATTCTTAGGTATTCAAAGAGATAGTAAGAGAATGGAGATCACTTGATAATTGTAATAAAGATCTTAGGAATGATAATATATATGAAGAATTTTCAAATTGTTAATTTTGGATGAATTTTTTTTCATTTTTGGGTCACGTAATCTCAATAGATGTTATACTGATAGATCCATCAAAGATTGAGGCTATTGAATTCTTGGCTAGACCAACCGTAGTGTCTCAGATCTATAGTATTCTTGGACTATCTAGATGATATTTTTATTTTGTGGATAATTTTTCATGACTATCCAATCCTCAGTCAATGTTAACTCAGAAGGGTGTCAAGTTCCTCTAAATAGATGAATGTGTGGAAAACGTTAAGGAACTAAAGAGAATCATGGTCAATGCACTTGTTCATACATTACCCTATAATAGATGAGGGATTGTAATATACACGGGTACATCAAATAAGGTATTTGGATGTGTTATTACATAAAATAACATGGTTATAACCTATACCTCATGAGAGTCGAAGATTCATGAGAAGAATTACCCAACTTGTTATTTAGAGCTAGCAGTAGTTATTTTTTTACTAAACATATAGAGACAATATCTTTATGGAGAAAAGTGTGATATATATACCAATCATAATAGTCTAAAATATAAATTCCCATAGAAGGATTATAAAATTTTCTAGAGAATATCTTTAGAGTTGATAAAGAATTATGAAAACACAATAAAATATAACACTAGGAAAGAGAACAAGAAGGATGATGCTTTGAGTCGGAAGGATCATGCTATCTTATCCATGATGAGGATAAAAAAAGATCCAATCGTTCTGGAATTTCAATGGATGGATCTAGAAATTTTAAAGGATGGAAAAAATAAATTCATTCACAAATGATTATTCATCCTTCTTTCCAAGTGAAAATTAAGGAGCTGCATAAGAAATATAATGAGATCCAAAAGAAAGTCATAAAAGATCACATGTTTAACTATGATCAAGATGGAATGATATGATTAGGAAATTGTATATGTATTACTCCAATAATATATTTGAAGAAGTAGCTGTTAGAAAATTCTTAAACTTCTTCATTCTCTATTCATCAAGGAAGTAAAATGATGAATATGGAAGTGAAATAATACTTTTGGTGGGATGGAAGGAAGAGAGATGTCACAGTGCTTGTATCATGGTTCTTGGTATATCTATAAGTTAAGGCTAGAAGTCAATAGTCTAATAGGATATTGCATCCATTACCCATACAAGAATGGAAAGGATAGAAAATCACTCTGCATTTTTTTGTTGGACTACCAAAAAGATCTAAAGGGTTTAGTTATATATGAGTGTTAGTCAATCACCTTATTAATACAAAACACTTTATCACTATTTGAGAAAACATATATTTATATATATGATTTGTAGGATATACATCAATGAAGTGGTAGGGTCTCCTGGAATACCACATTCCATTGTGTCTGATTGGGATATGAGGTCCATTTCATTGTTCTGGTGAAGAATTATGTTAGAACATGATAAAAAATTGTGTCTCATCACTACTTATCATGATCAGATATTTGTTCTGTCGGAAAGAACAATTCAAACCCTATATTATATGATGAGATCATGATATCTCAATTTCATTGGAGTTTGGGAACAAAACCATACTCTATATGTGATTTTATAAAACAATATATTTCCCTCAAGCATTGTAATTTATCATTATAAAGCCGTTTATGGGAATATGTGTAGATCCCCAACATGAGGGGATGATATTAGAGAATGAAATCTATTGGGACTTGATATCACTGATGAAATGGTTGAGAGGGTTAGAACCATTTAGCATCATATCTTGGTAGATCAAAGTTGACAAAAAATTTATGTTGATTAACATTACTATGATCTAGAATTTAAAGATGGTGAAATTGTGTTTCTATGAATGTCCCCATGAAATAGAGTTTTGAGATTAATGAATAAAGGGAATTTAAACCTTATGTACATCAATCCCCTTGTGATTAATGATCTTTTTAGGTAGGTGTTAAATCTTTTGAAACATTCTAAAAGTCTCCCTCAAGTCCATGATGTGTTCCATGTTTCTCTCTTGAGGAAGTACATAGCTGACCCTTTACAAACACTGAACTTTATTTTCATACTGCTGGATCAATATATTTCATAAAAAGAATAACCATTTAAAATTCCTGACTGATCATAGGATATTTAATGAAACAAGAGAACTCACCTGGTAAATGTTTTTTAGACAAGTCACCAGTAATATTAATGTACGTGTGATCATGGGGGTCTGATGAAGCAAAATTATCCAAATTTATTTTTACCCGTGTGATGAATTTCAAGTGAAAAATTCATTTTATGGGTGGCATAATGTAACAACATATGTTTTTATAGACCATTTTTGAATATATTAAATATTCATTTCTGTTTTGAAATTCTTTAATTAAAAAAGCCCTTTCACATGGAACCACTTGAGTATATTTTATTTGAAACACCAAATTTTGATACATTTCATTCAACACTGACATGGTGTATGAGACATGCAACACTAACTTAGCATACATCACATGCAACACAGAGTTTCCAAGAAGCATCATTTTAATGATATAATTATTTGAATGAGATAATTATATTCTAGAAATTAAACATTGTAATATGAAATGTAATAACAACTTCTAAAAAAATTTTAATAATTATTTCATATTAATACAACATATTGATCAGGAATGATGTGAATTTTGGAAAAGTCCTTTTATGTTTGAAAATAACGTTTTGTAGAATGAGCCACTTTTAAAGGAAAATTATTTTTTGGAAAATTTATAAATTTAATTAGATAAATAAACGTAATTTTTTAATTTATAATGTCAAATTTTGGTTTGTATTAATTTTTGGGATTTTATTGGGAAACATCATTTTTTGATGAATGATGAAAAATACAACTATTTTGTAAAAAATGTTTTATTTCTAATTAATTATTATTGTTAAATTATATTATAAATTTCTTAATGTAAAATTAGATAAATATTACATCTATTAATAAAATTTAATCAAGAAGAATCAATTTCACAGTGATACTTAATATAAAATCATAACATAATTTTGAACATATTTATAATTTTAAAACACATTATTTGGTGTCATCTACACGATTCGAATTTATCATAATTTTTCTTGTTTTTTTATTTTAAATTCAAAAACATTAAATAAAAAATTTTATTCAGTATAATATTTAGTGTTTAATAAGACCATGTTTACTTTTTACCACCATGATTAGTAAAATTGATAAAAATTAATCACCTCTATTAAGGAAAAATTATAATAATTAGGGAATTAACCTTAGAATTAAGGGCTGAAATGACATAGACACTTTTCATACACACATTATTTGAAAATATTTCAATCATAAACCTTAAATTATTTAGTTTTTTTAGTTTTTTCTAACTTTTTTTATGTTATAACATGCCTATAGAAAACATTTTTCCAAATATTCCAAGTGAATCATTTTCATTCCCTATAAAAATCCACCACATCTCCACATCCTCACACCTATCAAGCCACATAGGATCAGTAAAACAAAGACCAATACACATTACAACATAACTCTCCTAATACTAGTAGCATTCCATTAGAAAAAAGGCAATCCAAAAAGACATTTCCAATATACCAAGAGGATTTTCCCAATTAAGAGGTAACATATTCTCTCAAGTCATTTATTTTATTTTCATTATCTACCTTCTACGTTATTTTTAACATGATTGTATAAAAACAGCAGTATCCTTAATATACTAATGTGTATTTATGACAAGGATTAAAACTACACTTATACACAAATAAAACTAATGGATAATGAACATACTCGTTATGTGTACTGTAACACCCCAAGCTTCTACGGTACGTTTCCCTTTGAATAATGCGACAGCGTGTGTTGTACGCAACCTCGAGTTCTAACACACACCACAACTAATTAAACTATCCGTTGTGAATAGTAATACCTAATTTTTGAAATCATATATATTTTATATTTCAAAATGGACTTCATTTTTGGATTCGGAATATCGAAATTATCCTAGGGTGAAATTTTGGTACTTTTCGGATAACTTTTATATTTTGATGAATAGTAAAAATTACTAAATTTTAATTAAAAACAACTTTTTTAATCAAAATAAGTAATAGTGATAAATTATGAATTTGAGTGGTTTTAAAGTATATTTAGAATATATTTTTACCATTTAATATAATGTTGGTCATTGTACATAATTTTACAATTAAACCGAACATAAACAAGTGTCAATCTTTTGATAGTTATTATCTCTTAAAAACACGCTTTTTGTTTTAACAGCGGGAATTAATTTTAAATTAATTTCTGCCACTTCTGTGTTTTGAATTTAGGAAAATGGATTCCATATTTGGAATCAGGATGTCCAAATTATGTAAATAGGTAACTTTTATTTTTAGACATTTTGAATAATTACTGCGGTAAATATTTTATTTACCATGGTTAAGGGTAAATCCGGTAAATAAGGGTTAAAAAAATAATATTATAATAATACAAAATTACCCTAAAACGTGTCCTAACCTTATTGGTGTACACATACCCGACCATGGGCATCCTTGGGTCAATTTGGGGACCCCTTGGAGCCACTTTTAAGTGATAATGACACATTATATTAATAAAGTTAAAATAAAAATAAAAATGGCATAAGATTACATCTTTTAGAAGAACAATTTTTACATAGGGTTATACATGTTGGATTTTCGATTATAAATATTCATTAGAAAGATAAAAAGATTTCCTACATAATGATATTTTATTTATAATTTTTAGACATTAAATAAGTTATTTTATTTATGACACAATGATGATGCAGTAATTACTATAATAGTGAAAAATTAAAATAATTGATATTATAAATACCCAAATAAATATAATATGAAACTTTTAATGAATTAAACTAATTTTCTAGGCTAATATGATATATTAGGATTGATTTAATGGACTTTTTTCGAAGTAATCAATCTGTTATGAGTTTCACAAAAATCAACTATTGAATAGTGTCAAAATTGACATAAAAGAGTTCTTAAAACAAATATTATATTATTAATTGATATTAAATTCCTAAAAATCTAAGGTTCGGCCAAGAGACTTATATTATGATAGGTTAATCATTAATGGACCACTTGGGGGTCTCTTGGATGTATATAGTAAGTTTATTAACCATAATATATAAAAATACAAAGAGACATTGTAAAAGTGAAACTAATTAACTTAGAGTTAATACTTAAAGATAAGGTTAATATAAGTACCCAAAACTGTCTAAATTCTATTGGATGAGTTTTTTTCGACCTATCCCCACCTCATCCTTTGAATAGTCAACTTTGGAGCCTTTAGAAACCGAATATGAATTTATTATAAATTAATATTTCTAGCTTTTCCAAAGGTGCCCCTCACCCCTCTTATAAAAGGGCACTCCTCCTTCTCATTTATTCACACCTTCAAAGCCTTTTGGTTCGGCCAAACTCTGCCCAAATAATCTCCCAACATCCCTCACTACAACTTAGAGGCCTTAGTTTGATCAGAAAGCCAACCTAAGGAGCCCTTTTGATCAAATCAAAAGGAAGAACCCGAAGAAGAGGTAATGATTTCACCACCCTTTTCTAAGTTCATTTCTTCTTCCACTTCTTCTTCCTTTGTTCTTACCATTCTAAAATAATAACTCCAGTATCTCACATATACTGTGATGTTATTATAAGTATGGTACAACCATATTCAGTATTCTATCCACCCTTTGAATAACATGTCACCATACGTGCGTACGTACGGCTTACCGTCTCCACGTCGTGCTGTAATTGTTATTCAATATAATATTATTTGGATGGGTATAATAATGATGTGTAACTCATGTAAATAATAAATATAACATGTTAATGATTCTGTATATATGATATACCATTCATTTATATATTATTTTAATATCAAAAGAATGATATTGTCGCTCGTGCGTACGTACGGACTACCGTCTCCACGAACGTGATGAGATTCATTCTCCATCGTATCCATTCAAGTATAATTATCATTTTATAATTTAAAAATGATGTTTAAGGACTTGATATCATTCTGGATATGAATAAGATACAACAAACATGGCTTATGTAACAAAACATATAAAAGAAAATGAGTAAGTTAACACCCGAAACGATGATAATTCTAAGATATTATTAATAAATCAATGTTAAAAGATCATATATGATATCATATTAATATATATGATTCTTGAATAATTTAATAACAATTATTTCACCATTATACAGGAGGTTAACCTACCCCAACAAAGGAAAAGTACAAGGTAAGGGTTATTTCACAATCTCTTCATTATCCGAGGTTGTTTATATGTAATAATCTACTGGGATCTCTTTATCATCCACATCCATGTTTCTTAAAAATGTATTTCAAAACATTTTTACTATTTACAAGAATATGGGTTAAAGTCATTTATACCCTTTTTGACTTTTATAAGAGGTTTATAAAGGAATATTTCCGTCGTTTTCAAAACAAGGTCCTTTTTAACCTTTTCGACAAAATTGAGGTAAGAATGTTTTTTTTAACTCATACGGCGGGTGCGGTTATTTTCCGCCGTTATAAATCATCGAAGCTTTACTTACAAGCTTATAAGAATATTTTCAAAGAAAATGTCTTATTTTATATGGATCTTAAATGATTTCAAAATTAAAGGAGATATTTCTTTAAAAAGAATTTTGATTTCATCTATGTCAACATCCTTTGATGGATTTTAAGATTATTTGAAGTCGATTTATTATGATACAAAACTTCTATATTGTATTGAAGGTTTTGTGATATGTTTGACTGTGGATGTGCTATTTTTATACCATTCATAGTTTATTGTGAAAGTATTGACATTTCATATGCTAGTTTTAATACGAATGTTTATGTTATGTTTAAACCTTTTCATATGGGAATGCATTGGACTTAATAAGTGACGGGTGGAGCCCGCTATAGCTCCTCGATGCATCGGTAGGTCTCATGAGACAAACTAGTGTCTTGGCACAAGGCCTTGACAAAATCTTATTTGTAGTCTTGGCACGAGGCCTTGGCTATGTGGTTATGATAGTCTGGCATTATGCATTCCAACATTATGAAAGTGGTTATTGATTTTTGCATGTGATTATTCGATTAGTAGAATATCCATGTGAATAAGTAAATGGAATTATTTCATTTTATTTATGCCATACCATGTTGAAAGTTCATATTTAAAAGGCTTTTGTTTTAGTTATACATTGCCTTAAATGTTTATTCTTATTTATGAAAGTTTCTGCTGTATTGTTATCCTTACTGGGCATTTGAGCTCACCCATTTTCTATGTTTTATTTTTCCCAGGATGTGAAGAAGTAAGTTATGAATGACCTGCAGGGATTTTATGAGGGGTTAATAGTGTGGATTGTGGAAACATTATGTTGTTGTAGTAGTTTTTCATTTTATGATGTAATGTAAAACTTATGAATATATCTAGTGTTTCCAAGGCTACTAAACCAATCGGTCTTTCGAGATTTGATCTTTCTTGTGATCATGCCAATGTTATGTAATAATGCACCGACTCTGGGTAACTGGGGTCGGGGCGTTACAGTTGGTATCAGAGGAAGTTTAGTACAAACCTTGGAAGCTAGATTTAGATAAACTCTGATTAGAGCACGTAGACCTAAGATGAACTTTGAGGATTAGTATAGAAGAACTTCCTAGAATTTTGGTATTGTAGAGATTTTGTGAGTTTTTCGAGAAATACATCCCTGTCTGGATACGAGCAGGTAGAGGCGGCTCTGGCACAGATGTACCTAGGGGTAAAACCCGAAAACACCGCTTTGAGCTAGACTCGAACGGGAACTGGTGCACGACAACGGGCCTTGCTGCACTCTTGGTTACGACACTCCCGGGGGATATGCTTAGGACAACTCTCACTATCTTTACAAATCATTATGAAGGGTTTATGAGTATATACTTCCTCAAAGAATTTTTTTTATGATTATGGATTATATCCATAAATAGTTCAATTTATGTTAAGTGTTTTATAAGTATGAGATTATGTATTTTGATGCATAAACCGATCTAGTTTATGCCATTTTTTTAGAAATGGCGCCTAGTGGAAGAAATGGAAACCGTATCAATGCACGCACTCCATGTAGGGATTGCCCTCCTGCTCAAGATAATTATAGTGGGGCTGGTGATGCAACTGGTGCTGATCAGCTAATCACCGTACTGGGACAACTTACTCAGGTTATGAATAATAACCTTACCCGTATGGAGCACCCTGATCCGCAGCGTGGAGGATCAATGTTAGATCGATTCATGAGACAACAACCACCAACGTTCAATGGGAGTACAAATCCCTTAGTAGCTGAGCAATGGATATTTTCCCTAGAGAAAATATTTCAGGCTTTGGGGAGTAGTGAAAGGGAAAAAGTTACCATGGCAGTTTACCGCCTCACTGGAGATGCTGATCAATGGTGGTCATTGATTCAAAACATGAAGGAAGATGATGAAGTATCAAACATGGAATGGAGGGAGTTCAAAGATCTGTTTTTAGAAAAATACTTTCCTCGCGACCATCGAGCAGATATGGAAAGGCAATTTCTGAGTCTGAGACAAAAGGAGGATGATAATGTCACAAAGTATGAGGCTAACTTTACAAGGTTAGCGAGGTATGCTGGAGATTATATTCGCAACACAAGAAGTAAGATTGATCGTTTCTTTGATGGGTTAAAACCATTTCTCCGTCGAGCATTAGTCTCACAATCCTTTTCATCGTACGAAGACATTGTCTCATGTGCTATCAAGACCGAAAAGGAATTCTCTAAGTCTTATGACTTTAAAGCAAAGCAAGAGAAGAAGAGACCTGCTGATCAATCTGGGAATGGAAATAAGGGGAAGAAGGGAAAGGTTGAATATCCATCTTGTGGTAAGTGCGGGAAGAAACACCCCGGTGCTTGCCTGAAGGGAATGGGAGTCTGTTACAAGTGTGGTGAAAAAGGCCACCAAGCTCATGATTGCAAGGGGAAGAAGGAAGCTACCAACGTTCAGTGCTACAATTGCAGGGAGATGGGGAATTATGCAAATGCATGTCCTAAGAGTCAGGAGAACTTACCTCAGAAAAGGCCAAGGGATCAAGGCCAGGCTTATGCTATCACTACTGCAGAGGTAGAAGCTCCGAAAGACGTGGTGGCAGGTAATTTAATGGTTTCCTCAAGTTTAGAAAATGCATTATTTGATTATGGATCATCGCATTGTTTCATATCTTCCCAGTTTGCTAAGAAAATTAGATATTTCCAATTTGATTTAATAAGGGAGTTGTCAGTTAAAACTCCTAAGGGAAGTATCGTTGCAACAAAGTTTTGTGAATCAGTCCCCATTAGAGCACATAAATTTTCTTTATCTGCTGATTTCATCGTCATACCTATGATTGAGTTTGATATAATCCTCGGTATGGACTGGCTTTCGGGCTATGATGCGAAGATTTATTGTAAGAAGAAAGAGGTTACGATTCTTGATGATAATGATAAGGAGCACCTTATTTTTAGAGCAGAATCGTCACCACCTAATTCTTATTTAGATCCACCCCCTGTAGCTCAACTTAATTCAATTATCGGGGAGGAAGAGAATGAAATAACTGTCGGTGAGGAAATAAATGTTCAAATAGAGGATGTACCTATTGTGAAAGAGTTTGTAGATGTATTTCCGGAAGATTTACCTGGACATCCTCCAGAACGAGAAGTAGAGTTTTCCATTGATTTAATTCCTGGATCAAGGCCTATATCGAAGACCCCTTATAGAATGGCCACTGTAGAGCTAGTCGAACTAAAGAAACAACTAGAGGAATTGAGTAATAAGGGATTTATTCGCCCTAATGTTTCTCCATGGGGAGCCCCTGTTCTTTTTGTTAAAAAGAAAGATGGATCTATGAGGTTATGTATCGACTACAGGGAGATCAATGCTATAACGATAAAGAACAAGTATCCCCTACCTCGTATTGATGATTTATTTGACCAACTGCATGGAGCTCAATACTTTTCAAAGATTGACCTTCGATCTGGATACCATCAGTTGTGTGTGAAGAAGGAAGACTTTCCGAAAACAGCATTTCGAACCAGGTACAGGCATTACGAGTTTACTGTAATGCCGTTTGGATTGACCAATGCACCCTCTGTATTCATGGATCTGATGAATAGAGTTTTCAAGGAGTATCTCGATGAATTTGTGGTAGTATTTATTGATGATATATTGGTATACTCCAAAACCTATGAAGATCATGAAAATCACTTGCGCATTATCTTGAAGACTCTGAGGAGGCATGAATTATATGGAAAGTTTAGCAAGTGTGAATTCTGGCTTCAGGAGATTTCTTTTCTTGGCCATATTGTCTCTAAAGATGGAATCTCTGTTGATCCTTCTAAGACCAAGGCAATCCAAGAATGGCCAGCACCTACGAGTATAACTGAGGTACGTAGTTTTATTGGTTTGGCAGGTTATTATCGACGTTTCGTACAGAATTTTGCCCGATTGGCTAACCCATTAACGAAGCTCACACGTAAAGGGGTTAAATTTGTTTGGACAAAAGAGTGTGAAGAATGTTTTGAAGAACTGAAGAGAAGATTAGTCAATGCTCCTATATTGACTCTACCATCGGGGAATGATGGGTTCGTTATTTATAGTGATGCATCGAAGAAAGGACTTGGCTGTGTCCTTATGCAGAATGATAGAGTTATTGCCTATGCATCACGACAGTTGAAAATTCATGAACAAAACTATCCTACTCATGATCTTGAGTTAGCAGCTGTGATCTTTGCTTTGAAGATATGGAGGCACTACCTCTATGGTGAAAAATGTGAGATTTATACTGATCACAAGAGTTTGAAGTATATTTTCTCACAAAAAGAACTCAACATGAGGCAAAGGAGATGGCTTGAATTACTCAAGGATTATGATTGCACGATACACTACCACCCGGGGAAGGCAAACAAAGTAGCAGATGCTTTGAGCAGAAAAGACCATGGAGTTCTGAACATGATGAGAATTGAAAGGGATCCAATTTTCATGGATCTAGTGAAGATGGACATGGGAATAACCAGGGAAGGTGAAACATCAATGCTTTTTCAAATGGTTGCCAAACCATCTTTACTAGAAAGGATTAAGAGTTCTCAGACTGATGATGAAGAAATCCAAAAGAAGATTAAAGCTGTGAATGATGGGATATTGAGAGACTTTGCGTATGAAGGTGGAATTTTGAAATTCGGGAAGAGACTTTGTGTTCCCAATATACCTGATCTAAAAAGGGAATTGCTGGATGATGCTCATAGTTCCAATTTCTCTATACACCCTGGGAGCACCAAAATGTATAGAGATTTGAAGGAACATTTTTGGTGGGACAACATGAAGAGGGAGATTGCTGATTTTGTGTCAAGATGTATGGTTTGTCAACAAGTGAAAGCTGGAAGGCAACAGCCTGGAGGAGTCATGCAACCTCTTCCTATACCGGAGTGGAAATGGGACAATATTACGATGGACTTTGTCATGGGGCTACCAAAGACTCCTAGAAGGAACGATGCAATATGGGTTATTGTTGATCGTCTTACCAAGTCAGCACATTTTCTTGCTATAAGAGAAGATCTACCCCTGGAACGTCTAGCAAGACTATACATTAATGAAGTTGTGAGACTTCATGGAGTACCCCTATCGATTGTTTCTGATCGTGATCCCCGTTTTACTTCAAGATTTTGGAAAAGTCTTCAGAAATCCCTGGATACTGAACTTCATTTGAGCACTGCTTACCACCCTCAGACAGACGGACAATCAGAACGGACTATTCAGACCTTAGAAGACATGTTGAGATCTTGCTCACTTGATTTTCAGGGTATGTGGGATCAATATTTACCACTAGTAGAATTTTCCTATAACAATAGCTTCCATTCGAGTATTCAGATGGCACCATATGAAGCGTTATACGGAAAGAGATGTCGTACACCAACCTTTTGGGATGACGTTGGTGAAAGAAAACTTGTAGGCCCAGAACTGGTGGAGGAAACGGTGGAAAAGGTGAAGGTAATCCAAAATCACATTAAAGCAGCTCAAAGTAGGCAGAAGAGCTATGCCGATAATCGAAGGAAGGATTTGGAATTTCAAGTCGGTGATCATGTTTTCCTAAAGGTATCTCCGTGGAAGGGAGTCATACGTTTTGGTAAGAAAGGTAAATTGAGTCCCAGGTACATCGGACCTTTCGAAATTCTAGAACGAATTGGGGCTGTAGCTTACCGATTGGCAATGCCGCCAAGTCTCTCCAAAGTTCACGATGTGTTCCACGTATCTCTGTTGAGGAAATACATGCCTGACCCAACGCATGTACTCACCTATGAAGATTTAGAACTGGAACCCGATCTGTCTTATTGTGAAGAGCCCATCAAGATTTTGATACGAGAGAACAAGTGCTGAGAAACCGGACGACGCGTCTGGTAAAAGTTTTGTGGAGAAATCATAAGATGGAAGAGGCAACGTGGGAACCCGAAGAACTTATGATGAAGAACCACCCGAGTCTTTTTATGCACTAATACCCTAGAAATTGCGAGGACGCAATTATTTGAAGGAGGGGAGAATGTAACACCCCATGCTTCTACGGTACGTTTCCCTTTGAATAATGCGATAGCGTGTGTTGTACGCAACCTCGAGTTCTAACACACACCACAACTAATTAAACTAGCCGTTGTGAATAGTAATACCTAATTTTTGAAATCATATATATTTTATATTTCAAAATGGACTTCATTTTTGGATTCGGAATATCGAAATTATCCTAGGGTGAAATTTTGGTACTTTTCGGATAACTTTTATATTTTGATGAATAGTAAAAATTACTAAATTTTAATTAAAAACAACTTTTTTAATCAAAATAAGTAATAGTGATAAATTATGAATTTGAGTGGTTTTAAAGTATATTTAGAATATATTTTTACCATTTAATATAATGTTGGTCATTGTACATAATTTTACAATTAAACCGAACATAAACAAGTGTCAATCTTTTGATAGTTATTATCTCTTAAAAACACGCTTTTTGTTTTAACAGCGGGAATTAATTTTAAATTAATTTCTGCCACTTCTGTGTTTTGAATTTAGGAAAATGGATTCCATATTTGGAATCAGGATGTCCAAATTATGTAAATAGGTAACTTTTATTTTTAGACATTTTGAATAATTACTGCGGTAAATATTTTATTTACCATGGTTAAGGGTAAATCCGGTAAATAAGGGTTAAAAAAATAATATTATAATAATACAAAATTACCCTAAAACGTGTCCTAACCTTATTGGTGTACACATACCCGACCATGGGCATCCTTGGGTCAATTTGGGGACCCCTTGGAGCCACTTGTAAGTGATAATGACACATTATATTAATAAAGTTAAAATAAAAATAAAAATTGCATAAGATTACATCTTTTAGAAGAACAATTTTTACATAGGGTTATACATGTTGGATTTTCGATTATAAATATTCATTAGAAAGATAAAAAGATTTCCTACATAATGATATTTTATTTATAATTTTTAGACATTAAATAAGTTATTTTATTTATGACACAATGATGATGCAGTAATTACTATAATAGTGAAAAATTAAAATAATTGATATTATGAATACCCAAATAAATATAATATGAAACTTTTAATGAATTAAACTAATTTTCTAGGCTAATATGATATATTAGGATTGATTTAATGGACTTTGTTCGAAGTAATCAATCTGTTATGAGTTTCACAAAAATCAACTATTGAATAGTGTCAAAATTGACATAAAAGAGTTCTTAAAACAAATATTATATTATTAATTGATATTAAATTCCTAAAAATCTAAGGTTCGGCCAAGAGACTTATATTATGATAGGTTAATCATTAATGGACCACTTGGGGGTCGCTTGGATGTATATAGTAAGTTTATTAACCATAATATATAAAAATACAAAGAGACATTGTAAAAGTGAAACTAATTAACTTAGAGTTAATACTTAAAGATAAGGTTAATATAAGTACCCAAACCTGTCTAAATTCTATTGGATGAGTTGTTTTCGACCTATCCCCACCTCATCCTTTGAATAGTCAACTTTGGAGCCTTTAGAAACCGAATATGAATTTATTATAAATTAATATTTCTAGCTTTTCCAAAGGTGCCCCTCACCCCTCTTATAAAAGGGCACTCCTCCTTCTCATTTCTTCACACATTCAAAGCCTTTTGGTTCGGCCAAACTCTGCCCAAATAATCTCCCAACATCCCTCACTACAACCTAGAGGCCTTAGTTTGATCAGAAAGCCAACCTAAGGAGCCCTTTTGATCAAATCAAAAGGAAGAACCCGAAGAAGAGGTAATGATTTTACCACCCTTTTCTAAGTTCATTTCTTCTTCCACTTCTTCTTCCTTTGTTCTTACCATTATAAAATAATAACTCCAGTATCTCACATATACTGTGATGTTATTATAAGTATGGTACAACCATATTCAGTATTCTATCCACCCTTTGAATAACATGTCACCATACGTGCGTACGTACGGCTTACCGTCTCCACGTCGTGCTGTAATTGTTATTCAATATAATATTATTTGGATGGGTATAATAATGATGTGTAACTCATGTAAATAATAAATATAACATGTTAATGATTCTGTATATATGATATACCATTCATTTATATATTATTTTAATATCAAAAGAATGATATTGTCGCTCGTGCGTACGTACGGACTACCGTCTCCACGAACGTGATGAGATTCATTCTCCATCGTATCCATTCAAGTATAATTATCATTTTATAATTTAAAAATTATGTTTAAGGACTTGATATCATTCTGGATATGAATAAGATACAACAAACATGGCTTATGTAACAAAACATATAAAAGAAAATGAGTAAGTTAACACCCGAAACGATGATAATTCTAAGATATTATTAATAAATCAATGTTAAAAGATCATATATGATATCATATTAATATATATGATTCTTGTATAATTTAATAACAATTATTTCACCATTATACAGGAGGTTAACCTACCCCAACAAAGGAAAAGTACAAGGTAAGGGTTATTTCACAATCTCTTCATTATCCGAGGTTGTTTATATGTAATAATCTACTGGGATCTCTTTATCATCCACATCCATGTTTCTTAAAAATGTATTTCAAAACATTTTTACTATTTACAAGAATATGGGTTAAAGTCATTTATACCCTTTTTGACTTTTATAAGAGGTTTATAAAGGAATCTTTCTGTCGTTTTCAAAACAAGGTCCTTTTTAACCTTTTCGACAAAATTGAGGTAAGAATGTTTTTTTTAACTCATACGGCGGGTGCGGTTATTTTCCGCCGTTATAAATCATCTAAGCTTTACTTACAAGATTATAAGAATATTTTCAAAGAAAATGTCTTATTTTATATGGATCTTAAATGATTTCAAAATTAAAGGAGATATTTCTTTAAAAAGAATTTTGATTTCATCTATGTCAACATCCTTTGATGGATTTTAAGATTATTTGAAGTCGATTTATTATGATACAAAACTTCTATATTGTATTGAAGGTTTTGTGATATGTTTGACTGTGGATGTGCTATTTTTATACCATTCATAGTTTATTGTGAAAGTATTGACATTTCATATGCTAGTTTTAATACGAATGTTTATGTCATGTTTAAACCTTTTCATATGGGAATGCATTGGACTTAATAAGTGACGGGTGGAGCCCGCTATAGCTCCTCGATGCATCGGTAGGTCTCATGAGACAAACTAGTGTCTTGGCACAAGGCCTTGACAAAATCTTATTTGTAGTCTTGGCACGAGGCCTTGGCTATGTGGTTATGATAGTCTGGCATTATGCATTCCAACATTATGAAAGTGGTTATTGATTTTTGCATGTGATTATTCGATTAGTAGAATATCCATGTGAATAAGTAAATGGCATTATTTCATTTTATTTATGCCATACCATGTTGAAAGTTCATATTTAAAAGGCTTTTGTTTTAGTTATACATTGCCTTAAATGTTTATTCTTATTTATGAAAGTTTCTGCTATATTGTTATCCTTACTGGGCATTTGAGCTCACCCCTTTTCTATGTTTTATTTTTCCCAGGATGTGAAGAAGTAAGTTATGAATGACCTGCAGGGATTTTATGAGGGGTTAATAGTGTGGATTGTGGAAACATTATGTTGTTGTAGTAGTTTTTCATTTTATGATGTAATGTAAAACTTATGAATATATCTAGTGTTTCCAAAGCTACTAAACCAATCGGTCTTTCGAGATTTGATCTTTCTTGTGATCATGCCAATGTTATGTAATAATGCACCGACTCTGGGTAACTGGGGTCGGGGCGTTACATGTACGGTGAAATACCACCGCAATAAACAATGATTGTTCAATTTCCTTACCACCTATCATAGTGTCCATTAAGAACAAAACACCATTTATATATGTTTAATATGATATTTTATTTTTTAAAAGATTATTTATTCATATTTACAACTCATACCTTTTACGTTCCATTTTTTATTAATACGATAATCTCGTTTGAGGAAGTGTGGAAAACCACCACCTCAAAGCGATGTGATTCATTTACAAAGCACATAGAATGTAATAAGGATTGTTTTAGTGAAATTATATAATATATATGATATAATAATGATAATATAAAAATTATATATATAAATAAATAAATACATACATATATATATATATATCATTTACATACTTTCAATTAATATGACAATAAAAATAGAAAAAAGTTCATGCGTACGTATGACTTACATCTCCAAGAACATTGTATTCCTTTTTACACTTCTATATTAAATATATTTTTATAATATACATACATAGAATATAATTTGGGTTTATATCATGGTTTCTATTATGGAATAATGATATATTTATAAGGACCAATGATATATGAAATTAAGATATATGAGAAGAATAAAGATAATATTACCCGATGTGAATCCTCAACATAAAATAGTTAACAAGAGATTAATATAATGTAATAATCAGTATGTAAATAGAATCAGATATAATTATATGGTTAAATTAAATACATATAATAAATTTATCTTTATTATATTTATGGATTTAATGAGTACAACAACAATCAAGATACAAGGTATGTGGATTTCTTCCAACATTTTAATTTTCATCAAATACAGGCTATTTTTACCCCTCTTTCCTTTTGTGTGGTGTATGTACTAAACATCGAAGTATTGTATGTATATTTTATCAGAATTTATGGTTATTACATTATCCATTTTATGAAAGTTAATCTTTGGTGTTAATGTTTCAGAAGATTAAAAATAAAAAAAAACAGTTTTGTCTCAATTTTCCATCTTTAATACTCATGTTTTTCCTAATGGTAAACTATTTTATGAGGTGTATAAAAATCCAATTTTAATGTAACATATTTAATATATTTTTAATTGAGATTTTAATTTTAATTAAACTATATACACTTACATAGAGAGGTTGATCACAAGTTACTGTGTTATAATAGTTTATTGAGACAGTCTCTTTATTTTTGAATATTGTTTATATTCATGCTTCCCATGATGAAATAATCAGATCCATCAATCCAGAATACTAATGATATTGCTTATCCACCAGTTATTCATGATATCCTCATGTGTTCGAAAATTTTCCCACTCATTGGCTCATATGATTAATTTTTTAGGTAAAATCTAACTGTCTCTCTCTTGAGTCAAAAATTTATTTTATTAAAAAACCATGTTTTTGAAAATGATATCAAAAATGATTTCTAAAGATCCCTAAAGGTCATTATCATTGAAAAAGTATTTTGATTTAATTTATTTTTTCCCAATATATCTTTATAATTAGTTTAATTCTTTCCAATGAAAAACATTTTCAAAAGGTTTTACATTATAAAAATCATTCTTTCAGAGAAGTAATGATATTTTCCTCGTGAAATGTTTTCAAGAGATCCTAAAAAATTATTTACTATATAATATAATATCCATAGGTGTTACAAATTACTTTATGAGAATTTTATTTGAT
This sequence comes from Viscum album, assembly GCA_963277665.1. Classification (NCBI taxonomy): domain Eukaryota; kingdom Viridiplantae; phylum Streptophyta; class Magnoliopsida; order Santalales; family Viscaceae; genus Viscum; species Viscum album. The sequence continues at coordinate 1,346,206,848 of OY728164.1, forward strand.
GTTCCCATTAATATTCTTTCTATGAATATATTATTTTTTGATGGAATAATATTTATGGAAGTTGTTTCACATTCATAGGTTATATGATTTTTAAATCCAATTTTTTTCATAGGGTATGTTTATGATGAAATTATTAGGAAACTATTCTATTTAAATAGGCTATGATTTGATTTCATGTTTTTTATAACAATTTCATTGCATGGGTTATGATATGAATATTTATGGTCCTATGTCACACGTATGAATGATTTCACAATGACATGGGTGGGACCTGTATCTCTCTATAATGAATTGGGTAATGATTTATAAGTCAGGAGATAGAATATAATGTTCATAGGAATGAACCTTGACTATTTAGATGGACATGGGAGTGAACCATGACAACCAATAAGGTATGAGTAGTGAACTCATGCAACAATTATTTCCCTAGGAGGTAACCACAACAACCAAGGTTGTATGGGGAGTGAAACTATACTACCAAGAAGTTATTGAAAGATATTACTTATATACTATAGAAGAAATATTATACGATTATGAGTTTTCTATAATTCCGAGTTTTATTCCAATGTTATTGAATTTATGGATTACATTATTTATTTCATTTTTCATCATGTAAATTAAACTACCAAGCTTTATTCCATGATTCATTTATATGGCATTCAATATGTAGGGTATGATCTTCTCATTTAATTATCATGTTCTCATATAATTATTCTCATGATTATGCTTACATGTGTCCCTAGTTTACCCACACTAAGCATTTGAGATCACCATTTTTGGTTTACATCACCAGTTAATGAATATATTTATTGTGGTTGATGTGTTTAGGATGGGTGATTGTTATGAAGAACCTATTGGGATATAATATAGATCATTTATTTACCTGTTTTTATGTTTTTATGTTTCAAAAGCACTATACTAACTTGGGCTTCATGCGTCTTCTTCTATAAGGTTTTTTGTATTCTAACAAAGCAATATAATGTTAATGTGTGTCAAGAATGGGTCGTTATATTAGTAAAAAATAATATGAACAAAAAATCTATCACAAAAACTCCTTGAAATAAGAAGGACCCCACCCTAAAGCCATCCATATTAGCACCTACATGATGTGAAGATTTAGCACTAGTATCCACCACCACCACCACAATAAATCATTCCTTTACTAGGTTCATACATAAAAAGATTATATAAACCCAATGGTTTATTTAGGGTGTTAGAAAAATCCCAAATGGATGACACAAAAAAATAATTATTCCATACTATAATAATATGATACAAATTACTATGAAAAATTTTATAAGAATATTTGAATAAAATTATAAGAAAACGTTTTATGGAAACATTATCATGAAACACTCTCGATTGTTATTAGTTGTTATAATTAAACATTATCTAAATAGAAATGTACAAAATGTCTACTATATGATTAAAAAATGAACCACATAGCATGATAATCTTATCACAAAAGAGAACCATGGTAAATCTATGTAATTAACTAGCACATATGGGACTCTATGAACCTTTTTCCTTGATGATGAAGTTATCCAATAAACTTCCAAAAGTGTTCCCATGCATGAGCCACTAGAGGGGATCACATACTATGTTCCAGTTGTATCAAAATCATAATTCAATACCAATATTGTTCCCATGCACAAGCCACTAAATGGGATCAGATCCAAAGGTCTTTGGGTCTTTGGGTATCTCATATGTTTAGTTATTACTGTATAATCAATCCATCTAGAAGGATTTTTGCCTCACAATTGTCAAAATAAAATATCATACTATTTATAGTTCTCCCATATAGTTACATAGGATTCATTTTTTGATAAAATTTCATTACATACATCACATTAATCATCACTATCACATACAGATGCCAAGAATCACAAGAAAAAATGGTAATCAAAAAATTCATGATTCATGTTGATCCAATGTTCCAAATCCACATGGAAACCACCATTTTACATAAAAACCCACTTTATATTATGTATACTCACCAAAACATTTGAAAATACATTTCAAATCACTAGTAAAATTTACAAATCCCATCTAGAAATTCCACCAGAGGAACACATATGGAATTCATCCATTTTCATGAGAAAATCTACATTTCAAATTAAAACTCACATCAAAACCATTCTATAACATGATTCATACAACATCCAAAATTCAAAGACACGTTTAAGGATAATAACAAGGAATCCAACATGAAATAAAATCCATTTCTCTTGGAATGTACATTGTTAACAAATTAAAACTATTGAATATATTCTTTTTCATTTCACACTAGGAATATAAAAAATATTTAAAAAAACACAATCAATAACACATGAAACATAAAATATTTCCTTATAAAACACAATTCCATCACCTGTGTATCTCAAAAACTTTACAAAATATATTTTTCATGACACATATAATCCATATAACACATTTACATAATCAAATAGTCAATTAAAAATCATCTAATAATAGAAACGCATTGAACCACCTACATCACACCTGGAAACATATGAAAACTAGTGTGAAACACAACCGCACCAAAATAAGACCCTATATAAAAATTATTGAACAAAAAAATAAATATTCCCCCAAAAACCATAATATAAAACCCTCATTGAGTCATACAAACCACTAGAAAATTAAAACCCATGAAATAAGGAAGAAGAACCCTATATGTTGGTTGAAATCGAAGTAAATGATATATACATGATGATTTATCAAAACAAAAGTTCCAAAAAGCCCAAATATTGATGCTGAAGAGGTAAAAGGAGGATAAGAGGGACTTAAAATCCATAATAAGTTATATTCGGTGGGATTTCAGGGTTAAATCCAATCATGATGAAAAGGGGAAGTTATCATTTTAAATGAACTTGATAGGTCACATGATTTTACCACAAGGTTATACAAACATTTAGGTAACATTGTATCCATCCTTGTCCGATAGTATCATTACGTATGGTTAGCTAACTTGGTTTTTCATACCATGCACCAACCATGCGGTCACCAAAATCAAAAATAAACATTTGTCACATTTTTCCAGGGTGATGGTTTACGATTTCCAAAAACTTTGTTCCAACCATGAGCCGCCTACTTCTAATCCAAAAATAATTATTTTATTACAGAAAAATAATGGTTAAATATAATGATAAATTCATGAACAAAAATAAACTGTTGAATTCCTCAAAAAATGTAATGGATGTGGCAATTCTCCCCACCATGAATACTCTCCACCCTTAGAAAGTCAACTCGAAGAATAATAAGATTATGAAAAGGGATAATTCTACTGAAAAATATTCTTCTACTCTAATGTCACATTCTCAAAACTAAAATGAATCGATTGAACAAATATTAATAGAATACACTACCAAAAAATCAAATTTTCCTAAGAATCCATAACATTACTAGTCGTTCAAACAGAGAAAAAGACAGCTATAATTTAAACTCTTCCCAACACAACAAATTGGAAGGATTTGGGTAACAAATATTCAGATAATAGCAATGGTAAAATGTTATGAATTAATTCCAATTGATAGTCAAAAGGTAACTTGTATACCCATATACCAATCTTCTTGATGATCTCAAAAAGTAGGACATGCATCAATGTCAACATTCCATGCTTACCCAAACTATGGTGACACAAGTGAGGTGACCCATTTAGGAACACCTGGTCACCCATTGAAAAATCTATATCCTGGATCCTCTTATGATAATATGAAATATGAATTTTCTTTGTTTTCATTAAATTTTTCAGGATCAACTAAATTTTATCAGAAGTTTATATCACAAGGATCAGTTCCAACAATGGGGTATCCTCCACATATTGTTGATAGAAAGTAGAACGACTCTATTGCCCATAAGGAACCTCAATATAAGCCATTAAAATCTAATATTGGTAACTATTATTGTATGAAAACTCATAAAATCTCTAATATCAATCCCAAAAACCTTGAAAATCTAAAACACATTTCTAGGGAATATCTTTAAATATCTGATTCATCCACTCCGTTAAATAATTTTTTTAGGTCGTATTTCGTATCCCACAAGATGTATGACCCCATTTTCATTTGATGTCCTCCCTAAAATCAAAAGTCAAAATGAGGGTTAAGGTATGTAAAATTTAGCAAATTAACACCATGATGCAACATATCTTCTGGACCATACAACTGACCTAGCTCATCCACCTTGGTTGATTACCTTATTGTAACCAAATGGGATGATTTATTAAGATGTTATATTACTAAACCAATGGAATTTCTCCTATATTCTCTAAGAGGTAAGACAATAATAAAATCCATTTAGATATTGTCTCACTCATATGCAAGAATAAATTTTGGTTGACGCAAACTGGAGGGCCTTTGGTTCTCTTGTACGACCTAATCACATGTATAACACCGCAATATGAAGACATCTATATCCCATATTATGCCACACCACTAGAAAATTTGATGAACATGACAAAGAATCTTGGTGGATACAAGATGAAATATACAGTAAGACTGGTGTAAATTTTTATTAACAACATCCTTTTTGGCAATGACACTATGAAGTGACCCTTGAGGAACAAGACTCCCTTAGGACAAAACAACCAATCACAAGGGGTCTCCACAACATTTAGAAATTATAGTATTCAATAAAAACTCATAACATGGGTTCCCATACTATGAAAACACTATAAGGGAATGTGTTAGAAGTATAATGTCCATGAACACAACTTTGATGTGTTCCTTGGTCTTCAGGTGAATATGAGTTAAGATCCCCACCATTAAACAGTCATCATTGGATTATTTCAATGACTTAACCATTAAATTCATACTAAAATCATGTAAAAAATTACCCTTACCTAGGGTATAGAAAATATCAAAATTGATCCCCTAATGGTACTCAACCCAACAATGCTACCTTAAATTAAATTCCTTATGGGAAAAAATGTAGGCTGAACAACTATGAACTGAATTAACAATAAAACTCTCTCCATAAATAAAATGATCCCATGGCTTTAGGGAATGAATAAATTTTTCTAACTCTAGGTCATTATTGGGTAATTGATTCCATGCGTTCAGATTTTCCGAGAACTATAAGACACCACATGGTCATCCAGCATAATCACACACATAAAACCCACTCATATTAAATCTCAATAGACCATATATCTCATTCTGGGTTTCAAAATATTAAAATAGGGGATATATCAAACCAATGATTTATATCCACAAAATATACATAACACTCTTAACTACATTAAATATTTATGCCCTTCTGGTTAAGCACTATCATGGTTGTAGAAAGCAAAGAGTAATATAAAAAAACTGAATGTATTTGTTTTCAACAAATTTTGCACGAGTGTGACCAACTAAGTCATCATTTTCAATTCTCGCTAATATGTGGATTGTACCCCCTATTCAAACATTCCAAAGGCTGGTTTCATTCATCACATATTCAAATATTTTTTCATCATGAACAAAACCTGATGTTGGGACGCCGATTCCTGCATCTGTGGACTCCTCATCAGAACTCATTTCCCAGTTTGGTTCTCCATTATAGATTAAGTTTTTATTGGTGAATCTAATTACTATTTACATTCCTTTGTGGACACTGATTAATTACACGGATTCTATCAAGACATTCCAAGGGGTCAGGTCAGGGAAAAAACCTTGGGTTAGGAGAGTAATAACACTGGGCATCGATGGAAAATCAGGAAATTGAAACACTGAAAACAATTATTCTTACTCCTCAAAGGTATTCTCAAGGTCAAAAGAACATTAGGATTCCAACATTTTTTGAGTGTTATCTTATTTTATAGGAATATCTTTGAGGTTTTCTTGAGCTTCCCATGTTTAACATAGGGAATGTCATGGGTTTAAAATCTAGCAGAGATTGATTAGACTGATCAGAAAACATATGAATGTGTGTTAGTTATGAAAATCCCAAAGAGGGAGAACCTAAAAGGTATTTAAAATGGATGGATTAAAATTCCCATATATGACGGACCCGAGAGTTTCATTTCATTTGATCATGTTGCAATGCGCCCATGGTATAATGTATCTGAATGGAGAATATTAGAGTCAATGTTTTTCAAGATAACTTCAGTGTTCCATATCTAGGGGACATGTTGTGAATCCATTAAATGATTTAATTAGATACATTAGTATCTATATAATTCAGAACTTCTATGGGGTTTCCAAAATGAGAAAGGAATTCAGTGTAGAGGATTACCACTAAAATTCAAGTAATGTATATAAAATAACAATCTACTCATGATGAATTTTTTTATTAAACCATAATATATTATCCTACTTAAATAGTAATTCAAGTGGGATTGACAATGATTTTATGAATTAAAGAAGAGTGAACATTATGGAATAATTTCTGGGGAATATATAGTATTGGAATAAGTGTTCATTTACTTTTTTTTTCTCATGATTCATCTTGAAATTATAATTCACGAAAATCATATTCATTTTTTTGGTGTTCTACATATAAAAAATTGTAAATGTATCTATCATGATAGAAAAGATAGGAAAAACAAAGATCAACCATTAGATAATATTAGTGACTGAATCATCTAAATAATAATGTTTTATGTGTGTTATTTATCGATCATTCTCTCATGAGTAAATCATCACAATGAATATAATTTCTTTGAAATAATTTACTATAATTTAATTTTCATAAATGTTGAAATACAGTTTTTGGTTACCATTGAATAACAAAATCTCATAGGCGGTACACTCTCCCCAAGGTCAAAAAATTAAATCATAAAATGAATATAATGTTTAAATATATGAATCTCTAAATTAATAACCATAGAATTTTTTGATCATGAACATTTATTTATTTCCTACTATCCATAGTGTATGGATATATAGGGTTAAAATTTATTTGAATGAATATTTTTTTAACATCCATGAAAGGTGAAAAAGAGAGATGTAAAACGATAATGTATAAAATATTGATGATTTCACTTATAGACTATTTATATTAGTTTTGAATGAAACTTTATAATAAGTTGAAGGTGGCTGATAAAAATATAATATGAAATATTAAAAAATAATAACATTGTAAATAATAAATCATTGTTCTGATATATTATTTTATATTTTTATTCCATATAATTATTATGATATTAATTATCTAATTATTTAAAGAATAATCAAGAAAAATATATATCCATGAGATAAAAAAACTCATTTTTTAAAATATGTAGGCTCACAACTAAAAAATTTAAAATAATGTGGACTAAAAAATTTAAATTTTATAGAAAAAGGCCACATCAATTTTCTATTGTCATTTCATATTTCTATTATACTCTTAGAGATAAGGTTCTCCATTTTTTTTAATTTTATAAATGTGTTTCAATAGTTAATAATATTTAGTATTGATCAATTAGTTAGTTCTTGAATAATTCAATATTCAATTAATGACAAAGGAAAATTGATGTTGGAAATGAACCATAATAAAAAAAAATTCATGAATGATGTTAATATAAATAATATAAAAATATTATTTACCTAGAATAATAAATCATCTAAAGATAATATGTAACAAAATATTATTTAGTAATTTCATAATAAAATAAGTGTAAATGGATGAAAAATAAGAAAATGTTGAATTGTCCCCATAGTGAGAGATCTGTCACCAAGATTCATCTTCTTTCCTATCCTCACTACTAATGATGATTTATTTATACCAATTCCATATTCTCTAAATTTTTTAGTTTCACAAAAAAATTGTAATATATATATACACAAATCTTATATTTTCTCCACTTCCACGTGTCACTCGCACAACACACCACATCCTTTTTTCACAGGTGTCAGCCATCCAATGCCCTGTGACCCCCCTTTAATCCTATTTTCATCCATCTTATTTGTCCCACTCCTGCTCTTGCTTGGGTTTCATATCATCACGACCGATGATCCCCTAAAACCCCCACCTCTATCAACATCCATCTTCCCATTATGCAGCACTTCATCCATCTATTTCTCTGACATGCCCCTTCCCCAGTTTATCCTCACCTCTCTGTCATCTTCATTATCCCTCTCGGTCTTAGGTTTGACCAATTAGAAACCAAGGGTATCTAAAATTCCCCGACGCCAGCTTGATCATCTTTCCATCGCCCCAATATAGTATTTCCCCAACACCTCAACTTCTTCTCCCTAGTCAAGGTTCTGCATTCAATTTCCCCAGTCTAGGTTTTCATCTCCACGCTTCCTTGGCCTCAGCCTTTGCCTATAGTTGCTTCACCTTCACCTACTCCGCCTCCGCCTACTCTGGCTCTACCTCAACGAATCCACTTACTCCGCCTCTTCCCCCATCACCGTCTTTCCATTTTTAGGTGTTCTATTAGTGAGGTTGGGGCCTCTATTCACCCATTCACACAATATGTTTTTTTTTCAAATATTCACTCAAATTTTCCTTTTATCGTCAAAATCATTACATTTTGGTTTAAAACTATCTATACCTCTTAGTTTTTTTTTCTAGAATTTTATTTCAGTAACCTGTATTGAAATTCATGGTTATTTATACGAGGTTAATTTGTGGATGATGTGTCACTACTATACATATATGTACATTATTTCATTTCATTGTATTTTTATTATAATTCATTCAATGTTTTATTCATCACTGGGTCAATTTATCCATCTATTTTTTGATTCATAGGTGATGAAATTTTTTGTCATTTGCATTATGGTATGTTCTCCTCATGCCATTTAGGTTATGTTAAATTAACCTATTTGAGCAGTAATGAATGGTTTTTTTTGCACCATTCTGTAATTTTATTGAAGTAGTTTTAGTGTTTTATTCATCACAGTGTCAATTTATTAATCTAATTTTTGATTCATAGATGCTGAAATGGTGGTAATTACCATTTTTTTATGTTCTCCTCTGGCCGTTTAGGTACTGTTTAATTAATCTATTAGAGTAGTAATGAAATGGTTTATGTTGCATCATTCTTTAATTTTTTTGAAGTTGATCTAGGGATCTATTTGTTCATATTTATTTAATATTCAAATTCAAATTCTACTTCCCTATTTATATCTTTTCGAATTTGTAAACTGGAATATATTGGTTTATATTTGTTATATATCCATTTATATTTAATTTTATGTTTCACATTATATTGCACTTTATATTTGTTCATGTTGTACTAAAATTGTCTTTTACATTCCTGTTTTTCTAGCTGTTTTAATATAACTTTATATTGAAATTTATATTAAAGTTTATATTGCATCATAATTTATTGTGATTGAATTTTCCTTGTATATTATATTATCATGAATGTTGTTTCATTAGGCAGAATACCATTTCCTTCTTCAAGCATGCATTATCATGCATCCTCATATGTGAGTTTCGATGATACTCTTTATTTCTGTATTCCAGTGATTAATATTTTTTCTTCCATATATGAAGTTGCTTCAATTTGGTTTTATTTGCACTTCAAGAAACCATATAAATGTATTACAGCCCATGGTTTGATAATTTACTTGAGTATTGTGTTTCCTTATAGTTTTTATTAACGTATAGCAAATAATTACTTTATTGTTTTTCACTGATGTTTTTTATCAACTTTATTATAATGAATGATTTTATGTGGCTCTTGAGGCTTTTTTGTGTAGTGTCTCATTTGATGGCCCTCTTATGGAACATGGAAAACTTGACTAATGGTTTCTCTTTCAATACTACTCCATTTTGGGAACACACATTCTATTTTATTTAAATTTAAAATGGCCTATTACAAAATAATTCTCCACTTTTAGCTATGCTAATAATTTTGTTTGCTAATACACTCTAATGAAAGTATAATATCATAAAATAATTAATCTTAATGGGAAATTTATATACATTAAAATAGATAATCCATGTACTGATATTTATTGATTGTTTCCTGTAACAAATTTTTCCCACATTATGAATTGTTATATTTTTCTCCAGTTGAACAGATTTACATTTCAAGGAATTGTCACTATTTTTTTAGTGAAACACATTTCTCTACATGTAAATAGATTTAGAAGTACTAGAATATTTATGTTAATAGTTGATGTCTATCAAAATAAAGTGATTTTATCTTTAAAATTTAATAGATTTACCAATTATGTTATTTTCTAATTCATGTCGACTCATGTATGTGTCATTTTTTTTCCAAGTGAACACATTTTTGAGTTGAACATGTTTACATTTCTAGGAAATGTAAATTTTTGTGTTTCTCAGAAAAACTAATTTCTACATTAGTGATCAGATTCACCATTAATGGAATATTTATGTTGGTATTTTATGTTTGTTACAATAAATTGAGTAAATATGTACTATTGAATAGATTAAGGAATCAACTGAATTTTCTATTTATGTTGACTTATTTTATTGTTAATTTTGTTTTCCAATTTAACATATTTACCAGTTTAATAGATTTATCATTACTATATTAATTTTTTTCCATTAAGATGATCCTAGAAGGTCCTCGATAGGATCTGGGCAACCCTTACATAGATTGGGATTACCAGTTATGCGATCCAAGTAACCCTTCGGAGAGATGTTATATCTTTCACGTAGGTTGTGATTGACCTTTATGCAACTCAAGATGACCATTACATGACACAAAAATGGCCCTTACATGTTTTTTACTACCCTTACATGAATCAAGATTATCATTTAAGCTATAGATGAAAACCAACCTTACTCTTACATGAACATATAATACTCATCCCTGAGTTTTATTAACCTCACATGAATCATAATTTATATTTCATTAATGGATTAAAATCGAAGTTGCCATTTTTCTATCATATAAAAGCCTTAAGTGAGGTAGATTTAACTCTATAAAATACTAGATTTATCTTACCCACAAGAAGTGTTTTCTGTATAATACAAAATAAAATGAAAAATAATGATGCATACACAACCATAATATGTTTCATTAACTAAAAATTTTCTGCTTGTCTCTACGATTAAGTTATCTTGTTTCAGGTATCCTGTTCTTTTATAATAATAATATCTTTCATTTACTCACACTCTTTTTCAATTACATATTGTAGGGTTCAAAATAGCGGTTTACCAGTTGGGCGATCATATGTGGACTACAATGCATAATAAATGTGATGGGAATTGTCTTTTCATTGCTGGGTGTTGTTTAGTTTCGATGGTTTCATCATCCAATATCTATAATTATGACCCGCCTCTACTAGATTTGTTGTCTGCTTCATCAACTACGGTTTCCAGCTCTGAGCAGTGGTACGTGATAAGTCAGAGTGCTTAATTTTGGACTGTCCCAACTTAATTTCAGTTTCTAATCACATCAAACTCTGACTAGTTTTACGTTCTATGCCTTATTTCAAACAAACAGTAATGTTATCCATTATTAAGTCTTAAATTATTACTATAAATATTGGGTCCTATTTCAGTTATCATGGAAACTATAATTACTTTTAATCATAGAAGGGGATGATTTCAGACATTTTGGGAAATTTTGTAGAATTAGTACATCCATACAAGTTGTATTATGTGAAATTTATTGATTTCTTATCCCGAATCACTTATGAATTAGTATCCTTGGATAGATTTCACCTATATCAGTCCACTAGTGTTTTAAAACCTTGGAATGTTTCCACATCCTGACCTATATGATCTTCTATTTCTGGGATGATTACCTAATGCCACATCTTGACCTATACCATCTTATATTTCTGGGATGATTACATAATAACTAGAATATTTTTTTGTATATTCCCCTTCATATATTAATAACCTATCATATCTATTATATTAATAACATATCACTTTTAACACCAAATCACCATCTTGAATAGTAGTTGTTGTCGACTATTTTATTTTCTTGATGGAATATACACCTTTTTCCATGGTACATACTATTGGTTTTTCATGATATATCACACCTTTACAATGAACACTATACCAAATGCTCAATTGATACTACAGACACTCAATACTATACAAACCATCAATTTAGAAATTAATAACATCTGTGTTTCTATATTTTCAACTGAAGATTCCATTTAATTATTTTAATAATAGTCAAATTGATATGTTTTATTAATGAAGATGTTTACATTTCTGTTACATTGATTTTTTATTTTCTGTAATATATTTATATGTTTATCTATGAGATAATATGTTTTCTATTTTAGGTTTCTAAACAATGAATATTCGGTTTTTCATTCATAAATAAAGATTTCATTTTTTCAAATATCTATACCATTGTGTTTTTTATGGTGTTAATGATTTTTTTCATAACAATATATCTGTTTTGTATGTTTTTATATTGGAAGGGATATATGCTCTTGTAATGAACAAAACATGTATTTGAGTTGTTTAAAAAATAATAATTTCTCTTTTTTGTTGAGGCACAATGTTTTTGTTAAGGTGGTTTTGGACCAACTAGTTTGCAACATGGTAGGCAGTGATTCTAGCAGCTCCAATAATGAGGAAGTTAATGGATACATATACAGCCATATCAGAACACACATGGTATCCCTATTCAGAAATTTTAATTCATCATTTCTAGAATTGGAATTATACATTTCAATCATTTTTGGGATTTTTTCCATAATGAGTTTTAGGAATATAATTCTGATATACTCCCAGAAGATGAACATGGAATGGATACTGTATAATTATCGTTGAAAAAGGTCTTCACAAGAAACAAAGGCATAAAATCATCTCACCTTTTATGTATTAAATCCGCTGTTACACCTTTTAGTTCATGAATATTTCATTCAGCTACCATTATAATTCTATGGTAATACAAAGTTCCTGTGATGTTTATTTGTATAGTATCCATATAACAAATACGGAAACATCTTATTGTTATATAGAGAGTTCATTGGTAATAGTAAATAGGATCCATTGATATTATATCATAATGTTTGGTCTATTCATTGGTTATATGTAAAGATGTTGAGTAACTAGATAGGGTATCTATTTCATTCTCTGATCTCCTTACATTAAACTATAAATACCCTCAGGTTCTATGTATGTCTATGTTACCGTAATCATTGCATCCACATTTATTTTACTACAAGAATAGATCACGAAAAAATATATGGATCTTATTGACAGTTCCAATAGGTATAGAATGGTATAGACTGTGCAAATAGTAAATCTTAGGAAAATACAGTGACTTTTCCAGGAATGTGTATTCATGAATGCATTAACACATTTTTATTTTCCTTTTTTTATCCACAAGAACTAGTTGAAGATGTGCATAGAGGTATGTATCTTATCATCTTTAGATGGAATATGATAGCATGCCATGTATTTCAACGTTGTGATCATATGTTTTTCAAGTTTACTACCCACATTTTTTCTCTTTTCAAGAGAGCCCTTCAAATTCATTCGTTGATGTATATTAATGAAATAGAAACAGTTATTGTTTTCATGTTTGCATGACTAATGGGGTTCTTAGATAAGTTTATTTTTTATCAAATCACATTTAAATCCAGAATTGTTGTTCACATGTATCAAATAGTGAAAATTTATTTTATATTCCATCATTTTTAGATCGAAATATTACTATTATAATTTTGAATGAATCCTTTTGAGTCACTAAATAAGGAACTATTTTCATATGATACTGTAAAAAACTCCATGAGTTACCATTTTGTTAAATGGCCGAGCATAACATTTTCATATCTATTTTTGAAGATAACTGCAGTATTCTGAATTATTATATCTGTGTCCAGTTAAACTAATTAAATATATTTGTTTTAACCATTTTATTTTTCAAAAATAGATTTCACTACTTTGGATTTGAGATGACTGTTTACTGGATGAAAATGGTCAATAACAACATCAATCCAATGTAATGGGACAATTTATATTTTCATATTTGTTTCTTCTCCTTTATTTATTAATATTCATTCCCAATTAACATTTCTTCTTCATTTCCTTATTCGTGTTCCCTCATTTTACCCATATGTTATTTTATGTTACCATTGATGAAAAACTACAAGTTTACTTGCAATGTGGGTTCTTGTGTTTACATTGTAGTGTGGTTTCTTCTGTTGAAATAGAAGTCTATAGAAATTCCATTCCTTATTAAGAGCATGTTGCATCATAAAACCATGATGGGGAGATCACACTGGAAAAACATTAGGTTTTGGTGAAGTTCATCTTCACTTTTGGATACTTTCGTGGTATCATGTTGAAGCATGAAATCCATTTCCTCTTCATTGTCACCCATCACCCGTTTTATGGATTTGAGATTCAGAAATAGATTTTTTTGGTGCCAGCCTCTAGATTATGTTGGATCCTATAGGATAATTAAAAACCAGTATTTTTTTTCTATTCATATTTTCTGTTAACATAATTTCAGTATTATTTATTTTTTTGATGATTCACTATACTGATTTAAATGGAACTAATTCATATTGTAATAGTGGATATTTTTTTAGATCATTGTATAATATCACTGTGCAAATGCACGGGTGAGTACTAGTGTACTCTAATAATTTGATAAAATGAATCAATATAATTTATAAATAATTTAAAAATTACCACTTCTTGATATGATTATAATAATTTATATTTGAAAAGTATCCACATTGTAAAAAATCCATTGTAAAAATGTCACCAACGATCTTTTGATTAGGTCATATGAGTTTTACAACACTATAACATATAAATACACTATGAGTACATATTTTGACCCCTGATTCATTAATATAAAAAAAATTGAACACACTATTTCATTCATGAATCCTATAACTAAAAAAGGATTGTTCTAATATTCATGAAATTTAAATACCAATATAGGTGAAATGATATGGATTTAGTATTAAGAATATATTCATCCCTCTAGAATTCTTCTTGGACAAATAAACAATAATGAAATAATTTTATGTACACTGATAAGTATATATGTCCTGAATATTGAACGTCTATGGAAATTAACCGACTACATAGAAAGAACTAACCATTATCCATGTAGCTGGAGAAAAAATTATATTAGGATCACTTTGTCATTAGTGATATAATGTAAAAAAATATATATTTAAAATCATTCTCTAACCAAGCTCATCAATGGAATTCTCCTCTATAGCTAAGGATTTATACGATTATCCATTGAGTTAAATATCATGATAAATAGTTCGTTTATTATACAAATAATCGATAACCAAAATATATTAACACTATTATACATATATTCATATTCATAATTTATTCACCCATTCTACCCAATCCAATGTTTAAAAGTTTTTTAATGTTCCATCAATTACTCTATCAATAATATATTGAATCTATTCTCCTTCCAAACTCAAGAGGTAAAATTCTCTGATGTCAAAATTTGAGTTATATGATTTGAATGGCGTGGCATCCATATTATATTAGTTTTAATCTATAGGATTGGAAATGTATTTTTTAATATTTTGGATTTACCTACCATCGTTCATCTATACCCAATATCCTCTGATTTTTGAAGAAGACTGATATCTTTTGATAGATTTTCATTTTTAAATTTTTAACAATACATTAATGATGAAATTTGTTTTATAAAACTCCATTTGACCTTACATTACCACAATAATAATAAATGGATCATAGGTTGTAGTATCATTACATCATATGGTTTTAGTAGTTTATTAAAATATAGTTTGATTTCACATGATTCTATTAATCACACATATACAACAGATCTATGTGTAGTTAAACAAATTTTTAATTAAATATTTAATAGGTTTAAACTATAATAATATGTTCAATTTATTGGAGAAATAATACACTATAACATCAATAAAAATTGTTTAAATGTCTATAATTTGTTTTAAATGAACAGAAACAAATTGTCACGACCTGTCCTCAGGGCCCGTGTCGTTACTACCCCAAACCTGCGTTCCATAGGCCAGGGGCTGGCGACTAGAACCATGGCGTAATTCCGAGTAAAAGGGAAGGAATTTCCTTTGTAAAGTAAAAAAACACCACAGAGCAAGCAAGAAGGAGTAAACACTAAGTAAAAACAGGGAACAATAGAAAGTGTGGAAAATAAAGTGGGCCAGAATACAAACCCAAACTGAAAGTAAAGTACAACTGGAAAGGGAAAACAACAACTGAAAGTAAAGCCGCACCCCTGAGCCATCCACTGGAAGTCCCACCTGAAGGGTGTGTACAGATAGCCTCCACAGCTCCTCGGGTCTAGCCGTCCGCTCCGAGTACGCCTCGCCCAGTGATCCACCTCCGGGAACCAACCTGCTCCCCGTACCTCAACCACGATCAGCACTGTCCGTTGTCTGCAACCAACACAACGTAGTATGGGCATAGCCCATGTAGGGGTGAGTATAAGCTACTCAGTAGGGACCCCGAGACCCCCAAAGGTCTCCCAGAATCCACAAAGGAAAGATACAAACACAAAGTAACATCCACCACTACATTGGTATATGCCCATACATATACCTAGGTCATCAATTCTTGTTCGGCTCAAACATCCGAGCTCATGCACAACCCAGTCCACATAGGAAAGCACACCCAATACACATAGGAAAGCATAACGTAATCCACATAGGATATCAAGTCAAACATATTGAAGATAAGGATTGAAAGTCAAGATACATCTCCCATAGGTATACTTCATCGTATGACGATAGAGATGATCAGATATAGCCCCTAATTCTTCTAAGCCATCGGACCCACAAAGTATCGATGGTAATAACCACCGCAATGACCCACAAACGATCTGACCGACAACGGATCGATAGGTAACTAACCCCCACAATGACCCACACAGGATCAGACCCACACAGGATTTGTAGGCACGGGCCCACACAGGATCGCTGAGCGCTGACCCACACAGTATCGGTAGCACTGATCTACGTAGGATTGCTGAGTTTTGTAGTCGTCGCCATTGAATCCATGGAGGATTTCTGCAAAGTCATCATCATCGTCACAGTGGCAGCCACCTCTAGGGTCCCGCACACAACAAGCTCATTCGAGAGGGTCCGCTCCACAAGCCGAGGGGCTGATACATCAACTGACACATAGTCAAGAGTTGATGTATCCAAAAGTTCTGTATCGTCAACCGGAACACAACATCACAGACGACGTGTCAACTGGACACCCAGTCTGAGAGTTACTGGCTTTTTCATCCCAGGGGCCCGGTTGGTTTTTAAGTCAAAACCAACCTGATCGTACTCCAACTGCATCGAAACGACGAGCGGAGTAAGCCGAATGGTTCGTATCACTAAGAGGAATCCATCAAAGTCGACAACACGTCAATCAGACGTCTGGAGATCAAGTTATAAGCATTTTCGCTCCGAGGGCCCGGGTGGTTTCGTGTTCGAACCAACCCGGCCGAACCGAAATTTCTTCGCAACCCTGAGTGTAATATACCGAAATGACCATCTCGATCCAAGGATCGCATCTCAGCAGACGGTGGGTCGATCGGAGGTCATCATCCCATGTTATGGGCCGAAGACCGAAAGAGGTTCAGTATTAGGGGGTTCGGGCCCGGTCCAACCCGGACCAATACCCAGGGTCGGCCTGAACCGGGCGACCCGAACAAGGTCCGGTTCCGACCCGATTGGGCGCGGCCCGGCCCTGCACGCTGGCACGACCAGCGGCCCGGTGGCTCGCCCGTAACGGCCGAGCGGTGATGGGGGGGAACTCTGCCCCCCGCGTTGTAAACCCACGGCCCCCAGGTGGAGGGCCGCACCTGCTGGCCGACAAGGGGTTACGAACCCCCGGTTTTTCCCCCTGATTGGCCGGCCCGCACCAGCTGCGCGGCTGCTGCCGGCAGGGGACCGGTGCTGGCCAGTCCCCCTGCTCCGACGCCGGTGGCCCGGAACCGGCCGCCGGTCCCTGCTCCGTCACGACGCGATGGCGTCGCGCCCCTCCACCGTGGCCCCACTCTGGTCGTGGTGTTTTTGTGATTCTCCAGCATGTCGCGACGGTGCCGTGTCTTTGGTTCATCTTCAACGGCGCCGTGGGACGGCGCTGCGCTTCTGTCCCTTTCTTTAATATTTATCGGGCGGTGCTTCGACACCGCGTTGCCTTGCTCGTGCCGCAAACAACATCAAACAACCAAAGGGGGGAGGAGGGTCGGTGTCGCAGAGGGTGGATCGTCGCATCGCGGAGAAGGAACGTCATGGAAGAAGCATCCCGGAAGAAGCATCGCGGAGGAAGGAACTTCACGGAAGAATCATCGCGTCGTTGATCTCCTAGGATCCAGCGTTCTTCACGTTTTTCACATTCTTCGCATTCTTCATGGAGGAGGAAGAACTTCATGACATGAGAGAATTCTCCCCAACCCCTCTTGCACAACCAACCCCTAATAAAATACGATTTGTCTTATTTTATTAACGCACAAGACAACGTTTGAATTTCAAAAATAAACAATCAATTAAATGAATTAATTGCAACGATTTAACCGCCAAAATTAATGAGGCATTTATTAACCATATTTAATGCAAGGGTTGACTTCATTAAAAAGGGGGGGGGTGCGGGTGCGTTTCTTAATTAAAGGAGGGGGGTTGAAAAATGTGGGGCTCGTGTGGGCCCCACCCCACAAATATCCTACCTACTGGTGTAGGATATTGTGGGTCCCACTTTAACCCCTTAACATAGGTTCAACAACTTAAAATAAAATAAGTGGTGCGACCCATTTATTTTATTCATTTACATATCTCCAAAATTTAAAAACCACACCCGAGAAAATGCAACTCCGGAAAAGGTGTTTCTAAGAAATTATCGCCGCTGCGATTCCATCGGCGCCCTCAAAATTCAATTCCGAGCAGCGGTTCAAAAGTTAGAAAAACCCGCTCATTCGTTCACTGAACGTACCCGATCTAAACTTCGGAAAATGATTCCGGGCACACCGGGCCTCAAAATTAGGTGTCGTCATAAATTGTGTTCTTGTAAAATTCCCAAGAAAATTAAAAAAAAAATTCCTTGAATTTTTGGGTCTATCGATCACTCCCAGCTCAAGGCTTTACGTCCCCGTAAAGATACATCAAAAACCAGGGAAACAAAAGTGGGTACTGAGCACGAATCTGAGAATCCCACTCCCAAGTTCTCTCCTGGAGGTTCCTATTCTTGCATCTGATGTGCACTAGAGGAATCGACCATCCACGTAGGACCCACACCTGTCGATCCTCAATCTCCACCGGGACCTCTGCAAATGTCGCCCCAACATCAATGTCTAGCTCCCCATGGTCAATGATATGTGTCAGGTCGTGCACGTATCTCATCAGTTGGGATACATAGAAGACGTCATGCACCCGGTGCAACTGAGGTGGTAGAGCCAAGTGATAATCCACCTCACCAATCCCGATAAGGACCTGGAATGGTCTGATGAAGCGTGGAGACAAATTTCTACCTCGGCCAAATCTCCGTAATCCACGCCGAGGTGAGACCCGCAAGAAGACATGGTTGGCATCATCGAACTCAAGTGGCCTCCGCCTCCTGTCAGCATAAGACTTCTACCGGCTCTGAGCTTTTCCCATCTCCTCCTGGATGACCAGGACCTTCTCTGTCATGGCCTGTACCATCTCCTGTCCCACAAGTGCTGACTCCCCAGGGTCTGTCCAGCACAACGGTGATCTGCAAGGTCAGCCGTACAACGCCTCGTATAGTGCCATCCCAATGGTGGAGTGGTAGCTGTTGTTGTACGCTAACTCCACCAAGGGTAGGTGGTCCTCCCAGATGCGACCAATGTCAAGGACACATGCACGGAGCATGTCCTCGAGAGTCTGAATAGTCCTCTCTGTCTGACTATCTGTCTGAGGGTGAAAGGTGGTGCTCAGACGTAGCTTCATCCTGAACGCCTCCTGCAACCCCTTCCAAAGCTGGGAAGTAAAGCGAGAATCTCAATCAGAGATGATAGATGATGTCACACCATGAAGCCGTACAATCTCCCGAACATAGAGGCGTCCCAATCTCTCCATTGAGACCTACTCTCTGATGGGTAAGAAGTGAGCCGACTTGGTGAGTCGGTCGACAATCACCCAAATGAAGTCGTGACCACTAGACGTGCATGGAAGTACAGTCACGAAGTCCACATATATCCCATCCCACTTCCACTCCAGGACCTCCAAGGGCTGTACCAAGCCTGCTGGTACCTGGTGCTCAGCCTTCACTTACTGTCAGGTGAGTCATCGAGAAATGAACTCTACCATATCCTTCTTCATGCCAGTCCACTAGTGCTGTCATCTAAGATCCTCGTACATCTTCGCCACGCTAGGATGTACCGCCAAAGGGGAAGTGTGAAACTCTCTCAGCACCTCCTCCCGTAAAGCAACTGGTACCAAGGTACATCCTCTGAAAAGGGCCTCGTGCTCTCCTCCAACAGAGAAACTATCAGGTGCCTGTCCTGGGGATATCTGTGCATGCCGCGTCTCACAGTTAGTGTCCCCACACTGTGCCTCTCTGACCCGCTGCAGAAGTGGAGGAGTGACTGTGAGTGACTGAAGGAAGGATCCTCCATCTCTATCCACGAAGGATATCTTCAAAGTGGCTAGCTTCTCTGTCACCTACCCAAGTAGTTGAATGCCCATCCTCCTGCTGAGTGCGTCGGCTACTACGTTCCCCTTTCCAGGAGTATAGACTATCTCAAAGTCATAGTCCTAGAGGAACTCGAGCCATCGTCATTGTCTCAGGTTCAGTTCCTTCTGTGAGAAGATGTACCTAAGACTCTAATGCTCATAATAGACTATAAAGCGCTCACCCATCAGATAGTGTCTCCATGTATTCGGAGCGAAGACCACTGCTGCTAAATCTAGGTCATGGTTAATAGGTACCCAAACTATAGGGTCTTTCCTATTGGTTTTTCACATTGTGGATAAATATTTTTAACCATGTACCCATTAATCCAGAAATTATCTAGTTGTTTTACAATAGGTATGAAATTGTTTCGAATTTTTTTTCAAGAAGCTAGGTTATATAAAAATTTTCATTATTTTTTAAGTTAAGAAACACACATTAAGTTTCCTATTACAAACACTATATAGGGGATTTCATAGGTGGTAGATGTAGAAGGGTTGAGGAGTTTTATTACCTTGTATGAAACAAAATATTAAAATAGTGAATGTAAATTAGATATTATTTCAATAAAGTTGATAATATTATTAATTATTTGATTGTTAAATATATCTTAATGTATTTATTTTATAATAATTATTCAATGGTTTATATTAGTAGTCACACACACTCTGTCTCTAATGATTCTAGCATCATTACAAAAATAATGTTTTTTAAATCATAAATGGAATTATATAGTTATGTTATAAATTATTTTATACTTAATAAATTTTTTATTTTTATTAAGATATTTTTACATTGATTTAAATACCAATGGAATGAGATTAATTAAAAAAAATGGATAGCTAGAAGAGGTGAATGGTGTTATAATTAATTAGTGATGGCTATTTGGAATGTTTTATTCTATCCTACTAGTGATATTATGATTATTAAAATAATTATTTGACAATTGAAAATTTTATTAAAAAATAAAATGTAATAGATGGAATGAATCATTTCCGCTTAATAGTTTTTAATGTACCACATACCTAGTTATGTAGTTCATTTTAATGTATATAGTTTTTTTTCCTATCATATACATATCATTTTCATTATAAGGTTCTGTGAGTGATATTTATTACTATTTTATAGTGTTAAATGATTTAAAATTTAAATATATTTTTAAAATGGATTGGTTTGTGATAGGAATTGTAATTAAAATGAGAGTATAAACTGATGGTTTTAAAGGTTATTTCAATAAAAGGTTAATGATTTTTCAAAATTAATTTTTTTTCAAGTGTAAAAGTTTATATAAAACTATCATTTTATAAATTATTAGGTATTTGGAGAATATTTCTTCAATTTTATTTTTATGTGAGTAAAAAAATAATTTTATAAATTATTTTCCCTAATTTACCATTTGTCGAAATACCTACCTCTCATGGTGAGAGTCTTCTTGTCTGAAATCACATGATTAATAGTGTCTATATTTTATATTTCCTGATGAATAGCGACACATGACAGCACATGAAGTATATGTAAATAATTTTCTCATGTAATTGATATGTTATAATCAAATGAGATTCCAAGAAGATTCCAAATAATTGTATATAATGGGACCTTAGGTCGTCCTCTTTACAACAATGATGAATTATATGACTTTTTATTAAATATGACATTATGTAAAATAATTATACGGTTTAGTGAGACATTTAATGAATGGTCACATGTGAATAGTCATCAGATATTGGGATGAACTAAGATAGTGTGTGATATATTTTAATGATTGATTAATGAGTGGGAACATTAATAATGAGACACATATGCAATAACAAATATTCCAAATGAGTGGATGAAATCAATAGTTCATTTTGGAGAACCCTTTTTTATGACCTTAGTGGATGAAGAGAAAGATAGTACGTGTAATGTATCGATTAATGTTAAGGATAATTTTGGAGATAATCTATATAGATTGGGGTGAATGGTTCAGAAGTTGGATCATATGATATAGGATATAATATGATATAATTTTTTTATATTATAGAATCATGGTTTAGGATTATTGGGGTTCCATGTTTTGTGGGTTTTCAATCAGGTGATATGGTGACTGTGAATATATCGATTTATGTAGTTATTTTAAAGTTCATGAATCAATTAAAGAGCGTGAAATGTAGATAGTTACCTATATGGAGGTATTAGGTTTTTAGAAGAGATATAAAAGTTGAAAAATTAATTTTGTTTAGAATACATGTACAAATTAATTTTCATAATTTTTTTATATATGTGATAAAAATTCACTTCCCTATGGTATTTTTTTTTTGAATATTTATAAAAAAAGATTTATGTGACAATGTAATGAATAAATAAAAGAGTAATATCATATATAACTTATTTTAAAATATAAATCTCTAATGTTAAAACCGTTGTAAGACTAGAGTTTTGTAACACTATGTGATGATGATACTAATAGACTATTCATCATATCATTTTATTAAAATTATATTACCTAATCATCTATTAGTATTTTGTTCATGTTTGGATGAATGATTCATTTGGTAGATTGGAATTTTCACTCATCTATTATGAATTTAATGTTTTGTGACATCTATGATGGTGTGATGAGACATGGGATACTATTTTTAATTTTTAAATGAAATAGATGTGATTGATTATTTTTCCCATTTTTTATCATTGTAAAAATAATATACACCTATTTTCTTAATTGAGTAATCTTTTGCATCTAATCATGTTTTCATTATTTATTAAGGAATGGCATTTATTATTAGTCATATTTTATATCCCACTATTTTATTTCTATATTTCATAATTATATTAATTGAAATTTTTGTATTTTTTTATTGACAACCAATTTGATTAATAATTTACATGGAGATAATCTTTTGAGTGAGTTATATAGTTTTAAGATGACCCAATTTGGGATATAATATGGTTGGATGAAATTTTTATTATGGTATGTTTCATTATTGTATGAGGATATAAATTCCTTTTTTAATTGAATGGTCTAAACAACTTTGTTTTCACTATTTCATATTTTTTTCTTATGGATTGTGATTTTTTTTCTTGAATGGCATGTTGGAATGATAGATTATAATTATAATTTGTTGTTTTTTTCTCTTGATTCATATAGTACTCTTTATATAATTAAAATAATATAAATTTAATTATCAGCACTGAATTATTCATTTTGAGGGGGGAATCCTATTAGATCATTGAATATACACACAAATTTTTTACACAAATTATTTTTCAATATATAATTTTATAGGTTCAGGATTAGCTATAGTTATAGTTTTTATATTATTTATGGACATTTGGATAATATTTATAGGTTTCATGTATGTAAATGTGTCACATCACGACCTATCTGGTCCACTTTAGGCTAAAATTAAAACATCCAATTAATTTTATACTTTTATTTCATGATTTTTTACAAAATGATAAACATTAAACACTAGAAATTGATCAATGAATGTAGTTTGTTTGGGAAAATAGATATATATCTCTATAATAAAGAACATGCATGTAAAAAAATTACATAAAAATAGAAAAATTCCCCTAAATTTCCATTGATCTTCGAAAACTGTAGGGAAAAACATGAGTATATAAAAAAGAAAGGGGTTATCTATAAATACCACAGGGAAATAATAAAAAATGAATAAATTAAATACATATAGATGAGGGATAAAATGATTTCATATAATACATGGAATCATAATAATAATCATTTACATGTGATATAAGTTGTTAATGTAGTTGAATTATTAGAATGTCGAATTAACATGAAACCAGCCATCATAAGCATAAGAAAAGGATATCAATCAAGAAGTAATAAAAAATAGTGATTAGGATATTATCTCTTGCATCATATTTGGTGTATTATGGGAATGAAAATTACCTAATGACATGGAGGGCATAATAATTATGATCCCAACTATCACGTTCATATTATCGAAACACTGTTGTATGCCATATAGATCATACAGAATAATAACATATTTTTTCAAATTCAATCCCAGTATTAAATATTATGTGTTATATAAAAATATTTTATTAATTAATGATGGATAGGAAAAACTAGTTGAATAATGTTTTGTGTAAATCAGAATTTGTATTCACATCATAAAATCTTGGAATGGGAGAATCACATAATAATTAATTTTGGATAACATGTGTATATATTAGTCTATTTAAGAGTTTAATGAATGAGAAATGAGGAATATTCTTACATGGTCACCATAAGGAATGAAAATGGATATTTCAAAACATATTCCATGTTACAAAATTGGAAACATAAATTCTAAATATAGCGAAATGTATTCAAAAAAGTGGTCAAAGAAGAGAATCTATTACCAAGAGGGGATCCTTCTGAAAGAATTTAGTAATATTCTTATGATCTTATGAAATCATTGAGAGTTATTTATAGATTTATATAAAGAGTAACATCACTATAAATGGTCTGTTAGTGATTTTTAATATGAGGCAAGGTTGGAATTGATAAAATAATTTAGTATAATTGTTTATTAACTTGTAAAATTATTTTCTGATTCTATGTAATCGGTAAAATAAAAAAATCATATCTTCATTTTTTAAGAAAATTCTAAAATTTTTTATTTTTAAATTATTTTATTAGTTTAATAACCACATTGATTGAAGTTATATCATTCATTATGTTAAAGTGAGTCATTTTTATTAAGAATTATTTTATAAAATTTAAGAAAACTTTTATTTTTTGTAGGATTAATTATATGTTATAAAAGATCATAAAAAAATTTACATCACATTATTGTTAACTGGATATCTATTTTTTTGTCATTTTTTCCTCTTATAGTATTTATTAAAACACTTTCTTTCTATTTTAATTTCATAATACATACTGTATATTTCTACCATATATAATTATTACTAAATTAATATTAATATCACATAAAATAATGAATAAATATTAATTAAACAATTTATATATAATTATTTCAAAATAAAAATATTTTTTAGAATTATTATTTTCAAAATTCAAGACATTTAATTAATAAGAAATTAGTTATATACTAATAATTTTTTTGACAATACGATTAAATTTTTACAATTATAAAAATTTAATTGGATTTCATTGAATTTTATTATTATTAAAAATGAAATAATTATTGTTTAATATGACTATTTAATGAAAAAAAATTATATTAAAATATTTAATATTTTTAAAAAGTATTTTATTTGATAGAAAGTAATTTACAAAAAAAATTATGTTCAATGGTCAAAATATTTCTATTTTTTGTCCAACTAATCATATAATAAAGTACACATATAGAATATAATAATAAAATTTGTTTAATATTGTAATTATTTTATTAAAAAATATACCAGACATACTATTATGTATCATATTTGAAAACCCTTATTACACTTGTGTTTATTTTAAGGCTAGAGAGTTCATTGGTGATACATTTTTGTGTTTGTTCAACCAAAATGGATTTTGTTTTGGCCACTATGATCTTGAAATTATACTATAAACTATTTCACTTAGGTTTTAGTTTTTTATTATTTCTTAGGATTTCTTGAGGCCAATTCCATGTGAATTAATCTCCCTCATATGATTCAAAAAATAGGCATCATATGGTACAATCCTACTAGACATTATCATAACATCATTTTACTATTTCAATTAGATCTCTTAATAACCCTTAATATATAATAATATCATATGTATCATTAGGATAAAGATAAAAAAATTATGTTGCTTAAAGTTATTTTATTCCCTATTGGAATTTATTATTATATTTTATAACATTAAAAAATAAAAACTAAAATATATTGTCTGATTTCTATAAAAAAATTACATAATTAAATTAAATTCATTTAGAAGGATATATCACTTATAAATATTACTATAAGTATATTATTACTCCTATAAAAAATTTCCCACTATGAATATCATTTTGTATAGTAATATTAATGAGGGTAATTATATTACAGTGCACCTTATGGTTCCAGTTTCACCTCATCTATCATAGGGTTCATAAACAATACTTTTACTGGGTGAGTTATTTTGTTTGGAATATATTTGTGTCTCTAATCATAGAAAAATACAATCTTCTCCTCATATGAATAATAATTACCCAATTTTACCACCACTAGATTTATTACATGTGAAGTGTCAAATTTTAACATCCATTATAAGTATTCATGGGAAAAATCATGTACATATTAGGGGATTGGTGGGGTCGTAAGCTGATAGGAAATAACTACGATGCAATTTAAGATCTAAAAAGGGATTTTATTTTATCACAATGATTTCACTTCTTCTGGATCATAATAAATAAATTCCTTTTAGATATATTAAGAATCACATTATCTCATACCATAAACTCTAGGTCTCATTGAGAAATTCTAGCATTATTTTTTTATCAATATTGGATGAATTTTATGTGATTATTAATGGTTTGAACATTATTAATCTTCTCATGGATGACATCAGGTCCCATCTGATACTTCACTATCTCACCAAACCATTATTTTTAGTCTAAAATCACATTTGATGATATTCTTAATAATAATACACTTGATTTATAAAATATAAAATTCTTTTTTATGAAAAATAAATCAGGAAAATGTGCTTACCAAAATATAATTTAAAATAAATTGATTAATATTTCCTAAAATAAAACTAATTTTGAACGGTTCTCTTAGAATGACTATTCTTTTGAAGATTATTATATGATTAAAAAATAAACACTTCGTACAAATCATGATTATTGATTTATTAGAAATTAATGATTAAACACTGATCACAATTATATAAATTGGTTAGTGGTACATCATACATTCAATCCACTAATATTATTTATATTATATAAAATTGGTCAATGGAGAAATATTCCTTCATTGAAAGGAAATGTGCTAATGTTGTAAAGTGATTGAATACCATCCAAATGAATTTATATACATTAGATTTTATGGGGATTCATACAATTAAATATATTGTAACGATTTCGTGTTTCTATATTGGAATGAAACATGTTTTGATCATACCCTTTGACTTATTTTATTTATATTTGACTTGTTTTATAGTAATCATTTTGATAATAAATAATACAATATTGCTATACATTGTACCCCAGTTGTTTTTTTCATCAAATAGATGTACAAAATAATTCTTCCTAAATAAATAAATAAGGTTGATCAATGGAAATCATATAAATGACACCTATTCCATTATATTTTCTATGGGTCATATATACTAGATCGAATTCATATAACACTACACTTATACATATTGAACACTAAAATATTAATTACCATTACTTGTATATACATATCATATTTATATAAATCCTTGATCTTATTATTAATGGATGGTTAATAAGTAATTTCAGTAATGTATAATAGTGTTATATTTATGATCCCCATTTTCATCCAGTTCATGTCTAAATATGATACATCCCATCCAATCCTAATCATGGATAGGGTTTATAAAAATTTTATACTTAAAGAATCATCATATTTAAACCCATTACAGTGATTATAAGTGATATAATATTTATAATTCTTTATCATCTCTGTCAAACATAATTGATATATATTTCTATCCTTTTATTAAATATATAAATGAATATTTAATGATTTATATATATTACAGGATTCTACCAATAGAATTGATTTTACTAAATCATAAATGTGATGATACATGTCTCTAATTCATGGTAATTCATTAGATATCTATACACATGGATCATTAATATTTTAGTGGAATATGCTATGAATTTAATATTTTACATGATTGCACAACAAATTCAAATTATTTATGAATTTAGGTAGATCACATATACTTCCATACTATGGGGAAATGTGAGATCATGTCAAATATTTATCAAATTATTTAACTCTTTGAATCTATAAATGAATTAATTTGTTTATAAAAACATCAATACCTTCATTATAATCCAAGGAAGTGGGTTTTGAAATCATTAAATGGTTCTCACCAATTGAAAATAATAGATATCTAATCAACATTAACTATGAATCATTATTAAATATGTTGGTTTCTAAATTCCGTTATTTTCCTATATCCTCAATGTATACACATATATTTCTTTTTCTAGTGATAAATTTACACATTAATATTACTTTCACCAACCAAATCTGTAATTTATTATATATCTCATATAACTTTCCACTTGAAATTTCTTCATCACAACATTCAAATTCTACTCATCTATATACTTTCTATTAGATTATATAAGAATATCATTATCTCTTAACACTAAAAAAATCAATCTGATCTCTAAAAACTATACTTGTAATGTTTATACTGATATATAGATAATTATTGTGTTCAAATCATATCACTAAGAACTTATAGTTCCCATGCATTGTATAAAAACCCATAATGGGGATATTCTACTTTTTCACCTTTATAAGACAATATCCTTCCATAAGATCCAACATTGAGAAGCATTGTGCTCCAAATAGCTAATTATACATGTATTAAATCATGGTAATTGGATAAATTTTCTATATCATGATATTGTTGAGATCATGATAACTAATAAAATAACAAATTTTATAATCCATCATACTGTTTAAAATGTTATTTGTGAATCATGGGTATGATCTGATGATTATAAACCCTTTTACTATATCATCTTAATTTGTATACACTAGCACATCTCCCTAAAATGTTTTCATTCTATATAGATTCTTTGATATTGTATTATCTCTATGAATTAATTAAATTTAGAATGTAACAATTTATCCATGACGTGGACAAGAAAATTCATTAGAAAAGACATAATCATATGCTCTTAAAATGGGCATTTCATCTGGGAATATATTTTCTTATGTCTCAATAATTTTTTTAAGATTCACATTATTATAAGGAGATAATATCCATTCCATAGGTATTGATTCCAATGGAGATAAATTCTCCTCAATAGACCTTTATAATATTATTAGGTAATTTAATATGAAGATTGTGATATCATACTCAAGGAAATTAATATAGGACATATACTTGGAATGATAGTACATACATAGAATTTTATAGAATTCAATTAAATGGAGTATCAGAAGTTTCTTAGAAAATTTATCATCAACAAATTTAAAAGTTATATTCCTTGTATTCCTTAATTTAATTTTTTAAAATTTTCAACAATAAATAGACGTCTAGGTTACATGTGTGTGTTTGTACAGTTCTTTTAGATTTTCTAAAAAGAAATAATACATAGAAATAGAATGAAATAGTATATTTTATATACCTTAATGGATGGCTATTGTACATGTAATCAATTCATTATCATTAACCACCCCTCTATTTTTTATAGAATATGATTGAACATGACCACGATGTGATAAAGGTTTTTTTCAATAATTATATTCATCAAAAAATGGATTAGAACATTATTTCACATTCTTATATTGTTCCTAGATGTTGAAACAATAGACAAAAATCTTTGAGATGATTGGAAAATTCCATTATTTCATCACATATTTTGGTTCCTCCCATATTCATTCAATATATTTGTTCATATAATTTCCACAACTAAAACAATTACTTTTTCAAATCATCAAATTATTAGGGTACATCTTTTCATACCATATATGTGTGCACAGTTTGAATTTCATTCCTTAGTTACTTTTCTCCGTCACTCATAAAGAAGTAATATCTATCCAATAATTCCTATATAATGTACCATGATACCCTTGAGGTCCATAAATATCCAATTTAACTTTAGGAAATATTGAAATATTTTATCATAACATTTAATGTATAAAATCATTAATAATATCATAGATTTGGATAGATCCCACTAATGAGGTGGGAAACATTTTATTCATTGTCAACGAAAATGTTGGAGCTATATTATGTAATAATTAAAATGTTTCCTCATAAAATATTATAGATTAAAATATCTTTTTCCCCAAGCCATGAGACTTCATCCTTATTTTATATTAGATACTATGATGAAAATATTTATCAAACAATATTTCTCAAAATTCCTTCCCCTCCCTCTTCCAAGAGATTTTTATTCTTGATCAACAATCAACATATATTATCGTCGACATAATTTTTTTAAAAACTATCAAAATCATCAATTTCTCAGAGAATTGTAGTAAATATATGATCTTTTGAATTTATTTATTCTATTTTCACACATTTAATGTATAATAAGATGAGCATAATGATGTTGGGATTTGTATCCTATTGGTCTAATTCTATAATCCACATTCATATGGGGTTTTGGGTGTTTCTATTAATTCACATATCTACTAAAAAAACATATTTGATTTGAGTGTGTATTAATGAACAATTATTGAATCATCCTCCAATAACGTTGGGGATCTCATTTGGATAGTCACCACATAGACATACTTTCTATTTTTTTGACTCAATTCCTCCCCATTTTCTTAATTTCTAAATTAAATGAAATAAACCATGGTGATATTTTTTAACTATTATAAATATTAATGGAAAACTATGAAAATTGAAGGGATTACCCATAAATTACAAATAAATTTATTATATAAATTTAATGGTATAAATAAAATCTATCCATGGTAAATTTCCTAAAATTAAATTTAGTGTGATTTTTTCCATTTAGTAGTTGTTAGTATAGAATTTCTCAATTTCAATAGTCATAAATCTGGTGAGATTCAACGTAGATGATTAGGATGAACACTTTCTTTTGTTTTTGGTATAGTTTGAGATAATACCCCATAAGCACATTTTGAGGTTATTACAGGCAGGTATATCGGTGTATGGGCCACAACCACAGGTAGTATCCAGAATGTTATTTAGTTACATCGACCCCACTCAATATATATATATATATATATATATTATTTTTATCCTATGTATTTCGTTAACCCTATCCAAAATAGGTTTTTAATCTAAATTACAAAAAAATTAGGACCTTTCTTCTGATACAAAATATGAAAACCCCAATCTTTTAGGTTTATTATATAAAAGTACATTTAATATAATAAAAATATCAAAATTAGTATCCTATATGAGTAAGCAAAGAAATATAACCAAAACATTAATCATTAATCAATGAAATAACAAAAAAACTCTATAACATGACTTTTGATTTTCATTTATGTTCTAAAAATAGACGATATATCATGGGGTTGTATATAGAAAGGGGTGATCCATGAAGACTATTAAAGGTAGAATAAGAGCATAAAATAATGTAAAATAATAAAAATTAGGAAAAAATGATGAAATATAAAGTTTTGAATCATAATATTGAAAAATTAACCATGATAAAAAATAATAACATCTTGGAAATATAAGAATATGGATATTCAAAAAACCACGACATCATAAAAATATGATGGGGTTTGTCTTAGTGGTAAGTACCCCTTAATTCTACATGGAAAATGGGGGTTCAAATCTCATTGGGAGCAGGTACTGTAGCAGTACTATAGCGTACTATAGCAGTGGTGGCACTGTAGCAACGACGGGCACTGTAGCAGCGGCAGAGCACTGTAGCAGCGGTGGGTACTGTGCAGTACTGTAGCAGCACATGTACTCTAGCAGTACTATTCACAGAATGGGATTTGAGCAAAAAAAATTGGCCTACGGGTCATGTAATGGGCTAAATTCCCACTGGGCCTTCGGGCAATGTAATGGGTCTCCCTCTACCCAGTTAAAAGAGGTCTTTTCTTTGATTTCATAATAAATGAGGCTTCGGCCCCAACCTTAAAAAAAATCTCATTTAAGTCTACTATGAGATAAAAAACTAACCATCATATTTTTGAGAAATATAGTTATATTACATCACATTGAATTCATTATAGCTACATTAATTTTTTCAGAATATATTAAATGTTATACTAATTTAATCAAAAAAAATTATTCACATGATTTAACATTATGGGTTTCATTTATGGAGGTCCCCATTTTATTATTGACAAGTAAATATTTGTGAATACAAATGCTTGGAAATGGGGATTGGCGTTCACAATAATAATGATTGGAATAAAACATAGAAATATAATTTTGATAGTAAAACAGACATGCACAAGGATTCATAGAATTATTTAGTTAGAGTGAAAGGATTTCACACATTACATGGCACCATCAGTGAGATTAAATGTATGTTTAAAGACATATTCCAACATGATCAATTGGAAATTAAATTTCATAATAAAAATAATGTTCCAAAATAATGAGGAGGGTTAAGATTCCCAATTATCCCAAGAGCGATCTTTAAATTGTGGAGGATATATTCAAAAAATCTTGGGAAACACTTTGAATGGTTTTAGTGATGTAGAGAGAGGGAAAATAATTATTAATGGGTTTTCAGTGATGATTAATTGGAAGAGGGTGGGTATTGATGTTTTTATTGGATGATAATGATGATTTATTTTATATGTTGCCAATATTATGTTGTAAAGTCAATGAGGAAATTGAGGTTAAAAGATCCATGGGTAATGGGTGAAAAAGTAATTGTGTAGGGTAGTTTATTTTAAAACTACCATGAATATTTTGAGATGAAGAACAATTTACCATTAGAGATGATGATTAAATGTGTCTGTTGAAGTGAGTTTATATAAATTCTATTTTCAATTCCAAAAGTTTTTCAGGATTGTTTTTGAATTAATAATTAAAGGAGGATAATAATGTACTTTGTTACTATGTTATGGGAATATTTCATAATTTAAAAAATTTGAATTCATTATCAAATTTCACAAAAAATATGATGTTAATTTTCAAAATGGATGATTGATGTCCATAGTGAATATTCAGGTTACTATAATGAAGGTAAAAAATCAAAAATACTATAAACTAATAATGAATGTGATATTATCATATGGTCAAACTAATTATATAATCGAATTTTGATCATACATATAACTATACATGGATAATAATGAATACCGTTTTTGGGTAATTTTACCAATGTATTACCGTAATTAACATAAAATGGATAGAGAAAATAAAAAAAATGTGTAGTTTAACCGGATGAATATATCACTATTTATCATAGGGTTTGAGATGACCATTATTGGTCTGAAATTTTCACGAAGTATAAATGGGAAAAGATATAAAAAATACAAAATATGATTTATGTAAGAGAAATGTGTCAATTTGAATATATAATAATTGACATCGATTAAATGTTTCCATAATAAATATGTTAATTTCATCTATAACATATGTTTTTTGAAGTTGTAACAAAATTGTGGAAAAATAATATATTTAGTGAACCAGAAAGAAACAATATGGATGTTCAGAAAGATATTTTATTGAATTTTAATGTTAGGTGTTCAATCATAATTGAAATATTAATTTCAAGCGTTGATTTTTTTTTGAAGGATTAATTTTGATTCTATCATACTATAAATCATTGAACACTGAAATATTTTGTAATATATATATGTTTATATGTAATGTTAAGAAGGATCTAATTTCTAAACTATAATATATGGAAAATATGGAAAAATAACCGGATATTAATTTTAATTAAGTCGTAATAGCTTATGACACATTTTTAACACTCATAAGAATCATGGTGTCCTATGATGAAGGATGTTAATGTTATAAGTAGGAGAAAATATAAATTAACATCATAAAATTGATTATCCATGAATATTGATACAAATACTGAGAATAATAAGTTCCAAATTCATAAATCCCTATCAAATAGTGTATATGAAAGTGTATTGGATGAATATATAGTTTATTAATGAACACTTTAGACTGATTTGGGAAGATCAAGAAGTTCAATAGAAAAACAATAAAAAAATATAATCTTATAGAGTAATGTGATCATAAATGATATAATATTCTATGAATATAAATTGTAAAATGCTTTGTGAACCAATATTATTATGAATATTGAATTGAGAAATAATGTATTGGATAGAGAAAAATCATCATATAATAGAGATCAAGATGGAAAAAATAATAGTATATCAAACAAATGATTGTCAAAAAGAGAATAATTAGAAGTATTATTGTGTAACCTTAACCAAAGAAAACTATTTATGAATATCATAGAGAGGGGAATTGTTTAAATGAGATATAAAATATTCACCAGAAGGGAAAGAAATCCAGATAGAGTAGTTCCTAATGATGTCATCAAAAAATCATATGTAAGATGAGGAACAATGTAGATTTATAAATCGTTAAATGTTTGTAATATTTATGATTATGATATGATCCCACACAATATTCTTATTTGGTCGAGTTATGATGTTTTTAGATGTCCTCTAATAATGACTTTATTAATGTTAGAGGAAGGCTGAAAATGATATAGTGTTTATGATGATTCATCAATGTTATAGAATAAGTGACCTATATCTTGGTATTTTCATATTAATAACAAATTTGAAATTGTAATATTAGTTGAGTAGTAAAATTTATTTTATTTATCATGATTTTTATTGGATGTGACAAGTAAGTTGGTGGTTATTCTAAATTGTGGTATTTTATAGAAAAATCCTATCATTTATGAAATTGAATCAAATTTATGATGTTATTAGTGTTTTATTTATTATCAATCATGGGGATACATGGTTGATGATGATTCATAAGGAATTATTTCTAATATGAGGTTTTCAAAATATATTTTTCTATTAGTTACATCATAATTTTTTTTATATTCATAGATATTACCTAGAGATTTTCATACAACACTAGTACATCTCAAAGAAGAATTAGTTATAGGAACACAATATAAATGAAAAAAAGATGGATTTTAAGGGTAATAGTTTTTAGAAACAACATTATAGGACACATCATATAGATTATTACAAGGTGGAATGATATGAACATATGATAAAGAATACTAGAGGAAGGAATTAGTACTCTAAATTAAATCTTATTAAATTGAAACATAATATGTATTTTTTTCAGATAAAATGTTTTTGATCTACTAATAATGATTTGATAATATGTATTTTGGCTCAGGAAAAATAAAAAATATATTTTAATTGATGGTATTAAATATAATCAACTAATAAGAGATAGTATAATAATTCATATAATTATATATAATGAGACTAACTATATTTAAATCAAGTGTCAAATTATATTTTGTTAAAAATAGAGCATTTTCATTGATATCTTAACTATTGGGTGACATATAAATACCCCTACTTGTAATTTTTGGAATGTTTTCTATTAGTTGAATTCAAAGGACAAAGGGTGTTTCCATGATAAGGATGTAGGTTTTCATAATGAGGTTAAACCTTGAAAAAATACATGTTTGATCTACGATACATTATTAACATTTCATAATGATAAAATAGTAAGGGAGAGTTTCTACAAATATGTACATAATAATTGATAATAGAGTATTTAAAAACATAACACCAAAAATAATTTTTGTTGAACATAATATGTAAAATTTAGTCTCAAATTATTCAACTCCACTCCATGAATATAGTGTGTTGCCATAATCCTAGTAGTATTCTCAATTTGATTGATCCCTTTATTTGGATCTATATGTTTTGTTCATAGTTGTTTTTTTTTCTATTCTATATTAGGTGAACCATTCCAAAAGATAAATAATTTTTACCTTTAGAAGGTAATAAACATAATTCATAGAAGAAATATATATAATTTATTTCTGATTGTAGATATATGAATGTTTTATGAAAATACATTAATATCAATAACAATAAATAATATGACATGAAAAAGAAGTTATCCTAAAAAACTAATAGATTGAGTATTCACTTCTAAAAAATGATAATTTTTTTGTAAGAAATCATGTGAATCTGAAAAAACTAACACTCTAATAAATCATACATTAGTGATGAATCACAGGAAACTATTGAATATTTATATTCTAAAATAATAATATATATCAGAGTTTTTCATACTGACATTAGTATACAAATAAAAAAATATTACTCGAAAAAGGGAAACATGATTGTTAAAATAAGAACACTTGGTAATATATTGTGCACATGGAATGATGATTTAATAATATACATCACATGATAAAATTTTGGATGTAATAGAATAACATTCACTCAAATCTAATGAAAAATATATCATGATGGAAATTTATTTTATTTTTTGTTTGTAATATGATTATTAAAGAAGTTATTAAAATATGATTACATGAATTTGAATGTTTTATTAGGTATAAGAACTATCATTAAAATGTTAAAGAAATTAAAATAAAAAACTGTAAATGATTAATACAGAATGAGATAAAAGTTTATGAAAAAATATTTAATAAGAAACACATGTGTTACACCTTCTGCAAATACAAATTCCTTTATTATATTCTATTAGTCTTCCATGAATAAAATTTAATAATTTTAGTTGAAGAATTGTAGAGAAGTTTGGTTTATGAATATTTTTTATATGTGGTTTAATGAATTATTTTAACACAAGTATATATTCAAAAGTAAATTTATGAGGATATGAAGGAAAAACCCTATATCAAGGATAATTTAGTAAGGAAATGTTATTTTTCCAAGAAAGAAAATAATAAGTTGAATGCATATATAATAAAAAATTTAGAAGTCATATGTGAGGAAAATGTGAGGATTATTGAATTCCTTATGAGTACATTAAATGTAATGTGTCTTGCTAATGTAGTGATATTGAAAATCATGGATTCTTGTCAAGAAAAATCTTCTCATAATTTTGTCAATGGAATCACTACTGTTGTTTTAAAGGAATGTACCAATTTTTTAATGACATAATCCAATCATTTAGGTAATTCTAAATTACTAAAATCATTATATTTTATTATTTTGAATAAAAAGTTATCCCATGGCTTCAATTATTATGTAAGAAAAAAATTTATAGTTTTAGTGATGGTTAAAATTCCAATGAAATTGGAATTTCATTGATAAAACCTCTTATAAGATGGTTTATTTTATTCAATAGTAGGGAATGAGTTTCCCTAGAGATTACCTAGTGAAACAATTTCCAACATCCAAAATATTACCCAATTGTAAAATTGTTGGTTTAATGGTTAATATTTGTGTTTTTGAATGTTTGGACACGTGGATATCAATTTCATGCACAATATTCCATAATATAGTGAACAAAAAATATCCAATAGTCCGGGTAAAGAAGATAATTTTTTAGGATACTTTTTTTAGAGTTATAAAACAACACAAAATAGAAATGTTATGTCTTCCACCAATAGATTAGGATATCGTATATATTTTTCTGTGAGTTCTGTATGAAATGTTCATGATGAATAAAAGTATTTGTTTACTACACCAAATCTCAATATAGGATAAATTAATATAACATATAAAAAAAATCTAAATGAAAATGTATGAAATATATAGAAATGATCTACCATTTGGTTTAAACAACTTGATGAAAAGAATAATTTTAATCAATTTTAAAATATTACTAAATATGTTATTTCAAAGAAAACATGTTTCATCCATGGAAAAAATAACACATTATAGATAGTTTCAATATTTCCATGACTGTTCAAGATAGTAGAATGAATTTTATTTAATAAGGACTGTAACACTAGAATCATTTAGTTTTTGGCTACATAATTACATTTTCACTAGAAATTGTTTATCACATCTCAAAAGGATGAATAGATTAGTAGAATTTGTAAATAAGATACAAACTGTAATATAAAATTTCAATTGAAAACATAAAATACAACATAGTGAGAAAAATAAATTATTCATCCTTCAATTCAGGAATATAATCATTTTTTTATAATGGGGAATTGAAAAATTAGGGTGATATTAAATGATCTGGAAATTGTTACGTACAACTAAATCTTTCGTTATTAAATAATGAAAAATCAATATCGCAAGGTAAATAACTGAACAGATATCCTATTTAATTAATATCATGATCACTACGTGTATTATGAATAGACTAAATGTTGATCAAATAATACAACTTATATATATATATTAACATTAAATTGATTCTAATATATGGATGTAATCAAATAACAAATCATCATATGCACATGAATATCTAATTTCTCAATGAATGAAATGTTTAATATTAGGAATTAAAATTTTAGACATCCTTATTGTTATACAATCATTAACATGTACATAGACTAATTTATTGATCTGTAGGTATTCAAAAAACCATATTTTATGATTGATTAAAAATTTTCAAAATGATACTATCCGATGTAAAGCTGGCCATCAATAATTTTTCTATATAAAATACAATCTTTTGGGAGTTGGTCAAATTCATTAAATCTATTGATATATTGGAAAATAATGTGTTGGAAAACACGTTTCATGATATTTTGAATAAAATTATGAGAGTTACATTGAACTATTATTTTTCTCTTCTATTATTATTAACAATCAAATAGTGTCTCAGGGTTACGAGTCATTTTTAGGTGTGTTAGAGGCCGAAAAAATAACATTTTTGGGTGTTAAGATTGGGGGAATGGTTGGGAAAAACATTGAAGCTTACTAGGTGTAACCATTCATCCATCTAGGTCTAATGGACACGATTTTTCAAAATGTGATTGAGGGGAATCACAATCATTGAACAACTTTATAATTTTTAGTATAGGGGATTCACATGTCCAGTGCATAGTCTGGTAATCCTTTTTCTATGACCATGTGTAGTGAACCCATAGACATGGGTTACCACATGAGGTGTGCATGGTCAGCTAGGTCATGTGATCAATCCTTTTTTCTGACTAAAACTGGAACATTACTACTCTTACTCTAACACTACTTCATTCCCTTATAAACTTTTTTTCTCAATGTGCTGTCATTGTACCAACCGAATATGTAGCTCCTTTTGAAATCCTCCTCCTTAGTGTTGAAGTCGATTCATCATCTGAGATCCTTTTAATAGATCTATATGTGGTATTCAATGCATTTCAAAAAATATCTTACAATAAATTCCGAATTTATCATTATCTACTTCATTATAGATAAGTAAATATGTGTTTTCCTATTGTTCATATTTTCATTGTGTTATTAAAAAATGATTATTTTGTCTAAATCATACATAGTTAGAGTCGATTTCAAGTGAGTGTAAATCTACCAACATGTGGCTTCTGGTGCATACAATTCTCTATGATTTTTATTTATTTTTTGGGAGTGGATATAAGGGATCCATTGGGTAGTATTTTAGAGGCCATAATAACATAATAGTTGTATTATAACTAATCAAGTAATCCTATAAGATTCTTATGGTAATACTAAATCAAGCCTACATGTTATTTAGAATAAATCTTGGATTCATAAATTGGTAAGATTTGGATAGGGGGTTGTTATAGTTAAATTTAATAATTTTCTATAAATTTAATTTGATTATGTTTCGTACATGGACTACATATTTCCCAGGGAATGTGATATGCTTGGATCAAGAATAAGGAATGTGATTACCATATGAATTTAGGTAACTTTGGTTGACTGGTTGTAATTTTCATAGACATTTTGTGTGATTTGGGTCATTATATGGGGGAAATTTTCATCGAGATAAGGTGACAATATCATCAACCTATTAGTGAGGATTGTGATATTTTGGATTGTGCTGACCATCAGATCGAGTGACATGGTCACGTGTTTATGAGATTATAGATGATGTTTCTTAGGGACTTAATTTGTGATTTCCTCTCACTAGTGTAGGCTAATGAGTTATTTGGAGTTATGTTCACAAAGATGGACTCAGATGATGAGCTGGTGTTTATCACTTGTGTGTGTAGAGACCTTCTTTTCATTGATTCGTATGATGATGGTTGGAGTTTATAGTTGTATAAATCCATATGGATGGTGATTCTCTATCATTTTATGGTGATGATACAATATTTTAGAGGCTGAGACCTACTATACATGTGGCCATTAAGACCTAATCATTAGGTAGGATATGAATAATCATTCCTTAGGATGCCTTTTTTTGAGATGATGGTGTTATTTTTTGGATGAAATTTATACATGTGCCTTAGTATGTTATTCATTAATCCAAAATTAATTTTTGAGTATGGGTCTAAGGGACCATGTTGTAATTATATGGGTATTACTTTTTGAAATCAGTAATTATTCTATACGTGGGTTTTTTGCTGGAATGAGGTATTGGTATATTCTATTTGAGGTGGAACCTATGGTTTCCTCTAGACATTTCTAATATAGGCTATTTCTTGGGAAATATTCTAAGGATCATTACCTCTATATCTGTTCTCGAAATGTCCAAAGTTGTTTATTTTATCCTCTTTGGTTTTGATCATTAGGGATGAATGTCTATTTGTAATTCATTTACATTTAT
Source organism: Viscum album (assembly GCA_963277665.1). Classification (NCBI taxonomy): domain Eukaryota; kingdom Viridiplantae; phylum Streptophyta; class Magnoliopsida; order Santalales; family Viscaceae; genus Viscum; species Viscum album. The sequence continues at coordinate 1,346,247,526 of OY728164.1, forward strand.
TATTTTATTTATTTTTAATAAAAACCTATGTAATCACATATGTATGATTGGGTCACATTGGTTTTTTTAAAGTTGAGATTCTTTTTCACACCCTATATGGTCCATTCAGGATGCATGTTGGGATCATTCTATTATAATTATATAATGGTTTAAGAACTATAGGTAGAAGTTAGGGATGAGTTGGAATGGTATGGAATGCTTGGTATAATGGGTTCATTCATCACCTGGATATTACTTTGGATTTGTTTCGGTATTTATAAACTATAATATATGCACATAATGTGATTGATCATGGGAGAATCCATTGGCTTACTATATATATATGACTTTTTATGTATTCATGTTCTGTTTCAGTTGATAAATAGTGTATCTTATGTTGTATTATTATTCAAATGTTATTGATCTTTTTTTATTTTATTACTTCAACTATTATTGGTGGTTCATCCATTATGCGTAGCTTACTGGTCAAGATAAATTTGAAAATTATTTTCTACTAATCTATAAATATATGTAACTATATATTTTAGGCCATTATTATATCAAAACTAGAGGTTATAGTCTCCAAAAAATCACATATTCACATCATCGTTTCTTGTCAGAAGACTTTATCAATTGTGGATGCACACTTAATCCCCTATAGAACTCAACCCATACCACTATTCAGGTGGTTAAACTGGCCAAGTACTAGAAAGGGAACCAGAGGTAATTATGATTGGGAATTAGTAACAACATTTGTATGTTTACTAATGATATAAATTTAATTTCCTTTACTTTTTTTCTTACTATTTTGGACATGTTAGACCATAGATGTTTACACAGTTATAATTGGGTTTAGAACATGTGTTTGAGTGTTGGGATCCCCATGCACGAAGACATACAAAGTGACTAGTGTTGTGAATTTCTATTATACATTTCCAATTTTATAGTTGATATAATATTCACCTTTTTTGGTCCACTTTGATTTCTTAAGACGTGTTATGACATTGGACCCTTGTCCTTTCTATATCGCTGGACTAGTTTGTAAGAGGAGGGATTTTTATAGGGTTTGATTATTCACAAATGAAGTTTTAAATAAATATATATATATTCCTGTTCAATTATAAATTTCTTGTTATTTACATTAGAGACTAGGATTGTTCTAATATGGGATATGATATATAATTTCTTAAAAAAAATGATGTTATAAAGTGTTTTCCTACCTAGACCCTGTTTGGTGGCATCTTACTCCACTTGCCCAGGTTTGTGGTTCAAATGAATCCAATATGTGATATGTGTGATATATGTATATATGGGACATTATCATATTGGAGTAGGAAGGGATGATGATATGGGGTCATGTTGGACTCCATGTCTGGAATCATGGTAATCATTTTGAGGAGACATGGTTCGCCTGGATTGGTATGGCCCAAAGGGCCTTATGGATGGATGTTGGGATATAGGGATGTGATGGGAAAGAGTAAGGCTAGTGAGACTGTGATTCCTTTTATTGATATCCCTATACACAATATATATATATATATATATATATATATATATATATATATGTGTGTGTGTGTGTGTGTGTGTTATAATGGATACATGACCATTATATTAGTATTTAGATGGATTCCACCTTGATGGGATCTAATGTAGGTTCAGGAAGGTGGTGATTTAGTACCAGAAGAGAGGGAACATGATGAGACCCTAGAGGTTTAGGATAATTCCTTAGAGGGTCAGAATGAGAATGAGCCATAGGTACAATATAATGTATAGGTGGGGAATCCACAATTTTATATCTTCTATATAGTAGATTGATGTGTAGCATTGGGATATTATGTTATGTGTCATCCAATAGATTGGGAGGGGGCTCAGGGAGTAGATCCTTATAGGGGATTTTTGACTCAAGATCTATTATATTAGAAATAACTACTATTTTATGTTGAGGGTGGAATGCATGAAGTTTCTAAATTGATCAAAACAATCCTAATGATCACTATGCATATTAAGACACCCCTACATAGGATGTTAAATATGCATGTGGATATGCTGAAGGGGATGAAAATGTACTGGTGGGACATGTAGGTTTGGGTGGATAGACAGGAGGGATTGGACTATATAGACATTGAAGCCATGTTCTTCAATATCATATATATCGTGACAGTACGTCTAGAAAGTATGATGGATTTTTTGATCCTAATCCATGGAGACATGTCTATCAGAGGAGATGCAAAAAAATTCATCTAGGTGCCTCACTTGTGAACTGACAGGGTGGGAAATGACACCAAGAGGGTTAGGAATTTTGATAATGGTTTATGGAACACCATAAAGGTTCAAGTAAAAATATTAATTTTATAATGATTCTAACACTTGGTGAACATGGTGCTCATAGAGTAGGTAAATTTGACCTATCTCTCTTACTCATGTTGGGTGGAATATTCAGGTGACTAAAATGTTGTTGATTTTGATATCGTGAATCAAGACTAATTGGAGACCCAGAAGGGTGTTTAGGCTCAAAACATGAGTAGATTGGTTCAGATTGGGTATTAAATGGTTATATTATTGTGCTTGAAGCCAGAGTAGGTGCGAATGTGGTGTGATAGAGTGCAAATAGATTTTCGACAATGTGGTCTGGTCTGACATCTCAGAAGGTTTTGTAGGATGTTTCAATGCATATCTCATAGTTATGGACTGTTGAATACTATGTTTTCAGGGATTAGATTGGTAGTGGTTCCAAGTGACGGTAATCGATATTCAACTACAAGTAGAGGTAATGGAAGAGAATGAATGACCAAAAAATGGAGCCACTGGCTAGTGGATGGTGAATCACCATAAAAAGGATGGACATCAGGTAGTCAAGCATCAGGATAGGCACACATAGTTTAATTTCCAGCTTTAATGTTGGCAAGGGAGCTAGGTAGTGGTAATGATATGATTTGGGAAGAACCACTGTTCTTTTTGTTTCATTTTTTCATGGACCTTGTGTAGTTATGTTCATTTTGGTTATATGAGGTGCATGAGATGTATCTATGGACTAACCAAATTGTGCACGATAACTATAAAACCCATATAAAATGGTGAAATTTGAAATTTTTTTCCCTCACTCTATTTCTATATCAAATCATTTTTTCTTTTACACATGTGGAATTTCTCCAAGATATCCATGGACAACCCTTGTTCTTCTTCCTAGGAGGCGAGGTTGATTATTCATATGATCTCCATTATTCAATCCATATATGATGCTAGATGTGTATTGATAAACCTCATCCTCCCCTTGACTCATATATCCTTTTCTCTCTCCTTATAGAGCACTAAATACAAGTGATAAAATTTCACCCATTTTCATGGAGTTCATCTAAAATGTTGTTTTCTTCTACCTCAAGTGAGTTAGAGGATTTGATGAGATGAGTAGACATATACCAACACAATGTATGTGGTACTTACCTTACTATATGATATAGATGTTGCTCTGCGGTCACAAAATTGAGCATGTAGTTGGGTATTCCAATAAATACACTAATAACTAAATGGTTTCCTTTTAGTATATTAATTGAACCAATGATATTCTTATGGGAATGATCTATAAAGAAAAAATAGATCATTAACCTAGGGTGAGGGTTAAGACGATGTGTCGAATAAGACGATATGCAGTTTTTTATAAATTAAAAATTTGTAATTAAATTTAATTATATATTTTTAATTTCATTTATTACTGATTTTTGAGAGAATATAATGGGATTAGACTGATGATTGAGACTGTGAAGACTATCTAGATTGAGTTGATTTTATCTTACAAATACTTCTTGGCCTAGATACTCTAGTAGTCATAGATAACATGTTGGATGAATTGGTCATCGAGATGAGTAAACAACTTCGTTATGCTATAGGTATGGATCATGTGATACTAGGTGGTTTTGACCATCGGATTAGGGAAAAAATTTCTGGGGAATATGGGTTGGATAACGTGTCATAGGGACTAATTTAAGACTTTTTCCTCGCCCGTGTTGGCCAATTCTACGTTTGGAGTCATGTGATCAATGTAGGACTCAGATGATGAGGTAGTCTTGACAACTCATGAAGGAAGAGGACTTCGATCATTAAAGAGTATGATTACAATTGGTTTTTTTCATATAATTCCACGGGGATAGTGAGGATCATTTTGTTTATGGTGAATATACTATTAGTTAGTGGATGATGATCTACATACATTAGGCCATTTTGATTGGAAATTTTTTTAAGATTCATATACTATTTCTCAAAACACTTGTTTTTGAGAAGATTGTGTTATTATTTTGGATGACATGAATTGTTATTCTTTGGGACATCGTGATATGATATTGTAAAGACCTGAAAATTCTGTGGATTTTTTTTAAATTAATGGGGATTTTAGGAGTCAGTAGTTTCTGACGGTGTGCGATTCCGAGGCCCAGAGTGACCGGAATGATCTGTCGAAGTTTTGTTAAGAATAAATTAACACGCATATGTTGTTTTCCTGAAAAAGTGGAATAACTCATAAACAGTAACTCGTATCAGAAATCTGATACCTCCATTGCACTCAGGTTGGAGGGTTTATCCTAGGCATAACTTAAGTATAGTCAGCGCGGGACTCCTATGAGAAAACCCAAAAATGGCATACCCGTAAATAAAATAATAAAATAAAGTTATTTTATTTTTCAAATTCTTATAACTCACAAACAGTAACTTGGATTTAAAATCTGAGACCACTATTGAATTCATGATGGTAGGATTTCATTATGCATATACTAACTTGGGTCGGTGAGGGCCACCAGAGAATGTTAGTTTTTCCCCACAAATAAACTAATTAAGTGACAATTATTTTATTGTAAAATTCATAACTTTTAAACGGTATATAGGATTGAAAATATGAGAGTAACATTGGGTTCATTGGGGCGTGATTCACCTTGGCAAATCCTAACCGCAACCAGCACGGGTCGTGGGTGGCTGATATTAATTTTCCGATCTTTTTTTCGGGTACGTTCAGTAAACATGCGAGCGGAATTTTATGTCTTTTTAACCAGTGCTCAGAAATGAAATTTGAGGGTACCATTGACCTCACAACAACGATGATTTCTTAGTGAGACCTTCACCATAGTTTCATTTCAACGAGAATGGATGTTAGATTTTGTTGTATTTAATTAAATTGAATAAAAATAATGTGTTACATTTATTTTTATTTTGGTGGATTAAACCTCTAAGGGGAGGTTGGAGGTGGGGGACACCACAACCAAACCTCCTATGGGAGGTTAAGGTGGTGGGGCCCACCTGAGAAAAACCTCCCTTGGGTGGTTAATTAAGGTGGGTACACCAGAAAATCTAACCGCTTTTGACACCCCATTTAATTGGTGAAACATTCCACCATCCCCAATCAATTATGTCTACAAACCCACACAATTAATTAACTGAACTCTATCACTTAATTAATTGGTACCCTTTTGAATTATTTTGAATTATTTCCAACCATTAAAATAATTTATATTTTATTATTTCATTTGGTTGGAAAGCTTCAAACTTTTCTTGGGAGACTCTTGGAGAACTTGATTCTTCCAACGAAGAACGCCCCTCTTCACTGAAGAACACCATATTCAATCTTCAACCCTGCCAAAACAGAAGGATTCTCCAACAAAGGGCGCCGACGTCATTCTCAACAATGTCTCCTCCAAACACTTTCCAACACAAAAGATTCAAAATTGGGTGTGTGTGAAAAATGCGGCGAACAATGAATCTATGACCGCTTTTTCCCATGACTTCGTCCATGATCATCGACAATTGAGGTTGGGATATTTGAGTTATTTTATTTATGGGTAACAACCTCCGTTGTTAAATTTCTATATTAATAAATTCCAATTGTTATCGCCATGATGAGGAGGGATCAAACCACACGAACAGGTCCCGAACCTCCCCTTTGGTTGTTAATGTTTATTCACGATGGAGGCGGACCGCGAAGAAACTGGCTGCGCAGGGCCACTGAGTCACCAAAAGGGTTCGGCACCGCCGTTCCACACAGAGAAGGTGAGTCATAGCAGGGGAGGGCCACAGCGGAAGGAGCACAGTGATGTCACGCTGCGTGGGAAAGCATCGGGTCGTGGCTAGGTCGGGCCGTGGCGGAGAGAGCGTGGCATTGTTGCGCCGCGCGGAGTAGCATGGGGCCCCGGCCAGGGTGGGACACAGTAGTGGAGTAGAACCACTAAACCATTGCACCACGTTGGAGGGACCATGAGAGGCCGGCATCAGGCTGGCCGGTGGAGACACGAAAGTGTCTGGCCGCTGGGCCAGCCAGAAAAAGCAGGACCACCCGGTCTCAAGGCTCAACAAAACTCGTGCCGGGCACAGGTACCCTCGTATCAGAAAGAGGGGGCACGACACACCCTACCATCCCTGGCCAGCCAGGCCATGCAGACCGGATATCCATTCCACCACGGGTCGGGCCGCCTCGGGCCGGGCTGCCCTCGGGCCAGGCAGCCCTTGGGCTGGGCGGTGCCATCAGGTCGGGCGGCCCCTTCTGGTCGGGCCGCTCCCTCCCTTCGGGCCTCCCACTCAGACCAGGCCACCCCCATTGGATTGGGTTAGACCCACAGAATGGGTCAGACCCTAGTTCGGGCCGGGTCAGTCCGACTAGGTCAGACCAGACCCAGACCCACTATGGCCTGATTACATCTTTTAGCCCGCCTTTTGGGCTACGAGTGCCAGAACGACAAACCATCTATGGTGACAGAAGGCTTAGAACATGCAATTATTTTTTCATACCGTAATGAGGTTTGGATGCAGTTGGGGTCTGGCCGGTTTGGATTAAACTCAGAAACCAACTGGGCCCCTAGAACAGAAATGCCAATAACTCACAGACTGAGCATCCAATTGACGAGTCGTCTATCGCATTGGGTTCTCTATGATGAGATGAAAATACATGATACATAAACTCAATAATATGTGGTAGTTGATGTATCAACACTTGGATCGAAGACCGGACCCTCCCAGAATCGAGTGTTCTATGTATGGGAACCCTATGGATGACAGTGATGAGACTGGACCTGGATCCTCTGTCAGTTCAACAATGACGAGACTAGACTTGGATACTCCGTGGGTTCGACAGTGATGAGACTAGACCTTGATCCTCTATGGGGTTGACTTAGATGAGACTGGACCTGGATCCTTCATGGGTTTGACAGTGAAGAGACTAGACTTGGATCCTCTTTGTGTTCTACAGTGATGAGGCTCAACTTGAATCCTCCATGGGTTCGACCTGGAAGAGACTGGACGTGGATCCTCCATGGGTTAGACAGCGACGAGACTGGACCTAGATCCTCTGTGGGTTCGACAGCGATGAGACCGGACCAGGATCCTTCGTGGGTTTGACAACGACTACTTTTGTACCGATATCCCACGTAAGATCGACAACTTTGATAGACTGATGTTCTAGGTTTCTATGGATATCTTTCATTTGACAGTGAATGATGATTCATTGGCTTCAATTAACCAACTCTTACTATATTTTATGTTGTGTATACCTTGTGCGAGATGAGTCATTACCTTTGTGTTTAACTCATGTATGAGATGTGTACTCTTGATGACAAAGGTATAGGTATGGGCATGTACATAAGTAAGGGTGGATGTTTCTTCATTATGTTTCTTTAGGGATGTTTTATGGTTAAGCACACATGGATTTCTCTTGTGAGCTATACCTATGGGGTACTCCTCGTGTTGTACATTCTTTGTGGAGTGTTTTCCACACTTGTGGAATGGTATGTGGTTGGGCTCAAGAGTTGGATCCTGTTTGTGATTGGTAACACAGGTATATGTATCGGAATATACCTAAGTAAGATTGGTTGATAAATTATGATTGTAAATTACTACTATGTTTTATCCTTAGTAGATTCTAGGAGTCCTCCGAGAGGTCATGGGGTCCCCTACTGAGTATTGCTATACTCACCCCTACACTGGCTTCGACCGCACCGTGTTTTGTTCTGTACAGATGACAGTCTACAGTGATCGAGGCTGAGGGTGATGGATGGGAGGCTTCATGAAGCTGTACTAGAGGGGACGTACTGGAGGGATGATTTTTTTGAGTTATATACCTACCCATTAGGTAGGATTCCCCGGTGGATGATCCATGAGTTGTTTTCCCTATTTACTTGTACTAGTACTTGTTGTTCAGTTGGGTTTGTATACTAGGCCACTTACTTTCAGCACATCTTTCTTTTATATATTAGTAATTTTTTCTAGTACTGCTTGTGTTTATAGTATGTTTGTTACAAGTTTAAAGGAAATTCCTTCACTTTTTTTTAGGGATTTTCCTTTGGTGCTAGTCGCCATCCCCTTGCTATGGAAGGTGGGCTTGGGGTAGTCACGACACGGGCCCCACGGATGGTTCGTCACAAATTGGTATCTTAGGATTAGGTTCTACCAATGAACATGGACACTGATTCTTTTAATGTCAATATTGTTAAGTATTTTGGGTGTGGATATCAATTTTGTAAAATCTGTGTTGTTGCGGTGACCGACATATCCATACACTAGGACACTTACATCTGATTCCGACTCAATGCATGAAAACACTGATTTCATGTGTATTTCCTTTAAAAATAATACTTGGTAATTACATTGAGACAGATCACCAGGTATGCCTTCGATTTTGGAACACCCGTTTCTTTTCAGGATGTCTTCACGTAGTCAGTCAGTGCAGATTCTGAGTAGAGAGCACGACAGTAGCCCACCGAGCGATAAGGTCTCGGTGCAGGGCCCCATCACAGCGAAGGCACCAATGGTACCACTAACGACTGGGATACCATTGCTACCAACCACAGTAGCAGATGGTGATCTCCTCTTGAACGTGTTGCATGAGATCCTACGACAGAGGCCTCTGGGGTTTCTAGGTGAGACATATTTTGAGACAGCTGGGTACTGGCTGGAATTTGCTACATGTGTTTCCACACATTTGGGAAACCCATTGACTTGATGGTGCACTTTGTTGTTAGTCTCTTTCATGGATAATCTAAGAGGAGGTGGAGCCTGATGCTCCAGTTTTACGATGAGGTTACCCTTGCCTGGAAGAACATCTAGGGTCTTATCAAAGCAGATTTGCACCAGCAACTCTATGCTCTATGTGTGCTCAAGAGCTGCTGCTCTTGCTTCCGGGCTTTCTGACAGTAGCCGAGTCATCTGTAGCAGGCAATAGGCAGATGACACGGGGGACCAAGCGGGTTATATCTACTGTTAGACGACCCCAATATGTGGCATTGGGGGTGCATGGCACTGAAGGCCGAGGGATCCTTGAATGGATAATGGTCTATTATTCCTGCAGGAAACAGGGTCACACAGCATGTGATTGTACGACTCCCCACACAGTTGATCAACAGGCATTAGAGGAGTCACTGAGACAGATGCAATGGTAGGATCTTGACAATCAGCCAAGTGGTGGACGAGGTAGTGGAGCAAGGTCCTTCAGTGGATGATGGTCAGAGTCATCGAGCACTACCACCACCACCCCTAGACGGTTCACCTCATGCTCCAGGAGAAGGTGGATAGGAGAGGGACTAGCTCCGGGGATATATACCTTTGTTCATGATGCTTCTAGATTCATTGATGTCGTTGTTTGTGGTTTCTGTGTGTCTTTGTACATTGAGTTGTAGTAATAAAAGACACTTTTCCTTGTGATGTTTTCTTTCCTTCCATTTTGTGTGGTTGATACTGAGAGGTTTCAGTTAAAATTGTTGACTTGAACATCACATTCTAGATTTTTATTGGAGGCAACCCAGTGACCACACACTAATGCTGACAGTGTGACTCAACCCTTTGTGATGAGAGTAATGGTTGGGTATCTTGGTAGCATCGTCAAGGCCTTATGACATCGTCCATGTCATGAATTGGTATTGTTCATGTCAGGATTGACTATATTAGGAAATGGACGTGGTTCATCCAGGGGATGAAACTAGATTTATATTTTCGGTAAAGGAGAAATCATAGCAGGTCTTGTAGGACGTAGGCAAAGAAGGTTGTACTCGAGATATTTTATAATTGGCTAGTCTCACCCATAGATCATTGAGCGAACAGTTTACAACTTACTCTAATCTCAATAGACATAGATGTGTCTTCTCATAGAAGGACCTAAACTGGAGACAAAGGCATTTGCTAAAGCTCCTCCAGGACTTTGAATTTGAGATGGTCTATACTCTTGGAAAATGGTACGTTGTATAAGATACTCTTAGTATGAGATTTGGCATTCAGCTGCTAGGAGAGGCGATTGAGCAGCCGGTCGCGTTGCAGATATCCTTTTTGGATAGAGATGGAGCCGCCTTTTTACAGTCTCTCACAATCACACCACTACTTAATCAGTGAGTCAGGTAGGCACAACATGGGGATGTTGACTATGAGACGTGACATGCTTAGATATCTACAGGGCATGCACCTGATGGATTTTCTGAAGGTGGGAAGACTTTCATTCTCTTTAGAAGACGTAACATGGTACTAGTTGCACTTAAAGAGGATTTGTTGAGGGAGTTTCATAGATATCCTTTATCGGTACATCTAGGAGTGGTGAAGATGTATCAGGACCTCCGACGACAGCACTAGTGGCCAGGTATGATGAATGAAGTAGCGGAGTTTGTCTAACTATTCATCACTTGTCAGCAAGTGAAGGTAGAGAACCCAGTTCCAGCAGGATTAGTTCATCCCTTAGAGGTACCAGAATGGTAGTGGGATGAGATATCCATAGATTTCATGACAGGAATTCCACCTACATCTAGAGGACACGACTCAATATGGGTGATCGTTTACCAACTCACCAAGGCGGTCCACATCCTACCGATCAGAAAGTAGGGTCCATTATAGATCATGGGACACCTCTACATATGGGAGATCATATGGCTTCATGGTGTTCCATCGATGATTGACTTCGATCGTGAAGCTCGTTTCACTTTCCAAATATGGAAGGTGTTTCAGGAGGCTTTTAGGACTCAGCTTCGCTTGAGCACCACCATCCATCCCGAGACAGATGGTCAGACTGAGAGGACCATTCAGACTCTCAAGGACATGCTTCGTTCATGAATCCTCGACTTCGGTCGTAGCGTGGAGGATAAATTAGCCTTCCTAGAGTTTGTGTATAAAAACAACTTCCACTCCACAATTGGGACGAAATCTTTCGAGGAACTTTACAGCCAACCTTGCAGATTGCCTATGTGGTGTACTGACCTAGGAGAGTCAATACTTATTAGACCAGAGATGGTGCAATATATGACCAAGAAGGTTCAGATCATCCAGGAGCAGATGATGACTGCAAAGAGCAGGCATAATTCTTATGCTGATAGGAGATGAAGACCACTGGAGTTTGAGGATGGTGACCAAAACTTTCTACGGGTCTCACCTCGACAGGGTCTATGGAGATTTGGCAAGGGCGGAAATTTATCTCCTAGATTAATCAGACCTTTTCAAGTCCTCAGTAGAGTAGTCGAGGTGAATTACCTCATGACTCTTCAACCTCTGTTGCACCGTGTGCACGACGTCATCCACATATCTCAATTGAGGAGATACGTGCTTAAGCTTTCTCACATCATCGACCATGGTGAGCTGGACATCGATAATAGGGCGACTTTCACGGAGTATCCAGTATAGATTTAGGATCGAAAAAAGAGAGCTCTGCGTGGATAGTCGATACCTATGGTGCACGTTCACTGGCAGCATGAGAACCTCCTGGAGAGCTCATGTGAGAGGGAGGCTCAAATGCGTACTCAGTACCCCCATTTGTTCCTTTAGTGTGAGTTGTGGATTACAGGGACGAAAATCCATAAGGTCTGGAGAATATAAAGACCCGAAAATTCCATGGATTTTTCTTTTATATTCATGGGAATTTTATGAGTCCGTAGTTTTTGATGGTGCACGATACTGAGGACCGGAGTGCCCGGAATGATCCGTCGACGTTTTGTTAAGCTTAAATTAACACGCGTATGCTGTTTTTCTGAAAAAGTGGGATAAATTTTAAATGGTTACACATATTAGAAATCTGAGGCCACCATTGCACTTAGGATGACAGTTTTACCCTAGGCGTGACTTGGGTTTAGTCAGCGCAGGCCTCCTATGAGAAAACCCAAAAATGGAATAACTGTAAATAAAATAATTAAATAAAGTTATTTCATTTTCCAAATGCTTATAACTAAAAAATAGTAACATTGATTAAAAATCCAAGACCACCGCTAAATTCGGTAGGGTAGGCTTTCATTAAGCAGAAACAAGCTGGGGTCATTGAGGGCCACAAGATAAAGTTATTTTTTGGCCACAAATAAAATAATTAATTGATAGTTATTTTATTGTAAAATTCATGACATTTAAACGGTAACTTGGATTGGAAATCTGAGTGTACTGTTGGGTTCTTTGGGGTGTGATTCACCTAGACAGATCCTAACCTCAACCGGTGCTTGTCGAGGGTTGATGATATTAATTTTCCGAATTTTTTTTTTGGGTATGTTCAGTAAACGTGCGACTGAGGTTTTATATCTTTTGAACCGATGCATGGAATTGAAATATGAGGGCGCCGTTGAACTCGCAGCATCAGTGATTTCATAGTTAGACATTCACCATAATTTCGTTCTAACATGAATGGAAGTTCGAATTTGGGGGTTTTTATTTAAATTGAATAAAAATAAAGTGTTATATTTATTTTTATTTTTGGTTTTTGAAACCTTAAAGGGGAGGTTGGAGATGGGGGGCACCACACCCGAACCTCCCATGGGAGGTTATGGTGGTGGGGCCCACCTGAAAAAAAACTCTCATGTTTGGATAATTAAGGTGGGGGCCTCCAGAGCATCTGACCCCATTTTAACACCTAATTTAAGTGGTGAAAATCTCCACCATCCCCCATCAATTAAGAGTGCCAACCCACGCAATTAATTAACCGAACTCTATCACTTAATTAATTGGCATACTTTTTGATTCTTTTAAATTCATTCCAACAATTAAAATAATATATATTCTATTATTTAATTTTGATGGAAAGCTTCATACTTTTGTTGGGAGACTCTTGGAGAACATCATTCATCCAACGAAGAATGCACCTCTTCACCGAAGAATACCATATTTGATCTTCAACCATGAAAAAATAGATGATGTCACCCACAAAGAAAGTCGATGTCGTTCTCGACCTCGTCTCCTATGAAAAATTTCTAACGCACAAGATTCAGAATTTGGAGTGTGTGAGGAACACGGTGAACGACGAATCAATGCCCGCCTTTTTCCCGCGACTCCGTCAACGATCATCGATGATCGAGGTAGGGGGTTTTGAGTTATTTTATTTATGGGTTATAACCTCCGTCATTCAATTTATGGATTATGAAATTCCAATTTTTTTCACCATGAAGAGGAGGGCTCAGACCGCACGAACACGGCCCAACCCTCCCCATTGGTTGTTCTTGATTGTTGATGACGGAGGCGAACCACAAAAAAACTGGTGACACAATTCCACCGTTCACCACAAGGGTGCGGAACCACCATGCCGCATGAAGATGGAGATCCGCGACTAGGGAGGGCCATAGAAGAAGGATCTTGAAACCATCATGTCGTGCGGGAAATCATAATTTTTTGGCTAAGTCGGACCGTGGCGGAGGTGGCGTGGCACCATCGCGCCGTGCGGAGCATCATGTGGTCGCGAAAAGGGTGGGCTGTGGTAGTGGAGCGAAACCGCGACACCATCATGACACCGTGGAGGGAACAAGAGTGGCCAGTGTTGGGCTGGCCCCCGGTGACATGAAACCTGCTGGTCGCTCAACCAGCCGAACAATGCGGGACCACCCTCTTCATGTGGGTCACCGAAACAGGCGCCTAGCTTCGGTTCCATAAAATCAGAAACAGGGGGCGCATCACCCCCTCCCACGCATGGCTAGCTAGGACACGCAGACCTGCAAGATGGGCCTCCTAGGGTCGGGCCGCCTTGGGTAGTGCTGCCCTCGGGCCGGGCCGTGCCTTTGGGCAAGGCTTCCCCTTCGGGTTGGGCCGCTCCCTCTCTTCGGGCCGCCCACTCGGGCCAGGCCGACCTCTCGGGTCGGGCCACCCCCTTGGACCTAGTCAAACCCAAGGACCAGGTCAGACCCCAGTTCCGACCGGGTGGGGCCGGGTCGAACCGACTAGGTCAGACCGAACCCAGGCCCGCTATGTACTGATTACACCTTTTATCCCACATTTTGGGATATGAGTGACCGAACGAAAAACCATCTTCGGCAATGGAAGACTTAGAGCATGACTGTTCATTTGGAATACCCCACTTGTGGATTGGATGCAGTTGGGATATGGCTGGGTTGGTTTGAACTTAAAAACCAACCGGTCCCCTGGAACAAAAATTTCAATAACTCACAGACCGGGCATCCGATTGACGCGCCATCTGTCGTGTTGGGTTCATTATGATGAGATGAAACTAAAGGATACATCAACTCAAGACTACATGGTAGTTGATGTATCGATACTTGGATTGAGGAGAAGACCCTCTGGGAATCGAGCATACTGTGTATGGGACCCTATGGATGACAGTGACGAGACTGGACCTGAATCCTCCATTGGTTCGATAGTGACGAGACTTGATCTAGATCCTCCATGGGTCCAAAGTGACGAGACTGGACTTGGATCCTCTGTGGGTTCGACAGTGATGATACTGAACAAAGATCCTCTATGGGTTCGATAGTGATGAGACCTCTGTGGGTTATACAGTGATGAGACTGGACCTGGATCCTCCTTGGGTTAGATACTGATGAGACTGGACCTGGATCCTCTGTGGGTTAGACAATGACGAGACTGGACATATATCCTCTGTGGGTTCGACAGTGACAAGACGAGACCTGGATCCTCTGTGGGTTTGATAGGGACAAAAATGGACCTGGATCATACATTGGTTTGACAACGATGATACTGTATTTGGATCCTATTTGGTTTAGACAGTGACAAATTTTATACTGAGATCCCACGTAGGATCGACAACTTTGACAGACTGTTGTTCGAGGATTCTACGGATATCTGCCCTTCAACTGTGAATGATGATTCAGTGGCCACAACTAATAATCTCTTACTATCTTTTATGTTGTGTATACCCGGTGTGAGTTGATTCATTACCTTTGTGTTTACCTCATGTATGAGATGTGTACTCTTGAGTAATTAGTTATATGTATGGGCATGTACCTATGTAAGGGATGATGTTTCATCATGATGTTTCTTCATTGATGCGTTGTGGTGAAGCCCACATGGATTTATTTTTTGAGTTGAACCTATGGGATTCACCATGTGTTGTACTTTCTTTGTGGAGTTTTTTCTACACTTGTGGAATGGTATGTGGTTGGGCTCAAGAGTTGGAGCCAGTTTGTGATCGATAACATAGGTATATGTATGGGCATATACCTAAGTAAGATTCGTTGATACTTTTTGATTGTAACTAACTACTATGGTTTAACCTTAGTGGATTCTGGGATACCTTCATGAGGTCTTAGTGTCCCCTACTGAGTATTGATATACTCACCCATGAACGGGCTTCACCCGCACCTTTTTGTGTTCTGTGCAGAAGAGGACCATAAATGATCAAGTATGATGGTGACGGACGGGAGGCATCTCGGGGATAGACTAGATGAGACGTACCTCAGGGATGAGTTGTTCGAGTTCTTTAACTACCCTTCATGTAGGATTCAACGGTGGACCATATAGGATCTGTCTTCCCTTTTTTACTTGTACTAGTACTTGTTGTTTAGTTGGGTTTGTATACTGGCCCACTTACTTTTTGCACACCATTCTTTTCTATATTAGTACATATTGCTTTTACAGCTTGTGTTCAGACTATGATTGTTATAGGTCTAAAGGCAATGACTTCACTTTTTATTAGGGATTCACCTTTGGTGCTTGTCGCCAGCCCTTGGCCTATTGAAGGTGGGCTTGGGGTAGTCACAGCACGGTCCCCTAGGATGGGCCGTGACAAAGATTCTTGGTGTTTTTTTTGAGTTTTTGTATGAGGGACATGCTATTTATTAAAAGTTTTTTTGTACCTCGATACTTTTTCTGGAAACAATGTGTCATTTCGAATTAGGTATCAGGTGAATCATGTTGATTTTGAACCTAAGGGTTCCGATAGATTGGTTTAGATACTGTGATGAGTTGGGGAATAATATAAGGACCTTCTCATTTAAAATCATTCTTGTGATGTCCAAAGTAGATGATTGATTTTTTGGGGCTTTTGATAATAAGGAGAAAATGTTTATTTATAAGCGATCTTTAGGTGATGTTTTAATTTATTAGTACACACATGAATAATAAAAAATGTATGATAGTTACACATTGGTGGTGGCCTACTAAGATCCCATATCACACCCTACAACCCCATTGATGTGTGTGTAGTCATCATGTCTTTTCAATTAGGTAATGGTTTGGGCACAAGAGCTAGATCTCAGTGATTAGTTTGAAAGGGAAGAAAGGATTGAGACCATGGATTCTTTCCCCAGATAGAGTTAACTTTTATTTACTTTTTGTATTATTACAGTATTACATATGTATGTATCAAGGTAGGCTATGGTTGTAACATTTTTCTTACTGTTGGTATGAAATATTATTTATGCATGTTCTATTTCAATAGCTACAAATTATATCTTGCGTTGTTTCATTATATAAATGGTATCCATCCTGTTTATTATTATTTCTTCTACTAATATTGCTTGTTCTTCCTATATAGGAGGTTTACGTATCCATAATCATTTGGAGACTATTTTCCACTAAATTATATATATTATCATTTTTATATCATCAGTAGAGGGCATAATCAACAAAATATCATCTATTTACACTAATTCTACTAGCCTGCATCCTTTGGAATTATTTGAGGGGTTCTTAAGGCCTACTACCCCAAACCCTATAGTACTATTCCAGTGGTTAATTGGGTCTAGGTCCTACAAGCCCCACCCATCACTGCAATTCCAATAAATTCCTCATATATTTATTGTTGAATTAATTTCATATCCAATATTTCATATCATTACATATATATATATATATTTATTTATTAACGTATATGAATTTAAACTTTTTTCCCCAATAAATCAAATAATAAAACACCGTATGTAATAATGATATAGAATTTAGATAATTGGATAATATTTGTGAAATAATATTGATGTTGAAGATAAATTTAACGATCAATCATCAAAATAAGTGTTTCCTTTCAACCGAATGTTATTGACAAATAAATTAATCATGAATATGATAGTCAATACAATTACGAGACAATGTGATCAAAAACTCTACAATAAAATAATAATAATGGTATAATTAATATATATTGGTTGTGGGGTATCATTAAAATAAATGGTTTTTGTCATTTACTTATAGAAATATAACAAAAATATAAATAAAACCATTCTTTAAAAAAATAAAATTTTAATTTTGGGATTAACTTTAGAAAACAATACAGTTCTCGAATATATGAGAAACAAATTTCATTAAATTGAACCATTTAGAAATTAAATGCAATCTTCAATAAAATGAGTGTTCTTTTTTGTGGAAATATTCACTTCATGAAGAGTTTGTTAAAACTATGACTCTATTCACATTTTTGGATGAAATTTCAACATTAATTTTTTTAGAATATGAAAATAAAAATCATTGATAAATGTTATTTAAAAATTTAACCATGGATAAAAGTTTATTTTATAAATAATTTTAAAATATTAACAACATAGTTTAATAATTATTAATGAAAATACTGATATGGATGAAATATAAATTTCTAAAGAAATTATAATTAAGTATATAATTTCATAGAAATATTTTTGAATCATTTTACAAAAAAAAGATAGAATTATGGTACTATTAAAAGTAAATATAATGAATAACTAAATATGAATGAAATAAAATGATTTTATTAGGCAATGATCACTGAAATCCAATTAATGTAAATATAAGCATATATAATCCTGATTAAAATGTGATTGATGCATAAAAACTTATGGAGTGGGTAACTTTTGAATCATAAACATCATGAAATAATTAACAACAAATAAAAAATTAAAATACCTGACTATAAACTTATTAATTATATAAAATTTTAGAGCATAAGTTTATAAAATTCATAAAATTATATTACTACATGATACCATATATATCCCAAGAGAGTGGAAATTGAGATGAAATTTCCTATACATTTCCTAATATTTAGGAGATAATTAATCTATGAACATATATTTTTTTGAAAATTTGTATCTACACAAAACATATGTAAATTAAATGTAAACAATAAAATTTCATTAATCATTTAATGATACAAAATCACTAACAATGAAGAATTAACATAAGACCATGAAAAGAAATTGATTTTTGAAGCACCTTACTGGTTAGTAACATTTAGGTCAAATCCCCTATAAAAAACATTTAATTGAAACATAAAACAATGTGATGTAATAAGTATTCAGGATATAATATTTAAAATCAAACTATTTAAAAAATAAATGAATTTAGTATGTAATATTTAAATATTCCCTAATGAATGTAAACCGAGACAAAATCCATCGCATCATAATTTCTATTCATCGAACATGATTTAATATTCCTTACAATGGATTAAATAAATTTTTTAATTTATAATGGAATATATTAATATTTATAATATCATATATTATGTTATTATATATTCTTATCACCAATTAATTTAAAATATTTTATTATCACCATTGATTCATGTGACAACTACTTTTTTAACTAATGCAAGTTTTTTCATGGATATTCTATTTATTATGAATATTATATTCATTAGACATAGAAATAATTTTATTTCTTTTATTTATATCATATTTATTCAATGGATACAATTTTCTGTTCAATAAATAATTTTTAATATTGAAAATTAATTACATTACTCTATAGAGATGGTATGTCTCATGTGTGCAGGAGAAACATTTTCAATTCTATAATGGGTGAACGAGTAATGAAATTGATGATATATTACTTTTAAATAATATATATAATTTAATATGTATCATTTATAATTAATATTTCAATTAATAGGTATATTCACGCATCTTAGTGAAGGAAACAAATTACATTGGTTCTTGAGGTGATAGTCCACCATACAAACAAGTGATGTTTTTTATATAATATAAATAATATATGTAAGAAAAAATATTACTCCCTAAAAATATCAAATTACTATTGAAGATATTATTTTTTAATTATATGATAATTTTTAATAGGTAATTTACATCTCTAAAAGAATAAGTAAAAATATAATGTTTCCTGATAATGATTAACTTCGTGGAGATAATCCTCATCCAGATCACTTGTTAAAGATTCGTGGGATGGTCTTATGGGAATAAAATTTCCTATATAACATGTATTAGTTTACATGGGATTCATTTTTCCATGGTTTTTCCAATATAAATTTTTTGATATGTTTCAATAAATGGGGGGAGTGGGGTTTCTTTGGATAGTTTAAGTGGAGTGGGATTTTTATTAAAATAAAAATTATTCAATTAATGGATTGAACTCATATAAAATGTTTAATAAAAATTGAAATATAATTATATAAATTGAAGGTATGTTCAATACACACATAAAATACTAAAATCAATAATGTTTGAATTTTTTTATTCCTATTTCCTTTATAGTTTCTCACTTTTACCATTTTTGTTATATAGACAAAAACTATAATTTTAACCAAGGTAATTTATTCTATAATCAAAAAGTAAAATTTGAAATAATAGATAATATAGAAATAATTAATCCTAATATGAATAATATTATAAAAAAAATTAATTTACCAAAAATTAATTTTATCACTGGCTTATGTAATGCATGAAACCACATTTTAACATAATTAATGCTAATTAATATTTTTTGGATTATAATATTTATTATACATAGAAATTAATTTTTACATCTTAATTAATATAAATCATACTTATTTAAAATATTAAATCCATGTTATAAAATTTAATTCAATGAAGTTGAATAATTTAATTTAACAATAAAACTAGAAAACATATCACAATTTAGTTTTTCCAAGAAATGTATTTTTCAAGCCTATGAGGATCATACATTAACACCATTATTAGTAATCAATGTCAAATAAATATAAATTATTTAATATAGATATAATATCTACAAATTTATTTTAAATCATTACTCTTTAAGGGATATTTTTTTAAATTAAAATGGTGGTCCATTACCCACATAGAAATTGTTTTAGAAAAAAATGTGTTTTAATCCTAATATTATTAAAATAAAATAAATATAATAATTACTTAAGAAAAAGAAATAATTATATAAAAAGAAATAACATGATTTAGAATTCATGTTATGAATAAATATAATATATAATGGGACTTTTAAATTTACTTATTTAATGTATATATATAATAGAATATAATGAAATTATAATATTCACTATTAAAAAATATATTATTTTACAAAAATACCTAAAAATTACTCTATGTTAATTTTTGAATTATTAAAATAAAAATAATATCCTTTTTATATAATACAAATACTATAATTTAGTGATATTATTTAAAATATACTCTTAAAAAGTTTAATTATAATGTTTTTTTGGAATCATATCATTGATGAATAAAATGAATTAACTAAAAATTCACCTATTTTCTAAAACAAATTTATGAATGAATTTAGATTTTGTAGAACCATTATATTTTTTAAATAATTTAGTCTTATTATTAACCACGTATTTAACGTTTAGGTTATAATAGTCATATATAAATAATAATATTTCATGGGTCTTTTAAGCTCAATATTACATGTCATATATGCTACATAACATAATACTCTATTTACAAAATCTAAGAGATTCAAATTCTACACACGTTAAATACATTTTATACATGAAATGTGGAATTGCCCAAAAATAGGGATTGCAAATTTAAAATTCCTATTCAAAATACCATCATAATGGGAGGGTTAATATAAATATCCTCTTAAAAATATTAGAATAATAAATATAAAGGTCATAAATTTATTTCCAAATAGGATAACATTTCTGTGATGATTAATTATGAAGCTTCCAAATAAATATTTTTTAATGAGTTATCATGAGTGATATATAACATTAAGAGAATGGTAACCACTAAAGAATTATAAATCTTTGATGGGATAAAAGACCATTGATTCTCCAGAAATGAATGTAATATGATCAATTTTTTAGTTCCCTTTTTATAGTCATTCAAAATCATTTTACCACATATACATATTACATAATGATATATATATATATATATAAAGTATAAATTCACAATTTTATGATTTTCAACTTTAATCTGGTTTTCTTCTCAAAATTATGTGTATTCTGGAAGAATTCTTCATTCTTAAAGAAACGAATAACATTATTCTAGATCATAAAGTTCCAGAAAAGGATATAAAGATATATGGACAACCATGAAATAATATCCAAAGTTTTTTTACCATAAGTTAATATATTTCCAAAAATAAATTCACCTTTATATTAAATCAATAATTAAAAAAATGTTATGAATTTCTAAAATAAATAGGCATACATCATAATTATAATAAATATTCAAAAAATTATTTGTATTCTTTGAAAAAAATCATTTATTTTAAAACACAAGTTACACATACGGGTCTTATATAACCCAACCTGATGAATCCTTTATAATGTTTTCATTAATTGACATTAAATCCCATTAAATAAAAATTAATAGATCCAGGAACAAATTTTTTTAAAATCATATAAATATGTATCCATTAATTCATTTATGTTAAATCATATTAATTAAAAAATAATATAGTCTAGTATTAGGCACAACACCCCTATAACTATTTATTTTTTGTTCTATGCCTTGAAGCCTAGATGGATGTGATAGGTTGTCACTAGGACTGTAGGTTGTCTTTTTTTCTTCTAAAACAATATTTATATAAAATGTGATTGATACATAAAACCATAGTACTTTAGTAAGTTTTTAGTCATAGCCACAAGGAAATGAATAAGATAATTTAAAGATTAAATAAAATAAATATAAATATATTCATGATATTACATATTAAAGTGGAAGTAGAAACACCTCATAAAAATATGTATTCGCAAAATACCAAATATATCTCCAAAGGGCCGAATTTGAGATGAAAAATCTCACAAAAATCACACCAATTAAGTGATAATTTTTCAATGAATTTTTTATATGTATGAAATTTAAATCCACAAAACATTATATCAATTACACAATAATTCATTAAATTTTAGTTACAAAAACAATCTTATAATTTAAAACATGTTGATGATGTAATATAATCCAATGAAATTTAATTGATTTATTGAACACATTATATTTTTGTAAATTTTCTATCAAATCCCCTTAAATATATTTGTTTTCAATTGATGAAAATAATAAAGAAAATTAATTTTTATTGACACAATCTATAAAAGGGATTTATATAAACAATATAAAATAAATATGGTCATGATAATAAAATATGACTAAAGAACAGAAATTGAGTTTGAATCCCATACATTAAATTTTACATTACATTAATGTATTTTAACCTATATTATAATAATTATTATAAAGTAATTAATTTATAAAAGAATAATATACACATTTATTATAACATATATGATCTTATTACAACATATAATCACTAATTTTTTATTCATATTTGATTATTATTGCTATTACGTATGATAACCGCTTTTTCACTTTCATGTTATTTCATGGACGTTCTAGTTACAATGAATATGATATTGATAAAACATTTCCAGAATTTTATTAATTTTATAAAAATTAAACTATCTCATTACATACATATTTTTAATTATTATTTAAATTTATACTATGAAAATGAATCAAATCGGTTCATGGAGATGGCATGGCATATGTGTTCACAGACCAAGTTATCATGTCTCCAACATGTGAAAGGGTGAGTAAGTGTATGATATATTATTTTTATAAAATAAATATCATGTAATAAGTAATATATATTCATTATTTATATCATTATTGATATCCAAGTGATTATGTGATGGAAATACATTTCACCGGTTCATGAGGTGGCGGTCCTCCAATCACATGAGCAACGGTTTTGAATCACAATTTATGGAGGTGGACGTAAAAAATGTAACTTCAACAACATAATAACATATTTTTCAATAGTATATACTATTATTATTATTTTTTAATTATTAATACATAATTTAATGTGATAAAATAAGAAGTAAAAAAAGGAAAGAGTTGGGAGGAGATGATTACCCTACATAGAAAACCCTTTATAGGATCTCTTATTAAGGACATAATGGTTGGTATTATGGGAATAAAAACAAAACTATAATGTTCATAACAATGTTTGGTTGAGTATTTGATATTTTTTGTACAATATAAAAATATTTATAGGTGTAATTAATTGAATGAAGTGTCATACATTAATAAATGAAATAAATACTGATTTTTTAAATAACGAAAATTATTCAATAATAGGTTGTGACTCTCAACCCATGTGCCCAAAAATTGATAAATATTGGATTGGATGGAAGATATTGTATATAAAGAAGTCTAATACAAAAAATGTGTTATAAAATTTTATCCCCATTACCTCCAAGGTTTCTCTCTTTTTTAATTTTAGTTAATACCATGAAAACCTATTTAGTAACATTGGTAATTTATCCATAATTCCAAAAATAAAATTATCTTTATTGGATAATTATTTATTGTAGATTAACCATATGATTTAAAAAATCTTAAAGGTAAATATCATTTTAGAGTAAAATTATTTTGAACACAACTACATGTCACATGAAAAACTTCTTTGTAACATTAATATGGGTAATTAATTGTTTGAATCATTTTTTTTATTATTACCAGAAATTAAATATAAATTATGAAATAATATTTATAATTATGATTCTAAATATTTAATAAATTTAATAAAATTTATTTCATTTGTTTAGAGTACTATACATTAATATAAAAAAAATGTATCAATAAATTTTTCATCTGAAATTCTTTTTTCAAGCATAAGGAATAGTTATATTGACACTATAACTATTAATAATATATATATATATAGAAATATTATGAATACATTTAATTAAAATTATTACAAATTTGAGGGTTATTTTAATTTATTAATGAAGTGAAATATTATGAATTTAAAAAAAGTATTCAGATAACAATATTTTTAGGCCTAAAGATACATTTTTACGAAAATCATGAAAATATATAATTTAAATGAAATCAATAAAATTAAATCATATTAAATTTTAATTTTTTAAATTTATTACCAAATATGAATTATAATGGTACTTTCAAACTATTTAATTTAATGAATAAGAATGGAAGTATTTTAAAAAACATAAATTTTCCATATTCAATAAATAATGATTTGTTTTAAAAAAATTCCAATAAATAAAAAAATGAGATTTTTTAGATTATTATTTAGAAAATTATAAGAATTGTTTCAACTAAAATATATAAATGATCCAAAAATATAATTTAATATTATTTGTAAAAAATAATTAATTTTTTTGATTGAAATATTTTTTTATGAATACAATTCCATTAATAAAATTGAATGATTACATAATAATAACATTCAATTGATTTAAAATTTCTGGGAAATTTATAATTTATATATTAATTAATCCTATTCATACCCACCATTTTAATGTTATGGTTATAGAGGCCATATTTAAATAATAATATTTGAAGGGAAGATTAAGCTTAGTGTTGGTTGTTTTTTATGTTACAGAACATAATGTTCTTATATTAAAATATAAGGGGGGTGTAATAATATGGACATAAAGAAAAAATAAAATTCCCATTTACTAATTTAGATTGATAAACAAAATTTTCAAAAACATTACATCCAAATAACTATAAATATATAATGGTTTATAAGAAATTTGATTTTTCAAATATGAATGTAATTTTATTTGATTTTTTATTCAAAAACATATTACTTTACTTGATAAATTCATTTAAAATATTTAATAAAGAAAAAATGTAATATTATTACAATATAATAATAATTTATTCCTTTAAATAGTTTCCTCTATAATATAATCATTTCTTCCAAAAAATGAGTATCCAGGATGATATATTCATGTATAACCAAAATAAATCAACTATAAATGGGTCACATAATTCTATAAAATTATATAAATTTATCCCCCATTTCATTATAAATTAGTCAAATAATATAATGGTTACAATAAGGTTTTATAATTCCCAAAATCATTACACCATTATATTAAATCTCCAATGAAATTTTTCAACATAAATTATTCTATATATAAAATCCCCTCCATCCCAAATAAAATCAACATTCAAAAATTTAATTTTTTTTCTTGTAAAAATATAATTCATCTTAAATCACATGATTCCCCAATGGGATATATATAAATAAATCAAATAAAAAATGTCTAAAAAATTATATCAATAATATCAAAATTCTGAAAATTCAAAAATATATTATCCAATATTATGTTTCCAAAATAAAATTTATTTTTATGAAACATATAATTTAATTAATTCAATAGTAACCAAGAAATAAAATATAAATATGGTAGTATTAACATCATTGTTACCCTTCAGACATGGGTTTATTCCTTGATGTATTGATGGCTATAATAGGTTGTCTCCTTATAGAAAGGTTGTCTATTTTTAAATTATATTCTTTACATTATCAATAAAAATATCAAAAAAATATGAAGATCAAAATAATAATAATTATATTCATCAAATTAATTTTTAACTACTATTTTTTTTATGAACAACTTCCCAGATAATTAAATAATCTTAATATACTATTATTATATTATCATAAATGATTATATAAAACCTTACGGCAATCGATAACTTTAATCATATATCTATAAAATATTAAATTTTAAATTTTAAATATTAAAAAATACTAATCAAAAGGATTATTTTACAATAAATGTGTCCCGAAATATCCGTAATCATGTTAAACTCTCATCAAAATATACATCAGAATTAATATCCATGCTTTTAAATTTATGATTTTCATTAGAAATATAATCATGAGACTTCATAGTTTTATCTCATGTGAGTAAGAAATTTCATAAATAACCATATTTTTATTCTTTAATTCATCAAAATTTTCCATAGAAAAAAATTCAATTGGTATAGAATATATCATAGGGGTCTCTAAATAGGTGAGTGGTGAAGGAATTCTCACTGTGAGAATGATTTATGGACACGATATACTCATCCAACTCATTCTGGGGTTATTACCAATAGATGAAATGGATCCAAAACTAAAACCACCTTTTTTATCCTAACATTTATATAATTCTAGGAAAAGTACATAATATCTACATTACCAATAAATTAAGATTTTATCATATAACAATACTTATCCTCAAATTCAATCACATGAGTTTGTTCTCTAATAAAATTTTTTATAAATAAATCATCTAATGCTTCTAATAAATTTTCTCTAATACCAAATGTATAGTCCATACCCTCCGTAAAACAAAGGCAGTGGTTACTTTATTACAACAGCACTAGATGTCAATATCATATCCTATATGACCAAATAGTTTATTAATATTTCTAAACTGTATCGATATGAAAATATAACATTAAAATTGAGATCATTAAATAAAACATAGTGAGAGTTAATATTCTGCATTCTATAATTCATTCAAGTATTGATTATTTATATCCTAGGGAATGTACATAAAAATAGTGTGTGATAAAATTCACATTAAGGTTTTGATATGATGGAAGATATTATGAGTAAATACGTAATATTTAATATGGTATGGTAATTAACTAAAAATAGACATCATTTTAAAAAATGATCATTATGATTAATGTGGATAAAATAAATGATGATAAAATAATGAAATATTAATATTCACATGAAATCAAAGATACTCCATGGATATCATAACTAATCAAATAATCATATGAAAATCAATTATAGAATTATAAATGAATGTAATGATTAATACTGGACATCATTAAATTAGTCATATAGATATATATTCTATAAAAACCTTTTACCAAGAAAGTTCAATTGATGAGTGATTTCACGGTAAAAACACTATTAATTCCAACTTCATATGTTATATTGTGAAACCAATTGATTAGTTATAGGGACATCTATAACTAGGATCCACACACTACTACATGTCTAATTAATTCATTATATTTTAATTGTCAAAAAAATTCCTAAAAATATTTCATGTCTATATGTACTAGTATTGAGTAATGATTATATATATATCATGATTTTCCACAGTTAATAAATTAATAAAACATGTAATGTAAAATTTATATATTTATATATATATATTAATAAATAAGAAAATATATTATAAATAAATTTAATGAGATATATAATTTACAATGAAATAATAATCTTAATGAATCAAGAGAATGATAATGACAAAAAAATAATCAATATAGTGATATTCAATACGTTCCTTCTTCAATATAATCATAAACCATACAGAGAAAGAATAAGGATGGTATAATTTCATAATAAATCTATTAGAGTAAATTTAAAATTATGTTTTTTTTCCAAATATGAATATAAATACCCTAAAAATATCATTAAAAACAATAAATAGCAAACTATCCTTTCCATAATGTAAATCAGTTTTAAAGAAAAATAATGTCAAAATATTAGAGGAAGAAATTTATATAAAATGATCCTAGTTATAATGTAAATGAATAACTAATGTAATTAGTGTTTATTATAATATGAATTCTAACCTCCTAACGACCTTTATAAAACAATGATTCTTATAACATTTTCAATCCAAATTCAAAAAGTACCCTTCTAAAAAAATAACAAGAAAATTCCCATTAAAACATTTTATAAAAACTCAAAATTGGGTTAATATCCAAAAAATAAATAAATATTTAAATTTAAAAATATTCTATAACACATATTATGTAATATATATAAATATAATAAATTTCATTTTTGAGTAAAAATAGACATAAATATCCTATTTCATTATTTATATTCTTAGTAATTATAATTATCAATTTAAGAGAAATAACACCATTACTTGAAACACTTATGAATAGATTATACTTAATAAAAAATTTGATTAATAGAACATGATAAAACATTAATGAAAATTTAATCATAAATAATATCGATTAAAATGATATTAACAAATAAACCATTATTTATATGGAAAATTTTGATTCATAACTCCTATGAAAGTAATAACTTCAAATGAATCATTAAAGATGATGAAAATAAAATGATTCATTATATAACATATCAAAGGATATGTATATGTACCTCACAAAAATATATAGGAACATGATATCAAATATTTATCAACATAGTGGAAATTCATATGAAATCACTTAGAAATATCATATTGTTGATGTGATAATAAGACAATTAATTGATGATGTGTTTCAAATATAAAAAATATAAAAAATATGAAATTAAATCTAAAATACTAAAAATTTATTAGACACAAAATATTGGGATATAAAATACAATAAAGATATAAACTAACCCATTGAAAATAAATTGTGTTATTAATCCCCATATATAATGGTAACTTATGGGTCAAATACATATACACAAAGCAATTTTAATTTCACAAAAAAATACCAAGATATATTAAGAGATAATTATATATAACAGTTAAAATTATCATATATGAACCATTTATATCAAATTGGTTCTTATTATTAAAATATTTCTCAAAAAATAGAATTGAAACATAATCCCATACCTAACACATCCCTTTTGTTGAACGTACATTAACATCAAATGTATATATTTTAATAAATTTATTATATTATTTGTGAAAAAAATTTAAAATCATAATATATTATATTATCTCCTTATAACTTTTAATAAATAATTAATTAATATTATTTTAATGATACCATTATTTCTTCTGTTAACTAGTTTAATTTTATATTCATGATTCTTCATAGAATTTTTTGACCTTATCTACTGGATATAGATCCATCATCTATAGAATGATATTATTATTATAAATATTATATTTATTAATTAGATACCTTTTTAAAAAAATTAATGAAATTTTAACATGGTAAAATAATTTATTCTCTTTATATTGATAGATGCACATACATGATATCTTGAAGCATTTTTATTTTAATATTTCTATAAATGGATAGCATATAATAATAGAACTATATTTTATATGAAGAACTGTGTATTTTACAGAATATATTACATGCCACACCAAGCATAAATTTCAGATGAAATATAATATTTTCTTATGATAATTTTAACATAACCATTTAATTGAGGGTTATAAATACAAAATATTTAATTTTGATATTTGAATACAATTATACTAATAAATATCATTTTGTTGGCAAATTCATAGATAATAGTCATTAAATGTTTTTATTAATTTCATTTCATGCTTCAAAATATATTTTTTTAAAAATGGTTTTAATTTTAATTTTATCTTTCAAAATTATAATTAATTTATACTGGTTTTAGAAATATTATATTATAAAATTTTAATAAATTTTTATTTTAGAATTTTATTATTATTTTAGGTTAAAATTTTAGGATTTTTTCTTATAAGAGTAAATTTTTAATCATAACTATAAAATAGGGAGATTTGTCAAACATTTATTTCCATTCAATTAAATAATTTATATAAGAGTCCCATTATTATTTGAATATTATGTTCAATTTAAAAAAATATAATTTATATATAATTAAAATACTAACTTATATTATAATAACCAGTATACCAAACTTTGGTATAATTTTATTTTCATGCTTAAATATACATTTTCTTATTAACTATTTTTAAATTCATAATGTTCATCCATATTAATTAATAAAACTAACTACTATTAAGGAAATATTTACATTAAATGTATAGTCTATATATTTAAATATATTAATCTATGTCCATATGATATTGATCTCTAGTCATATGTTTAAATTAAGATCATTAAACACGTAAAAATAAAATTTCTTGAAAACTAATTTTCATTCCTAGTTTTGGGTTTTTTAAACTAAATTATATAAATTATCTGAATTAAATTACATAAAATAGAATTTATATTTTGAATAATATTAATTTGTAATATGAAAAAGTGTCAAATTATATTTTGGTTTGAATAAATCATAAAAATGGTACATATCAATTACTGACATCAATGATAAAATAAGTTTTTTCATATTACATAATCATGTGATAAAATTATTTTTCTAGGAATATAGATAATATTTTTCAAAAATTGGATTTAATATTTTGAATATGTGGGTCTATATAATCTAAGAATTCACATTTAATTTTACTCTAAATTATTTAGTACACATGGATAAAAAACACGTTTTTATGGTGAGAACTACTATGATAAGATTAGGAAATCATATAGGATAAATATATTAAATATTTAATAAATGTTTTTTTGATGGAGGAAGTTTTTATTGACCTTATATTCTACCTTCTCAAATATTTATCAATTATTGAGGAACATGGGTTGAGTTTGACAACACATTATTGAATAGTTTTTCTTGTTTATAAAACTTCCACTACTTTTCAGCTATAAATGTACACTCCCTCCTCATAGTTATTAAAACAAGTTATTCCATTTGGATAAACAAAAACCTTCCAAAATCTCACCCAAAAAATCCATATTTTAATTATAGATTCTATAGTCTTATAAAATACTTCCCCTCGGGAACATTATAAAAGTCCCAAAGGTGGGTTCTCTAAGAGACAGTAATCATATTAAGTAATTTCCTTAGATTTCATTAATATTTTACAACCATAAGTATGCATTAAAATAGACAATATAATAAAAAAATATCTAAAATATTTATAATTTATTATGTTTATTTAATAATATTTATACATCTCCTTTTATATATAAACTAGAAAAAATTCATTTCCCATGCTTATGATGGAAAACAACATAGAAAACAGATATAAATATTCTCTCATCAACTCACATGGTTATTAATCATGATAAAAATAATGATTATATATGACAAAATATCATGATATTAATTCATTAAATCTAATACATCATTTAATTCCATACCCTCTTCCTATTAAGGGAATAATATCACTGCTAGTGCATATGTACAACCTCTCGTCCATATGAAGTGATGATTTTTATTATCCAAGTCCAACATTCAAGAACAGTTCAAAAAAGGTATGTAATGAATAAATTTAATTTAAATAACAACAATATCATTGTTAAGATGAATAATATATGCCATAAATAATAACCAGAACATCATCAATAAAAGAATCGTGATTAATGGAAGAATTTATAAATTGAAACAATGGTGAGAATTTACAAATATTAAAAAATAGGCAATATTGAGTTATAATAAGATAACATATGTAACACCCCTATATTTTGTGTTATATTTTAAATATATTAAGTTATAAAATAAAACCATTATTAAAATTAGGCATTTTAATTAATAATAATACTTAAAATAAATTATATTTCTGATTTATAGTTTTCAAAATTATTTTATATTAATATTTTTATAATAAATTTTGAATGTAAATTAAAATAATATTATAAATAATTTCATATTAATAATATTTTGGGCTTAAAAATATAATAAACATATATATATGTGTGTATGTATATAAAATGTTAGTTTTTATTTAATTGAATTACATATTTTATAATACTATGAAAATATGTTAATTGTATTTTATATAAAACAAAAATTGATATATATAAAATAATAAAAAAATTAAAATATATTAAATAATTATCTTTATTTTTTTTCAACTAATTTTTTTTTATAAATTTTGAAATGAAATTAATTATTAATATAAATATTTTATCAAATATAAATTCAATATTTATAATAATTTGTAGTCAACAATAATGTAATAATAAAATTTAAAATAAAGAAAAAAACATGGGTTAAAAGAATGGGAAATCAAGAATACGGGTTTGGTTCATGAGTTATAGAAAGTGAGGGGAATCAACCTAGGGTTTCACAAGAGTTTGAGGGGAGTGTGAAATGATGACATGGGATAGGCTAAGGTCTTCCTAGGGGAGTTTGAGAATGATGGACCATGTGTAAGGGTTTGATTCGAACCCAGGGAGTTTGGTTTCTGGTGAACCTAGACCTCGAAGGAGTTCGGCAGCCATCTAAGGTGAGGGTTTGACCATGATCTGTTAGTCGAGGATTCGATTTCTTCTTCAACCTAGAGAGTTACGTGTTTTCAATGTTTATTCGAATCGATAGTTATTTTTATCATTATATTGGTGTCAAATGATGGTGTTTTATTTGGTCTAATTATCAATTTTTTATACTCACTATTTTTTAGCTATTTAACATTTTCTTTTTTATAGTCTGTTTCTAATTATTGATTTGCTTTTGCTTCTGTGAACCAATGATGAATGAATTTGGTCAGTTGAACATTTCTCTTCTATATTGATATATATATATATATATATTAACATAACATTATACAATTGTAATCATATGATACTTTTAAAATAATTACCATCATTTAATGAATACATGTTTTTGAAAAGCAGACATCACCCAGCATGCAGAGCAATCTTGTTTTTGATATTATTTTGAGATTAGAAAATCCCAACTCATTCACTACACTATAGAATTCAATGATTTGTATAAAAATTTATATCACTACACATATGAAGAGATGGATATAAAGGCCATATTCCTTTGTGAAATTTAAAATTGGAAAACGAATTCGCATCGTGGTGTGTGTGTTCAAGGCAGCAGAAATGGATCTCATCTTTTCTGAAAACATGTAAGGGAAATGAATTGTTTTTTCAAATACATATAATCTAATTTATCCTAACATTTAATAATAATTTTCATGTAAGGATGATATTATTGGTTTTTGTTATAATTTTTAATAGATATTATTTAATTATGTTTTTAGGTAATACTTCAATTTTAAAATATATATATATATATATATCATTTTTACATTCTTCAATTATGTAGTTATGTACTTATATTACTTTAAATATGACGTTTCCATATATAAATATTACTAATCTCAAGTTTATTCCTTTATTCAAAATTTCTAATTTCAAGACAATACACGGAAGGGGTATTCAATTTATTTCACACATGTTTTATGAATTCAGAGTTAATATTTTATCGAATACATAATATAAAATCATATATGAATGTAATTTTATGATTATATATAAGTAATTTATTTTACACTCTACACTTATATAACACATAATTATTTTTATGGGATAATAATTATATAAATATATATATATCGCACAATTTACGGTAATTTAATAAGTAAACATATATGATTTTCTCAATATTAATCGTCATTGAATATTAAGTATTCTAGTTTCATGTTTAAAAATAAATATAAGTATATGTGTCAATATATTTAATCTTAATTACATGATTTTAATGTATACAAGTACGAAAGTGAGTAAAATTTTATGTTATTTTCATGTACAATACATTATTTTCAAATTTCTTACGAATGAAATTTTGAATTAAAATGTACCCTTTATAAATAAAGTGAATGGTTATTTTCATGTATCTTCTAAACTATGATTTTGATTTACATGAATGGTTTATAAATTCATGTTATTATATTATGAATAGAATCAATTAAGTAAATAATCAATCATTATTTTATTTAGGATTGTGTTTTAAATAATAATATATTCTACATTTTTTAGAATTCATTTCAACATTTAATTAATGAATGATTGTGCACATGAATTTTTATGCAATAGCCATGTGACACGATTTTTGTGTTATCAAAAATCACAAATTTTTTCCAAGGAAAATTCACATGGGTATATATATGTAAGTGTATACGTTATTAATGTATAAAAAATGTCTTAAAAACACTGATGTAAACTATATATGTAAGGAAAGGTCAAAACATTTTTATAAAATTGGAACATGATCATTGTAAATATGACAGGGAATTAGGGAGTGAACCCAACCCTCGATAAGTGGGTAAGCCCATACAACCTTCAATTTTTTAGGTTAACTCCTTGTTTTTTGTTTTAAGGATATTTCTTAATGTTTTCAAATGAATATCACTAGATTAATTTTAAAATATTTTTGAAGTAGCATTCTTTTCAAAAAATTATGATATTTAATTAAGATACTTTTCATAGGTTTCAGTATTTATTTTTTTTGAATTATTTATAAATACAATATTTTTTTAAATTATTTATGAAAAGTTTACAAAACATTACAGGGAAATTTAATTCAAACACCTTGTTATAAAGTTATTTTTCATTGGTTCAATAGAGTTTCTCAAAGTAATTCTCTTCCCTTATAGAGATAGCACCTATGGATTCTCAGTTTGTTTTATTTTCATGCATTTTTAATTATTTGTTAGTAATCATATCTAATTCATCAAATCCTATACCGGTTCAAGTTCATTATATGCAATTGTTTTTTTGTATTCTATTTCAGTTTCTTTTATAAAATATACAAAACAGATATATGTGTTGATTCCTGTATCTTGGGCTTGGGTCATTATAATTGGTGTGAGAGCAGTGTTCTAATTAACGTTGATGATTAGATATTGGTGTGCATATGATTTTATCATTAATAGTGGTTCTTAATATTGAAGATGTAAATTCAGAATTCTTTCCAATCTGATGAAACAAATTTTATGGATTCAATTCTATTGAGGGGGTGAATAATGTTTCACCCCAATATTATGTTTTATATTTTAAATATATTAATATTTGAAGAAAATAACTATATATAAATTATGTTTTTTAATTGATAATAATAATAATAATCAATTATATTTAATATTTATAGTTTTCAATATTATTATTAATTAATGTTGTTATATTATCTTTTGAATGGTAATTAAATTAATATATGTTTATAATTGATTTTTTTACAGATGTTTTATTTTTAATTCATGACAATTATATATGTATATATATTTACATAAAATGTTAGTTGTGAGTTAATTGAATTGTGTTTTTTATAAAACTATGAAAATATGTTAATTTATTTTCATTTGAATAAAAATAATCAATAGTTATTAAATAACAATAAACATTTTAAAAATATATTAAATAATATGGTTTTGTTATTTTCAACTATAAATTTGTTCTATAAAATTTGAAAAGAAATTATAATTTTGAATATAATAATTTTTTCTAATATGAATTCAATATTTAAATTATTAACAATTTAACAAAAATGTTATAATTAAACTAAGAAAAAGAAGAAAAAATTGGGTTAAAATTGGGGAAATCGGGAATAGGGGTTTAGTCCGTGAGTCACAAAAAGGGAGGGGCAACGATCTAGTGCTTTATGAGAATCTGATGGGAGCACATGCTGAAAATGAGTGACAGGTCAAGGTCTTGTCATGGGAGTTTGAGAATGGTTGACTGCCGATAGAGGTTTGATTCGAACCTCGGGTGTTCGGTTTGAAGTGAAGCCTGACCTTGATGGAGTTTGTCGGCCTTTTAAGGTTATGGTTCGACCAAGATCTCTTGGTTGAGGCTTAAATTTCATCTTCATCCTAGAGTGTTCGGTGTGTTTGTCATAGATTTGTATCTGTCATTTTTTCATTCTTTCAAGGTCAGATGACACTGTTTTAATTTTTCGATTAGCAAATTTTCTACTATTTTTTAGTTAGTTGTTTAAAATTTACATTTTTTGGTGAATTAATGTCGACTTCTTTTCTTTTTGTTTTCTTAAAACCATGGATGAATGAATTTGGCCGTTAAAAATTTCTATTCTAACATGATATCGATATATTTTAATATAAAAGAAGACAATTATGAATATATGGTCCGTTTAAAACAATTCCTTTTATTGTAGGAATACTGGTATTATTTTAGCTGTCACCACCCATCTTGTGAAGCAAGCTTGTTATTGAAACATTTTTAAACTTGATAATCTCCTCTGATCATGTCCTATCTACTATACTATTAAATAATTTGTATATAAATTTATATGATGACCCAAAATAAGTGATGATTATAATGCCCTTATTCCTTTATGCAGTTGAATGATGGAAAACCTATTTGCAGCCAGACAGATGTGTTTAAAGTAACATAAATGGATCTCTTTCATTTATTTAATCAATTAAAGGAAAATATTTTTTTGAAATACGTATAATAAAATTTTTCTTCATATTTTATATTGTGTTTTGAGTAAGGGTGATAATGTGTGTATTCATTGTAATTATTGTTCGATATTAATTAGATATGTATTGAGGGATTACATATATTTTAAAATAAATATATTTAATTTTCTAAATTATTTAATTATCATGGTACATATTTATATTACATTAAATAGATTTTTTTAATATATAAATATTACTAATCTCAATTTATTCCATTATTCAATATTTATAATGTCAATCCAACACACGTAAGGGGTATTTATTTTATTTCAAACATTTTCTATCAATAATAAGTTAATATTTTATTGAATAGGTAATTTATATACATGTATGTATGTAAGTTTATGTTTATATGTATGTAATATATTTTATACTCTATATGTATAAATAACATAATTATTTTTTGGGATTATCATTATATATATATAATGTTATGTTAATAAAATAATTAAATGTATGTGATTTTCTTAATTTTCATGACCATAGAATATTATGCCTTCCAGTTTCATGTTTAAAATTAAATTTAAGTATATGTGTATAAATATTTAATCTCTATTCCATGATTTGAATGATCAATAAAACCATGTATGAATATGAGTTAAATCTTAATTCAAGGTCTTGTACAAGACTGTTTCTAGAATTTAACAATGGGTTAATTTTTTTAAAAAATATTCCCAATATAATTTAATGTGTAAGCTTAAGATTAATTATCTATTAAACAATGATTTCAATTTACATGAAGGGTTTATAAATTCAAGACTATCACGACCCCCTCCACACAAAGTGTACCTCTCATGGGTCGGAAATGTGAGAATCATGATAATGACCCCCATGTCCCGCCTCCAGTAGGCCCCGGGTTGGCGACTAGCACCGAGGATATAATAAACACACAAATGGGAGGCAATACCCTCTAAGAGAATACATGTTGAAGAGAGAGATAAGATAGACACCAACCAACTCCAACTAAGAACTGAAATATAAAAGAAACCGAAGTGCACTTATGTAATTCCATGAAAAATAACTACAACAAAAAGAAGAAAAACTAATAGTACCCAAAAGATAGTAAAAACTGCAGAAACCACCAGCCTGAACAGCTTCTGCAACCCTGAGATATTAGAAACAAACTTGATCTCCAACTAACTATATGTGACCTGAAAACAGTTTATAAATACATAGGGTGAGTATAACAGTGTACTCAGTAGGATCCTCCCAGAAGCCTCTCGTGCAAAAGTAAAGAAATCATGCTAAAGAATAGTGAACAACAAGTGAAACTCTCTCGTCACCTAAACATGTATGATAAGTTCCCAACCTCACCATGTCAACTCTCACCATGTAACACATACAATAATATATCATGTAATAAATAATATCAAGGGTACCATGCTACTACTTCACCACTAGTTTGCCGCTTTTCCACAACGACACACGTCCCAAGCATCTCTCTCCAAAAAGTCTTCTTGGCATCACCTGGGCGAAGCACCATAAAATGTACCTCATGCAACAAAACCACCACGTCCACACACCAATGTAACTAGGTATTTTCCAGGAGCCACCATAGCTCAGATAACGTGTATCATATGTCAGGTATTATACCTCATGCCATTACAGCCCATACACCGAGTAAGGATCCTCAAGCCATCACATCCAATACCTATTACACCTATAGTAGTCCATATGAAACTATATCAAAAATATATGTGTGTAAATAACCACAAGAAATTATAGCCCTCTACCAACATGGATGTGGAAAACTAACTAATGTGCCTTCCAACCCCAGTAACTACCAAGATAAGAGAGCGGGGCCAAAGTGCGTAGTCAGCCATCCAACCTCCTACTGGAATGTTGGAGAAAACACCCCCTAGGGCTCAGAATCCCCGGGGTGTCTGTTGCCCTTACTGATAGTGTGGATTATTATATAGAAAGACAAAAAGTATATATTTTACTATAACTCACAACCACGTTATGGCTATAACCTAGTATTAGACACACAACAGCTAATGTCTCTCAGACTCTAGGCTGCTACTTCTAAGAGTAGGTATCTTATATGTACACAACCATTTAAAGAGATTTATTATATTATTTCATTCCCTTTTTATCATTTCCAAATTATGTTAATTGATTCATTAAACATTAATTAACCATGAATAATTCCACATTAAATTTCATTATCATCGCACCCATAGTCAATTATTCATTCAAAAATTAGAACCTCATCATTATGTTTCAGAATCTCCATCTCCATGGGGTAACACCATTTATTCAATTATTAATTATAAAAAAATACTTTCCCACATTCCTAGGCATTCTAGAAAAACATTATAAGATAATAAATACAATGGGACTCAACACGTTGAGAAGATGTACTACCCGTCGAGTCATTGCCGCTTATAGAAAGAGTATAAACCCATCATTCCTTGAGAAGCTAATCACAGAAAGCACATGGAATAC
Organism: Viscum album; assembly: GCA_963277665.1. Taxonomy (NCBI): domain Eukaryota; kingdom Viridiplantae; phylum Streptophyta; class Magnoliopsida; order Santalales; family Viscaceae; genus Viscum; species Viscum album. Next base: position 1,346,286,044 of record OY728164.1, read on the forward strand.
CCCGCGTGTATTCGCCTCTTTTAGAAGAATGGTAAGTAAGACTAGCTTCCTTGATCATTGCAGAAAAGTAAAGAAGATAAACAACAAATCAATTATCAACATGCATCTAACAATCACATTTATCCCATTCCATCATCCCTAGTGTCCTCCACGACACCAGCATGCATAAACTGATGCATCTCTCCACACTAGGATTCATCTTCTACCACAGCCAAAAGCCTCTATGCCCCCACATATCACAACAGCCCTCCATGATCACATCACAGCACAAGCAGCAAGAAAACAAACACCACATTAATTAGGATCTTGGCCCTTTAACAATCAGGAGGGTAACTCAGAACCCCTTAAAGAATTATCAAAAAATCAGTTCTTTAATTAATATTGAATTTTCAGATTTTCTGTTCCTAAGTTCCAAATTCGGGATGACTAATCAGTAAGATATCACAAATAATTAAATATTCTTATTGCACCAATTTTATTAACATCAAATTATAGCTAGAAACACATTCATTTACATGCCTCTTTATCTTTAGCCAAACAATTATCAATTAATCCCAATTTACATTCTTTACCGATTTCCATCAAAACAAACAGCTAATAAAAGGAAGCATAGACATCACACTTTCTAGTAAAACATGAGGCAATAACATACGATCAATATCAATTTATTTATCTAGTAAAAATATATATTATGTCAATTCCATTATCATCCAGTGGGATTAAAAATGTTAACAATACAGTTTCACGTAAGATAAATGAGAAGTAATGAATCTCCTACCTCAAACAGTTCCTCACGTTATTTATCCACACAATGGGTCATGATCCTCCTCTCGCGACAACTGCATCCACTAGAGGATGCCATGGTACGACAACACCAACTAAACCCCAAGAAAAACCCCATTAGAAACATGGAGATTACATGCTATAATATGGAAAGGATAAATAAGAGGATATGATCACTAAAGGAATGATGATAATACATACCTTATATCAAAGATTAACTGGTACAGCTCGATTTCATCAAAACAGAGCGAAACCTATCATAGGAGGAATGTTAGATTGTGCAACTTCTATGGGATGGATTGAAAGGTTCTAGAATCTCATAGCCGAGAAAAAAGAGGAAGAACAAAGGAGGATGATATCATGTTCCTTTTTGAAGATCTAATGGGGTGATGGTTTAAGATACGCTTAATTTCCCATTAAAATCAGATCGCATTAACCCCCGAGGTTTGACCAAGTAAAAACATCCCAAGATATAGGAATAATTAATATAATATTTATGGCCTTTGAATCGGCCTTAATAGTCCTTAAAATAAGATTTTAAATGTATTTTATATCAATGGAAATGTCAAAGGGGTGATATGGTAAGAAGCTGGAAACATTGTATACCTACTGTTACTATACACCTACAGTTACTGTACACCTACCGTTAGAGGTTACCGGTAGTCCTCACCATTCTGGAAACTCTCTAGACCTACTGTTACTGGACACCTACCGTTACTATACACCTACCGTTATTGTACACCTACCGTTTGAGATTAACAATAGACCTCACCATTCTTGGAACACTTTAGACCTACCGTTACTGTACACATACCATTAGAGGTTACCGATAGACCTCACCATTCTAGAAACACTGTTCACTAAACCTCACTGATAGAACTATTCACAGAACCTCACTAATAGAACACTGTTCACTGATCCTCGCCAATAGAACACAGTTCATAGAACATCACTGATAGAACACTGTTCATTGAACCTCACTGATAGAACACTGTTCACTGAACCTCACTGATGGAACACTATTCACTGAACCTCGCAGATAGAACATTGTTCACTAAACCTCAGTGATAGAGCACTTTTCACTGAACCTCAATGATAGAAATCTGTTCACTGAACCTCACTAACAGAACACTGTTCACTGAACCTCACATATAGAACATTGTTCATAGAACCTCACTGATAGAACACTATACACTGAGCGCCACTGATAAAACACTTTTCACTGAACCTCACCGATAGAAAAATGTTCACCTACCGTTATAGGTTACCGATAGAGTTTAATGATAGAGGTTACCGATAGAACTGTTCCCTGATGGAACTATTCACAGAATCAGAAATTTGGCAATGGAAAGAGAGGTTATCGATATAACTGTTCACTGATGGAACTGTTCACAGAATTGTATGTTTGGAATATTATTGGGGATAAGTCACCTTGACCTCCAAAAACACATCAAACACCATATTTTCTCAAAGTAGTGGAGTGGAGAGGTCTGAACCATTACATCAGATATCTCTGAAAACATTCTCTCCATCAAGAATTTAAAACCAAACTAAAGAGTGAAAAAAAGAAATGGGGTTCGAACAGCCACCCATCGAGATACATCTCAAATGAGAGAGGGCCTCAAAAACAGTAAAATAAATTCATAAATAAAACATGAATTGTATAACCATAAACGAAACATTGTTACATGAAAAGAGATAAACATCAAAAAACTCTGGGTACTGAGCATGTATCTGTGAATCACGTTCCCAGGTACTCTCCTCCAGGCCACCGTGTCGCCACAGGACATGAACCAAGAGAATAGAATTCACACACAACATCTTCTCCTTGTGGTCTTGGATCTCCACCGGTCTCTCCTCGAAGGTTTCATCATTATTAACATCAATCTCTCCCCAATTGATGACGTGAGAGTCATCATAAAGACAACGATGAAGCTGTGATACATGGTAAACATCATGTATCAAACCGATCTATGGGGGAAGTGCAACTGGATACACCATAGCTCCAACACAATCTAACTCCTCTAAAGGCCCAACAAATTATGGAGAAAGATTACTCTCATGACCAAACCCTCACTGCCCACAATGAGGAGTCAACATAAAATACCCATGATCCCCAAAATTAAACTTTATGGGGATTATTATTTGATCGACATATGATTTATGATGATCTTGAACTTTCTTAATCCTCTAACGAATCACCTGGACAATATATATTGTATTTTTCACTAGTTCTGGTCCGAGATTAGCTGATTATCCAACCCCAGTCCAGCGCAACGGAGAACGGCATGGTCGGCCATACAAGGCTTCAAATGGCTCCATACCGACGATGGAGAGAAAAATATTATTGTATGCGAACTCCACCATGGGTAAGTTCCTCATCCATGAACCTCCAAAATCAATAACATAATGGTGTAACATGTCATCAAGAGTCTAGATGGTCCGCTCTGTCTGACCATCTGTTTGAGGATGAAAAGTCGTGCTAAGGCATAATTGAGGACCGAAAGCATGATAGAGACCTCTCCACACCCTGGATGTAAAACAAGGATCTTGATATGAAATTATCATCTTGGGGACTCCATGAAGTCTTACCACCTCTTCTTTATATATCCTCGACAAAACTTCCACTAAGAATGACTCCTTGATTGCTATAAAGTGGGACTATTGTGTTAAACCATCCACTACCACCCAAATAGCATTAGGTCCTCCCAAAGCTCAAGGTAAACCAGAAACAAAGTTAATTGAGATGTCCTCCCACTTCCACTGAGGAATCTCTAATGGCTGGAGAATACCACCAGGAACGCGGTGTTCGACCATCACCTTCTGGCAGACCAAACATCGAGACACAAACTCCGCAACCGCACGCTTTATCCCAAGCCACCAAAACTGGCCCTTCAAGGCTCAATACATCTTTTTAACACCAGTATTCATCGTTAAAGGAGAACTATGAAACTCATTGAGAACCATCTTGTGCATAATCATAGGAATAAAAGGACATCCATGATACAACACTCGGTGTTGTTCACCATCTGACCAACCATCAGGGGGCTCACCAAAAACAACACAGACTCTCCAAACCAACACACTAGATCTCCCAACTGGGACTGTTCCACCTTTTCCATCTAGAATGACTATACCATCATCTGAAAAATGCATCCTCTACCCCCAACATCTTCCATATCAAGATGTAAGGCTAAAAATACTTCCATTACTCTTTAGGAATCACCAGATTCATGCAGAACATCTCTACGTGAATTTTGACACAGTGCATCAGCTACAAAATTCCCCTTTCCATATGTATACAATTTTTCGAAGTCGTATTCCTATAGTAACTCTATCAACTGATGTTGTTGTATGTTCAAGACACGCTGGGAGAAAACATACCTCAAACTTTTATGATCGGTGAAAACCACAAAGAGCTCACTAATGAGGTAATGTCTCCACAACATTAGAGAAACCACCATAGATGCCAACTTAAGATCATGGGAGGCATAGTTGCATTCATGGGGATGAAACTACATAGACCCATAATATACAACTGACCTCTGCTGCATTAGAACACAACCTAAGCCCAGATGTAAAGCATCGCAGAAAACATCAAACTGAACCCCCTCAGCTCGAAGATAAAGGACTAGAGCACTTACGAACTTCTCCATTAGATACTAGAAATATTCCTGACACCAATCAGTCCATAAGAATGATTGATCTTTCTGGTCAGAGCTATCAAAGGAGTAACAACTCATGAGAAATTGGCTATGAACCTCATGTATTAGCCTACAAGAACAAGGAAACTTCGCACCTCTAAAACTATCTTGGGGGATGCCCCAGACGCAACTGCTTATGTCTTTTATGGATCCACAACTACTCTCTATTGGGACACAACATGCCCCATGAAACGGACATCTTGATCCCAAAACTCACACTTCAACAACTTCCCAAATAGATGATATTTACGAAGAACTCTCGAAACGTCTTGTAGATTATTTACATGCTCCTCTTCAGATATAGAGTACACAAGGATATCGTCGATGAAAACTACCACGAACTTCTCCAGGAACTCACGGAACACAGAATTAATCAATCCCTTGAATACAGATGGATCATTCATCACACCAAACGACGTTACAGTGAAGTCATAATGCCCATGAAGTCAATGGAAAGCAGTCTTCGGGATATCATCATCCTTCACATGCATCTGATGATATCTTGACCACAAGTCAATCTTTGAGAACCAACTTGCACCCTTCAGTTGATCTAATAAATCATCAATCTGTGGAAGAGGATAACAATTCTTTATTTTCACTTTATTCAAGCGACGATAATAGTCACAAAACTGCAAACTAACATCATCCTTCTTCACAAACAAAACAGGTGCACCCCTTGGTGACACACTTGGCCGAAAAAAACACACTATAACAAAACATCACGTTGTATACTTAGCTCTCTTAGCTCAGAAGGGGAAATCCTATATGGAGACATAGATATTGGACATTCTCCTAGATGTAGCTTGATCCCAAACATGATCTCTCGTCAGGGAGGTAATGCTACAACCTCTTCTGTAAAGACATCAGAGTACTCCTCTACAACCCTAGGAAATGACAACTACTAAACCTTTGAAGAACAAAGCATCATCTCATCCATCAATGATGATAAAGATGGAATGTGCCTATGACCCATCTGAGGAAATCACTCACCAATAAACACCACTTGCTCTCCATCTGCACCAATGAAGACAACCTTCTTCTTGAAGAAATACATGATAGCCTGCACCGAATACAACCAATACATGACTAGGATGACATCATATGGTTGTACTCATAAACATAGGAAATCTCCCCAAGAGCAGTGTTTCCCCAACACTTGATCATAGTCTCTATATACTTCATGCATGTTAGCTCGACCTACAACTTGCATAGTCAACGCCAAGGGTACTAGAAGCCTCTCTACCTCATGTCCCCAAGCATGGACAAGGGCAGTTGATATGAAAGAGTGTGTTTCTCCTGAATAAAAAAGGAATACACCAATGTAGAAAATAATAAAGGGGTACCTCCAATGACGTCTGGTTCACCTGGAGCAGGCAACTCTAGAGCATGAAGCCGACCATGACCTCCTCCACGTCCTCTCAGACACTCATGATGACCACCACCACGACCGCGCTCTACTCTCTAAGGATAAGTAGTGTCCTGGGGATATCATCCACCTGACCCATATACCCTCTTCTGATCTGAAGCTTTGGCAACTGAATGCTACTGCCTCGGCTGGAACTGTCTCAATAGATAAACCTGTAGCGTAGCACCTGGTGCACGATGGCCGCTCTGAAAGGTGGGGCAATCTCGCTACTAATGATCATGACCAACCTAAGAAAAACAATCTCATAATACATTTTCATAACCCTAAGAGTTGCTTCCAGTAGAGAATGAATATGTGAAGGGATGGGACCTACCCCCGGCTGAACGAAGACAACTATGCCAAGAAAACTAATAACCCCAGAACACACCTCTAATTCATGAGGAATCATGCCGATTCCCCTCTCTTGATGGTCCAGTCCTAGCCAAAGTCCTCTCGACAACCTATGATTCCTCCAGTACCTCAAGATATGTTTTTAGTAGAAATGCGGTGACCAGGCGCTGGATCTCTAGACGCAAAGCATCCTCGAAATGCCTCTCCCTATCCTCCTCATCTGGCCGTAGGTTTGAAGCATATCATAAATGGTTTTTGAAATGGATTCCAAACTCTCAAACATTATATCTCCCTAGTCGAAGGGTAAGATGCTCCTAGAGACTGGACGCCTTCGCAGTCGAAGAATGAAACTCGACTCTAAGCCTATCTCAGAACTCCTCCCATGAGATCATTGACTCCTAACGATCCCCAATGAAAAATAACCACCACTACCTCACTGCTCCATGTGGCATCGTCACTACCAAGGACACCCAGTTCTCCTTCTGAGAATGAATCAAACTGAATCCGATCTCAACCTCCTCTAACCAGTATTTCATGACTGCATCTGAAACAGAGACTTCGTACTTCTATAGACTCCAGCACTGAAACTCTCAGAGTGTCTTTCTCCAAGTGTCTTCGTCGTCAACCTCTACCACGCGGCTTTCTGCTGGAATTTCCTGCTGGACATTTTCTGCTCAAACCAGATGAGGACGTTGACCTGGAGACATACCTGTAAAATTATAAACTGTTAGAGATCCTAAAGCAGGAATATGGAAGACTCAACATTAATTAATTAATTATTTTCTTTTATTAATTTTAGGTTAACCTATCCCAAGGTCTACCCATTCAAAAACAGGCATAAGAAAGAATGATCCATTATCCATTCCAAGGTCTCTACCCTAGAACTAGTATCACCTTGTTTAGTAGCCATTGTAAACTTAATGGTCCGTATATAAGATCAAAGGGGGGCCTAAACGCCTATGTCTCATCCGGTGTCTAGTGTTTACCTCACTTTCACAACATAAATGACACTATTTCCCTACCAACCCATGCAACCTCAACTATGCCTAACTCCAAACATCATCCGATACCTCAACCAGACCTCTAATACCACAATGTCACGACCTGCTCCCCATAAATTGTACCCCTAATGGGTCGGCAATTTGATAAGGGAGATAATGACCTCCGAGTCTCGCCTCTAGTAGGCCACAAGTTTGTGACAAGAACATAGGGTATAATAATCTCACAAATGGAAGGCATTACCCTCTAAGAGAACACATGCGGAGGAGAGAGATAAGATATAAACCAACCAACTCCAACTCAAAACTGAAATATAAAAGAAACCCAATTGCACATATGTAATTCCATGAAAAAGTACTACAAAAGAAAGAGGAAAAACTACAAGTACCCAAAAGAAAGTAAAAAAAACACTAACCACCAGCCCGAACAGCTTCTGCTACACCCAGCTAGTAGAAACCAGCTTGATCTCCGACCTACATCAAGTGACCTGAGAAACAATTTATAAATACATATGGTGAGTATAACAGTGTACTTAGTAGGATCCTCCCTGAATCCTCTCGTGAAAAAGTAATGAAAGTTTGCTAAAGAACAGTGAACAAAAACTGAAACTAAATCATCACCTAAATAGGTATGCTAAGTTCCCAACCTCACCATGGAAACTCTCACCAAGTAATGCATACAAGAATATATCATATAATAAAAAATATCAAGGGTACCCCTATACTACTTCCCCACTGGTTTTCCACTTTTCCCCAATGTCGCACGTCCTGAGCATCTATTTCCATAAAGGCTTGCTCGCAGACACATGAGCGAAGCACCAAAATATTCACCACATGCAACAAAACCACCACGTCCACACACAATACTAACCAGATATTTTCCGAGAGCCACCAGAGCTCACATAACGTGTATCATACGTTGGGTATTATAACTCAGTCCATTATAGCCCATTCACCGAGTAAGGATCCTCAAGCCATCATAGACTATACACGTTACACCTATAGTATTCCATTGAAATCTATATCCAGAATATATGTGTGTGAATAAACACAAGCCATTACAGACCTCTACACACATATATTGTGAAAAATAACCAATGTGTCTTCCAGCACTAGTAACTACAAAGAGAAGAGAGTGGGGCCAATGGGGGTAGCCATCCATCCATCCTCCCACCAGAATGTTGGGGAAAACACCCCCAGGGCTCAGAATCCCCATGGTGTCAGTTTCCCTTACTGACAGGGTGGAGTAGCGTACAGAAACACAAAAAGTACAGAATATACTATAACTCACAACCACACTATGGGCGTAAACTAGTGTTAGACACACTGTAGCTAACATCTCTCAGAATCAGGACTGCTACTTCTAAGACTAAGTATCCTCTATACACACAACCATTTGAAGATATTTATTAGATTAATTCATTCCCTTTTTATCAGTTCCACTTTAAGTTAATTAATTCTTTAAACATTAATTAATAGGAAGAATTCCATATAAATTTTCATTATAATCACACCCAAAGTCAAATGTTCCTTCAAAAATTATAACCTCATCCTTATGATCCAACATATCTATCCTCTTGGGATAACACCATTTATTCAATTATTCATTAAAAAAATACATTCCCTCATTCCCAAGCATTCTAGAAAAACATATTATGCATCTAAATAGAAGGGGACTCAACACAGTGGGATGATTTAATACCTGTCGAGTGTTTTCTTCTTATAGAAAGTGCATAATCCCATCCTTCCATGAGAAGAAAAACATGGAAAGCACGTGGAATACCCCACGTTTCTTCGCATATTTCAGAACAAGGGTAAGTAAGACCACCTGCCTTGAGTAGTGGAAAAAAGAAGAGAAAATAAACAACCAATCAAAAACTAGTAAGCATCCAACTATCACATCAATCCAATTCCATCATCCCTGGAGTCCTCCCCGAAAACCACATGCATAAACTGATGCATCTCACCACACTAGGCTTCATCTTCTACCACAACCAAAACCCTTTGTGCCACCACATATCACAATAGCCATCCATTATCACATCACAGTACAAGATGAAGGAAAACAAACACCACATTAATTATGCTCTTGGCCATTTAACAATCAAGAGGGTAACTCAAAAACCCCTTAAGGAATTATCAGACAATCAGTTCTTTAATCCATATTAAATTAACAGATCTGTTGTTCGTAGGTTCCAAATTTGGGAAACCTAATCAGTAAGCTATCACAAATAATTAAACATGCTTACTACGCCAATTTTATTAACATCGAACTACTTCTACAACCAGATTCATTTACATGCCTCTTTATCTGAAGCCAAACAATTATCAATTAATCCCAATTTATGTCCTTTACCAATTTTAATCAAAACGAAAAGCTAATTAATGAAAACATACATATCACGCTATCTAGAAAAACATGAGGCAATAATATACAATTGTTAATATTATATTTATTCGGTTAAAATATTTATTATGTCAATTCCATTGTCATTCAGTAGGAATAAACATTCAAACAATGCTGGTGCATGTAAGAGTTAAGAGAATCAATGAATCCCCTACCTCAAACATTTCCTCATGTTATTTATCCACACAACAAATCACGATCCTCCTCTCACGACAACTACATCCACCTGAGGATTTCAGGGTACGACAAAACCAATCAAACCCCAAGAAAACCCCCATTAGAAGCATGGAGATTTCATTCTATAATATTAAAAGGAGAAACAGGAGGCGGTGATCCCCAAAGGTACGATGATAAAACATACTTTATATCGAAGATTGACCGATATAGCTCGATTGCATCAAAACAGAGCGGAACCAATCCGAGGTGGAATTTTTTATTGTAAAACTCATATGGGAATGATTGAAAGGTTCTAGCATCTCATATCCGAGAACATAGAGGAATAACAAGGTAGAAATATATTTTGTCCCTCTTGAAGATTTAATGGGGTGACTGTTTAAGATACGCATAATTCCCCATTAAAATCAGATCGCATTAACCCATGCGGTTTGACCATGTAAAAACATCCTGAGCTATAGGAATAATTAGTATATGATTTATGGACTTTTAATCGACCTTAATAGTCCTTATAATAAGCCTTTAAATTTATTTTATGTCAATTGAAACGTAAATGGGGTGAAACTATAGGAAGCTGGAAACACAGTACACCTACCATTACTGTACACCTACCGTTAGAGGTTACTGATAGAGGATACCGATATACCTCACCATTCTGGAAAAAATTGTAGACCTACCAATACTGTACATCTACCATTACTGTACACCTACCCTTAGACGTTACCGATAAACCTCACTGTTCTGGATATAATGTGGACCTACCGTTATTGTACACCTACTGTTAAAGGTTACCGATAGACCTCACTGTTCTAGAAACACTGTTCACTAAACCTCATTGATAGAACATTTCACAAAACCTCACTAATAGAATACTGTACACTGAACCTCACTGATAGAACACTGTAATCTGAACCTCACCGATAGAACACTGTTCACTGAACCTCACTGATAGAACACTGTACACTGATCCTCATCGATGGAACACTATTCACTGAACCTCACTGATAGAACACTATTCACTGAACCTCACTAATAGAACATTGTTCACTGAACCTCACTGATAGAACACTTTTCACTAAACCTCACTAATAGAACATTGTTCACTGAACCTCACTGATAGAACACTGTTTACTGAACCTCATTGATAGAACACTGTCCCCTGAACCTCATTGAAAGAACACTGTTCACTGAACCTCACTAATAGAACACTGTTCACTGATCCTCACTGAGAAAACACAGTTCACCTACCTTTAAAAGATACCGATAGAGGTTACCGATAGAACTATTAAATAATGGAATTGTTCACAGAATTAGAAATTTGGAAAAGGAAAGAGTGGTTACTGATAGAACTATTCACTTATGGAACTGTTCACAGAATTGGATGTTTGGAAAATTATTGGGGATAAGTCACCTTGACCTCTCGGAACACCTCAAAGACCATATTTGTACAAAGTAATGGACCGGAGTGGTCCGGGCCATTACAAAGACAATTATGTATTCAAAGATTAAATTATATAAATAATCAGTCGATATATTTATTTTAGATTGAGATTTATATAATAATAGTTAATAATTTTTTATAATTCATTTCATGAATCAATGAATTGAAGATTGAGTATATAGATGAATGCGCAAAGACCAAGTTACAAGATTTTTGTGTGATCGAAAATCACAAGTGTTTTTTAATGAAAATTAAAATTGGTATATATTTATATAAAAATGTATAAGTAATTATTATATGAATATATTATTAAGAAAAAATCTTATGTACCCTATATTTTTATGTAAATCTCAATCGTTTTTTATAAATATCCAGAAGAAAATTTTAAATATTATAGGGAATTGGGTGGGGAAGTCATCCCTTGACCAAATGATAATACCAAGACAACCTTCAATGATTCATGTTACCAAATAATCTTTGTTTTCTAGATATTGATTAATGATTTCCAAATTAAATCACAAGATTAGATTTAAATAATTTTTTGGGTATTGTTATTTTCAACTCATTATAATATTTATTAACAAAATTTTACAAAGGTTCCCCAATTTTTTTCAAATGTATTATCAAAGGTATATTTTCTAAATGTATTTATGAGTGGTTTTTAAAACACCTTATATTGAAATTTTAGTATCACTACTTGATTTGAAATTATTTTTCACTTGTTCAGTAGAGTTTCTATAAGATATTCGCCTCACCTATAGAGTAAGCACTCGTGGAGTCTAACTATATTTTATATTTACAATTTTCCTTAGTAGTTAATAATTATATTTAATTATTTAGAACATTGACCTGTAAAAGTTCATTGTATGTAATAGATCATTGGTATTTTTTTCAGTTTCTTTTATGAAAAAAACAGACCACTATTATATGACTTGAGTCTTTTATCATGGACATAGAGTGTTATAATTTATTATATTATAAACATGAATATTGTTCTTTTTAAACTTAGAAATAAAATATAATATGTTATACTTAAGGTTAATTATTGATCATCTAATGGTAATCGTAAGGTAATGGATTTTTTCTCAAATTATTTTCATTGATGCGTATTATAATGTGAGCAACTATTTAAGTTTATATGTTTTATATATATAAACCATTACATTTTATACAAAATATCCTTAATAATTTATTATAATTTATTTTTTTATTCAAATTATTCTTTCCAATGGAATTTTAATTTAATATTATAATGTGGTATGTGTTTAATAACTCATTTTTTCATTGGGTTATAATAAATATCAATTTTATTTTATATTTTGTGAAAATGTGTGAAAATTATTTTGAATATTTTTTATTGTATAAAAATAAATAATTTGTTTTTAAATATTATTCAAATAATAAATCCATTGATTAAACCTTGCAAAAATTTTATAATCATTGTAATGCTTCATTTCATAAAATACATTTAATCAGGGTTTTTAATTCTTAAAACTCTATATATAGGAATTATATGAAAATTGTATATTAAAACATAATAATTTTATTATCCAATGTTAATTTGTGATTTTCTCAATTAATATGACAATTTTCATCTCATTGTTAAATAAAATCAGAAGTAAAACAGTTTTGAATAAAAATTCACTTTATTTCTTTTTTTGGAAGATATTCTTTTTTTTATTATCAGATATTTCTAAATAAATCAAGATTATATATAATATTGTCTTATGATAGTTTAAATACATTTATATAAAAGATTTATTTTCCTAAAAAAATTTAAAATGTATATACTTATCTTTTTCTAATTATGTTTCTTATTTATTGTTCAATAAAAAATTAGAAAGGAATATTTGATTTAAAATTTATGGAATAAATATTATTTATCATCATCAAGACCAATCGTCACACTGGAGTTTCCTTAAATATTTTAAAATAATAATTTCAAATAATATATTTATTCTAATATTCTATAATTTTATATTTTTTAAAAGTTATCTATAATGTAAAAATGATATTTCCATCAAGAATATTTTATAGAGTTTTATTTCTCTTTCTATTCATTAGTGAAAATATCCCTTCATTTTACATATACTATGTAGGGTATATACTATAATAATACCATCCTTATACATCAACTATATATTTTTTTAATTTTTTTGACTAGTGAATGCATTGATATTGAAATTATTTATTTATTTTTGACTCACTAACTTTTCTGTAAAATGTTTAATTTCTTCTGATAATTTAAAAGTATATTTCTGTTGAATTTCTATTTTATTTTTATATTGTATATTCTTCTCCCTTAAATCATATATATTTTAAAAATATATATTTTAACATTTAATGGTATTTTCTTAAGCATGGAATCATTGGTAAAATTTATTATTTATTTAGTGAATTTTTTTTTGGATTAGTGATATTGTATGTTAACAATGTTGATATTTTGAGAATTGAGGATTTCATTAGACTTGAATTTACATTTCCATCCCAAATTATATATCCTCTATATGAACCAATTGACTCATGTTGAGAATTAATATACTAGAAATAATAGTTTTTCTTGTGCACACCTACCTAATGATTAAACAAGCTTGTCAAAATATATTTAATTCATAAATAGCCTGATGATTGTTTTCATTGCAACTAGTAATATGAATTTCATTCATTGATATTTTTATTATTACTATACATTAGAATATTGTATTGATATAATCCATGAAAGAACTTTTCTATGACGTCAATAATTAAATGGAATTGGTGTTTCATCATTTACCATTGGCATATTGAGTATTCCTTATATAATAATCATATTAAATATATTAATTAAATGTATTGTTTATTATGTCATTAATATTTTCATATTTATTCATGATTTATTTTATTATACATAACCCATAAATACAATTTTATCTATCACCTATTTTGAATCCCATCCCCAGGATATGAATAATGAATCATAGAGTGAGTTAAAGGATGCATAATATTTACATTCACTTTGTTCTAATTTATATTTTGAAATTTAATGAATTAATCATGTGAATATATAGTCTACCAAGAATAATATACTATTTTTTCATTTTTTTTTGATCTCATATATCTTATTCCACAGTAATAAAGTAAACATTGGCACCATGCTATTGGGATCGATGTAATTATAGTGGGAAACAATGCATGTTTAGTAAATTATTGGTAACCAGTTTTAGAAAAACATAGACTAGTTTATATATTGATATAACCAACATTGGCGATATATTTAGGTATATAATAAATTCATAATATTGTAGTATGTATGTCCTCTAGTGTCCCATGTTTTTGAATCGGGTTAAAATATGAATGTTTTTAATCTTTTTCCTTTATTGGACAGGTCGGTCTTAATACCAAAATTTCAGATGATGTTTTTCAATTTTGGACTATTTAAAACTTTTGATAACGGTCTTGGGTAAAGGATCGATAAGTTTCCCATGTGGATCGATGGGTTTCGGGAGCACCAGACTCAAAAAAGGTGTTCTCATGGGCAGAATAAAATTAGTCAATCCATATAGTCCAGTCGTATATGTTAATCCAAGGGTCCAGTAGCATCCACATAGTTTTCAAATGTTTGGTTAGACAATGTGAGTCCAAATATGTGGCTTAAACAAATTTTGGGTTTCAGGTTAATTTATTTAATTATATTCCAGGTAGATAGGGATTTAATAAAATTTTGTCAAATGTTTCTTTTATTTTAATTAAATCCAATGGAGAAAGGGATTTAATTAATTGTTTCAAAATGATGATTTTTATCAAATTAAATTGTGTCGTGAAAATTTAGTTAAATAACATGACTTATAGAATTTATTTAATTAAATTGGATTGAGAAGAATTTAATTAAAAACTTGGTAAATTGGGAGTTGGGTTTTATCTAAGATGTGTTCTAATTAACTGATAATAATATTGATATATTTATATTGCTATTATTATTATTATATTAATTAAATATTTTTACTAGTGTTAATGAAATGAAAATAGGGTGGTAATTCCTCTATTCCCCGATGTGAATGAGCAGCGCCCCCCCATCTCCTCCATGGTGTGGTGAACTAGCCCCTCTCCAGGCTCCCTATCCAGGCACCAAATCCTACTGATATCTCTATGAATGTCAAATGTCTTGGTGAGGTGAGTCTATCTCCATTTGTTTTGTTCTTCACATCAACCGGTTGTCTTATCCTTCACCGAGATTCAGTTCACCCGAAACTCTAATTCGAGGGATTAATTTAGTTTCCTATTTTCATCTGACATTAGGTGGTGGATAATATGTCTCCGTTCATATTGGTCTGTATTCCAATGACCACTACAGAAGTTTAATTGATTCATCTTGATTTGGTTCACCGCCATCATATACTTGTAAGGCTATATACATGATAATTGGTTTCTCAACCCATGAATTAGGCTCTTATGGTGTAATTGAGTGGTAGTTTATTAGGTTGGTGAGTGTTAGTCCCCACCATATAAATCATGGGCATCGATTGTTATTTGTAAAGGCGATGAGATTAATTTCATGTGCATGTATGCTACTATTGAGGAGCATTTATGTGAGAATTTGACAGTTTATGTTAGAATTAATTGGACCAAACAGTTCCTTGAGGTAGGGTTCTCAACTTCTCTCAATTAATTAAATGTAGAAGTTATTTAATTACTATTGAGGATTAATTTGACTGAAATTTTTGAATGTTTTTTGGTTAGTATAAAATGTTTTGTGAGTTTACAAGAGATTGTTTTTTTAATAAAACCGCTCAGTCGAGGTATGATTCCTTCAAGCTAAAAACATAGTGATAGACTGATATGTTCATATAGATTCTTGATAAGTATTTATATATTTCATCCCTTTCATGTTGAAAAACTTGGGATTAGTGGTTGTTATGAGTATTTGGAAGGATATACTTAGATAATTAATTGTGAATGAATTATGTTCTTTTAGAAGAGAAATTGTGATAATTAATCGAATGATGACTTAGGAATAAATGAGTGGGTTACATTTAATCAATTAAATTGTGAATTAGATGTTTGTTTTTATGTTTGTAATTTAGATAACTAATCATAGGATTAACTATGAGATATTTAAATGGATAATTGAGATAATTAATCAGAAGATTAATTATGAGATATTTAATTGGTTAATTGACATAATTAATCCGGGGATTAATTGTGATGTGTTTTTTTGGAAAAATTGAGATAACTAATGGAAGATTAAATATGTGATTTTTAGTAATGATTTAGATAATTAATTGTGGAAATTTGCAATGGAATGATTTTAATTAGAGTTAGATAATTAATTGTTGATTAATTATGTTCTTTACATTGTAGTATAGATAATTAATTGGGGGATTAGTTATGAGATGTCAAACTAGATATGATAAGATAATTAGTGGTGGTTTAATTATGTACCTTGATTTTGATTAAGGTAATTAATTATGAGATTAATTATGATGAGTTTAGATATGGATTGGATAATTAATTCCAGATAATTATTTATGGAATAAAATTTGTGTGGATAGATTAAATAATTGATGAATTAATTTATAAAATTATGGAATCAGTTAACTTTATGGTTAACTAATGGATTTCGGTGTATTTCACTAATAATTGGATTTATAAGGGAATGAATACGGATAATTCATTATTAATTGAGTATTGAACATGGATTAATTAATTTTTGTATTAATTAATTATTGTGATGGATTGGGTTCTAGACATGGCGTTCTATGCCGATTGAGAAAGTGGGTGTTATACATGCCATTCTAAACTGATTGAGAAGTTGAAGTATTAAAAATGATATTCTACACAAATATTTGATTCAAATTCATACAATATGTGGTGGTAGACATGTTGATCTACACTGATTGAGAAATTCAGGTGTGATACATAGAGATAAACACTGATTGATAAGGTGGAGTGTGAGACATGATGATCTACACTATTTGAGATTAGGGATTTTTAGCAAGGAATTCAACAACAAATGAATGCAATAATGAATTATAAATTGAACTATAAATAATAATCCCACCAGAGTAAAATTGTTTTAAATAAAAAAATAATTGAGCTGAGAATAATTGGTAATGGGATGAAAAATATTTATTCATGATAAATAGTATTGTATAGTTCTTTTGTAGACTCTTATTTCTTCTTTAGAAAGAAGAAGATATCGTCATCAGGTGTCCTTTAGGAACCTGTGGAGGTTGTTGGTTTTTTATTCAATTTATTATTACTTTAATATATATGCACACTATATAAATAAAAATTACATTGTCTACATTCATATAGACAACTGGTGGTCTTTGGCCCACTAAGATGTATGTTTCACACTGTATTTTGGATACCATTTCATTAGGGTACCAATGTTGACATTACTTTTTTCCAGGACCATGGAAATTGTTGTTGGCTTATAAATGGGAGTTGAGGCCAAATGATTGAGCAAGATCTCGATATGCTTATGGAGAACACCATTGGGATGTTGAGTTTTTTTGTTATTTATATATTGAGATGTGAAGCATGATATTTTTTTACCGCTTTTAGTTATGTATCATTCTGAAATGCATACATTGTAATAATTTTCATTGTCCATGATGTTTATTTAGTTGATTGTTATGTTTATACCTGCTTCTTCTGATGTATGAGATTTTATATATTTCCTCTATTCACTCGAAATATGAGGGTATACTCTCCCCACTGTCAATCCATAGACCCTAGATTCTAGCTGGCAGCCTCTTCCACATGAGGAGACACACATAAGGTTATGTGGCCACTGGTATAGATACCGGTTAGAGGGTAAGCTGGGTTAGGATTTTAAAAAGATGAATCAGAGCCAGGCTTTGATTGTGGGATGTCGGGGATATGAGACCAACACGTTGTTGCTACACCAAGCTGATTTTGAAAAAATTAAATATTTTTCTTGTCTAGATACTGAAAGGATTTTCCATACATGAATAATCCAAGAAATTTATAGATTTACATTACATGCATGTAACATTCCCTGGAGTGGCATTAGTCAGATGCCTGCTAATTTTGATTGTGTTCCATTGGGGAAATGCCATGTTTTGATATGCTTTAAATTTTCTTCTTGAATAACATGTTTATGTAATTATATGCTAGGATGCCACTGTAATTATCATGTTTTTCTATTTTTCAATGCTTCTGTGTTATAGAATACTATTGTGTTACCTCTTATGATAAAATGATAAACATGATTTGATGTTTTAACGATTTCATGAGTAAACAAATCAGTTTGTTTCATTTATAATGGGATCCAATATCAGTTCTAAGTTGTATGAGCATCTTAATTTTTAGATTTAATATTCAAAATGAAATAACACTGAATTATAAATTGTAAAGAGTAATTTTGTTATATCATGCTAATTTTCCCCATGGTGTGTCATTTGAAAACAATGTTCCATGTATCGGAATAGTGCTTCAGGGTTTATTAAATTTCATTCAAATTTTTAGAGCTTGAAAATTAATTAATGAAATTTCTAAAATGAAAAGGCTATTTGGTTCCTAGTGATTTTTTTGTGTGACCATGAGATAGTTTCGATGTGTATGACTTGTATAGTCTTAGCCTGTGGTTTGTAGTACCCTTAAAACTAGTTAAGGTTTATTTATGATGTGTTCTTTTTTTCCTTAGGCATGGTATTTATTAAAATATTCACTTTGGTTAACTCTAGTGTAGAGTGTTTGGGGAGTTAAGGAATGATCATCCCACTGCTCGGGAAGAATTTTGGGACTCAGTTGTTTTAACATGTCGGTCGGTTTAAACTATCGTCTTTCATGTGATATTTTGACATGGTGATCAGGGTTCATGGAAGTTCACATTTTTATTTAATGTGTTTCTGCTCTAGTGCGCTTGTCAGAGGCTAATCTGTTCTTTCGAGAATATGTAAACTACTAGGGAGGGTAGTTCCACATCAATTTTGCTATACGTATCGGTGCCTTCAAGGTAGCATGACCTAGATGTGTTTGGATGTGTGCACAAACCATTGGAAACACCATTAGTTTTGGATGAATTTTAGTGATATATTTTTAAAGAACATGAATTCCTTGGGTGATATATGCATTAAATTTTGGTTAATGGCATGTTAGCTGGTGAAGACAAGCCTTTTGGTAAAGGGTCAACCTGTAGTAGCTCGAATGATCTTTTGGTGACCTATGTTATAAGGCCCCAGACTTAAACATTACTTATTATTGAATAAAATGAATAATTTACATTGAAGATATTTTCAGGTTTAGAGTTTTAGAGAATTAAGTCATAACTATTACATCTCAAAAGATTACATAGTAGAAACTTCTACTATGTTTCCAGAAAATAAAAAACCACTTAAAAAGAAACATTTCTAGTTCCATGTTTTAGATAGAATGTCTTTCCATGATCCCATCCTTGACCCTATTCATCTTTAAGTCCTGTGGAAAATATTTCAAAAACATGGGATGAGCATAAAAATCCCAGTAAAGGATACACAAAGAAAAAAAACTGTTAGTTTATCAAAAACAACAAGTAAACCATGAGTACTTTACCAAATTAATACTTTTCACCTTTATGAAGTAGTAAAAACTCTTCACGGAATAAAAGACAATTACTTACCCTTTTGTAACAAAAATATTACCATAAAACCCATATAAAGAACACATATCATATAAAGGTAACTAGGGACATTAACATACTTAAATGGAATAACCATACGGTCGACCTCCACACATACTTAATGGAATATCCATACGGCCGACTTCTATACCCAATTCATTGGAGGTTATATTGTAACCACAAGTCCCGGTATTCACGGTACCACCCGTCATATGGTTTATCACGTAACCACCTATAAAATGTTCAAGTACCATCATTACACATAAAATATTGAAAATATAAACATTTCAATAACAACATTTCATTTTCAATCACAATAAGTGATTCCAAGATATTGAATTAATCAATCCATTTTCAAAAATCATTTAAAAGAGATTTTTGAATCAAAGTGTCCCATACCACTTTCAAGAATTTAATGGAATTATAATTTTAAAACATTAACGTCCATATAAATAAATACTGATAACCATTTTGAAAACCTGGACATTAAAGATAAAGATTTAGAATAATGAATCTTTAAAAAATGTAAAACGATATTTTTTTAAAGAGTTTTTAACAAAATGAGAGACTCTTGAATACAAATAATTACATAATTACATTTAATCCAAAATTTATAGTATCATGAGAATAAAGGGATTCAAAATATAATATGTCAAAGGACAATATACACACCACATAAGAATGAATTGGTGCATAACAACAATGAAGTCTCAATGGTAAAGTAAATTGAGATGAAATCCATTATAAAGATGGTATCCTTAAATTAAGTATAAATATATCACATAATTATGTTTAAGAAATATAAATACACACAATATTAGTGTATATTAAGTGTGAAACAATCAGAGGTCATTCACACATAATCATGGAAAAACAAAACCAATGACATAGATATTTAGCTCAATGAAATGAGATTGAGTTATGATTCCCCATAAAAGTTCGTAAGAATTTATCAATGAGATGATTATGTGCAGAAATAGTATATCCAAAAAAAGGTTTGTGTAAATTACAACATAGAGATTCCACACATAATCTTGGCATAATAAAATCATGAAGTAGAGGTTTATCCCAAAAAATTTAAAGTGGGTTAATAAGTTCCCTTACAGAAATCTGACAGTCTAACGACGTCACTTTAAAATTCAGAAAATGAGTTGATGAGAGAGAAAATTGTATCTCATCACTTAGACATAAAATTTACATAAATAAGGATATAGAATAAAATATCCCAACATAAAAGTATGTGAATTTAAAGGCATAACAAAAGAAGTATTTTAAAAAGAGGAGGGTGAAAGGTCCCCTTACCAAGTTTGGTAACTTTCGAAACGTACACCGCATGGAAGAAGGGTCATACAATGAAGATGTAAATACCCATAATTGAAATTATACTACACAAAGTGTATAATAATGGGAAGTACATACACCACTCAAAGGAAATAGTGTCAAACATAGCATAAATGTCACGGGAATAAAAGTGAGATGAAAAATCCCTTACGAAAACTCGGCAGCCTAACGACGCTACTTAAAACTACCAAAAACGGATTTATGAGATCAAATAGGGTCTATCATAATATGAACATAAAAATTATAGTATGAGGAATATAAAAGTACATCCCCAAAAATATGAAAGATGAGATTAAACGAAATTACATAAAATAGAGTACTTAAAAATAAAGAGAGAGGTTGGATCCCTTACCTCGTGTCCGACATGACTCGATCATTCTTTAATCTCCTGAATAATAAAATTTAGTCAATTTATAATTTTTTAAGGACATACTTTAAATATTATTATTCAGTTCATATCACATATTATAATTTTATAATCATTGGTTAATAAAGTGAGTTCATATTAGATGTTTTTGTCGGTGTTTGGTACATGAGTAAAAATTGAACTTGTTGGAAAAGAATTTTCCATGGGGTTATAGGTACATCATCTATAGAATAGTATTAATGTTTTAAATATCATATATATCAATTATATATTCATTTTTTACTATTCCATAACATTTGGAGATAAAAAAATTAAAAGCACCGTTCATGGAGACGGTAGGCTATATGTACACATGAACACTACTTTCATTTTTTTGTCATATTAATGGAATTAATGTTAAAAGATAGATATAAATATTATAATTCTAGAATGATATCCATCATTTATATGTAATATATGACATATATCTCTGTTATATATATGTAAAAACCTGAGATTTTATAAGATATATTCATTTTAATTTCTTTCATATCTTCTGGTGTACGCTACACCATGATTATCTTGCGCTATACACAACACTGTATTGGCTTGCAGTATAGGCAACACTAATCTTGGATCATGTAACACACAATTTCAGGTTTGTTTGATAGTATTTATTCTACAAAAATATAGTATATATATATATACTCAATGTATTTTGTTATACTCAACAATAAAGGAGTCGTGCACTACACGCAACCCTGACTTGCCTTGAATTACACGCAATTGCGACCTTCCTTGATAGCATGGGTTGTATGCAATACCGGGTTTTACTAAACAACGATATATTATGATAATATTATTATGAACTAGCCGTTATGAATAGTATTAACTAAATTTTTAATTTTATAACATTATTATTCATTTTACACATTTTCTAGAACATGGTATAAGAACAAAATAAATTTTTCGCGTAAAATAACTATTTTTAGAAAAATGATGTTTTCCACCTTTTGATGGCACACCCAATTTAAATCTAGTTTTTTAAATTTCTATAAGTTCAATTTTAGAAAATAAAATTATTATTTGGAATCAGGATATAAAAATTTACTTTGGATAAATTTTTCATATTATTCTGATAACTTTCATATTATAATGAATAGTAAAAACACGCTATATTTTATTTAAAAACAAATTTTTATCGTATTAATTTATATGGATATATTATCATTTTAATTGGTTTTAAAGTGTAATTATAATATATTTTTACCATTTAATCCAAAGTTGTTCATTGGAATTAATTTCACTTTGAAATTAGATATAAACAAGTATCAATCTTTTGATTGTTTTTGTTTCTTAAAAACACGCTATTTGTTTTGATAACGGGAATTAAATTTAAAACTAATTAATTCCACTTATATGTTATGAATTTGGAAAAAATAGACATCAATTTTGAATTCAGAATATCAAATAATGCTTAGGCTGAATTTTTTGTATTTTTCTAAAAAACATCAATTTTCAATGAATAGTGAAACCACTTAGTGGTAGTTAAAAATCTGAACTTTTTTAATTTAAATTAAATATTACCACTTCTGTGAATTGAATTTCAAAAATCCAAGGGATATGGTTAATATCAAGTACTAAAATTTGGTTCAATGAGATGAAAATAATTTTTGGTGAATAGTAACTTTTTACTTTTTTTACCACGGTTAAAAGTAAATAGGGTAATTAAGGGTAAAATTGATATTATTATTACCCTAACACATGTCCTAATTCTATTGGATAAGTTTAATTCGACCAAAAACAACCTTAGGAATAAAATATGAGCATTTAGGCCCACTTGGATTAGATTAAGACATTTATTATTAATTTATTTAAAGAAGGGTTAAAATAGTTAAAATCAAATTTTAATAACTAAATCATTTTTAATATAGGGTTATACATAGAATAAATTCGACTATAAATACAAATTAGAAATATAAATAGATTTCCTACATAATGGTGTTTTTTTAATAATTTTTAGACATTAAATAATTTAATTTATTTATCACACAATGATGATGCAGTAATTATCTTATTAATGAAATATTGAAATAATTTATGTTATAAATACACAAATAAATGTAATATGAGACTTTTTATGAATTCCACTAATTTTTAGGTTAATATGACATGTTAGTGTTGATTTAGTTAACTTTTTTCGAACTAATCATTCTGTTATGAGTTTTTACAAAAATCAATTACCAAATAGTGTCAAAAATGACATAAAATAGTGTTTAAAAAAATATTATATTATTAATTGTTATTTTATTCCTAAAAACATATGTTTCGGCCAAATGACTTAGATAAGGTCATATATATTAATAATAAACAACTTGGGGTCCGTTTGTCTTGTTATAGTATGTTTATTAACCTTATAGTGTAAGAAAACAAGAAGGCACGGTAAAAGTAAAATTATTTAACTTAAGGTTAAATCTAAATGATAAGGTTAAAATAGAAACCTAAACTTGTCTAAATTATATTGGATGAGAGGATTTAGACCAATCCTCACATAATCTTCGAAATAAATAAATTTGGAGCTATTAAAAACCAAATATGACTTTATAATAAAATAATATTTTTAGTTTTTCTAAAGGTACCCCTCTCCTCCCTTATAGAAGGGCACCTCCTCCCTCTCTTCCTCACACCACGTTGAGCCTTCAAGCATGGCCAACCCCAGAAATATTATCTTACCCACTTCTATATAAACATCCTAGAGGTTTTGTTATTCTTCAAAGACCAATTTTAGTGCCCTAAGAGGAGGTCTCAAAGAGGCGCTTCAAAGAAGAGGTAATGTCCGTTACCGATTCTTTCAACTTTATTTCTTCTTCCAATTCTTCTTATTTAGTTGTTTAATTATGAAGTAATAACATAAGTATAAATCATATAATGATATGTTATTATAAGTATGAAACAACCCTATTTCACCATCTATCCAGCCTACAGAAAACGAAATCACCAAGCCCACGTACGTACGAAATACCGTCTCCACACCGTGGTGAAATATGTTTTTTCACCAACACCTTACATGGATGGGTATAATGGTGCATAGAATAACTATATATGGTTATTATAACATCATACTAATTCTGATATATTATATCATCCACTCCAATTCTATTCAATAATTATGGTAACGATATCATCGCCCGTGCGTACGTACGGACTACCGTCTCCACAACACGATGAGATTCATTCTCCATGTTAACAATACATGAATGATCATAAAGTTTATATAATTAATAATAATGAAATATATGAAATAATAATTCTACTGGATTTATGTATATATATATGTATGTCATCTATTTAGTTTCATTCAATTCAATAAGGAACCAAAAACAACGTTCATGCGTACGTATAACCTACCATCTCCATGAACGGTGTATTTCATTCCTTTTATCGATCTATAATATATATGAATATGATGATTATATATTATATATAAATAATTAATTACATTCATAAATTATGTAAATCAGGATATAAATAATAATATCAAGGACGACAAGTCGAAACACATACGATAAATGAAATGATTTTACCCAAAACGTTGCTTTAACATGGATTTTACAAAAGAACGGGTAATATAAAGTCATAAGTGAAACATATATGATATAATAACAATGAATATGATCATTTAATAAGTCAATGACATTATTTAAATAATTATACAGGAGTTTTGGATACGTATGAAGCATTTCGGACCTAAGGTAAGGGATAATTATTCAATCTCATTCTAATCCAAGATTGTTTATTCGTAAGTATTTACTGTGGTTATATTTATCATTGTTGTCCCTGATTTATAATAATGGTTTAATGTATTTTTATTTTCCTATTTACCCATTTTTGACTTTTACTACATGGTATGTATGGAATCTTTCTTTTACGAGGTACTTTTTTACTTTTTCGGCAAAAGTACGAGAAGAATGTTTTTAACATATACAGAATGAATGGATTTTTATGGTTTTATAAGTACTTATATTCATGAATCTTCCTCCAAAAGATTTCATGAATACTTTCAACAAAATCCTTTTCTTTTAAAATTGCATGACATTTTGTGAAAAGATAATTATTTTGAAGAAGAAAGGATATTTTCCTCAAGAATTCAATTCAAGTGTTTTATCAAAACCATTTTTCATCTAAGATGACATTATTTCATATGTGTATGTTTCAAGTATCATGTCTCTATGATTTACATGGTTTAACTATTCTTATTATGAAATGATATCCATTTCTTTTATATGGGTTATGTGATGATGGTATGATGTTTTTGAAACCCATTTTATTCGTTGGGTTATTATGAATAATGTATGTTTATTTTGTGGCACAAGTAAGAATGATTTCTTTATGAGATGGGTGGGACCTATATCTCCCTCCAATGCATTGGGTAAAGATTTATATCTCATGAGATAGACATGGATGAAACGGTAAATTAATCTGGTTTAGTGTTATAAGACTGAAACGAGGAGTGAACTAGATTCAGAAATGGACTTTGTCTACTAAGATGGTCTTGGCAGCAATGCCTTGGCTACTATGGAAATCATGACATGTGCTGAATGGTTGCCACAATTACATGTTTTATTCCCATTATATTTTATCATGATTGATGTTCCATTATGATATATGCCTTACGTACTTCCACGATTTATGTCTTTTCTCATGGTTTTGATGATTAGATTTTATGTTCAAGTTTTTGCATTCATATTTTTATGGATTGTTTTATGTTCTATATGCTTACCCTTACTGAGCATTTGAGCTCACCCATTATATTTTTTATCTTAACCAGGATATAAAGAAAGGTTTTAGGTAAGAAAACAAAAGGGGAATATTTTTATAGAGATTTTCAAGATCTTTCACCACGATTAGAAGATTATGATCCGAGTTTCCAAAGACACTAAACTATTACGGTCCTTGTGGTTCTGTTTTTGTTATGTATTAAGTATTCCGAAATATTTATGTAATGTCCATGTACGTCTAGCTTCAGGTATCCAAAGTTGGTATCAGAGGAAAGGTTTAGTCAACCTATGGAAACTAGGATGCAAGAACATTAGTGAGATCCCTAGTGATATTTCTAAGGTATGTCTAGGTATGTCCATAAGGTTAAGTATAAGTATATGTTATAGTCCTAGAATTATGGTAACGATATTAGATTAATCCTAAGATGTTATATATTGAATTTACTCCCCCTTTATTATGATTTTTGTCTCTCACAATATTCTTTTTGGGTTTTAGAAAATTGATGGAAACAAGATAATTCAATATAATGGAGGATATGATGGACATTGGAATGATATTCTTCATGAGTAACCAAATGAAATGGGATTTGGAAGTTCAAAAATCATTATTATTCTGAATCAGCAATATCATTATATGATCAGTAAACTCAAATTTGGTATGTTTCCTCACTCGGCTAATAAGAGAAAGATGGAGTTTCATGATGATCATAGAGGAAAGAAAGTTCAATTTATCCTATGTAAATATTGTGGGAAGAGGCATCAAGGAGAATGTTTCAAAGGAAATGGAAGATGATTTGGGTATGGAAAAGAAGGAAAGAAAGCTAGTAAGTGCAAAGGAAAAGGTTTAGTTAACACCAAGGATGAAAATAATGGTATTGCTACGACATCAACAATGGTTA
This sequence comes from Viscum album, assembly GCA_963277665.1. Lineage (NCBI taxonomy): Eukaryota > Viridiplantae > Streptophyta > Magnoliopsida > Santalales > Viscaceae > Viscum > Viscum album. The sequence goes on from OY728164.1 coordinate 1,346,313,276, forward strand.
AATGTTTTAAATGTTGAATTTACGGGAATTATGCAAACCAATGCCCCAAGGGAAAGTCTCATGAAGAGAATCAATATGGTCGTATGGGTAGTATTTATGTTGATGATGATGAAGAGACTACAAATGATTTGTGAGATGAAAGAATTGTTGATGCTCGGTCAATGGTTTTAGAAGTTAGTGGAAAGATTATATGTTTATCGAGTGTAATGTTGTATAAGTAATCTCATGGTACTATGGAATAAAGAGTCATCTAAGGGTTGTTACGAAGTTGTCTTTCCTTATGTTTTGAAATTGTCTGATGAATTGTACCAGTAACCATTAAAGGCTATTCAGATATTTTTGGAAAGTAGATGATATGCGCATAATGAAGGGATAAAGAGAAAATTAAATGTTTGATAGTATTCATGATCTCATGACTGATACAAGGAGAAGGTTATATCTTGGATTGAGAATATAGAATTTTTGGATTTTGGTATGTTGAAAGAGTTAACTTTTGACAGCATTCATGTTTTCACTAAGGTTTAATGGGTATTCATTTTTCAAGAGAATACATGATTAAGGTATTATCATGATTGGAATGTGACCAACAAGATATATGGGGGATAAATGATGGAATTCACATGCTTGGTTGATGACATTTCAAGTAATCATTTTATTTATACTATGAGATTGGACATATGTATTTTGGATAACCCTAATGATTGGAATGAATTATGTTGGACATAAGTTAGTATTTTTTACTACTAGAATTATTTTTCGATATTATTTATAATGTAGTTTTAGAAAAAGGACAACCTGCAGGACGGGCGATAACCCGTCGCGTCGGACAAGGCTATGGGAATAGAACCCAAAACTGAAGTGCAGTAGGCCTTTATCACCTACCACTGGACTACAAGAAGTCCCTGTTTAGTTGAAACTAGTTTTATTATATTATGCATTATGATATATGAAGTATAAGTCCATTTTAGGAACCATATATGATTAATCTCACTATACGTGGACATATGTATTTTGATAACTTTTCTATCCTTTTGTTTGAGACAAATAGAATGACCCATCATTCTATCACATGATCTGCTAACACTTAATGAATGACAAATTCAACTTCATTTCTTTAAGAGATGAAATGGAAATTGTCCAAAGAACGACCAACGGTGAGACTGTAACAAAATCACGAAAGTATTTTTTGAATACCAATTTCATCAACTTTAGGGAAATGATCTTGAAAACCAAAAATTTTGTCCTAGTGCCCTTATATCCGATGAATCAGATGGTACCCTAGATAATCACAAATTTATGGCTTTGTGATTGTTGGATTTTTTATAGCCATGTTCTCTACCACTATCCATCAGAACTTGATGTTTAGATTTCTCTTCCATATCCATATTTTCACCTATGTTCTCCTATATGGAAACCCAATGATGATTTACTTTGATTAATCATTACATTTCTTACTTTAGTTTTGAAAATTAAGTTGTAGTATTCCTTTTTACGATGTGGGTTTCTATGAATAGTAAACGATTTATAACCCCGATGAATTTCAAGGGAGAAATTCATTTTATGGGGGGTAGAATGTAACAACCCACGATTTTATAAGATATATTCATTTTAATTTCTTTAATATCTTCTATTGTACGCTACACTAAGATTATCTTGCGCTATATGCAACACCATATTAGCTTGTAGTATACGCAACACTAATCATGGATCGTGTTACACACAATTTCATGTTTGTTTGATAGTAGTTATTCTACAAAACATTGAGTATATATATATATATATTCAATTTATTTTTTTATACGCAAAAAAGGATTCGTTCACTACATGCAACCCCGACTTGGCTTGCATTACACGCAATCACTACCTTCCTCGATAGCGTGTGTTGTACGCACTACCTGGTTGTACTAAACAATAATATATTAGTATAATATTATTATTAACTAGACATTATGAATAGTATTACCTAAATTTTGAATTTTATAACATTATTATTCATCTTACACATTTTATAGAACATGGAATAAGAACAAAATAAATTTTTCAGGTAAAATTAGTATTTTTCAAAAAATGCAGTTTTGCTGCCTTTTGATGGTGCACCAACTTTAAATCTAGTTTTTGACATGTTTATAAGTTCAATTTTAAAAAATAAAATTTTTCTTTGGAATCAGGATATAAAAATTTACTTTGGATAAATTTTTCATATTATTCTGATAACATTCTTATTGTAATGAATATTAAAAACACGCTATATTTTAATTAAAAACAACTTTTTTCATCGTAATAATTTATATGGATAAATTATCTTTTTAATCGGTTTTAAATTGTAATTAGAATATATTTTTACCATTTAATCCAATGTTGTTCATTGGAATTAATTTCACTTTGAAATTGGATATAAACAAGTATCAATCTTTTGATTGTTTTTGTTTCTTAAAAACACACTATTTGTTTTGATAACGTGAATTAAATTTAAAATATATTAATTCCACTTATATGTTTTTAATATGGAAAATAGAAATCAATTTTGAATTCGGAATATCAAATAATGGTTAGGCTGAATTTTTGGTATTTTTCTGAAAAACTTCAATTTTCGATGAATAGTGAAACCACTTAGTGGTAGTTAAAAAACTGATTATTTTTAATTTAAATAAAATTTTACCACTTATATGAATTGAATTTAAAAAATCCTAGAGACACGGTTAATATCAAGGACTAAAATTTGGTTCAATGAGATGAAAATAATATTTTGTGAATAGTAACTTTTTACTTCTTTTTAACCAAGGTTAAAAGTAAATAGGGTAATTAAGGGTAAAATTGATATTATTATTACCCTAAAACATGTCATAATTCTATTGGATAAGTGTAATTCGACCAAAAACAACCTTAGGAATAAAATATGACCATTTAGGCCCACTTGTATTAGATTAGGACATTTATTATTAATTTATTTAAAGATGGGTTAAAATAGTTAAAATCAAAGATTAATAACTAAATAATTTTTAATATAGTGTTATAAATAAGATAAATTCAACTATAAATATTAATTATAAAGATAAACAGATTTCCTACATAATGGGGTTTTATTTTTAATTTTTATAAATTAAATAATTTAATTTAGTTATGACACAATGATGATGCAGTAATTATCTTATTAATTAAATATTGACATAATTTATGTTATAAATACCCAAATAAATGTAATTTGAGACTTTTTATGAATTTAACTAATTTTCTAGGTTAATATAACATGTTAGTATTGATTTAATTAAATTTTTTCTAACAAATCATTCTGTTATAATTTTCACAAAAATCAATTACCAAATAGTGTCAAAATTGACATAAAATATTTTTAAAACAAATATTATAATATTAATTGTTATTTTAATCCTAGAAATATAAGGATCGGAAAAATGACTTAGATAAGGTTATATATTTTAAAAATAAACAATCTGGGGTCCGTTTGGCTTGTTATAGTAAGTTTATTAACCTTATAGTGTAAGAAAACAAGAAGACACGGTAAAAGTAAAATTATTTAACTTAAGGTTAAATCTAAATGATAATGTTAAAATAGAAACCTAAACTTCTCTAAATTTTATTGGATGTGAGTATTTCGACCCATACTCACATAATATTTGAAACAAATCAATTTGGAGCTATTAAAAACCGAATATGAGTTTATAATAAAATAATATTTTTAGTTTTTCCAAAGGTACCCCTCTCCTCCGTTATAAAAGGGAACCTCCACCATGTCTTCCTCACACCACATTTATCCTTCAAGCTCGGCCAAACCATGCCAAATTCTCTTCTCCACTTCCATAGAAACATTATAGAGGTTTTGTTCTTCTTCAAAGACCAATTTTAGTTCCCTAAGAGGAGGTCTCAAAGAGGCACTTCAAAGAAGAGTTAATGTCCGTTATCGATTCTTTCAACTTTATTTCTTCTTCCAATTCCTCTTCTTTAGTTGTTTAATTATGAAGTAATAACATCAGTATAACTCATATAATTATATGTTATTATAATTATGAAACAACCCTATTTCAACATCTATCCAGCCTGCGGAAAACGATATCACCACGCGTGCATACGTACGGAATACCGTCTCCACGCCGTGGTGAAATCTATTTTTCCACCAACACCTTAAAGGGATGGGTATAATGGTGTAAAGAATAACTATATATGGTTATTATAACATTATAATAATTATGATATATTATTTCATCCACTCCAAATCTATTCAATAATTATGGGAATGATATCATCGCTCGTGCGTACGTACGGACTACCGTCTCCACGACGCGATGAGATTCATTCTCCATGTTAACCATACATAAATGATCATAAAGATTATATAATGAATAATAATGAAATATATGAAATAATAATGCAACTTTATTTATGTATATATATATGTATGTCATCTATTTCGTTTCATTCAATTCAATAAGGAAACGCAAACAACGTTCATGCGTACATACGGCCCACCGTCTCCATGAACGGTGTATTTCATTCATTTTATCGATCTATAATATATATGTATATGATGAATATATATTATATATAAATAATTTTTTACATTCTTGAATTATTTAAATCAGGATATAAGTAATAATATGAAGGACAACAAGTGGAAACACATATGAAAAATGAAGTGATTTTACCCAAAACGCTGCATTAACATGGAATTTACAAAAGAAAGGGTAATATAAAGTCATAAGTGAAACATATATGATATCATAACAATGAATATGATTCTGTAATAAGTCAATGACATTATTTAAATCATTATATAGAAGGTTCGGATACGTACGAATCATATTGGACCTAAGGTAAGGGATAATTATTCCAATCTCATTATTATCAAAGATTGTTTATTCCTAAGTATTTACTGGGGTTATATTTATCATTAATGTCACTGATTTATAATAATGGTTTCATTTATGATTAAAGTCCTATTTACCCATTTTTTTTCTTTTACTACATGGTGTTTATGGAATCTTTCTTTTATGAGGTACTTTTTTACTTTTCTGGAAAAAGTACGAGAAGAATGTTTTTTAACTTATACAGCACGAATGGATTTTTACGGTTTTATAAATCCTTATTTTCATGAAGCTTCCTCCTAAAGATTTCATAAATATTTTCAAAAAAATCCTTTTCTTTTAAAATTTCATGACATTTTGTAAAAAGAGAATGATTTTGAAGAAGAAATGATATTTTACTCAAGAATTCATTTCAAGTGTTTTATCAAAACCATTTTTCATATAAGATAACATTATTTCATATGTGTATGTTTCAAGTATCATGTCTCTATGATTTACATGGTTTCACTTTTCTTATTATGAAATTATATCCATTTCTTTTATATGGGTTATTTGATGATGGGATGATGTTTATGAAACCCATTTTATTCGTTGGGTTATTATGATTAATGTATGTTTATTTTGTGGCACAAGTAAGAATGATTTCATTATGAGATGGGTGGGACCTATATCTCCCTCCAATGCATTGGGTATAGAATTATATCCCATTATATAGACATGGCCAGAATGGTAAGTTAATCCGGTTCAGTGTTACAGGACTGAAACGAGGAGTGAACTCGATTCAGAAAGGGACTTTGTCCACTAAGATGGTCTTGGTAGCAATGCCTTGGCTACTATAGAAATCATGACATGTGCTGAATGGTTTCCACAATTACATGTTTTTTCCCATTATATTTTATCATGATTGATGTACCATTATGATATATGACTTATGTACTTCCACGATATATGTCTTTGCTCAAGGTTTTGATGTTTAGATTTTATGTTTAAGTTTTTGCATTCAAATGTTTATGGATTGTTTTATGTTCTCTATGCTTACACTTACTAAGAATTTGAGCTCACCCTTTATATTTTTTATTTTACCCAGGATATAAATAAAGTTTTCGGTAAGAAAACAAAAGGGGAATATTTTTATGGCAATGTTGAAGATCTTTCACCACGATCAGAAGATTATGTTCCGAGTTTCCAAAGACACTAAACTATTACGGTCCTTGTGTGTCTGTTTTTGTAATGTAATAATTATTCCATAAAAGTAATGTAATGTCCATGTACATCCATATTCATGTCTCTAATATATATGTACTTATAATAGTACATAACATTTGGAGATAAGAAATGAAATGTACCGTTCATGGAGACGGTAAGCCGTACGTACGCATGAACGCCACATTCATTTCATTGGCACATTAATGGAATTAAAACTAGATGAGAGAAATATATATTATAATTCTAGTATAATATAAATGTTATATATATCACATAAGTTCATCAATTTCATTCTTTATACATTCCATGTATTGTATGAACGAGTCACATCACTTGATGGGGCGGTAGTCCACACTTCCTCAAATGAAATTATCGCATTTTCCCAACATACAAAGCATAAAGGTATGAATAAAATAAAAAATACAGATGCATAGAGAGGAAATAAATATAATATATATCATTAATTAATATAGTTCCATCATAATAGCCACCATGAGAGGTGGAATGAGAAGATATAACAATCATCGTTTCGTGAGACAGTAATTCACCATCCACAGAAACAGTATGTTCTTTTACCATTAAACAGAGGTGTGTGTTAGTATTGCTAGAATACTTCTCATAACCACGTCGTATTATATTGAAGATAATGGTGTTGTCACAAAAGAAACAAATAAAAAGAGTTTAGGGGGTTGGAGAAGCAAAATAAAACAAAAGAACACTAGGGAAGACATTACCATTAAAACGTGTAACTCTTTTTTATTTGAGCTCAAAGGCTTCCTACGGAAGACTTCAGCCCAAAGTTAGGATTATAGGAGTAAGAGATGGATGTGGAGAGAAAAAATGGGCAGGGTATGGCCGAGTCAAAGGCTTGAGAGGTGCGGGTAAGGTGGTAGAGGTGAGGGCCTTTTATAAGAGGAGAAGAGGGGAACTCTTAGAAAGTTATAAATGGTTCCATTATTATAACATGGTTTTCGGATTTTAAAGGTCCCAAAATTATATATTTCGAGTATAAGGTGATAATAGTTCGATATCCACCCATCAAATAGGTTTTTGACATGTGTAGGTCTTAGATTTTACATTATCTTTTCATTTTATTTAAATCGTTAAATAAGGAGGTAATCGCTGCATCATTATGGTGTAAAAAATAATTTATTTTATTAAATGACAAAAAATTATAAAAAAAATCATGATGTAGGAAATATTTTTATCTTTATAATGAATATTTATAGTAAAAAATATGACTTGTATAACCCCATTTAAAATTTGTTATAGTAAAACAACTCATGTTTGTGACATTTTTATTTTAACTTTTAATAAAAAGTTATTTATGTCATTTTCCTACCAAAGTTGCTCCATGGGGTCCCCATGTTGACCCATGGATTTTCTTGGTCTGCCATGACACATCCAATGATTTTAGGACATGTTTCTAGATCATTTCATATTATTAATACATTGTTTTTACCTTAAATTACACTAATTACCTTTAATCGGGATTAATAAAACTTAAAAGTTACTATTCACAAAGAATTATTTTAATCTCATTGAATCTGATTTTACTTCTTAATGAAAACCATGTATGTAGTATTTTTGAAAATAAAATCACAGATGTGGCAAAGTTTATTTTAAATGAAAAATCAGTTTCTTTAACTACCACTTAGTGGTTTCACTATTCATCAAAAATTGATGTTTTTCAGAAAAATACTAAAAATTCACCCTAAGCTATATTTGATATTCCGAATTCAAAAATGATGTCTATTTAAAAAAATTCAAAATATATATGTTGCATTTATTATTTTAATAATTCATTCCTGCTATCAATACAAATATCGTGTTTTTAATAAACAATATATATTAAAAATTGACACAAGTTTAAGTCCAATTTCAAAGTGAACATAATTCCAATGAACAAAATTGGATTAAATGGTAAAAATATATTCTAATTTCACTTTAAAACCAATTAAAATAATGATCTAATCAAATAAACAAATTATATTAAAAGGAGGTTTTGAATTAAAATACAGCATTTTACACTATTCATTAAAAAATGAACTTTATCGGAAAAATACCAAAAATTTATACAAAGTAAGTTTTGATGTCCCAATTCTAAAAAGAATTTTATTTTTTCAAATATAACAAATAAAATAGTAAAAAAAGTATTTAAGAGTGGTTCTCCATCAAAATGTGGTTAATCGACCTTTTAAAGAATATTAGAAGATTAATGCTTAAAATTGGATTCATTTTCATTTTAAGCCTCTAACATTTATTGGATAAAAGTAAAAATATTTGAAAAACATATATAGTAATTTTTCAGTTAGTTCTGTTCATTCCCACCATTACAACGTCTAGGCGTTAACTACCATTTAAAATAATATTATTTTATTATTAGAGTGAAACGTAAGATTTCAAAGAAACTCGTTGTTGCGTATTGGGTATGCCATAGAGCATAGCGTTCCCTTTAAAGTAATATTAATATTTTATTCAAAAATATGGATAAATATTAAAATGTAATATTCTTTATTTACCTGGGGTGTTACATTCTTCCCCAATTTTGGGAATTGCGTCCTCATAATTTTAAAATTGGGCTTGGAAACATCATTGAAATTCCCACATCGAAACAAGAGTCAGTAAAACTATCACTTTAAAAGAAAGGGAGAGAAGTACAAAGGTCACCCGAGTTAAGCCATACTAGGATTAAAAGTATGAAAATATCGATATGGAGGAAAAAACAAAGGGCCATGTTCTGATGGAGAGTGATAGTAAACATGTCTAGGAGAAAGTTAACCACAAGAAAATCACAAACTTGCGATGGGTTAAACGGTATTCGATTCCCCAGTAGTTAAAGTTAACAGACACCATTATTGTTTTAAGTTACTCTTAATTGAGAAATTTATTTCTGGTCTTAACTAAATCATAATGAAACATACTTACTTGTCACGTAGAATTTTAACTTTTACTATATTCCTTAATCATACTCATATTTTCTCCAAAAGATGAGTTTTTAGGAAGACTTGTTCTCATTAAAGTACTATAATCAACTTCTTGAGAATCACCTAATCCACAAAAGAGAACTATATATTTCCCATGTCTTTAGATATAAAGCAAAACCAAACCCAAAATTTTAGTACGAGATCAGATAATACCCAAAAAGGATAATCCTTTATAAAAAAATCTATTCTTAATCTCCAATATTTTTCAAACAATACCAAAAGTTCAACAAAGATCATTCAATAAACATCTATCCATAAAATTCATCAATGTAATCAAAACTAAAACTGAAACCCAAATATTTGAAGAATTTAATCACATATTCTTCTAAGGTAAAAATTAACTATTATCTCCAAATAACAGTAGTTTCTCTAAAAGTCTCATATTGAAAAGTAATTAACCTAATCACATATCCTCCATGATAGGTTAAAAATTTACATAGACAAACGAAAATGAACTTACTATTAATTCATAAAATCATCTAACTAAAAAGAATAAGTAATACTAACCAGAGACATCATGTAGTCCAGTGGTATGTGATAAATAGCAGTGGCACTTTGGTTGTGGGTTCGATTCCCGAAGCTTTGTCCGACACGACGGGTTGTCACACGGTCTGTGTGTTGTCCTTCTTCCAAAACTATATAATTCTTAAAACATTCCCCAAAACGAGATAAAATCATCAAAACCATAACATAATTTAACCTCAGGTTTATCTCATGTCGTTCATATTCCATCATAAAGTATAGTAACCCATAATTACCTAAAATGTAAGGATCATATAACCCCTAATGGTTACCTTTATAATTATTACTTGAACATCCATGTTGGGTTGGTTCTCTCGTACATGATGCATTAGAGAACTCACCAAGCTTCAGGTGGTTGATCATGACTCTTGATAGTTGGTTTAGAATAACCACGGGATTTCTAATTGAATGCCCCATTACATCCAGTCTCTTAATCAGAGAACCAATACAGTTTCCTTCATACCCTTTGTCACATTGGTGCCTGCTAGATCCACCCATTTACTAAAACTAGAAAGGTCAGTGGGAGTATATCAACAAAACCATCATGTACTAATGAGGAAGATAAACACTAAGATATACTTACTCATTCACTTTATCTAAAATTAGGAATCTTTCTGAAATCCTAACCATTATGGTAATGTCACTTATGCTTAGAGAATACCCTAACCTATAAAGTTATCTAAACCGACATCTGATTCAAACTATAAGGCCCCGGCCTTAAAAATTACTTATTAATGAATAAAACGAATAATTCACATTGAGGATATTTTCAGGTTTAGTGTTTTAGAGAATTAGGTCATAACTATTACATCTCAAAATATTACATAGTAGAAACTTCTACTAAGTTCCCATAAAATAAAAAAAAACACTTAAAAAGAAACATTTCTAGTTCTATGTTTTAGATATAATGTCTTTCCATGATCCCATCCTTGACCCTATTCATCTTTCAGTCCTATGGAAAATATTTCAAAAACTCAGGATGAGAATAAAAATCCCAGTAAAGGATACACAAAGAAGAAAAACTATTAGTTTATCAAAAATAACAAGTAAACCATGAGTACTTTACCAACGCAATACTTTTCACCTTTATGAAGTAGTAAAAACTCTTCACTGAATAAAAGACCATTACTTACCCTTTTGTAACCAAAATATTACCATAAAACCCATATAAATAACACATAACATATAATGGTAACATGGGACATAAACATACTAAAATGGAATAACCATACAGTCGACTTCCACACATACTTAATGGAATAGCCATACGACCGACTTCCATATCCAATGCATTGGAGGTTATAACGTAACCACCCGTCCTAGTATTCACGGCACGACCCATCATATGGTTTATCATGTAACCACCCATAAAATGTCCAAGTACCATCATTACACATAAAATATTGAAAATATAAACATTTCAATAACAACATTTCATTTACAATCACAATAAGTAATTCCAAGATATTTAATTAATCAATCCATTTTCAAAAATCATTTAAAAGAGATTTTTGAATCAAAGTGTCCCATACCAATTTCAAGATTTTAATGGAATTATAATTTTAAAACATTAATGTCCCTATAAATAAATAATGAAAACCATTTTGAAAACATGGACATTAAAGATAAATAATTAGAATAATGAATCTTTAAAACATTTAAAACGATATTTTTGTTAAAGAGTTTTTAACCAAATGAGAGACTCTTGAAAACAAATAATTGTGGAATAAAATTTAATCCAAACATTATAATATCATGAGAATAAAGGGATTCATGATATAATATGTCAAAGGACAGTATACACACCATATAAGAGTGAATTGGTGAATAACAACAATGAAGTCTCAATGGAAATGTAAATTGAGATGAAATCCATTATAAAGATGGTATCCTTAAATTAAGGATAAATCTATCACATAATTATGTGTGAGAAATATAAATACACCTAATATAATTGGATATTACGTGTGAAAAAATCATATTTCATTCACACATAATCTTGGAAAAACAAAACCAATGACATAGATATTTAACTCAATTAAATGAGATTGAGTTATGATTTCCCATACAAGTTCGTAAGAATTTATCAATGAGATGATTATGTGTAGAAATAGTATATCCACACAAAGGTTTGTGGATTTTACAACATATATATTCCATAATAAATATTGGCATAATAAAATCAAGAAGTAGAGGTTTAACCCAAATAATTGAATGTGGGTTAAGAAGTTCCCTTACAGAAATCTGACAGCCTAACGAGGTCACTTTAAAATTCAGAAAATTGGTTGATGAGAGACAAAATGGAATCTCATAACTTGGAAATAAAATTTACATAAATAAGGATATAAAATAACATATCCCAACATTATATTATGTGAATTTAAAGACATAACAAAAGAAGTATTTTAAAAAGAGGAGGGTGAAAGGTCCCCTTACCGAGTTGGGTAACTTTTGAAACGTACAACCAATGGAAGATGGGTCATACAATGAAGATGTAAATACCCATAATTGAAATTATACTAAAAAAAGTGTATAATAATGGGAAGTACATACAACACTCAATGGAAATAGTGCCAAACGTAGCATAAATGTCACGAGAATAAAAGTGAGATGAAAAATCCCTTACGAAAACTCGGCAGTATAACGACGCTACTTAAAACATCCAAAAAAGGATTTTTGAGATCAAATAGGGTCTCTAATAATAAGAAAATAAAGAGTACAGTATGAGGAATATAAAATAATATCCCCGAACATAAGAAATATGAGCTTAAACGAAATGACATAAATGAGAGTATTTAAAAAGAAAGAGAGAGGTTGGATCCCTTACCTTGTGTCCGACATGACTCAATAGTTCTTTAATATCCTGAATAATAAAATTTGGTCAATTTATAATTTTATAAGGACCTCTTTTAAATATTATTATTCAGTTCATATCACATATTATAATTTTATAATAATGGTTTAATAAAGTGAGTTCATATCAGACGTTTTTGTTAGTGTTCGGTACATGAGTAAAAATTGAACTTGTTGGAAAAGGATTTTCCTTGTAGTTATAGGTACATCATCTACAGAATAGTATTAATGTTTTAAATATCATATATATCCAGTATATATTCATTTTGTACTATAACATAACATTTGGAGATAAAAAAATTAAAAGCACCGTTCATGGAGACGGTAGGCCGTACGTACGCATGAACGCTACTTTCATTTTTTTGTCATATTAATGGAATTAAAGTAAAAATAGATATATATATATATTATAATTCCAGAATGATATCCATAATTTATATGTAATATATGACATATATATCCATTATATATATGTACTTATAATAGTACATAACATTTGGAGATAAGAAATGAAATGTACCGTTCATGGAGACGGTAAGCCGTACGTACGCATGAACGCTACTTTCATTTATTTGGCACATTAATAGAATTAAAACTAGATTAGAGAGATATATATTATAATTCTAGTATAATATATATGTTATATATATCACATAAGTTCATCAATTTCATTCTTTATACATTCCATGTATTGCTTGAATGAGTCACATCACTTTAGGGGCGGTAGTCCAGACATCCTCAAATGAAATTATCGCATTTGCACAACATGAAAAGCATAAAGGTATGTATTAAATATAAAATACAGAAGCATAGAGAGGAAATAAATATAATATATATCATAAATAAATATTGTTCTATCATAATGGCCACCATGAGAGGTGGCATGATATGATATAACAATCATCATTTCGTGAGGCAGTAATTCACCATCCATAGAAACACTATGTTCTTTAACCATTAGATGGAGGTGTGTGTTAGTTTTGCACGAATCCTCCTCATAACAACATAATAATATATTTAAGATACTGGTGTTGATACAAAATAAATAAATAAAAAATTTTTAGGGGGTTGGAGGAGCAAAATAAAACAAAAAAACACTAGGGAAGACATTACCTATAAAATGGGTAACTCTTTTTGATTTGAGCTCAAAGGCTTCCTTGGGAAGACTTATGAGCAAATTGAGGGTCTAGGAGTAATATAGGAATGTGGAGAGACAAAATGGTTAGGGTATGTCCGAGCCAATGTCTTGAGAGGAGTGGGTATGGTGGTAGAGGTGGGGGCCTTTTATAAGAGGATAAGAGGGGCACTCTTGGAATGTTATAAAAAGTTACTTTATTATAAAATGATTTTCGAATTTTAATTGTCCCAAAATTATATATTTCATAGATAAGGTGATTATATTTCGAAATCCACCCATCCAATAGGTTTTTGACATGTGTAGGTCATATATTTTATATTATGTTTTCATTTTATTTAAATCGTTAAATATTGAGGTAATCGCTGCATCATCATGGTGTCATAAATAATTTAATTTATTTAATGTCTAAAAATTATAAAAATCAAATAATGATTTGGGAAATCTATTTATCTTTCTAATGAATATTTATAGTAAAAAAATATGACTTTTATAACCCCATTTAAAAATTATTTTAGTCAAACAACTCATGTTTGTGACATTTTTTTAATGTTATATAAAAAGTTATCTATGTCATTTTCCTACCAAAGTGGCTCCATGGGGTCCCCAAGTTGACCCATCAATTGTATTTGTAGGCTATGACACATACAATGTGGGTAGGACATGTGTCTAGGTCATTTAATATTATTAAAATATTATTTTTACCTTAAATTACACTAATTACCTTTAATCACGATTAATAAAACTTAAAAGTTACTATTCACCAAAAATTATTTTAATCTCATGGAACCACATTTTACTTCTTAATGGCAACCATGTGTGTCGTATTTTTGAAAATCAAATAACAGAAGTGGCAAAGTTTCATTTAAATGAAAAATCGGCTTCTTTAACTACCACTTAGTGGTTTCACTATTCATCAAAAATTGATGTTTTTCAGAAAAATACCAAAAAATCACCCTAAGCTATATTTGATATTCTGAATTCAAAAATGATGTCGATTTTTACAAAATTAAAAATATATAAGTTGCATTAATTAATTTAATAATTCATTCCCGCTGTCAAAACAAATAGCGTGTTTTTAAGAAACAATATCTATTAAAAGATTGACACTAGTTTAAGTCCAATTTCAAAATGAACGTAATTCAAAAGACAACCATTGGATTAAATGGAAAAAATATATTCTAATTTCAATTTAAAACCAATTCAAAAGATGATATAATCATATAAATAAATTAGATTAAAAGGAGGTTTTGAATTAAAATATAGTGTTTTACACTATTCATTAAAAAATTAACTTTATTAGAAAAATACCAAAAATTTATACAAAGTAAATTTTGATGTCCCGATTCTAAAAAAAAATTTATTTTGTCAAATAGAACATATAAAATTGTCCAAAAAAAGGATTTAAGAGGGGTTCACCATCAAAAGGAGCTTAATCGACCTTTTAAAGAATATTAGAAGATTAATGCTTAAAATTAGATTCATTTGAATTTTAAGCCTCTAACATTTATTGGATAAAAGTAAAAATATTTGAAAAACATATATAATCATTTTGTAGTTAGTTCCATTCATTACCTCCATTAAAATGGCTAGGTGTTAACTACCATTTAAAATAATATTATTTTATTATTAGAGTGCAACATAAGATTTCAAAAAAACTCGTTGTTGCGTATTTGGTACGCCATCGAGCATAGCATTCCCTTTAAATTAATATTAATATTTTATTCACAAATATGGATAAATATGAAAATGTCATATTTTTTATTTACCTGGGCTTTTACATATGTTTACTCATATTTTTTTCTTGTATATAAAAAGAGCATCTATCCTATCTTGAACTTGACTTAGAGGCACTGTGATAACATCTGTCTTATTCCATGAGAATGTTTTAATATTTATCAGGCTTTATGAGGGGTTGTTATCTTGGTTTTACACTTGATGCATTGAACATTGGTTAATTCCATTGTTATTGATGGGGCATGATTGTTTTAAAATTGTCAAGCAATGCCTTGGCTTGGGGAGGCCACTAGAAGTCAAGTATGATTGTGGATGTACATATGGTTGGTGATGAAATTGTTTTAATGGAATGATACTAGTTTATAAGAAAGTTTGGGTTTTGGGGATAGCTATTTCATTCAAGGAATGAGTCGTGGTTTGGAATGTTTTATCATTAAATGCTAAGGACATTGGTGGAAAGAAACAATGAATGGGTGGTTGATGAGACCATTATGGGATCTTTTCTCAAAATATTGTAGGATTGGTTTTTCACTTTTTCAATGTTTTAGGATTGATTTTGGAGCATTGGTAAGGAATTTAAGGAGTAAAGTGGTTGGGATTGTGAATTGGTTAAAGTTATGTTTGGTGTTTTTGAATGCAAAATGACAGTTCACTTGAGACTTCATGACCCTTGTGGGTTGGTTAATGATTTAGTAGTTTTCAATAGATTCTTGGGGACAAGATGTGTTTAATAATGGTAGATTATAGAGCCTCGTGTGTTATAACTGGGTTAAAATAGGGATGTTTTTGAAACTATTCATTTTTTGGATTTTTCGTAATTAAAACCAGGCTTTGGGTTGATGTTTTGCAAGATTTGACATTTTACATGTTGATATTGGGCTTGTGTAAAGGCACGAAGAGTTTTCTAGGTGGCTCAATGGGTTTTGGGAGCACCATATGTGGTAGAGGTGTCTACAAGGGCTACACATGATTATTTAAACCATGCAGGCCAAACATGCATGTTAATCTAGGGGTCTAGTAGTGTTCGCACGATCTACATATAGTCTATTATACCATGTGAGTCAAAACATGGGTCTTACAAAGTTTTTGGATTTAGTTTAATTTATTTAATAAAATTCTAGGTAGACATGTATATAATTAATTATTATAAAATGTAGTTTTTACTTGATTTAATTGCATGGGAAAATGGATTTAATTAATTATTGTGAAATGAGGGTTTTTATTTAATTAAATGGTGCTGAGAAAATGTAATTAAATAACATGATTTGTAGAATTTATGTAATTAAAATTGGCTGAGAGTAATTTAATTAAATAATGGGTAAAGATAGAGTTAGGGGTTATCTAAGATGTGTTCGAATTAAATAATAATAATAATGATATATTGTTATTATTATTATTATTATATTAATTAGACCGTTTAATTAGGGTTAAATAAAAACAAAGAGGGAGGAGCACCCCTCACTTCCCCTATATTAAGGAGTCATGACACCACCTCTTCTCCTCTATGGTGTGGCACACCATCCCCTCTCTCGGTTTCATATTCCCACACAGGCGCCTCGCAATCCCTACATGAAAGTTGTTTGTCTCAGTGAGTCGAGTCTATCTCTATGTATTTGATTCATGGAATCAACTGTTTGTCTTATCCTTCACCCATATTCATTTATCTAGAAACCCTAAATCGATGGATTAATTCATATTCTTCTTTTCATCCTACATTAGGCAGTGCATAAGATGTGTCGGGACCTGTTGACTTGTATTCTGATTACCACCACTAAAGGCGATGAAATTCATATAGATTTGGTTCACTAAAATTATATCTAGGTATGTCTATATACCCGATAATTAGTTTCTCACCATTTGAATTAGGTTATTATGGTGTAATTGAGTTATGGTTGATTAATTTGGTCTATATTGGTCCTCTCCGTACAAATATTTGGTGCTGATTGTCGTTATTAACATGTTACAATTAATTCCGAGTGCGCACACACTATTGTTGATGTTCTTTTACATGAGTAGATAATGGTTAAATTAGAATGCATTGGCATGGCCAGTTCCTTGAGGTTGGGTCCTAAACATTTCTCAATTAATAAAATACAGTATTTGTTTAAATATGTTTGATGGTAAATTTTCTGCAATTGCTGAATGATTTTATTATTATTATAATGTTATTAGTAATATTAAAAAAATAATTTTTTAATAAAAGTCAGAAATCAATGTGTGTTTCCTTCAATATAAAAACATAGTGATATAAATATATGTTTATTTAGATTGATGATATGTGTTTTTCTATTACTGCCCTTAAATGTTGAAACACTTGTGTTATGTGATAATTATGAGTATTGGGCCGAATCAGTTGAGATAATTAATTTGGAATTAATTATGTACTCTAAAAATTGATATTGATATACTTAATCAGTGTATTAATTATGAATTAAAGAGTGGGTTATATTGAGACAATTAAATTTAGAATTAGTTGTGTTCTTTGAGATTGGAAACTGATATAATTAAGCAGATGATTATAAATTAGATATTGAATTTCCATGATGAGATAATTAATAGGCAGATTAATTATGAGATATTGAATTTTTTAATTGAGATAATTAATCAGGGGATTACATGAGATATTTTGTTTTTGATAAATTGAGATAATAAATGGTGGATTAATTGTGTGTGTTTTATATTATGATTTAGATAATTAACTATGGAAATTAATTATGGAAATATGAAATTTATATTGTGATAATTAACTATAGATTAATTATCTAGTTGATATTTTATTATAGATAATTAATTGGGGTATTAATAATGAGGTGTGGTATTATGTATGTAGATATAATTAATGGTGGATTACTTAGGTTCCTTGACGCTGATTAGGATAATTAATTGTGAGACTAATTATGGTGAGTTAAGATTTGGATTTCACAATTAATTTTGAATAAATAATTAAGGAATGTGATTTGGGTTGATAGATTATTCAATTAATGAATTAATTAATGGAATTATGGACTTAGTTAATTATGGGATTAACTTATGGATTTGGTGTATTTTACTAATATTTGAATTAGTAAATATATGATTATGGATAATTATTGATGAATTAATTATTATGTTACGACTAATTAATTTATAAATTAATTAATAATTGTTATGGATTGGGTGTTAGACATTGAATTTTAGGCTGAATGGGAATGTTGGTGCTAGAAATTTCATAGTAGACTGATTGGGAAGTTAGGAATTATGCATGGAATTCTACCCCAATTTGTGATGAATGTTATTATGATGTGTGGTGGTAGACATGATGATCTACACTGATTAAAAATGTTGGGTGTGAGACATGGAGATCTACACCGACTGAGAAGGTGGAGTGTGAGACATGTAAATCTACATTGATAGAGATTAGGGGTGTTAGACATGGTGTTCAAAACCATATGAACAGAAATAATGAATTATAAATTGAACTAGAGACTTGAATCAAACTGAAGTTAAATTTGATTAAATAAATAAATTAGTGAGTTGACAATAATTTGTAATGTGATAAAAACTGTTTATGCTTGATATATATGCTTTTATAGTTCTTGTGGAGACTCTTATTCTGGCTACGAGTTGCAGCATGTATCACCATCAGGTGTCCTTCTAGAACCTATATGGGTTGTTGGTTGTTTATTCTATTTTGTTATTGTTTTGATAAATTTACACACACTTTAAGGACAAATGGAATTTTCTAGATTGAGGTAGAAAACTGGTGGTCCCAGCTTACTGAGATGTATGTCTCACAGCTTATTCAGGTCACCATTACATTGGGATTACCCAAGTAGACTTTACTTGTTTGTAAGACCTTGGACCTTTTTGTTTTGTTGTAAAAGAGAGTTGGGAGTAAAGAACTGAGGGGGAGATCAGGATTCTTATAGAGATCCCCATGGGGATATGAGTCTTTTACTTTTTACTTTATTGATTTTTAAAGCATTTAATTTATTTACTACTTTGAGATATGTATCAACATGACATGAATGCATTTTATAAACTGGAATTTTCAATTTTGATTATTCAGTTGATTAATATTTTTATATCTACATCCTATGTTGTCTAATTTTATTATCTATTTCCACTGTGCTCAATAAATATGATGGTGTAGTCTCCCCAATTACTATCTACTGACCCTCGATGCTATTCGACAGTCTCTTGTGTATGGGGAGATACAATTGAGATAATGTGGTAACTGGTCCGACTATTGGTTTAATGGTATACCAGTTCAGTATGTTACATGACCCTATCTAGATATTACTTGTAGATGTGGCTGTTGAACAATTTTAACATGGTGTAAAAACATTGAAAATGTGGTATTGGTTTCAACTTTAGTGTCACCAACTAGAAGACAATATGTCTTTTCATAGACCAGGTTTGACACTATTGGTGGATATTCATTGGATATATTACATTTTCGTTTAAAAAAATAGGATGGATTAGAAAATAAATATATCCTAAGTAAAATGTCTTAATGATTCATATTATGATAGGTTATGATTTTTGAGAACCATCATGGGTCACTATGTCCGCATTTGATTATAATTTTAAAATAACACAAACTTATTCTTGAATTTTATGTGATTTATGTGTGTTTTAGAAGTCTATTGTGTTTTAATTGATGTTTTATTTATATGTATCACATATGTTTAACAAATTTTTAGTGAGAATATTATTTGAATGTAATTTTATTATATCTTGTGCGCAAAACCATAATGTTATTGATAAAATTTTGGTTAAATATTATCATTTATGTTAATATAATAATATTCAATTAAGTCTAATTTATTTTGTGGAAAAATTTAGATGTATTGAATATCATTTGGGACAAACTTTTATTTGGTAATTAATGTTATTTTAAATGAGTTCACCATAACATTTTTTTATATTATTGATATTAGATAAATATAGTTTCCCAAAATGGAAAAAATATTGCATCTGACATGGACACTGGGATTAAACCCACAATTTAGGGGTGATAATGGTAGAACACCTACTACTAGACTATGTGATTTGAAATATAATATGAAAATATTTTTTTCATAAAAAATTTTATGGATAAAAATAATATTTATTTTGAAAAAATATTTTTTGAAAAAATAGAATTTTTATATGATTGTTGTAAATTAGAATATTATGCATGGCGTTTTAATTTGTCATGGAAACACTACTGGAATTTTACACTTTACCAATGGTTGTGAACCGTTGGTAAAGGCCTGGAAACCGTTGGTATAAAGTATACAAACGGTTTCCCAAACCGTGGCCAAGTAAGCCATGACAGTAGACCTATACCAACAGTTTTCATAGAACTGTTGGTATATAGTGAAGGAGTTTCAAATTCACAACTGTTCCATTGAAACCTTTGGTAAATCTCTACTCCAACGGTTCTAAAAAAATTTGGAACATACACTTTTTGGGTGTACCAATGGTTTACAACCGTTGGAATAGGATTTTTACCAATGGTTCACTTGAACCGTTGGTATATATAAAGAAATAACACATTACCAACGGTTTCAAACCGTTGGTATAGTGTTTTTTACCAACGGTTCAAGAGAACCATTGGTATATATTGAAGATGGAATACTATACCAACGGTTTCAAACCGTTGGAATTGTGTACTTCTAGAACCATTTCACAGAACCCCCACCATTGCACCAGCACCCCCACCTGCATAAAAAGAACCAGAACTATTGCACAATATTAAAACAACATAAAAAAACATGTAATAACACAGAAAAAAAACACATAAAACCATCAAACTCTTCCAACCATGTGGTGTACTACAATTCACTATTTCAATCTTCATATGATAAGAATCATCCAGTGGAGTTAAATAATAGTTTAAATAACTCAAAATGGGGTATGGAAACTTACCCATGGTTTCATGGTGGTTATGAAACTAAATTTGAAATTGGGGTTGGGAAACTTACCCATGGTTCCTTGGTGGTTACAAAAGGATTAAAGTATAGAACTCTTTATTTGATTTAAAATTCAGGCAGAACTGAAATGATCACAAGTTCAACATGTGATGGTCTAGAAGAATGAAATTGTATGTTTTTTTACATTAGTTAGAATAATATTAATGTTTTTAAGGATATGAACACTAAATGGTACATGTATGGTGCGATCTATTGATCAAAGTAGGATTCCACCACATCGTACCTCGGATTGAGGTGGGGTTGACTCATACACATAAAAAATGACCAATGTATCATTGTCCTAAAGTATCAACACAATCCAAATACCTTTGATCATTTTTTCATATGTCGGTTTCACTTAAAATGTTGTTCATTTAAAAAAAAAGTGAGACACTTAGAGTGATACCGATCACACCGTGCCTCAGATGGAGGTGGGGTTGACTCATACACATCACAACATACACATGTATCGTTGCCCTAAAGTATCAATACAATTTGAAAGAGTTTTGTCCGTTTTCTATATGCAAGTTGTTTTCACTTAAAATCTTGTCCATTTCAAATAAAAGAGAGACACATAGAGTGATACCAGTCACACCATGCCTTAGATGGAGGTGTGGTTGACTTGTACATGTCACAAATGACACATTTATAATTTTCCTAAAGTATCAATACAATCTGAAAGATTTTGGTCCATTTTTTGTATGCAAGTTGTTGTTTTAACTTAAAATTCTGTCCTTTTCAAATAAAAGTGAGGCACTTTGAGTGGTACCGGCCTCAACATGTCTTGGATTAAGATGTAGTTGACTCCTACATGTCACAAATGGCCCATGTATCATTTTTCTAAAGTATCAACACAATCCGAATGCGTTTGATTGATTTTCCGTATGCCAATTGTTGTTTTCACTTTAAATCAAGTCCATTTCAAATAAAAGTGAGACACTTTGAGTGTTACCAGCCACACCGTGCCTCATATTGAGGAAGGATTGACTCTTACACATCAAAAATGACACATGGATCATTTTTCTAAAGTTTCAACAGATTCCGAATGCGTTTGGTCGGTTTTCCGTATGCCAGTTGTTGTTTTCACTTAAAATTAAGTCCATTTTAAATAAAAGAGAGACACATTGAGTGGTATCGGCCACAACGCACCTCGGATTGAGGCTATATTGACTCGTACATGTCAAGTATGACCCATGTATCCTTTTTACAAAGTATCAACACAATCCGAATGCATTTGATCGGTTTTCTATATGTCAGTTGTTGTTTTCATTTAAAATTTAGTCCATTTTAAACAAAATAGGGACACTTTGAGTGGTACCGACCACACCATGCCTTGGATTGAGGTGGGGTCAACTTGTACACGTCACATATGAGACATGGATCATTGTGATAAATTATCAACACAATCAGAATATGTTTGGTCAGTTTTCCATATGTACTTAAAATGTTGTCCATTTTAAACATAAGAGAGACACTTTGGGTGGTTCCAGCCACACCGTGACTCGGATTTAGATGCGGTTGAGTTTTACACGTCCCATATTACCCATGGATCATTTTCCTAAAGTTTCAATAGAATATGAATGCGTTTGGTCGGTTTTCCGTATGTCAGTTATTTTTTTACTTAAAATTAAGTCTATTTTAAACAAAAGAGAGACACTTTGAGTGGTGTCGGCCACACCCTGAATTAGATTGAGGTAGGGTTGACTCATACACGTCATATATGACCCATATATAATTGTGCTAAATTTTCAACAGAATCTGAAGGCATTTGGTCAGTTTTGTGTATGTCAGTTTTTGTTTTCACTTAAAATTAAGTCCATTTAAAAAAAAAGAGATACACTTTGAGTGGTACCATCCATACCGTACCTCGGATTAAGGTGGGGTCGAATCTTACACATCACATATTATCCATGGATCCTTGTGATAAAGTATCAACACAATAATAATCTGTTTGGTCGGTTTTCCGTATGTACATAAAATGTTGTTCATTTTAAACATAAGAGAGACAATATGGGTGGTTCCAGCCACACCATGACTCAGATTGAGGCGCAGTTGACCTATACACGTCACATATGACCCATGTATCCTTTTCCTAATGTTTCAAAAGATTCTGAATGCGTTTGGTAGGTTTTCCATATGCCAGTTGTTATTTTCACTAAAAATTAAGTCTATTTTAAACAAAAGAGTGACACTTTGAGTGGTGTCGGCCACACCGTGCCTCAGAATGAGGCAAGTCTGACTTTTACACATAAAAAATTACCCATGGATTGTTTTCCTAAATTATCAACACAATCTAAATGCATTTGTTCTGTTTTCCGTATGCCAATATTTGTTTTCACTTAAAATGTTGAGGTGAGATTAACTCGTACAACCACCAGGACAGCCCCCTGGATTGTGGCGAGATTGTCTCATACACATTACATATTACCCATTTATCCTTTTTCTAAAGTATCAACACAATAAGAATGAATTTGATCAGTTTTCCGTATGTCAGTTGTTGTTTTCACTTAAAATTAAGTCAATTTTAAACAAAAGAGGGACACTTTGAGAGGTACCGACCACACCACGTCTCGAATTGAGGTGGGGTCAACTCGTAAACGTCACATATGACCCATGGATCCTCTTCCTAATGTTTCAACAAATTATGAATGCGTTAGGTCGGTTTTCCATATGTCAGTTGTTGTTTTCACTTAAAATTAAATCTATTTTAAACAAAAGAGAGACACTTTGAGTGATGACGACCACACCGTGACTCAGATTGAGGCGAGGTTGACCCTTACACGTCATATATGACCCATGGATAGTTGTGCTAAATTTTCAACAGAATCCGAATGCATTTGGTCAGTTTTCCGTATGTCAGTTGTTGTTTTCAGTTAAAATTATGTCCATTTTAAACAAAAGAGAGACACTTTGAGTGGTACTAGCCACACCACAACTGGGATTGAGACTGGGTTAACTTTTACATGTCACATATGACCCATGGATCATTGTTCTACAGTTTCAAAAGAATCCAAATGCATTTGGTCAGTTTTCCATATGTTAGTTTTTGTTTTCACTTAAAATTAAGTCCATTTTTAACAAAAGTGAGACACTTTGAGTGGTACCAGCCACACTGCGCATCATATTGATGTTTGGTTGACTCTTACACATAAAACATGACACATTTATCGTTTTCATAATGTATCAATATAATCCCAATGTGTTTGGTCATTTTTCTGTATACCAGTAGGTTCATTCACTTAAAATGTTGTTCATTTCAAATAAAAGTTAGACACTTTGAGTGGTTCCGGCCACACTGTGCCTTGAATTGATGTGGGTTTGTCTCCTACACGTCACAAATGTCCCATGAATCTTTTTTATAAAGTATCAACAGAATCCAAACTAGTTTGGTCAGTTTTCTATATGTCAGTTATTTTTACTTAAAATAGTTTCCATTTTAAACAAAAGAGAGACTCTTTGAGTGATACCGGCCACACCGCGCCTCTGATTGAGGCGGGGTTGACTCATATATGTCAAAAATGTCCAATGGATCATTTTACTAATGTATCAACACAATTATAAGGCATTTGGTCAGTCTTCCATATGCCAGTAGTTGTTTTCACATTAAATGTTGTGCATTTCAAATAAAAGTTACACAGTTTGAGTGGTTCTGGACACACCACACCTCGAATTGATGCGGGGTTGACTCTTACACGTCAAAAATGTCTCATTGATCATTGTGTTAAAGTATCAACACAATATTAAAACGTTTGGTCAGTTTTTCGTATGTCATTTATTTTTACTTAAAACAGTGTCCATTTTAAACAAAAGTGAGACACTTAGAGTGCTATCGGCCACACAGTGCCTCAGAATGAGGAGGGGTTGACTCATAAACATCACAAATGACCCATTTATTATTTTACTAAATTATAAACACAATAAAAATGCGTTTGGTCTATTTTTCGTATGATAGTAGTTGTTTTCACTTAATATGTTGAGGTGATATTAACTCGTACAACCAACTGGACAGCCCCCACCCCTCGGATAGCTCCCCACTCACCCCGGACAGCCCCCCATCCCTCGGACAACCCCCACTCACCTTGGACAGCCCCCACCCCTCAGACAACCACCTGGACAGCCCCCCCCCCCCACCTGGACACCCCATCCCCCAACACCAGGACATGCCCATGTAGTCATTATTAAAACCATTAATAAAAAATTATTAAACAACATCATTTGTCAAAGATAATAATACTAAACATAAATCAATAATATTATTGGATATATCAAGGAAAATGAAGGCATACTATCTTACATCCTAAATTACCACCCACATCCATGATTAATTTCTACAGACCTCTCATTTCTACCAAATCAAAAGAGAAAAACAAAAAACATAGTTGCACATCAATAAAACCAAATCTAAAATTGTTATGGATGTCTAAACATGCCAGCATGGCTAGTAAAAATCACCCCACCATCATAAAAGTGAGTATTGTCCAAGAAAGAGACATAATATACAATGTACATTGAGAACCATATTTAATTGATCCTAAATGCTTGGTTAGTACAATCATCTTAGGAAGCTAATTATCACTCATGACTAACCATGCCACTATAAACAACCTAGAGTGTATGAGTTTTCTCTCTAATCTCAACAACATCATCACACATTCTTACCATGATGTGACTCATGTGTTATATGAATGATATTAACAGAAAATTCTTAGAAATACCAAGCCTTCTAAAAACTGAAAATTTATGGATTATATTAACACACAATTCATTTTGAATCAAATTTTATTCACTTTACTACTTATCCCAATAGACCAAACTCATAATATAATCACTATATGTGTGCCACTATCAATTCTCAACACACGCGCCCAAATCAAACAGAAAACAAAATTCATAAACACCCAAACATAAAGAGAAAACCACAACAGTAGATGTAGATAATTAAAATAAAAGTATCACTTACAGGAAATGTAGAAATAATAAATTTTGAAGATGGGTCGGAATGAAGGATTTTCGCAGTAGGGTATACAGAATCCCAACTCACCTCTTCACCCAATTGAAAACAGAAAATCAAAATAGAAGACATAAAATCAAAATAGAAGATACATAACATGAAAATGAAATTATAACTTACAGATTACAAATGAGAATCTAAGAAATTTTGAAGATGGAATGATTTGGACAGTAGGGTAAAGAGAATCCCACTTCTCTGCTTCGGTTTAGGGCTCCAGTCGCGCGGAATGGGGAGCCCGAGGTTCTGTCTATTTCTGGGAAATCTTTCCCAACGGTTTGTAAAAACCGTTGGGATTGAAAACTTTTACCAACGGTTTTAAAAAACTGTTGGTAAAGCCCTTCAAAAAATCACTTTTACCAATAGTTTTACAAAACTGTTGGTATATCATCATCAAAAACAAACTTTTACCAACAGTTTTGCAAAACCTTTCGTATATCTTCCTCACAAACACACTTTTACCAACAGTTTTGCAAAAACTGTTGGTATATCTTCACCACCACATACCTTTACCAACGGTTTTTGAAAAACCGTTGGTATATTCTTGGTATACTAATATACACAAACGGTTTAAGCAAACCGTTGGTATATATCCATTGGGAAAACCTATATTTCCAATAGTGAAAATTGATAACAATTAAAATTACCAAAAACATTATTTTGGAATAATTCAATTAAATTTTAAGTAATGTATGTTAAATGGTATTGTATCACCTTTACAGTGAAATAATTCTTAGTATTGAAAATATAAATTGTAATTTGGATGTAGGTTTATTTATTTTTGATATAATAAATGTTTCAACTTTATTGTAATATTTCTATTTAAATATTTTTTTCATATAATGTTTTATAAGTTTATTATTGTTTTCATAACCTATAGAAACTATTTTAATTTATTTTAATATTAATCTATTATTGGAATAGAGTATATCTATTTTATTGACCTTATAATCCATTGAGTTTTAATTGTTGTGATGAATTTATAAGAAGGATATTTGATATTCATTTCCTAGAGTAAAGGATGAATTAAAAATTGGTCAATGTATAAAAAAGAAAAACGAATTCTTATGAAAATTGAAATATAACATATAATTATATTTTCAATTATTCTCAATCATGATAGAAAAATAATCCATCAAATTTATTAAATGGATCATAAAAAATTGTAACTTCTAGAATTTATATCAAATTAATCAATAATCATATTGGACATCATAGTTTTATGGTTTTGTGGTTATTGAAATTTTATTGATCCTTCACATTTTTGTGATCAATGATCTCTATACCTCTCCACAATCATTTATTCTTTTCTACCATAAATATATTTTAAATTAAACCAAATATTATTATACAAGCAAACATTGTTATGTGTCATTATAAATAATATTCATATTTTTCATTCTTTTTTATGTTTGCCTTTTATTAAACCTTTTTATGATGTTTATTGTCTAAAATAGAATGTTAAAATATCAAACCAATGATTTCTATGTGCAAGTTTAAATTATGAGGATACAATTTATTAAATTTGGGGATAATTTTGTGCCATAATATTTTAAAAGAATATTTTTTTTGATAGTTTATAAGACATAACAAACCAAGATAAAATGGGCCAGGAAATATATTATTTAAATACGAACACTATTACAGAGTCGCTGATCTAGTGGGTATAAATATAATTATCTGAATAATGAAATATATATATTCTTACAAATAAATAAAATTTATTTTCTAAATTCATTTTATATCGTCAATTAAATGTTTATAAATAATAATTTAGGATTAAAAATTAGTTTTTATAAAAATGATATTATTTTGAATTTTATGATTGGGTATTATAATTAATTTTTACAAAATTGTTATTATTTATGTTATTATAATAATTTAATTTTAAAAATTATCATTCCAAAAATATCTTATTGTTAATTTTTATTTTTCTAATAATTGTTTTTAGTAAAGATTGTGAAATATTTCTTTTGTAGTAATATCATTACTTTTCATTAAATTACGTAACACAAAACTAACCTTATTCGTTTAATTTTATCTGAAAGTATGCATATTAATATTTATTTATATTTTACATAATTTTTTACATTTGATTAAGAATTATTCCCAATTCGGTATTAGTTTATTTTTCCATTAAGAGACATTTTTTAGAAAACATTTTAATTGAATATTTTTCATCCATTTTAAATAATTAGAAATAAAATAAATAATGAATGTTTTAAATATAATTTATATATTATATATCTCATTGTATTAATTTATTTCCTTGTAATAATGAAAAATAGTGAGAGAGTATAATTAATAAGACCTTATGCTTGAAAAGCGTATTTCAAGAAAAATAGTTTTTTGACATGATTTTCTTCTTTTCAAAAACAATTATTCATCATATTTTAATTGTATTTAAAAAAATTGATTCCATATTTTTAAAATTAATAATTAAAATTTTATATAATATTAAAATAATTTCGTCTTTATCATATTTATTAGTAAAAATATTGAATATTAATTATCACGGATATAGTCAAAATGAGGTTTTTCACTTTAGATGAGCATTTGTTAAATTAACTTTCCACCAACAAAGAATTTTTAATTAAAAAATTGGATTTCCCAATTAGAGTCACCTATTCCAAATAATCAAATATGAATCATTTAAATTTATGATTAATAGATAAAATAACCATGATTAAAAAATTGATATCATTTAAAAAAAAACCATAATATATGTAAACATAGATGGATGATAAATAAAATTTTAACAACATGTTTAATTTTATTGACGGGGTGTTGTTTTGTACATAAATTTCATACATTATATTATTTATAAATTCTTTATGATCATTGGGTGGAGGTGAATTCCCATTATTGAATATTTTTTGTTTTTTACAAATATGCCTATTCTCCTCAATTATAATAGTAAACTACCTCCCCTTAATTATTCTAACATTTAATGGTATTTAGATCATCAAAAACCTGAAAAAATATATCCCAAAAACCATTATCCACATTATAATGATTTTTTTTCAAATTTCCAACACTAGGATCGTTATGAAGAGATTCAAGGGTGATTTTGCTAAGAAAAGTTTATCATTCTAATGAATAACATTTTTTTATTTTACAACTGTAAATTAGTTACTATGTATTAAAATACAATGAAACCAAAATATATAATATATTTAAATTTTATTATAAAATTTGAATAATTTTCTTTACATATCCTTCTCCATCAAAATGGGAGAAAAATCGATCACTCATGTTGAAGATGGACAACCAACTCATAAACTAATGTAATTTGTTTTCCCTAGGAAACACACATGGGTTTTCATTAATATGGAAATAATTATTATATATGATAAATGTGAAATTATATTAATTCTCTAAATATAAATCCCCTTCCACTTCCATACCATTTCACCCATTATGGAAACATATCGTCACTCTTTCATATGTACCTCCTAACATCACCACTAAATGATGTGATTAATTTTACTTGTATAACATAAAAAAATGGTTATAAAATGGTTTATAATGAAAATATTGATATTTATAACCTTAATATAATTCATGGTTTCTATGATCTTGTCCTAATATCAATAATAAAATCATCAATGGCATAACCAGCATGACTAAATGAAGAAGTTACCATCCAGACAATGGTAATAACAAAATATTATTAATTAATGATGGATAAGATAGAATAAAAAAAAATTCTATATTTTGAATAAGAACATGGTTATGATATATATTAATAATTTTTTAAAAAAATATATGTTATGTTCAATCATGATCGAATAAAGAAAAACATAATGTAATATATTTTATTCCAATTTTTTAACTGAGACATCTTTCAATGTGATGCACCTAATTTATTTTATATGGTGTATATACCACTCCTTTTAAATATTATATCATGAATCATTCATTATTCATTATATTTTATGTTTCAATTCAAAATATCTTTTAAATTTATATTTAACATGATTATTATATGGTTGTAATAGTTTCATAGTACAATTTCTTATCATTGATTAATATCAATTCTCCATTTTCCTTAATTTTAAATTATTAGGTGTGTTACATTTTTTTAAAATATATATGTATTGATTGAAATTATCCAATTGGTATTTATATTTTTTACCCTTAATTAATCAATTTATTAATCCATGATTCAATGTTACAATATTTTTAATTTTTACCATATCATTTTAATCAAGTTTGTTTATGATTAAATTTACATTAAAGATAATTATTAGATAATTATATAAAAAAACTATATTTTATTCTTCACCATATATTATTTGTTTCTTTATGTAATAATATTATTTTAACCAATTTTTAATACAAAATGGTAGTATCGTTTTACTAAAATAATTCAACTTTATTTCCCTCTTCATTGAAAAATAATTTTCATTAAATTTCATTTTTCCTAAAATTGTATAGAGTAATGTTTCTAATGTTATCTTATGGAATGTTGAAGAATTTTTACCAATGATTCTAATTTTTTCCAATGTATCGTGAACTAATCTGCCCATCAATTTCTAAAAAATATATTTGGTAAATTTTGTTAAAAATGTGAAAAAATAATTATTTTATCCATTATAATGAGAATTGTATATACAACCTTATGAAGAAATAAAAGAAATTATAGATTTGTTTACATCTATAATAGTTTTTTTTCAATAATTTTTTTTAATATTATTGAAAATTTTAGTTCTAAAAAGTTTTTTTTAAATTGAAAATGACTTTTTACATAAAAAAATTTAATATAATTTTACAGTATTTCGTTTCATCATCAATAGAAACCTTTAATTTTATATATACTCAACTAATAATCTATTATAAGTATTAAATATTTACTATTTTTTATATAGTTTATAATCGTTGTGATCAGGGAAATAAATGACACTAACTTTCTTCATTTATTATTTATTTATTAACTTTCACTTAAAACATTCACATTCTTGTGGCCATTGGAAATAAAATATATCTTCAATTTCGATATTCCATTTTTAATAGATATATTTATTTCATAGAGAACATATAATTTCTACAAATAGTGTTTTCTTTGAATGTTATTTTTATAACTGGGTAATTATTGATATTCAGTATTCTTTCAAAATAAAAATATATTTTCAGAATTACTATTTTTCATTAACTAAATACATCCTTTGATATATTCAGAATAAATTTAAAATATACTAATGGAATTTCTATAAATCATAAAACACCTCAATGAATCTATAATATCATGATGGAAATCAACAATCTAGAATTAAATTGGATTTTAGTTTATAACTACCCATCGATTAATCATTCTACGATAAAATCCTTAAAGGTATAAATATCATGATATCTATTATTATAACTTCAAACATTAATCATTAACTTCATTAAAATCAAAGTTATTTGTATCCCTTATATTATTCAATTCATATTATTTAAGGATTCTTTTTTGTTTACATGTTGCTGATTAACATGAATCTGTTCTTTAATATTTAACATACAATATTAATTATGAATTATATAATCTAGATAGTAATGTTATTTAAATAATTTCATGTGTGTTCATTAATTACCATGCCATATTTATTATTCATTATTGACCCATGGTCGCTTCTAATATACACAACAATTACTAGGAATTTGAGCTCACCATTAATTCGATTCTCTTCCCAAGGATATGATTAATGAATCATTGAATGATTTAGTGGATTTAGGATATTTACATTGTATATATTTTTATTTATTTTTTAATTTAATGAATTAATTAATAATGGATCTATTTTATCATAGTCTACTTAAATATTTTTTCTTTTAGAGATGTGATCTCATGTATCTTCTGCTAATGTAATGAATAAAACCCTTGTTACAATCTATTATGGTCATGTAATTTTCATAAGTGGATGATTAATTATTTTTATACAATTAATATCATTTCACAAGTATCATATATATTAATTAAATACATAATTTTTAATATACAAGTTATATAGTAATGGAAAACAAAGTACTCCAACTCATAAGGTGACAATCTTCCAAACAAATGAGTGTTGCTTTTCTTTCAATTTGATGGAGGAGGAGAATGATTTTTCCCCCAAATTAATAACATATCATAATATATAACATTAATTTTGAAATTATTTGAATCATTATGAAAAACTTACTCTGGTAAAATATCTATTAAAAATGTTAATTTTGAAGATGGTTACCAACTCTGAGAAAAACCATGATTGAACCACTTATTATAGACACTAGGGTTGGTAATTTGTTATGGTATGAACATATATAATTCTCCCAAGGACTATGGTGAGATATTTTTGATGTTTTATGTCATGATTGTTTTTTTTATATGCTATTTAGTGATCGGAATGGTTCCCATTTATAATTGGGGTGTGACATTAAATTATATACCGAAAAAAATTTGATTCGCGGAATTCTCTTTAAAACAATGTTCCACATAAATAGTAATATAATTTATTAGAGGTATTATAATGCCTATACCAGCATCCACCAAAAATATGGAAAATTTTTTAAATATGATATTCCCATTACCTAATAGGTTGATCACTTTTACCACATTAGTTTTCATAGTGTTTATATGTTTTTTTGACATAAATTTTTTATTCATTAAGAATAAAATAAAATTTTATCATATAGATAATTTATAAATAATGATTATAAATATGAAACTAAATTTATAAAATAAAATTAATGGTGTGTGAAATATTAATTTTAACAGAAGAGCATGTCACACTTCAAACCCTATTAATCCTTTACTATAGTAATAATTATTTTATTGTTGTCATTATTCATTATAACTAGAAAATATGTTTAACTAATTGAAAATTATTAATTTATTTGATTATAAATATTAAATCCATTTTATTTAATTTCAATTCCAATATTGGGATATTATAATTTATAAATAAACTCGCAAAATGAGTCAACCAATAGTTTTTCAAGAAACGTATTTATTTAAGCTTAAGATGGCCTTAAATTAACTATTTGAATAGTAATAATAAATCTATAAATATATATATATATTATATAAATTTCATTTAAATTATTAATAATTTGATGTCATTTAAATTAATTTAAAAGGATTAAATTTATGATTTCCGAAACTATATTCATATTACAATTTTTTAATCCAAGAAGTAAACAAAGACTAAATCCTTGAAAATAGCATACTTAAATGAAATTATTGAAATTATTCTAATCCAAACGGTTTATATGTAAATTCATGACCTAATAAAAACATAATTATACATTTAAACTTCTTTATTTAAAGAAATAATATATTTGTATATGATGATTGTGCAATTTACAGTTTTCTTAGAAATATAAATTATTTTATAAAAATCCAAAAAATACATACAAGAAAACTGTAAGATATTTATTTCTAAAATAATAATACAAAATCAAGTAAAATATATAAAATTTTTAGAATTTAAATATAATATTTACTCAAAAAATTTATAAAAATAATTTTCAAAGGAAATATATGTTTGATAAACAAAATTAAATTAAAAAAAATTAACTGGTCATTTGTTAACAATTTATAAGTATATTAATATTGATTTAAATATTTATATGTCATAAAGTAGTAAATCATACTCATACCCTATAATTCAATTGACAGGTTATAATATTCCTATTTGAATTATAATATTTATCATGTCGATTGAGAATGGTGTCGTGTGTTTTATACAATATAAGAAATAATGATTCAATTTTTAATTCTCATGTCTTTCTATATGGAAAAATAAATCAATTCATGCAGAAAATATATTTACAATATTGGTGGAAGATATATATAGTGAATACATGGATATTTATTTGATGTATACAAAAAGGAGTGAAATTCCTTAAAATATGTAATGTGAAGGATGTATGATGGATGGCCACAATAATGAAATTCATATAACAATGATTTCGTTATTAGAAAATTACGTAAAAAATAATTAACATAAACTGAAAATAAAAAAGGATGTTATAATTAAAATTTAATATTTGAATAAAATTGAATATATACATATTATTTTCATTATCACTTTTCTAGATTGATAAATTTGGAAAAAAAAATTAAAGTGAGAAGAAAATATTAAATATCTTCATTCCTTTATAATGAGGTTAGGAGTACTGCACCAAATAATGATGATGAATATAAAACCATACCACATAAAAAGAATAATGTTTTGAAGGAAAATAGAAAAGGAATGATGATATTTAAAAGAAGTAGAGATTTTAGTTTAGGAAACATATCTCAACACTATTTTAATTTCTATAGAAGCTAATAAATATACAATATATTACCATATTATTAAAAAAACATTAAATATGAAATGGTATTTACGGGGCAGATGATAAAGGGATATCCATAATAGAAAATGTTGAATCAAATTTTTATAACTGCTATGATGTGTTATATAAATTAATTTTAGTCAACCATGTTGTTTAAAAAATATATACTAAAAATATTTATGATTAATTATGATGAAATAAATTTTCATCCATTAAGAATGTTTTCTTATATTCCCACATACAGAAGAATAAATTATTTATAATTCTTAAAGTAAAAATTATTATATTGATGAAAATTCATGTATTATCGTTAAAATAGGTTGAAAAAATTCACATGTTTTTAATTTGATAGATTATATATATTTCTTAAGATAGATTCATTGATTTTAGTTGACATAAAAAAATATGTTATTATAAATAATGGATGGTTTAGTAATGTTGGAATTATAAGGAAAAAATTTACGGAAAACTATAATTTCATAGTTAATCATCCTTTTTATTATATCATATATGTCTTACAAAGAATTATATTTTGGGATTTTAGAAATGATGTATTAATAAAAGTTATTATTTCTTTTCATCAAGTAGTTTAGAGTTTATAACTGGAAGAGGAGAAGAAAGGGTGTGAATAATGTTCCATCCTCACCCAAGGATGCCACCAAATAGGGATTCAGATTCGATCATTAAGGATAATAGAAAAAAATTATTCCCTTACATAATACTCATAAAAATGATGATTCATTTAATTAATGTTAAACAAGAGGAGTTATATTTAATTGACTATAAATATATATTTTTTTATCACAAAAACCTAAATAGTTAGATTAAAATTCTTATTGAATGATGATGTAGATATATTTTTCAGTATGTAAATGAGTTTTCTATAACATAAATATGGAAAAAAATGTAAAGGATACATATTTAAAGGTTACTAGAGAAATTTTATAGGATAATTTTAACGAAAAAATTACACTCTATTTAGAGACAAATAATTAAGTACTATTAGTGAATATGAGGGATGATATCTACCGAAGGAAGTTACTAGAGAAGACTAGGAATAATTTTTTTAGATTTTAAAAAAATAATTAAATTAAATTTACAATGAAGTATAATAATTTTTTTCATAACCATGTTATAAAAAACATTCATTATGTTAGATAATTATAAGACATTAAAAAATGTTCCTAAGACCATGAATATGTTCATGATCTAAGATCGAGTTCAATGGTAGATATTTAGGTTTCTTGAATAATGTAATGAATCAAAGATTTGAAACATGGATAAATGGATCTAAATCAATAGAATGATCTTATTATTTTTACATGACCATTCTGTAATGTTTGATCAATAGACTAGAAATTGTTATGTTCCAAATCAAATATACAATGTAATGGTTGTATTATCATTTTGTAAAAGTTAAAAAATTACCAAAGATGGATATACTAGATATAAAAGAAAAATATTACATTAGATAAATAAATTAAATAGAAATACCAAGGTGTTCATTATCTGTCATAAGATTTCAGGTTTTAAAAATTCGAAATGAAGTGAAAGTATTTCAGATGAATGACATTTGAGAATGGTGTAATGTTAAATCAACAATGACGTATGAAATATGGATATATCCAACTAATAAAGTCTAAGGAGATTTATGATTGAGGTATTTGGATGTTTTAACTGTGTATTCACACAATCAATGATTGATGTGTATCAAACCAATAAAACATTGGTAAAACAATATAAAATTTTTATGATGTCCAATTCTGAAAGGTTAAATGCTAATGTAGTTTGATTTTCTATCATGGTGTAAGTTGTGTTTTGAAGGGTTTATTTTTGGTTCCATTAGATGATGATCTAATAGACCGAGAAAGAAATATAAATATACAAAAAGATCTATATAAATGTTATCTTTGATTTAGAAACCCAAATTTATGAAGTATAAATGATTAATGTTATTTGGTGAAGTAAAAATAATAATATAACTATAAGTAAATATAAATTATGATTAAATATATTATGTTCCCATATTCAAAAACACAGAATATTCATAGTGACATCTGATGATGACATAAATTTTTTCATCTGTAGAATTATGAAGGCAATCCATGTAAATGAAATGTATGCATACTAAGATAATGATTGACTTACTTTGATTGACAATTCAAAATGTATAATTGATTAGTATTGTATAATTTGATTCATCAAAAGAAATAGATTACCAATGAAGGCATCAAGATGTGTTTTTTGAATTTGGATGATAGATTAGAGATTTATCCTATGAATGGACATCATATATATCAATGAGTTTTCATATGGAATATTAATTTATTTTTATAAAATTGAATGATACCAATGAATCAATCCCAAAATGATGTCTCTACTTAATTAGTATGCTTATGTTAGAGGAATTACAATATATCATAATACCAAAAAAGATGAAAAAATGTTCTTCCATCTAATATAGGAATAACACAAATATCATTGGAGGAATTAATATTACGTTCACCAATCCAGTATAATTTATCCACCAAAATGATTGATAGGTAAACCTCATACGATATAAATACCATATGCATGACATAAATAATGGGATCTATATGCAAGAGTTTATAATTATTTATTAAAATAAAATAATTTCAAAAATCGTAATCAGAATATTTAAAACAAATTAACCTTATTAATCTATATAATTCTGATTTGATGTATAAAATAATGTTATATATCCATGATATGTTTTATTTATCAATGTTCATAAATATGAGGTAAAGGAATTTTGATGAAGTATATTGATTAATATTGTTCATGAATCTTCATGATTGTTATTTATAATTTTATAAGTATAATATGTTGTTAAGATGAATGTGGAGTTGAAAATTTTAATTTGTGTTGAGTGGGAAATTGAATTTCATTGCCATATATTACGCATATATGAAAACCTATAATAGTGTGGTGATGGTATACTATAGGACTATGTAACACCAACTATTCATATGCACATGTGAGGAAAAATGTAGATGATTTCAAAGAATGGAGAGTTTCAATCGAAGGGAAATATTGGTTGAAACTGATGCATCATAAATTTTAGAGGTGTACCAATTTTACTTTTTTATCAAATTAATAAAATAAATTTTTTACAGGTTTCTGGTACAATAGATAAAGTTTAATTTTAAGAATATACCATTTAGATAAGAATTTGATAAAGGCACACATGATGGGGTAATATGAGATGGAGGTTGTTAGAGATAGTTTTTGTATAAAAATTGCATAGGTGGAATACAAAAAGTATTACTATATTGATGGAGAGTCACAAAAAATATTACACAGTAGATGAAGGTAGACATGAATTGAACAAAGTCTTACTAGATAGAAACATCAGATTAATAATTTCTTGTCTTACACTTGTGAGTTGTTAAGAAAAATATCACAATATTTCATTAGATCTAGGGAGATAAAAAATACTAATAACAAATGAGAGTTAGTGTATTCCTTTATAGTGAGTTAGTGTAATCATTCATTTCAAGAGAAAGAGTGAATCTAATGGCTTTTGAAATATTTATAAAATCCCATCAGGATATAGGGGAAGATTCTCAAGAGATATATCAACTATATTATACAATATAAATACTGTGTCTTATAATTGATGAAAATATTATTACTGAATGATTATATGGACTAATGAGAGTTTCCATGGCATCTACATAGGTTCTCATAGTAATACTGACATTTGGTATAATAATTATGTTAAATTATCTTCATATAATATATATCGAATGATTCTAAAATAGTAAGTAATAATTAATTATGACCATTACATTATAAAAAATAACATAGGATAGATTAATATAATTTAAGTAATATTTTATGTTGAATATACCTTGAAAAAAAATTCCACCACTAATTCTTTTACGAATCTTATGTATTTAATGTAATACATATTTAAATTCATTATTAATATCCAAAATTTGGATTAATATTATAAGTATCAAAATAATAATATAAAACATTGTTTCAAAACATGATTTCTACCAAAGATAAGTGTTTTTCATTAAATTTTTCTGATTTGAACAAAACTCATTAAAATTATACCTATCATGCTGATTGTGTGAGCAATGTTAAGAAATATTTGTTCTTAAAGGCCCAAAATATGATATATGTTTTTGAGGATTCATTATAGCATTGAAAATTAATTCAATAAAATTATGATATTATTATTATTATTTTCTTAAATTTAGTTTTTGATGATGATTAATTTTATATTATCCATTACATGACTTTTGGTAACTAATGACTCCCTAATACCAATAATATAGTTATACAAAAATTTATATTTACCCAAAAAAATGATCAACTCTGAATTTTTTGAAAATTAAATATTAGGTAATTATGATTATATTATTTATTAAATGATATATATTTTAAAAAAATGGTTTTATAAATATTCAAATTTTCAATATTAAATAAAAGTAATTGTTTATTAAAAAATATGAGTTTTCACAACACAAACAACATTTTGAAACTAATTAAAATTACACAAGACTTAGTTAAATTATATTACCATTTACATTCAAACAAATATTATATAATATGTCTATTAGATTAAAAATTAATTTATTTCAATATTATTTAATTTATCAAAATTTTTTATTTTTATTGAAACTAAACATTCCCCATTAAATATTTGTGTTTCGTTTTTGGAAAGTAATTTTTTTTAACAAAATCATTACATAATCATGTATATTTATAATGTAATAATGATAAGATATAATAATAATCATTATTTTATTAAAAATAAGATTTAAAATTTCATAAAATTGGGGTCTAGATGCATATATTTCTATTACATTGCTATACACTATAGGGATGGAGTGTGTGATGGTGTACATTCATTTTGTGGTTAGATGATTATGGTTTTTGAACTGATCTCTATGGGTGTAAACATCTCCTATAAGTGTCTTCACTCATATTTTAGTTTTTGAGTATCATCATAGGATTAGTTATGTGAAAATCATGAGGATGTCATCTCCCAAGGAATATATATCTAATGAGTTGCATAAACTGTCATCCTATAGGTTATATGGAACAATGATTTTTTATGTCAATTACATATGATGATTAAATTTAATAAATACTAATATTATCTTTCATAATATATTAACTATAATAATTATGATTATGATAGATAATGGTCTACTAAACCCAATATACAATTATCGATATATTTTGTTATATTCAAAAATAAAAAATGAAATATAGCATGTGTTTTCATTAACAACATAATTTAAGAGAGACTTTATTCATTAAAAAAAGAATATCAATTATAAATTAGGAAATCACTCTCTATTATATAGGATATTATTTTAA
Organism: Viscum album; assembly: GCA_963277665.1. Lineage (NCBI taxonomy): Eukaryota > Viridiplantae > Streptophyta > Magnoliopsida > Santalales > Viscaceae > Viscum > Viscum album. Next base: position 1,346,353,145 of record OY728164.1, read on the forward strand.
TGAGCCTCTATTGACACTGGTTTTTTTCAATGTTCCCTCTATTTTAAATTAATAGCTTCCTCATATCAATAGAATTGTAAAATCATGCATCTGTATCCTTTTTAATGAATCAGAGATGGAATTTTAGACTAAGTCCTTATATGGGGGTAATTATAGAAGTTATTAAATCATTCATATCTTTTTTATAATATGTAAATGTACATTTTACATTAGCAATATCTTAAAATATCACCCAAATCCACACATTACATCCAGGAGAGAGAGTTGGGAACAAATTATCACCTTCCTCAACATCCAAGGGACTCTATATAACATTTTTTTTCCAGAATTTTTTCTACCTTGGGAACTCCTCGTTCTTTATTAAATAGTTTATACCATTTTACCTATATCATACACTATCTTTGGACCATATATTTTTTTCACTCCCAACTCATTCAAACAAAATTTTGACATAAGAGGTCTTCCATAAATGACATCAAGTGGATCGTGGAAAACATATTAAGGATATATTCTGGTATATGAAAACACCAATATTCAAATATTAACACCATAGGTATGATAAAATTCAGAACAAAATCCTATAAAATTTCCCTCAAAACCATCACTATAAGATTAGATTGAATATCATTACAAGATTGAATTATTTTTTTCAATCGCAAAAATGTTTGTAAATCCCACTAAAAACATCTCATCAACTATGGAATAAATTTAGTTCCATAGTCTTGTATATTCATAAAAGGTAATCTATGATGTTTTATGATCTATTTAGTGTATAGTTATCGAAGGAATTTTACAAAAAACTACTCTATATTGTCATAAATTTGAATGGAAGCAGTGATTGAGTCAGAAAAATTCATTTTTAAAATCATGGAATCTCAATAGCCTTTATCTCCCTTAAAAAAAATCAATAGATACAGTATCATATATATATATATATATATACATCATGGGTTTTTACTGATCTTATAATAATCTATAGTCCATACATTACTTATTTAAAAATATGGAATCAGATGAAAAAATCTACAACACTCATCTTCATTAAAAGACATTAAATATGAATGAAATGAACATAAAACATATATAGCACTTCAATATGTACCACTATGGGAGATGTTTGTACATATCATGGAATATTCCCAAAAAGAGTATCTAGAACCAAAATCTTCCCGTAGATGGGAATTTCATCCCACTTTTAGGGAATTACTTAATGGCATATTTTGTGGATACCCGATCTTGAAAGTACTCATAATCTCTCTCACCATGTAGTTGTACTCTCATTAAATTTCAATGAGGATGGGTTATAACCACATATTAATAACATGACTCTAAATCCTAAATCAATAAGTATTTCTATTTTATAGAAAATGTTCTAACACCATTTTAATAATATTATAATGAGACATTCCAATAAGATCATATTTCACTACATTCTCCATTCAATAAGAAATGAGTACCATGAAATTATATTCCTAATGTGACTCCATCAAATTAATATTTCTCAGTTTAATATATCTATAAAAGATAACATATAAAGATCCCTTATTTTTTAAATAAATGAAAAATTATTGTCCAATATTGTATTATTATGAAGTCTTCATGTAAAATACTGCATATTCTAACTATAGTTCATGGTTTAAATAGTTTTATTCAAAGATGATCATTATTCTACCCCCATAATACATCACCACCATCCTATAAATCAATACACACTCATGAAACACTATAAAAAAGTAATATAATTCTATATAATCAATCATATCTTCATTAATCATATTTTTAGTGGCAGCATTAAACATATTAGGAAAATCACATATTATTATTATAGGTCTATATCCAACTTAAAATTTACTCATCTAGTTTAATAAAGTAAAATGTGATTCATTTATAAATAATGTTGGAATTAATAATCATTAATATCCATCCAATATAATTAAGTTCCACCCCTCTTTGAAATTTTTAGGTGTATCCCATGATTTAAATCCTTCAATATTTAGTCGGTATGTGGCTACATCCTCTTATGATACGAGATGTCTGATAATATGGAATCTATTATATTTTAATGACACTTTGTTAGGTCCCCTTAAATAGTTGATCTAGAAGAATGTAAAGAACTATCCTAAAATGATCTACAAGGGCTTGATATGAAACTTAGTAAAATATAATTACATTTTTAAAAACTAAAATAAATTGGTATAGGAAATGATGAAATATTCGATTCATAAGTCTCCTAAACACTATTGGTGATTTCATCCCATAAAATGGAATATAAAGGTACTCATAATGACTATATTCACAAGAGATTTATGTCATCATTTTAGCCTATTTGTTTATAAGTAGATCATGATATCCTGACATGATGAGAATCATTGAAAATAACACAACCTATTTTTAATGATGAATGAGGTAAAAAATTATTGGTAGTGGATATTTAATATTGATGGACACTATATTAAGAGGGGAAAAATCAATGTTTGACTTTAGGATCTTATCATCCTTCCCAATGAGTAGTATAGGATCTTTCTTGGGGGAAACATGGCATGAAAACCTCGTTCCATTGAAATTACACTATCTACACCATTAACCCCATAATTTAAGTGGTTGATATCTAATAAGATTCTAAATATATATGAACAACAGTTGGTTGTATGTATATAAATATTTCAACCATCTAATAAAGATGTAAAGTAGATATATCATATGTAATTCCTTACTGGTAATCCTCCACTCTTGTCAGGGAATGAATGTCCACACAATCTATTATAAAATGTGTAAAACAACAAAAATAATGGAAGATCATCTATCATTTAAAATATATGATTCAAAAATAAATATCTTGTAATTCATATTAAAAGTAATTTAAAATTTTAATTCATTAATCTTGGTCCACCACAACCAAAAATTTGTACAATAAATCTCATCATGGAAGATATACAACCACTATATTCCATTAATCACAACATAATGCCTAATTTTAGTATAGAAAAAACCTCTGAGAATATTTTTCCACCATGTTCCCTGTCACACTACTGATATAAATGTAAATTCAATGAATCCACACAAGAAGGAGTCTTCAACAATAAGGTTTAGGGTAGATGATAAAATAATATATCCAATTCTAATACAACATATATGGTGAAGAAGGATTGTCACATGAATATGTATATCATAACTGATGATATGGTAGATATGACATGGAGTGAAACTAAAATTATTCCACATTCTTGTGGATAATAAAAATGGTCAAAATACAACTAATCATGTCTTTGATACCAAAATACCATATCCCAATGGAGACCTCTTAGTGGAGGTAGTGTCATCGAATCATAACACTAACTACCTCATGAGACTACCCTTTCATTTCTATTTATATGACCATACTATAGATCATTTTTAGTACATATCTGCATATAATTGACCATCCATAGTCTTCCTCTCCACTTACACATGATGAGTTAGAAAATAAATTACAATTTTACATCTCCCATCACCAGAATATAATTTCTTCTCTTCCAGATAATAGTAATATCTCAGTAGTCCCTAGGATGTGGACCCTCTGGTATGGGATTGTGTATACTAACACTTCCATTACCACAATGATAAAATAAAAAATCATACAAAAAATTCCAAAGTATCTTCTCTAATATGACTATATTTTTCATTATTTAGTTGTTAATAGTTCTCCACAAACACTCCAAAATGATGTTCACTTCATCACTCGGACATGGGTGTGGTAGCAAAGGTGTATAACACCAGATCAAATATCTACAAGTAGACACCATTCAAACATCCTATCATTATAATATGAATTTAAATAATTTTTGGACTATAATTTATGGATTATAAGGATCTATGTCTACTCATGAAATAACAATAATCCCCAATAATGTGGGTTATGTAGAATGATTTTTTCTGCAATAGTCTTTAGGGAAAAATCCTTTTTTAATTGGATGTTTGAACTCAATCCAGGGGATGATCACATCATCATAGTTCGAAATCATCAAAATCTATCCCACTCCTACCTATCCATGGAAAATACACATTCCATTATCATATATATGATCCTCAGGGGTCCAAATAAGATGGAATTATTTTAAACTAGTCTCAAACAAAATCTGCCACCATTATGTCTGGATCACCCTTGATCATGGATTCTCTCTACCTATGATATACATTAAGTATTATCATAATATTGGAATCCTAATACGTAAATTTAAGGATGATAAACTATACATAATGAGGTAACATGTCATATAGTAATGTTCAAAGGATGTATTCACACTACTATTTATGCAGAATTTATACTTACAATCCTTCCAAAAACCCCACCTAAATTGGTCACTAAACTCAGGTCACATCATTGAACATTCCATCATCATAATACTATCACAAGATCATATCCATCTATATTCTGGTAAATATCCTAAATTGTTCATGATGTACCACATTCTTGTTAATATTTATTTAAATCACAAAGGATTGAAATTGTCACTTCAACCCATTTTCTATAAGATGATAGTACCATTTTTCCCATAATTAATATTTTATGTAAAAAGTCACCAAGTAGGTAATACTAGTAATAGTGATTGTATTGGACATGTTCTTCACTATATCTAAATTCCATAGATTGAGATCCAAACTCATGAAAATTAAACTTTCATTTCAAAATTACTAGATAAATCTTCATATGACAACTACATACAATCACAAAACATTAAGAACATATTCTCAAATAACACTCCATCACATCCCAAACTTCTATCCCCCCTCGGGATTAAGACGTACTGATAACAACCCCCAACCCTTCATCAACATTTCAATATGTTGTTGAATAGAACCAATTAAGAATAACAATCATATGAGATGACTTATCCTAATCAACAAATACATACACACATAAAAAATGACCATAAATACAAGATTAGTTCATGGAGTTAAGAATAAAAATTATAAATCCATACAGAACAATTATAATCCCTTAATGAGGATGTAAAAAAATAAAAATTAAGGAGGTCATAATGATATCCTAATAAAAAACATGATATTCTAACCTGATAGAAAGATGGTAAACTATATCTACAAAAAACTACTATCAAACATTCATGATAACAAATACTATTTGCAAAATTACACACCACTTGCACAATGTACACATTTTTAATTATTATATAACATGTCATATTATAAATTAATAATACATATGCACCAATCCCCTATTGGGGATGTATATACAGTCAAAATTGATCACCATGAATTCACCTTGAAATGATGTATCCATGAAATGTGACATCATAATCATAACTAAGAATGAAATTTTGAGTAATTGTAGATATTCTTATAGAAAGACTCACATTATAGTGTATATTATCATTATCACAACCACCCTAAAAAATTATCATTAATTAAATTGAAATATAAATGTTTATAAAAATTAATGGTCAGTCCCACATATGATGCTTAAGCATTCATTTTAAGTGGATATGGTTGAAACTACCATCGATGTTCATCATCCCATTTGAGCTCTATGAAATGTCAAAATAATTTTTATTTATAAATATGAACCTTAAAACATAAATGTGGGTAAATACATCACACTATATGATTTTAAATGTTGATAATCCTATAACTCTACTCACATTTGTAAATTACACTAATAATGAGGATAACAACCTAGATTTGTGAGATACCAACTGTTAAAGGGAATGAAGTTAGGACAGGAATCCATATATGAATAATGAATCTTGAGTAAAGTGAACGTTACCGGAGTTTCAAAGGGTTACACAATGTGTAAAACTATTTTAGTCACATGGTTTTGATCTATAATTTCACAAGAAATTATTAGTTTAAAATAAACTACAAATATAAGGGATCCTTGACAGTCTTATCTGGGTGGTTACTCAGTGGGTACCTCATCATTCTGATTAATTTTCATCCCGGTTACTTAGTGTGATTCCCATCAAACACAGAGTTTTGGGAAACATAGGTCTCTAGGATTTTAATACGAGTATACAAAAACCGAAAGGGGTAGGGGTAAGAAAATGTGAGTCATTTCTAATTTTCATATATTATTAAAGTACACATGAACCCTTGGTGCCACATCAGGAAGATAACAAAATCTATGTTCTTTAAAATTATTCGTCATGTAATCATGAATTTTTGATAATTTCATTAATTTAATTCATCTTATAATTTTATAAAATACTAGAAACATATTCACCATCCTCAAGCCTCATCATAAATTTATTTAAAACTATTCTTCATTATAATTTTTTTTCATAATTTACTCTCATTCCATCACAAACCTACAGGTACAAAAAAAATATACATAACATCATCTATTAAATTTCCATCAATTCTTCAATATATGTTGTGTAATAATAAAAAATGTAAATCATTAAACATGATTTTTTGAAACATGTATTATTAAATCAATAATAGTTTCCTTGAAATTCATTGATCATGTTGATAATTGAGATTCCACGAACCCATGGTTTAACATTCTAATTTATGCTATTGATATTTTACTTTTTTTGGAAAGTAAATATTATTATCAAATTAAAGAAAATGAGAAATCACAAAGAATTATTTAATTTTAATAAAACAGTGATACATTATATTATTACACGGTTATAGTTTTTCACTAACTTAGAAAACTTATTTCAAGACAGAGTAGCACCACTGAAAGACCTCTGAAAAACACAATAAGACCAATTGTTTAGACTTCATTACATGGATCCATCATAATAAAAAAATTAAACATCAAGAAGAATATAATTAATTCTAAGAACAAATGTAATGTAAAACACCACTGTGGGGAATTTTTGTGGTACCTGTGGATACATATAATCAAGTTTATTTTTTAAACCCTTTCTGGCCATTTTAAAAATAGCCATTGTGATTTAATTTTTTGTGACCATTGATGTTTTTATAGAACCGTTGTAATTTTATAACCAATTTTTATTTTAAGTGTTTCAAATTATAACTTTTTTAGATTATTAATTTTAGTTAAATAATTATTTGGTCCTAATTATTGATAAATTTTAATAGTTATATTTTAAAATTATAACACGGGTTTTTTAAATTTTTTTAGTACATATTGGTCTATTAGGAATTGAATATTTAAAAATTTAAATTTTCTTTAAATTTATATTTTCAATTAATGAATTTAACATCATATAAAGTTTTACTTATTAATAATATAAATAATAAAATAATAAAATAAAATTTCTATTTTAAAAATAGTGAAAACATAATTTTAATGTTTTAATATATATATATATATACTTATAAGAATATATATATATATATTAATTTTTTTATGTTAGACATATAAGAATAAAAACATGTATTTCATTTTGAAATATATATTTCTGAATTAAAGTTATTTTATTTTAAGGTGTTATTTTAATAGTTTTATATCATGTTTAATTATATTATAAAAAAATTTCCAAATACCCCACACAACTGAGTGTAGGTTTGGCGAGTTTCGTGCCCATGTATAAGGTCTTAGAAGAGATCCTTGTATATGTAGGGCTATGGACTAGGTGGTATCCCTTATATAAGGATCCGAATTTGTGTGTTAGTGATTTTGGATAAACATTACCACACCAAGGCTTATAGAGCAGTACCTAAAATGATTCAGTTTTGATGTGGGACGTGTTATGTAAAACACAGATCAAATCCAGCCATTCAACTAGGACACATGTCATCCGACTATCTATTTCCCCATCCTGATCAACACACCACTATTCCCCTATTAGGATTCTTGGTCTTTTATTTGATTCCCTATTTTATCTTAGATATAATCTCAATATTCCTCTCTATAACATATCAGAGCCCCTCCTCTCAAGATAACAAGGTTTATTCCAACCCATGGATTGAGTTGTTTCTAATCAAAGCCATCCACTATGTTTCCCCTTTCATCCTCATTAGAGTCTCATTGTACCAGTCCATCACACAATGGGTCTTCCACCTATTTCTCTTATTCCTTTTATATTGTTCTTTCCCATCATATGAACCAGTAGGCATCAGCCTTTATCTCCATTTAGGGCCCCATACTCACCTCTTTTTATTACAATGACAAATTTGGGTTATGTTAAATCCTATCACATGACCCTTTGCTCAGATTCCTTAAATTATAATAAGTATATGTCATTTATTTCATTGAATTAAAACCTTGTTTGATAGGTCAGATTGGCCAAATATTTAATGAACCATTGCCAATTTTTCAAGGGGATTCCTCTGAAGCCTATATTTCTTTTGCTCATAAAATTAAAAGGCCCAAAACCCCTATTTTGATATAAAAAAAGGTAAGATTTTAATTATTTTTGACCATGCTATGTTTTTTAATATATATATATATATAAACATATATGTTTTTAAATTTTTAGATTACATGAGATTATGGTTTATTTATAACATAATTCATAAAACCTATAGTTGTAATCAATTTTTTTATTTTCATTAATGGTGTTTGAGTTATAATATTTATGTGTAAACATATACATATAAATATATGTATGTATATTAACTATTTTACAATTTATTGGATAAGAGACATGATTAATGTCTAATGTCTAAGAGTATGGATTGAAAGTGAAATTTCATTTCACCAAATTCTTATAGTTATACAAGATACACACACACAGAGATATAAATAAATTTAATATCATTCTATATAACTTAATATTTCCATATGTTAGAAAAAATATATTTGTTTTAAATTTTAATTCACTGTCTATGGGATGAATGGATTTAGTTTCATTATTGGATTTTTTTTGTTAATTTAATTGAAATATATACACAAAATATAAGGACCCATGATTAAAAAATTATATAATCATGAATTAAATTAATAATTCACATTGAGGATATTTTTAGGTTTAGAGTTTAAGAGAATTTGGCATTAACTATTACATTACTTCTCAAAAATTACAATATAGACACATCTACTCAGTTTCCATTTTTTTTCATAAAATACAAACTCTTAAAAAAATATTTATGTCTAGTTCCACGTTTTATACAACATGACTTTTCCTTGATCCCATACATTACACTATTCATCGTTATGCCCAGTGAAAAAAATTTCAAAACATTGGATGAGCATAAAAAGCTTATTAAGGGTTATAAAATAAAGAAATAAAACATTATTCCATCAAAACATGTGATTTTTAACACACCTCATGAAATCATTTGATTTATAAAAAACACATAGAAATCATAATTCATTAAGGTAACTTGAGGCATCCACAACTTACTTGCGTTTTTGCTTTCACAGCCATGTAGTGAGTTACATTTGAAATACCCCTCAAAGTATATTCCCTAAAAATTTTAGGAGATGTATTATCGTTTACCTCTATCAAATTACCCAATGAATTAGAGATCTATCTCAGGCTCACCCACAATTGGTTTATCCGTAAACCACCAGTATACATTAATAATTCCCAAGAACCGTAACATATTCATAACACATAAAACAAACATAATTGAAATTTAAAATTCACAAAAAATTTAAATATATTAACATAACATATCCATTTTCTAAACCATTTTCAATACCAATTTATGTAAAATATTATATAATATTTATTTTCCATTTAAAACATTATGTCTTGTTAAGGAATACATTGATCAAATAATACATGCGACAAAGAAAAAGGTTGTTGTCACCATTAAGATAAAAAGAATCATTATTTTATTTTCATTTAGTAAAATGATTTTTATAAAAATATTTTCTTTGATTGAAATGAAAAGTAAAAGGGGTTTATACACTTTATAAAATAATGTCATCTATAAAACAAAATATTCCTCAATGAAAGGAGATTAAGACGATGTCCACTACCACGTGTCTGAGTTGACCCGTTTGTTCTTTAATTTCCTGAATAATAAAATAATATTAATTTATTGTTTTTAAGAGACCATTTCAGGTTAATTAATTTTTTTATATCACTTATTACCATGTTATAAACAATATGTAATCATTTATGTTAATAATGGCTATTTTGACGATATTTGGTACCTGAGTCAAAAATAAACTTCAAATAATTACAAGTTGTTAATTTTGTAAAAATTCCATTATATCCATAATGATATTCATGATTTAGATATCATATATATCTATTATATATATGTATTTATAATAGTACATAACATTTGGAGGTATGAAATGAAATACACCATTCATGGAGATGGTAAGTCGTACATACGAATGAACACAACATTAATTTCTATTCCATATTTAATGGAATTAAATATTAATGATACATAGGTATATTATAATTAGAGTATAATATCATATATATATAATTTCAGTAATTCCATCTTTTATATATTCGATGTTTGGCATGAACGACTCATATCACGTTGAGGGGTGGTAGTTCGCACTTCCTCAAATGAAATTATCATATTTACCCATTATAGAAACCATAATTTTATGATACAAATGAAATATACAAATGTAAATAGAAAATATAAATATAATATATATCACATATAAATATAGTTCCATCTTTTTGGGTACCATGAAAGGTGGTAGGATATAATTGAACAATCATCATTTTTGAGGTGTTAGTTCACCGTCCACCGAAACAATATGTTGTTTATCCATTAGATGGAGGTGTGTGTAATTGTAGTTTCAATACTAGTCATAACAACGACCAATTATATTGAGGATACTGGTGTTGTTATAAAATATTTCAATAATAATAATTTAGGGGTTCGAAAATTAAAATAAAAGAAACGAATTTAAGGGAATAAGTTAACATTAAATAGGTTAACTCCCTTTGGGTTGAACAAGAAGGATTTCATAAAGAGAATTATACCTAAGGTAAGAGTTATAATTTGAATAGAGGGATCTTGAGTGCGTATTTAGATAGTGGTTGTACTAGAATTAGTGCTTGGGAGGTGTATGTAATGGGTTAGAGGTGATGCTTTTTTTGTAAATGAGAGGAGGGGCTCTTTAGGAATGTTTGAAAATATTATATTATTATATAATGATTTTCTGTTTTTAAAGGTCCGAAACTCATTAAATTAGATTATAAGATTACTCTTGTTTGAAATAAAATCATCCAATAATAATTGGATAGGTTTTTGGGTACTTTTTTAATATTTATAGTCTTATTTATTTAAATCATTCATTAATGAGGTATACAGTGCATCATTATTGTGACATAAATAATTTTATTTAATTGATGTATAAAAATTATAAATAAAAAACAATGATATAGGATATCTTTTTAGATATGTAATGAATATTTATAGTCAAATATATCAATTATATAACCAATATTAATTTTTTTAGCAAACCAATACTAGTTTATGATATTTTTATTTTTACTTTAAATAAACAGTTATTAATGTCTTAATCTTACCCAAATAGCTTTTAAAAGATAAACATCATACCAAAGGATCATATTGGTTAGCTAGGATTCATAAAATATGGATAGGGATAGTGTTAAGGTAATTTTATGTTAATATAATATTATTTTTACCTTGAATTACCCTATTTTCCTTTAACCACGGTAAATAAAAGTCAAAAGTTATTAATCACCAAAAAATATTTTCTTCTAATTGATCCATATTTTAATTACTAATAACAACCATGTATGTCAGTTTGCTGATATTCAATTCTTAGAAGTAGTTAAATTTCTTTTATATGTAATATTCGTCATATTGACTACAACTTAGTGTTTTCAATATTCTTCAATGATTGATGTTTTTTCAAAAGAATACCAAAAATTCAGTCAAAGATATATATGATATTCCAAATTCAAAAATGATGTTTATTTTACTAAATTAAATACATAAAAGTTTAATTAATTAATTTACATTTTTTCCATTATAAAAACAAAAAATCATGTTTTAATGAAATAATTACTATCAAAATATTGACCCTTGTTTATGCCCAATTTAAAAGTGAAATAACTTACAATGACCAACATTGGATTAAATGGGAAAAAATATAATCTAATTTAACTTTAAAAACAATTAAAAAGATAATCTAACAATAAAAAAAGGCATTTTTAAAATAAAATACAATACTTTTCAAAATTCATTAAAATATAAATTTTATCAATAAAATACCAAAAATTTACCCAAGGTAAATATTGATATCCTGATTCTAAATAATAATTATATTTTTTCAAATAGAATATATAAATATGCCAAAACTAGATTTAAAGAGGGTTCTCCATTAAAAGGTGGTAAAACAACCCTTTAATGAATATTAGAGTATTTATGGTTAAAATTTGATTCTTTCTTATTTAATAATCTAAAATTTATTGGATAAATGTAAAAACATTTAACAAATATGTATAATCATATTTTATTTTGTTATATTTATTCCCACCAATACATCGTCTAGGTGTTAACTATCATTTAAAATAATATTATATTATTATTCTTTAGTATAACTCAACATTGTGTCCAAAGTAAGATTTCTAAGAAATCTGTTGTTCCATATCAGGTACAACAGTGAACATAGAATCCCCTTTAATGTAATGTAAATATTTGATGCACAAATTTTAATAAATATGAAAATGTATTATTATTTATTTACCTGGGATGTTACATCCTTCCCCCTTTTGGAAATTGCATCCCCACAATTTTTATTCAATTATCAAATAAGTTGGGGTATTTATCCCACATAGGATTTTATGATTCCCATGTTGCCTCTTGAACCATATAGTTATTCTAAAAAACCTTTACCAGATTATTTCCATTTTCCACAACACATGCTCTCTTCAGTCATGAATCTCAGCTGGTTGTTCCTCAAAATATTGATTCTTTTCCAACCGAACTACCACTAGGCTCAAAACATGAGATGGATCTGGCGTATACTTCCTCAACAATGAAACATGAAAAACAATGCATACCTGAGATAAAAAAGGAGGTAAAGCCAATATGTACGCAACTGATCCAAATTCCTCCTAGATCTCATAAGGTCCAATGAACCTCAGACTCAACATTCTCTTCTTACCAAAATGCAGCAAACTATTCCATGGTGAATCATTAACAAATATGTATTCACCATCCTTTAAAGAAAGATCATTGCTCTGGTAATCTGTATAACTTTTCTTCCTACTCTGAGATTTTTTCATGATTTTCTGAATGAACTAAACTTTTTCATCCATTTCTTCTTCCAATTCAGGTCCCATCAACTTCCTTTCAGCTACATCATCCCAAAAAGATAGAGTTCAGCAATGCTTCCCATATAATTCTTCAAATGGAGCTATTTGTATTCTGCAATGAAATCTATTATTATAATAAAATTCAACCAAAGAAAGATGTTGGTTCTAGATTCCCTATTAATCCAATGAACAAGCACGTAGCATATCCTCCATGGTCTGAATTGTTGGTTCTGACTACCCATCTTATTGAGGATGAAAAGATGTACTAAAATTAAATTCAGTACCTAATGACTTCTGAAGGACATTTCAAAAGATAGAAGTAAAAATGGGATCACGATCATATAAAATGGAGAGTGGAACTCTAGGAAACACTTCTATCTATTTAACATACAACTGAGAATGTTGATCTAGAAAAAAAAGTATCCCGAATAGTAAGGAAATTAGCAGATTTAGTCAAATGACCTGTAATAACCTGTATTTCATTATTACATCGAAATGTCTTTAGTAAACTCTCAATGAAGTCCAACTATATATTTTACTCTTTCCACTCTCACATCAATAAAAGATTAAGCATCACTTTTTGTAACTATCGCTCTACTTTAACCTATTGAAAATTCATACACTTCATAGTAAAATAAACAATATGTCTTTCCTTTCCAATCCACCCCTAATACTCTCAAATACCTCTGTACATCTTAGTAATACCTGATTGAACTGAAAACAGAGAACTAAATGCTTTACATAACAACTCATTCATCAACAGTGAATAAAAAGGCATGCATATTCTCTTTCAAAATATCAAAATATAGTCATTATCAGTGTTAAAATAAGGCAACATACCCTTATGAACCAAACCTACCTTTTTATGATACTCACTGTCTTCTTTCTGTGATTTCTTAATTCTTTCTGATAAAGATGATTTAACTAACACCTAAAAACGGAGGAATTTTTTGCATTAACAACATCTATAGAAAATTTCATCAAGCCATTAATCGAAGGATCTTGTTCCAAATGTAACAATGTTAATGTAGCATTACTTTTTCGACTAAAAGCATCAACAACTTCATTTTCTTTTCCATAATAGTAATGAATTGTGTAATCATAATCATTGACTAATTCTTGCTATCTCCTCTACCTCATGTTCAATTCATTTGGAGTGAATGTATACTTTAAACATTTGAAATTAGTATATATTTCACACATTACTCCATAAAAATGATGCCTCAAATTTTTTATAGAAAAAACAACAACAGCTAATTCCAAATACTGAATTGGGTAATTTAACACATGAGGTTTCAACTGACATGAAGCATAAACAATTAACCGATCATTCATCATAAGGACACATCCAAGTACTTTCAATGAAGTATAACTATATATAAAAAACTCACCATTTCGGGAATGTAATTCCAAAATAGGAGCATTTATACATCTACTTTTCAATTCTTGAAAACAATCATAACATTATTTTATCCAAATGAACATAACACTGTTTCGAGTAACCCTAGGAAGTGGGATAGGTAATTATGAAAAATTTTCAACAAACCTTTGGTAATAAACTTCCGAACCAAGAAAACTATGGATCTCAGTTATATTTGTGGGTCTTGGCCATTCTTCAAAAACTATTGTTTTAGGAGGATCAATAGTTATAAATTTTTTTGAAACATGGTGACCAAGGAATGAAATTTTTTGTAAGAAAATCTCACACTTTCTGAATTTCCCATACAGTTTCTTTACTTTTTTGGTTTGAAAGGCAACCCCTAAATTACTTTCATGGTCCTCCTTAACTTTAGAATAAAACAAAATATCATTATTTAACACATCCAAAAACTTATCCAAGAAGTCATAGGAAATTCTATTTATAAGATCCATAAATAGATCAGTTTCATTATTTAACCCAAATCGTATAACTAGAAATTCATAATGGCCATATCTATTATGAATCAATGTCTTTAGAATGAATACTTCCTTTACATTGAACATATGCTACCTGAACCTAATATCAATCATCAAAAAATATTGAGAACCCTAAAGATGATAAAATAATTCATCGATATGTGAAAATGGATACTTGTTCTTAACATTAATGTTATTCAATGTGCTATAATAAATGAAAAGTCTCATTGAACCATTATTCTTTTTAAAAAACAAGACAAGATCATCCAATGGTGATGTTCTAGGTCTAATGAATCCTTTCTCTAATAACTCCAACAATTTCTTTTTTAACTCTATAGTTCAATTTTAGCAATATGATAAGTGGATTTTGAAAATAACTTAGCATCATAGACTAAGTCAATAGTAAAATTAAATACCCGATACGGTATAATACCAGGAAAATCATCAGTTAAACCATTAAGGTGCTCATTTACCACTGCCAGATCATTAATCTGAATAGTTTATTTATTTTCAACAATATGTGCATGGTAATATTAATTTCATTATTTACTAGTTTCTCACCTTCCTCATATGTTATCAAATGTATGAATTCATTCTTGTACAAACACTAAAAATATTTTTGAATGAAAACAACTTTAGCTCTGCAGTCAAGATTAGAATGATAAATCGAAATCCATTCCATACCCAGAATAACATCAATCTTTAATAGTGAAAAACAATAAGGTTTACACGTAGATTCTTTCCACACACAAGGATAGGAAGGTTCTTATAATTTATTTATGTCTCAACATTTACCCCTGGTGTTTTTAAAATATTTTCAAGATTGAAATCTTGAGATAGAATTAACAATATAATATAAATTTTCTCAGAAATGAATGAATTTGTAGACTGTGATTCAAACAATATATTGGCATAATTTGAACAAAAAAATATTGTACCTAATACAAATTCTTTTGATGGAAAAACATCTGATAAAGTATTTGAAACCAATTTCCTCTCCCCTTTCTTCTTGTAGTGTGACAATATTCCCTTAGTTGATTTCTTCATTGGACACTAATTTTCATAATGACCCATTTCATTTCACCTAAAACATTTTAATGAGTGTAAATCAGATTTTTTTCTTACGATTAACCTTATTTTTTAGGGAAATTATGAGCCTTATCTCCCATTTTACCACATCAGTAGCAATTACGATAATTCATAATAAGTCCCCCAACATGCTTTTTACCACACATATCACAACCTACAATCTTATGATTCTTACCATCAGAATTTTTGAAGAGTTATTACCATTCTTTTTCCCCCTCAACCTCTTATTATATTGTTTTCCAAAGAACACTTGATCATTGGAAAACTCCATTTCCAACTTCTTTTCACATCTAATAAGTTTTTATTAACTCTTGTACTCACAAGAAGTTAAATCACTCATATAATTTGTCTTTAATCCGGAGTAAAAATGGTTGATTTTATTATGATGATCTATTATACTATTTGAAGCATACCTTTCCAATCGAGTGAATTTTTCATCATAAGTAGCCATTGAGTCATCCCCCTTCCTCAATTCCAGTAATTATTTTTCCATCCAAAGATGAACTGCCATTTGAAATTTTCACTCAATAAATATACCTTTGAATTCATCCTAATAAAGAGCATCAATCTCTTAACTATCCATCATATTTTTCACAATCGACCACCACTGATCGAATTCACCTTAAAAACAGTAAATAGAGAAACTAAACTTTTGATATTCTGAACACCCCATGGAATCAAAAAATATTTTCCAGTTTTTTAATTGATACATCTGCTAGCACAGGGTTAGATGATACTATAAATGTTGGGGGATGTTGCCTCATGAAATCCTCTAATACTAACATTTTCCTCTATGGTAGATATGGATGATCTTGTTCATGGATACCTCCATAATTTATATCATTAGTCAACTAATCCATAACTTCCACAAACAGTTCAGTTCTGATTCACACAATCTCAGGTTTTTGGTTTTGAAGGTTGTCTTCCTCTTGATATCGTCCATCATAGATTCCATGTTTCCTCTATCGAAAACCATTCTGAACACAGAAATATCTTAGCCAAATCAACATGGTAATCAGTAAATGCTATATAATTTCAATCTTACCTTAAATTAATTTATGGACATTAATTTAACAATATTCTAACTCCTAATGTTGTCTAAACTGACATTTGATAACAATTATATGGAGTTAGCCATAAAATATTATATAATCATGAATTAAATAAATAAATCGCATTGATTATTTTTTCTAGTTTAGAGTTCTATAGAATTAGGCCATTACCATTACATTACATATCAAAAATTACTAATTAGACACATCTACGTTGTTTTTGTTTTTTTCATAATATAAAAACTCTTAAAAAAGATTCCTGTCTAGTTC
The DNA here is from genome assembly GCA_963277665.1 of Viscum album. NCBI lineage: Eukaryota > Viridiplantae > Streptophyta > Magnoliopsida > Santalales > Viscaceae > Viscum > Viscum album. The sequence continues at coordinate 1,346,370,579 of OY728164.1, forward strand.
CATTTTTTAGAGAGAATGACTTTTCCTTGATCCCATCCTTGACCTTTTTCAACCTTATGTATAGTAAAAAACATTTCAAAACACAGGATGAGCATAAAAAATGACATTAAGTGTTCTAAAATAAAGAAATAAAACTTCAGTCCATCAAATAAAAATATTTTTAACATAACTAATGAAATCATAAGATTTATGAATAAAACATAGAAAACATAAATCATAAAGTTAAGTTGTTTCATCCATAACATACATACATTTTTGCTTCCACATCTATGTAGGGAGATACATTTTGAATACCTGTCACAATATATTTCATAAATCTCTTAGGATAATCATAATCATTTACCACTGTCCAATTACAAAATTCATTGGAGAGCTATCTCAGTTTCACCCACCCTAGTTTTATCACAGAGCCACCTGTATACGTAAACAATGCACAAGAACCATATCATATTCATAACAAACAAAAAACATAAAGGAAATATTACATTTCCACATCATTTAAATATATTGACATAAAAAATTCATTTTCCAAAAGAAATTTAATACCAAGTTATATAAATTTTTATATGGTATTTATTATCATTTTAAAAACATTACGACTTGTTAAGGAAGCCATAGATCAAATAACACCCGCGACAGTGTAAAAGGACATTGGTGCAGTTAATGTTAAAAAAACATTCATTTTTGTAATTTAGTAAACTGCCTAAATGAAAAAGATTCCATTTGAACGAAATGAAAATTCAACTGTGTTTGTACACCATATTTATTAATGTCATGTATAAAACAAAATATCCCTCACTAAATGTAGAATGAGAGAAAGATCCTTACCTCGTGTCTGACATGACCCGTTCATTCTTTAAGCTCCTGAATAATAAAATAATGTTAGTTTGTACTTTTTAAGATCCGTTTTCAACATTATTACTCTTTTGATATAACTTATTACCTTTTTATAAACATTATGAAATCATTTATGTTAATAATGGTCTTTATGTCGATATTTGGTTCTTGAGACAAAAATGAGCTTTTTATAATTACAAGTTGTTCATGTAGTCAAAATTCCATTACCTATAGAGTGATAATAATGATTTAGATATCATATAAATCATATATATCAAATATATATATATAAATATATATGTGTTTTTATAATAGTATATAACATTCGGAGGTAAGAAATGAAATGCACTGTTTATGGAGACGTTAAGTTGTATTTATGCAAGAACACATCTTTCATTTATATTTCATATTAAATTGAATGAAAACATCATTATATAAAGGAATATTATTATTATAGTATAATATAATATATATTATTTCAGTAACTCCATCCTTTATGTGATCCACATATGGAATTAACGATTATATCACTTTGAGGTGGTGGTAGTCTGCACTTTCTCAAATTAAATTATCACGTTTACCCATTATGAAAATAATTATGGTTTCCTATAAATGAAAAATAAATAATTATTGAGACAATATAAATATAAAATATATCACATATAAATACAGTTTCATCTTATTGGCCACCATAAGAGGTGGTGGAAGAGAATTGAACAATCATCGTTTCATTGGGCTTTAGTACTCCATCCATATAAACAATATGTTTATTAAAAATTAGATGGTGGTGTGATTAAGATTAGTTTAGATAATTATCCTAACAACAACCTATTATATAGGAAATTCAGGTGTTGTAATAAAATAAATTAATAAAAATAATTAGGGGGTTGGTGAAGTAAAATAATATAAAATAATTTAACTGAAGATATTACGTTTAAATCAGGTAACTCCCTTTGATTTGAACCAAAATGATATCTCGAAGTTCCTTGGACATAAGATAAGGCTTATATGTGGAATAGAGGGATATTGAGAGATAATATGGGTAGATTTTGGATGAGAAAAGGGGTTTAGAGGTGTGAGTAATGGGTTAGAGATGATGAATTTTATAAGGGGGAGGAAGGGCTCTTTTAGAAAGTTTGAAAATTTCATTTTATTTTTTATTTATTTTAAGTTAATAATTGTCCAAAACTCATTAAAGTAGAATATATGATGAATATTGTTCGAAATAAAATCAACCAAAATGAATTTTATAGGTTTTTTATATTTTTTAATATTATTTATTTAAATCATTCATTAAGCCTGATTGGCCAAAAGGCCTTCATTTTTATTGATTTCTAATAATCCTAATTTCAATGGTTGTGGGGGAACCTTTATAGGGCATCTATGTTCAGAGATTACATATCTCATAGGCTTATGAGATTACCAGTCCCAAAAGTCTTATCGAATTCCATCAGAATATCTACAAGGAACTGCCCCTTCCCAGCATCTGCATCATGATAATATCTCTCCACCTTTGCATGGTCGTCTGGCTAGGCTTCTTGTGAACGAACAGTTTAGTCTTGATGGAATAGCCAACCCTCTTATTTGAAAAAACCTTTTGGATCTGATCAGGTGAGTGCACCTCCTCTGAATCCTCTTAGAGGGATGCTCCTTTTTGTAGAGTCTATATTTGGTAATTGCATGTGTCCTGAAGTCCTTGAGGAGGCCCAAAATCCCAACTAAACCGAAGGCCTCGGTGGCCCAAAAGCCTTAATGAATCCAAGCCCAAACCGGTGGCCCAAGGTGAATAGTTCTAGCTTCTAGAGTATCGAATAAAACCTGCGATAGTAACTGCTACAATGCCTGCTATAGTGACCGCACAGTGTACAGTTCTGCTACAGTACTGCTACAGTACCAAAAAATATTCCTCTACCTACGATTGAACCAGGGTCTCGTGGATGCTCTTAAGGATACCTCACCAACTAGGTTGAGGCTCATGTGCTCAAATCATTCATTATTAATGTAAACACTGTATCATTATTGTGTCATAATTTTTTTATTTATTAGACTTCCAAAAATTAAAAATAAAATACTATGTTGTAGGAAATATTTTCATCATTATAATTTATATTTATATTCAAATATATCAATTATATAACCCCAAATTATTTTTAAGGAAAACAGAAAAAAAAATTATGATATTTTTATTTTCACATTAATTAAAAATTTATCAATGTCTTTATCTTACACAAATGGCATTCAAATGCTGAATGTCTCACCATAGGATTTTATTGTTTATCCATGACTTGCTCAATAAGGTTAGGACAAGTGTTATGATAATTATGTATTATTATAATAATTTTTTTACCTTGAATTATCCTATTTACATTTAATCGTGGAAAATAAATGAAAAAATGTTAATATTCAAGAAAAAATATTTTCATCTTATTGAACCACATTTTACTAACTAATAGCAACCTTGTATATCAGATTTTTTTAATTCAATTCACAAAAGCTGTAAAATTTTAATTAAATGAAAAAGACTGTTTTTTACTACAACTCAGTGTTTTCACTATTTATAAGAAATTGATGTTTTTTCTGAAAAAACTAAATCATCAGCCTAAGATATATTTGATATTCTGAATTCAAAAATGATATTTATTTTTCTAAAATCAAAACATATAAGTTTCATTAATTAGTTTAATATTAATTATCATTGTCAAAACTAAAAGTGTTTTGTAAGAAATAATAACTATCAAAAGATTTACACTTATTAATTTCAAATATCAAAGTGAAATTACAACAAATGACCAAAATTGGATTAAATGTTAAGATCATAATCTAATTAAAATCTAAACCCCATTAACAAGGTAACCTAACCATATAAATAAATTAGATTAAAATGCAGTTTTGAATTAAAATATAGTATTTTCCACTATTCATTAAAATTTGAATTTTATCAGAAAAATACAAAAAAATTTACCAAATTAAATTTTGATGTCCCAATTCTAAATAAAAATTTCATTATGTCAAATAGAACATAAAAAAGTGACCAAAACAAGATTTAATGTGTGTTCTCCACAAAAAGGCGACGTATCAACCCTTTAAAGAATAATAGAGTATTTATTCTTAAAATTGAATTCTTTCTTATTTTATGCCCTTATTTTTTATTGGATAAATTTAAAAACATTTAAAAACATATACAGTAATATTGTAGTTAGTTCTATTTATTCCTGCCAATACAATAATTAGGCGTTAACGATTATTTAAAATAATATTATATTATTATTTTTCAGTATGACTCAACATTTTGTGCAACTAATGATTTCAAAGAAACTCGTTAAAGAATATCAGGTACAAAATTGAACATAGAATCCCCTTTAAAGTAAATTTAACATTTAACTCATATATTTTTATAAATATGAAACTATTTTATTCTTTATTTACCAGAGATGTTGCATCCGTATCCCCTTTGGGATATTATTTTCTAGCAATTTTTATTCACATATCAAATAAAAGGTGGTATATCACCCTTATAGAATTTTCAGATTCCCACATTGCCTCTTAAACTATATGGGTTTTCCACAAAAACTTCACCTGATGATTGACTTATTCCGTAACACTTTCTCTCTTCAATCAAGAATCTGGACTTGTGGTTCGACATAGTAGAGATTCTCATCCAACTAAACAACCTCTATGCTCAGTACATGATATTGATCTTGCATAAAAATTCTCAACGTTCAAAATGTTAGAAACATTGTGTAATTGGGATAAACATGGAGGTAAAACCATTCTTGTACGCAACTGATCCATCTTTCTCCAAGATTTCATTGGGTCAATTGAACCTCGGACTCAACTTTATTTTCTTACCAAAACACATCACAATTTTCCATGGATAATCATTGTGAAAGACATAATCACTTACCTTGAAAGAAAAATCCATCCTCTAGTTATCCGCATAACATTCCTCTTTCTCGGTGTTGTTCTCATGTGCTTCTCAATCAACTGAACTTTTTCCACCATCTCTTCTACAAATTTGGGTCCCATCAACTTCCTTTCTGCTGCTTCATCCCAAAAAGAAGGAGTTCGACAACACTTCCAATATATTTCATCAAATAGAGCCATTTTTATAATAAAATGAAAACTATTATTATAATATAATTCAACCAAAGAATTATGTTGGTCCAAACTTCCATTCTAATTCAGTGGACAAGCATGTACCGTATCCTCTAGGGTTTGAATTGTTCATTATGACTACCCATCTGATTAAGATTGAAAATTGGTATAAAAATTTAATTCAGTACCCAATGACTTTTGAAGGCCTTTCCAAAAGTTATAATAACACTGGGATCATGATCAGATACAATGGAGATGGGAACTCCATGAAACCCGAATTTCCCTTTAACCTACAACTGAGATTGTTGATCTTGAGACAATGTATCTCGAATAGGAAGGAAATGAATAATTTAGCCCATTGAACAACAATAATTGATATATCCTTATTACCTCGAGATATAATTGGTATTCCAACGTGATGTCAATGGATATATTTTACAATTTCCACTCTGGCATCGGTAAAGGATGAATCGTCCCTTTCGGAAACTGCCACTCTGTTTTAGCCTATTGACAAGTCAAAAACATCACAGTAAAATAATCAATATCTATTTTCATTCCATCCCACCAGTAATACTCCCAATGATCTCTTTACATCATAGTATTACTTGGATAAACTGATAATGAAGAAATATTAGCCTCACATATCAACTCATTCTTCATCTTTGAATCACAAGGAACACATAATATCTTTCCAAATATCAAAATATAATCATTGTAAATGTTAAAATCCCAAAATTAACCCTTCTAAACCAACTCTACCTTTTTTTCAACTGACTATCTTCCTTTGGTTCTTTTTTAATTCTATCTAATAGATATGATTTTACTAACACCTGAATCAAAACAATTCAATTTCCTCCACAAACAACTTTTTTCCAAACATCATCAAGTATTTAATCAAAGGATATTATTCCAAATGTAACAATGATAATGTTTCATTACTTTTTCAACTCAAAGCATCAACCACTTTATTTTCCATTAATGGATGATAATGAATTATGATATCATAATCCTAGATTAATTCCATAAATCTCCTCCATATCATGTTGAATTCATTCTGAGTGAATATATACTTCAAACCTTTTTAATCAGTATATATTTCACACTTTACCCCATACAAATGATTCCTCCATATTTTTAATGAAAAAACAACGAAAGCTAATTCCAAATCATGTGTTTGGTAAATTAACTCATGTGGTTTAAACTGATGTGAATCCTCAGAAATTACCTGATCATTCTGCATAAGGACACAACCATGTCCTTTTAATGAAGAATCTCTGCATATAAAAAACTCACCACTTTTGGAAGGTAATGAAAAAACATGAGCATTTAAAAACCTTAATTTCAATTCGTGAACACAATAATAACATTATTTTTACTTAATAAACATAACACCATTTCGAGTTAACATAGTCAGTAGGCTAGAAAGCTGTAAAAAAATTTCAACAAACTTCGGGTAATAACCTTCCAAAGAAAGAAAACTAAAATTCTCATTTATATTTATTTGTCATGGCCATTCATCAAACAACATATGTTTCAACAAGATCAACAGTTATTCCATTTTTGGAAACAATCTGACCACTGAATGAAATTTGTTGTTTCCAAAACTCACATTTGTTGAATTTTCCATAATATTTGTTTTCTTTTAAAGCTTTAATGACTAACCATAAATGACTTTCTTGGTCCTCCTTACTTTTAGAATAATCCAAAATATCATCAATTAACACAACCCCAAACTTATCTAGGAACTCACAAAAATTTCTATTTATAAGATCCATGAATACATTAGGCGTGTTGGTTATCCCATAGGGCATAACTAAAAATTCATAATGACCATATCTTGTTTGAAACACGGTCTTTGGAATGAATTATTCCCTTACTTTTCAATGATGGTACCTAGACCTCAACTCAATCATGGAAAAATACTGAGCTACCTAGAGTATATAAAAAAACTCATTGATTAGAGGAAAAGGATACTTGTTCGTAACAGTAATTTTATTAAAGTCTCTATAATCAATGAAAAGTCACATTGAACCATCATTCATTTTAACAAACAAGACAGAAGCACCCCATGATGATGTTCTAGGTTGAATGAATCATTTATCAAAGAACTCTTGCAATTTCATATATAACTCTAAAAGTTCTATTTTATCCATACGATAAGGGGGTTTTGAAATTGACATATCATCAGGGAAAAAGTCAACAGAAAATATCACTTCCCAATACGGTATAATACCAGGAAACTCATCAGGAAAAGCATCAAAGGTACTCATTTAACCCTATAAAATCATTAATTTGAATAGTTCCTTTATTTTCAACAATGCGTTCATGGTAACATTTATTTTCCATCTTTTACTAATTCCACATATTTTTTATATATTATAAAAAATAAGTGTTCATTCATGTACAGAAACTAAAAATATTTCTGAAAAAAAACTTCTTTAGCTCTACATTAAATCTTAGCATGATAAACAAAAAACCAAATCATACCCAAAATATCATCATACTCTACAAGTGGACAAAAAATATGGTTTGCAGGTGGATTCTATCAGCACAGAAGGAAATGTAGGTTCTCATAATTTATTTTTGTCTCTACAGTTCTCCCTGGTGTTTTTACCATAAGTTCATGATTAATATCTTCAAAATAGATTCTCAATTTACTAGAAAACATCTCAGAAATGAAGGAATGTGTATACTTTGAATCAAACAATACATTGTCAAAATATGACCAAAAAAACTATGTACCTAATACAACATTAGTTTATGGACCCAGATATGTAGATGTAGTTGCAATAGATTTCACCACCCCTATCAGCTTGTAGTCCAGCTACTTTCCCTTGGTTTAGTTTTTCTTTGGACACTCAATTTCATAACGACCCATTTCATTTAACATAAAACATTTTACAGACATTAAATAAGACATTATCTTACCATTACCCTGATCATTTTAGTTCAATTACAAGACTCATGTCCCATTTTACCACCTCAGTATCACTTACCATAATTTTAAATTCATTCCCCATCATGATTTTTAACACAATTATATCAAACTGCAAACTTATGTTTCTTACCATCAAATATTTTTTAAGTGTTCTTACCTTTGATCTTTCACCTCGACCTCTTATTCTATTGTCTTTAAAAGAACACTTGATCATCAAAAAACTCCATTTCCACCTTATCCTCACATCGAACAATATTTTCATAACATTTGAACTCATTAGAATCTAAATCCATTCGATAATTTGGCTTTTATCATGAGTAAAAATAGTTTATTTTACTATCAAGATCACCTATGAAATTTAGAGCATAACATTTCAGGCGAGAGTATTTTTTTTATTTGTAACCACTGATTATCCTCCGACGTCAATTCCAGGAATTTATTTACCATCCCAAAAAGAACCACCTTAGGAAAATTTCTCTCATGAAATATACCGTTGAATTCATCCCAATCAAGAGAAAAATCTCCTCACTATCTCTAATATTATTAACCATAAACCACCATTTATCGACTTCACCTTCAAAAAGGTAAATAGTAAGACTATCCTTTTGATGTTTGGAACACCCCATGATATCAAAAATATTTTACAGTGCTTTAATCCACCGATCTGCTAGCACCGGGTTATATGTTCCTATTAAAGGTAGGGGTGTTGCCTCATGTAATACTCCATAACTAACATGTTCCACTATGGTTGATCTAGATGATATTGTGCATGAATACCGCCTCTATTTATAACCTTATTCAGCTGTGCCTTATCTGCACCAAACTATTCAGTTCCGATTCTGACCATATCAGGTTACTGATTTAGAAGGTTGTCTTCCTCCTGATATCGTTCCATCATAGGTACATGTTTCCTCTGTGGAAAACCATTCTGAACACATAAATATCATCGGTGAAGTAGCTTGGTAATAAATATATGCTAAATCATTTAAATATTTCCATTAATAAATTTATAGATATTAATTTAACAATATTATAACACCTAAAGTTGTCTAAACTGACCTTTGATACCAACTATAGGGACCCAACTTTAAAACATTTTAAAATCATTAATTTAATGAATAATTCACATTGAGGATCTTTTCAAGATTTTAGTTTTAGTGAATTAGGCCATATATATTACATTAAATCTCAAAAATTAAAAAGTAGACACTTCTACTCAGATTTTATTTTTTTTCACAAAATAAAAACTCTTAAAAAAGAGTGATGTCTAGTTCCATGTTTAGTACATAATGACTTTTCCATGACCCCATACTTGATTCTATTTATCTTTATGTCATGTGAAAAAAATTCCAAATGTTTGGATGGGCATAAAAAGGTCACTAAGGGTTCTAAAATATAGAATGAAAACCTTAGTCCATAAAAACATAACCTTTTTAACATACCTCAAGAAATCATATGATTTACGAATAAAACATAGAAAACATAAATCATAAAGTTAACTTATGGCATCAATAACATACTTATGTTGTGCCTTTCACAGATATGTTGGGAGTTACATTTGGAATACCCACCACGGTATATTCCATAAATCTCTTAGGAGAAACAATATTGTATACCTGCTTCTCATTACCAAATGCATTGGAGAGCAATCTCAGGCACACCCACCATAGGTTTATCATAGAACAACCCGTAAACATAAACAATTTCCAATAACTATAACATATTCAGAACACATAAAACAAACACAAAGGAAAGATAACATTTCCTCACCATTTAAATATATTGACATAAAAATCCATTATCACAACCATTATCAATACCAAATTACTTAAATAATTTTATGGTATTTATTTTTCTTTTAAAAACATTATGGCTTGTTAAGGAAGCCATAGATCAAATAATACTCGTATTATCGAAAAAGGAAGTTGTTGCAATTTATGTTAAAATAAAACATTGTTTTATATTGTTTAGTAAAAAAATCGTACAAAATAATTCCATTTGAATAAAATAAAAATTCAATGGTCTTTATACAACGTATTATTGAATTTCATGTATAAAACAATATATGCCTCACTGAAAGGTGATTAAGACGAAGTCCCTTTCTTCAAGTCCGACATGACCCGTTCATTCTTGAATCTCTTTAATAGTAGACTAAAGTTAATTTATAATTTTTAAGAGCACTTTTCAGATTTGTTATACATTTATTATAACTTATTACAATGTTATAAACATTTTTTAATCATTTATGTTAATAATATTTGGTTTGTCGATATTTGGTACATGACTCAAAAATGGACTTATTATAATTACAAGTTGTTAATGTGGTAAAAATTCCATTATATCCAAAATGATATTCATGATTTATATTTCATATATATAACATATATCCATTATATATTTTTATTTATAAATGTACATACCATTTGGAGGTCAGAAATTAAATGCATTGTTCATGAAGATGGTAAGCCGTACGTGCCCATTTCCACTACATTATATTCTATATCATATTTAATGGATTTAAAACATAATGATACATATGTATATTATAATTCCAATGTAATATAATATATATAATTTAGTAACTCTATCATTTATACGATCCACATATGGCATGAAGGAGTCATATCACATTGAGGGGGCTGCAGTCCGCACATTCTCAAATTAAATTATCATGTTTACCCATTGTGGAAACCATAAAGGTTTTATATTATTGAAAAATAAAGAAGTATAGAGAAAATATAAATATAATATATATCAAATATAAATATAGTTTCATCTTAATGGCCTCAATAATATATGGTTGGAGATAATTGAACAATCATCTTTTCGTGAAGCGTGTGTTCGTTGTCCACAGAAACAATTTGTTCATTACCAATTAGATAGAGGTGTGTGTAATTGTATTTCAAATACTATGCATAAAAACCTAGTATATTGGTGATACTGGTGTTTTTATATAATAATATAATATAATATTTAGGGGGTTGGAGAAATAAAATAAAATAAAATAATTTAAGAGATCGCGTTACCATTAAATCGGTTAACTCCCTTTGGATTGAACCAAAAGGTTTTCATGAAGTGATTATCCCTAAAGATAGGCTTCAAGGAGGAATATAGGGTTATTGAGAGATAATTTGGTAAGATGTTGGATAATACAAGGGGCATGAAACTTGTCAGTAATGGGTTAGAGGTGATGGCCTTTTATAAGGGGGAGGAGGGGCTCTTTAGGATAGTTTGAAAATATAATTTATTATATGATTATTTTTGGTTTATAAAGGTCCAAAACACCTTAAAGTCTACGATAATAGAGCTATTGTTTGAAGTAAAATCATCCAATAATAATTTTACAGGTTTGGGATATTGTTTTAATTTTTTTAGATTTAATTCATTAAATTATTCATTAACATGGTAAACACTGCATAATTATTGTGTCATAAATTTTTTTATTTATCTAATGTCTAAAAATTATAAATACCAACATGTAGGAAATAATTTTATCTCTAAAATGAATATTTATATTCAAATATATCAATTATATAACCCCAAATTAAAATTTTTTTAGCGAAACAATACATGTTTTTGATATTTTTATTTTTACTTCAAATAAAAAATATTAATGTCAATATCTTACCCAAATGGCTTTAAAATGGAACAAATCTGACAAATGGATTGTATTGGTCATCCATGACTCATAAAATAATGTTATTTCATGTGTTAAGGTAGTTTTATATTATTATAATAAAATTTTACCTTGAATTGCTCTATTTACTTTTAACTACGAAAATTAAAGCCAAAAGTTACTATTAACAAAAAAATATTTTCATCTTATTAAACAAAATATTACTCACTAATAAGAAGCATGTATATAATATTTTTTAAATTAAATTTATAGAAGCATTAAAATTTAATTTAAATGAAAATGTTGTGTTTTAAACTACTACTTTATGTTTTCACTATTCAACAAAAATTGATGCTTTTCTAAAATATTCCAAAACAATAGTGTAAGATATATTTGAAAATCCAAATTCAAAAATGATGTATATTTTACCAAATTAAAAATATGGATGTTTCATTAATTAATTTAAAATTATTTCCCACTGTCATAACCAAAATCGTGTTTTTATGAAATAATAACTATCAAAAGATTGACACTTATGTCCAATTTAAAAGTGAAATTACGTACAATGACCTACATTGGATTAAATAGTAATATTATAATCTAATTAAATGTTAAAATCCATTTAAAACATAATCTAAAAATATAATTAAATTAGATTAAAAGTCAGTATTGAATTAAAATACCGTATTTTTCACTATTCATTAAAATATTAATTTTATCAGAAAAATAAAAAAAATTTACCAAAAGTAAATTTTGATGTCCTGATTATAATAAAAAAATTTATTTTGTTAAATTGAACATATAAAATTGACCAAAACTATACTTAAAGAGTGTTCTCCCTTATAAGGCATTAAATCATCCATTTAAAAAATATTATAGTATTTATGCTTAAAATTTGAGTCTTTCTTTTTTTAAGCCTCTAAAATTTATTGGGTAAATGAAAACACATTTAACAAACATTTATAATAATATTTTAGTTAGTTCTATCCATTCCCACCAATACAATATAAATACGTTAACTACCATTTAAAATAATATTATATTATTATTTTTCATTATGACTCAACATGGTGTTCATCGTAAGATTTCAAAGATACAGGTTGTTGCGTATCAGGTGCCCTAGTGAAAATAGCATCCCCTTCAAAGTAAAATTAATATTAAATTACAAATTTTTAATTAATATAAAAATGTATTATTCTTTATTTACTTTGGATGTTAAATCCTTTCCCCCTTTTGTAAAATGAGTCCTCGCAAATTTTATTCACTTATCAAATAAGTGGGTGTATTTATCACTCATAGAATTTTCATATTCCCACATTGCCTCTTAAGCCATATGATTTTTCCTCAAAACCCTTACCTGGTGATTTCTTTATTCCGCAACACATGATCTCTTCAGTCAAGAATCTGGACTGGTTATTCCTCATAATAGTGATTCTCTTCCAACAAAACTACATCTGGTCTCAAAACATGATATTAATCCAGAATATAAATTCTCAACATTGAATCATGAAAAGAATTGTGTACCTGAGTTAAACATGGAGGTAAAGCCACTATTTTTCCAATAGATCCAACATTCTCTAGGATTTCATATGGTCCAATGAACCTCAGAATCAAATTTCTCTTCTTACCAAAATGCATCACAAAATTCAATGGAGAAACATTGAGAAAGACATTATCACCTACCTTGGAAGAAATATACTTCCTCTGGTAATCTATATAACTTTTCTGTCTGCTCTAAGCTCTTCTCAAGTGCTTATGAATCAACTGAAATTTTTATGCCATCTCTTCAACCAATTCTGGTTCGATCAACCTCCTTTTCTCTACTTCATCTCAAAAAGCAGGATTTCAACACTGCATCCCATATAATTCTTCCAATGGATCCGTTTGTATACCAGAATGAAGACTGTAATTCTAAAAAAAACAACCCAACAAATATGTTACTCCCAACGTCCCTTTTAATCTAGTGAACCAGCACGTATCCTATCATCTATGGTCTGAATTGTTAGATATGACTACACATATGATTAAGGATGAAAAGATATACTAAAATTTAATTTAGTTTCTGATGACTTATGTTGAAAGCCTTTTGAAAAGATTGAGGTAAACCTATGATAAAGATCTGATACAATGGATAGGGGAACTGCATGTATCCTGACTATCTCATTAACACACAACTAATAAAGTTTATCTAGAGACAAATTATCTTTAATAGGAAAGAAATGAATAGATTTATTCAATATACCAATAATAATACCTATTTCCTAACTTCCTCGAGATTTATTTGGTAATCCCATAACGAAGTCAATGGAAATATTTTCCCATTTTGACGCTAGTATTTGTAAAGGATGAAACATCCCTTTTGGTAACTGCCACTCTACTTTAACCTGTCGAAAAGTCAAACACTTAACAGTAAAATCATAAACCTCTGTTTTCTTTCAATTCCTCTAGTAATAGTCTTGATGATCTCTTTACATCATTGTAATACAAGGATTAACTGAAAATGGAGAACTATGAGCAACACATAACACCTCATTCTTCAATTGTGAATCACAAGGCACAGATAATATCTTTCTGAATCTCAAAATAAAATTATTATCAATGTTAAAATCTACCAACATACCCTTCTAAACCTATACTAAATTCTTCTGCAACTCACTGTCTTCCTTCTATGCTTGCTTAATTCTGTCTGATAGAGATTATTTACTGACACCTGAAACAATATAGAAGAATTTATTATACCAAAAACTTCTATGAAAATATTCATCATGTATTTAATCAAAGGATCTTCTTATAATGCAACAAGGTTAATATAGAATAAATTTTTCAGCTCAAAGCATCTACAACATTATTTTCAATTACTGAAAGGTAACGAAATGTGCAATCATAAACCTTGATTAATTCTAATCATCTCATTTGACTCATGTTTAATTCATTCTGAGTGAATATATAATTTATACATTTGTGATCACTATATATTTCATACATTACTTTATAAAATTATGCCCCCAAATTTTTAAATAAAAAAACAGCAAATTCCAAATCATGTGTCATGGTATTTATCTCCTAAGGATTCATCTCACATGATGCATAGGCATTTACAAGATCATTCTTTTTAAAGATACACCCATGTCCATTCAATGAAGCATCACTGTATATAATAAAATCACCATTTCTAGAAGTTAATTCTAAAATAGGATCATTTAAAAATCTTTTTTCAATTCATTAATACAATCATAACATTATTTTGTCCAAATTAACGAAACACCTTTTCAATTTAACATAGTCAATGGGATAGATAACCATGAAATATTCCCATAAAACCTATGGTAATAACCTTCCAAAAAAGAAAACTATGGATCATCATTATATTTTGGGGTCTTGGCCATTCGTCAACAACTTTTGTTTTAGGGGGATCAACAATTATGCCATTTTTTTAAATAATGTAACCAAGGACTGGAATTTGTTGTAACCAAAACTCACACTTATTGAATTTCCCATAATGTTTATTTCATTTAAAATTTGTAAGAGAACCCTTAAATGACCTTCATGGTTCTTATTAAATTTAGAATAAAACAAAATATCATCAATTAAAACAAGAAAAAACTAATCCATGAACTCAAGTAAACGTCTACTTATAAGATACATGAATACATGAGGTGCAATTTTTAACCCAAAATGAATAAATAAAAAATCACAGTGGTCATATAAAGCACGAAACACTATCTTCAAAATGTCTTCTTCCTTTACTTTCAACTGATGGTACTCCAGTCACAAATCAATCATCGAAATATACTACGATCCCTAGATTTGATCAAACAAATAATCAATATGAGAAAAGTGATACTTGTTCTTAATAGTGATTTTATTAAATGCAATATAATCAATGAAAGGTCTCATTGAACCTTCAATCTTTTTAATAAAAATGTTTGGCACATGCCATGATGATGTTCTAGGACGAATGAATCCTTTATCTAAAAACTCATGTGATTTATTTTTTAACTCTAAAAGTTCAAATTTAGCCATACGATAAGGGATTTTTGAAATTGAATTATCATCATGGGAAATGTCAAAATTAAAATCAACTTAAAGATCAGGTATAATACCATAAATATTATTAGGAAAACCATCAGGGTACTCATTTACCACTTTCACATCATTAATTTGAACAGTTCCTTTATTTTCAACAATATACACAACGTAACATTCATTTCCATATTCTAATAGCTTATTAGTTTCCTGATATGTTATCAAATTTAAGGGTTCATTCTTGTACAAAAACTGAAACTATTTCTAAAAATTAACCTCCTTATCCTTGCAGTTAATCATATCTTGATAAATAGAATGCCACTCCATACAAAAAAAATCAAACTATATTAATGAAAAAAAATGGTTTGCAGGTAGATTCATTCTGTACAAAAAGACATGAAGGTTCTTATAATTTAATTTTGTCACAACATTTCCCCCAATGAATTTACCATAATTTTTGAATTCTTATGTTTATATAGAATTCCCAATTTACTAGAAACAATATTATAAAGGAATGAATGTGTAGACATTAAATCAAACAATACATTGGAATAATCTGAAAAAACAAACATTATACCTGATACTACTTCATTTGATGGACCCACCTCTGTAGAAGTAGTTTCAACAGATTTCACCACCCCATTCTGCCTGTATTATGAAAACTTTCCCTTAGTTTAGTTCTTTGTTGGCACTCATTTTTAAAATAACACATTTCATTGCCCGGAGAACATTTTACTGACTGTAAATCAGATTTTTTCATACCATTAACTAAATCTTTTTTACTGCAATTACAATCCTTATGTCTTATTTTACAACAATGTTATCATTTAAAAAAATTAAAAATACATTCCCCAACATGATTTTTACCACAATTATCACAAACTATGAACTTACGTTTCTTACCATCAAAATATTTTGAAGTGTTCTTCCCTTTTATGTTTTATCTCGATCTCTTAGTCTATTGTAGGTCAAAAAACACTTGATCATCCTAAAACTCCATTTCCACCTTCTAGGCACATCGAACAAGGATTTTATAACTTTTTAAGTAACAAGAATCTAAATCCCATTGTTAATTTGTCTTTAATCATTAGTTAAAATGGTTGATATTACTATCAACATCTCCTATGCAATTTAGAGCATACCTTTCTAGTCTAGTGAAATTTGATTCATAAGTCACCACTGAGTCATCCTTATTCCACAATTCTATGAATTGTTTCTCCATCCTAATATTAACCACCTTGGGAAAAATTTTCTCAAGAAATATACCTTTTATTTCATCTTAATAATGTGCATCAATCTCCTCACAATCGTGATATTTTTCACTATTTCCCATCACTGATCACTTCAAATTCAATACAGTAAACAAAAATATATACCTTTGAATGTTCTGAACACCCCATGACAAAAAAAATCATTTCCAGTAGTTTAATCCACCCATCTACTATAACAAGGAAAGATGATCCTATGAATGATGGAGGATGTTGCCTCATGAAATGATCCACAACTAACATGTTCCCCTATCGTTGATCGGGATGTTCTCATGCATAGACACCACTGCTAGTTATAGCCTGAGTCTACATTGACATCACTTCTAAAAATTGTTCAGTTCTGATACCGACCATCTTTAGTTGCTGATTTGGAAGTTTGTATTCTATCTGATGTCTTCTCATCATAGCTTCCTTGTGTCCTCTATGAAAACCATTCTGAACACAAAAATATCTTAATAGAAGCAACATGGTAATCAGTAAATTCTATATCATTTTTATCATACCTTAAATTAATCAATGGACATTAATTCCACAATATTCTAACTCCTAATGCTGTTTATACCAACATTTGATACCAACTATAAGGATAAATCCTTAAAATATTATATAGTCTTGAATAAAATAAATAATTCACATTGAGGATCTTTTAAATTTTAGAATTTTAGATAATTAGGCCATAACTATTACATTACATCACTAAAATTAAAATGTTGACAATTATACTATGTTTAGATTTTTCCATAAAATAAAAAATCTTAAAAAAGTGTCTGGTCTAGTTCTATTTTTTATACAACATGACTTTTCCTTGATCTAATCATTGACCCTATTCATATTTATGTCATGTGAAAGACATTAGAAAACATGGGATGAGAATGAATATGTTTGTAATGCTTCTAAAATAATGAATGAAAACATTAGTCCATCAAAAAATAATCTTTTCAACATACCTCATGAAATCATAAAAATAGTGAATAAAAACCTAAAAAACAAAGATAAAAAAGGAAACTTGTGGCATCCATAACATAATTACATTCCACCTTTAAAAGCTATGTAGGGAGTCACATTTGAAATACCCATCATAATATATTTTCTAAATCACATCGGAGAAACATTATCTTTTACCTCAATCATGTTACCCAATGCATCAGAGAGTTATCTTGAGCTCACCCACCATAGGTTTATCACGGAACCACCCGTATACCTCAACAATTCCCAAGAACCCTAACGTATTCATAACACATAAAAAAAATAGAATGATAAAATTTCCACTTAATTTATATTTATTGATAGAAAAAACCATAAAAAACCAATTTCAATATCAAATTACTTAAAATAGTATATGGTACTTATTTTTATTTTAAAACACTATGTCTTGTTAAAGAATCCATAGATCAAATAATACTCACGGCCGCAGAAAAGGGAGTTGTCACTGTTTAGATTAAAAGAAACATTTTTTTGTCATTTAGTAAAAAACAACATAGAAAAACATTTTCTTTGAATGAAATGAGATGTTAATGGTGTTTATACAATTTATAAAAAAAATTCATGTATAAAACAAAATATTCCTCACTGAAAGGAGATTAAGACAAGGTCCCTTACTTCGTGTCCGACTAGACATGTTCATTATTTAATCTCTAGAATTATAATCGAAAGATAATTTATGCTTTTTTATATCCCTTTTCAAGTTTATTATTCCTTTTATTTAACTTATTACTATGTTATAAACATTATCTAATAATTTACATTAATAATGTTCTTTTTGCCGATATTTTGTACTTGCGTCAAAAATGAATTTCTTATAATTACAAGTTATTCCTGGAGTCAAACTTCCATTATCTCCAAAATGATATTAATTATTTACAGATAATATATTTCATAGATATTCAATATATATGTATTTATAATAGTATGTAACAATTGGATGTTTGAAATGAATTTCACTGTTTATAGAGAAGGTAAGTCGTACGTACGCATTAATGCTACTTTACTTTCTATTTAATATTTAATAGAATGAAAACATAATTATAAATAGGTATATTAAAATTATATTTTAATATAATATATATAATTTTGGAAACTCCATCCTTTATACATTGCATGTATGGCATGAACGAGTCATATCACTTTGAAGGGGTGGTAGTCCGCACATTCTCAAATTTAATAATCATGTTTACCCATTATAGAAATTATAATAGTTTTCTATAAATGAAAAATAAATAACTATAGAAACATTATAAATATAATATATATCACATATAAATATATTTTCATCTTAATGGCTACCATAAGATGTGGTGGGAGATAATTGAAAAATCATTATTTTCATGAGACATTAGTTTTCTGTCCACATAAACAATATAATTTTTAGCAATTAGATGGAGGTGTGTGTATCTGTAGTTTAAACCCTTATCATAACAAAAACCTAGTATATTGGGGCTACTGGTTTTCTTATAAAATAAAGGAATATTTTAAATTTAGGGGTTTGGAGAAGTAAAATAAGAGAAAATAATTTCAGAGAATATGTTACCTTTGAATCGGGTAACTCCATTAGGTTTGAACCAAAAGGATTTTTAAAATTCCTTCTACCTGAGGTAAGGCTTCTAGGTGGAATAAAGGGATCTAAGGAGATTATGTAACACCCCAGGAAAATAAAGAATATGAAATTTTTATATTTATCCATATTTTTGAATATAATGTGAATATTAATTTAAAGGGAATGCTATGCTTGATGTCGTACCCAATACGCAACAACAAGTTTCATGAAATTCTTACGTTGCACTCTAATAATAAAATAATATTATTTTAAATGGTAGTTAACGCCTTTCCGTTGTATTGGATGTAATGAATATAAATAACTACAAAATGATTATAAATGTTTGTAAAATATTTTTACTTTTATCTAATAAATGTTAGAGGCTTAAAATGCGAATGAATCTAATTTTAATCATAAATATTCTAATATTCTTTAAAAGGTTGATTAACCGCCTTTTGATGATGAACCATTTTTATATCCAGTTGTTGAAAATTTTATATGTTATATTGGACCAAATAAAATCCATCCTTAGAATCGGGAAATCAAAATTTACTTTGTGTAGGTTCTTGTTATTTTTTTGATAAAGTTCATTTTTAATGAATAAGTGAAAAATGTTGTATTTTAATTCAAAACCTCTTTTCAATCTAATTTATATATATGATTATATCATTTTTTGAATTGGTTTTAAAGTTCAATTAGAATATATTTTTACCATTTAATCCAATGGTGGTCATTGGAATTAATTTTACTTTGAATTTGGACTTAAACTAGTGTCGATCTTTTAATAGATATTGTTCCTTAAAAACACATTATTTGTTTTGACAGCAGGAATTAATTAGTAAATTAATTAATGAAAGTTATATGTCTTTAATTTTGAAAAATAGACATCATTTTTGAATTCAGAATATCAAATATATCTTAGGGTGATTTTTTGGTATTTTTCTAAAAAACATCAATTTTTGATGAATAGTGAAACCACTAAGTGGAAGTTAAATAACTAATTTTTCATTTAAATAAAACTGTACCACTTCTGTGATTTGAATTTCAAAAATCCGACATACATGGCTGTAATTGGGATTTAAAATTTGGTTCATTGGGATTAAAATAATTTTTTGGTGAATAGTATCTTTTAAGTTTTATTAATCGCAATTAAAGTTAATTAGTGTAATTTAAGGTAAGGATAATGTTATAATAATATAAAATGACCTTGAAACATGTCCTACACTTATTGGATGAGTGTATATACATCCAATAAAAAAATGTCTTGAAAATGGTCTACATTTTTGTGGATTTATTTTTGATATGACCTTGAAACATGTCCTACACTTATTGGATGTGTGGATTTATTATTGATATGAACTATTATTCTTTTATAAAGTGTATATACATCCCCTTTGATATTCCATATCCATATTATGTCTATACTAAAGTCATCTAAATGTCTTGAAAATGGTCTACATTGTTGTGGCTTATAATTTAAATGTTCATAATGGAAAAGGAATCTTTTATTAAAACATTGTATTAAATGGTTCTAATGATTTATTCTTTTAAAAATTTATCATCCATGTCCATGGTTTAAATTTTTTTTAAGGATTTATTTATAGGGACATGAATGTTTTAAAACCCTTTCAAGTGTTTCGAAGTGGTATGGGACACTTTGATTTCAAAATCTATTTTAAATGTCTTCTTTTAATATTTTCAAAGTATAAAGGGATATTTCACTCATAGAGTTTTAGTGATTTTATTAAATGTTTTTATTTATGATAACATCAAGATGTGATATCTTGTGATTGAAATGTGGAAACTTTATGTTTCTTTTATGCATGTTTTAAGTGTTATGATTATGTTATGGTTCTTGGGAAATTTTTATGAAATCAGGTGTTTCCATGATAAACTAAGGGCAGGTGAGCCAGATAGAGCTCCCTAATGCATTGGGTAATGCGAAGGAGTAAAATGCTAAGGTTTCTCAGAAGAGATTTAGGGAATATACTGTGATGGGTATTCCAAACGTAACCATGAGGGTTACTCCCTACGTAAGAATGTTATGAATGCCTCAAGTTACATTTATGTCTTATGATTTCTATGAGTTATTCCAAAATATTATGATTTAATGAGGTATGTTAAAGTGACTATGTTTTATGAGTAAATTACTATTTCATTGATTTGTATGTATACATGGACTAATGTTTTCTTTTCCGTATTGTTATAACCCTTACTGAGCTTTTTATGCTCATCCCATGTTTTTGACATGTTTTCCAATTGATCTAAAGTGGAGTACGGTCTAAGATGGGATCAAAAAAATGTCATGATGTATAAAACATCAAACTAGATATGACACTTTTGTTCAAGAGTTTATATTTTGTGGAAAAAATGGAAACTAAGTAGATGTGTCTACCTTGTAATCTTTGAGATGTAATAGTTATGTCCTAATTATCTAAAACTCTAAACCTGCAGAGATCCTCAAGGTGAATTATTAATTTAATTCAAAATTTGTAATGTAATAAGGCTGGGTCCTTATAGAATATTTGGGAATATGTTGAATGAGATAGGGGGATTTAGTGGTGTGAGTAATAGGATAGAGTTGATATCTTTTTATAAGGGGAGGACAGGCTCTTTAGGAAAGATTGAAAATATTATTTTATTCTATAATAATTCACGGTTTATAAATATCCAAAACTCATTAAAAGAGAATATAATATGACTCTTGCTTGAAATAAAATCATCCAATAATAATTTCAAAAGTATTTGGATATTGATTTAATTTTTATAATCTTATTTACATAAATCATTCATTAATGAAATTAACACTACATCATTGTTGTGTCATAAATAATTTTATATATATGATGTTTAAAAATTATAAATAAAATACTAGGATTTAGTAAATAGTTTTCTATTTATAATGAATCTTTACAATCAAATATATCAATTATATAAGCTCACATTATAATTTTTTAGAAAAAGAATACATGTTTATGATATATTAAGTTTTACTTTAAATAAAAAGTTATTATTGTAATTATCTTACCCAAATTGTTTTCAAAGGATAGAAAAATCACCCAAGGATTTTATTGGTCATCCGTGACCCATCCAATAAGGTTAGGAAAAGTGTTATGGAAATTTTATATTATAATAATATTATTATTACCTTAAATTACCCTATTTACCTTTAACGGTAGAAAATAAAAGCCAAAAGTTACTATTTACCAAAATATATTTGAATCTTATTGAACCAAAATTTACACACTAATAAAAACCATGTATATATTATTTTCAAAATTAAATTAAAAAAGAGGTAAATTTTCATTTATATGAAAAAGACAGTCTTTTAACTATTACTTAGTGTTTTCACAATTCACTAAAAATTGATGTTTTTCTGAAAAATAATAGAACTTCTGCCTAATATATATATGATATTCCGAATAGAAATAATATTAATATTTTAAAAAAATCAAAACATATATGTTACATAAATTAATTTATAATTTATTCTCATTGTCAAATCAAAAATAGTGTTTTTAACAAATAATAACTATCAAAATATTGACACTTATTTATGTGTAATTTCATAGTGAAATTACTTCCAATCACTAAAATTGGATTATATGGTAAAATAATCATCCAATTACACTTTATACCCCATTAAAAATAAAATCTATCCATATAAATAAAATTGATTACAAAGAAGTTTTGAATAAAAATACAGTATTTTTCACTATTCATTAAAATATGAATTTATCAGAAAAATACAAAAAAATTAACAAAAGTAAATTTTAATGTCCCGATTTTAAAAAAGAATTTTATTTTGTCAAAAAACATATAAAATTTACCATAAATATATTTAAATAGGGTTCTCTGTAAAAAATATAAAAATCGACCCTTTAATGAATATTAGAGTGTTTATGCTTAAAATTGTATTATTTCTTATTTTAATCCTCTAAAACTTATTGAATATATGTAAAAAATTAACAAACATGTATAATCAAATTGTAGTTAGTTGAATTCATTTTCCCTAATACAACCACTATGAGTTAAATTCCATTTAAAATAATATTATGTTGTTATTTTTTAGTATGACTCAACATTTTCTGCAATGTTTGATTTCAAAGTGACTTGTTGTTGTGTATCAAGTAAGTCAATGAACATAGAATCCCCTATAAAGTAAAATTAATATTCAATTCAGAAAATTTAATTAATATTAAAATGTATTATTATTCATTTACCAGGGATATTACACACACACACACCCATATATATATATGTGTATATAAATATATATCTATGTATCTATATTTATAATTTTCAGATATAATTAATTAGAGAATTTGTTTTAAATTTTTCAGCTAAGATAATAATTTGAAAGGTAAATCGTTTTCAAAGGGAATGATTGTGTTCAAAAACATCATTTTATGTGTAGGTTATTTGTCTATATATATATACACATATACAACTATCTATTATTTATATATGTGTGATAAGGTTTTTGAATTAAATGATTAGTTTTAAAGACAATGGTTTCATTGTGTTAAATTATTTTCAATTTTCATGATTTTTATTCATATATATATATATATTACATATAAATATGTATACATGATCAACCATGAAAATAATGGTTTTCATTAAAAATCATGTGTTCTCATGTGACTAAAACTCTTAATGTAAAGTGGGAAACAATAATAAAACCCTATTTTGTTATTGTGTGCCATAAATTTATAAAAGAGATATTATTTTGGCATTACATATTATTTCTTGTATATAAATTATGATTTTTTGTGTAAACACATAATTTTCTAAATGTTTCCATGAATGGATTTAGGTTTAGACAATCATTTTATGTGAATCTCTAAATGGTCACATTTTATGAGATAATACAATCATTTTAGTAGAAAAAGTGTTCTTTCTTGTCCATACATGACATTTATAAATTATATATGGCCATTATTTAAAATATAACTAAAATACCATTAATTTTTAGATTAACGGTGCATTTTTTACATTATCCACTTTATTAATGATTTTCAAATAAAGGTATTTATATCAATTGTGATATTAAAATTTTATGGGTTTTCATTGAACAATTTATGTTCATCATTTTGTTCTATTTTGATACCATTAAATTAATTACTCAAAATTTTTAGTAATTATGTTTACAGTATGGGAAATGTTATTTCTTTGGAAAAAAATTATGATGTCTATTTTTAACCCCATTTATACGAGGAATGAATTGTACTTAATATGTGTTGAATGGGGGCCGCTATATATCCTACATGCATATATAGGTCTTAGGAGACAAATAGTGTATTGGAATAAGTCCATGAGGGTATGGTTATGTATTATCTTGGAATGAGGCCTTAACGGTATAGTTATGATGTCGAGAATTATGAATTCATTCGTTATAAATCCTGTACATGACCATCCATGGGATTATTTGACTAATAGGATATCCATGGTAATGAATCATTCTCTTATGAACATTTTTATGGATTTATTTGACATGTTTTTATTCCAACTATGTGATGTTAAACATTATATTCTCTAAATGTACATGTTATAATGATTTATATTTATTTATATATGTATATGTATAACAAATCATTTATAAAGAGGGATTAATATTTTGTTTCCAATATATAAACAATGGTTAGAAATTTATTTATTACTTCATGGCTTACATTTATGCGTTAATTTATAATTGATATCAATTTATGTGAAGACTCTAAAGATTTAATAATTATTTTCAAAATTTGTATCTACAGCCCTTGTATGTCATACATAATTATGTTTAGCCATTACCGAACATAAATGTGTCATTAAAAGTATTTTTATTTATATGGGTACATATTTTTTTCGAATTTCATTTGTTAATTTCAATTAATTACTTCAATTTTTTAGAATGGTATTATCCAATAAATGAATTTTAACTCACTACTAGAAATTCTGGTTTCGGTTCCCCCTAAAACAGGTGACCACCTATGTCGGTAATTATTGATAAAGAATAGTGACAACTTTTTTGGCCACAAACCTTATAAGAAAAAATATATATATCACCCTCTATTTTCCTTTTTTAACTCCTCCCCCCCCCCGAAATTGTAACCCCTCCAACCCTTCCCCCTTTCACCTCCACCTCCCTTACTAATCGTCGCCCCTCGATCGTCGTTCGCCACAAACCCCGAACGCACCCCCACCAACAACACCAGTTGCTGACCCTCCTTCACTGGCCACCTAAACTCTCCCCTACCAACACTTATCTTCCCCTTTTCCACTTACTCCAGAAAACCCTATCCTCGGCTGAATACCCACCAACCATCTCCTTCATCGCACCCATCTCCGGCTCTATCTCCATCGGTCCCTCTCACTCGGCTCACCCCACCCTCCTCTTCCAACTCCAACTGCATCTCCCTCATCACACTCTCGCTCATGAAATATCTACCCATACTCCTCCGATCGAGCCTCGATCATCCTTGTTCTCTTATCCAGAGTTCTGTGTTGTCGTTCTACCATAATAGCCACCATCATTCATGTTTCTAATGACCTTAAACACTATATCTTGAAGATTTGTAATTCAATCCCCAATTAACTAATTCTTCCTCACATTTCCTTAAATTGATACCTTTTCCCCAACTAATTTTTACCAAATTGTGTTTTTAATTACTGATTTAATGAAAATCTGGTTAATTATATATGTTCGGTTTTTTTATTTTTTATTCAGTAAGAAAATATAATTATTGCTAAAAATGATGTTTTTAATGTTAAATAATTCAATTGATCGTTCTTCTAAATTATTTTTAATTTTTTTTATTTATCAATATATTATTTGTTTACTTTTATTATATCACTAATTGTTATTTAATTTTATTATTTAAGTATGTAATATTTATTAATTATTTCATTTTAATATATTATTTAATTAATAAATGTTTCATCTTTAAAATATTTTTTTTAAATAAATTAATTATTTGTATCATTTATTTTTAATTAAATTCCTTTTTTATCATTTTTTTATTTAGTTAATTAAATAATTAGTCTATTTGTTTTGGGTTCTTTTTTACATTTATTAATCATGTACATATTATTGTTTCTATTTATATGTGTTTGAAAATTTCATTAAAAGGAGTTTTCTGTTCATGTAAAAAAGTATACATTAAAATAAGAATAGCTATAAATAATTAAATATCCTTAAAATATGATGACCATGTTGCTTGTGAAGTATTTTATTATTTTGGATATATTGAAGTGCACATGTGATTAGTCGGTATATTTTGTAAACATTTTTTGTTATATGATATTTAATAAATTTCTATTATTTTATGTCTTGTGTAAATGTTACTTCTGGTTATACAAATTTTAATGTGGACAAGAGTAGGATTTATCTTCCAAATGAAAAATCTAAAGAATATTTTGCGGGAATTATGCATTTTATTCATTTAACCGTAGGATTTAAAAGTTTCTATAATATTTGTCTACATAGAAAATGTGCAAACATATACCAATTCACATGAGATACCATGAGTCAAAAACTGTTCTTTAATCGATTTATAAAAAATTATTAGAGTATGAATTGTCAGGGGGATGAATATATTCGTTTTTATAATAAATAAATAGTATAAAAGGATGTTTATGTGAGGATAAATGATTTGATTCATGAAATGAATACTAAAATGGTATGTGGGTTGTCTCCTGAAATAAATGGAATCAATAATAATGATACCTATGTGATAAATATCTGCCCTGGTGCAGATCGTGATTCGTTGAGGATTTGGGAAATATTGGATGATGCAAAAACTGAATTATATTCCTGGTGTACATATAACTATAAATTGTTGTTTATCATGGAGTTGTTTCATTTGAATACATTGAATAAATGTTCAGAAACATCATTCAACATTCTATTAGTGTTAATGTAAAATTCACTTCCTAGAAACATTATGATTCTAGAGTTGTATTACCATGCTAGTATGATGACAGAGAACATAGGTTTTACATATGAGACAATAGATGCATGTGCAAAAAATTATAAGATGTTTATAGAGGAAACAATCCTTTTTTATAGTTTTATAGTCTATGGAGCTTCTAGTATGAATGATAATTGTGGTAATCAGACACATCCAAGTCAGACTGTGAAATAAGGAAATATGTTTTTCGGGAATCAAATGTGTTACATTTCCCTGAAGCAGAAGATGAAACTATTGTTTATGGAATTATTGTTTCTAATTTAATGATATGGAATTTTGAAAGATATAAGGAAAGTGATATTCTAACCCACACATAATACTCTTGTTCATGGAAAGATTTTGATCATACATACCCTAAATTTGCTAAAGAGGCTCGTAATTTCCGATTGGGCTTGGAAACAGATAGTTTCAATTGATTTAGGTCTATGGTTGGTCTATCTCAAAGTACAAGGACCATGGTGTTGGTTCCATATAATGTTGATCGTAATGTACGATTGGGGTTGGAAGTATATGATTTCAATTCAATTAGGTCTATAGTTGGTGCAACTCATAGCTCATGGCCCATTGTGTTGGTTTCATATAATCATTCATTGCAACTTTGTGTGAAACACCAATTTTTAAAATTTCCAATCTTATTTATTGACCTAGAGGTTTAGGGGATAAGAACAATTTTCTACTATCGACAATTGGTTGATTAGTTGATTGAATCTTGGGGAGATCGTGTGATGACTTATGATAGTGAGGAAAATGAAATGTTCAAACTACATTCTCCTTCATTAGGGATAATCAATGACTTCCCATATTTTGAAAATTTATCAGGCCAGAGTATGAAAGGGGATTTTCCTTCCCTTATTGTAACAAAATAAAAAATTCTATACAGCTTAAACATTAGTAATATGGGCATACAGGTATGATAGATGTTTTCACCCCCCTCAGCACAGGTTCAGAAAGGATGGAGTGTTATTTGATTGTTCTAGAGAGTTATACCCATCACAAAAGATCATGATATGATTAGAAATATTATCACATATTGAGCATGAAAACATACACATGGTTTATGAGTTTCGTGATTTGGTGTCTCATCCCTTACCTAATATTCGAGGTGTGGGAAGAAAGTGAAAAAATAATTGGAAAAATAAATTCCTTTTTATAATCTTCCTTATTGGAAAACTGAAATTCGAATGTATAATCTTGATTTCATGCAAATTGAAAAAAATGCATGTGATAATATATTGTGGACCATTTTAGGTGACATTGGAAAATAAAAGGGCCCTGTTAATTCAACGTGTGATTTTGAAAATATTGTTTAAGGAAATAGTTGAATTTACAGTTGGTTGAGGAAAGTAAAAAATATATTCATGTTTCATATTATACAATACATAAAAATGAGAAAGAGATATTTCATTCCAATTTGAAGATGCTCAAGTAGTTTGGTGGTTACTACTGTAATGTTTCAAAGCATGTGATGATGATGAGTAGGAAATAGAAAGGGTGGAAAAGCCATGAAAATTATATACTACATAAGTGGTTTATTCTAATTGCAATTTTTTATTTTTATGGCCCAATTTTGTTCAACCATTGATTGAGATGAGAAATTTTTTAGATAGGTTTGTCTATGAAATCAATGAATGAATGATTTAAAAAAATATAGGAAAAAATTGAATATAAAATTTGTCACATTGAGAAACTATTTCTCCCATCATTTTTTGATTATATGGTTCACTTTATTGTGCACATGACCGATGAATAAATTACTTGTCATTTATTGGAATTCCAGTAGATGTATACTTTTTAGTGATATGTTAATACATTGAAATGATTTGTTTGCAACAGATCTCATCTGATGGAATCAATATCCAATGGTTATTTCATGTATGATTGTAAAACATTTTGTGAATAATATCATATACATGATGATACAAAATTAGATTACACCTCTCAGATTCACAATGGTCTATTTGGAGAAGGAACTATATTTGTTATGGACAACATCAAGTGGGTAAAATCACATCGATATTTCTTTTTCAATACTGAATGACTTGCACCATTAATGAAATTTGTCTATAATTAATTTTATTGTTTAACTTTGACATGTTATTTTTTCATTTATAAAGTTGATCATTTAAATGTCACATTATAATTTGAAGGAAACACATTAATGATTTAAAATAATAGATGTCTTGAGCGAGTGACTGTAAAACTCAACAATATCATTATGCGTCATTTAATGATTCGTTCAAGGATTTTGTACATATATATTTATATTTATTATGAGTGAAGTATAACAGTAATTTATGTTAGCAATAATTATTATTTAATTTGGTGAACTATATAGGATCATAACCTATAGATGTTAGGTGACACCACACTAACTAAAGAATTTAACCAACTAGCTAAGGGTCCAAATATAACAACTCATCACTATAATGCTTTAGATACTAATGGATTTCAATTTCTCATTAAAGCTATTGATGAAAAATGAGAAACAAAAAATAGTGGCATCAGTTGTCCAATCATCGATTCTGGTGATTACTATGGTCAATTGAAGGACATTATTGATGTTGTATATGAACACAGGTTTAAATACATCTTCATAAAATGTAATTGTTTAAATCTAGTCTACATTACTAATGTAGATCAATATTGGTTTACATTGGTGAATTTAAATATTATTTTTTACAGAAACTAATTAGTTTGTAATGAACCAATAATTTTGAAATCAAAGAAGAATATGTTTTTTTGTTACCTTGCCATCAAATTTGAATTGGAAAATTTTTGTGAAAATATCCCGGCGAAGAGTGTTTAAAATTAAACGAGATAAACTAGAGACGGCTTCCTTTATTTAACAACATCATGGTCAATATAAAATAGTTCAACAAGAAGAATATATTCATTATGTTATAGAGACTATTGAGGGATAAATAGTTGGATTTAATTTTAATGAAAGGTGAGATAGCTTTCTTGCTCTTTTGTTTAAATTTTTTTTTAAAAACTGAATAAGTTTTTTTGAATTGTTTAACTTTTTTAAATTTATTATATTTTATTCCATATTTCAATTTTCAAAATAAATTAATCTGTCTAGATAATTATCAATAGAATAATCTATTAGTAATTATTTTTATGCCTACAATAATGTTAGTGTAATCGGTACTATATTTACTTCATTTAGTATAACTACATGCAACTAGGGCTTATTCCCTTAGGATAAATTAGATCAGCTATGTAGATAAGTTCATGTAAGAGTACCATTATTGTTTTTTGCCTATGTTTTAAAAATAGTAACTTGTGTGATTATTTTTTATTAAATTGAATAATATAAAAGTGTTCCCCAATGAGTTTCATCCATTTTGTATGGATAAATGTGATAAAATGTGGAATGATTATAAAAAAAGAGTCAAGAGAGATTACTGGGTACCAAGTGTTGGGGGACCATACATTTTTGAATTAGTCGCAAGAGGTTTTCTACTATCTCATTGGAATGATATAATATCATATTGTTATACTGAGGTTATTGTTGTTAGTTTATTTATTTTTATTTATATATTTCAAATTTTGTTTATAATTTTATATATTTGTAATTTAAATTAAAATATTGCAGGTGGTGTCGAAATTTCATTCTGAGAATCGTATGAAGCAGGGACCACATCCTAGGATTGGGACTCATCACTTGTCCCCGATTCGATATAATGTACTTGTTATTCAATTTTTTAATTTATTAATTAATATGGTATTCTATATAATATTTGTATTTATTGGTATACACATATGAGAGCTAGGTGCACTGAGTGATAAAATAACGATGTGGAAGATGACTCGTGATCGATGTGATTCAGATGTCGCAGCTCCAATAGTATGTTCTTTTTCAAATTTTAAATACATAAATGCATCATTATATAAAAAAATATTTATATTTAAATATTATATGAGTTAAATTTGAATTTGAGTAAATGCAGCTTCTAGAGGACCAGTAACAACTTTCCATGAGAAGGAATGAGATATTCCATCGCATTATTGGTTGTGATGGACGTGGCTGTAGTTTAAACTATAGAGAAGGGACTCAACATTCTATAGTTTGACATGATAAGGTTTTGGATCCTATTGTTTCTCGAAAGAAACAATATATGACCTATTGAGAGGCACGAATGCATGTTTCTGAGGAGGTAAATTCACAGTTTATGGTTGAGGTTAGAACATTGTTGGAATATATTCATCGGTGGGATGGTGTAGCATATCCTATAATGCATGTTTATATGGGGTTTACTTATTTATTTATTTTTTTATAATTGTTTTTAATATATTCATAATTTTTATTTTTTGTAGGCCCATGATGCATCATATAGAGGTAGCAGCAATGGACCCGCATTATCCATCAGATTCAGGAGGTGTGTTTGTTTTATTTTTCATTTTAACTTGATTTACTACATGTAATTGTCAATATTTAACAAATAAATTTTCTATGAAGATATATTATCTTTGATTTGAATCAATTTATTATCTAGTGATGATTTCTTTTGGTAACAAAATATAAACTGTCTTTATTATTCTATATATATATATATATATTAACCTAATATATATGATTGTCTTGTATTTGTTTTTCTTACTTTTTTCTTTTGAATGTTATTTTATTTTTATCGAGATATAATATTTTGATTTATTTAGATGTGTTTTTACTAATGGAGGATTTCAATCTATTTGGAGGATGAATGTTTTTCATTTCAAGTTTTTGAGGATATGCTCTTTCGGCTGTTCGGATGTGTCTTATGATTTTTCTTGGTTTTGGGTAGTGAGTATGTATTTTTTTATCATCAGTGAAATTTTTTTGCAGTTGGAACGGGTATGGTCACATGATCCTCAGTGACCACTAAGAGGTCACCATTAGGTTTTTAATGGGCATATAGAGACAACCTATGGTGGTTTCTAATCACCTTTAGCATTAGGGAAACATGAAACTGCCATAGGTGGTTGGAAAGTTGTCTCTAATGGCCGTTAGTGACCGCTTATGGTACTCACTAATGCCATTATTTATAGTAGGGACTCTTTAGAAATCATGATGACTTGTTATGTGAAATTTATTTTCTATATAAAAAATTATTTATTGTTTTTATAAATTTTCATGGAAATGTTATAAATGATTTTATTTGTTTATTTTAAAACCCCTTACTAGGAATTTTAAATGATCACCATATATTTTAAATTCATTTTTACAGTTTATGTATATTTTTACAGTGATTTAATTTTCTTTGGGAAGGAACCACACTGATGTTTATTTTTCCACAGTTTTGAGAAATTGAGAATGTTGTATCTAATTCTCCAAATCCTAGACCGGTATAGATAATCTATTTTGTAATATGATGTGAAATTCTATACTTACATTTATAAAAAAAAATGCATATTTTAGCACCATCTCCTAGAATCTTGGGTCAGAGCGTTACACCAATGGAACTCTATCAATCAACACATGTCCATTGGATGGATAAAACCATAAAATAGAAGTGATGAGGGACTTCTATCCATGTTATTTTTGGAAAACAATCATTGATGGAAATATAATTCCATTTTAATAATTATTCTCATTACAAATAATTTTACAAACATAAATCTATATGAAAAAATTAAATCATCAGGTTTGTGGTAATCGATTCTTGATTGGATTTTTTAGTAAAATTTATTATCCACAATATTTTAATTTTGTGGAAAAATTATAAAAAATGAATTATGTGAAGAATGTATCAATCATTTGTAGAAAACAAATATTATTATTTTATATTAATGATATGATTTATTTCCAATGTATATTTGATTTTTCCCTAATTTCATAGCATCACAAATGATGTCCACTATAGAAATCTTCTCATTATACCATATATGTTCTGTGGATAATCCTAGTAGAGTATCAGACCATAGAAAATATAGATAGATTGTGTTTAAAAATCAATTAAATTCAATAAATTAACAAATTAAATTAATAAACATTCTTCAACTATCATCATCTCAATGACATTGGGATTTATTTTATAAAATACCTCTACAAAATTCTATTTATGGATGCCATTTTGATATCCACTTGATATATATTATAATAAAATTGATCTATTATATAATTATATTTATTAATAGACATTATCACTATAAATTTTGAAATGGATTCATTATTTTTATCTGGATAAAATTATTTATAAACTCCTTCCACCAATTAACAATTATAGGTAGGAAATTTACAATTAATAATAATTTTTATATCCAAAAATTAGTTGAATTTGTTGGGTCTCACACCATTAGGTGATTCCACCATGTTCTAAAAATAATATTTAAATATATAGTTGATCATATATTCCAAAAATATTATCCATTTCACATAATTAAAACTATAAAGATCCTCATAGTAGGTATTCAGTTCACCTACAATGAAATAAATATTATCTGGATTTTCCTTAATAAATTTAAATCACTTGGGAAACTAACAAATCTTACCAGACCACAGAAGTTGTTTTGAAAAATGAGTTGACTGATCATTCATAAATCAATTTAAATGGATCAATATACCTCTTAATAAAAATTACTAAATTTATTTCATGAAATTATAAAATATTCAACCTTACTCTTTCTACAAAAAAATCACATCTATTTCCTTTTATGGAATAATAAAATTAAAACCATAACATCAATGTGTTAACTATGTATTTATAAATAATAATATATTATTCCTTTGATATAAGCCACAAAAAAATCAACTCAAGGATGAGTTTATCTAAATAAAAATGTTTTACATTTTAATCAAAAACCTAAATTCTCATAAAATAAATTTTAAAATGATTTCCATCTAACATTTAATATTTTTTATTATTATCTAGATTTGGTGGATTTCAGTTAAGTTGGAGTCCAAAATTCTCAAAAGAATAACGCAAACACCTATGAAGAAGATCACAATGACTCATCATCAATAAACCATTTCAAACATGTAACGATCTATCATATCTAACAATCTATTCCTAAATTTTGTTATAGGAGGAGTGATTTGATGAATAGTTTGAGAATATCACATAGTAATTGTGTATTACTTGTTCAAATATATACTACCTTGATTTAATGGAATATTCTAAATAAATTTGACTATTTTAATCTTTTATTTTTTTTAAATATGAAATAGTTTTATCAAATGTTTGAAACTATTGTTTCAATAAAAATATGTACACATAAAAACTATAGTCACTAGTAATGTTAATGAATTACGTAAAGGTAGAAAATTCTTACTGATATTCCCTTTATTCGTACTACTAGATCAGTTGATAAAAAATAATCCATATATAAAAAAATTATTCGTACTCATGATACCAACTTTTAATAATCTATAATTAAAATATAAAAAATTAATGTATTTAATATTATAGAAATGTCTATTTTTTTCTATACATATGATAATTATAAAAAAAAATTAACATAAAAAATCTATATCATTCTCACATAACATATGTTGATCCCATTACAACATGATTTTATTATTCTATTTTACACCATTTTCATATCCCATATAATTCATCACACCTGATTCAATTTTTATGTATCATATATATTACTCATCTTAATAAAATTTTGAAATATAATCATAATTTTGGTGAGCACAAACTCTCAATATGGGTAGTGTACAATGGATGTTTTCATAGTGGAATAATGTGTAAATTTATATAGTGAATAACCATTAATTATGAAAATGCGTTGATTTAAAAGATTCATTAATTTCATTTTATTTTTGATACTCTTAAACACCCATATTTTTTACTAATAAATTTTCATTTATGTTATTTTTTGGAATATATTATTCACTGAAATATTTATTTTAGAATTATATTCAAACCATTGATATTCGAGGAATTTTCATTGATAATTTCAAAACATGTTTCAATATATTTTACCAACATTTCTCATACAATATGTATACAAGAGTAACATATGGAATCATGACATTATTTAGAATCATATGGATAGGTCATATAACCTTAATTGTTAGGAATGTATGGTTCATGAACCCCATGTTTGATAGAAGTCCGACATTTGAGGAAACACATGTTTAGTACATCAACCCTAATTTTATAATAAACCCTTCATTTTAAACCCAATATTTTGTGATTTTTCATTATATATAGGAACCCATATGTTTGACTAATTGATGATAGAGTATTAAATCTATGTTATTTTTAGAGATTTATGATAGAGTATTGGATGGCATAAATTTCTATTCAAATATCAGATACAAATGAACCAAAGGCACATTATTAATGATTTAAAGGCACATATGAAAGGTTCCAACCTCTCTTGAATGTTTTTGAATTCAAATAGTAATGATATATTTTGAGTTTTTTCATGATTTATTTCAAAATAATTTTTTTGAAAAAAATTTATAAATATCAAAACTCACTTAATCGAAACAAGAGATCAATATATAGAAAACTCTATATATATTAAATAATGAGTGTCAATGATTTCAGAGATAACTATAATGATATAAATTTTTTGATCTATCTTCCCAATATTAATAATATTTCTATTATTTTTGTAGGTACTACAATACATTATTGTAACATCTTATTATATTAGAAAAATTAAGCACCTTTTAGAGATACAAGTTAGACAAATACTTGTTTAAAAATCTTTATGCTGTTTCTATAATTTTTTATAGAAATAATACATGACTTTGATGATGTATTTTTATATTGTTCATTATTAATGATCGGAATACATATTCAATTTATTAATAAAATTGTGGTTTTTAATCTTTATCATTAAAAAAGATTATCATTATTATTTTTTAGAGTTTGATCTTCACATATTAATTTATGTTTTTTTCATATTCTTTCACTCAGATGAGGATTTATGGTTCCCTATAAATGATCCAGAAAGATTTGTAAAGTCCTATTATAAAGGTGTCAACTCCATGAAGTCATTTATTGATTAATGTTCTTAGGATAATAGAACCTAGTGAAAATCACCATGCATGTGGATTTTATTATTAGTAGAGTGTTCTAAGAGATCATTATTCCCTAAACCATTATAATTATATATGTTTATTTTCATTATTTTTTCCAATGCATGCAATTTTATAGATAAAATAAAAGAAACTATTATTAATAAAAAGTAATTTTTTGAATCTTTGAATGCTTATTAAAACTAAAATACATCTCCCATCTTATATCATTTCCTTCATTATTAGCACACGGACCTGAAAATCAGTATCAATGGTAGGGATCTACTAGTATATTTTCATCATGAAATTTGGTTATTTTATATCAACTATTGTCATCAATGTAAGGTCTCTAATTATATATATAATTATTGTAAATTCATGAATAATTTTCATTCATTATGTTAATGAGAATATATATTAAAGGTTTGACTAAATCTGGAACATTTTTATAAAAATTTTCATCATAAAAAAGTTGTATCCACTGGTTATTCAATACATTTATTGGCTCTGACAATCATGATATAAAGATTTAGATGAATACATAATAAAATTGATGGTTTTCAGATAATTTATTTAAATGATCCATACTTTGTAATCAAATAAAGATAATTTTATAGGCTGTTAATGCCACATGATAATTTATTTAAAAAATAATACAATATGGTTTTCATTAAATGTCGTTAAACTATATGAAATCTTTATGGGTGGTTTGTATGATTGGAAAAATAAACTGGAATTTTAATATGATATCAAATCCAATGATATGAATTTTATTGTGTGTATTTTAAGGACTAATGAATTCAATTGTGTATCTCAATGTTCCACACCATATGAGATGTGATGACTATTGTAGTTTCCTATAAAAGAAATACAGATATCCAAAATATAAAACTCACTACTATGAAATTGTTGTTTGATACTTTAAAGACGAGGGAGGGTGAAACAAGCACTCAAATTAATGGATGATTGGTATATATTGACAATACTATTGCATATTTGGGAATCCTATTTTCAAATTTGGAAATAGTTTTACAAGTAATCAAAGTACTAACAATTGAATGGAATGAAATATCAATACCTATAAAAAAATTACATCTATGAAAAATTTATTTATGTAGTAACTCATTCAAACTATAATAATGTATGAAGTTGAGATATAGGTTGAAGTTAAAACTAATATGAAAATTTTAGAGTATTCTCTAAAATAT
This sequence comes from Viscum album, assembly GCA_963277665.1. Lineage (NCBI taxonomy): Eukaryota > Viridiplantae > Streptophyta > Magnoliopsida > Santalales > Viscaceae > Viscum > Viscum album. Next base: position 1,346,408,017 of record OY728164.1, read on the forward strand.
AGTATGAATGAATCACCTTATTAAAATCAACAATATTTTTATATAAATTTATTTGATATTTCTTTGAAATTCTAATTGTTTTACATAATGAAGAATAAATGAACTGAGGAATATAGACGTTGTGAATACAAGGGAAAAATTCATACATAGGTGAAAAATCCGCTATTAAAAGAAAAAATATTGGCTAACTAAAAAATAAATGTCACGAATGTTTTACATTCTACATGGAGTATCACATTTTGTTCGTAGGATGAATCTTCTTCAGATTGAAATACTAAGCATAAAAATAAAATGGATTGACTTATTGAACATACAAATCATGATATATAATCCTTTTAACTTCCAAAACCTAGTTGCGATAAACTATATTATGATGAATTAGAAAAAAAATTATGTTATAAGAAAATTTTTAATTAACATAGAAATGTTTTGAAAAGTTATGATATTATTCTTTTAGATAAATAAAATTTGGAAAAGCTTGTTTTAGATTTTAAATATACTTTTTCTAAAAAATATTTTGATTTTAATGACACTAGAATTAAATAACTGTCGGCTAAAGATGATAATTTAAAATGAGTCCCTAGTATTCTGATAAAAGGATAAATATACATAAATGAAATCATTGGAAAAAATAATGTTGTGAATGAGAAATTTTAATGAAAAGGAAATGATGAATGACTAAAACTGTATAATAATAATTTTTTTCTAGGTTTAAATTGAATGAATAGATACAATGTTAAATGATTTCATTATAGTATTAAGGGTCATTATGTAGATTTTTATTTTCTTATAAAATGTAAAATTTATAGTGTTAATAATGTTTTTTAATTAATTTTTTATCTATAATAATGATATTATTAATCAAAATAAACATGTTTTTTTAACGATTTATTTTTTTTCTAACTTTACTGGACCCAAAAGCGTAACGGTAAATAAAAATTCTATTAATTTTTAGGGTTCTTCCAAAAACTAAATTGTTAAATATTTATGTTTTAGATAGATAGAAATATGTGAAAGAATCTTAAAAATATTGAACAACAATGACGTAGTAAATTATAAACAATTCCCCAATTGTAAATTAACAAATCCAAGAAATATTTTGTTTTAAATATTTATATACATCAGGTAAATTAATTTTTTATATAGGAAAATAATGTTATCTATAATAGTTTAATAAAGACTCTTCAATAAAATTTAAATATTTTTTATTTTATACTGATTAAATTGATGACTTGTAAAAATTATAAATGATTTATATTTAAAATAAAGTATCACTTACAAATGTATAATTTTTTGTTTTTGAAATCCTTTATATTTATTTTTATTAATTTTTTTCTGTTCAAGAAAACAAAAATAATTTTCATTTGTAATATTCTATGATTTTTCTGTATTTTTCAGCTAAATAAAATGAAAATTCATATCCATGGTGTCAGAACCTAGTGTGTCTTATCCTTCAAGAAACTATTAAATTATGATTTTATTATCATTGCATTATTTTTTAAAAATGTTTTTGTAATATCCTAAAAATAAGGATGATGATTTCAAGTTCTTCATGTTCATAAGAAAATAGTTCTTCTAAAGGGATAAAAGGTAACCCATATATTTTATCTATTTTATATGTTGAATATTCACATTAAAAATCATCTGATGTAAATAATGAGGTTCAATGTACTAAAGAAAAGGAAGTCTCTTCTTACCAAAAATATTATGATAGGATTATACTCAGTGTTGACACATTAAATAAAAAAAAGTACAACTATAAGATGATATAAACGCATCTAAAATGTCATATGAAACTTTTACGGAATAATTTGTATCAAAAATGGCTTTTTATTTATTTCAAAATGATTTTCATAATGTGAGAAATACATTTATCTTGAATGATTAATTTGAAAATTTCAATGTATAAATAATAATAAAAATGGAGTTTCAATGAAAATAAAATTTTACCAAGCTAGACCATTACGGGAAGAATCTATTTCTAGTTGAATAGTGTTAATATTCATCATATCAATAAACAACATATGTTCATAATAGATTAAAAATAATATAATTATTTTAGTCATTTCTAAGTTATAATGTTCATTGTTAGTATATTTAAAATTATAAGTCTATTTACTTTATATTTATTATAATACTAAATTTACTATTTTTAAAATAATTTTTTTTTGGAAAAAAATTATTATTTTTTCACTATGAGGAATATTCATTGAAGTATTGGGAATGTATTTTAGTGTATTCTAGAAACACTGTTCATACCCTACGTGTTCAAGTACAATGTATGGAATCAAAAATATGTTGGTTAAAACACATATATACCATACACACCTAATCGTTAGGAAATTATGTTTTGAGAACCCTTCATTTTGATACAACATTAGGTTTGAGGGAAAAATGTATGGAACATGAACAATAATTTTATAATAAACTATACTTTGTCAACAAAATATTTTATGTTTTGTCATTATGTTAACGAACCCAAAATTTAACTATTTTGTGACAATGTTTTAATTCTATTATATTATCTAGGATTGATTCAATATTCTTGGTATACTTAAATATCTACTCAAATATCACATATGACAAAATTAAATTATCCCAATGATAGATTTAAACCCTCCTATTCGTTGATGTAATTTTATTATTATTATTGGAAGTTACATCCTCTCTTGACGGTTCATGAAATCAAACATTCCGGATTTATTGTGCGATATTTCTGGAGTCAGTTCAACATAGATATTTTCAAAAAAAATTATCAAGACACTCCTAATATGTAAAAGATAAGAGTATATATAAAAGTTGGTATACATACAAAACCACATGTCATTTCATACATAGCTACACTTTGGATGCATACATGTTTTGATCTATACTCTCAATGTTGATGTTTGTTATGTTATTGTTGTTGATGATATCATTATTACTACACCTTTTCATTACATATTATTGTTTAAGATTGATGGATTTTTCTATATTGTTGTTTATATAAATAATACATGGTGTTGAAAATATTTTTTTCTATTGTATTTTTTTGATGAACTGAATACATCTGGATATTTTTTCTACAACTATAAATATTAATATATATTATAAAAAAATCAATATATATTCATTTAGTGTAATTTTAGATTCTTTGACTCAATAAAGGTTAATTTTTATCTTCTTTCTCTAATTTTTTGATTTATGATTCCATGTCACAATATTATAATGCTATGTAATGTATTTTTGTAAATGTGTCAACTACATACACATAGTTGTTGATTAATGGTCCTTGGATAAGTGTGCCTTATGAAAATAACCAAGGACAAGGGGTAGATCATTAGTAGAGTAGACTAATGGAACTTTTTTCCCTGAATAACTATGAATCAATGAGTTATTCTTCATTATTTGTTTCCACATCTATCTCTACATTGAGAGAAAAGGAAAGTAATTTTGGTTAAAAATAGAGTTGTCTCGAAACTATGATTATTTTGAAATACATAATTCTCCCATGCAATATTATATTATTTTCTTCATTATTAGAATCCCAACCTAACAAAAAAATGTTCTATATAAATAATAACATGACAATATAATATACCAATTATTAAAAAATATGTATTATTATAGTTAAATCCCTAAAGATAATATTAGTAAATTAATGAATTGATCAAAAAAACAATCCATAATGAAAAAGAGATAAAAAAATCAATGATTCAATCATTTCAATCATGAACTCAACTATGAAATAATATATTCCTTCATATACTTAAATTCATGTTACATATTATCAGGGATTAATATATACATTATCATTATATTGGATAAAATTCACCATTTGATACATATTCTATTTTAACTCATGAGATCCTAACCAATGCATTGAGAATCAATGTTATCATATACCTATGACATCACATTGACATTTCTAATGAATTCTTCACAGAATATACATTATCATTGTTCACTGTTAATAAATATATATCAATATTGAAACATGTATATGAAAAATTTATAGCTCCCCAATACCTAATATTTAGTTCATATCAATCCAAAATAATCCAAATAAAAAAATCATCTATATAGATTGTCAATTATTCCCTAATTAATAAATACATCAAATTTCTGGGTAACATCCAAAATATAGTTAATATAAATTATGGTGTTTACATTATTTGTATTAATGAGTATACAAAAATGTCAATACTATAACTAATTTATAATAAATTTATTAATAAAAAACTTCAACTAAAGGATACCTCTAACTAAACAAAAATGAATGTGTTTTGGTAAAGACAAGACTTGTAAAAAACAAGGGGAAAATTGAATGTGAATATTTAAAAAATCTATTTAGATTAAAATATTTAAATGTTGTTTTATTGTATAAGATAATTATTTTATAAAAAACATTTCATAAGATATCATGTATACCATTAAAACAAGATTTTTTAAAAAAATATAATAGTTGAATCATGATAACAATTTATTTTTATGTAAGGAATTTTGGAGTGGATGATAAAATATACAACACGGAATGAAATATGTTTTAAAAATTATTCTAAATATAATATCTCATTAAATAATTTAAAATATAAAATTTAACATAACAATGGGAAAAAATAAATCATTAGAATACTATACAAACATTGAATGTAAGATAAATAATAAATAATGGGTTTGACGAAAAGAAAATTTATTTATTCAAAAAAGTGATAAAATGTGAATGTTATTTCACTTTTAACTAAAAATGAGATATTTTCTTCAATACTGATTTATAATATCGATATAAATGAAAATGAATCCTGGACAATAAAAAGATATAATATTTACATTCATTTAGAGAACCACTTAGTGGACTAGAGTTAAAAATTTGTGAAATTGATAAAATACACATATATGAATAAATGATATGTTCTTTTAGACATTAATGACATTCAATTCCGACATGGGATGAGGAATCATTAATAATCCTGATAATAAGGGGCATTTTGAAATAATCCCTTACATATTTGTTAATTTTAAAATAAAAATTAAAATAAAATCCAGAACATAATATGGATCTATAAATCCCCTAAATCACATAAAAATAATATGTTAAAATTTTAAATATGGTATTTAATTACACCATAAAAATATATCATGATGAAAAATATAAGTCTGATCACATGAAATTGAATTTGTGACATAGAACCCTTACCCCAAGTCTTAATATGCTATTTTCATGCGACTATACTATAAATTAACTATATTATGTTGAATAATTTTTTTCATTAACATCCATTATAAAATATAATTTATTTTTTATCTTTTATTTTTACTGTATGATATTAATTTACTATATAGGGTTTTTTACGTAAACCAGCATAGGATTTTTGGTAAGTTTTTCATATTTTTTTCTAGTATGTAGACCATTGAAAAATGTGTTATCATATAGTTCCACTATATCAAAAAATAATAATGATATGGATTTATTTATTCAATATAATTTTATTCTAAATAATATTTAATTTCATTTATTTCTCAAAAATGAATTAAATTTAATAAAATAGTCATAACATGCTCATTTTAAGCAATCAAATTTTACAATGCCGGTTTATTTTTATTCTTGTTATAATAGTAGTAAAATTTAATTTTCAGAACGAATATAATGAAATAAAATTCATATTTATTTATTAAAAACGTTTTTATAATCATCCATAATTGGTGGTGATGATAAATTAACATCTCCCTTATGATGGTACTTATCAGTATAATCACTCATGTTACACATTCATTTCTCCAGCGATAAAAATAATTTAATTAAAATAATTAGTTCTCATTATAAATCATAATTATGTAATATATATCATATTTATTTATTAAATAAATCATATATTACCAACCATGACTATTGGTGGTTAAAAATTATATATATCAATCATAGAAGAGGTAGTCTGTGTTTATACAGAAGGGAAGTATTCATTTTTCCAATGAACAACAACATGGTAGATGATCACAGTTCGATCAATGTAATAAAATTTTATTAGTAAAATTACAATTATGTTATTATTTAAATACGGGTGATGAATTTTTTTATAATGAGGAAGAATAAAAAATTTAATGGATTTGGTTTACATTTTTAACTCTTCAAGGGGTATCAACCATTGGATATCTCCTTCATCAATTATTGAATTATATATTGATAATCCAAAAGCCTCAAAAAGTGGTTATGCAATTTAGGAATCAATTTATTAATAGCATTTTTATGATATAGTATTCATATTTTCTAAATATGTAAGTGGTGAGGGTGTTGTTTTATAGTGGAGGGGGGTCACTCTTGTAAAAACTATATATAAAAAATGATATAAATTTACATTCATGGGAATTTGAAAAAATATGACCAATTTTAAGGATATGTTGAGGTTGTGTTATGGCCTATATATGTGTGTTTAGACCACATGTGAGATTTTAGAGCATGGGATTCATGGAAGACGCTTGGGTGGGGGGGGGGGGTTGGTGTTTTATTGATAAAATATTGAATCAGGGAGAATATATGGTGTGATTATGTATTTATAGGGAATGATGAGTTATTGGTGTAAGTGGTCTTCATCATAAGTTATTTGGATCATGTAATTTAAATTCTATATTTTATAATTATGGAATAAATCCATTTTGTGTCATAATGAGTGAGGAAATTCATTTTTCAGTAAAACATAAGTTTAAAAAAATCTACAGTTTAAATAGATGATTTACATAATAAATGTCCCCTGGCTATTGCTTTTTATAACCTTATATTCAATCAACACTCTCAAAAAATAATTTGGTTTCACATAACACTCCATGTTTGAATATGTGTCTTCTCATGGATATTGGGTTCACATTGAGGGGAAACAATTTAAGAGTTCTAACATTGATCCATGGTCCTCGAAGGTAAATTAAACACATCTATTTCGTGGTTAGTTTATATGAATCCTACTGCTTATTGTTTAAATGAGACTTCTATTTCTTAAAATATATTTTATATAGTTTTTTGGTGGTTTTTTTTGTGGATGTGGCGAGACTTCCATTGACAAAGGAGATCTTGAGGGTAGGGTGATCAGGATCTGTGACATTGTTCTAGAGTCATGTGAGGAACATTTATTACTCTATGGAGGGGGTTAGTTTGTTCTTCTATTTATTTATGTGGATTCACAAACATGGAATTGTATAGATCATGGATGGTAATGGGATTATCCTAGTAATGAATAAAACATATTAATAATAAAAATAGATAATGATTGTATCTTTGTTTAGTTACATTATATCATGATAATTAGATTCACATTTTATTTAATGATAGTGTTATATATATTATATTATTATTATAATTTTTTATTTTACAATTGATTAACTGGTTTTTATTTATGTAAAATGGCAATTAATGTAAATAATGAAATAAATTGATTAATTGGCATAATAATTTATTAAGTGTAATGATTATAATTTTGTGATTGTTTCAATTTAATGGTATATCATATTAAAGTAATGTTCATTAATAGTTGAATATTATATTCCATATTTTAATGAAGATTTATAAAAATATAAATAAATAGAATTTTTTAATGAATGAGAATAATAATAATTCTTGTCAAATGATATTTGTTCATATAACAATTTTATGAAACATGTTTTATGGTTAAAGGAATGCTATGATCACATATTATATTTGATACCTCAACATGACCATAGATGGAATATGTGAATAATAAAGCAATTAATTAAATACGGATTAAAACTATATTTTTATAAAGATAAATATTTGGGTCTAACAGTTCCTATTTTATTAGGAATAATTAATTCATTGTGTTTTTGTCCATGAGATTTGTTTTCTTGCAAAAACTAAATGAATTTTTTGAGGTCCCATATACCCTGAATAATATGATTGTTTAATACTGAATTTTTCATTTTCTCGAGTTATGAGAATTACTCTGAAATGTTAAATTTCCCAAGGATGGTTGAGCCCGGGATGGTTGAAGAGCTATGGGGCCATGAGGGCTGGATGATTTGGTAGGACATGACTTATGTGATAGAGAGATGATTTGGGATATACATGTGGGTATCGAGGACGGATAACAAAACGATGGAGTAAGATTATGTATGGATTTTTAGTGATGAAATAAATTTGGATGATTGTTTTAATTAATTTTGCATAATGTCTGATGTATTGGTTGTATGTTTTATATCTATTCCTTTACCCACTGCTTGAGGTGCCTAGATGTTCTTGGTTTATATTTTCCTCTTGGTTTTAGTATAGGATGGTTTTCCAAGAGTACGTATAATTAAGGATTGAGGTTAATTATTATTAATTAATGACTTAAACTATATGATTTTTTCAGGAATTATAGTGAGATGTTACTATTGAAAAACTTTTTACTCTATATGGATTATAGTTGGAGGGAATATTTTCAACTTGGATGAATAATGTGATGTAATTTGGAATAATTATAATGATTAATTATTGTAGAATGTGTTAATGAATGACATAAGATAATTAAAAGGATGTAAGTAAATTAATGTAGATCTTTAATATATGTGTCTTCATATAAGATGTATAATCCCTAGCTCTGGAATCAATGTGTCTGAGAGATGATAATTACACTTCAGAATATGAGTATTTTATGCACATAGTGTAGTTATGCGCTATATTATATCTAAATATTATTTGATTTCATATACAATATCATTGATGATACTAAGGTATACTGATTGAATGTATACTCTTAGATGTATTTTTACAAAATATCATTGTTAGAGGAGGGATGGTTTACTAACCCCTCTAGACCCACATTATTCCCTTCATTTTTATATTTGACAGAATGCATTTAAATTAGTCTTAACTTTTGTTTTTAGCTGTATGGGATGGATTTTTTTACTTCACACATATTTTTTCTAATATATTTTGTCAATAAGAATATAATATGTATGATGTGTATATGTTGTGACTAATTAATTAACTTAATATGTGTAAGGTATATGATGTCTTGAGGTATAATACTCGATATATGATACTTATTATATGGTAATTAGTGGATCCCAAATACATCTAGGTTACTATATTGAGATTTTAATTTTGAAGATGTCATACATGATATAAATGTTTTGATACTTATCTCAGGTGTCTGTGCGCTAGGGTATTTTTGAGAGAGATGCATAAGGATGTTTAATGTACGAGAAGAGTGGAAAACTAGTGATGAAGCATGAGTGTGGGACAATTCAAGAATATTTACTATATTTTACTCCATTGGATAAAATATATGGTTATTATTATCCATGGTGATGCTAGAAATATAGTATACCTATATCATGGAAAGTTATTTTCACTACATTCAATGTGCATTGACATCGTTTCATTATCTGTTGTATAAGAGTCTATGTAAATGATCCTACCAATTATAGTGTTATTCTCTCCCTATGTATACATAAATATATATATATATATATACTGTTTTTAGTTCAGAACAAATAGATTAGATATTAGGGTCCGTATTAATAACTCATGGATTTTTTTGGTGTTTAGTTTTCTTCATTATTTCAACTAGGTTTATCTTATTGTACCTATAGTTTTGTTCATGTTTTTAGTATAGAATGAAATTTCATGTTTCGTCATTGTATTTAATATATATTTTTCTAATTTAAGGTTGATCTGTTTATCTATATTTTCCAATGGTACACATTTTCCCATAGAGTGAAATTCATCCCATTGTACATTTATTATATAATCGGTGCTAACTTCTAACCAGGGTCCAACTGGTGGTAGGACTAAGGAAGTAACCATATCCCTTCACTTATTGCTAGCCTATGTGGGACACACATTCGAGAGATTACATTATGATATTTTGTTTTCAAAGGATCCGGATTAGTGGCAAGATGAATTTTATAGTAAGGTGAATGTGAGGTTGATTGATATTGTATAGAAATGGTTCTAGAAACTTTTTTTAATTGATTTAAACATGGTTTACTAGATGAGACCTAGATATCTCGCCCCCTATGATCTAATGAATGTGAATTTATTTTTATGAAAATATCTAAATGATGTAATAATGATTTTTATGTGTAGAGTCCTCTAAAAGGATCATATATCATTCAACTTTGTGAAAATATTTTAGTTGATTAGAATACAGGATAAAATATAACATAAATAATATTAAAATATTTAATTAATTAATGATAATTATTCAATATCCCAAGTTTAGGGGATCAAATAATTTCTTATTTTTACTATAATGGATCTAGGTCAACGTACTCATTAGGTTAATGTGGAAGAAGATGAGTAGGATACTCAAGAGGGACACTATATAGTAGAAGTAAACAATGACTCACATGGAAGAGTAAATTACAATAGTTTCAATGATAATCTTATTAGAAGTAAAATGGTCTCTATTCTAGATGTAATACATGATGATTGGTTGGAGGAGGTCGATATAGATTTCAGTTTTCTCAGTTCATGGAAGGAGCACCGAGTATCATTTTCTATGATGATGCTACATGAAGATATATGGAATTTTTTTTCTTATTCCATAGGGATCCCATTTTGTTTTTAATCTCATGGGTGATTTTTAGGGACTCATTAAATGAAAACGTACATTACTAAAAATTGAAGGATTTGTGTTTCTAGGATCTTCATAAAAATTTATTGGGGAGATATTTCATGTGATATTTCATGTTCCATTTCATGAACCATTTCTATTATACTTTAGACATGATGCAAGATGAGAAGGCCTATGCAAGGAATTTTAAGGAGGAATTGAATCACAAGATCATGTTCTAGGACACTGCCTTTATGACAAATTCCAAGATGAAGGTTTTATTGATAAAAGTGGTTATTGGGGGATTTTTATCTCAAACTAAATTATCACAATATGGTTGTTATAAATATTCCAGGACCAGGAGATCTACTATCTACAGTTCCTTGTTTCCAAGATATAGGTGTTTTTTCATTGTAGTGTGGGTGGGTGGGGGGAATTACTAGATAGTATCATCTCATTCTTCTGGGGATGGAGGATCTAACACAAATTCCAGTGGACCAGAAAAATGTTTTGTTGTAGAGTCCAATCTCATCGGTGGAGGGAGAGCCGAAAAATTATTTGTGGTTTTTATGTACCAAGAGTTATGCATTAGGATACTATAGGATGCTTCATATATTAGGTTGGGATATGTTGTATTATAGTAGTTAATTTTTTTTATATTTCAGAATAGTTATGATCAATGATAACTTCTATTCTCATCATGATCTCAAGATGGAATCAATTTTTTCCTCTGTATTTTAATAAAATTACCTTATCAATTGGATTCTTTATATAATTCACCAACCATAATAGCATGGGGTATGTATTCTCAAAACATGACATTAACATGGAATAGAATTTGTGGATTGATTTTTTTATTATTTTATGAATATTTTAGATATGTTGGGAATGTGAAATACTATAGATGATTCAGAAATTAATGTGTCACATAGTGATTTTGTGCATGAATCTGCATATTCCTAGGGAGTGATGAAATATCTATCAATTATATTTGTTGATATAGTATATGATTTATATAGAGGTTTTCATTACTATGTCTTTTCTTAGTAATCGTTGCGGTAGTAGGTGGAGTAGTCCCTGTTGGTAGATTCTTTGGTTGGGGTCTACCGATACTGTCTCACTATTAGTTATTACACTAATGGTTAGACTATAGATGAATGAAACCATGTCTTTTTATGGGAGGATTTTAATCCCTTCAGTGATGACTAATATGTATCTCTAAGAGTTCCATAGCACATCCTCAGTGGTACATCCTTGCATGGAATGGATGTACTGATAATTGATATTTGAGTTTTAATGGAATGACTTGATGTTTATAGTTTTAGTGTTTTTTATGTTTTTCATGAATGAAGGTTAAATTAGAGAATTGTGTTCTTGATCGATTTCTCTAGTGATTAGATGTCCCTCATTTGATGTGTGTGGACATATACAAGAACATTTTTATTATTTTACCTCTTTTTCTTGGATGGTATAACATTATATGTGTGATAGTTCATCCCTTGGTGAAACTTTCCCACTTTATAGAGATCATGGTATCGAGCTCTGTGGATGTTTTGTCATGGTAGTATTTGCAGAAGGTGGTAAGACTCCATAATTGAATGAGAAAATAATCTCTTGCGGAGAATCTCATTTTACTTTAGAATATGGTGATTTTTCAAACATGCCTTCGAAATTTAGTTATACAATATTAGAGATTTTTATCTTTTGATTGATGGTCATATTTGGTACACTATATAGATTACTGAAGACATACTCCAATATATTTTCCAATATATTTTATTTTAATGAATATGGAAACAAACTCATGTTGATTTTTCATACAATAATATTCTCCAATCTACAGATAGTATGGAACCATTTTACGATTTTTATTCTCTACCATTCCATTCTACTTTCTGAGGGATAGGGGTTGGAGAGTCTGTGATTCTCAATCTCGACCAAGTGAATAATATGTTATAGATCTTAAAATTAATTCATAAAAGGATGAATAAATTGCAGGATCGTCATAAATTAAATTTTTATTTTAGTATGAGTAATTAGGTATATATTTTGTATATAATGTGTTCTTAAATATAAATCCAGAGCATATAATATGAATTTTTTTTCATGGAAGTATGCATTTCCCAATGAGTTTTAGTGTATTCATGTTTTTGGATCGTATTATAGAATCAATTAATTATATTAAAATTCCTCTATATATCTTTATAATATAATATGATATACATTTTTTCCAGCTATATTGTTTCCTTCATGATTAATCTAACATAATCAATTGGGGAATGAACAATTTAGACGAATATGTGATTTTCTGAGGCGAGTCTACGGAAATCCAGGGCTTCCAGAAGAAGGATTTAAATAGAAATGTTATTCTATTGGATCATTCCATGTAGAAGAAAATAGGAAGGGAGGAGAGAACCAAGTAATATGATTTGTAGATACAAAATAACTACCCTATATTTTTTGATATCTATCTCCAATATTATTGTAATTATCATTATATTTGATGACCTTATCTGATTATGAGGTGGTTTTTTCTTGATAATTATTCTTAATTTACTCATTTTTTATATTTATCTCACCCAATGTTTCTATTAGGAGTTCTTATTTACTGTTATATGGATTTGTGCATGTTTAAATGATGATTATGTCTTAAAAATATGATAGAATTATCCATTATAGATACCTCGTTGTGTGGCGTATCAGATGACCATTTTTTTATATCTATGATTGATTTTGGATTCTCTTGGAGAGAATTTTTTGAGATTTATTTAATATATGGGACTAAATTCAGGTGATTTAATCCTTTTAATATTTTAGAATCATTAGATTCCTAAAACATACATAGAGGGTGTATGACAATATTTGTCTTCTAAAATATGTAATCAGGGAGAAAATACAATTTATGTATGGGTTGGTAGAATTTGAGGGGTTTATAATATATGTTTTTTTGTGTCTTGTGTAATACACACCATGTAATTTAAATCATAAACCATAGATTTATTATTCAAAATAATTTCAAGAAGAAATTTTTGAGGAATCATGTTTTTCAAATAAAGAAAAAATTCAACACAATAATGTCGCAAATTATTAATTTATTTCATAAATGTCCCCTAGATGGTTTGGTTTGTAACTTATAACACCCTCATCTCTCAAACCCTAATGTGGTTTCTTCTAAAAATCATGGAGTCCAACAACAACTTACCTAGGATATTGGGATACATAAATGGGGATTGATTCCTTGATTATATCTTAAATCAATGATGATAAATGTTAAATACTGTTATTTTCTATGATGGATTTTTATTCTGGATCATCTCATATATTATTTTAATGAGCTAGTGGTCTATATCCAACAATTTAATGTATTTTTTCGTTTTTTGGTTGAGTGATTCTAGGGATGTGTCTGTGGATGGATGCCTCTCTTTCGAGAGGGGTGATTGGGAAATTCAATTTGTTTGTTCAAGAGTGATGAATAATGAAACCAATGATGCTAGGGATTTTCTTATTACCCTTTTTATTGAAAAAAAATCATAATGTTTACATGATTTAGAAAATTCATGGGAGTTTTATTTACTTAATAATAATTAATCTGAAAAAATAAGGAAACTATATAACAATCATATATCATTGTTTTTTATTTATATTGTGATATTGGTTTTAATCTTTTATTTATATACATTTTTGTATCTATACTATTTTCATTATCAGCTTTTTATGCTATCAATTGTCAAGATTTTATAAAGTGAAATTATAAATAACATACATCGAAAAGTCGAATTATTAATTATCTTAAAACTTTTAAAAATATTCATGTTTCTTATTTAGTGATTATTGTAACATAATGTCAATTATAATTTATTAAATGTTCATGATTAATTAAATATGACCTTAGATATGTTATTTGAATTTTATAATTAATGTAAATTTGTATAATTCCTCTTGGTAATGAAAATAATTATAAGGATTTTCAAATTTTATTTTTTATTCTCATAGTCTGATAACAGTAGTTTTATTACAGTTCATAGTTTTTAATAGTTTTTATAGAGAATTTCTTTTGTTGGAATTATTTGTTAACTATTACTATTGAAATGGTTAATTTCATTTTAAATAAATCCCATTTTTCAAATTATATATCATTGGGGATGAGAGTACACATTTTGTGTTAATTTATATAAAATTTGTGATGAGATCCATGAGAGATAATTATCAAGTGAATGATAATTTTTTTTGATGGAAAAGACTCTAGGATTACATTGTTTGTTTCTGGGTTTTTTTATTTTGATCTCGATTTTGGATTCTCTATGTAACATGGTAATAGCCTGGGATGGGTAGGATCTATATGGTTGATGCGATATTTGTCCAAGAAGCATGGATGATGTGGAAACATCTTCCATTTGATATGGAGAGATGCATTATGATATACATGTGGGTATAGTGGATGACACAAGATATGACAAAACAAGTTGATTATGGGATTATCTTTTGATATGACAATGTATGATGGTTTTTTTGAATGAATATATTTAATGGTCAATGGTCGAGATTCTATTTTTATATATATTCCATTCTTCACTACATGGGACATTTTGATGTACTTTGTTTAATGTTTCATCTTGGTTGTCACAAATGAATGTTTTCTAACAATATGTAGAATTATGGAATGATGTTAACAACATTTAAAAAATGACATAACCAAAGGGCTTTTTATTTCTATAATTAAATTGAGATTTTATCATTGAGGAAAAATATAATCGGTTTGTATTATTCTTGTAGGGAATAGAATTGACACTCATGAGTAATGAAATATTATTTTGAATAATAAAAATGGTTCATAAATTTTGAATGAATAAATTTTTTAATGGAAATGAAAAAATTGAGAGAATAATTTAATGTATCTATTTACAATGATTGTGTTATTATAGGTTATCCTGTTCCAAGAAGTGGAAACCATGCATTAGATTGATGATAACTACAATTTAGATTAAGACTACCTTAATCTCATTGTGTGGTTTTTTGAAATATTATATCTTGTATATTAAATGTTTTAATATTATAACCCTACCATGTTGGTTAGTGTATATAATAGTAATTTGACATTGAGAGGATGTTAGCATGAACATCCAGGTGGGAAGATAGATATATGAGTACCCTATTTGTCCCCTATTTCTTCTCATGGTGGTTATACAAGATGGTATACATGGTGGTTAACATTCCCATATATGTATATAGGGGAATATAGTGATTATTATTTTTATCACATACATGTGTCCCCTTATATAGTATCTAAATGACTATTATAGGTATGATATATATATGATGTGATGTATTAAGGTATCCAGAAAAGTGTACAGGTTGTGGTGGTTTAAGGTATAAAACCTGATTTATGATGAACATCATACAAGATTTTGTGTATCCCAAAAACTAAAAGGATAATATATGTAGTTTCCATATAGTATGATGTGATAAATGAGGCAAATTTTCTGATACTTATCTGATGTGTATGTGGTTTTGAAAATTTTGGAGAGATGTGGATTAGGATGTGTGATATAGTGGTAGTGTATAAATTTCATTGGAGAACTAGACTGAGGTATCCATGATGTTCTATTACAATATTTTATGTTCCCTTTAATTTGATACAAGGTGAGAGATTTCAAGAGTATAGCTTGGAACATACAATATATACTTAAGTGATGAGATTGTGTCATTGATGTGCACTATAATTTATCACGATTTCTTTTCCTTTTGTAGGATTGTATCAAATGAAGATAATACCATGTGTATTGGTATTATCTAATTATTTATATAAAAAATATATTAATGAAAATATGAGTAGTTTAAATATTGAAGCTAGTTTCACACTCAAGGCCTACTAGATGTGGTAATTTTTCAGTAACAATCTCCCATCAATCATGATCGGCCTAGGTGGGGAATTATTTTTGGGGAATTTGTGTTAAGAAAAAGAGTGTCAATACACACCAAACAAATAAAATGAAGACATTTAGTGTGGCTATATCCTATAATATAATTTTCCAAAACCATTTATCCTGTATCATTGTTATAAGGTTTTACCTTTGTAAATTATTTGTATGAAAAAAATGGAACTTATTAAATTATATTTATGTTATGAGTACATCTATAGAATTGATATTATATTTTTTAATTGATATTAGTGTTACAAATTAATTTTAATAAATATTTGATAAACCTAATGAAAAATATATTTTGATAAATGCTTTATGGGAATAAAATTTATTAAAAAAATGTATAGAATTAATTCTTATGGAATTTATTGGTTAATAAATATCCAATAAATATTTATTTGACATTAAAATATACCCAAAATATTACGTTACAAGATATTTACATATCAAATGAAATTTATATAAAATTGTTCAATTATTTTAGAAAAATTAGCATCGGGTTTTAAATTTACAGACATGGGATTATTTATTCAAAAAAACATTATTAAACTATTTGTATGATTGGATTAAATTTTTTTTCGTAAATAGGAAAAAAGTTTTAGAATTTTTTATTTAGATTATTACGACATGAAAATTTCATAAATGTGACTATATAAGGTCCCTCGGATCCATTATCTCAACACATGTGGTCACTTTTTTAAAAATGAAAAAGATACAGGGGATCACATTATGGAGGAAAACATAGTTTTCAATTGTAAGTGAAATTATACTTATAGTACATAGATACTACATAGAAAACAAAAAAAAATGAATATTAATCTTCATGAATATTTTATTATTCATTTTAGTACACCCATGAATTATTTCAAATATTTATTGATAGTGCACTATCTAATAGAAAAATATAAAGGGAGTGCATATATACTAAATAATTAGAATCATCATAAAAAAACATTCTTCTATGAATACTAAATGCACATTGTTGAATATGGAATGATTAATAAATGTTATAAAGAATCATTAATTTGAGGAATATATATATAGATGTATAAAATTTCATGGAATGTTATCTTATATATTACCAAAACCGAATTCATTACAAAATAATAAATAATTCTAGAATACATTATCATACCATCAATGTCTTATTCCTATAGACAATTCTCTCAATCATGACCTTATTTAATACATCATTATCTTCATCATGTCCTAAAAAAGAAACCATTATTTCAATCAACTCTACCACCAATATATCATTATTTATTATGGTTGAAATCCACAACATACACAAAAATTATTATATTGAAAACATAATAATGTATGGTGTAGATAATTTTGTTACTCAATCATTCCATTAACAACCTAAAATGTATGAATAATAAAAAAAATGAATAATAAAAATTTCTTAGTCATCTATAAACATCCAAGTTGGAATAAAAACATATATATTGTTCATCAATTTACTAATCAATAAAAGAAATAAATTTCTCATTATCCTTATGGAGGAAGTGTATATATGATAATATTAAATAGTATATCCCTAGTGAATGAAACATAATTTATGGGAGCTTATATAAATCAACTTCATTAGAAGAAATCTAGGAAAAAGGTCGATGGTATCATAAGAATACCTCAAATTGGTAATATAATTAATGTTAAAGGATATTGATAAAGATAAAATCTACTATATAAAAATTAGAAATATATTTAAATTGAACAATAAAATGAAATATCTTTTTCTAAAATTCTATATATCTCTTTCAAATTAATCACTTTATTATGAAATAAATTGTTACTGATAAATATTTTCAATAATTGCACTTTATCCCAAAAAATGGTTTTGAAAAAAAATTATAAATGTAATGTTCCTTAAAAAATACTAATAAAATACAAAAACAATGAATAATTATTTTTGAATATTAGATGCATTTAGATTACAATATTGAGTCCAGAATTCCTTTTAAAATACTAATTTTTCTTGTGAATATAATTTTCCAACAATGATTTTTCTCATCCAAATTCATTAATAATTAAATGGATTTGGATAAAACATTAATAAAATAAAAAGGAGCTTCATAATGAATAATTCCAATACCATAAAAGGAAATTATTCACATGGAAAATGATAAAATTCCACAATTTTTTCAAATTTCAATCTGTGGAAATTGTTACGATATTTATGTGAATATTTTTCCTCAAAAAAAATTTAAATATAAAATTATTTTACTACACCCTTTAAAAATATGCTTTTATTTTTATGGTAAAATTTAAGATTAATCATATAAGTGTTTCCATGAATAAATTTCACCATGCTAATAAAGATGAAGTTGTTGGTATCATTGAAAAGATAATTTCAAAATGATGATGTGAAATTATATGTAAACAATCAATTTTATATGAAATATAACAATAGTAGTCCATCAAATGGATTTAAATATTTCCAGGGAAAATATTTAGTAGAGTATAAAATATGTAATTGTGAATATAAATTCCAAATAAAATATTTTTCATATAACATTATAGAAACTGAATCAAAAAAGGAAAGGATAAACATTCTATTTCAAATGGGTAAATATTAATAATAATATCACATTAATAAATATTTTTTTAGTAAATATGAACTAAAAACACATGAAGAATGAAATAATAAGGAAATATGCCACGACCCGACATCAACAAGATGAGGAAAGGGACAAAAAATTTCATACCCTTACATTTTCATGTTTAAGGAGTGATAATGACCCTTGAGTCCTGAATTCAATAGGAATTGTAGTGGTGAATGGAACCATGGGTATAGAATCTCATTTAATGATGGAAGAAATTAGACTTTTTATTTAATAAGAACATGATATAACATGGTAAAAACCCAAAAAAATCCAAAACTGAAGGTAAATGTAAATCCAAAACCCATTCCCATGTTAATGATCAATCAAAAACCAGCATAAATTATAAGAAAACTCCAGAGAAAATTACCAAAAAATAGCAATAGAAATATCCCAACATCCAAGAAAAAACAGTCCTGCATGGTCCTCAAAGTCCTTTTGTAAAACAAAAAGTAGTTTTATATACATAGGGTGAGTATACATGTATAATAAATTGGGGAAAACAAAAATATCTCATGCACAAGTGGTGAGGCATCCTAATGCCCCATGATAAATGATAGAGGTAACCAAAGAACCTAGCAAGGAAACTATCCACCCAGCCTCACCAATGCACACTCCCAAAATAACACAAGACATGTAATGTAATAGAAATAAAACATTTCTATTTTGGTACCCATCACTAATTTTTCATTGGTTTTTTAAGACATCCTATGAATCAATCCTCCCTCTCCATTTTCAATGTAGTCCCATTGACTCTCTAACAAAAACCTTTTAGGCCACCACAACCACGCATCCCGCCTGAAGACATCTGAGCCACCGTAACAATGAATCCATCCCATAAAACCATGGCCACCAAAACTATACAAAACTATGACCGCATGCACTTTGTCCAAAACAAATACTGCCACCCTCGAAGACACCTAGGCCTCATCCCGAAGTAACTTAGGAAACAAACCTTCCTACACACACCTGGGACAACCACCATAACATACCCAACCTGAAGAGTCTTGGGATATAATGGATCTCAGGCTATCACAGCCTGCCCAACGTGTCTTGGGCTACCTAGGAGAGGGATTATAAAAGTTTATAATAACCATCCACTAATAGGAATGTTGGAATCCCCCCCCATGAAATGGGGGAGTTTGCCATGATGTGATCATCCTAGGTGCGGAGCGTATAAGAGACACAAAAAATAAACATTTTACTTATATGTAATTAAACACTCATCCCAAACTAAGGGTTCTGAATCACAAACAACCTTTTTACTATTCATATATATATATAAACACACAAATAGAACAAGCACAACCAGTGCACAACCCATTTTTGGGGAAAAAATACCCCATTTTACCTATTCTCATTGTCACGTTAAAGTTATTAAATTCAAATATTTCTACACTACTGAGAAACTAATACATATAATGAAAATCCAAGACCAAAACTGAAGGAAAAAATCCATGGAGAAATTTAAGCATTCACACCTGGTTGTCTTGTAAAGTCACAATAATTAAAGGGATCTATGTGATCCCTCAAAGAACTAGAAAAAATCCATTCCTAACATACGGTCACATAATGTTGGTTGTAAAATACAAATTTATTAATCAAAAAATGTTTTTTTGATTAAATGTATGCTTAAGGGTCCTTGTGTGATCACCCAGTTTAACCAAACAGAATGAAAAAAACATAATGAATGGTGTGTAAAAATATGGAAAGATCCTTGCTCTGTTTTGCTAATATGTGTGGGTTCTCTCGTTGATTATTTTTGGGTGATGTGGATGTGGATGGGATCTCCTTTTGTTCAGCTGAGGGTTTATTTAACTATTCCCATATTTGGGGGCGAGGTTTCCTTCCAGTACTTTGAGGGATCTCGTAGATCCCTTTTGTTGTAGTAACGTTAAAATAGAACAGGGTGTGAATGCTTAAATTTTTTCATGGTAAATTTCCTTTAGTTATTGTATTGGATTGTGGTTATGTCTGTTAGTTCCCCTATAGTGGAGTAGTATTTAAATAGAATCAATGATATTGACAATTATAAAACATACAAAGTGTGATTTGATTCCCAGAAATGGATTTTGATCAGGTTGTGGCTATTGTGTGTGTCTGTGTGCTTGTTTGAATAATTATAAGGGCATTGTTTCTTCAAAACCCATAGTTTGTGTTGAGTGTTTGATTAACTATACCTAAAATTTTTAGTTTTTGTGTTTATTATACACTCTCCACCCACATTTATCACTTTGTGTCGAACACCACCATTGTCATGGTGGTGGGTGTTTTTTCCAACATTCCTTTTTGTGGCTAGTAATTAGCTCCTTTTCTACTCCCTCCCCCAAGTATCCCAAGACTCTTCAGGTAACATCCCAAGTAATTAGTGAATAATTTATTTTCATAACTATTTATATTTATGAGTTAGATAGTCTTTTAGAGGCTTAAAATGAGAATAAATCCAATCTTAATCATAGAATACACTAATATTTTTAAAAAATTGTTTTGCCGCCTTTTGATGGAAAACCATTTATTAAATCTAACTTTTGACCATTTTATAAGCTCTATTTGTCAAAATAAACTTATTCTTTATAATTGGGACATTGATATTTACTTTGGATATATTTTTGGTATCTTTCTAACAATGTTAATTTTTTAAATGAATAGTGAAAAATAATGCATTTTACTTCAAAACTATTTTCTCATCTAATATAATTATATTGTTAGATTGTATTTTTAATTCTTTTTTAAAGTGTAATTAGATTATATTTTTCCACTTAATCCATTTTTTTTAATTATAATTAATTTCTCTTTGAAAATGGACAAAAATAATTGTCAATCTTTCGATAGATATTGTTTCTTAAAAACACGCTATTTATTTTGACAACAAGAAATTATTTTTTAATAATATACTGCAATTTCTGTGATTGGAAATTGGTAAAATGGATTCCATATTTTGAATACGGAGATCAAAATTATGAAATTAAGACTCCTTTGTTTTTGGACATTATGAATAGTAACGATGGAAATTATCTTTAATTATCTTGATTAATTACGAATTGGGTAGTTAAGGGTAATAAAATAATATCATAATAATAGAAAATGACCCCAACATCTGTTCAAATACTTTTGATGAGTCATCTCTAACCATGTGATGACTTGTTACAACTTTTTGACCCCATGGAATTATTTTATTGTGATAGTGACATTTTATTATATTATTTTCAATGAAAGGAAAATATAACCAAAGTATGTATCACCGAAGTAAAACAATTTTAGTTTTCATTATATAAATTATATCTTAGACTATAAATATCTATTATAAAACAAAATATATTTCCTAAATCATTTTATTTTTTAAAAAAAATTTATACCTTAAATAAAAATATTTATTTATGACACCGTGATGATGCACTGATTATCTCATTAATGAACGATTTAAATAAAATGAAAAGATAAGGTAAAATATAAGACTTATACTTATTGAAACCCAATTTTATGGGTGGATTTAAAACCCTTATCACATTATCCTTGAAATATATTGTTGTGAAACCTTTCAAATTCCAAAAATCATTTTACAATAAAGTAACATTCCAAGACTTTCCAAAAGTAACCCCCTCCCTCTTATAAAAGGCCCCCACCTCTACCCCCTTACCCACACCTATCATGCCATTGGCTTGTCCATCCCCTGCTCAAATTTTCTCTCCAGATCCCTCTATTCATCCTAGAATCCTTACCTTAGGCAGAAAGATCTTCAAGAAACCCTTTTGGTTCAAAACACGGGGAGTTACCCGATTTAAATGTAATGTCTTCTCTTATGTCCGTTTGTTTTATTTTTCTTCTCCAACCCCATAAACTATTTTAATTCATTTATTTTGTAACACCTCCAGTATATTACATAAAATAGGATGTTTTTATGAGATGTATTCAAGATACACTTACACACACCTCCATCTAATGGGTGTAGAACATACTGTTTATGTGGACGGAGAAGTACTACCTCACGAAACAATGATTGTTCAATTATCTCCTACTGTCTTTCATGGTGGCCATTATGATGTCACTGTATTTATATATGTTATATATTATGTTTATTGTTTTATTCTTCTTCTTTTTTTCATTTATTTCATACATTTATGGTTTCCTTAATGGATAAACGCGATAATTTCATTTTAGGATGTGTGGACTACCGCCCCCTCAAAGTGATTTGAATCGTTAATGCCATGTGTGGGAAATATAAAAGATGGAGTTAATGATATTATATATGATATTATACTGGAATTATAATATACCTTTATTTAATTACATTAAATAATAAATAGAAATAAATGTATCATTAAAGCGTACGTACGACTTACCGTCTCCATTAACGGTGCATTTCATTTCATACCTCTAAATGATATCTAATATTATAAATGCATATATATACTAGATATATATGATATATATGATATCTACATAATGAATATAATTCTCGAGATAATGGATATTTTACTACATGAACAACTTGTAATTATAAGAAGATTATTGTTGACTCAAATACCAAAGATCGAAAAAACGACCCTAATTAACTTAAATGATTACATAATATTCATTAAATGGTAATAAGTGATATAAAAGGAATAATAAACTTGAAAAAAGTTCTTAATCAAGTATAAATTAACTCTAGTTTATTATTTAAGATATTAAATAATGATTGATTCAAGTTGGAAACGAGGTAAGGGACTTCATCTCAATCTAATTTCATTGAGGAATATTTGGTTTTATACACAACATTATTTTATATGTTGTATAAAACCCTTTGAATTTTTGTTTTATTAAAAAGAAATATATTCTCTACGAAGCATCTTATTAAACGAAAAATAGTATGTTTATTTTTAACATACGTGGTGACAATGTCCTTTCCGCCGCCGTGAGTATTATTTGATATTTGGATTCCTTAAAAATATGTAATGTTTTTAAAAAGAAAAAAAATACCATATACACTTTTATATATTTTGGTATTGAAAATGGTTTTGATAATGGATTTGATATGTCAATATAATGTCATTGAAATGTGGAAATGTTTTATTTCCTTTATATTTTTTGTATGTGTTTGGATTTTATAATGGTACTTGGAAATTTGACAGGTGGTTACGTGATAAACCATATGACGGGTGGTTCTGTGAAAACCAGGATGGGTGGTTACGTTATAACCTCCTACGCAATGGGTATGGAAGTCAGTCATATGGATATTCCATTAAGTGATATGTGTGGAAGCTGACCGTATGGTTATTCCATTTAGGTAAGATTATCACCCAAGTTACCATTATATATAATGTGTTCTTTATATGAGTTGTATGGTGATGTTTTGGATACAAAAGGGTAAGCAATGATATTTTATTCAGTGAAGAGTAATTACTACTTCATAAAGGTCAAAATTATTATTTATGATGAATTATTCATTATTTACTTGTTGTTTTGGGAAACTAATATTTTTCCTTTTTTATTCCATACTAAGCTATTAATGCTCATCCCAAGTTTTTTTTAATGTTTTCCATATGACGTAATGATGAATATGGTCAAGGATGGGATCAAAGAAAGACATGCTATCTAAAACATGGAACATGACATGTTTCTTTTTAGGAGTTTTTATTTTATGAAAAGAAATGTAAACTGAGTAGAAATGTATACTTTGTAATCTTTTGAGATGTAATAGTTATGGAATAATTCTCTAAATCTCTAAACCTGAAAAGATCCCCAATGTGAATTATTCATTTAATTCATGATTATGAAATGTTTTATGGCCAGGTCCTTATAGTTGGTATCAGAGGTTGGTTTAGACAACTTTAGGAGTTATGATATTGTTAAATTCATGTCCATAAATTAATTTATGGTATGATTGAAATGATATATAATTTAAAGATTTCCATGTTGCTTCACCTAAAATATTTCTTTGTTCAGAATGGTTTTCCACAAACGAAACAAGGCAACTATATTAGGACGACATCATGAGGAAAACAACCTTCCAAATCAGCTACTTAAGACAGTCAAAATCAGAACTGAACAGTTTTTTGTAGTAATGGAAAAGTTAACTTCGGCTATATATGGTAGTGGTATCCATACATGAGAACAGCCAGATCAACCACAGAGTAACATGTCAGCAGTGGAGAATTTCATCTGGCAACATCTCCCATCATTAAGAGTATCATCAGACCCTGTGCTAGAAGAAGGGTGGATTAAAGCACTAGAGAAGAATTTTGATGTCATGGGCTGTTCAGAACATGAAAAGGTTAGTCTTGCTATTTTCCGTTTTGAAGGAGAAGCTGATCAGTGGTGGTCGACGGTGAAAAATATCAGGTATAGTGAGGTGATTGATGATCTTGACTGGGTTGGATTGAATAGTATCTTTCTTGAGAAATATTTTCCAAATGTGGTTTGTCTCAGGATGGAAAAAAATTTAGAATTGAGGTAGGAGGATGACTTAGTGGCTTCTTATGAAGAAAAGTTCACTCTAATTGCAAGGTATGCTCCAAATTTCATACGAGATCCTTAAATTAAAATCAACCGTTTTTACTCAGGGTTAATGCCAATGTATCAAAGGTCATTAGCATATTGTAAGTTCAAAAGTTATGAAAAACATGTTTGATGTGCGGAGAAGGTGGAAATATAGTTTGCCGCTGATCATGTGTTCTTTTCCAAACAACAGAATAAGAGGTCCATTTGGCAGGAAAAGTGATTATTCGTCAAAGAAGCCTGGGGGTAGGAAAACCAAATATACCTCATGTGAGAATTGTGGTAAAATGAATCCTGAAGAATGTTTACCCAAGTCTAAAAAGTTCTTTTGGTTTGGTAAGTCTGGTCATATTGCTCATAACTATAAAGAATATGGTCAACCAGGTAATAAAAAGCCATTGGTAAGATGTTTTAAGTGTAATTAAATTGTTCATTATCAAATGAGTGTCTAAAGAAGAAATCATTGGAAGGAAAGCATCCAGACTACAAGCAGAAAGTGGTGGTGAAATCCTTTTCAATAGCTTTAGTAGATGTTGGGCCATCGAATGAAGTAGTATCAGGTACACAGTTTGTTTGTTCAAATTATGCCAATGTGTTGTTTGATTCAGGGTCAACACATTCATTCATTTCTGAGATGTTTTATTGTAAATTGGTAATTCCATCTCAATATATGAATCCTAAACTTATGGTTAAACACTAGGATGTTGAGACAAAAAGAAATCGTAAGAACCTTTCAGTCCTTGTGTGTGGAAAGAATATACCTGAAAACCATATTGTTTATCCCCTAGTAGAGTTTGATGTTATTTTTGGTGTGGATTGGATTTCTATTTATCATACAAAGATTTGTTACAGAGATAATGAGGTTTCGTTTCAGAATGATTTTCAATTTGTATACAAGAATGAACCCTTTATTTTGATAATATATCAGGAAGATGAGAAATTAGTAAACAAATGAAATGAATATTACCTTGCACATATTGTTTAAAACAAAGGAACTATTCAGATTAATGATGTTCCAGTGGTAAATGAGAATCTTTATTTTTTTCGTGATGAGTTTCATGGTATTATACCTGATCGGGAAGTTGAATTTACTGTTGACTTAGTTCCTGATTCTAATCCAATTTCAAAACCCCCTTATCCAATAGCCCAAGTTGAACATTTATAGTTAAAGAAGATCTTACAAGAGTTATTAGATAATGGTTTCATTTGACCTTGCACATCACCATGGTGTTCTCCAGTCTTGTTTGTTAAAAATAATGATGGTTTAATGAGACTTTGCATTGATTACAGAGAATTGAATAACATCATTGTCAAGAATAGGTATCCTTTGCCTCATATAATTGATTTTTTGATCAGCTTCAGGGAGCTCAGTATTTTCCGATGATTGAATTGAGGTCGGGGTACCATTAGTTGGAAGTAAAAGAAGTAGACATTCCAAAGACCATGTTTCGTACTAGATATTCCAATTATGTATTTTTAGTTATGTCTTTTGGTATAACCAATGCACATACTGTACTCATGGATCTAATGAATAGAATTTTCCATGAGTTCTTGGATATGTTTGTGGTTGTTTTCATTGATGATGTTTTGGTGTTTTCTGAAAGTAAATAAGAGATTGAAAGTGATTTATGGGTTATCTTGCAAACCATAAAAGAAAATAAATTGTATGGAAAATTCAGAAACTGTGAGTTTTGGTTACAAAAAATTTCTTTCCATGGTCTCAATATTTCAAAAAATGACATAAATGTTGATCGTACTAAAACAAAAGTT
This sequence comes from Viscum album, assembly GCA_963277665.1. Taxonomy (NCBI): domain Eukaryota; kingdom Viridiplantae; phylum Streptophyta; class Magnoliopsida; order Santalales; family Viscaceae; genus Viscum; species Viscum album. Next base: position 1,346,435,311 of record OY728164.1, read on the forward strand.
GTCAAAGAATGGAAAAGACCTACAAATTTAATCTAGATCTGTAGTTTTCTTGGTTTGGAATGTTATTACTGGAGGTTTGTTGAAAATTTTTCATTGTTATATAGTCTAATGACTACGTTAGCTCGAAAAGGTATTAATTTTGTCTGGACAAAAGAATGTGATGATTGTTTTCCAGAATTGAAATGAAGATTGGTGAATTGTCCAGTTTTGTAACTTCCTTCCAGAAATGGTGAGTTTTTTTATCTACAGTGGTGCTTCATTGAAAGGAATTGGTTGTGTCCTTATTTAGAATGATAAGGTAATTACTTATGCTTTACGTTAGTTGAAAACTCAGTAGTTAAATTACCCTACACATGATTTGGAATTAGCTATTGTTTTTTTGCTTTAAATATTTGGAGGCATCATTTGTATGAAGTAAAGTGTGATATATATACCGATCACAATAGTTTAAAGTATATATTCACTCAGAAATAATTGAACATGATACAGAGGAGATGGATGGAATTAATCAAGGATTGTGATTGTACAATTCATTACTATCTGAGAAAAGAAAATAGAGTGGTTGATGCTTTGAGTTGAAAAATTAATTCTTCATTAACCATGCTACATTTGGAACAAGATCATTTGGTTTTTGGTCTGTTAATATTTGGCATAGAAGTTGTTGGTGAAGGAAGTTATTCGGTTTTATTTTAGGTGTCAGTGAGAGCATATCTATCCGACAGAATTATGCAAGCGTAGAAGAATTATAGTGGGTTGTAGAAAAAGGTAGTGCTAGTTAAGAAGGTTATGTTGCCTATATTTAACATTGATAATGAGTGTGTTTTTAGATTTGGGAAGTGATTATGTGTTCCTTGTGATTCACAATGGAAGAATGCATTGTTATTTCAGGCTCATAGTTCCCTGTTTTCGATTGATCCTGGCAGTACTATGATGTACAAAGATCTTCAGGAGTATTACTAGTGGGATGGAATGAAAAGAGATATTGCTGATTTTACTATGTAGTGTTTTAGTTGTCAATAGGTTAAAGCAGAGTGGCAGTTACCGAAAGGGATTCTTCTGACATTATTGGTGCCAGAGTGTAAATTGGAAAATTTTTCCATGGACTTCGTTGTGGGATTACCAAAGACACCTTGATGTAATAATTCAATCTAGGATACTGTTGAACGATTGACTAAATCTTCTCATTTACTTCTTATTCGAGATACTTTCTCTCTAGATCAACTATGTCGGTTGAATGTTAAAGATATAGTCAAGTTGCATGGAGTTACTCTCTCCATTTTATCAGATCGTGATCCCTGGTTTACTTCTAACTTTTGGAAAGGCCTTCAGAGGTTGTTGGGTACTGAATGAAAATTTTATTACACATTTTCATCCTCAATCAGATGGGCAGTCAGAATGAAGAATTCAGACCTTGGAGGATATGTTACATGTTTTCCTGATGGATTACTAGGGAATTTAGGACCAACATCTTTCTTTGGATGAATTTTCATGTAATAATGGTTTCCATTCATTTATATGGATGGCTCCGTTTGAGGAATTATATGGGAAGCTGTGTCGAACTCTATCTCTTTGGGATGAAGTAGGTGAAAGGAAGCTGATGGGACCAGAATTTGTGGAAGAGATGGTAGTGAAAGTTTAGTTGATTCAGAAGCACATTAGAATAGCTCAGAGTCGGCATAAATGTTATGCAGATAACTAGAGGAAAGATCATTCTTTTGAGGTAGGTGATCATATTTTTTTTCAAAGTATCTCCACAGAAAAGTTTGATGCATTTTGGAGAGAAAGGAAAGATAATTCTGAGGTTCATTGGTCATTATGAAATCCTTGAGAATGTTGGATCATTTGAATATAGAGTGGAATTACCTCCATGTTTGTCCCATGTACATAATGTTTTTCATGTTTCAATGTTAAGCAAATATAAGCCAGATCCATCTCATGTTTTGAGTCCAAAGGTAGTTTAGCTGGACGATAATCTATCTTATGATGAACAACCAGTCCAGAATTTTGACCACAAGGAGCAAGTGTTGTGAAATAATGTGATTCATCATGTAATGGTTCTATGGAAAAACCATATAGTTGAATAAGAAACATTAGAATCTGAAAATGCAATGAGGAATAAATACCCCCACTTATTTGATAAGTAAATAAATTGCGGGGATGCAATTTCTTAATGGGGGGAAGGATGTAACATCCCAAATAAGTAAATAATAATATATTTTCATATCTATGTCTATTAATGAGTTAGATAGTGTTTTAGAGGCATAAAATGAGAATAAATACAATCTTAAGCATAAAATAATCTAATATTTTTAAAAGATTTTTTTACCGGCTTTTGATGGGAAAATATTTTTATATCTAAATTTGGAAAATTTTATAAGATATATTTGTCAAAATAATCTATTGTAATTTACTTTGGATAATTTTTTTTATTTTTCTGACAATGTTCCTTTTTTTAATTAATAGTGAGAAATAAAGCATTTTAATTCAAAACTGCTTTTTCATCTAATTTAATTATATGGTTAGATTATCTTTTTAATGGGCTTTAAAGTGTAATTAGAATATAATTTTACCACATAATCCAATGGTGGTCATTATAATTAATTTCACTTTGAAATTGGTCATAAAAAATTATCAATCTTTAGAAAGATATTGTTTCTTAAAAACACACTATTTATTATGACAACGGGAATTATTTTTAAATTAATTATTGAAATTTATGTTTTTGTAATATGGTAAAATTAATTCCATATTTGGAATCAAATGGTCCAAATTATTTAATTAAGACTATTATTTTTAGACATTATGAATAGTAACGATGACAATTATCTTTAATTATCATGATTAATTAGTAATCGGGTAGTTAAGGGTAATAAAATAATATCATAATAATATAAAATGACCCCAACATGTGTCATAATACTTCTTTTGAGTCATGGAAAACCATGGGATTCTTTGATCCAACTTTGGGACCCCATGGATTAACTTTAGTATGATAGTGACCTTTTATTATATTATTTTTAAAGAAAGAAAAATTTAACCAACATATGTATCCCCGAAGTAAAACAATTTTACTATTGTTTATATAAATTATCTCTAAGACTATTAACAGTCATTGGAAATATAAAACGATTTCTTACATCCGGGTATTTTTTTAATTTTTAGAGATTAAATAAATAAATTTATTTATGACACCATAATGATGCAGTGATTACCTCATTAATGAATGATTTAAATAAAATGAAAAGATAAGGTAAAATCTAAGATGTAAACATGTCTAAAACCTATTTTATGGGTGGATTTAGAACCCTTATAACCTTGTTCTAGAAATATATCATTGTGGGACTTTTGAAATTTCAAAAATCATTTTATAATAAATTATCCTTGAAAGACTTTCTAAATGTAACCCCCTCCCTCTTATAAAAGGCCCCCACCTCTACCCCCTTACCCACACCTCTCAAGTCATTGGATCATCCAAAACCTGCTCATCTTATCTCTCCACATCCCTCTATTCATTCTTGAAGCCTTACCTTAGGCATAACTCTCTTCAAAAAACCATTTTGGTTCAAACCAAGGGGTGTTACCCGATTTAATGAAAATGTCTCATCTTATGTCCTTTTTTTATTTTGCTTCTCCAACCCCATAAAATATTTTTATTCCTTTCATCTGTAAAAAAACCAGTATATTCCATATACTATAATGTTTTTATGAGAATTATGTGAGCTACACTTACACACACTGTCATCTAATGGGTGATGAACTTACTGTTTCTGTGGACATCCAACTACTGCCTCACGAAACGATGATTGTTCAATTATCTCCTACCGCCTCTCATGGTGGCCATTAAGATGTCAATGTATTTATATATGATATATATTATGTTAATTTTTTCCTTATTCTTCTGTATTTTTCATTTTTGGCATACCATTATGGTTTCCATAATGGATAGACGTGATAATTTCATTTTAGGAAGTGCAGACTACTGCCCCCTCAAAGTGATTTGAATCGTTAAAGCCATGTGTGAGATGTATAAAGGATCGAATTAATGATATTATATATGATATTATACTAGAATAATAATATACTTTTTTTAATTCTATTATATATTAAATAGAAATGAAAGTAGCATTCATGCGTACGTATGGCTTACCGTCTCCATGAATGGTGCATTTCATTTCTAACTTCTAAATGTTATATAATTTTATAAATTCATTTATATACATGATATATATGATATATATGAAATCTACATCATTAATATAATTCTGGATATAATGGAAATTCTACCACATGAACAACTTGTAATTATAAGATGTTTATTGTTGTCCCAAGTACCAAAGATCGACAAAACAAGAGTTATTAACTTAAATGATAACATAATATACATAACTTGGTAATAAGTGATATAAAAGGAATAATGAACGTGAAAAAGGTTATTATGCAAGTATAAATTAACTCTAATTTATTATTTAGTAGATTAAAGAATGATTGAGTCAATTTGGACATGAGGTAAGAGACTTCATCTCAATCTCCTTTCATTGAGGCATATTTAGTTTTATACAAAACTTTTTGTTATACGATATATAAACCCCATTAAATTTTACTTTTATTCAAAAGTAATCTTTTCCCTACGAAGCATTTTACTAAATGCCAAAATTTATGTTTCTTTTTAACGTACGCGGTGACAACGACCTTTCCACCACTGCGAGTATTATTTGATTTATGGCTTACTTAACAAGCTGTAATGTTTTTAAAAGGAAAATAAATACCATATAGTCTTTTAGGTTTCATGGTATTGAAAATGGTTTTTATAATGGATTTAATATGTCAATATAATGTTATTGAAATGTGTATATTTTTTCATTCCTATATTTTTTATGTGTTATGATTTTATAATGTTACATGGACATTTTACTGGTGGTTACATGATAAACCAAATGACGGGTGGTGCCGTGAAAACCGGGACAGGTGGTTTCGTTATAACCTCTAATGCATTGGGTATGGAAGTCCGTCGTATGGATATTCCATTTAGTGATATATGTGGTTGTCAACAATACAGTTATTCCATTTATGATTGAATATTTCCCAAGTTACCTTTATATGTTATGTGTTCTTTATATGGGTTTTATGGTGATCTTTTGGTTACAAAAGGTTAATAAATGATCTCTTATTCGTTGAAGTGTAATTACTACTTCATAAAGGTGAAAAGTATTACTTATGATGAAGTATTCATGATTTACTTGTTGTTTTGAGAAACTAATAGTTTTCTTTTTTTTTTGTATCACTTTCTGAGGTATTTATGCTCATCCCATGTTTTTGAAATATTTTCCACATGACTTATAGATGAATTGGGTGAAGGATGGGATCAAGGGAAGACATGATATCTAAAACATGGAACTGGAAATGTTTTTTAAGAGTTCATATTTTATGAAAAAATGGAAACTAAGTAGAAGTGTCTACTTTGTAATCTTTTGAGATGTAATGGTTATGGCCTAATTCTCTAAAACTCTAACCCTAAAAAGATCCTCAATGTGAATTATTCATTTAATTCAAGATTTTGAAATGTTTTAAGGTCGGGTCCATGTACTTAGGGCAGAATGTAATGGCATGAGGACCACTATATCCCAAAACCCATCAGGAATGGTATGTTGTGGTGGTTTACTCAAGTTTTGTGGGAAGGTTTGTTTCCCAAGTGTATTTGGGATGTGGCCTAGGTGTCTTCGAGTGTGGTGATAGATGTTGAGGCCCAGGTTTCAGCAGTCATTATTTCATATGGTTTTGATGGCCATAGGGTCTATGAGTGGGATTCATGGTTTTGGTAGCCTATGTGTCTGCGGGCTGGATGCATGGTTTTAGTGGCATAAAAGGTTGTTGTTAGGTCTGTAGTGGTACTGTAGTGAAAATGCCAGGTTGGTCTAATCCAGAAGATTTCTTCAATAACCAGTGGGAAAGTGGTGCGGGGTACCAAAATATTGATGTGATATTACAATTAACCTACCTGACCTGAATTATTTTGGGAGTTTGACTTGTTGAGGCCGGGTGGATAGTTTCCATTCTATGTTCGTTGGATACCTCTATCATTTCTCACTGGTAATTCTGATTCCTCGCCACATGTGCACTAGAGATTTTAGTATTCCCTTATTGAGTATACATGTATACTCGCCCTATATATATAAAAATGCATTCAGTTTTCCATGAGGTCTTTGAGGACCATTCGACACCATATTAGCTCAGAAGTTTGGACATTTTTTGATGCAAATTTTTTTTATTTTGATACATTCCTATATATATTTCAAGTATTTGTGTTAGTTTAACCTTGAATATACATATGGGATGATTTTTGGCATTAATTTTACCTTCAATTTCGTAGTTTTTTTGGGTTTTTACTATCTTATCTCTTAATCACACTAAATAGAAAGGGTAATTCCTTCAATCTTTATGGGAGATTCTATACCCCTGGTGCTAGTCACCACTCTAAGTCCTTTTGATGTCTGGAATTTAGGGTCATTATCTCTCCTTCCAAATGAAGAATGAAGGGTCCTATTGTTTTTTGTCTCTTTCCTCATCATGTTGAAGTTGGGGTTTGAAAAAAATTATGGTAAATTTTCTCTAAAAATTATTTTTAATATCCTATATAAAATTTTATTTTTATGAATTTATAAATTTTTTGTTGAAAATTTATTGATTTGATAACCCATTATATAAGAGTTATTTTGAAATGATTTAAAATATATATAGTAGAAATATTATTTATAATATAATTAAATATAATGTGATATGTGTACCATAATTATAACATTAATATTCAAGCATAATGATCATATCATGATAAATGGTTTTTGAGTTATAAAATCCCTTACAACATTTAGTAACACATTTATAAAAATTGTTTTATGTTGGAATTAATGAATATATTTTTAAATGCCAAGGATTAATATTTTAATATAATAATATAATCTAATGTGGTACTAATTTCGACATAAAATATAAATTTTTCTATGAAATATACAACATGGCTCATGGAGATTTTGTATTCTTTCAAGATGTTGTATATGAAAAACTCTTTGATTATTGTCAGTATTGTCTTAAAATTAAACATTTTTCGATGGAATGTGACTGTAAGACTACACATTATATATCTAGGAATGTTACTTGTGTTGTAAAGAAAAAACTTGGCCTTGATGGGAGTAGAGATTACCACACAGATGATGTTGGCCCCTATGTTGTAAGGGAACCTTTTGGAGGGAAAAAATATAATGAGCATAAAGAACTTTTAGATGATAATGTTGAGTTATTACAACCTGCATGACATTCTCTTAAAAATAATGGGCTTTCAGGCTTTTTTGATGCTTTGATTAATGCCAAAAATGCCGTCGTTGACCGTCCTACCCTGGTGGAGGACCTGGAGATGGATACAGAAACTCATGTTTCACGAGAGAAGGACCTGAGTGATCTTGGTGATTCAAGTGAATCTTCCCAAGATGATGGTGATCAGCCTATTCAAATTGAGGAAGCCTACTTAAAATCAAGTGCATGGCAGTGAAAAAACCAATGGTGGATGCTGATGGATTTATCACCCCAAATACTAAAAAATGAGGAAGTGTATAGACTACTCGCAACTTGAAAGAAAAATTGTAACTAGATCTTTGGATGATTCTAGGAAGGAAAAAATTGAACCCCCAACAATACCAATGGTGACTGATCAACTAACTGAAACCTCTAGCTCAGTAGAGGAGGATGATGATGGAAAAAAGATCTCGTGTACATGGATGCTTAAGTGAATGATGAGCCGGTAGGGGAAGCTGCTGATGCATGGATGGATGAATAAGATACCATCACAATCTAGAAATACAGTGATGGTGAAATCACTACTGAGAAATACCTTGAAATCACAAAACATGTATTCATCAGAATGCTAGATGAATATAAAAAAATCCTTATATTAACTTTAAAGACATTCAATTTGAATGATTTTTGTACTATCCAAATGATTTTCCTTCCTAAGTATTAGTACAGGTTTTTTATGATCACCATGTTGTTTGATCTTCTGAGTTTCAGGGTTTTTGGGTTTCTACTCCTGATGTGAATTTGATGTTTTTTTTCGTTATTACTTCTGTGGTTGTTACTTTAAATGACTTCACTTTGTTTTTTTCATTTCTAGAGGATCTGGGCTAGTGCATATCTACATTCTTTGATTTGGATTTCCTGCTTTTTTGTTGATGTAGAAGCAGTTTTTTCTCACGCAATGGCATGTTGTTTCCTCAAAATGCACTTTGGCCTGCTGGTTGTTTTTGTCGGCTGGTTTTGGGGAAAGCTATTGCAGTTTCTATGTTGGCGATGCCTTTTTTCGATCAGTTTTGGTTATTTTTTTCAACCAGGTGCATGAAAGTTACAATGGAAAAACTATTGATGAGGAATTTATGCGGCTAGATTTTGGTGTTCAGGTTGTATCTGGTTTCTTAGCTGATTTTGTAGTTATGATCTTGAGGTAGACCTTTTTCATGACAACTATTTTTTTAGGCCTTATTGTTTATGATGAGCTATTTATCAAAGGGTTTATGGACTAAATATAAGATATCTTCATAATTATTCTTATGGATTTGAAGTTATTGTTCAAGATTTGATCTGTCGCCTATAAGGGAACTTTCATATCAAACCGTGAAAGTCACTCTGATGGTGTTGTAATGCCACTTCCCTTCATGGATACTGTCTCTGATAGTTTGATGATACAACTTCTTAGGCTCATCTTATGCAATCTAAATTTTTTTTTTCTTGAAATCTCAGATTGTAATCCCCTCAATCCCCTGTTGGTGTATGCCATTTACACCTCGTATTTTTATTGTATCTCTTGTGTTTAATAAATTACTTTGGGGCATGAATTGGAAGAACAATTCATGTTACTGCTTTTCAAAAAAAATATTATATAATAAATTTACTTGGAAGCATTTAAATCATATAATAAAATATTGATGCATAACAAAAAACTTGTTTCAAACTAAGATATTTTGGAGAAAATCATTACAACTATTCCATTATTTCATTAAATAATTCACTATTAAGATATCATGGAAAGGGTATTTATTAATTAGATGAATTAATTTTAATTTTTTTTATTACATTTCGAAATTTATGTATAAAAAATTTATTATTTAAAAATGGTTCATAACATACATCTTGTCTCGTAAAATTTAAATATAGGGGAAATCCTTTTTTATTTGATAACATTCGATTAAAAAACCTTAATTCAAACTAAACATGAATGGATAACAAAATTAATTGAATTAAATAGATTTTAATTGTATAATATTTTAAAGGATTAGTATATATATAATATTAAATAATTTAGGTTCATACTAAATAACATATCTTAAGGAATTAGAACTGGGATAAAACCTTTATTCATTTCGTAGAATTCAAAAATACTTATTAACCTATATTATAATAATCACAACCATTATAATATCCTATTTTAAATGATTATTTTGTATCTATTATGTAATTTAAAATTATATTAAATTAATTTATTATTAATGTATTATTATGTTATTTTTTTTAATCATCAGATGTTAAAAATATTGATTTTCTTGCATGTTTTTTGATAAAAAATCATTCCTTTAATAAAATATCCTAATTAAAAAATTATTTTAAATACTCGAATAGTTTATTTATATTATTTATTATATTCTTATTTAATTCCATTATTATTTTTTTCATGATTTATGAATTTAAAATCATTGAAAAGATTGATTTTGATAATTTAATGATATCAACATATTATATAACAATGACCATTAAATTTGTTATAGTCCTTACATGATAATATTAATAACATATATTAAGGTATACTATAATAAAATTTAATAAAATATTTTTTTGAATCATTAGTATAATGGGATGATGAAAAAACATACATTTCATCCATATAAATGGTAATCCACTTGTTAGTGGGGGACATTTTCAGTTTATAAGGAATAAAAATATAGTGGAAAATTATTTACATTTTAAAAAAATTTATTATGTTATAAATATAATATTTATTCATTTATATATTATAAAACATATCCATGAATGATGATTGGGGAAAATGAAATATTCCTTTTGGGGAAGAGGTTGTTAACATGTATGAAAGGATGAATCTTTTACTATTATATATATAAGTAATGAAGAAATATATTTTATATTCCAAAAATAATAATTATTCTATAATAATGATAAGGAAAATATTATATTGTGTTTGATAGTATAATTTCATGATTTAAGTGTTGGAATTAAGGATATATGAGTGACAATGAGTGATTTGATAATTTTGAACAAACTCATTAAAAAAGGCGTTAAAAAAGCCTTTGATTGTGTGTTTTATATGTAAAAACAACGACAATGAAATGTATTGGAGTTTGAGGAAGGTTTTTTTATTTTCAATAAAGCATGGGTCATGTGATTTTAGGTGAGTGGGTTGTTGAATATCTTAAGTGATATATTTGGGGAGTGTATTTTTTGTAATTAGAGGTGAAAGATTAGCGAACCTGTATCCAAAAGTGGGAAATAATGTAAATAAGATGTTTTTGGTTGGATGAAACCCTTCACCTAAAACATGGAGATATTATTTGAGAACTTATGGGTGTTTCCTCTTTATATATGTTTCTTACAATAATTTAATATTATCACTCTAACATGATATGATCTTTAATATGTTATTTTCATAATTTATTATAAATTAAATCCATTATTAGATAATTTCGGTAATATTATTCCTTATATGTATTCTATTTTAAAGTATTAAATTTATATATTTCATCAAAATTAATTTAATGCTAATTTAATTATAAAAATTATATACTAGTTTTTTAAAAATAGCAACCAGGGGAAAAATTAGATTCATGGGTTTTGAAAAAATACATAACAATTTAAGAGTTTAATTAATCATAATAAATAAATAACTATTCAGGACTAATTTATCTAAAATATTTAGTCAAGAATTCAACCAAGTGATTATATAGAATTCACATTTTCTATAAATCAATGTTTTTCACAATTCCAATTACAATAAATAGTTTTATAAAAATACAAAAATATCATTTAGAAAAAAATATTATATTTTTTAACTAAACTGTATTTTTATTTTATGAAATAAAAAATAAAAAATTTATAAAATTAATATTTAAATGGAAATAAAAAATATAGTGATCAAAATATATAATAAATTTTATGAGTCAACAGTCACTTTTTGACATTTCAATTCCTTTTTTTTGAAATCATGGACTCGTTATTAAATATCGAATATCTATTACTATTATTTCTACAGAAAATTTACAATGTTTTTATAGAAAATATATAATTTTAACATAATATTTAATAGTTTTAAATTTTTCAAGTTAATAAAATATCATTTCCTATTAAGATTATCATAATCAACCTGGAACTAATAATAATCAGATTGAATGAAGCCAATACAAATGAGAATCATATAAAGAAATTTTATAAAAATGGAAAATATAAGTAATAAATCAAATTAACTATTTTTTAATTATGAATATAGAAAATTATTTTATCATATTGGATTATTTTACACTCAACACTAGAATGGTATGCTGTTAGAACAACGTTGGACATTATTTTACATTATTACCATTATAGTGATAGTTATTAAAGTTGTTGTAACAAATCTGACCATTGGAGATAATGATGACCTTTGGGAGGAAAAACAATAAATACCAAGTCATTTTTAGATTTTTAGATTGTGTTTGACATCATTTTTCATGTGTGTGTGCATTATAATTTTTCTCTCATTTCTCTTAATTTTAATAGAATGAAAAACTTATTCCTAGTATTTTTTATTACATGAGATATAGTCTATTTCTAAAGGAAAGCTTATCAGGTTGTGTACTAAAGAATATGTTGAATTTCATCTTATGATTCTGAGTTTTTATGATTATGATCAATGACTTCTAAAGATAGGAAGATAGAAGAGATGATCAACTTCTTGATAAAGGACTTGTGGGGAAATAAAAAAATAAGGCCCAAGCCATAAACATTACATGATATTGAGTTATGTTCAGAATTCACAATGAGTATCTTTTAAAATTTATAGTTTTGAATAATTAGGACATAACAAATACATAATAACTAAAATTTATAAAAAGTGCATTCCACTAAAATTTTATCAATTTATTCTATGATATATAATTTTTAAAAATAAACATGATAATTTTTTCATGATAAAAATATTCATGACTTCTTAGTTTCTATTATCCATCTTTAAACCCTATGAATACATTTTAATAAACATGGGATAGGTGAAAAATGTTTGGTATGGGATATAAAATATAGAAAGAAAAATTTAGTACATGAATATTTATAAACTCATACTAGCATGTTAAAAAAACATATTTTCACCCATAAAACATAAATTTCTTAACATAACTCATAAAATCCTTATGTTCCTGAAAAAATTATTAGAAATCATAAATCAGAAAGGTATCTTGCGGAATCTATATCATACTTACATTGTATCTTTTATCACTACATAGGGAGTAACCTTCAGGGTTATGGTTTGAATACGCATCATAGTATATTCCATAAGTATCTAAGGATAAAACTTATTTTTTAACATCATCTTTTTACTCAATGCATTGGAGAGATATCACGGGCTCACCCACCCTCAAATTATAATATTACCACCCATATACATAAACAATTACCAAGAACAATAATCATAACACATTAAAAAACATAATTGAAAAACAACATTTCCACATTGTAATCAGAAGAGATCATTGTAAGATATTGGTATAATATGTCCTTTATCAAAACCATTTTCAATACCAAAATACATGAAAAGGGTATATGGTATTTAATTTTATTTTAAAAACATTAAATTTTTAGAGGATTCTAAATTTCAAATAACGGTTGTGGTGACGTAGAATTCATTTTTGCTGAAAACGTTGAGAAAACAATCCATTTTAAAAAACCAATTTAAAGAATTTATAAACAATAATTTAAAATAAATGTGTCCCACAAAAATTTGAATCATTACAAATAAATTGTTTAGTTAAAATTTGAGAATATTTATTTCTTCATAAATTAATCCCTAAAACCATTATCAAAACATAGATATTAATAATAATTATTTATAAGAATCCATCTTCAAAACATTTAGAAAGATTTTTATGTTAAATACTCCCTTAACAGTTGATAATCACTTGAATAAAAATCATTAATGAATAACATGAAAAAATATATTAAATATCATAATAATGTGCTAATGCATGATATAACATGTTAATCGGAAAATATATACACCTTAAAGGAATAAAATGGTGCACAATTTTAAGATATGTCTCTATGATTGAAGATTGGGATGAAGAACCTTACAATGAACATATAATTAGATTATGGATAAATCAATAACATAATTATGTGGAAAAAATATAAATAAACCCAATATAAGTGGTTATTTAGTGTAAAACAGCCTGAGGTCATTCACACATATTATTGGAATTGTTTAATCCATGGTATTTATAGAATTATACATTGTCATATCCATCAATACGTTTGTATTTCATATTAATTTTAATTTAATGGGTACAGTATGTACAAATGAATACCGGACATGCACCAATGAGTTTCCCTGAAATGTAACATTGCACAAAACACTGAGTTATATTGATTAATAATACAACAATAATATTATTATTTTAAATGGAAGTTAATGCCAAGATATTGTATTAGTGGGAATGACTATAATTAAATATATTATGATTTTACATATTTTTTAAATATTTAAATATTTATCTAATTAATTTTAGCAGGATAAAATTATAATGAATCCAATTTTAAGCATAAAAAATTGACCACATGTCAATATTTTGATTGTTTTAACATCTTGAAACCCCACTTTCTAGTTTGGAAATGGGAATTAAAATTAAATTAGTCCCAATATCTTCTAGGTTTTGAATTAGAAAAAATTTATTCCATATTTGGAATCATAAGGACAAATATTTTTAAATAGTTATGTTTTATTTTTCAACATTATGAATACTAATATTATTAATTATTTTTAATTACCTTGGTAAATGGTTAAATAAATTTAATAAGAGTAAAAAATAATTTCATAATTACATAAATCTATCCTAAAAAATGTCATAATCCTTTTAGTTGAAATATGGCAGAAAATGGTCATCGATGGGTTGATTTTATGACCCCAATGAAGCCACATGGATGTGATAATGTGATTTTATTATGATTATATTATAGAAAAAGGAAATATAAGATAAACATGTATCTACTAACTCAAAGAATTTTAATTTGGATTATATAAATAATCTCATTGACTATAAAAATTCATTAGAAATATATTTATATTTCCTACATCATGGTATATTATTTTGTATTTTTAGACATAACATATATAAACTTATTAATGATATAACGATGATATAGTGATTACCTTATTAATGAATGATTCAAATAAATAATATTATAAATATTAATATAAATGTAATTTGAACATTTTTATTACATGAAATAATTTTATGGATGACATTGACATGTGAGATATTATTTAATACCTTTTTTAATGGAATCAGGTTTTTATAACTTTAATAACAGAAATACGTTAATAAATAGTATCAAAATTGTTATAAATGTGTTTTAAAAACAAATACTATTTTATTAAATGATATAATAGTCATAAAAATCTTATATTTGGCCAGATGACATATATAATGTTACAAATAGCATTAATGATACAATTTTCTTTTTATTGGATTTTATAATAATGACAGTAACCGTATATTATTAAAACACAAGAATACATGGCAGGAGTTAATGTTTTTAACCAAGGGTAAAAGCTAAAAGATAAGCTTATTTTTGTGATCTAAACTGATATAAAACCTATTGGATTTGGGGATTTAGACCATTAATCATCTTATAATATAAATATATAACTTTGGATCTATTATAATTCGAAAACCAATTTATAAAAAAATAAATTCTCAAGACATTGCTAAAGTGCCCCCTCCTCACTCTTACAAAAGGACACCACCTATTCCATCATACTCAAACCTATCAAGAATCATTTATCAGCCAAATTATGCTAAAATAATCTCCCATCATCCATCCTTTACTCCTAGAATACTTTCCCTTAATTGAAGGTAATCCAAGAAAGAAATTTGGCTCAAATAAAAAAGAGTTACCCTGTTTAGAAATAAAATCTTTTTTCAAGCATTTTTTATTTATTTTCCTTCTCCTGACCACTAACCAATATTTTTAACATTTTTTATAAGAATAATATTATCATAATTATACTAGGAAGTTGTTATTATAATTTTTCAACATACAATTACACACACCTCCACTTAATGGATATATAATATACTCTTTCTATGCACAACAAACTACGTCATCACGAAATGATGATTATTCAATTGACTCCTAACACCTCTCATGATGGACATTATGATAGAACATTAAATATATATTTTATATATTATATTTATATTTTCCTAATGCTTCTTTAATTTTTTTTAAAACATACCTAAAATCCTTCCAAAATGTTTAAATTCAATATTTTCATTTAATGAAGTGTGGACTACCTCCCCCTCAAAGTGCTATGACTCGTTCATTCCATACATAGAATGTATAAAGGACTGATTTAATGAAAATATTTAATATATATAAAATATCTATTAAACTAAGATTAAAATATACCTATGAATCATTTAGTTTTTATTCTTTTAATATAAATAATAAATGAAAGTAACATTTTATGCATACGTACGACCTACCATCTCCATGATTTGTGTATTTTAATTCTATTTTAAAATTTTTATTGAATATTCCAAATAAATATTAAATGGATATATATTATATTTAAATAATGAATAATATTCTGTAGATGATTTACTTTTGAAAAAATGGACAATTTACATCAAAATAAGTTCATTTTTGACTCATGTTCAAAATAGAGACAAAATGAAAGATCCGAATGTAAATAATTATTTAATTTTTATAACATAGTAATCAATGATATAAAAGAAATAATATACCTAAAAAAATTCTGAAAATTTTATAAATTCATATAATAGTATTATTCAGGTACATATCAATTTTACATGATATATCAAACTCAAGGTAAGGGAATTTCTAAACTCCATTTTCACTCATTGGGTATTACACATACATCGATGATTATTCTATTCCATTATTATGTTTGGAATAAATTATTATTTATTTATTTTGTAATTTACCCTTCCTTTTGGGTGGATATACTTTTCTACTCATAATAACCCCATTGATAAATTCTTATATAATTTATACGAACTATGTAAGGGAAGTCATAACTAAATATCCATTAATTTTGTTATCTATCCATGTCATTGAAATTTTTTTTTCAATAATATGTTTGAATGAAATTTTATATCATTAAATACAATATCCACATATATTCGGTGTATTTATATTTTTCCCACATAATTATTTAATTTATTTATCCATAATCTAATAATATGATATTTTTAAGGGAAAACATCTCAATCTCATATCATTGAGGCATATCATGGTATTGTGAACCTTTAATATCCTATAAAGTGTATATAAAAAACTTCTGACATTTTATTTAATGAATTTCTATATGCTCATGATATTTAAATTTTCTTTTGATGTTATTCATTAATTTTTATTTTTCAATTGTTTCTCAAGTGTTACAAAAATCATTAACAAAAACATTGTTCTAGAGGTTTAAAAGTTTTATTATTCCAAATTATTATCTTTATTGTACATGTTTTCAAAATGTTTATAATAATTTTCTATATAAAAATATATGTTTTTAAAATTTTAATTCTTCAATTTCTTTTAAAATATTCATGGAGGTATGAGACACTTTGATTCAAAAATATCATTATTAAATGTTTGAAATGGTTTTCAAAATGGATTTATTATGTCAATATATTGAAATTATATATTGTGATCACAATGTATAAATGTTACTTTTATTTTATTCTTGTTTACATGTTATGGTTTTGTTATGCTTCTTAGCATTATTTACATATACAAATAGTTCTGTGATAAACTAAGGGTGGGTGAGCCTGAGATAGCACATTAATACATTGGGTAATGTGAAAAAGGTAAACATAATGTTCTCTCCTATGAGATTTAGAGAAAATACGGTGATGGGTATTCCTAACGTAATCGTGAGGGTTACTCCCTATGTGGCTATGAATACTACAATGTAAGTATGTTTCGGATTCCATAAGTTACATTTATGAATTATAATTTCAATGAGTAATTCATAAATCTTATGATTTCATAAGTCATGTTAAAGAACTTATGTTTTATGAGTAAATGGTGTGATTTCATCGATTGGTATGTATTCATGGACTAATTTATTATTTCCTTATTTTATATCCCTTATCAAGATTTTTATGCACATCCCATGTTTTTGAAATGTTTTTAACAGGGTATAAGTATGGGTAAGAGAATAGAAGAATTCCAGAATATTTTTATTAAGAAAATAATTATTTTTTTATTTATGGAGTTATATTTTGTGAAAAAAGGATAGTGAGTAGAAGATTAATCTTTTTAAAATTTGAGTTGTTATGTAATAATTATGTCCTAATTATCTAAAACTATAAATAAGAAAATATCTTTGATGTGAATTAATTTCAAATTCAAGAATTAACTCAAAATTATGTAATGTCAACATATGTGGCCATATAGATGGTATTCTCAGATGGTTTAGTCAACATTATAGATTATGATGTTTATTAAGGGTTTGGGATATCAAAATGGGTTTATAATTTTGTGATAGATCATATGTTTAATGTCTTAGAAAACCCTATTGAGGATTTATTATATGAAATATTAAGATAACTAATGGTATTTTGGAGTCTTTCATCTTTGATGAATTTATGTGTTTTTAATTTTCGGGATGCAAAATACGAGGTATGAGATAACCATAGATGTTAAAATATGTTATTGTTAAATTTGGGGATTTTTCTCATTTTTTGTAATGTTATAAAATTTTATAGTTTTTTAAAATAAACAACACACAAATCTTGTGACAACCAATTACGTCAAACCATGCTGCTGGAGTCGAACCCACAACTGAAGTGTGATTGGAATTTAATGCCCACAGTGGCCCACATGATGTCTCAGGTTAGTATGACTTGTTCTATTTTGATAAATGATTTTATGTATCAAGAATATGTTGATTCTATAAACTTATGTTTTATCAAATGGATATCCTTTTTATAGTAAAATAATTTAGCGATTATGTGAAAAATGTTATTTTGGAAGGCATTCACTCTCTTTCGAACACTATATTCGTAGGAAAAATAGAATAATATTTGATTTAATTTGAGGAGAAATGGTTGAATTTTATTTTGGAAGAATAAGTTTTTTTATTATTGACATATGGTTATTTGGTTTATTTATGGAAATTATTATTCTATCCTAGTGATCTTTTGATTCGGTTAATTACTTTTAAGTAATTGAAATTCAGAGTAATCTATGTTATTTGGGGATAAATGTTGTTATTTATTATGGAAGACTGTGTGATAAAATCCATCAAAATTTTTTGTTTCAATATTATTTTGGATTATTTTGAATAATTATAAGGGAAATTTTATTTTGAATGGTCTTTGATTTAGTTTTGATATTGTTTTTTGAATTTTAGAGATTAAGAGTAGTAATTAATTTTATAAAGGATTATTATTTTTAGAGTTTATACGATCTTGTACTAACCATTTTGGTTTTGGTTAATGTCTAATGATAAGGGAAATATATAGTTCATTTTTTGGTCGATTATTTTAGTCTATAGATGTTGACTCTAGGGATTTAGGTTTGACCAACTCATCCTTAAAACTCATACTTTGGAGAAAAGACGGGTTTTGGTAGATATTTATTAAAGGATGAAACACTAAATGATAACTATGTCTGTTTCCTGATCTTCTTAGTCATGATCATAAATAAAATCCAAACCATTAGGAATATTATATTGAAACAAAGACATTTTCTATTTTCATTTCCTGTTGGGATATCAAAGACTATTTAACCCATCACATTTTTATGGTTTATTGGATGTTAACATTCTCATGATCATGTATTCTAGGACTCTGTATTAGAATGGGATGGAGAATTTTTCTTCCATATCTAACTATTCATATATGGACACCTAGTATGTGTTATCTTAGGTGACCTTTATACTTGTCATTATTCATATAAAAAGATAGTTTCAATTACTCTTTTTTTGATGTGGTATTTTTAATGATGTTTTCGAGGCCAATTTTAAAATTTCCAGGATGCAATTTCCAAAAGGTGGAATGATGTAACATCCCATGTATTTATAGAATAATTATTTTTTATCTATTAACTTTTTTTAATATAATATTAATTTTATTTTAATGAGGGCACTATGTATGATAGCGTACCTAACACACAACAACCTGTTTCTCCGAAATCATACTTTGCACAAAACAATATGATATACTGAAAAATAATTCAACAATAACATTATTATTTTAAATTGTAGTTAATGCCTAGATGTTTTATTGTGGGAATGAATAATATTAATTATATTATTATTTTACTAATTTTTTAAATGTTTTTACATTTATCAAATGAATTTTGGAGGCTTAAAATGAGAATGAAAGCAATTTTAAGTATAAAATATTATAATTATTTTAAAAAGTCATTTTACCACTTTTGATGAAGATCCATATTTAAAATTAGTTTTTGTAACATTTATATATTCTATTTTATAAAATAAACATTTTATTTATAATAGAGTCGTAAATATTTACTTCTGTTGAAATTTTGGTAGTATTATGATAAAATCTATATATTTATGAATAGTGAAAATGCTACATATTAAATCTAAACTACTTTTTTATCTAATGAATTTATATTTTTACTTTTTACTTTTTTAGAGTGTTAAATGTAACACCCCGAGCTTCTATGATACACTTCTCATTCAATAATGCAATAGCTTGCATTATGCGCAACTTCGAGTTCTAACACACACCATAACCAATCAAATTAGCCGTTATTAACAGTAATACCCACTTTTTAAAATTATAGAAATTTTATATTTCAAAATGGACATCATTTTTGTATTCGTAACATCGAAATTATCCAAAGTTGAATTTTTTGTAATTTTCTGAGATCTTCCAATTTTTATGAATAGTGAAAAATACTAAAAACAACTTTTTTAATCAAAATAATATATAGTGATAAATTATACTATTGAGTGGTTTTAAAATATAATTATAATATATTTTTACCATTTTATCCATTGGTTTTCATTAGAATTAAATTCACTTTGAAATTGGACATAAACAATTGTCAATCTTTTGATATATATTGTTTCTTAAAAACACGCTATTTGTTGTGACAACGGGAATTAATTATAAAATTAATTAATGCAACTTATATGTTTGTAATTTTGTAAAATAGAAATAATTTTTGGAATCGGAATATCAATTATAGCTTAGGGTGAAATTTTGGCATTGTTCTGAAAAACATCAATTTTTGATGAATAGTGAAACCACTAAGTGGTAGTTAAAAAACTAGCTTTTCGTTTAAATGAAACATTACCACTTCTGTGATTTGATTTTAAAAAATCCGACATACATGGTTGTAATTATGATGTAAAATGTGGTTCAATGGGATTAAAATAATTTTTTGGTGAATAGTAATTTTTAGGTTTAATTAATTGCGATTAAAGGTAATTAGTGAAATTTAAGGTAAAAATAGTATTTTACAAATATGTAATGACCTTTACACTTGTCCAACCACTATTGAATGTGTCATTTACGACCAAGAAAATCCATGGGTCAACTTGGGGACCCCATGGAGCCACATTGGTAGGAAAAGGACATAAATAACTTTTTATTTAATGTTAAAATAAAAAGGTCACAAACAAGAGTTGTTTTACTAAAACTATTTTTAAATGGGGTTATACAAGTCATATTTTTGACTAAAAATATTCATTAGAAAGATAAAAAGATTTCATACATCATGATATATTTTTTATAATTTTTAGACATTAAATAAATTAAATTATTTATGACACCATGATGATGCAGCGATTTCCTCATTAATTTACGATTTAAGTAAAATGAAAAGATAATGTAAAATCCAGGGCTTACACTTGTCAAAAACCTATTGGATGAGTATATTTCGAACCCTTATCACCTTATCCTTGATTTATATAAGTTTGGGACCTTTATAATCTGAAAAGCATTGTATAATAATTTAACATTTTATTACTTTCCAAGAGTGCCCCTCCTCTCCACTTATAAAAGGCCCCCACCACTACCACCTTACTAACACTTTCAAAGCCTTTTGGCTCGGCCAAACTCTACCAAAATACTCTCAAAACCTCCCTCCCTTACTCCTAGAAGCCTCACTTTCGGAAGAATGCTTCTCAAGGAAGCCTTTGGCTCAAATCAAAAGAGTTACCCAATTTTAAGGTAATGTCTTCTCTTATGTTATTTTGTTTTATTTTGTTTATCCAACCCCCTAAACTCTTTTTATTCCATTATTTAGTAACAAAAACAGTATCCTATATATACTAGGACGTTGTTATAATGAGTATTCGAGCTACACTTACACACACCTACATCTAATGGTTAAATAACATATTGTTTCTGTAGATGGCGAATTTCTGCCTCACGAAACGATGATTGTTCAACACTCATATAACATCTTAAAAGGTGGCCATTAAGATGTCACTATATTTATATATGATATATAATATGTTTATGTTTTACTTAGGCTTCTGTATTTTTCATTTATGGCATACCTTTATGATTTCCATTATGGGTAAACGCAATAATTTCATTTTAGGAAGTGCGGACTACCGCCCCCTCAAAGTGATTTGAATCGTTAATGCCATTTGTGGGATGTATAAAGGATAGCGTAAATGGTATAATACATTATATTATAATGTAATTATATTATAACTTTATATAATTATAACATCATTCCATTAAATACGAAATAGAAATGAAAGTAGCGTTCATGCGTACGTACGGCTTACCGTCTCGATGAACGGTGCATTTCATTTCTTACCTATAAATGTTATGTAATATTATAAATGAATGTATATACTGGATATATATGATGTATAATATATATACATAATGAATATAATTATGGATATAATGTATATTTTACCACATGAACAACTTGTAATTATATGAATTTTATTTTTAACTCAAGTACCTAAGATCGACAAAATGACCGTTATAAACTTAAATAATTACATAATGTTCATAACATGGTAATAAGGGATATAAAAGGAATAATGAACATGAAAAATGTTCTTAAGTAAATATAAATTAACTCTAGTTTATTATTCAGGAGGTTAAAGAATGATTGAGTCAAGTCGGACACGAGGTAAGGATACTTCTTAACCCAATTTCCATTCTTTGGGTTAATCTCCTACTTTCAAATTACATCATGATATTATTATGTCCTATCTTGTAGTTGTAATTTCTTTATGTGTAATTATAGTTAATACACATAATAGACCTATTTTATTTTAGAAATGATCTTTGTAAGGACTTCGTCTCAATCTCCTTTCATTGAGGTATATTTGGTTTTATACACAACTTTATTTTATACGGTGTATAAACCCCTTTGACTTTTACGTTTATTCAAAAGGAATCTTTTTATACGAAGCATTTACTAAATGACAAAAGGGAATGTTTTCATCGTACGTATGCGGCAACAACAACTTCTCTGCCGCTGTGACCATTATTTGAGATTCAGCTTCCTCTACAAGCCATACCTTTTTTTAAAGAAAAATAAATACCATGATTTACCTTTCTTTTATTTTGGTATTGAAAATGGTATTGAAATTGTTTTTATTATATCAATGTGTTGTATTGATATCTTGTGATTGAAATGTGGAAATGTTATGTTTCCTTTATGCATGTTTTATGTGATACGATTATGTTATGGTTTATGATATGTTTAAACCTATTCATATGAGAAATGCATTGGACTTAGTAAGTGACTGGTGGAGCCCACTATAGCTCCTAAATGCATCAGTAGGTCTCATGAGACAAACTAGTGTCTTGGCACGAGGCCTTGACAAAATCTTATTTTTGGTCTTGGCATGAGGCCTTGGCTACGTGGTTATGATAGTCTGGCATTATGCATTCCATCATTATGAAAGTGGTTATTAATATTGCATGTGATTATTCGACCAGTAGAATATCCATGTGAAGAAGTAAATGGCATTATCTCACTTAACTTTTGCCATATTATGTCAATGTTCAAGTTCAAAAGGCTTTTATTTTAGTTATACATTGCCTTAAATGATTATGTTTATTGATGAAAGCTTCTGCTATATTGTTATCCTTACTGAGCATCTGAGCTCACCCCTTTCAATGTTTTAATATTTTCCAGGATGTGAAGAACTATTTTATAAATGACCTGCAGGGATAGTCTGAAATGGATATGAGTGTGGACTATGAAGACCATGTTATTTTAATTTTATTACTTTATGATTTAATGAAAGACTTATGAATGTATCTAGTGTTTCCAAGGCTACTAAACTAATCGGTCTTTCGAGACTTGATCTTTTGGGATCATGCCAATGTTACGAAGTAATGCACCGACTCTAGGTAGCTAGGGTCGGGGCGTTACAGTCGGTATCAGAGTCAGTTTAGTACTAACCTTGTAAGCTAGATTTAGATAAACTCTGATTAGAGCACATAGCCTGAAGATAGACTTTGAGGATTAGTACAGAAGAACATCCTAGAATTTTGGTATTATAGTGATTTTGTGAGTTTTCCGAGAAATACATCCATGTCTGGATACGAGAAGGTAGAGGCGGCTCTGGCACAGATGTACCTAGGGGTAAAACCTGAAAACACCGCTTTGAGCTAGACTCGAACGGGAACTGGTGCATGACAACGGGCCTTGCTGCACTCTTGGTTACGACACTCCTAGGGGATATGCATTGGACAAATCTCATTTTTTTACAAACCACTATGAAGGGTTATGAGTATATACTTCCTCAAAGAAAACATTTTTATGGATTATATCCATAAATAGTTCAATTTATGTTAAGTATCTTACAAGTATGGAATTATGTATTTTGATTCATAAACTAATATAGTTTATGACATTGTTTAGAAATGTCACCTAGTGGAAGGAATGGAAACCGTATCAATGCACGCACTCCGTGTAGGGATTGCCCTCCTGCTCAAGATTATTATTGTGGAGTTGGAGATACAACTGGTGCTGATCAACTTATTACCGTACTGGGGAAACTCACTTAGGTTATGAATAATAACCTTACTCGTATGGAGCACACTGATCTGAGACGTAGAGGATCAATGTTAGACCATTTCATGAGGCAACAACTGCCAACATTTAATGGGGGTACAAATCCATTAGTAGCTGAGCAATGGATAAACTCCTTAGAGAAAATATTCCACGCCTTGGGGAGTAGCGAAAGGGAGAAGGTTGTCATGGCAGTCTACGACCTCACTGGAGATGCCGATCAGTGGTGGTCACTGATTCAAAACAAAAAGGAAGATGATGAAGTATCGAATATGGATTGGAGGGAGTTCAAAGAGCTTTTCATAGAAAAATACTTTCCACATGACCATCGAGCAGATATGGAAAGGAAATTTTTGAGTCTGAATCAAAAGGAGGATAAGAATGTCGCAAAGTATGAGGCCAACATTACAAGGTTAGCGAGCCATGGTGCAGATTATATACGTATCCCAAGAAGTAAGATCGATCATTTCATTGATGGGTTAAAACCGTTTCTCCATCGAGCCTTAGTCTCATAATCTTTCTCGTCATACGAAGACATTGTCTCATCTGCTATCAAGACAGAAAAGGAATTCTCTAAATCTTATGACAATAAAGTAAAGCAAGATTAGAAGAGAATAGTGGAACAAGAGATAGATAAAAGGAAAAATGGAAAGAAGGATTTTCCATTATGTGATAATTGTGGGAAGAACCACCCTGGTACTTGCCTAAAAGGAATGAGAGTTTGTTATAAATGTGGAGAAAAGGGTCACCAAGCTCGTGATTGTAAGGGAACGAAAGAGGCTATCAATGTTGAATGCTACAATTGTAGAGAAATGGGGCATTATAAAAATGAATGTCCTAAGCGTCATGGAAACATACCTCAGAAAAGGCCAAGGGATCAAGGCCCATCTTATGTTGTGACTACAGTTGAAGCGGAATAATTAATGTATTGGTGCTTTTGGACTCATGGATTATATTCTGGTTATTAGAATAATGAGATATATATATATAAGGATTGTACTGCAGTACTTGTTGATTTTATTAAAGTTTTAATATGATGAAGGTAATCATATTTTTAGTATATGACAATAAGAGAAACTTTACTTTGTTTGGGGAATCTGATAAATTGATGTTGGAATTAAGAGACCTCTTAGAGAAAGTTTGGACACAGGTATTTTGGATAACTATAAAGGTTGGGATGGATTAAGTTGAACTTTGAATAGTATTGTTTAAGGTTAAAACATTTCTGAAGATTGTTTTTGGAATATTATAATACTATATTTTTTGTAAAAGGACAACCTGCAGGGTGGGGCATAACCCGTCGCGTCGGACAAAGCTGCAGGAATCGAACCCACAACCATAGTGCGGCATGCCTTTATTACCTACCACTAGCCTACAGGAAGTCCCTGGTTATTACAAATTTTTTTTACTAATCTAAATGGTATGTGTTAATATTTGGAACCTTATACAATTAGGATAAATAGAATATTTTTGAGTTCTATTACCTTTACAGTGATAGATGGGTTTGTTGGTAAAAATTTATTAAAGAATGAAAGTCTACATGACAAGTATGTATATTCCCATACGTTCTTATTAAATCTCCTAAATAAATTCTTCAACTTTATAAAATGCAACTTAAAACAAAAACGTTGTCGGTAAACTTTTCTAACTGGGGATTCAATGACCGTTTAACCAATCACAAGTTTGTGATTTTATTACTGTTAACTTTCTCCTAATCCAGTTTTCTACAACTCTCCATCATACCTTGATGGTTTGTTTTTCTTCCATATCTATATTTTCATAGAATCCTAGTATGGGCTATCCCGGGTGACCTTTGTACTTATCTTTCTATCTTTTAAAGTTATATTTTTATTAAACTTATTTCCGATGTGGTTTTTCTACAAATGTATTTTCTATTTTAAACCTTTTATTTTCAAAGAAAAATGTAAAATTGCAAGGATGTAATTTATTGAAGGAGGGGAGAATGTAACACCCTGAGCTTCTATGATACCCTTCTCATTCAATAATGCAATAGCTTGCATTATACACAACTTCGAGTTCTAACACACACCACAACCAATACAAGTAGCCGTTATGAAGAGTAATACCCACTTTTTAAAATTATTGAAATTTTATATTTCAAAATGGACTTCATTTTTGTATTCGTAATATCGAAATTATCCAAAGTTGAATTTTTTTGTAATTTTCTGAGAACTTCCAATTTTTATGAATAGTGAAAAATACTTAAAAACAACTTTTTTAATAATTATAATTTATAGTGATAAATTATAATATTGAGTGGTTTTAAACTATAATTAGAATTTATTTTTACCATGTTATCCAATGGTTCTCATTACAATTAATTTCACTTTGAAATTGGACATAAACAATTGTCAATCTTTTGATATATATTGTTTCTTAAAAACATGATATTTGTTGTGACAGCTAGAATTAATTATAAAATTACTTAATGCAACTTATATGTTTGGAATTTTTTAAAATAGACATCATTTTTGGATTTGGAATATCAATTATAGCTTAGGGTGAAATTTTGGCATTGTTCTGAAAAACTTCTATTTTTGATGAATAGTGAAACCACTAAGTGGTAGTTAAAAAACTAATTTTTCGTTTAAATGAAACATTACCACTTTTGTGATTTTATTTTCAAAAATCTGACATACATGGTTGTCATTATGAAGTAAAATGTGTTTCAATGGGATTAAAATAATTTTTTGGTGAATAGTAACTTTTAAGTTTAATTAATCGCGATTAAAGTTAATTAGTGAAATTTAAGGTAAATATAGTATTATAAAAATATGGAATGACCTTTACACTTGTCCAACCACTATTGGATATGTCATGGCCGACCAAGACAATACATGGGTCAACTTGGGGACCCCATGGAACCACTTTGGTATGAAAAGGACATAAATAACTTTTTATTTAATGTTAAAATAAAAAGGTCACAAACAAGAGTTGTTTTACTAAAAAAAAATTTAAATGGGGTTATACAAGTTATATTTTTGGCTATAAATATTAATTAGAAAGATAAATAGATTTAATACATAATGATATTTTTTTTATAATTTTTAGAAATTAAATAAATTAAATTATATATGACACCATGATGATGCAGTGATTACCTCATTAATTAACGATTTAAGTAAAATGAAAAGATAATGTATAATTAAAGGCTTACACTTGTCAAAAACCTATTGGATGAGTAGATTTAGAACCCTTGTCACCTTTTTCTCGAATTATATAAGTGTGGGACCATTAGAAACCGAAGAGCATTGTATAATAATCTAACATTTTATTACTTTCCAAGAGTGCCCCTCCTCTCCACTTATAAAAGACCCCCACCACTACCACCTTACTCACACTTTCAAAGCCTTTTGGATCTGCCAAACTCTTCCCAAATACTCTCCCAACTTCCCTCCCTTACTCCTACAAGCCTCACTTTGGACAGAATTCTTTCAAGGAATCCTTTGGCTCAAATCAAATGAGTTACCCAATTTTGAGGTAATGTATTCTCTTATGTTATTTTGTTTTATTTTTCTTATCCAACACCCTAAACTCTTTTTATTACTTTATTTTGTAACAACACCAGTATCCTCAATATACTAGGATGTTTTTATAATGAGTATTCGAGCTACACATACACACACCAACATCTAATGGTTAAAAAACATACTGTTTCTGTGGATGGCGAATTTCTGCCTCACGAAATGATGATTGTTCAACACTCATATAACACCTTCAAAGGTGGCCATTAAGATGTCACTATATTTATATATGATATATAATATGTTTATGTTTTACTTAAGCTTATGTATTTTTCATTTATGGCATACCTTTATGATTTCCATTATGGGTAAACACGATAATTTTATTTTAGGAAGTGCGGACTACCGCCCCCTCAAAGTGATTTGAATCGTTAATGCCATATGTGGGATGTATAAAGGATAGAGTAAATGGTATTATACATTATATTATACTGGAATTATATTATACCTTTATATAATTATAACATCATTCCATTAAATATGAAATAGAAATGAAAGTAGCGTTTATTCGTACGTACGGCTTACCGTCTCGATGAATGATGCATTTCATTTCTTACCTCTAAATGTTATATAATATAATAAATGAATGTATATACTAGATATATATGATGTATATGATATATACATCATGAATATAATTATGGATATAAAGGATATTTTACCACATGAACAACTTGTAATTATAAGAATTTTATTTTTGACTCAAGTACCTAAGATCGACAAAATGTCCGTTATAAACATAAATAATTACATAATGTTCATAACATGGTAATAAGGGATATAAAAGGAATAATGAACATGAAAAAGGTTCTTAAGTAAATAGAAATTTACTCTAGTTTATTATTCAGGAGGTTAAAGAACGATCGAGTCAAGTCAGACATGAGGTAAGGGAACTTCTTAACCTAATTTCCATTCTTTGGGTTAATCTCCTACTTTCAAATTACGTCACGATATTATTATGTCATATCTTGTAGTTGTACTTTATTTATGTGTAATTATAGTGAATACACATAACAGACCTATTTTATTTTAGAAATGATCTTTGTAAGGACTTCGTCTCAATCTCCTTTCATTGAGTCATATTTGGTTTTATACACAACTTTCTTTTATACGGTGTATAAACCCCTTTGACTTTTACGTTTATTCAAAAGGAATATTTTTATACGAAGCATTTACTAACCGACAAAAGGGAATTTTTTTGTCATACGTATGCGGCGACAATGACTTTTCCGCCACCGTGACCATTATTTGAGATTCGGCTTCCTCTACAAGCCATACATTTTTTTAAAAGAAAAATAAATACCATGTTTTACCTTTCTTTTATTTTGGTATTGAAAATGGTTCTGAAAGTGTTTTTATTATATCAATGTGTTGTATTGATATCTTGTGATTCAAATGTGGAAATGTTATGTTTCCTTTATGCATGTTTTATGTGATACGATTATGTTATGGTTTATGATATGTTTAAACCTATTCATATGAGAAATGCATTAGACTTAGTATGTGACTGGTGGAGCCTGCTATAGCTCCTCGATGCATCGGTAGGTCTCATGAGACAAACTAGTGTCTTGGCACGAGGCCTTGACAAAATCTTATTTTTGGTCTTGGCACGAGGCCTTGGCTATGTGGTTATGATAGTCTGGCATTCTGCATTCCATCATTATGAAAGTGGTTATTAATATTGCATGTGATTATTCGACCAGTAGAATATCCATGTGAAGAAGTAAATGGAATTATCTAATTTTACTTTTTCCATATTATGTTGAATTTCAAGTTCAAAAGGCTTTTGTTTTAGTTATACATTGCCTTAAATGTTTATTTTTATTGATGAAAGCTTCCACTATATTGTTATCCTTACTGAGCATCTGAGCTCACCCCTTTCAATGTTTTAATATTATCCAGGATGTGAAGAAGTATTTTATGAATGACCTGCAGGGATAGTCAGAAAGGGATATGAGTGTGGACAATGAAGACCATGTTATTGTAGTTTATTTACTTTATGATGTAAAGAAAGACTTATGAATGTATCTAGTGTTTCCAAGGCTACTAAACTAATCGGTCTTTCGAGACTTGATCTTTTGTGGTCATTCCAATGTTATGAGGTAATGCACAGACTCTGGGTAGCTGGGGTCGGGGCGTTACATTAAAGTTTAATTGGATTAATTTTTTACCATTTAATCTAATTATAATAATTGTATGTAATTTCACAGTTAAATTTTACATAAACACATGTAAATCTATTGATAGTTTTTACATCTTAAAATATCGATTTCTAGTTTAAAGTTTGAGAATTAATTAATGAAACTTATGTGTCCTGAATTTGGAAAAATGGATTACATATTTTGAATCATAATGTCCAAATAGGGTAAATAATAACCTTTTATTTTTTGATATTATGAATAGTAACTTGAGTAATTATTTTAATTTACCTTGGTTAAAGATAAATCATGTAAATATGGTTAAAAAATAATATTATAACAACATAAAACTACACTAAAATAGGTCATAATCCTATTATATGAGCTATTTCCATCCATGGGCCTTCATTGTTGGATTTTAGGATTCTATGGAGTCACTTAGGTGTGACATTGTCCTTTTACAGTATTTATTTTTTAAGAAAAGTGAAATATAACATAAACAAGAATATCCTAATTAAATAAAATTTAATTTGGTTTATATAAATTATTTCATTTACTATAAATATTATTTATAAAGATAATAATAATTATTAAATCATGGTATTTTATTTATAGTTTTTAGAGATTAATAATATAAATTTATCTGTGACATAATGATAATGCTTTGATTACTTTATTAATGAACAATTCATATAAATTATATTATATATTTTAAAATAAATTTAATTTGTAATCTTTTATGCCATAAACTAATTATTTGGATGATATTGAAATGTTAGTGATTATTTAATTCATTTGGATCAATGGAATAATGGTATTATGAATTTAACCAAAATCAATTACAAAATAGTGTAAAAATTGACATAAATGAGTTTTTAAAACAAATACTATTTTATTAATTGATATAACAGTCCTAAAAATTTAAATTCGGCCAACATACTTATATAATGTTAAAAATTTCATTAAAAAACTTCTTTTGGTTCTATTATAATTTTATAGTAACTATAGTAACCATATATTATGAAAATACAAGAAGACATGTTAAGAGTTAATGATTTTATATAAGGGTTAAAGCTAAAATATATGGTTAATTTTGTGATGTAAAATTTTATAAAAACTATTGGTTGAGAGTTTATAAATCCATAATCATCATATAATTTTTTTATAACATTGTAAAATTTATAAATGTAAAATAAATTTATAATAAAATAATATTTCAAGACTTTCCTAAAATGCCCCTCCTCGCTCTTATAAAAGGCAACCACCACTACCCACTAACTCACACCTATCAATCCACATTGTTCATCTAGATTTTTCTCAATTATGCTCCAAACATCCCTAAATAACTCCAAGATTCCTTACCTAGAGAAAAATGATATTCAAGAAATCCTTTTGTTTCAAATAAATAAAAGTTACCCAATTTGTAGGTAACATCTTCTCTCAAAACATCATTTATTTATTTTCCTTCTCCAACCCCAAACCTATGTTTTCCATTATTTTATAACAATCACATAATCCTAAATATATTATGATGTTTTTATGATAATGTTCAAACATACACTTACAAAAACATCCATCGACTTAATATAGAACATATTTTTTGGTGTACGACTAACTACTCCTTTACAAAAAGATGATTGTTCAATTTTCCCTGACCACATCTCATGGTGGCCATTATGGTGAAACTGTATTTATATATGATATAAATTATATTTTTTACTCTACTATTCTATAATTTTTCATTTCAACATTTCATTAATCTTGAAATATGGTGTAAATACGATAATTTAATTCAAGGAAGTGTGAACTATCACCCATTCAATGTGATAAGACTGTTGGATCAAATATAAAGATGTGTATATCTATTAGATGGAACAATACAAGAGGGGGTGAATTGTAGGTTTAAAAACCTTTGAGTTTTAGCAACTAAGAGATTAGTTTAAATGATTTTAAACTAACACAAATACAAACACCCACAATTGTATTGAATGTAAAAAGGTATGATGTACTGTAATACTAATGTAATGTAAAACAATTGTATTCAAGATGAACACAGTGATCAGAGTTATACAAAGATGAATGATTCTACCTTAAAGCGCATAGAATTAATCAATACAATATGTAATAGAATGATTGTAATTGAAACAATTATAATTGAATATGTAAAGAAGAAAGGAAACAATACAAATTCCTTTCTAATACAAGTAACAACGGAAATGTAAAATTATTACAATTCTTTTAAACCAAAGAGAAGGGTTATCATTTCACCTAGGATAAAAGGTCTGTCTCACCAACACCATGGTGAGCCCACGATATGATGATCGGCACGTCTATCTGTCTATCCCCGGTAGCCGTCGATACGATGATCGACACGTCTGTCTGCCTATCCCCGGCAGCCCTCGATACGATGATCATCTCGCCTGTCTGCCTATCCCTGGTAGCCCTCAATTTTGTAGGTAATCGGCACCTCTGTCTTTCAATTACTTGAAATCCCTCGATACGATGATCGGACGCACAAGGCAGATGAGAGAAGTCACAATGTCGCTCTCATGAATCTTGATAGTTCACGAAGTCTCTTCATTCATTCATTAATCAATCTTCCTTTTTTCAGCTTCAAATGACCTCCTATTTATAGGCCTCGGGTTCCAAAGGTCATATTACCTCCAACGGTCATATTGAAACAGAAAGCACGACATCGTTTTGATTAGTTTGTAACTAACGCAACGACATCGTTTTGTTAGGACATAAGATATATAGAAATGAAAAGCATGGGTACGATTAAAATGTAATTAAGTGTTTTTGAAAAAGTACCAAAACAAGTAATGATCATCTGAATAGCAGAGTCAGTACGATACGACTGACAGAGTCAGTACGATACAATTAACAGAGTCAGTACGATCTGCATGATCAGTACGATCAGCATATTCAGTACGATCAGTATGATTAGTACAATCAGCATGATCAGTACGATCAGCATGGTCTGTACGATTATCATTGTACGATACGATAAACATGATAGAATACAATTGTGATTTCAAAAGCATGATATAGAATACATTTGTGATTTACAAAACATGATGTAAAAGTCAAAAGAGGTCTTTTGACTCAACAATCTCCCCTTTTTGGAAAGAAAAACACACAAAGTAAATGTAACAAGAAATACTTATATCCCCCTGGGTTATTGAAAACTCTTCTGAATAAAGAATTGAATACAACTAACTCCCCCTTAGGTATGGACTTTCCTAAGGATTGTATTCATTGTTTTTCCTTGATTTCGAAGCATTTGATTAAACCAATCCCCCTTTGTAAAATATTCTCCCCTTTTGTGAAACATTCTCCCCTTTTATAACATTCTCCCCCTTTTATAATATTCTCACCCTTTTTAAACATTCTCCCCCTTTGTGATTTACAAAAGGAATGGGGTTACTTTGTTTTACCTGAAAGAGTTAGAGGGAAAAAAATGCAGGACAAAAGAAAAGAGTTATAACAATTATTACAAAGCAAAGACAAGTTCCAAAGGAAAAAAAATACGACAATCATTTGTTTTCTATTTCCTTCTACTTCTTTATGAGCTCATGAAGAACTAATTTCATCTTTTTGATCTCCTTCTTGTCTTCAGAAATAGATTCTCCCTGAGTTCTGAGAAGCTCTTGTTGGTCCGCAAAAATCTGATCTTGATTTTTGATAGTCTCTTCCTGGACTCTGATTACATCTTCAAGAGTATCAATTCTGTTTTGCAGATTCTTGTTATCTTTGGATAAAACAGAATTTTGATTCTTTAAAAAGACCATTTCATCCATGAAAGATGAAACCTTCGATAATTCAGATTGAAAAACATTCATTCTCTCTTGCAAATCTTTCACTGAAGGAACATCGGCTCTTTGAGAAGATAAAAGATTCAACATTTCAACCATTTCTCTGTCAAGCTTATTGAAAGGAATTGCAAGCTCATTTGATAACCTTCTTATATCTTCAATAGCAATTTCATGATCATTGATTAAGCTCTCTGTTTTGTATGACCACTTGGTCATCTTATTTCATGCCTTCTTATGAGAAACCGAACTTTCTGAAAGAACTTTCAAATCGGCTTCTACTGACAAAACTTTCTTCCTAAATTCTTTTACAGATCCAAACTTCTTCTTTTGATTGTCAGTAATAAAATCAATCTTCCCTTCCAGCCCCGGAAAATAAGGAATGGTCTTCTCAACCCTTCTCAAAACATGAACAATGTAATCACTCTTCTTGAGAGAGATTGTATGCTCTGAATCAGTATCTTCATCGTATGATGCTAGTTCATACGATCTTCTTGAGTCAACAACTGGCTGTTTTCCTTTTGCTTTTTCTTTCTTCTTTCTTTCTTCTTCCACTTTGTCACTAATGACAACAACTTTATCAGAATGAGAGGATTGATCACCTTGCTTTTCTTGAAAAGACATTCTGTCCGGAGATTGTGCTTGATCGGAATGAGGAGTGTGTTGAACACCTTCACTCAGCTTTTGAACTGATTCCTCTCTACTCTTCTTTGAACATTGAAGAAATTCTAAAAGAAAATCTCCTTCTTCTTCTTCCTCTTCTTCTATCTCTTACATCACTTGTTTTTGTTTTCCTTCCTCCGGGAGACTCTGTACGATGGGCTCTTGGTGCACTTCTTCTGTTAGTTGAGCACTAGCTTGCTCTACTACTTTCAATATTTTAGAGACATCACAGTCCCGAGCCTTTCTTTTCAAAAGAACCTTCTTCTTCTTTTCAGCCTGAAGAGTTTCTTCTACCCTTACTCTTTCTGCAAAAGCCTCAGCAGGGTCAAGACCGAACTTCGGATCACCTTCCTTTCTCTGTTCCTTATCCTTTATCCATTTTTCTACAACCTCCTTACTATACCTCGGATTCTTGTTTGGCTTTGAACTGGTTTGCGGATCAGACTTTTGAGTAACACCTGTAGATTGAAAGTCTTTGGCTGGAATAGGTGCCGATTGATTCTGAGCCAATTCAGCTTCTACATCTCTAACAAATTGTTTTGAATTGTGACCAAAACAAACATTCAACTTTTTCATCGTACTTTTGATAATCCAAGAAGGCTTCAGATCTATGGGGTTTCCTTTCAAAGGAATGTTACAAAACTTCATACTTTCAAGAATGAACTTCGTAAGGATGGATGGATACATAATCATCTGGGACTTCATCCCTCCTGTCTTGACATTCTTAATGGTTTCAAAAACATACCCCATGAGATTCACTTTTCTAATATTCACAAGATAGTCAAGCATGAAAATATCAGAAACTTTCAGAGTTTCTCTATCCCAATTCCTTGGGATAAGAAAACCTTGCATCCATAAAGTGACAAAACGATTGTCCGGAGAATGATGAGACACTTTTATTTTTTCCTCATTAATAACAAACAAAGTCTTTTCAGCACTTTCTCTATTAAACATACCAAATTCCACTGGTAGTTTGTGTGATGGATAGAAGGAATCCCCTTCTACAGAAAAATTCAGAAAATGTGCTGCTTGTTTCACAGACATAGATAATTTTATATCGTACACAGCAAAGGTTATAGTCATGTCTTTGTCGAAAGAAACGGTTTTGTAAAATTGACAATCTTCATAAAAAAGAACCGGATCTTGAGAATCAGGCTTTTCAACACACAGATGTTCCCACCCTTGAAACATAATGATCCTCCTGATTGTAGAATCGTATGTATCGAAAAAGTCTCGAGATACTAACCTTTTTCTGTTAAAGTCTTTCTCTGTAAAAGTCTTTGAAGACATTTCGGCGGGAGTATTAGCAGAGGATTGAGACATAAAGGTTCTGCCGATGAGAAGATCGTACGAAGATTTATAGCCGGTGGAGCAGAGCTTCAACTTAAATCCTGAAAAAACAATGTGGGTTTGGGGAGGGGAGAGGGGCTATTTATAGGCGATAAAGGGGTGACCGTTGATCTTCTACGGTCGAAAAAGGGTGAACTTTGATCTTCTACGGTCAAGATTATAGAAAACCAGATCAATGGTTAGGATTAATGGGAAATTTTTTTTAAAAAAATGAAAAAGAATACCTGTCGGAGAACGTAAGGTAATTGTTGGTTTTGATAGAAATCAAAAGAAAATACAATCGTAAGAAAAAAAACATCATGCCGATGGAAAACAAAGTCATTACTATGAACTGACTGTTCGATGGAAACAATCTTGTTACCATGAACTGACAATATGATGGAAAACAATCTCGTTACCATGAACTAACAGTACGATGGAAAATAATCTCGTTACCATGAACTGACAGTATGATGGAAAAAAATCTCAATACCATCATCAGTCGATTCAACAGAAAAGAAAATCATTACCATCATCGTTCATTACTATAAAAAAACATTACCATCATCGGTCGATATAATACTACTGATTGATTGATACGATGGAAAAGAAATTCAATACCATCATCGGTCGATACAATACTATTATTGATTGATACGATGGAAAAGAAATTCAATACCATCATCAGTCGATTCAATACCATTATTGATTGATACGATGGAAAAGAAATTCAATACCATCATCGGTCGATTCAATACCATTATTGATTGATACAATGGAAAAGAAATTCAATACCATCATCGGTCGATTCAATATCATTATTGATTGATACGATGGAAAATAAATTCAATATGATAAACAGAAAAACTAAAATTGTCAATATGATAAACAGAAAACTAGAATTGTCAATACGATAAACAGAAAACTAAAATTATCAATACGATAAACAGAAAACTAAAATTATAGAAAAATTAAAATCATAACATAGAATGATATAAAGTAGAAAACTTAGAAAGAAGTGTTCTCCCCCTTTCTATGAGGAGTTTCTTACTATTAGGAGAGATGTAAAACAGGAAGTAGATATGAATGATTATTTTAATGTAATCATTCCTAGCTTCTGTTTTATAAATTCAAATCTATCGGAAGGTAAACGTTTTGTAAAAATGTCAGCAAGTTGTTCTTGCGTTCCGATAAATTGTAAAATAATATCTCCTTTTTGTGTGTGATCCCTAAGAAAGTGATGCCTAACATCTATGTGTTTTGCACGTGAATGATGTGATGGGTTCTTACTAAGAGCTATGGCACTTGTATTATCACAAAGAATTTGAGTTTTTCAGAAACTCAAACCATAGTCAGTGAGTGTGTGCTGCATCCACAATACTTGAGCACATCAACTTCCAGCTTCTACATATTCAGCTTCAGCAGTGGATAGTGCTACTGAGTGTTGTTTCTTGTAGGACCAAGAAACCAGAGAATCTTCTAAGAAATGACATGTTCCAGATGTACTTTTTCTATCCATTTTACAACCACCAAATTCCGCATCTGAAAAACTCTTTAAAACAAAATCATTTCCAGAAGAGTAAAAAGTCCTGAATCCATAGTGCCTTTTAAATACCGAAAGATTCGCTTTACAGCTTTTAAATGAGACTCTTTTGGATTAGATTGATATCGTGCACATAAGAATACAGAAAACATTAAGTCTGGTCGACTAGCTGTCAAGTATAGCAAACATCCTATCATACCTCTAAATATTGTTTGATCTACTGGTTTCCCAGTTTCATCAAGATCAAGAGTATTTGACGTACAAATTGGAGTACTAATACTTTTAGTTTTGTCAAATCCATACTTTTTGAGTATATCTTTTATATACTTATGTTGAGATATACACGTTCCTTCTGGTTTTTGAGAAATTTAAAAACCTAGAAAGAATGTTAACTCACCCATCATACTCATTTCAAACTCAGATTTCATTAAGTTTGCAAAAGAATTAGTTAAAGATTTCTGAGTTGATCCAAATATGATGTCATCAACATAGATTTGGACAATCAAAACATTTTTGTTTTCCATTTTTATAAAAAGGGTTGGATCTGCTGTACCTTTTGTATAATTGTTTTGTAAAATAAATCCTGTAAGTCTATCATACCATGCTCTAGGGGCTTGTTTAAGACCATATAGAGCCTTGGTATGTTTAAATACATGATCAGGATGTTTTGGGTCTTGAAAACCAGGAGGTTGTTCGACAAAAAACTTCTTCTTGAACAAAACCATTTAGAAAAGCACATTTGACATCCATTTGAAATAGTTTGAAATTGAAATATGCTGCAAAGGATAATAGAATACGAATAGATTCAAGTATAGCTACAGGAGCATATGTTTCTTCATATTTTATTCCCTCTTGTTGATTATAGCCTTTAACAACAAGTCTTGCTTTATTTCTTACAATGATTCCATTTTCATCACATTTGTTTCTGAAAACCCAATTTACACCAATCAAAGTTGTTTCTTTACGTCTATTAACTAAAGTCTATAATTGATTCCTTTCAAATTCATTTAGTTCATCTTGCATTGCTTTGATCCAATCATCATCACCTAAATCCTCACTTGGACTTTTAGGTTCAAATTGGGAAAGAAAAGAAAGATGTTCTAATTCATTTCTTAAGGAATTTATGGTCCTTACAGGTTGATTTATATCACCAATGATGTTATCACTGGGATGATTTCTAAGAAATAATTGATTTGGGTTTTGTAAAACTTGTTCATCAACATATGGTAGGATGTCTTCTGTGGTAAATGTTTTAGGAATACTTTCTTGAACATTTTCCTTTTCAGAGTGATCTTCTACTAATGGTTGATAAACATTTTTAGAAGACACATCCGAGGATGTAGGATTGGGTTGGTTGAAAAAAAAAGGATTAGTTTCATCGAATTTTACATGTACTGTTTCCTCAACAGTACAAGTGTTTTTATTGAAAACTCTATAAGCCTTAGAGGTTGTAGAATAGCCTAGAAATATTCCTTCATCAGATTTTGGTGAACATTTGTGTAGATAATCTTTTGTATTCAGAATGAATACTTTGCATCCAAAAACTTTGAAGTATGAAACTTTAGGTTTTCGGCCAGTCCATAACTCATAAGGGGTTTTATTAAGAAATGGTCTAGTTAAAACGCGATTTATAGTATAACAGGCAGTACTAATAGCTTCAGCCCAAAAGTGCTTAGCAATTGAGTATTCACTCAACATGGTTCAAGTCATTTCCTGAAGAATACAATTTCTTCTTTCAACAACACCATTTTGCTGAGGAGTTCTTGGAGCTGAGAAATTGTGAGT
This sequence comes from Viscum album, assembly GCA_963277665.1. Taxonomy (NCBI): domain Eukaryota; kingdom Viridiplantae; phylum Streptophyta; class Magnoliopsida; order Santalales; family Viscaceae; genus Viscum; species Viscum album. The sequence continues at coordinate 1,346,474,420 of OY728164.1, forward strand.
AATACCTTTCTTACTACAAAAAGTTTCAAAATCTGAATTTTGAAATTCACCACCATGATCACTATGAATAGTTATCAATGGTAGGTTTTTCTCATTTTTAACTTGGGTTCTACAAGTTTTTAAATAGGAAAAGGCTTCAGATTTATTTGTGATAAAGTAGACCCATGTAAATCTAGTAAAGTCATCAACTAAAACAAATACATAGTATTTTCCTCTAATGCTTCCAGATTGTGAAGGACCAAAAAGATCCATATGCACTAACTGTAATGCATTAGAAGTTGAAACTTCATTAACTGATTTAAGGCTAGTCTTATGTTTCTTGCCAAATTGACAAGGATCACAGACTTTTGAAGAATCATATCTAAGATCCGGTAGCACTTTTACAAGTCCTTTCTTTGAGAGTTTACTTAGGTTTCTCGTATTACAGTGTCCTAGTCTCCTATGCCATAGGCACGAATGGTCTTCTATTGCACTTAAGCAAGGTTAGTTTTGGTTCCTAAGGTCTTCTAAGTTAATAGTGTAAACATTCTCTTCCCTATGGGCAGATAGAATGAACTCATCCTTGGAATTGTGAACAAGACACTTATCGTTTTTAAAATTAACAAGGTAAACTTCATCACATAATTGAGTTATGCTGATGAGATTGTGCCTAATACCTTTAACAAACAAAACATTTGAGATAAGAACTTTTCCAAGAAAAACAATATTACCTATACAAACAATATTTCCTTGAGAATTATCTCCGAAGGTAACTTTTCCACCTTTTGTTTTGATAACCTTTTCAAAGAGATATTTGTTTCCAGTCATGTGTCGAGAACAACCACTATCCATGTACCAAATATTCTTATTGGTACACTTTTTGTTTTCCTGAAAAAGAAACAATTAGTTTTTCGGAATCCAAACTTGTTTGGATCTAGAAGGGTTAGATAAAAGAATTTTAGGAATCCACATTTGTTTTGAAAAATGAGCTTTATGAAATCCTAAATATAGAGTTTTGTTAAGAGAACAATCTCTTCTCTAGTGTCCACCACATTGACAATTAGAACAGAAAATGGTTTTTTGAGGAACAAAATAGTTATTGCTGAAAACAGGTTTGGAATAAGTATAACCAAGACCAGAACGATTTCTCAGAGGTCTAATTTGAGAATACATCCTATCAAAGTTTTATTTACCATGAGTAAAGTTTGACAAACATTTCTTCAAAGATATAATCTCTGACTTTAGTTTTAAAACCAAATTCTTATTTTCCTAAACATTTAAACTAGAGTTAGGCTCTAAAATATTTTTCTTTGAAATTACAGTTTCAAGATCCTTAGATAGTTTATCCTTATCAGATTTAACTTTCTCAAGGGTTTTTAAAATACTTTCAAAGTCAGAAGTTTTCACATCAAGATCTTTAGAAAGATCTGATTCTTCTTTAGTCAAGAATGAAGCTCTAGAATTTTCTTTTTCAAATCTCTTTTTGAGCTTTAAATTCTCATTTTCATGTAATTTAGAAAATGTAGATACTTCTTCAAAAGAAGGTAAAGTATCATCTTCTGATGATGATGATTCATCCTTTGAAGATTCATAATATCTATTATTAGAATAATTTCCATTTAAAGAGACATTTGTAATAGCTTCATCATTATGTACCTTAGCCATAATACAATGATCTTCAATTGGTAATCTGGCTAAGAGTCCGATATTCCTTTGTCCTGATGTCTCATATTCTGAAGAATCATCTGAGTAATCACTACCACATGCACTCCACGTATCATTTGATTTCAAGACATTCTTTGTCTCATAAAACATTTTCTTGTTTCTTTCAGAGTGTTTCTCTTTTCTATCTTTCCTCTTCAGTAAAGGAAAATCAGTCCTTATATGTCCTGCTTTCTTACCTTCATAACAAGTTACCTCTGAATCTTTCTTATCCTTTCTATCTTTCTTATTGAATCTATATTGGAAATCTTTCTTTCCCACAATCTTGTTCATCCTTCGAGCAAGATTGGATAACTCATTATCCAAAAGATTACAAATACTTGAATCAGATATAACAAATTTCTTGGATTTAGACCATGTAATACTTTCAGGTGTTTTAGCTTTAGATGCAAAGGCTACACTTCCATTCCCATTCTTCTTCATGTTGAAATTAGCATCTCTCTTCATTCTTGTCTCATGCTGTAGAAGAGTTCCAAAGAGTTCATCAAGAGTAATCTGGGAAACTTTTCTATTTTCATCAATAACTGTTCTTTTTGGCTCCCATTCATTTGGCATTATATCTATAATCTTCTCTAAAAGAGCTTCATCATCAAGACCTTTTTCTCCCATAGATTTTAAGCTATTGACAATTTTCATAAACCTTTGTTGTACTTTACATACAGGCTCTCCATAAGGAAAAAAAATCCATGATACTCTGCTCGAAGCATTGCTCTCCTTGTTTCTATAACCTTGGATGTACCAAAATGAGTGACTTCTAATTTCTTCCAAATACAGTTGGCTACTTCACATGAAGATATATGGCTATATGTATTCCTGGTCATAGAGCATAATAAAGTATTGCTATAAGGCCCCAGCCTTAAACCTTACATAATCTTGAGTTATCACAAGATTACACCTTGAGGATCTTTTCAGGTTTAGAGTTTTAGAGAATTAGATCATGAAACTTGCATTACATTCGACATTTAAACAAAGTGGTTACATAAAAGACAGTATTCATTCTTCCCATCAACGGAAACATATTGAAAATAAAACATGGATTCTTTCTTGACACATCCTTGACACTAGCATCACATCATGTACATTTCCCTTGACCTGTGAAAAACATTTCAAAAACTTGGGATGAGCATAAAAATCTCAGTAAGGGTTATAAAAAATATGGAAAGGAAACATGAGTATATATATACATAAGAATGAAATCATACTTTACCCATAAAACAAAGGCACTTTAACTTACCTCATCAAAGCATGAATAAATCATAGAAATCATAAGACATAAAGGTAACTTGAGGCATTCATAACATTCTTACGTAGGGAGTAACCCTCTTGGTTACGTTTGGAATACCCATCACAGTATATTCCCTAAATCTCTTCGGAGAAACCTTAATGTTTAACTCCTTCGCGTTACCCAATGCATTGGAGAGCTATATTGGGCTCACCCGCCCTTAGTTTATCACGGAACCACCCGTTTTCATAATAATCCCCAAGAACCTCAACATAATCATATCACATAAAACATGCATAAAAGAAAACATAACATTCCCATCTTTCAATCACAAGATATCAATACAACACATTGATATAAAAACATTATGAAAACCATTTTCGATACCAAAATAAAAGAAAAGTAAAACATGGTATTTATTTTTCTTTTAAAAAGAAGGTATGGCTTGTAGAGGAAGCCGAAACACAAATGACGGTGGAGAAGTCATTGTCGCCGCATACGTACGACAAAAACATTTATTTTTTGTCGTTTAGTAAATGATTCGTATAAAAAAGATTCCTTTTGAAAAAACGTAAAAGTCAAAGGGGTTTATACACCGTATAAAAGAAGGTTGTGTATAAAACCAAATATTCCTCAATGAAAGGAGATTGAGACGAAGTCCCATACCACCTTGAAGCTTTTAACATTTTAAACCATTAAAATCCATATAAATAAATCCTTAAAACCATTTTGAAAACATGGATATTAATAAGAACAAATAATTTAAACATTTAAAGTAATATTTTGGTTAAGTGGGTTTTACCAAAATTAGTGACACTTGAATACAATAATTGAGGAATAACATTCAGTCAGAACTTTGTAATATCATGAGAAGAAATGGATTCATGATATAATACTCCAAAGGACAGTATATACACCATATAAGAGTGAATTGGTGCATAACAACAATGAACCCTCAATAGAAATGTCAAATGAGATGAAATCCCTTATAAAGAAGGTATCCTTAAATTAAGGACAAATAAATCTCAAAAATATGTGTGACAAATATAAATACACCCAATATAAGTGGATATTAACTGTAAAACAATAAAATTTCATTCACACATATTCAATGGATGACATATTCAATGACTACATGTTGAACCCAAAGAAATCGAAATTGGGTTAAAAAGTTCCCTTGACAGCCTAACGGCATCACATCAAAATGAGTTGATGAGAGATAAAAAGTGTATCTCATCACTTGGACATAAAATTTACATCAATAAGGATATATGAGAACATATCCCAACATAACAATATGTAAATTAAAAGACCAAACAAAAGAAGTCTTTAAAAAAAAGAGGAGGGTGAAAGGTTCCCTTACCGACTTGGGTGTCTTTCAAAACATACACCCCATGAAAGAAGGACAATAGATCATTGATGTAAATACTCAGAAACGAAATTATTTTACACAAAGAGTATAATAATGGGCATTACATACACCACTCAATGTAAATTGTGGCAAATTTAGCATAAATCTCACGGGAATAAAACTGAGATGAAAAATCCCTTACGAAAACTCGGCAGCCTAACGGCGCCACATAAATCTTCTGAATATGGATTGATGAGATCAAATATGGTATCTCATCACATTACAATAAAATTTACAGAAATAGGAATATAAAAGAACATCCCCCAACATTACAAAGAGGATCTTAAAATATGTGACATGAAGGAGAGTACTTAAGAAGAAAGAGAGAGGTTAGATCTCTTACGAAAGTTCGGCAGCCTAACGGCGCCACTCAAAACTTCCAAAATGGATTGATGAGAGAGAATAGGGTCTCTCATCACATGAACATAAAAATTACAGTAATTTTAATATAAAAGATCATCCCAATAACAAGAAATATGAGCTTTAAAAGGAATGACATAAAAGTGTGTACTTAAAAAGAAAGAGAGGAGTTGGATCCCTTACCTCGGGTCCGACTTGACTCGATCATTCTTTAATCTCCTGAATAATAAACTTGAGTTAATTTCTAATTCCTTAAAAACCTTTTTCAAGTTCATTATTCCTTTTATATCACTTATTACCATGTCATAAACATTATTTAATCATTTAAGTTAATAATATTTGTTTTGCCGATATTTGGTTCTTAAGTAGAAAGTGGACTTCTTACAATTACATGTTGTTCGTGTGGCCAAATGTTTATTATATCCAGAATTTTTTTCATGATGTAGATATCATATATGTCATATATATCCAGTATATTCAAGCATTTATAACATTACATAATCATTTAGAGGTAAGAAATGAAATGCACCGTTCATGGAGACGGTAAGCCGTACGTACGCATGAACGCTACTTTCATTTCTATGTCGTATTTTATAGAATGTAATAATAATTATATAAAGGTATATTATAATTCTAGTATAATATCATATATAATATCATATTTCCATCCTTTATACGTCCAACATATGGTATTTAACGAATCAAATCACTTTGAGGGGGCGGTAGTCCGCACTTCCTTAAATGAAGATATCGTGTTTACCCATAATGGAAACCATAAAGGTATGCCTAAAATGAAAAAAAACAGAATATTAAGGAAAACATAAACATATTATATATCATATATAAAAATAGTGACATCATAATGGCCACCTTAGAAGGTGTTAAATGAGTATTGAACAATCATCGTTTCGGGAGGCAGAATTTTGCCATCCACGGAAACCGTATGTTCTTTAACCATTTGATGTAGTTGTGTGAGAGTGTAGCTCGAATAAATATTATAACAACATCCTAGTATATTGAAGATACTGGTGTTGTTACAAAAGAAGTAGATAAAAAGAGTTTAGGGGGTTGGAGAATCAAAATAAAACAAATGAACAAGAGAGAATGAATTACCTTTAAAAGTGTAACTCCTTTCGATTTGAGCCTAAAGGCTTCCTTTGAAAGGATTCTTCCAAAAAAGAATCCTCTAGGATGAGGAGAGGGATGTGGAGAGAGTAATTGGGCAGGGGTTGGCCGATCCAAAGGCTTGGGGAGTGTGTGTAATGAGGTAGAGTTGGGGGCCTTTTATAAGAGGAGAGGAGGGGCACTTTTGGAAAGTAAAGAAATATTACATTATTTGAAAATGTGTTTCGGTTTTAAAAGGTCCCACATTGATATAATTCGTGGATAAGGTGATAAGGGTTATAAATCCACCCATCCAATAAGTTTTGGACATGTGTAGTGCATTGATTTTACATTATCGTTCCATTTTATTTAAATCGTCAAATAATGATGTCATCGCTGCATCATTATTAGGTCATATATAATTTACATTATTTAATGTCTAAAAATTATAAAAAAAAACTATGATGTAGGAAATATTTTTACCTTTCCAATGACTATTTATAATAAAAAATATGACTTGTATTACCCCATTTAAAAATTGTTTTAGTAAAACATATCATGTTTGTGCCATTTTTTACATTAACATTAAATAAAAAGTATTTATGTCATTTTCCAACCAAAGTGGCTCCATGGGGTCCCCAAGTTGACCCATGGCTTGTATTGGTCGGCCATGACACAAAAAATGAGGGTAGGACATGTGTCAGGCTCATCTCATTTTATTAAATCATTATTTTTACCTTAAACTACACTAATTACCACTAATCGCGATTAAAAACTTAATAAGTTACTATTCACCAAAAAATTATTTTTATCCCATTGAACCACATTTTACTTCTTAATGACAACCATTTATGTCGGATTTTTGAAATTAAAAACACAAAGATGGCAAAATTTCATTTAAATGGAAAAATCAGTTTTTATAAGTACCACTTAGTGGTTTCAGTATTCATCAAAAATTGATGTTTTTCAGAAAATTACCAAAAATTCACCCTAAGAAATATTTGTTATTAAGAATTCAAAAATTAAGTCTATTTTACAAAATTCAAAATATATAAGTCACATTAATTAATTTAATAATTAATTCCCGCTGTCAGAGCAAATAGCATGTTTTTATGAAACAATAAGTATCAAAAGATTGACACTGGTTTAAGTCTGATTTCAAAGTGAAATTAATTACAATGACCACTATTGGATTTAATGGTAAAAATATATTATAATTTCACTTTAAAACCAATTCAAAAGATAATCTAATCATATAAATAAATTAGATTAAAAAGAGGTTTTGAATTAAAATACAACATTTTACACTATTCATTAAAAAAATGAACTTTATCGGAAAGATACCAAAAATTTACACAAAGTAAATTTTGATGTCCCGATTCTTAATAAGAGTTTTATTTGGTCCAAAAGAATGTTTAAGAGTGAACAAAACTATATTTAATGATGGTTCAACATCAAAAGGTGATAAGTGAACCTTTAGTGAAAACTAGGGCATATACGCCTAAAATTGAATTCTTTCCGTATTTTAAGCCTCTTTCCTTTATTGGATAAATGTAAAAACATTTAAAAACATATATAATCATATTTTAGTTATTTCTATCCATTCCCGCCATTACAACGGCTACATGTTAACTACCATTTAAAATAATATTATTTTATTATTAGAGTGCAACGTAAGATTCCCAAGAAACTCGTTGTTGCGTGTTGGGTACGCCATCAAGCATAGCAACCCTTTAAAATAATATTAATACTTTATTCACAAATATGGATAAATATGAAAATGTCATATTCTTTATTTACCTGGGGTGTTACATCCTTCCCCCTTTTGGGAATTGCATCCTCGCAATTTTTAAAATTGAGTTTGGAAACATCCTTGAACGTCCCACATCGGAACAAGAGTTGGTAAAACAATCACTTTAAAATAAAGGAAGATAAGTACAGAGGTCACCCGAGTTAACCCATACTAGGATTCCATGTAGAAATACATGGACATGGAAGAAAAAGCAAAGGGTCATGTTCTTGAGGGAGAGTGATAGTAAACATGTCTAGGAGAAAGTTAAAATTGAGAAAATCACAAACTTGTGATGGGTTAAACAGTATTCGATTCCCCAGTAGGAAAAGTTAATAGACAACATTTTTGTTTTAAGTTACTTTTTATTGAGGAATTTATTCATAAGGAAACATAATCACTTATCATGTTGACTTTCTACTTTTACTAGATTCCTTATTCAAACTCATATTTTTCCAAAAGACGAGTATTTAGGGAGACTTGTTCGCATTAAGAGTACTATAATCAACTTCTAGAGAATCACCTAATCCACAAAAGAGAACTATATACATCCCATGTCTTTAGGCTTTAACCAAAACCAAAACCAAAAAGGTTAGTACAAGGTCAGATAATCCAGAAAAGGATAACCCTTTAAAAAGAAAATCTATGCTTAATCTCCAAAATTTGTCCAACAAAACCCAAAGTTCAACGAGGACCATCCGATAAACAATTTGTCCATAAAATTCTTCAAAGTAAACCAATAAAAGATTGAAACCCAAATATTTGTAGGATTTAGTCACATAGTCTTCCAAGTTAAATTGTAACATTTATCTCCAAACAATATTAGTTGCTCCTAAAGTCTCGTATTGAAAAGTAATTATCCTAATCACATATCCTCCATGATAGGTTAATAATTTTCATAAATAACCCAAAATCAACATACTCTTAATTCATAAAATCATATAACTAAAAAGAATCAGTCAAACTAACCAGGGACTTCACGTAGTCCAGTGGTAGGCAATAAATACCAGTCGCACTTTGGTTGTGGGTTCGATTCCCGCAGATTTGTCCGACGCGACGGGTAGTCACACGGTCTGCGTGATGTCCTTTTTCCAAAACTATATAATTCTTAAAAAATTCCCCAAAATGAGATAAAATCTTCAAAGATGATCATAACATATTTTAACCTCAAGTTTATCTCATGCCTTTCATTTTCCATCAGAACATATAATAACCCATAATTACCTCAAAAGTAAGGATCATATAAACCCTAATGGTTACCTTAATAATTATTACCTGAATTTCCACATTGAGTTGGCCATCTTGTACATGATGCATTAGAGAACTCACCAAGGTTGATGTGGTTGATCATGACTCTTTGATAGTTGGTTTAGAACAACCATGAGATTCCTCATTGAATACCCCGTCTCATCCAGTCTCTTAATCAGAGAACCACCACAGTTTCCTTCAAACCCATTGTCCCTTTGGTGCCTGCTAGATCCAGCCATTTACTAAAACCAAAAAGGTCAGCGTGAGTATATCATCATAACCATCATGTACTAATGAGGAAGATAAACACTAAGATATACTTACTCATTCACTTTATCTAAAACTAGGACTCTTTCTAAAATCCTAACCATTATGGTAATGTCAGTTGTGCTTAGAGAATACCCTAACCTCTAAAGTTATCTAAACCGACCTTTGAAACCAACTATAAGGCCCCAGCCTTAAACCTTACATAATCTTGAGTTATCACAAGATTACACCTTGAGGATCTTTTCAGGTTTAGAGTTTTAGAGAATTAGATCATGAAACTTGCATTACATTCCACATTTAAACAAAGTGGTTTCATAAAAGACAGTATTCATTCTTCCCATCAATGGAAACATATTGAAATAAAACATGGATTCTTTCTTGACACATCCTTGACACTATCATCACATCATGTACCTTTCCCTTGACCTGTGAAAAACATTCCAAAAACTTGGGATGAGCATAAAAATCCCAGTAAGGGTTATAAAAAATATGGAAAGGAAACATGAGTTCATATATACATAATAATGAAATCATAATTTACCCATAAAACAAAGGCACTTTAACTTACCTCATCAAACCATGAATAAATCATAGAAATAATAAGACATAAAGGTAACTTGAGGCATTCATAACATTATTACGTAGGGAGTAACCCTCTTGGTTACGTTTGGAATACACATCACAGTATATTCCCTAAATCTCTTCGGAGAAACCTTAATGTTTCACTCCTTCGCGTTACCCAATGCATTGGAGAGCTATATCGAGCTCACCCGCCCTTAGTTTATCACGGAACCACCCATTTTCATAATAATCCCCAAGAACCTCAACATAATCATATCACATAAAACATGCATAAAGGAAACATAACATTACCATCTTTCAATCACAAGATATCAATACAACACATTGATATAAAAACATTATGAAAACCATTTTCAATACCAAAATAAAAGAAAAGTAAAACATGGTATTTATTTTTCTTTTAAAAAGAAGGCATGGCTTGTAGAGGAAGCCGAAACAAAAATGACGGCGGAGAAGTCATTGTTGCCGCATACGTACGACAAAAACATTCCCTTTTTTCGTTTATTAAATGATTCGTATAAAAAATATTCCTTTTGAATAAACGTAAAAGTCAATGGGGTTTATACACCGTATAAAAGAAGGTTGTGTATAAAACAAAATATGCCTCAATGAAAGGAGATTGAGACGAAGTCCCATACCACCTTGAAGCTTTTAACATTTTAAACCATTAATATCCATATAAATAAATCCTTAAAACCATTTTGAAAACATGGATATTAATAAGAACAAATAATTTAAACATTTAAAGTAATATTTTGGTTAAGTGGGTTTTACCAAAATTAGTGACACTTGAATACAAACATTGAGGAATAACATTCAGTCAGAACTTTATAATATCATGAGAATAAATGGATTCATGATATAATACTCTAAATGACAGTATATACACCATATAAGAGTGAATTGGTCCATAACAACAATGAACCCTCAATAGAAATGTCAAATGTGATGAAATCCCTTATAAAGAAGGTATCCTTAAATTAAGGACAAATAAATCTCAAAAATATGTGTGACAAATATAAATACACCCAATATAAGTGGATATTAACTATAAAACAATAAAATGTCATTCACACATATTCAATGGATGACATATTCAATGACTACATGTTGAACCCAAAGAAATCGAAATTGGGTTAAAAAGTTCCCCTGACAGCCTAACTGCATCACATCAAAATGAGTTGATGAGAGATAAAAAGTGTATCTCATCACTTGGACATAAAATTTACATCAATAAGGATATATGAGAACATATCCCAACAGAACAATATGTAAATTAAAAGACCCAACAAAAGAAGTCTTTTAAAAAAAAGAGGAGGGTGAAAGGTTCCCTTACCGACATTGGTATCTTTCAAAACATACACCCCATGAAAGAAGGACAATAGATCATTGATGTAAATACTCATAAACGAAATTATATTAAACAAAGAGTAGAATAATGGGCAGTACATACACCACTCAATGGAATTTTTGGCAAATGTAGCATAAATCTCACGGGAATAAAAGTGAGATGAAAAATCCCTTACGAAAACTCGGCAGCCTAACGGCGCCACATAAATCTTCTGAATATAGATTGATGAGATCAAATATGGTATCTCATCACATTACAATATAATGTACCAAAAGAGGAATATAAAAGAACATCCCCCAACATTACAAAGAGGAGCATAAAATAAGTGACACAAAGGAGAGTACTTAAGAAGAAAGAGAGAGGTTAGATCTCTTACGAATGTTCGGCAGCCTAACGGCGCCACTCAAAACTTCCAAAATGGATTGATGAGAGAGAATATGGTCTCTCATAACATGAAAATAAAAATTACAGTAAGTGTAATATAAAAGATCATCCCAATAACAAGAAATATGAGCTTTAAAAGGAAATACATAAAAGTGTGTACTTAAAAAGAAAGAGAGGAGTTGGATCCCTTACCTCGGGTGCGACTTGACTCGATCGTTCTTTAATCTCCTGAATAATAAACTTGAGTTAATTTCTACTTCCTTAAAAACCTTTTTCAAGTTCATTATTCCTTTTATATCACTTATTACCATGTCATAAACATTATGTAATCATTTAAGTTAATAATATTTGTTTTTCCGATATTTGGTTCTTAAGTCGAAAGTGGACTTCTTACAATTACATGTTGTTCGTGTGTCCAAATGTTTATTATATCCAGAATTTTATTCATGATTTAGATATCATATATTTCATATATATCCAGTATATTCATGCATTTATAACATTACATAATCATTTAGAGGTAAGAAATGAAATGCACCGTTCATGGAGACGGTAAGCCGTACGTACGCATGAACGCTACTTTCATTTCTATTTCGTATTTTATAGAATGTAATAATAATGATATAAAGGTATATTATAATTCCAGTATAATATCATATATAATATCATATTTCCATTCTTTATACGTCCCACATATGGTATTTAACGAATCAAATCACTTTGAGGGGGCGGTAGTCCGCACTTCTTAAATGAAGATATCGTGTTTACCCATAATGGAAACCATAAAGGTATGACTAAAATGAAAAAAAACAGAATCTTAAGGAAAAAATAAACATATTATATATAATATATAAAAATAGTGACATCATAATGGCCACCTTTGAAGGTGTTAAATGAGTATTGAACAATCATCGTTTCGGGAGGCAGAATTTCGCCATCCACGGAAACCGTATGTTCTTTAACCATTTGATGTAGTTGTGTGAGAGTGTAGCTCGAATAAATATTATAACAACATCCTAGTATATTGAAGATACTGGTGTTGTTACAAAAGAAGTAGATAAAAAGAGTTTAGGGGGTTGGAGAATCAAAATAAAACAAATGAACAAGAGAGAATGAATTACCTTTAAAAGTGTAACTCCTTTCGATTTGAGCCTAAAGGCTTCCTTTGAAAGAAATATGCCCAAAGGGAATCCTTAGGATGAGGATAGGGATGTGGATAGAGTAATTGGGCAGGGTTTTGCCGAGCCAAAGGCTTGGGGAGTGTGTGTAATGAGGTAGAGGTGGGGGCCTTTTATAAGAGGAGAGGAGGGGCACTTTTGGAAAGTAAAGAAATATTACTTTATTTGAAAATGTGTTTAGGTTTTAAAAGTTCCCACAATGATATAATTCGTGGATAAGGTGATAAGGGTTCTAAATCCACCCATACAATAAGTTTTGGACATGTGTAGTGCATTGATTTTACATTATCTTTCCATTTTATTTAAATCGTCAAATAATGATGTCATCGCTACATCATTATTATGTCATATATAATTTAATTTATTTAATGTCTAAAAATTATAAAACAATTACTATGATGTAGGAAATCTTTTTACCTTTCCAATGACTATTTATAATAAAAAATATGACTTGTATAACCACATTTAAAAATTGTTTTAGTAAAACATATCATGTTTGTGCCATTTTTTACATTAACATTAAATAAAAGGAATTTATGTCATTTTCCAACCAAAGTGGCTCCATGGGGTCCCCAAGTTGACCAATGGCTTGTCTTGGTCGGCCATGACACAACCAATGAGGGTAGGACATGTTTCAGGCTCATCTCATTTTATTAACGCATTATTTTTACCTTAAACTACACTAATTACCACTAATCGCGATTAAAAACTTAATAAGTTACTATTCACCAAAAAATTATTTTTATCCCATTGAACCACATTTTACTTCTTAATGACAACCATTTATGTCGGATTTTTGAAATTCAAAACACAATGATGGAAAAATTTCATTTAAACGGAAAAATCATTTTTTATAAGTACCACTTAGTGGTTTCACTATTCATCAAAAAATGAAGTTTTTCAGAAAATTACCAAAAATTCACCCTAAGATATATTTGTTATTAAGAATTCAAAAATGAAGTCTATTTTACAAAATTCAAAATATATAAGTCACATTAATTAATTTAATAATTAATTCCCGCTGTCAGAGCAAATAGCGTGTTTTTATGAAACAATAAGTATCAAACGATTGGCACTGGTTTAAGTCTGATTTCAAAGTGAAATTAATTCCAATGACCAATATTGGATTTAATGGTAAAAATATATTCTAATTTCACTTTAAAACCAATTCAAAAGATAATCTAATAATATAAATAAATTAGATTAAAAAGAGGTTTTGAATTAAAATACAACATTTTACACTATTCATTAAAAAAAATAAACTTCATCGGAAAGATACCAAAAATTTACACAAAGTAAATTTTGATGTCCTGATTCCTAATAAGAGTTTTATTTGGTCCAAATGAATGTTTAAGAGTGAACAAAACTATATTTAATGATGGTTCAACATCAAAAGGTGATAAGTGAACCTTTAGTGAAAACTAGGGCATATACGCCTAAAATTGAATTCTTTCCATATTTTAAGCCTCTATCCTTTATTGGATAAATGTAAAAACATTTAAAAACATATATAATCATATTTTAGTTATTTCTATCCATTCCCGCCATTACAACGGCTACATGTTAACTACCATTTAAAATAATATTATTTTATTATTAGAGTGCAACGTAAGATTCCCAAGAAACTCGTTGTTGCGTGTTGGGTACGCCATCGAGCATAGAAACGCTTTAAAATAATATTAATACTTTATTCACAAATATGGATAAATATGAAAATGTCATATTCTTTATTTACCTGGGGTGTTACATCCTTCCCCCCTTTTGGGAATTGCATCCTCACAATTTTTAAAATTGAGTTTGGAAACATCCTTGAACGTCCCACATCGGAACAAGAGTCGGTAAAACAATCACTTTAAAATAAAGGAAGATAAGTACAGAGGTCACCTGAGTTAACCCATACTAGGATTCCATGTAGAAAAACATGGACATGGAAGAAAAAGCAAAGGGTCATGTTCTTGAGGGAGAGTGATAGTAAACATGTCTAGGAGAAAGTTAACAATGAGAAAATCACAAACTTGTGATGGGTTAAACGGTATTCAATTCCCCAGTAGGAAAATTTAATAAACAACATTTTTGTTTTAAGTTACTTTTTATTGAGGAATTTATTCATAAGGAAACATAATCACTTATCATGTTGAATTTCTACTTTTACTATATTCCTTATTCAAACTCATATTTTTTCCAAAAGTTGAGTATTTAGGGAGACTTGTTCGCATTAAGAGTACTATAATCAACTTCTAGAGAATCACCTAATCCACAAAAGAGAACTATATACATCCCATGTCTTTAGGCTTTAACCAAAACCAAAACCAAAAAGGTTAGTACACGATCAGATAATCCAGAAAAGGATAACCCTTTAAAAAGAAAATCTATGCTTAATCTCCAAAATTTGTCCAACAAAACCCAAAGTTCAACGAGGACCATCCGATAAACAATTTTTCCATAAAATTCTTCAAAGTAAACCAATAAAAGATTGAAACCCAAATATTTGTAGGATTTAGTCACATAGTCTTCCAAGTTAAATTGTAACATTTGTCTCCAAACAATATTAGTTGCTCCTAAAGTCTCGTATTGAAAAGTAATTAACCTAATCACATATACTCCATGATAGGTTAATAATTTTCATAAATAACCCAAAATCAACATACTCTTAATTCATAAAATCATATAACTAAAAAGAATCAGTCAAACTAACCAGGGACTTCACGTAGTCCAGTGGTAGGCGATAAATACCAGTCGCACTTTGGTTGTGGGTTCGATTCCCGCAGATTTGTCCGACGCGACGGGTAGTCACACGGTCTGCGTGATGTCCTTTTTCCAAAACTATATAATTCTTAAAACATTCCCCAAAATAAGATAAAATCTTCAAAGATGATCATAACATATTTTAACCTCAAGTTTATCTCATGCCTTTCATTTTCCATCAGAACATATAATAACCCATAATTACCTCAAAAGTAAGGATCATATAAACCCTAATGGTTACCTTAATAATTATTACCTGAATTTACACATTGAGTTGGCCATCTTGTACATGATGCATTAGAGAACTCACCATGGTTGATGTTGTTGATCATGACTCCTTGATAGTTGGTTTAGAACAACCATGAGATTCCTCATTGAATACCCCATCTCATCCAGTCTCTTAATCAGAGAACCACCACAGTTTCCTTCAAACCCATTGTCCCTTTGGTGCCTGCTAGATCCAGCCATTTACTAAAACCAAAAAGGTCAGCGTGAGTATATCAACATAACCATCATGTACTAATGAGGAAGATAAACACTAAGATATACTTACTCATTAACTTTATCTAAAACTAGGACTCTTTCTGAAATCCTAACCATTATGGTAATGTCAGTTGTGCTTAGAGAATACCCTAACCTCTAAAGTTATCTAAACCGACCTTTGATACCAACTATAAGGCCCCAGCCTTAAACCTTACATAATCTTGAGTTATCACAAGATTACACCTTGAGGATCTTTTCAGGTTTAGAGTTTTAGAGAATTAGATCATGAAACTTGCATTACATTCCACATTTAAACAAAGTGGTTACATAAAAGACAGTATTCATTCTTCCCATCAACGGAAACATATTGAAAATAAAACATGGATTCTTTCTTGACACATCCTTGACACTATCTTCACATCATGTACCTTTCCCTTGACCTGTGAAAAACATTCCAAAAACTTGGGATGAGCATAAAAAGCCCAGTAAGGGTTATAAAAAATATGGAAAGGAAACATGAGTTCATATATACATAAGAATGAAATCATAATTTACCCATAAAACAAAGGCACTTTAACTTACCTCATCAAACCATGAATAAATCATAGAAATCATAAGACATAAAGGTAACTTGAGGCATTCATAACATTCTTACGTAGGGAGTAACCCTCTTGGTTACGTTTGGAATACCCATCACAGTATATTCCCTAAATCTCTTCGGAGAAACCTTAATGTTTCACTCCTTCGCGTTACCCAATGCATTGGAGAGCTATATCGGGCTCACCTGCCCTTAGTTTATCACGGAACCACCTGTTTTCATAATAATCCCCAAGAACCTCAACATAATCATATCACATAAAACATGCATAAAGGAAACATAACATTACCATCTTTCAATCAAAATAAATCAATACAACACATTGATATAAAAACATTATGAAAACCATTTTCGATACCAAAATAAAAGAAAATTAAAACATGGTATTTATTTTTCTTTTAAAAAAAGGTATGGCTTGTAGAGGAAGCCGAAACTCAAATGACGGCGGAGAAGTCATTGGCGCCGCATACGTACGACAAAAACATTCCCTTTTGTCGTTTAGTAAATGATACGTATAAAAAATATTCGTTTTGAATAAACGTAAAAGTCAAAGGGGTTTATACACCTTATAAAAGAAGGTTGTGTATAAAACAAAATATGCCTCAATGAAAGGAGATTGAGACGAAGTCCCATACCACCTTGAAGCTTTTAACATTTTAAACCATTAATATCCATATAAATAAATCCTTAAAACCATTTTGAAAACATGGATATTAATAAGAACAAATAATTTAAACATTTTAAGTAATATTTTGGTTAAGTGGGTTTTACCAAAATTAGTGACACTTGAATACAATAATTGAGGAATAACATTCAGTCAGAACTTTATAATATCATGAGAATAAATGGATTCATGATATAATACTCCAAATGACAGTATATACACCGTATAAGAGTGCATTGGTGCATAACAACAATGAACCCTCAATAGAAATGTCAAATGTGATGAAATCCCTTATAAAGAAGGTATCCTTAAATTAAGGACAAATAAATCTCAAAAATATGTGTGACAAATATAAATACACCCAATATAAGTGGATATTAACAGTAAAACAATAAAATGTCATTCACACATATTAAATGGATGACATATTCAATGACTACATGTTGAACCCAAAGAAATCGAAATTGGGTTAAAAATTTCCCCTGACAGCCTAACTGCATCACATCAAAATGAGTTGATGAGAGATAAAAAGTGTATCTCATCACTTGTACATAAAATTTACATCAATAAGGATATATGAGAACATATCCCAACATAACAATATGTAAATTAAAAGACCCAACAAAAGAAGTCTTTTAAAAAAAAAGAGGAGGGTGAAAGGTTCCCTTACCGACTTGGGTATCTTTCAAAACATACACCCCATGAAAGAAGGACAATAGATCATTGATGTAAATACTCATAAACGAAATTATATTAAACAAAGAGTAGAATAATGGGCAGTACATACACCACTCAATGGAATTTTTGGCAAATGTAGCATAAATCTCACGGAAATAAAAGTGAGATGAAAAATCCATTACGAAAACTCGGCAGCCTAACGGCGCCACATAAATCTTCTGAATATGGATTGATTAGATCAAATATGGTATCTAATCACATTACAATATAATTTACCGAAAGAGGAATATAAAATAACATCCCCCAACATTACAAAGAGGAGCATAAAATAAGTGACATAAAGGAGAGTACTTAAGAAGAAAGAGAGAGGTTAGATCTCTTACGAAAGTTCGGCAGCCTAACGGCGCCACTCAAAACTTCCAAAATGGATTGATGAGAGAGAATATGGTCTCTCATCACATGAAAATAAAAATTACAGTAAGTGTAATATAAATGATCATCCCAATAACAAGAAAGATGAGCTTTAAAAGGAATGACATAAAAGTGTGTACTTAAAAAGAAAGAGAGGAGTTGGATCCCTTACCTCAGGTCCGACTTGACTCGATCGTTCTTTAATCTCCTGAATAATAAACTTGAGTTAATTTCTACTTCCTTAAAAATCTTTTTCATGTTCATTATTCCTTTTATATCACTTATTACCATGTCATAAACATTATGTAATCATTTAAGTTAATAATATTTGTTTTGCCGATATTTGGTTCTTAAGTCGAAAGTGGACTTCTTACAATTACATGTTGTTCGTGTGGCCAAATGTTTATTATATCCAGAATTTTATTCATGATTTAGATATCATATATTTCATATATATCCAGTATATTCATGCATTTATAACATTACATAATCATTTAGAGGTAAGAAATGAAATGCACCGTTCATGGAGACGGTAAGCCGTTCGTACGCATGAACGCTACTTTCATTTCTATTTCGTATTTTATAGAATGTAATAATAATGATATAAAGGTATATTATAATTCCAGTATAATATCATATATAATATCATATTTCCATCCTTTATACGTCCCACATATGGTATTTAACGAATCAAATCACTTTGAGGGGGCGGTAGTCCGCACTTCCTTAAATGAAGATATCGTGTTTACCCATAATGGAAACCATAAAGGTATGACTAAAATGAAAAAAAACAGAATCTTAAGGAAAACATAAACATATTATATATATTATATAAAAATATTGACATCATAATGGCCACCTTTGAAGGTGTTAAATGAGTATTGAACAATCATCGTTTCGGGAGGCAGAATTTCGCCATCCACGGAAACCGTATGTTCTTTAACCATTTGATGTATTTGTGTGAGAGTGTAGATCGAATAAATTTTATAACAACATCCTAGTATATTGAAGATACTGGTTTTGTTACAAAAGAAGTAGATAAAAAGAGTTTAGGGGGTTGGAGAATCAAAATAAAACAAATGAACAAGAGAGAATGAATTACCTTTAAAATTGTAACTCCTTTCAATTTGAGCCTAAAGGATTTCTTTGAAAGAATTCTGCCCAAAGGGAATCCTTAGGATGAGGAGAGGGATGTGGATAGAGTAATTGGGCCGGGGTTGGCCGAGCCAAAGGCTTGGGGAGTGTGTGTAATGAGGTAGAGGTGGGGGCCTTTTATAAGAGGAGAGGAGGGGCACTTTTGGAAAGTAAAGAAATATTACTTTATTTGAAAATTTGTTTCGGTTTTAAAAGTTCCCACATTGATATAATTCGTGGATAAGGTGATAAGGGTTCGAAATCCACCCATCCAATAAGTTTTGGACATGTTTAGTGCATTGATTTTACATTATCTTTCCATTTTATTTAAATCGTCAAATAATGATGTCATCGCTGCATCATTATTATGTCATATATAATTTAATTTATTTAATGTCTAAAAATTATAAAAAAATACTATGATGTAGTAAATCTTTTTACCTTTCCAATGAATATTTATAATAAAAAATATGACTTGTATAACCACATTTAAAAATTGTTTTAGTAAAACATATCATGTTTGTGCCATTTTTTACATTAACATTAAATAAAAGGTATTTATGTCATTTTCCAACCAAAGTGGCTCCATGGGGTCCCCAAGTTGACCCATGGCTTTTCTTGGTCGGACATGACACAACCAATGAGGGTAGGACATGTTTCAGGCTCATCTCATTTTATTAAAGCATTATTTTTACCTTAAACTACACTAATTACCACTAATCGCGATTAAAAACTTAATAAGTTACTATTCACCAAAAAATTATTTTTATCCCATTGAACCACATTTTACTTCTTAATGACAACCATGTATGTCGGATTTTTGAAATTCAAAACACAAAGATGGCAAAATTTCATTTAAACGGAAAAATCAGTTTTTATAAGTACCACTTAGTGGTTTCACTATTCATCAAAAAATGAAGTTTTTCAGAAAATTACCAAAAATTCACCCTAAGATATATTTGTTATTACGAATTCAAAAATGAAGACTATTTTACAAAATTCAAAATATATAAGTCACATTAATTAATTTAATAATTAATTCCCGCTGTCAGAGCAAATAGCGTGTTTTTATGAAATAATAAGTATCAAAAGATTGACACTGGTTTAAGTCTGATTTCAAAGTGAAATTAATTCCAATGACCAATATTGGATTTAATGGTAAAAATATATTCTAATTTCACTTTAAAACTAATTCAGAAGATAATCTAATCATATAAATAAATTAGATTAAAAAGAGGTTTTGAATTAAAATACAACATTTTACACTATTCATTAAAAAAAATAAACTTTATCGGAAAGATACCAAAAATTTACAGAAAGTAAATTTTGATGTCCCGATTCTTAATAAGAGTTTTATTTGGTCCAAATTAATGTTTAAGGGTGAACAAAACTATATTTAATGATGTTTCAACATCAAAAGGTGATAAGTGAACCTTTAGTGAAAACTAGGGCATATACGCCTAAAATTGAATTATTTCCGTATTTTAAGCCTCTATCCTTTATTGGATAAATGTAAAAACATTTAAAAACATATATAATCATATTTTAGTTATTTCTATCCATTCCCGCCATTACAACAGCTACATGTTAACTACCATTTAAAATAATATTATTTTATTATTAGAGTGCAACGTAAGATTCCCAAGAAACTCGTTGTTGCGTGTTGGGTACGCCATCGAGCATAGCAACCCTTTAAAATAATATTAATACTTTATTCACAAATATGGATAAATATGAAAATGTCATATTCTTTATTTACCTGGGGTGTTACATCCTTCCCCCCTTTTGGGAATTGCATCCTCGCAATTTTTAAAATTGAGTTTGGAAACATCCTTGAACGTCCCACATCGGAACAAGAGTCGGTAAAACAATCACATTAAAATAAAGGAAGATAAGTACAGAGGTCACCCGAGTTAACCCATACTAGGATTCCATGTAGAAAAACATGGACATGGAAGAAAAAGCAAAGGGTCATGTTCTTGAGGGAGAGTGATAGTAAACATGTCTAGGAGAAAGTTAACAATGAGAAAATCACAAACTTGTGATGGGTTAAACGGTATTCGATTCCCCAGTAGGAAAAGTTAATAGACAACATTTTTGTTTTAAGTTACTTTTTATTGAAGAATTTATTCATAAGGAAACATAATCACTTATCATGTTGACTTTCTAATTTTACTAGATTCCTTATTCAAACTCATATTTTTTCCAAAAGATGAGTATTTAGGGAGACTTGTTCGCATTAAGAGTACTATAATCAACTTCTAGAGAATCACCTAATCCACAAAAGAGAACTATATACATCCCATGTCTTTAGGCTTTAACCAAAACCAAAACCAAAAAGGTTAGTACAAGGTCAGATAATCCAGAAAAGGATAACCCTTTAAAAAGAAAATATATGCTTAATCTCCAAAATTTGTCCAACAAAACCCAAAGTTCAACGAGGACCATCCGATAAACAATTTGTCCATAAAATTCTTCAAAGTAAACCAATAAAAGATTGAAACCCAAATATTTGTAGGATTTAGTCACATAGTCTTCCCAGTTAAATTGTAACATTTATCTCCAAACAATATTAGTTGCTCCTAAAGTCTCGTATTGAAAAGTAATTAACCTAATCACATATCCTCCATGATAAGTTAATAATTTTCATAATTAACCCAAAATCAACTTACTCTTAATTCATAAAATCATATAACTAAAAAGAATCATCTAAACTAACCAGGGACTTCACGTAGTCCAGTGGTAGGAGATAAATACCAGTCGCACTTTGGTTGTGGGTTCGATTCCCGCAGATTTGTCCGACGCGACGGGTAGTCACACGGTCTGCGTGATGTCCTTTTTCCAAAACTATATAATTCTTAAAACATTCCCCAAAATGAGATAAAATCTTCAAAGATGATCATAACATATTTTAACCTCAAGTTTATCTCATGCCTTTCATTTTCCATCAGAACATATAATAACCCATAATTACCTCAAAAGTAAGGATCATATAAACCCTAATGGTTACCTTAATAATTATTAACTGAATTTCCACATCGAGTTGGCCATCTTGTACATGATGCATTAGAGAACTCACCAAGGTTGATGTGGTTGATCATGACTCCTTGATAGTTGGTTTAGAACAACCATGAGATTCCTCATTGAATACCCCATCTCATCCAGTCTCTTAATCAGAGAACCACCACAGTTTCCTTCAAACCCATTGTCCCTTTGGTGCCTGCTAGATCCAGCCATTTACTAAAACCAAAAAGGTCAGCGTGAGTATATCAACATAACCATCATGTACTAATGAGGAAGATAAACACTAAGATATACTTACTCATTCACTTTATCTAAAACTAGGACTCTTTCTGAAATCCTAACCATTATGGTAATGTCAGTTGTGCTTAGAGAATACCCTAACCTCTAAAGTTATCTAAACCGTCCTTTGATACCAACTATAAGGCCCCAGCCTTAAACCTTACATAATCTTGAGTTATCACAAGATTACACCTTGAGGATCTTTTCAGGTTTAGAGTTTTAGAGAATTAGATCATGAAACTTGCATTACATTCCACATTTAAACAAAGTGGTTACATAAAAGACAGTATTCATTCTTCCCATCAACGGAAACATATTGAAAATAAAACATGGATTCTTTCTTGACACATCCTTGACACTATCTTCACATCATGTACCTTTCCCTTGACCTGTGAAAAACATTCCAAAAACTTGGGATGAGCATAAAAAGCCCAGTAAGGGTTATAAAAAATATGGAAAGGAAACATGAGTTCATATATACATAAGAATGAAATCATAATTTACCCATAAAACAAAGGCACTTTATCTTACCTCATCAAACCATGAATAAATCATAGAAATCATAAGACATAAAGGTAACTTGAGGCATTCATAACATTCTTACGTAGGGAGTAACCCTCTTGGTTATGTTTGGAATACCCATCACAGTTTATTCCCTAAATCTCTTCGGAGAAACCTTAATGTTTCACTCCTTCGCGTTACCCAATGCATTGGAGAGCTATATCGGGCTCACCCGCCCTTAGTTTATCACGGAACCACCCGTTTTCATAATAATCCCCAAGAACCTCAACATAATCATATCACATAAAACATGCATAAAGGAAACATAACATTACCATCTTTCAATCACAATATATCAATACAACACATTGATATGAAAACATTATGAAAACCATTTTCGATACCAAAATAAAAGAAAAGTAAAACATGGTATTTATTTTTCTTTTAAAAAGAAGGTATGGCTTGTAGAGGAAGCCGAAACTCAAATGACGGCGGAGAAGTCATTGTCTCCGCATACGTACGACAAAAACATTCCCTTTTGTAGTTTAGTAAATGATTCGTATAAAAAAAGATTCCTTTTGAATAAACGTAAAAGTAAAAGGGGTTTATACACCGTATAAAAGAAGGTTGTGTATAAAAAAAAATATGCCTCAATGAAAGGAGATTGAGACGAAGTCCCATTCCACCTTGAAGCTTTTAACATTTTAAACCATTAATATCCATATATATAAATCCTTAAAACCATTTTGAAAACATGGATATTAATAAGAACAAATAATTTAAACATTTAAAGTAATATTTTGGTTAAGTGGGTTTTACCAAAATTAGTGACACTTGAATACAATAATTGAGGAATAACATTCAGTCTGAACTTTATACTATCATGAGAATAAATGGATTCATGATATAATACTACAAATGATAGTATATATACCATATAAGAGTGAATTGGTGCATAACAACAATGAACCCTCAATAGAAATGTCAAATGTGATGAAATCCCTTATAAAGAAGGTATCCTTAAATTAAGGACAAATAAATCTCAAAAATATGTGTGAAAAATATAAATACACCCAATATAAGTGGATATTAAATGTAAAACAATAAAATGTCATTCACACATATTCAATGGATGACATATTCAATGACTACATGTTGAACCCAAAGAAATAGAAATTGGGTTAAAAAGTTCCCTTGACAGCCTAACGGCATCACATCAAAATGAGTTGATGAGAGATAAAAAGTGTATCTCATCACTTGGAAATAAAATTTACATCAATAAGGATATATGAGAACATATCCCAACATAAAAATATGTAAATTAAAAGACCCAACAAAAGAAGTCTTTTAAAAAAAAGAGGAGGGTGAAAGGTTCCCTTACCGACTTGGGTATCTTTCAAAACATACACCCCATGAAAGAAGGACAATAGATCATTGATGTAAATAATCATAAACGAAATTATATTACACAAAGAGTAGAATAATTGGCAGTACATACACCACTCAATGGAATTTTTGGCAAATGTAGCATAAATCTCACGGGAATAAAAGTGAGATGAAAAATCCCTTACGAAAACTCGGCAGCCTAACGGCGCCACATAAATCTTCTGAATATGGATTGATGAGATCAAATATGGTATCTCATCACATTAAAATATAATGTACAGAAAGAGGAATATAAAATAACATCCCCCAACATTACAAAGAGGAGCTTAAAATAAGTGACATAAAGGAGAGTACTTAAGAAGAAAGAGAGAGGTTAGATCTCTTACGAAAGTTCGGCTGCCTAACGGCGCCACTCAAAACTTCCAAAATGGATTGATGAGAGAGAATATGGTCTCTCATCACATGAAAATAAAAATTACAGTATGTGTAATATAAAAGATCATCCCAATAACAAGAAAGATGAGCTTTAAAAGGAATGACATAAAAGTGTGTACTTAAAAAGAAAGAGAGGAGTTGGATCCCTTACCTCGGGTCCGACTTGACTCGATCGTTCTTTAATCTCCTGAATAATAAACTTGAGTTAATTTATACTTCCTTAAAAACCTTTTTCAAGTTCATTATTCCTTTTATATCACTTATTACCATGTCATAAACATTATGTAATCATTTAAGTTAATAATATTTGTTTTGCCGATATTTGGTTCTTAAGTCGAAAGTGGACTTCTTACAATTACATGTTGTTCGTGTGGCCAAATGTTTATTATATCCAGAATTTTATTCATGATTTGGATATCATATATTTCATATATATCCAGTATATTCATGCATTTATAACATTACATAATCATTTAGAGGTAAGAAATGAAATGCACCGTTCATGGAGACGGTAAGCCGTACGTACGCATGAACGCTACTTTCATTTCTATTTCGTATTTTATAGAATGTAATAATAATGATATAAAGGTATATTATAATTCCAGTATAATATCATATATAATATCATATTTCCATCCTTTATACGTCCCACATATGGTATTTAACGAATCAAATCACTTTGAGGGGGTGGTAGTCCGCACTTCCTTAAATGAAGATATCGTGTTTACCCATAATGGAAACCATAAAGGTATGACTAAAATGAAAAAAACAGAATCTTAAGGAAAACAAAAACATATTATATATAATATATAAAAATAGTGACATCATAATGGCCACCTTTGAAGGTGTTAAATGAGTATTGAACAATCTTCGTTTCGGGAGGCAGAATTTCGCCATCCACGAAAACCGTATGTTCTTTAACCATTTGATGTAGTTGTGTGAGAGTGTAGCTCGAATAAATATTATAAAAACATCTTATTATATTGAAGATACTGGTGTTGTTACAAAAGAAGTAGATAAAAAGAGTTTCGGGGGTTGGAGAATCAAAATAAAACAAATGAACAAGAGAGAATGAATTACCTTTAAAAGTGTAACTCCTTTCAATTTGAGCCTAAAGGAATCCTTTGAAAGAATTATGCCGAAAGGGAATCCTTAGGATGAGGAGAGGGATGTGGATTGAGTAATTGGGCAGGGGTTGGCCGAGCCAAAGGCTTGGGGAGTGTGTGTAATGACGTAGAGGTGGGGGCCTTTTATAAGAGGAGAGGAGGGGCACTTTTGGAAAGTAAAGAAATATTACTTTATTTGAAAATGGGTTTCGGTTTTAAAAGTTCCCACATTGATATAATTCGTGGATAAGGTGATAAGGGTTCGAAATCCACCCATCCAATAAGTTTTGGATATGTGTAGTGCATTGATTTTACATTATCTTTCCATTTTATTTAAATCGTCAAATAATGATGTCATCGCTGCATCATTATTATGTCATATATAATTTAATTTATTTAATGTCTAAAAATTATAAAAAAAATACTATGATGTAGGAAATATTTTTACCTTTCCAATGACTATTTATAATAAAAAATATGACTTGTATAACCACATTTAAAAATTGTTTTAGTAAAACATATCATGTTTGTGCCATTTTTTACATTAACATTAAATAAAAGGTATTTATGTCATTTTCCAACCAAAGTGGCTCCATGGGGTCCCCAAGTTGACCCATGGCTTGTCTTGGTCGGACATGACACAACCAATGAGGGTAGGACATGTTTCAGGCTCATCTCATTTTATTAAAGCATTATTTTTACCTTAAACTACACTAATTACCACTAATCGCGATTAAAAACTTAATAAGTTACTATTCACCAAAAAATTATTTTTATCCCATTGAACCACATTTTACTTCTTAATGACAACCATGTATGTCGGATTTTTGAAATTAAAAATACAAAGATGGCAAAATTTCATTTAAACGGAAAAATCAGTTTTTATAAGTACCACTTAGTGGTTTCACTATTCATCAAAAAATGAAGTTTTTCAGAAAATTACCAAAAATTCACCCTAATATATATTTGTTATTACGAATTCAAAAATGAAGTCTATTTTAAAAAATTCAAAATATATAAGTCACATTAATTAATTTAATAATTAATTCCCGCTGTCAGAGCAAATAGCGTGTTTTTATGAAACAATAAGTATCAAAAGATTGACACTAGTTTAAGTCTGATTTCAAAGTGAAATTAATTCCAATGACCAATATTGGATTTAATGGTAAAAATATATTCTAATTTCACTTTAAAACCAATTCAAAAGATAATATAATCATATAAATAAATTAGATTAAAAAGAGGTTTTGAATTAAAATACAACATTTTACACTATTCATTAAAAAAAATAAACTTTATCGGAAAGATACCAAAAATTTACACAAAGTAAATTTTGATGTCCCGATTCTTAATAAGAGTTTTATTTGGTCCAAATTAATGTTTAAGAGTGAACAAAACTATATTTAATGATGGTTCAACATCAAAAGGTGATAAGTGAACCTTTAGTGAAAACTAGGGCATATACGCCTAAAATTGAATTCTTTCCGTATTTTAAGCCTCTATCCTTTATTGGATAAATGTAAAAACATTTAAAAACATATATAATCATATTTTAGTTATTTCTATCCATTCCCGCCATTACAACGGCTACATGTTAACTACCATTTAAAATAATATTATTTTATTATTAGAGTGCAACGTAAGATTCCCAAGAAACTCGTTGTTGCGTGTTGGGTACGCCATCGAGCATAGAAACCCTTTAAAATAATATTAATACTTTATTCACAAATATGGATAAATATGAAAATGTCATATTCTTTATTTACTTGGGGTGTTACATCCTTCCCCCCTTTTGGGAATTGCATCCTCGCAATTTTTAAAATTGAGTTTGGAAACATCCTTGAACGTCCCACATCGGAACAAGAGTCGGTAAAACAATCACTTTAAAATAAAGGAAGATAAGTACAGAGGTCACCCGAGTTAACCCATACTAGGATTCCATGTAGAAAAACATGGACATGGAAGAAAAAGCAAAGGGTCATGTTCTTGAGGGAGAGTGATAGTAAACATGTCTAGGAGAAAGTTAACAATGAGAAAATCACAAACTTGTGATGGGTTAAACGGTATTCGATTCCCCAGTAGGAAAAGTTAATAGACAACATTTTTGTTTTAAGTTACTTTTTATTGAGGAATTTATTCATAAGGAAACATAATCACTTATCATGTTGACTTTCTACTTTTACTAGATTCCTTATTCAAACTCATATTTTTTCCAAAAGATGAGTATTTCGGGAGACTTGTTCGCATTAAGAGTACTATAATCAACTTCTAGAGAATCACCTAATCCACAAAAGAGAACTATATACATCCCATGTCTTTAGGCTTTAACCAAAACCAAAACCAAAAAGGTTAGTACAAGGTCAGATAATCCAGAAAAGGATAACCCTTTAAAAAGAAAATCTATGCTTAATCTCCAAAATTTGTCCAACAAAACCCAAAGTTCAACGAGGACCATCCGATAAACAATTTGTCCATAAAATTCTTCAAAGTAAACCAATAAAAGATTGAAACCCAAATATTTGTAGGATTTAGTCACATAGTCTTCCAAGTTAAATTGTAACATTTATCTCCAAACAATATTAGTTGCTCCTAAAGTCTCGTATTGAAAAGTAATTAACCTAATCACATATCCTCCATGATAGGTTAATAATTTTCATAAATAACCCAAAATCAACTTACTCTTAATTCATAAAATCATATAACTAAAAAGAATCAGTAAAACTAACCAGGGACTTCACGTAGTCCAGTGGTAGGTGATAAATACCAGTCGCACTTTGGTTGTGGGTTCGATTCCCGCAGATTTGTCCGACGTGACGGGTAGTCACACGGTCTGCGTGATGTCCTTTTTCCAAAACTATATAATTATTAAAACATTCCCCAAAATGAGATAAAATCTTCAAAGATGATCATAACATATTTTAACCTCAAGTTTATCTCATGCCTTTCATTTTCCATCAGAACATATAATAACCCATAATTACCTCAAAAGTAAGGATCATATAAACCCTAATGGTTACCTTAATAATTATTACCTGAATTTCCACATCGAGTTGGCCATCTTGTACATGATGCATTAAAGAACTCACCAAGGTTGATGTGGTTGATCATGACTCCTTGATAGTTGGTTTAGAACAACCATGAGATTCTTCATTGAATACCCCATCTCATCCAGTCTCTTAATCAGAGAACCACCACAGTTTCCTTCAAACCCATTGTCCCTTTGGTGCCTGCTAGATCCAGCCATTTACTAAAACTAAAAAGTTCAGCGTGAGTATATCAACATAACCATCATGTACTAATGAGGAAGATAAACACTAATATATACTTACTCATTCACTTTATCTAAAACTAGGACTCTTTCTGAAATCCTAACCATTATGGTAATGTCAGTTGTGCTTAGAGAATACCCTAACCTCTAAAGTTATCTAAACCGACCTTTGATACCAACTATAAGGCCCCAGCCTTAAACCTTACATAATCTTGAGTTATCACAAGATTACACCTTGAGGATCTTTTCAGGTTTAGAGTTTTAGAGAATTAGATCATGAAACTTGCATTACATTCCACATTTAAACAAAGTGGTTACATAAAAGACAGTATTCATTCTTCCCATCAACGGAAACATATTGAAAATAAAACATGGATTCTTTCTTGACACATCCTTGACACTATCTTCACATCATGTACCTTTCCCTTGACCTGTGAAAAACATTTCAAAAACTTGGGATGAGCATAAAAAGCCCAGTAAGGGTTATAAAAAATATGGAAAGGAAACATGAGTTCATATATACATAAGAATGAAATCATAATTTACCCATAAAACAAAGGCACTTTATCTTACCTCATAAAACCATGAATAAATCATAGAAATCATAAGACATAAAGGTAACTTGAGGCATTCATAACATTCTTACGTAGGGAGTAACCCTCTTGGTTACGTTTGGAATACCCATCACAGTATATTCCCTAAATCCCTTCGGAGAAACCTTAATGTTTCACTCCTTCGCGTTACCCAATGCATTGGAGAGCTATATCGGGCTCACCCGCCCTTAGTTTATCACGGAACCACCCGTTTTCATAATAATCCCCAAGAACCTCAACATAATCATATCACATAAAACATGCATAAAGGAAACATAACATTACCATCTTTCAATCACAATATATCAATACAACACATTGATATAAAAACATTATGAAAACCATTTTCGATACCAAAATAAAAGAAAAGTAAAACATGGTATTTATTTTTCTTTTAAAAAGAAGGTATGGCTTGTAGAGGAAGCCGAAACTCAAATGACGGCGGAGAAGTCATTGTCGCTGCATACGTACGAAAAAAACATTCCCTTTTGTAGTTTAGTAAATGATTCGTATAAAAAAGATTCCTTTTGAATAAACGTAAAAGTCAAAGGGGTTTATACACCGTATAAAAGAAGGTTGTGTATAAAACAAAATATGCCTCAATGAAAGGAGATTGAGACGAAGTCCCATACCACCTTGAAGCTTTTAACATTTTAAACCATTAATATCTATATAAATAAATCCTTAAAACCATTTTGAAAACATGGATATTAATAAGAACAAATAATTTAAACATTTAAAGTAATATTTTGGTTAAGTGGGTTTTACCAAAATTAGTGACACTTGAATACAATAATTGAGGAATAACATTCAGTCAGAACTTTATACTATCATGAGAATAAATGGATTCATGATATAATACTACAAATGATAGTATATACACCATATAAGAGTGAATTGGTGCATAACAACAATGAACCCTCAATAGAAATGTCAAATGTGATGAAATCCCTTATAAAGAAGGTATCCTTAAATTAAGGACAAATAAATCTCAAAAATATGTGTGAAAAATATAAATACACCCAATATAAGTGTATATTAAATGTAAAACAATAAAATGTCATTCACACATATTCAATGGATGACATATTCAATGACTACATGTTGAACCCAAAGAAATCGAAATTGGGTTAAAAAGTTCCCTTGACAGCCTAACGGCATCACATCAAAATGAGTTGATGAGAGATAAAAAGTGTATCTCATCACTTGGAAATAAAATTTACATCAATAAGGATATATTAGAACATATCCCAACATAAAAATATGTAAATTAAAAGACCCAACAAAAGAAGTCTTTTAAAAAAAAGAGGAGGGTGAAAGGTTCCCTTACCGACTTGGGTATCTTTCAAAACATACACCCCATGAAAGAAGGACAATAGATCATTGATGTAAATACTCATAAACGAAATTATATTACACAAAGAGTAGAATAATTGGCAGTACATACACCACTCAATGGAATTTTTGGCAAATGTAGCATAAATCTCACGGGAATAAAAGTGAGATGAAAAATCCCTTACGAAAACTCGGCAGCCTAACGGCGCCACATAAATCTTCTGAATATGGATTGATGAGATCAAATATGGTATCTCATCACATTAAAATATAATGTACAGAAAGAGGAATATAAAAGAACATCCCCCAACATTATAAAGAGGAGCTTAAAATAAGTGACATAAAGGAGAGTACTTAAGAAGAAAGAGAGAGGTTAGATCTCTTACGAAAGTTCGGCAGCCTAACGGCGCCACTCAAAACTTCCAAAATGGATTGATGAGAGAGAATATGGTCTCTCATCACAAGAAAATAAAAATTACAGTAAGTGTAATATAAAAGATCATCCCAATAACAAGAAAGATGAGCTTTAAAAGGAATGACATAAAAGTGTGTACTTAAAAAGAAAGAGAGGAGTTGGATCCCTTACCTCGGGTCCGACTTGACTCGATCGTTCTTTAATCTCCTGAATAATAAACTTGAGTTAATTTATACTTCCTTAAAAACCTTTTTCAAGTTCATTATTCCTTTTATATCACTAATTACCATGTCATAAACTTTATGTAATCATTTAAGTTAATAATATTTGTTTTGCCGATATTTGGTTCTTAAGTCGAAAGTGGACTTCTTACAATTACATGTTGTTCGTGTGGCCAAATGTTTATTATATCCAGAATTTTATTCATGATTTAGATATCATATATTTCATATATATCCAGTATATTCATGCATTTATAACATTACATAATCATTTAGAGGTAAGAAATGAAATGCACCGTTCATGGAGACGGTAAGCCGTACGTACGCATGAACGCTACTTTCATTTCTATTTCGTATTTTATAGAATGTAATAATAATGATATAAAGGTATATTATAATTCCAGTATAATATCATATATAATATCATATTTCCATCCTTTATACGTCCCACATATGGTATTTAACGAATCAAATCACTTTGAGGGGGCGGTAGTCCGCACTTCCTTAAATGATGATATCGTGTTTACCCATAATGGAAACCATAAAGGTATGACTAAAATGAAAAAAACAGAATCTTAAGGAAAACATAAACATATTATATATAATATATAAAAATAGTGACATCATAATGGCCACCTTTGAAGGTGTTAAATGAGTATTGAACAATCATCGTTTCGGGAAGCAGAATTTCGCCATCCACGGAAACCGTATGTTCTTTAACCATTTGATGTAGTTGTGTGAGAGTGTAGCTCGAATAAATATTATAAAAACATCCTAGTATATTGAAGATACTGGTGTTGTTACAAAAGAAGTAGATAAAAAGAGTTTCGGGGGTTGGAGAATCAAAATAAAACAAATGAACAAGAGAGAATGAATTACCTTTAAAAGTGTAACTCCTTTCAATTTGAGCCTAAAGGAATCCTTTGAAAGAATTATGCCGAAAGGGAATCCTTAGGATGAGGAGAGGGATGTGGATTGAGTAATTGGGCAGGGGTTGGCCGAGCCAAAGGCTTGGGGAGTGTGTGTAATGACGTAGAGGTGGGGGCCTTTTATAAGAGGAGAGGAGGGGCACTTTTGGAAAGTAAAGAAATATTACTTTATTTGAAAATGTGTTTCGGTTTTAAAAGTTCCCACATTGATATAATTCGTGGATAAGGTGATAAGGGTTCGAAATCCACCCATCCAATAAGTTTTGGATATGTGTAGTGCATTGATTTTACATTATCTTTCCATTTTATTTAAATCGTCAAATAATGATGTCATCGCTGCATCATTATTATGTCATATATAATTTAATTTATTTAATGTCTAAAAATTATAAAAAAAATACTATGATGTAGGAAATATTTTTACCTTTCCAATGACTATTTATAATAAAAAATATGACTTGTATAACCACATTTAAAAATTGTTTTAGTAAAACATATCATGTTTGTGCCATTTTTTACATTAACATTAAATAAAAGGTATTTATGTCATTTTCCAACCAAAGTGGCTCCATGGGGTCCCCAAGTTGACCCATGGCTTGTCTTGGTCGGCCATGACACAACCAATGAGGTTAGGACATGTTTCAGGCTCATCTCATTTTATTAAAGCATTATTTTTACCTTAAACTACACTAATTACCACTAATCGCGATTAAAAACTTAATAAGTTACTATTCACCAAAAAATTATTTTTATCCCATTGAACCACATTTTACTTCTTAATGACAACCATGTATGTCGGATTTTTGAAATTCAAAATACAAAGGTGGCAAAATTTCATTTAAACGGAAAAATCGGTTTTTATAAGTACCACTTAGTGGTTTCACTATTCATCAAAAAATAAAGTTTTTCAGAAAATTACCAAAAATTCACCCTAATATATATTTGTTATTACGAATTCAAAAATGAAGTCTATTTTAAAAAATTCAAAATATATAAGTCACATTAATTAATTTAATAATTAATTCCCGTTGTCAGAGCAAATAGCGTGTTTTTATTAAACAATAAGTATCAAAAGATTGACACTAGTTAAAGTCTGATTTCAAAGTGAAATTAATTCCAATGACCAATATTGGATTTAATGGTAAAAATATATTCTAATTTCACTTTAAAACCAATTCAAAAGATAATATAATCATATAAATAAATTAGATAAAAAAGAGGTTTTGAATTAAAATACAACATTTTACACTATTCATTAAAAAAAATAAACTTTATCGGAAAGATACCAAAAATTTACACAAAGTAAATTTTGATGTCCCGATTATTAATAAGAGTTTTATTTAGTCCAAATTAATGTTTAAGAGTGAACAAAACTATATTTAATGATGGTTCAACATCAAAAGGTGATAAGTGAACCTTTAGTGAAAACTAGGGCATATACGCCTAAAATTGAATTCTTTCCGTATTTTAAGCCTCTATCCTTTATTGGATAAATGTAAAAACATTTAAAAACATATATAATCATATTTTAGTTATTTCTATCCATTCCCGCCATTACAACGGCTACATGTTAACTACCATTTAAAATAATATTATTTTATTATTAGAGTGCAACGTAAGATTCCCAAGAAACTCGTTGTTGCGTGTTGGGTACGCCATCGAGCATATAAACCCTTTAAAATAATATTAATACTTTATTCACAAATATGGATAAATATGAAAATGTCATATTTTTTATTTACTTGGGGTGTTACATCCTTCCCCCCTTTTGGGAATTGCATCCTCGCAATTTTTAAAATTGAGTTTGGAAACATCCTTGAACGTCCCACATCGGAACAAGAGTCGGTAAAACAATCACTTTAAAATAAAGGAAGATAAGTACAGAGGTCACCCGAGTTAACCCATACTAGGATTCCATGTAGAAAAACATGGACATGGAAGAAAAAGCAAAGGGTCATGTTCTTGAGGGAGAGTGATAGTAAACATGTCTAGGAGAAAGTTAACAATGAGAAAATCACAAACTTGTGATGGGTTAAACGGTATTCGATTCCCCAGTAGGAAAAGTTAATAGACAAAATTTTTGTTTTAAGTTACTTTTTATTGAGGAATTTATTCATAAGGAAACATAATCACTTATCATGTTGACTTTCTACTTTTACTAGATTCCTTATTCAAACTCATATTTTTTCCAAAAGATGAGTATTTAGGGAGACTTGTTCGCATTAAGAGTACTATAATCAACTTCTAGAGAATCACCTAATCCACAAAAGAGAACTATATACATCCCATGTCTTTAGGCTTTAACCAAAACCAAAACCAAAAAGGTTAGTACAAGGTCAGATAATCCAGAAAAGGATAACCCTTTAAAAAGAAAATCTATGCTTAATCTCCAAAATTTGTCCAACAAATCCCAAAGTTCAACGAGGACCATCCGATAAACAATTTGTCCATAAAATTATTCAAAGTAAACCAATAAAAGATTGAAACCCAAATATTTGTAGGATTTAGTCACATAGTCTTCCAAGTTAAATTGTAACATTTATCTCCAAACAATATTAGTTGCTCCTAAAGTCTCGTATTGAAAAGTAATTAACCTAATCACATATCCTCCATGATAGGTTAATAATTTTCATAAATAACCCAAAATCAACTTACTCTTAATTCATAAAATCATATAACTAAAAAGAATCAGTCAAACTAACCAGGGACTTCACGTAGTCCAGTGGTAGGCGATAAATACCAGTCGCACTTTGGTTGTGGGTTCGATTCCCGCAGATTTGTCCGACGCGACGGGTAGTCACACGGTCTGCGTGATGTCCTTTTTCCAAAACTATATAATTCTTAAAACATTCCCCAAAATGAGATAAAATCTTCAAAGATGATCATAACATATTTTAACCTCAAGTTTATCTCATGCCTTTCATTTTCCATCAGAACATATAATAACCCATAATTACCTCAAAAGTAAGGATCATATAAACCCTAATGGTTACCTTAATAATTATTACCTGAATTTCCACATCGAGTTGGCCATCTTGTACATGATGCATTAAAGAACTCACCAAGGTTGATGTGGTTGATCATGACTCCTTGATAGTTGGTTTAGAACAACCATGAGATTCTTCATTGAATACCCCATCTCATCCAGTCTCTTAATCAGAGAACCACCACAGTTTCCTTCAAACCCATTGTCCCTTTGGTGCCTGCTAGATCCAGCCATTTACTAAAACTAAAAAGTTCAGCGTGAGTATATCAACATAACCATCATGTACTAATGAGGAAGATAAACACTAAGATATACTTACTCATTCACTTTATCTAAAACTAAGACTCTTTCTGAAATCCTAACCATTATGGTAATGTCAGTTGTGCTTAGAGAATACCCTAACCTCTAAAGTTATCTAAACCGACCTTTGATACCAACTATAAGGCCCCAGCCTTAAACCTTACATAATCTTGAGTTATCACAAGATTACACCTTGAGGATCTTTTCAGGTTTAGAGTTTTAGAGAATTAGATCATGAAACTTGCATTACATTCCACATTTAAACAAAGTGGTTACATAAAAGACAGTATACATTCTTCCCATCAACGGAAACATATTGAAAATAAAACATGGATTCTTTCTTGACACATCCTTGACACTATCTTCACATCATGTACCTTTCCCTTGACCTGTGAAAAACATTCCAAAAACATGGGATGAGCATAAAAAGCCCAGTAAGGGTTATAAAAAATATGGAAAGGAAACATGAGTTCATATATACATAAGAATGAAATCATAATTTACCCATAAAACAAAGGCACTTTAACTTACCTCATCAAACCATGAATAAATCATAGAAATCATAAGACATAAAGTTAACTTGAGGCATTCATAACATTCTTACGTAGGGAGTAACCCTCTTGGTTATGTTTGGAATACCCATCACAGTATATTCCCTAAATCTCTTCGGAGAAACCTTAATGTTTCACTCCTTCGCGTTACCCAATGCATTGGAGAGCTATATCGGGCTCACCCGCCCTTAGTTTATCACGGAACCACCCGTTTTCATAATAATCCCCAAGAACCTCAACATAATCATATCACATAAAACATGCATAAAGGAAACATAACATTACCATCTTTCAATCAAAATATATCAATACAACACATTGATATAAAAACATTATGAAAACCATTTTCGATACCAAAATAAAAGAAAAGTAAAACTTGGTATTTATTTTTCTTTTAAAAAGAAGGTATGGCTTGTAGAGGAAGCCGAAACTCAAATGACGGCTGAGAATTCATTGTCGCCGCATACGTACGACAAAAACATTCCCTTTTGTCGTTTAGTAAATGATTCGTATAAAAAAGATTCCTTTTGAATAAACGTAAAAGTCAAAGGGGTTTATACACTGTATAAAAGAAGGTTGTGTATAAAACAAAATATGCCTCAATGAAAGGAGATTGAGATGAAGTCCCATACCACCTTGAAGATTTTAACATTTTAAACCATTAATATCCATATAAATAAATCTTTAAAACCATTTTGAAAACATGGATATTAATAAGAACAAATAATTTAAACATTTAAAGTAATATTTTGGTTTAGTGGGTTTTACCAAAATTAGTGACACTTGAATACAATAATTGAGGAATAACATTCAGTCAGAACTTTATAATATCATGAGAATAAATGGATTCATGATATAATAATCCAAATGACAGTATATACACCATATAAGAGTGAATTGTTGCATAACAACAATGAACCCTCAATAGAAATGTCAAATGTGATGAAATCCCTTATAAAGAAGGTATCCTTAAATTAAGGACAAATAAATCTCAAAAATATGTGTGACAAATATAAATACACCCAATATAAGTGGATATTAACTGTAAAACAATAAAATGTCATTCACACATATTCAATGGATGACATATTCAATGACTACATGTTGAACCCAAAGAAATCAAAATTGGGTTAAAAAGTTCCCCTGACAGCCTAACTGCATCAAATCAAAATGAGTTGATGAGAGATAAAAAGTGTATCTCATCACTTGAACATAAAATTAACATCAATAAGGATATATGAGAACATATCCCAACATAACAATATGTAAATTAAAATATCCAACAAAAGAAGTCTTTTAAAAAAAAGAGGAGGGTGAAAGGTTCCCTTACCGACTTGGGTATCTTTCAAAACATACACCCCATGAAAGAAGGACAATAGATCATTGATGTAAATACTCATAAACGAAATTATATTAAACAAATATTAGAATAATGGGCATTACATACACCACTCAATGGAATTTTTGGCAAATGTAGCATAAATCTCACGGGAATAAAAGTGAGATAAAAAATCCCTTACGAAAACTCGGCAGCCTAACGGCGCCACATAAATCTTCTGAATATGGATTGATGAGATCAAATATGGTATCTCATCACATTACAATATAATGTACCGAAAGAGAAATATAAAAGAACATCCCCCATCATTAAAAAGAGGAGCATAAAATAAGTGACATAAAGGAGAGTACTTAAGAAGAAAGAGGGAGGTTAGATCTCTTACGAAAGTTCGGCAGCCTAACGGCGCCACTCAAAACTTCCAAAATGGATTGATGAGAGAGAATATGGTCTCTCATCACATGAAAATAAAAATTACAGTAAGTGTAATATAAAAGATCATCCCAATAACAAGAAATATGAGCTTTAAAAGGAATGACATAAAAGTGTGTACTTAAAAAGAAAGAGAGGAGTTGGATCCCTTACCTCGGGTCCGACTTGACTCGATCGTTCTTTAATCTCCTGAATAATAAACTTGAGTTAATTTCTACTTCCTTAAAAACCTTTTTCAAGTTCATTATTCCTTTTATATCACTTATTACCATGTCATAAACATTATGTATTCATTTAAGTTAATAATATTTGTTTTGCCGATATTTGGTTCTTAAGTCGATAGTGGACTTCTTACAATTACATGTTGTTCGTGTGTCCAAATGTTTATTATATCCAGAATTTTATTCATGATTTAGATATCATATATTTCATATATATCCAGTATATTCATGCATTTATAACATTACATAATCATTTAGAGGTAAGAAATGAAATGCACCATTCATGGAGACGGTAAGTCGTACGTACGCATGAACGATACTTTCATTTCTATTTCGTATTTTATAGAATGTAATAATAATGATATAAAGGTATATTATAATTCCAGTATAATATCATATATAATATCATATTTCCATCCTTTATACGTCCCACATATGGTATTTAACGAATCAAATCACTTTGAGGGGGCGGTAGTCCGCACTTCCTTAAATGAAGATATCGTGTTTACCCATAATGGAAACCATAAAGGTATGATTAAATGAAAAAAAAAATCTTAAGGAAAACATAAACATATTATATATAATATATAAAAATAGTGACATCATAATGGCCACCTTTGAAGGTGTTAAATGAGTATTGAACAATCATCGTTTCGGGAGGCAGAATTTCGCCATCCACGGAAACCGTATGTTCTTTAACCATTTGATGTAGTTGTGTGAGAGTGTAGCTCGAATAAATATTATAACAACATCCTATTATATTTAAGATACTGGTGTTGATAAAAATAAGTAGATAAAAAGAGTTTAGGGGGTTGGAGAATCAAAATAAAACAAATGAACAAGAGAGAATGAATTACCTTTAAAAGTGTAACTCCTTTCGATTTGAGCCTAAAGGCTTCCTTTGAAAGAATTCTGCCCAAAGGGAATACTTAGGATGAGTAGATGGATGTGGATAGAGTAATTGGGCAGGGGTTGGCCGAGCCAAAGGCTTGGGGAGTGTGTGTAATGAGGTAGAGGTGGGGGCCTTTTATAAGAGGAGAGGAGGGGCACTTTTGGAAAGTAAAGAAATATTACTTTATTTGAAAATGTGTTTCGGTTTTAAAAGTTCCCACATTGATATACTTCGTGGATAAGGTGATAAGGGTTCGAAATCCACCCATCCAATAAGTTTTGGACATGTGTAGTGCATTGATTTTACATTATCTTTCCATTTTATTTAAATCGTCAAATAATGATGTCATCGCTGCATCATTATTATGTCGTATATAATTTAATTTATTTAATGTCTAAAAATTATAAAAAAAATACTATGATGTAGGAAATCTTTTTACCTTTCCAATGACTATTTATAATAAAAAATATGACTTGTATAACCACATTTAAAAATTGTTTTAGTAAAACATATCATGTTTGTGCCATTTTTTACATTAACATTAAATAAAAGGTATTTATGTCATTTTCCAACCAAACTGGCTCCATGGGGTCCCCAAGTTGACCCATGGCTTGTCTTGGTCGGCCATGACATAACCAATGAGGGTAGGACATGTTTCAGGATCATCTCATTTTATTAAAGCATTATTTTTACCTTAAACTACACTAATTACCACTAATCGCGATTAAAAACTTAATAAGTTACTATTCACCAAAAAATTATTTTTATCCCATTGAACCACATTTTACTTCTTAATTACAACCATGTATGTCGGATTTTTGAAATTAAAAACACAAAGATGACAAAATTTTATTTAAACGGAAAAATCAGTTTTTATAAGTACCACTTAGTGGTTTCACTATTCATCAAAAAATGAAGTTTTTCAGAAAATTACCAAAAATTCACCCTAAGATATATTTTTTATTAAGAATTCAAAAATGAAGTCTATTTTAAAAAACTCAAAATATATAAGTCACATTAATTAATTTAATAATTAATTCCCGCTGTGAGAGAAAATAGCGTGTTTTTATGAAACAATAAGTATCAAAAGATTGACACTGGTTTAAGTCTGATTTCAAAGTGAAATTAATTCCAATGACCAATATTGGATTTAATGGTAAAAATATATTCTAATTTCACTTTAAAAGCAATTCAAAATATAATCTAATCATATAAATAAATTAGATTAAAAAGTGGTTTTGAATTAAAATACAACATTTTGCAATATTCATTAAAAAAAATAAACTTTATCGGAAAGATACCAAAAATTTACACAAAGTAAATTTTGATGTCCCGATTCTTAATAAGAGTTTTATTTGGTCCAAATGAATGTTTAAGAGTGAACAAAACTATATTTAATGATGGTTCAACATCAAAAGGTGACAAGTGAACCTTTAGTGAAAACTAGGGCATATACGCCTAAAATTGAATTCTTTCCGTATTTTAAGCCTCTATCCTTTATTGGATAAATGTAAAAACATTTAAAAACAT
The DNA here is from genome assembly GCA_963277665.1 of Viscum album. Classification (NCBI taxonomy): domain Eukaryota; kingdom Viridiplantae; phylum Streptophyta; class Magnoliopsida; order Santalales; family Viscaceae; genus Viscum; species Viscum album. The sequence goes on from OY728164.1 coordinate 1,346,515,470, forward strand.
ATATAATCATATTTAGTTATTTCTATCCATTCCCTCCATTACAACGGCTACATGTTAACTACCATTTAAAATAATATTATTTTATTATTAGAGTGCAACGTAAGATTCCCAAGAAACTCGTTGTTGCGTGTTGGGTACGCCATCGAGCATAGAAACCCTTTAAAATAATATTAATACTTTATTCACAAATATGTATAAATATGAAAATGTCATATTCTTTATTTACTTGGGGTGTTACATCCTTCCCCCCTTTTAGGAATTGCATCCTCGCAATTTTTAAAATTGAGTTTGGAAACATCCTTGAACGTCCCACATCGGAACAAGAGTCGGTAAAACAATCACTTTAAAATAAAGGAAGATAAGTACAGAGGTCACCCGAGTTAACCCGTACTAGGATTCCATGTAGAAAAACATGGAAATGGAAGAAAAAGCAAAGGGTCATGTTCTTGAGGGAGAGTGATAGTAAACATGTCTAGGAGAAAGTTAACAATGAGAAAATCACAAACTTGTGATGGGTTAAACGGTATTCGATTCCCCAGTAGGAAAAGTTAATAGACAACATTCTTGTTTTACGATACTTTTTATTGAGGAATTTATTCATAAGGAAACATAATCACTTATCATGTTGACTTTCTACTTTTACTAGATTCCTTATTCAAACTCATATTTTTTCCAAAAGATGAGTATTTAGGGAGACTTGTTTGCATTAAGAGTACTATAATCAACTTCTGGAGAATCACCTAATCCACAAAAGAGAACTATATACATCCCATGTCTTTAGGCTTTAACCAAAACCAAACCAAAAAGGTTAGTACAAGGTCAGATTATCCAGAAAAGGATAACCCTTTAAAAAGAAAATCTATGCTTAATCTCCAAAATTTGTCCAACAAAACCCAAAGTTCAACGAGGACCATCCGATAAACAATTTTTCCATAAAATTCTTCAAAGTAAATCAATAAAAGATTGAAACCCAAATATTTGTAGGATTTAGTCACATAGTCTTCCAAGTTAAATTGTAACATTTATCTCCAAACAATATTAGTTGCTCCTAAAGTCTCGTATTGAAAAGTAATTAACCTAATCACATATCCTCCATGATAGGTTAATAATTTTCATAAATAACCCAAAATCAACTTACTCTTAATTCATAAAATCATATAACTAAAAAGAATCAGTCAAAATAACCAGGGACTTCACGTAGTCCAGTGGTAGGCGATAAATACCAGTCGCACTTTGGTTGTGGGTTCGATTCCCGCAGATTTGTCCGACGCGACGGGTAGTCACACGGTCTGCGTGATGTCCTTTTTCCAAAAACTATATAATTCTTAAAAAATTCCCCAAAATGAGATAAAATCTTCAAAGATGATCATAACATATTTTAACCTCAAGTTTATCTCATGCCTTTCATTTTCCATCAGAACATATAAGAACCCATAATTACCTCAAAAGTAAGGATCATATAAACCCTAATGGTTACCTTAATAATTATTACCTGAATTTCCACATAGAGTTGGCCATCTTGTACATGATGCATTAGAGAACTCACCAAGGTTGATGTGGTTGATCATGACTCCTTGATAGTTGGTTTAGAACAACCATGAGATTCCTCATTGAATACCCCATCTCATCCAGTCTCTTAATCAGAGAACCACCACAGTTTCCTTCAAACCCATTGTCCCTTTGGTGCCTGCTAGATCCAGCCATTTACTAAAACCAAAAAGGTCAGCGTGAGTATATTAACATAACCATCATGTACTAATGAGGAAGATAAACACTAAGATATACTTACTCATTAACTTTATCTAAAACTAGGACTCTTTCTGAAATCCTAACCATTACGGTAATGTTAGTTGTGCTTAGAGAATACCCTAACCTCTAAAGTTATCTAAACCGACCTTTGATACCAACTATAAGGCCCCAGCCTTAAACCTTACATAATCTTGAGTTATCACAAGATTACACCTTGAGGATCTTTTCAGGTTTAGAGTTTTAGAGAATTAGATCATGAAACTTGCATTACATTCCACATTTAAACAAAGTGGTTACATAAAAGACAGTATTCATTCTTCCCATCAACGGAAACATATTGAAAATAAAACATGGATTCTTTCTTGACACATCCTTGACACTATCTTCACATCATGTACCTTTCCCTTGACCTGTGAAAAACATTCCAAAAACTTGGGATGAGCATAAAAAGCCCAGTAAGGGTTATAAAAAATATGGAAAGGAAACATGAGTTCATATATACATAAGAATGAAATCATAATTTACCCATAAAACAAAGGCACTTTATCTTACCTCATCAAACCATGAATAAATCATAGAAATCATAAGACATAAAGGTAACTTGAGGCATTCATAACATTCTTACGTAGGGAGTAACCCTCTTGGTTACGTTTGGAATACCCATCACAGTATATTCCCTAAATCTCTTCGGAGAAACCTTAATGTTTCACTCCTTCGCGTTACCCAATGCATTGGAGAGCTATATCGGGCTCACCCGCCCTTAGTTTATCACGGAACCACCCGTTTTCATAATAATCCCCAAGAACCTCAACATAATCATATCACATAAAACATGCATAAAGGAAACATAACATTACCATCTTTCAATCACAATATATCAATACAACACATTGATATAAAAACATTATGAAAACCATTTTCGATACCAAAATAAAAGAAAAGTAAAACATGGTATTTATTTTTCTTTTAAAAAGAAGGTATGGCTTGTAGAGGAAGCCGAAACTCAAATGACGGCGGAGAAGTCATTGTCGCCGCATACGTACGACAAAAACATTCCCTTTTGTCGTTTAGTAAATGATTCTTATAAAAAAGATTCCTTTTGAATAAACGTCAAAGTCAAAGGGGTTTATACACCGTATAAAAGAAGGTTGTGTATAAAACAAAATATGCCTCAATGAAAGGAGATTGAGACGAAGTCCCATACCACCTTGAAGATTTTAACATTTTAAACCATTAATATCCATATAAATAAATCCTTAATACCATTTTGAAAACATGGATATTAATAAGAACAAATAATTTAAACATTTAAAGTAATATTTTGGTTAAGTGAGTTTTACCAAAATTAGTGACACTTGAATACAATAATTGAGGAATAACATTCAGTCAGAACTTTATAATATCATGAGAATAAATGGATTCATGATATAATACTCCAAATGACAGTATATACACCATATAAGAGTGAATTGGTGCATAACAACAATGAACCCTCAATAGAAATGTCAAATGTGATGAAATCCCTTATAAAGAAGGTATCCTTAAATTAAGGACAAATAAATCTCAAAAATATGTGTGACAAATATAAATACACCCAATATAAGTGGATATTAACTGTAAAACAATAAAATGTCATTCACACATATTCAATGGATGACATATTCAATGACTACATGTTGAACCCAAAGAAATCGAAATTGGGTTAAAAAGTTCCCCTGACAGCCTAACTGCATCACATCAAAATGAGTTGATGAGAGATAAAAAGTGTATCTCATCACTTGGACATAAAATTTACATCAATAAGGATATATGAGAACATATCCCAACATAACAATATGTAAATTAAAAGACCCAACAAAAGAAGCCTTTTAAAAAAAAGAGGAGGGTGAAAGGTTCCCTTACCGACTTGGGTATCTTTCAAAACATACACCCCATGAAAGAAGGACAATAGATCATTGATGTAAATACTCATAAACGAAATTATATTACACAAAGAGTAGAATAATGGGCAGTACATACACCACTCAATGGAATTTTTGGCAAATGTAGCATAAATCTCACGGGAATAAAAGTGAGATGAAAAATCCCTTACGAAAACTCGGCAGCCTAACGGCGCCACATAAATCTTCTGAATATGGATTGATGAGATCAAATATGGTATCTCATCACATTACAATATAATGTACAGAAAGAGGAATATAAAAGAACATCCCCCAACATTACAAAGAGGAGCTTAAAATAAGTGACAGAAAGGAGAGTACTTAAGAAGAAAGAGAGAGGTTAGATCTCTTACGAAAGTTCGGCAGCCTAACGGCGCCACTCAAAACTTCCAAAATGGATTGATGAGAGAGAATATGGTCTCTCATCACATGAAAATAAAAATTACAGTAAGTGTAATATAAAAGATCATCCCAATAACAAGAAAGACGATCTTTAAAAGGAATGACATAAAAGTGTGTACTTAAAAAGAAAGAGAGGAGTTGGATCCCTTACCTCGGGTCCGACTTGACTCGATCGTTCTTTAATCTCCTGAATAATAAACTTGAGTTAATTTCTACTTCCTTAAAAACCTTTTTCAAGTTCATTATTCATTTTATATCACTTATTACCATGTCATAAACATTATGTAATCATTTAAGTTAATAATATTTGTTTTGCCGATATTTGGTTCTTAAGTCGAAAGTGGACTTCTTACAATTACATGTTGTTCGTGTGGCCAAATGTTTATTATATCCAGAATTTTATTCATAATTTAGATATCATATATTTCATATATATCTAGTATATTCATGCATTTATAACATTACATAATCATTTAGAGGTAAGAAATGAAATGCACCGTTCATGGAGACGGTAAGCCGTACGTACGCATGAACGCTACTTTCATTTCTATTTCGTATTTTATAGAATGTAATAATAATGATATAAAGGTATATTATAATTCCAGTATAATATCATATATAATATCATATTTCCATCCTTTATACGTCCCACATATGGTATTTAACGAATCAAATCACTTTGAGGGGGCGGTAGTCCGCACTTCCTTAAATGAAGATATCGTGTTTACCCATAATGGAAACCATAATGGTATGATTAAATGAAAAAAAAAACAGAATCTTCAGGAAGACATAAACATATTATATATAATATATAAAAATAGTGACATCATAATGACCACCTTTGAAGGTGTTAAATGAGTATTGAACAATCATCGTTTCAGGAGGCAGAATTTCGCCATCCACGGAAACCGTATGTTCTTTAACCATTTGATGTAGTTGTGTGAGAGTGTAGCTCGAATAAATATTATAACAACATCCTAGTATATTTAAGATACTGGTGTTGTTACAAAAGAAGTAGATAAAAAGAGTTTACGGGGTTGGTGAATCAAAATAAAACAAATGAACAAGAGAGAATGAAATACCTTTAAAAGTGTAACTCCTTTCGATTTGAGCCTAAAGGCTTCCTTTGAAAGAATTCTGCCCAAAGGGAATCCTTAGGATGAGGAGAGGGATGTGGATAGAGTAATTGGGCAGGGGTTGGCCGAGCCAAAGTCTTGGGGAGTGTGTGTAATGAGGTAGAGGTGGGGGCCTTTTATAAGAGGAGAGGAGGGGCACTTTTGGAAAGTAAAGAAATATTACTTTATTTGAAAATGTGTTTCGGTTTTAAAAGTTCCCACATTGATATAATTCATGGATAAGGTGATAAGGGTTCGAAATCCACCCATCCAATAAGTTTTGGACATGTGTAGTGCATTGATTTTACATTATCTTTCCATTTTATTTAAATCGTCAAATAATGATGTCATCGCTGCATCATTATTATGTCATATATAATTTAATTTATTTAATGTCTAAAAATTATAAAAAAAATACTATGATGTAGGAAATCTTTTTACCTTTCCAATGACTATTTATAATAAAAACTATGACTTGTATAACCACATTTAATGTTTTTTTAGTAAAACATATCATGTTTGTGCCATTTTTTACATTAACATTAAATAAAAGGTATTTTTGTCATTTTCCAACCAAAGTGGCTCCATGGGGTCCCCAAGTTGACCCATGGCTTGTCTTGGTCGGCCATGACACAACCAATGAGGGTAGGACATGTTTCAGGCTCATCTCATTTTATTAAAGCATTATTTTTACCTTAAACTACACTAATTACCACTAATCGCGATTAAAAACTTAATAAGTTACTATTCACCAAAAAATTATTTTTATCCCATTGAACCACATTTTACTTCTTAATGACAACCATGTATGTCGGATTTTTGAAATTCAAAACACAAAGATGGCAAAATTTCATTTAAACGGAAAAATCAGTTTTTATAAGTACCACTTAGTGGTTTCACTATTAATCAAAAAATGAAGTTTTTCAGAAAATTACCAAAAATTCACCCTAAGATATATTTGTTATTAAGAATTCAAAAATGAAGTATATTTTAAAAAATTCAAAATATATAAGTCACATTAATTAAATTAATAATTAATTCCCGCTGTCAGAGCAAATAGCGTGTTTTTATGAAACAATAAGTATCAAAAGATTGACACTGGTTTAAGTCTGATTTCAAAGTCAAATTAATTCCAATGACCAATATTGGATTTAATGGTAAAAATATATTATAATTTCACTTTAAAACCAATTCAAAAGATAATCTAATCATATAAATAAATTAGATTAAAAAGAGGTTTTGAATTAAAATACAACATTTTACACTATTCATTAAAAAAATAAACTTTATCGGAAAGATACCAAAAATTTACACAATGTAAATTTTGATGTCCCGATTCTTAATAAGAGTTTTATTTGGTCCAAATGAATGTTTAAGAGTGAACAAAACTATATTTAATGATGGTTCAACATCAAAAGGTGATAAGTGAACCTTTAGTGAAAACTAGGGCATATACGCCTAAAATTGAATTCTTCCCGTATTTTAAGCCTCTATCCATTATTGGATAAATTTAAAAACATTTAAAAACATATATAATCATATTTTAGTTATTTCTATCCATTCCCGCCATTACAATGGCTACATGTTAACTACCATTTAAAATAATATTATTTTATTATTAGAGTGCAACGTAAGATTCCCAAGAAACTCGTTGTTGCGTGTTGGGTACGCCATCGAGCATAGAAACCCTTTAAAATAATATTAATACTTTATTCAAAAATATGGATAAATATGAAAATGTCATATTCTTTATTTACCTGGGGTGTTACATCCTTCCCCCCTTTTGGGAATTGCATCCTCGCAATTTTTAAAATTGAGTTTGGAAACATCCTTGAACGTCCCACATCGGAACAAGAGTCGGTAAAACAATAACTTTAAAATAAAGGAAGATAAGTACAGAGGTCACCCGAGTTAACCCATACTAGGATTCCATGTAGAAAAACATGGACATGGAAGAAAAAGCAAAGGGTCATGTTCTTGAGGGAGAGTGATAGTAAACATGTCTAGGAGAAAGTTAACAATGAGAAAATCACAAACTTGTGATGGGTTAAACGGTATTCGATTCCCCAGAAGGAAAAGTTAAAAGACAACATTTTTGTTTTAAGTTACTTTTTATTGAGGAATTTATTCATAAGGAAACATAATCACTTATCATGTTGAATTTCTACTTTTACTAGATTCCTTATTCAAACTCATATTTTTTCCAAAAGATGAGTATTTAGGGAGACTTGTTCGCATTAAGAGTACTATAATCAACTTCTAGAGAATCACCTAATCCACAAAAGAGAACTATATACATCCCATGTCTTTAGGCTTTAACCAAAACCAAAACCAAAAAGGTTAGTACAAGGTCAGATAATCCAGAAAAGGATAACCCTTTAAAAAGAAAATCTATGCTTAATCTCCAAAATTTGTCCAACAAAACCCAAAGTTCAATGAGGACCATCCGATAAACAATTTGTCCATAAAATTCTTCAAAGTAAACCAATAAAAGATTGAAACCCAAATATTTGTAGGATTTAGTCACATAGTCTTCCAAGTTAAATTGTAACATTTATCTCCAAACAATATTAGTTGCTCCTAAAGTCTCGTATTGAAAAGTAATTAACCTAATCACATATCCTCCATGATAGGTTAATAATTTTCATAAATAACCCAAAATCAACTTACTCTTAATTCATAAAATCATATAACTAAAAAGAATCAGTCAAACTAACCAGGGACTTCACGTAGTCCAGTGGTAGGCGATAAATACCAGTCACACTTTGGTTGTGGGTTCGATTCCCGCAGATTTGTCCGACGCGACGAGTAGTCACACGGTCTGCGTGATGTCCTTTTTCCAAAACTATATAATTCTTAAAACATTCCCCAAAATGAGATAAAATCTTCAAAGATGATTATAACATATTTTAACCTCAAGTTTATCTCATGCCTTTCATTTTCCATCAGAACATATAATAACCCATAATTACCTCAAAAGTAAGGATCATATAAACCCTAATGGTTACCTTAATAATTATTACCTGAATTTCCACATCGAGTTGGCCATCTTGTACATGATGCATTAGAGAACTCACCAAGGTTGATGTGGTTGATCATGACTCCTTGATAGTTGGTTTAGAACAACCATGAGATTCCTCATTGAATACTCCATCTCATCCAGTCTCTTAATCAGAGAACCACCACAGTTTCCTTCAAACCCATTGTCCCTTTGGTGCCTGCTAGATCCAGCCATTTACTAAAACCAAAAAGGTCAGCGTGGGTATATCAACATAACCATAATGTAATAATGAGGAAGATAAACACTAAGATATACTTACTCATTAACTTTATCTAAAACTAGGACTCTTTCTAAAATCCTAACCATTATGGTAATGTCAGTTGTGCTTAGAGAATACCCTAACCTCTAAAGTTATCTAAACCGACCTTTGATACCAACTATAAGGCCCCAGCCTTAAACCTTACATAATCTTGAGTTATCACAAGATTACACCTTGAGGATCTTTTCAGGTTTAGAGTTTTAGAGAATTAGATCATGAAACTTGCATTACATTCCACATTTAAACATAGTGGTTACATAAAAGACAGTATTCATTCTTCCCATCAACGGAAACATATTGAAAATAAAACATGGATTCTTTCTTGACACATCCTTGACACTATCTTCACATCATGTACCTTTCCCTTGACCTGTGAAAAACATTCCAAAAACTTGGGATGAGCATAAAAAGCCCAGTAAGGGTTATAAAAAATATGGAAAGGAAACATGAGTTCATATATACATAATAATGAAATCATAATTTACCCATAAAACAAAGGCACTTTAACTTACCTCATCAAACCATGAATAAATCATAGAAATCATAAGACATAAAGGTAACTTGAGGCATTCATAACATTCTTACGTAGGGAGTAACCCTCTTGGTTATGTTTGGAATACCCATCACAGTATATTCCCTAAATCTCTTCGGAGAAACCTTAATGTTTCACTCCTTCGCGTTACCCAATGCATTGGAGAGCTATATCGGGCTCACCCGCCCTTAGTTTATCACGAAACCACCCGTTTTCATAATAATCCCCAAGAACCTCAACATAATCATATCACATAAAACATGCATAAAGGAAACATAACATTACCATCTTTCAATCACAATATATCAATACAACACATTGATATAAAAACATTATGAAAACCATTTTCGATACCAAAATAAAAGAAAAGTAAAACATGGTATTTATTTTTCTTTTAAAAAGAAGGTATGGCTTGTATAGGAAGCCGAAACTCAAATGACGGCGGAGAAGTCATTTTCGCCGCATACGTACGACAAAAAAATTCCCTTTTGTCGTTTAGTAAATGATTCGTATAAAAAAGATTCCTTTTGAATAAACGTAAAAGTGAAAGGGGTTTATACACCGTATAAAAGAAGGTTGTGTATAAAACAAAATATGCCTCAATGAAAGGAGATTGAGACAAAGTCCCATACCACCTTGAAGCTTTTAACATTTTAAACCATTAATATCCATATAAATAAATCCTTAATACCATTTTGAAAACATGGATATTAATAAGAACAAATAATTTAAACATTTAAAGTAATATTTTGGTTAAGTGGGTTTTACCAAAATTAGTGACACTTGAATACAATAATTGAGGAATAACATTCAGTCAGAACTTTATAATATCATGAGAATAAATGGATTCATGATATAATACTCCAAATGACAGTATATACACCGTATAAGAGTGAATTGGTGCATAACAACAATGAACCCTCAATAGAAATGTCAAATGTGATGAAATCCCTTATAAAGAAGGTATCCTTAAATTAAGGACAAATAAATCTCAAAAATATGTGTGACAAATATAAATACACCCAATATAAGTGGATATTAACTGTAAAAAATAAAATGTCATTCACACATATTCAATGGATGACATATTCAATGACTACATGTTGAACCCAAAGAAATCGAAATTGGGTTAAAAAGTTCCCCTGACAGCCTAACTGCATCACATCAAAATGAGTTGATGAGAGATAAAAAGTGTATCTCATCACTTGGACATAAAATTTACATCAATAAGGATATATGAGAACATATCCCAACATAACAATATGTAAATTAAAAGACCCAACAAAAGAAGTCTTTTAAAAAAAAGAGGAGGGTGAAAGGTTCCCTTACCGACTTGGGTATCTTTCAAAACATACACCCCATGAAAGAAGGACAATAGATCATTGATGTAAATACTCATAAACGAAATTATATTACACAAAGAGTAGAATAATGGGAAGTACATACACCACTCAATGGAATTTTTGGCAAATGTAGCATAAATCTCACGGGAATAAAAGTGAGATGAAAAATCCCTTACGAAAACTCGGCAGCCTAACGGCGCCACATAAATCTTATGAATATGGATTGATGAGATCAAATATGGTATCTCATCACATTACAATATAATGCACAGAAAGAGGAATATAAAAGAACATCCCCCAACATTACAAAGAGGAGCTTAAAATAAGTGACATAAAGGAGAGTACTTAAGAAGAAAGAGAGAGGTTAGATCTCTTACGAAAGTTCGGCAGCCTAACGGCGCCACTCAAAACTTCCAAAATGGATTGATGAGGGAGAATATGGTCTCTCATCACATGAAAATAAAAATTACAGTAAGTGTAATATAAAAGATCATCCCAATAACAAGAAAGATGAGCTTTAAAAGGAATGAAATAAAAGTGTGTACTTAAAAAGAAAGAGAGGAGTTGGATCCCTTACCTCGGGTCCGACTTGACTCGATCGTTCTTTAATCTCCTGAATAATAAACTTGAGTTAATTTATACTTCCTTAAAAACCTTTTTCAAGTTCATTATTCCTTTTATATCACTTATTACCATGTCATAAACATTATGTAATCATTTAAGTTAATAATATTTGTTTTGCCGATATTTGGTTCTTAAGTCGAAAGTGGACTTCTTACAATTACATGTTGTTCGTGTGGCCAAATGTTTATTATATCCAGAATTTTATTCATGATTTAGATATAATATATTTCATATATATCCAGTATATTCATGCATTTATAACATTACATAATTATTTAGAGGTAAGAAATGAAATGCACCGTTCATGGAGACGGTAAGCCGTACGTACGCATGAACGCTACTTTCATTTCTATTTCGTATTTTATAGAATGTAATAATAATGATATAAAGGTATATTATAATTCCAGTATAATATCATATATAATATCATATTTCCATCCTTTATACGTCCCACATATGGTATTTAACGAATCAAATCACTTTGAGGGGGAGGTAGTCCGCACTTCCTTAAATGAAGATATCGTGTTTACCCATAATGGAAACCATAAAGGTATGACTAAAATGAAAAAAAAAACAGAATCTTAAGGAAAACATAATCATATTATATATAATATATAAAAATAGTGACATCATAATGGCCACCTTTGAAGGTGTTAAATGAGTATTGAACAATCATCGTTTCGGGAGGCAGAATTTCGCCATCCACGGAAACCGTATGTTCTTTAACCATTTGATGTAGTTGTGTGAGAGTGTAGCTAGAATAAATATTATAACAACATCCTAGTATATTGAAGATACTGGTGTTGTTACAAAATAAGTAGATAAAAAGAGTTTAGGGGGTTGGAGAATCAAAATAAAACAAATGAACAAGAGAGAATGAAATACCTTTAAAAGTGTAACTCCTTTCGATATGAGCCTAAAGGCTTCCTTTGAAAGAATTCTGCCCAAAGGGAATCCTTAGGATGAGGAGAGGGATGTGGATAGAGTAATTGGGTAGGGGTTGGACGAGCCAAAGTCTTGGGGAGTGTGTGTAATGAGGTAGAGGTGAGGGCCTTTTATAAGAGGAGAGGAGGGGCACTTTTGGAAAGTAAAGAAATATTACTTTATTTGAAAATGTGTTTCGGTTTTAAAAGTTCCCACATTGATATAATTCGTGGATAAGGTGATAAGGGTTCGAAATCCACCCATCCAATAAGTTTTGGACATGTGTAGTGCATTGATTTTACATTATCTTTCAATTTTATTTAAATCGTCAAATAATGATGTCGTCGCTACATCATTATTATGTCATATATAATTTAATTTATTTAATGTCTAAAAATTATAAAAAAAATACTATGATGTAGGAAATCTTTTTAACTTTCCAATTACTATTTATAATAAAAAATATGACTTGTATACCACATTTAAAAATTGTTTTAGTAAAACATATCATGTTTGTGCCATTTTTTACATTAACATTAAATAAAAGGTATTTATGTCATTTTCCAACCAAAGTGGCTCCATGGGGTCCCCAAGTTGACCCATGGCTTGTCTTGGTCGGCCATGACACAACCAATGAGGGTAGGACATGTTTCAGTCTCATCTCATTTTATTAAAGCATTATTTTTACCTTAAACTAAACTAATTACCACTAATCGCGATTAAAAACTTAATAAGTTACTATTCACCAAAAAATTATTTTTATCCCATTGAACCACATTTTACTTCTTAATGACAACCATGTATGTCGGATTTTTGATATTCAAAACACAAAGATGACAAAATTTCATTTAAACGGAAAAATCAGTTTTTATAAGTACCACTTAGTGGTTTCACTATTCATCAAAAAATGAAGTTTTTCAGAAAATTACCAAAAATTCACCCTAAGATATATTTGTTATTACGAATTCAAAAATGAAGTCTATTTTACAAAATTCAAAATATATAAGTCACATTAATTAATTTAATAATTAATTCCCGCTGTCAGAGCAAAAAGCATGTTTTTATGAAACAATAAGTATCAAAAGATTGACACTGGTTTAAGTCTGATTTCAAAGTGAAATTAATTCCAATGACCAATATTGGATTTAATGGTAAAAATATATTCTAATTTCACTTTAAAACCAATTCAAAAGATAATCTAATCATATAAATAAATTATATTAAAAAGAGGTTTTGAATTAAAATACAACATTTTACACTATTCATTAAAAAAAATAAACTTTATCGGAAAGATACCAAAAATTTACACAAAGTAAATTTTGATGTCCCGATTCTTAATAAGAGTTTTATTTGGTCCAAATGAATGTTTAAGAGTGAACAAAACTATATTTAATGATGGTTCAACATCAAAAGGTGATAAGTGAACCTTTAGTGAAAACTAGGGCATATACGCCTAAAATTGAATTCTTTCCGTATTTTAAGCCTCTATCCTTTATTGGATAAATTTAAAAACATTTAAAAACATATATAATCATATTTTAGTTATTTATATCCATTCCCGCCATTACAACGGCTACATGTTAACTACCATTTAAAATAATTTTATTTTATTATTAGAGTGCAACGTAAGATTCCCAAGAAACTCGTTGTTGCGTGTTGGGTACGCCATCGAGCATAGCAACCCTTTAAAATAATATTAATACTTTATTCACAAATATGGATAAATATGAAAATGTCATATTCTTTATTTACCTGGGGTGTTACATCCTTCCCCCCTTTTGGGAATTGCATCCTCGCAATTTTTAAAATTGAGTTTGGAAACATCCTTGAACGTCCCACATCGGAACAAGAGTCGGTAAAACAATCACTTTAAAATAAAGGAAGATAAGTACAGAGGTCACCCGAGTTAACCCATACTAGGATTCCATGTAGAAAAACATGGACATGGAAGAAAAATCAAAGGGTCATGTTCTTGAGGGAGAGTGATAGTAAACATGTCTAGGAGAAAGTTAACAATGAGAAAATCACAAACTTGTGATGGGTTAAACAATATTTGATTCCCCAGTAGGAAAAGTTAATAGACAACATTTTTGTTTTAAGTTACTTTTTATTGAGGAATTTATTCATAAGGAAACATAATCACTTATCATGTTGACTTTCTACTTTTACTAGATTCCTTATTCAAACTCATATTTTTTCCAAAAGATGAGTATTTAGGGAGACTTGTTCGCATTAAGAGTACTATAATCAACTTCTAGAGAATCACCTAATCCACAAAAGAGAACTATATACATCCCATATCTTTAGGCTTTAACCAAAACCAAAGCCAAAACGGTTAGTACAAGGTCAGATAATCCAGAAAAGGATAACCCTTTAAAAAGAAAATCTATGCTTAATCTCCAAAATTTGTCCAACAAAACCCAAAGTTCAACTAGGACCATCCGATAAACAATTTGTCCATAAAATTCTTCAAAGTAAACCAATAAAAGATTGAAACCCAAATATTTGTAGGATTTAGTCACACAGTCTTCCAAGTTAAATTGTAACATTTATCTCCAAACAATATTAGTTGCTCCTAAAGTCTCGTATTGAAAAGTAATTAACCTAATCACATATCCTCCATGATAGGTTAATAATTTTCATAAATAACCCAAAATCAACTTACTCTTAATTCATAAAATCATATAACTAAAAAGAATCAGTCAAAGTAACCAGGGACTTCACGTAGTCCAGTGGTAGGCGATAAATACCAGTCGCACTTTGGTTGTGGGTTCGATTCCCGCAGATTTGTCCGACGCGACGGGTAGTCACACGGTCTGCGTGATGTCCTTTTTCCAAAACTATATAATTCTTAAAACATTCCCCAAAATGAGATAAAATCTTCAAAGATGATCATAACATATTTTAACCTCAAGTTTATCTCATGACTTTCATTTTACATCAGAACATATAATAACCCATAATTACCTCAAAAGTAAGGATCATATAAACCCCAATGGTTACCTTAATAATTATTACCTGAATTTCCACATCGAGTTGGCCATCTTGTACATGATGCATTAGAGAACTCACCAAGGTTGATGTGGTTGATCATGACTCCTTGATAGTTGGTTTAGAACAACCATGAGATTCCTCATTGAATACCCCATCTCATCCAGTCTCTTAATCAGAGTACCACCACAGTTTCCTTCAAACCCATTGTCCCTTTGGTGCCTGCTAGATCCAGCCATTTACTAAAACCAAAAAGGTCAGAGTGAGTATATCAACATAACCATCATGTACTAATGAGGAAGATAAAGACTAAGATATACTTACTCATTAACTTTATCTAAAACTAGGACTCTTTCTGAAATCCTAACCATTATGGTAATGTCAGTTGTGCTTAGAGAATACCCTAACCTCTAAAGTTATCTAAACCAACCTTTGATACCAACTATAAGGCCCCAGCCTTAAACCTTACATAATCTTGAGTTATCACAAGATTACACCTTGAGGATCTTTTTAGGTTTAGAGTTTTAGAGAATTAGATCATGAAACTTGCATTACATTCCACATTTAAACAAAGTGGTTACATAAAAGACAGTATTCATTCTTCCCATCAACGGAAACATATTGAAAATAAAACATGGATTCTTTCTTGACACATCCTTGACACTATCTTCACATCATGTACCTTTCCCTTGACCTGTGAAAAACATTCCAAAAACTTGGGATGAGCATAAAAAGCCCAGTAAGGGTTATAAAAAATATGGAAAGGAAAAATGAGTTCATATATACATAAGAATGAAATCATAATTTACCCATAAAACAAAGGCACTTTAACTTACCTCATCAAACCATGAATAAATCATAGAAATCATAAGACATAAAGGTATCTTGAGGCATTCATAACATTCTTACATAGGGAGTAACCCTCTTGGTTACGTTTGGACTACCCATCACAGTATATTCCCTAAATCTCTTCGGAGAAACCTTAATGTTTCACTCCTTCGCGTTACCCAATGCATTGGAGAGCTATATCGGGCTCACCCGCCCTTAGTTTATCACGGAACCACCCGTTTTTATAATAATCCCCAAGAACCTCAACATAATCATATCACATAAAACATGCATAAAGGAAACATAACATTACCATCTTTCAATCACAATATATCAATACAACACATTGATATAAAAACATTATGAAAACCATTTTCGATACCAAAATAAAAGAAAAGTAAAACATGGTATTTATTTTTCTTTTAAAAAGAAGGTATGGCTTGTAGAGGAAGCCGAAACTCAAATGACGGCAGAGAAGTCATTGTCGCCGCATACGTACGACAAAAACATTCCCTTTTGTCGTTTAGTAAATAATTCGTATAAAAAAGATTCCTTTTGAATAAACGTAAAAGTCAAAGGGGTTTATACACCGTATAAAAGAAGGTTGTGTATAAAACAAAATATGCCTCAATGAAAGGAGATTGAGACGAAGTCCCATACCACCTTGAAGCTTTTAAAATTTTAAACCATTAATATCCATATAAATAAATCCTTAATACCATTTTGAAAACATGGATATTAATAAGAACAAATAATTTAAACATTTAAAGTAATATTTTGGTTAAGTGGGTTTTTCCAAAATTAGTGACACTAGAATACAATAATTGAGGAATAACATTCAGTCAGAACTTTATAATATCATGAGAATAAATGGATTCATGATATAATACTCCAAATGATAGTACATACACCATATAAGAGTGAATTGGTGCATAACAACAATGAACCCTCAATAGAAATGTCAAATGTGATGAAATCCCTTATAAAGAAGGTATCCTTAAATTAAGGACAAATAAATCTCAAAAATATGTGTGACAAATATAAATACACCCAATATAAGTGGATATTAACTGTAAAACAATAAAATGTCATTCACACATATTCAATGGATGACATATTCAATGACTACATGTTGAACCCAAAGAAATCGAAATTGGGTTAAAAAGTTCCCTTGACAGCCTAACGGCATCACATCAAAATGAGTTGATGAGAGATAAAAAGTGTATCTCATCACTTGGAAATAAAATTTACATCAATAAGGATATATGAGAACATATCCCAACATAAAAATATGTAAATTAAAAGACCCAAAAAAAGAAGTCTTTTAAAAAAAAGAGGAGGGTGAAAGGTTCCCTTACCGACTTGGGTGTCTTTCAAAACATACACCCCATGAAAGAAGGACAATAGATCATTGATGTAAATACTCATAAACGAAATTATATTACACAAAGAGTAGAATAATGGGCAATACATACACCACTCAATGGAATTTTTGGCAAATGTAGCATAAATCTCACGGGAATAAAAGTGAGATGAAAAATCCCTTACGAAAACTCGGCAGCCTAACGGCGCCACATAAATCTTCTGAATATGGATTGATGAGATCAAATATGGTATCTCATCACATTACAATATAATGTATAGAAAGAGGAATATAAAATAACATCCCCCAACATTACAAAGAAGAGCTTAAAATAAGTGACATAAAGGAGAGTACTTAATAAGAAAGAGAGAGGTTAGATCTCTTACGAAAGTTCGGCAGCCTAACGGCGCCACTCAAAACTTCCAAAATGGATTGATGAGAGAGAATATGGTCTCTCATCACATGAAAATAAAAATTACAGTAAGTGTAATATAAAAGATCATCCCAATAACAAGAAAGATGAGCTTTAAAAGGAATGACATAAAAGTGTGTACTTAAAAAGAAAGAGAGGAGTTGGATCCCTTACCTCGGGTCCGACTTGACTCGATCGTTCTTTAATCTCCTGAATAATAAACTTGAGTTAATTTCTACTTCCTTAAAAACCTTTTTCAAGTTCATTATTCCTTTTATATCACTTATTACCATGTCATAAACATTATGTAATCATTTAAGTTAATAATATTTGTTTTGCCGATATTTGGTTCTTAAGTCGAAAGTGGACTTCTTACAATTACATGTTGTTCGTGTGGCCAAATGTTTATTATAACCAGAATTTTATTCATGATTTAGATATCATATATTTCATATATATCCAGTATATTCATGCATTTATAACATTACATAATCATTTAGAGTTAAGAAATGAAATGCACCGTTCATGGAGACGGTAAGCCGTACGTACGCATGAACGCTACTTTCATTTCTATTTCGTATTTTATAGAATGTAATAATAATGATATAAAGGTATATTATAATTCCAGTATAATATAATATATAATATCATATTTCCATCCTTTATACGTCCCACATATGGTATTTAACGAATCAAATCACTTTGAGGGGGCGGTAGTCCGCACTTCCTTAAATGAAGATATCGTGTTTACCCATAATGGAAACCATAAAGGTATGACTAAAATGAAAAAAAAACAGAATCTTAAGGAAAACATAAACATATTATATATAATATATAAAAATAGTGACATCATAATGGCCACCTTTGAAGGTGTTAAATGAGTATTGAACAATCATGGTTTCGGGAGGCAGAATTTCGCCATCCACGGAAACCGTATGTTCTTTAACCATTTGATGTAGTTGTGTGAGAGTGTAGCTCGAATAAATATTATAAAAACATCCTAGTATATTGAAGATACTGGTGTTGTTACAAAAGAAGTAGATAAAAAGAGTTTAGGGGGTTGGAGAATCAAAATAAAACAAATGAACAAGAGAGAATGAATTAACTTTAAAAGTGTAACTCCTTTCGATTTGAGCCTAAAGGCTTCCTTTGAAAGAATTATGCCCAAAGGGAATCCTTAGGATGAGGAGAGGGATGTGGATAGAGTAATTGGGCAGGGGTTTGCCGAGCCAATGTCTTGGGGAGTGTGTGTAATGAGGTAGAGGTGGGGGCCTTTTATAAGAGGAGAGGAGGGGCAGTTTTGGAAAGTAAAGAAATATTACTTTATTTGAAAATGTGTTTCGGTTTTAAAAGATCCCACATTGATATAATTCGTGGATAAGTTGATAAGGGTTCGAAATCCACCCATCCAATAAGTTTTGGACATGTGTAGTGCATTGATTTTACATTATCTTTCCATTTTATTTAAATCGTCAAATAATGATGTCATCACTGCATCATTATAATGTCATATATAATTTAATTAATTTAATGTCTAAAAATTATAAAACAAATACTATGATGTAGGAAATCTTTTTACCTTTCCAATGACTATTTATAATAAAAAATATGACTTGTATAACCACATTTAATTTTTTTTTAGTAAAACATATCATGTTGGTGCCATTTTTTACATTAACATTAAATAAAAGGTATTTATGTCATTTTCCAACCAAAGTGGCTCCATGGGGTCCCCAAGTTGACCCATGGCTTGTCTTGGTAGGCCATGACGAAACCAATGAGGGTAGGACATGTTTCAGGCTCATCTCATTTTATTAAAGCATTATTTTTACCTTAAACTACACTAATTACCACTAATCGCGATTAAAAACTTAATAAGTTACTATTCACCAAAAAATTATTTTTATCCCATTGAACGACATTTTACTTCTTAATGACAACCATGTATGTCGGATTTTTGAAATTCAAAACACAAAGATGGCAAAATTTCATTTAAATGGAAAAATCAGTTTTTATAAGTACCACTTAGTGGTTTCAATATTCATCAAAAAATGAAGTTTTTCAGAAAATTACCAAAAATTCACCCTATGATATATTTGTTATTACGAATTCAAAAATGAAGTCTATTTTACAAAATTCAAAATATATAAGTCTCATTAATTAATTTAATAATTAATTCCCGCTGTCAGAGAAAATAGCGTGTTTTTATGAAACAATAAGTATCAAAAGATTGACAGTAGTTTAAGTCTGATTTCAAAGTGAAATTAATTCCAATGACCAATATTGGATTTAATGGTAAAAATAAATTCTAATTTCACTTTAAAACCAATTCAAAATATAATCTAATCATATAAATAAATTAGATTAAAAAGAGGTTTTGAATTTAAAAACAACATTTTACACTATTCATTAAAAAAAATAAACTTTATCGGAAAGATACCAAAAATTTACACAAAGTAAATTTTGATGTCCCGATTCTTAATAAGAGTTTTATTTGGTCCAAATGAATGTTTAAGAGTGAACAAAACTATATTTAATGATGGTTCAACATCAAAAGGTGATAAGTGAACCTTTAGTGAAAACTAGGGCATATACGCCTAAAATTGAATTCTTTCCGTATTTTAAGCCTCTATCCTTTATTGGATAAATTTAAAAACATTTAAAAACATATATAATCATATTTTAGTTATTTCTATCCATTCCCGCCATTACAACGGATACATGTTAACTACCATTTAAAATAATATTATTTTATTATTAGAGTGCAACGTAAGATTCCCAAGAAACTCGTTGTTGCGTGTTGGGTACGCCATCGAGCATAGAAACCCTTTAAAATAATATTAATACTTTATTCACAAATATGGATAAATATGAAAATGTCATATTCTTTATTTACCTGGGGTGTTACAATTGCGTACCTTGTAATTTAGTTGATATTCTTGCTTCTATTGGTTGGTGAAAGTGCTGACTTCTTTGTCAGGAATTTTGTAACCTCCAGTAAGCATTATAAAGTTGTCTACACCAGTATTGATAACGAAAGTCTTCATACGATCTCTCCAATACTCATAATCATTCCCATAAAAGATTGGTGGTCTAGAAGGATTCAGATTGTCTATTGACCCAATATTCATTCCTGCTATCTAAGACACCAAAAACTTTTCCACTCCACACGTTAGTGTAGTAAGTATTCAAGATAATAATATGAAAGAAATATAGATAGTAATACAAATTAGTGGAAAACCTCCTCTGATACCAATTGTTGGATCGAATATAAAGATGTGTATATCTATTAGATGGAACAATTCAAGAGGGGAGTGAATTTTAGGTTTAAAAACCATTGAGTTTTAGCAACTAAGAGATTAGTTTAAATGATTTTAAACTAACACAAATACAAACACCCACAATTGTATTGAATGTAAAAAGTTATGATGTATTGTAATACTAATGTAATGTAAAACAATTGTATTCAAGATGAACACAATGATCAGAGTAATACAAAGATGAATGATTCTACCATAAAGCGTATAGAATCAATCAATACAATATGTAATAGAATGATTGTAATTGAAACAATTACAATTGAATATGTAAAGAAGAAAGGAAACAATACAAATTCCTTTCTAATACATGTAACAGCAGAAATGTAAAAGTATTACAATTGTTTTAACCCAAAGAGAAGGGTTATCCTTTCACCTAGGATAAAAGGTCTGTCTCACCAACACCTTGGTGAGCCCTCGATACGATGATCGGCACGTCTGTCTGCCTATCCCCGACAGCCCTCGATACGATGATCGGCACGTCTCTCTGCCTATCCCCGGCAGCCCTCCATACGATGATCGGCACGTCTGTCTGCCTATCCCCGGCATCCCTCGATTTTGTAGGTAATCGGCACCTCTGTCTTTCAATTCCTTGAAATCCCTCGATATGATGATCGGACGCACAAGGAAGATGAGAGAAGTCACATTGTTTCTCTCTAGAATCTTGATAGTTCACGAAGTCTCTTCATTCATTCATCAATCAATCTTCCTTTTTTCAGCTTCAAATGACCTCCTATTTATAGGCCTCGGGTTCCAACGGTCATATTGCCTCCAACGGTCATATTGAAACAGAAAGTACGACATTGTTTTGATAAGTTTGTAACTAACTCAACGACATCGTTTCGTTAGGACATAAGATATATAGAAATGAAAAGCATGGGTACGATTAAAATGTAATAAGAGTTTTTGACAAAGTACCAAAACAAGTAATGATCATTTGAATAGTAGAGTCAGTACGATACGATTGACAGAGTCAGTACGATACGATTAACAGAGTCAGTACGATCAGCATGATCAGTAAGATCAGCATAGTCAGTACGATCAGTATGATCAGTACGATCATCATGATCAGTACGATCAGCATGGTCAGTACGATTATCATTGTACGATACGATAAACATGATAGAATACAATTGTGATTTCCAAATCATGATATAGAATACATTTGTGATTTCCAAAACATGATGTAAAATTCAAAAGAGGACTTTTGACTCAACAAAGACTTGTTCATTCCATACAAGGAATGTATAAAGGATAGAGTTAATGAACAAATTTAACATATATAAAATAGATATTATATAGAATTTATATTATACTTATGTATCATTTATTTTTCATTTCTTTTATATGACTATTGAATGAACTTTGCATTCATGTGTACGTATGAACTACCATTGCCATTATCGGTACATTTCTTTTCTTATCTCCAAATGTTATGGACTATTTTAAATACATATATACTAGATATATTTGATATTTTAATAATTAATATTATTTTATATATGATGTAATATTTATGATATATACACTTTAAATCATACAATTTCATATTTGAATCAATTACCAAATATCGAAAAAATGATAGATATGTACTTAAATAAAAATATAATTTATATAACATTTTAATAATGGATATAAAAGGAATAATAAAAATTAAATTTTTTCTTAATAAATTATAAATTGACATATTTTTATTATTCATTAACATAACAACTATACTTAACGAGTCAGATTCATATTAGTGGAATTTATAAACTCAATTTCCACTCATTGGTTTTACACGTACTTCATTGATTATATTATTCCAATATTATGTGTTGGATAAATTTTTATTTATTTATGTTGTAATATACACATCCCTTTGTGTGGATATACAGTTTCTACAAAAAATCACCTTATTGGTAAATTCATACATCATTAATAAAGACTTTTTATGGGAAATCAAAACTCAATCATCCCTCATTGAGTTAAATATCCATAACATTGGTTTTTCCCAAGATTATGTTTGAATGACCTCTGTTGTTTTACAAATAATATCCACTTTTATTGGGTGTATATATATTTTTCACACATTATTATTTCATGGATGTATCCTTAATCTAATTATATGATCATAGTATGTGACTACATCTCAATCTCTTTTCACTGAGGCATATCAAGATACTGGGAACCTTTAATATCCTATAAGGTGTATACAAAACCCTTTTGACATTATGTATCGTGGATTTATATATTCTCATGATATTTAATGTTTTGTTATATTTTATTCTATAATTTTTTTTATTCATTTGTTTTTCACGTGTAACAAGAATCTTTAAGTAAAACATTGTTTTAAGTTTTTAAAAGATTTCTTCCACTAAAGCATTCTCATTATTTTCCTCATTTTTAAAATGGTTTTAAGGAAATATTTATATGAACATATATGTTTTCAAAATTTTATTCATAGATTTATTTTAACGGTTTCAATGTTTTATGGGTCACTTTGATTTAAATATCTATTTAATAAATGTTTTAAATGATATAAAAATGGACTGATTATGTCAATATATTGATATGATATATTGTGATTACAATGTGGAAATTTTATTTTTTCTTTATTATTATTTTATATCTTATTATTATGTTATGGTTTTTTGGAATTTATTACATATACTTGTGGTTATGTGTTAAAATGAGGGCGAGTGAGCCTGATAAAGCTCTCCAATGATTTGGGAATCATGACAAAGGTAAATAATAATGTTTTTCCTAAGTGATTCAAGGAATATAATGTGATGGGTATTACAAACATAACAATGAAGGTTACTCCCTATGTGCCTTTCAAATATACAATGTAAGTATGTAATGGATTCCACAAATTACCTTTATGATTTATGATATCTATGAGTTATTTATTAATATTATGATTTCATGAGGTTTTTTAAGAACATATTTTTATGAGTATAAAGAATGATTTTATTGATTTGTGTGTATTTATTGAATAATTTTTTCTTTCTATATTTTATATTTCATACCGAGGTTTTTATACTCATTCCATTTTTTTGAAATATTTTTCATGAGATTTAAGAGAGGATTAAAGAATGGAAGAATTCCAGAATATTTTTTCAAGAAATGAATTATTTTTTTATTTAAGGAGTTTTATTTTGTGAAAAAATTGATAGTTAGTGGAAGAGTCAACTTTGTAAATTTTGTGTTGTTACGTAACAGTTATGTCATAATTCTCTAAAAATATAATACTAAAAAGATGCTTGATGTGAACTAATGCCAAATTCTTAACTTAACTCATGATTATGTTATTCTTAAAGATTTGGCCTTATAGGAAAAACAAAAACAATGACATGGATATATAACTCAATGAATGGATATTGAGTTAATATTTCTCTTACCATGGGTAAAACTCATCACTTACAGTAATTATATTACTAAATAATAAAAATTATTTATTTTATAAATGATTTATAAAATTTTTCATTTTTATTATTCCTTGTATATCACTTATTAAGATTTTTCAAAAATTACATAATTATTTAAGTTCATATGAGTTGTTTTGTCGATATTCTGTACTTAATACGAAAATTAACATGGTTTTATGTCAGTAATCCATGTGGTCATGAGTAAATCGTGTCCCTGATAATATTGATTACATAATAATCAAATTTATATATTAATCATATATTTTTAATCAACCTATTAATTATGGTTATGAAAAATTTACAATGTTATATTCATGGAGACGGTGGTCCATAAGTACGCATAACAAACACTTTCAATATTCATTGATTTTTAGTAAATAAAGTAATTATTATTTTATCTCTTCAGAATAATCCTAATTTTTTTAATATCATAATAATAATTTATATAAATATATATATATAAAATAAAATTAATGTGGTGAATAAAAATGATTCATATTGATTCGTGGAGGAGAAAGTTCACACGTATGGATGAATGATGTTATTGTTTTTATGTGCATATAGTGTAAGAAAATAATTTAAATATTATTATTTTAAAACAATAAATATGTCATTAATAGAATATATTAATATTAAATACATCAAAATAACAAGTCCTGATAGACGGTAATGGAAAATGATATAAATCGGTTATTGGAGAAAATAATTCACACGTACAGTTGAACGATTAATTCCATTCCCATTTTATGGAAATTGAAATTTATTTTGGATATGATATTAAAATAATAAAATCTCATTATATTTTGGATAATATTGTTATTAATTCATATTTGAATAAGAATATTGAAAGGAAGTGGACGAATACATAAAATAGAAACCTCAAAAAACGATACCACTTTTTCAGTTGATCACCTTTGAAAAACACATTAACACCTTCAAGAATGGTGTTATAACTAAAATATGTCCCTAAAAATGTGGTTATGGAATCTAGGGAAGTTTGGGGGAATCTCTTTACTGATCCAAAAGGATTTTAAAAACTATGTATTCTAGAAGACATGGTACATTTTTATAGGATAGGGGAGGGTCACCCTTGGAAGCACTTAATATATTAAATTAATATATATTAATTTTCAAATAAAAATGACTCCAACATTAGATATTTCAAATATAAAATTATTATAATTATAAATAATCTAATAAAATAATTTTTAGGCACGTATTTCTTTTATTTTAAGCCTTGTCTTTTTTGGATAACAATAATTATTATCTTTTAATTTTAATTGTGGTAGCAAAATTTTAGTTATTTAGAGGCTATTAATTTATTTTTATGTAGTCAATGAAACATATATTGATAGTGAAATGAAATTTTATACATTATCATAGTCACTTTATTATTTTAAATCATTTTTTTTATTTTTAAATCAATAAATAAATCATCATTGTTATAAAATATCTATTGCGTCAATTTTTACACTATCCAATTTATTGAATTTAAATAAAATATAAACAGAGAGATAACATATAAAAAACCATTTAATAATATTATGAATGTTCATATTCCACTAGAAAATTAGTATTTGGAATACATTATGTCAAATAATATTTATAATAATATTTATAATATCATTTATTTAATTCCTTCAATAATAAAGTAATCACAACATCATAATTGTGTCACAATTAAATATAAATATTTAATATACAAAAATTATTAATAAAATAAAAAGATGTATTAAAGATTATTATTTTCTTAATGAATTTTTATATTCTAAGATATCACATATATAAAACCAAAATAAAATTGTTTTAGTAAGAATATATAAGTCTATAACATATTTTCCTTTACATTGAATTAAAAGTTATAAGTGACATAATGACACCCATATGGATTCCAAAGACCATTCATTCTTCTCAAGGGATTTCTTGGTCTTCCATATCTCATCTAATAATATTATGACATAATGTAAGGTTGTTTCATATTACTATAATATACTATTTACCCTTATTTACTTGATTTTTTCTTTAAGAGTGGTAAATAAAAATAATTACTAAAGTTTCTATGCATATTGTCAAAAGATAAAATACCTATTTTCATAATTTGTATACATTGACTAAAAATATGGAATATATTTTTCAAAATTTTAAAAATAGAATGATCATTAATTAATTTAAAATTCATACCCGTTTTAAATATGAGAAAATATGTCTTCAAATGTAAAAACCATCCAAAGATTGACATGCGTTTATATATAATTTTAATTTGATATTATATCCAATGACTAATATTTCATTAATGAAAAAATAGTCCCTTTAAACTTTAAAAACAATTAATATTATAACCTAACTATATAAATAAATAATAACAAAATAATGTTTGTATAAAAATGTTATATTTTTAACTGTTGATTAAAAAATTATTTTATTCAAAAAATAATAAATTCATCCAAGGAAAATTTATATGTTATGATTATAAATAATTACATTATTTTAAAAAATATAACATATTGAAAGTGAAAAATAGATTTAAAAATATTCTCCATCAAAATGCCGTAATATTACCTTTTTAAAATATTAGATGATTTTTGCTTAAAATTAGATTTATTCTCAATTTAATCCTCTAAAATTTCATAGATAAAAGTAAAAAACATTTTAAAACATATTTAAACAAAATATAGTTAGTTATATTAATTCTTGATAATGAAATATCTAGGAGATAACAACCATATAAAATATGAATATTTATAATGTATTATTTTATGTATTACTCTGTCTTGTGTGCAAAAAAATATTTCAGAGAAAACATTTTTTCTGTCTTATGTATGCTATCATACATAGCATCCCATTTTATGTAAACATAATATAAAATTCATTAATATTAGTAAATATGAAGAATAATTTTTATAATTAAATGTGATGTTACATTATTACCCCTTTTGGAAAATGCATCCTCGCGATTTTAAAAGTAGGATCAATAATATCATTGAAATCCCACATCAAAAAAAGAGCCAACAAAAATTGCAATTTAAAACAAACAATGGAATTTTCAAAAATCACATGAGATAACACAAACTATGATTCCACATAAAAAACAGGAATATTAATAAAAAACTAATTGTCTAGTTTTGATTTATAGTGATATAAAACATGATCAAGAGAAATATAACAATCACAAAAACATTATTTATTTTGGTAAAAATTTCATTTATTTCATAGTATGAACTGTAAACCAAAAATGTTTTTTTATTTTTAATTTCATAAATTTGAAGAATTATTTTACTATTTAGAAAAAAAAAACATAAGGAAATATAATTATTTAAAATATACTGTTTCATCAATTAAACTAATTCCACCTCAATCGAATTTTTTCTCCAATAAATTGAGTATTGTTGGTGACTTGGTAACATTTAAAGCACTCGAATCAACATCTAAAGAATCACAGGTACCCAAAAGATGATCTATATTTTTCTCTTGTTTTTTGACACTACCCAAAAAAATGGATAGTAAATGATTAAATATTTCCTCCTAAAATACTAGTCCTTTATAATGGGAAGGAATAATTTTAATCCCTAAAATTAAATAGTATTACACAAAGTTCAACGCAGACTATTAAAAAAATTATAGTCCCTAAATTTACTAAAAAATTATAAACACTATGTTTGTTACAAAAAATATATAAGGATTTGATCACATGGTTTTCCATAGGCAATATTAAAATTGATCTCCAAATAACATCAACCACTCTTAATTTCTTATACCAAAAATTAATTTAATTAATCACATTTTCTCCAAGATATTTTTTTCACATCCCTAAAATATATAATTCCCATATTTAAACATTAAAAATCACATATTCATACATAATATAATTAAAAAATTACTCTTCAATTAAAATCCCATATATTATATTTATCTTAATCATATAATGTTCCCAAAAAACAGTGAATTACTTTCAAAATAACATATATCAATTAATCGCCAAATAATTTTCCAAAACCAAGTATATCAAATTGATAAAATTTATGTTCCCAAAATCTACTTCCTATTATTTCATAATATAGTTTAACTAAAATTAAATAGTCTTACCAACTATGGAAATTAGTATGCTAGTGGTAGCCAATGAACCCTTGTCACATTTCGGTTGTGTGTTCGATCTACTATCCTTGTTTGACATGATGGGTTTTCACCCTTCTTATGGGTTGTTCTTTCCATAATACTATATAATTCATATATCAATCCAAAAATGAAAGTAAAATATTTAAAAATGACCATTACATATTTTAATCTCAAAGTATATATATTGTCATTAATTTTACATCCCAAAATGTAATATCCAATAATTAACTCAAAATGAAATATCATATATTTGTCATCTATTACTTTATTATTATTTCCACATAAGTAAAGATAATTCTTCCTTGGGTATAATATTTTTATAACAATCATTAGGGTTTCAAATACTAGAAAATGCCATCAAAATTAACCCCATCATCTAAAAAGAAATAATAATTTTAAATATTTCACCATCATAGAATTTAATATAACTCTAAAATCCCTTATATTTATTCCTTTTAATCATTATATGTACTTCATGATACCATATCCTTGATTTTATATCTTATTACTTAATACTTATTTCATACAAACAAAAAAATTAATCATGTCCTACGATTCAATAATTTCAAAACATGAGACATGAAATAATCCTTAGCATTCATTGTTCAATTTTTGTTTCCTCATATTCAATAGAAAAGACATTAGTTATTACTAAACATATATTTGTACAGTCTATTTGTTACTATTCCCGAACATTCTTTATAGGACAACTATTTTCATAATGACTATGATCCCTGCATTTGAATCATTCATTTGATAAATCAGAAGGAACATATATCCCTTTACTGGAGTCATGTAAATTATTCCATTTTACATGGATGCATATTTATTTATAAATTTCATTTCTACAAATATAACATATTTTTGTCCAATTATATCATTTTCCTAGTTTTTTTTCCAAATCCATAACAGATATGTCATTGAATATGCATACCATTTTGATCATTATTACCTAAACATCCATAGGTATTTGTTTCTCCCATATATGATTCATCAGAAAAATCAACAGGGTTCAAGTGGTTAACCATTACTACAAATAATTGGTTTAGAATAACCACAAGAGTTATGATTATATCTCAAATTTCATTTGGTTTCTTATTTATAAAACAACCACATTTTTTTCAAATCTATTGTTACTTTGGGGAAACCGACCATTTTCTACAAGAAAAAAAGTTAATGTGAGTTTATAAATAAAATTATCCAATAATATATTATGAGGAAGAAAAACTTTGAGATATACTTATTCATGTTATCTCAAACTCATTCAATTAATCTAAAATAACTATTACTCTTTATATTATTCTAACCATTGTGGTTATATATAACTTTATCATATGATTAAATATCACCCTAATCTCTAGATTTATCTATCCTAACCTATGTTACCAACTATAATGCCCCAGATATAAACATTATACACTTTTGAGTTAAGTAAAGAATTCACCTTGATCATATTTTTAGGTTTATTATTTTAAAGAATTAGGACATATCTAAAAAATAATAAGTAAAATTTATATAAATGGATTCTACTATAATAGTATCCATTTCATCCAAATTATAAAACATTTAAAAATATACATGTTTGATTTTTCTTGATTAAAACATTCATGACTATTTCCATTATATTACTCATTATTATACACTAAGAATTTAAAAAAATGTGGGATATTTATAAAAAAGCATAGTAATGGATATATAATAAGGGAAGAAAATGTTATTCCATTAGTATATATGATCCCTTCAATTTTTTTTTCACATATTCATACTTTCACCCATTAAAAATAATCATTTGAACAAACCTCATGAAATTATATGATTCCAAGAAAACTTATTAGAAATAAAAAATCATAAAGGTAACATGTGGAATCCATACCATACATACATTGTAATATTCATAGCTAAATAGAGAGTAACCATCATTGTTATGTCTGAAATACTAATCACAATATATTCCCTAAATCTCATACAATAAACCTTGTCTTTTAACTCCATTTCATTACCCAATGCATTGGGAAACAATAACTGGCTCTCAGACCCTAATATTATCATAGAACCACCCATATTCGTAGTAAATTCTTAATAACCATCATCATATCTAATAAAACAAGTATAATGGAATAATATCATTTCTTCATTGCAGTCATAATAAAATATTTTCAGATATTTACATAATACATCCTTTTTCAAAACCATTTTCAATACAAATAAACAATAATATGATATATGGTAGTTATATTTATTTTAAAAACATTATGGGTTGTAGTGGAATCCAAATATCAAATTATGGCTGTGGTGGAGGATATGTTTTTGTTTCTGTATACCTTAAAAAACCATCAATTTTCAAAAACCAATTTAGAGCATTTATAAAAGTGATTTTGAATCAAAGTGTTCCATATCAATTTTAAACATTTAACACAAATTATAGAATTAAAATTTTAAATAATTAATGTCAATATAACTAAATCTATAAAATCATTTTGAAAATATGAACATTAATTGAATATTTAGATGAATAAATATTCAAAACATTTAAAATGATGATTCAGATAAAGATTCCCCTACCACATGAGAAACATGTGAATAATAATAATTAAATAATAACATTAAACAAAACATTAAATATAATGATAATTTATTAATTCAAGATATATCATATCAAAAGGGCCATATATACTTCTTAATGGGTAATAATGGTGCACAATATCAATATATGTCTCTATGAATGTATATTTAGATGAATTACAATTGAATGACAGTATCATTAATTAAGGATAAATCAATGACATAATTATGGGTGGGAAATATAAATAAACCCAATATAAGTGTATATTCTATGAAAAATAATCAGAGGTCACTAAAACATATTCTTGGTAAAAAAACCAAAGACATGGTTATTTAACTCAAATTAATAGAGATTGAGTTATGATTTCACTTATCTTAAGTCTCACTAATCACATAAAATAATTTTATTATGAAATAAGAATATGAGGTACTATAATACATTTCTGGTATAATTTTTATGTTTATTATTCTTTTTATATAACTTATTACCATGTTTTAAAAAAACATAATTAATTTAATTTCATATCCGTCATTTTGTTGGCATTCATAACTTAATTCAAAAATGAACATTGTTTTAATGTCAAAAATACATTTGGCAATAAGTACAACATCTGAATATTATTATTAATGATAAATAATCACATTTATGCATTTATAATTATTTTTAAATCAAACCATTAATTAAGGTTATGAAAAAGGAACAACATTATATTCAAGGAGATAGTAGGTCATACGCAAGCATGAGTAACGTTCAAAATTTTCATTGATCATTATGTAAATATGTAAATTAAAATTTAACCTTTAAATAATTATCATAACATTATTATAATCATAAAATTATATTAAAAATACTTATATATACCATACATGTTATGTGGTGAACCAAAAATTATTCTCATCACTTCGTGGAGGAGATATTTCCCACGTACGCTCGAACGACATTATTTTTTATATGTACATGGAAGGTAAGAAAATAATTTATTTTTTTAATGATAAATAATTCATGAATACATCATATTATTATTAATTCCATCATTATATATAATCATGATATATGATAAATAAAAAAATACTTAATCGGTTTGTGGAGCTGATAATTCACATCTACACATGAACGATTAATTCCTTCCCCATTTGATGGAATTATGGATGTGTATATATGATTAAGTTTACATAGTAACATATTAGTATATTCAAGATAATTTATTTATTATTTCATATTTTATGAATAATATTTAATTATAGTTAAAGAAGAAATAAAATAGAAACTCTTAAAAAATTACACATATTTTTAAGTTGATCCCCTATGAAGAATACATTAACACCTCTAAGAATGGAGTTATACCTAAACCAAGTCCTTAATAATGTGTGTATGGATTTTGGTATGGGGATTTGGTATAGAATGGTTGAACCAAAATGTTTTTGAAGTGTTATTATTTGAGTAGAGGGGGTACTATTTTATAGGAGAGTGTTTGGGCCCCCTTAGAAACTATTAAAATTTAAAATTAATATAAAATAAGTTTTTAATCCAAATGAATACAACATGATATGTGTATAATATAATATGAGTATAATTCTTAGTTATCTAATCTAAATTTTTTTTGAGTTGTATAATTTTTTTAATACTTATCCTCTTGGTATACCCTTAATTATTATCAATTAATTTTAATTGTAGAAACAACATTTTAATTATTAAGAATATATTAATCTACATATATTTAGTAAATTATAATTATTTGGATACATAATGATGTTTCAGAAAATATAATAGTAATTTTTTTATTCAAATAGATTTCTTGAATTTTAAATTAATTTATTAAATGTTTATTTTTATAAAATATTCATTAAGTGAATTTTTACACAATTACCTTTATTAAATTTCCCGAATGTCAAAAAGATAGAAAACATCGAACCAAAAAATTTAGTATAATTAAAACAAGTTATATTAATCTATAAAAATATTTTATGACATAAATTATTTAATATAATATGTATTTTTATATTTATAATATCATTTATTTGATTCAGTCAATAATAAAACAATCACTACATCATCCTTATGTAATAATTATATTTAATTATTTAATTCCAAAAAATTATAAATAAAATAACATGATGTAAGTAATATTTTTATATTTTTAATTAAAATTTAAAGTCAACTTTATACAATATATAAACCCATATTAAAATTTTTTGAGTCAAAAGATCTATGTTTATAAGAAATTTTTCTTCACTTAAAATTAAATGTTATAAGTGTCATAATCAATCGCAAGTTGCTTAAATAAGGATAAATAATCATCACAAGGGTTTTATTAGTCATCCAGTGCTCTTAAAATAATAAGAGTACTCGATTTAGTGTAGTTTTATATTATTATAATTTCATTACCTTTGTATAACGTTTTACCAATTAACCGTTATAAATAATTTTTTTACTAATGTTACTTATCATAATGTCAAAAAATAAGAACTAATTATCTAATTAAGATCCACTTATTCAAAATATGAAATCATTTATTAATATTAAAAACATATGTGTTTCAGTAATTAATTAAAAATTAACCCCTATTTTCAAAATGGGAAAACATGTTTTTAGATATAAAAAACCATCAAAAGATTGACAAGCGTTTATATCAAATTCTAATTCAAAATTACATCCAATGAACAAAATTTAATTTAAAAAACAAATTTTTCTAATTACTCTTTTAAAAAATTAAAATGATTTCATATATATATAAATAAATTTGACAAAAATAATGTTTTGAATTAAAATGCAGTATTTTTCTTTATTAATTAAAAAATGAATTTTATCATAATAATACCAAAATTCAATAAAAGTACATTTTTATTTCCATTATATATAGAATAATTTTATTTAGGCAAATAGAACTTATAAAAGTGACAAGAACATGATTTAATATAGGTATTCCATCAAAATGCATAAACAATACTTTTTAAAGATATTAGAGTATTTTATGTTTAAAACTTGATTTATTCACATTTTAAGATTATAAATTTTACTATATAAATGTATAAACAATTAATAAACATGTGAAAACATAATATTGTAAGTTTTTTTCATTCCATCCAATTAAAATGTAAGGCGATTACTAACATTTAAAATAATAATAATAATAACAATGTAATAGTTTTCAGTATAATCGGTCTTGTGTGCAACATAAGATTTCAGAGAAACCCATTATTTTGTGTCAAGTACTCTATCATACATAGTGTACAAATTTAATTAAACTTAATATATAATTAATATATATTAATAAATTTGAAAAGGTCTTATTATGAATACATGGGATGTTAGAATGTCGAAACTAATCCTTGCGTCGAGGGATGCCAAGGATAGGCAAACAGAAAATATTATCTTCGTATTAAGGGCTACCAGGGATTGGAAAATAGAAGCTGATCATCATATCAATGTATTTCTATAGAAATACGTGGAAACAATTTCATACAAGTATAAAATTTGGGACCTTTATCCAATTTTACTTGTTAACATTCTTTTTTGGGTTAAAATAATTCTATTTAATTGTATTGTAATTTCATTGAAAGTATTTTATATTACAATGAATATTAATTGAATATGATATTTTGTATTTATATATCTCTTTGCTTCTATTTTATCATTATTTTTTTAATTACGATTAATTATTTTTTACTCTAAATACGATTCAATAAACTTTATAATGGAATGATCATTTATTGTATTATTATGAAAAATCATAAATACTGTGATTATGATTCGT
The DNA here is from genome assembly GCA_963277665.1 of Viscum album. Classification (NCBI taxonomy): domain Eukaryota; kingdom Viridiplantae; phylum Streptophyta; class Magnoliopsida; order Santalales; family Viscaceae; genus Viscum; species Viscum album. The sequence goes on from OY728164.1 coordinate 1,346,550,170, forward strand.
TTTATATTCGTTTCTATTTTGAATATGATTAAACATCTTATTGAATATGAATTTATTCCACAGAATCAATAAATTTGGATTACATATTTGAATACACCTGATTACAATACTCTTATCATCACATCCAAGGGCCATGTTTGGAGAAAATTTAAATATTATAGATGTTTTGTAATGAAACAAGCTTTATACATTGAAATTACCTTCTTGTAATTATTTTATATGGTCTAATAACATTAAATAAAAAATCATTATAAATGATGAATGAATGAAATAAGAATCTTTTATAAAATTTAAGAAACCAATACTGATTAAAAAGTAACATGATATTTAAAATAGTAATGTGACCCTTAAGAATAGTAAGCTAGAAAATTGAATAGTAACATCACAAATGAATGTATAAATAACATTTATCCATCTTATAAGTGAAAATATGCTATAATTATATCATAGTATAAGTAGATAATTTTTTTTAAAAATATTAATTAAATTTTGATATTTTTATATGTCATAAATATTTAAGTACATTTGTTTGATTAATTTAAAATTTTAAATGAACTTTATTTTAAAAAAATATTAATTAATTAAATTTATAATGTATTATGATTATAATATAATTTTATGATACCTTAGTAAAATTCTAAAAGTGATAAAATAAATTATAATTTTAAATCAGTATTTTTTGAGTAAATCATGATTTTAATTAAAAATTAAATTTCTCATATATTGAAAATTATTTTTATAAAATGGATTACATTTTCTAATTCTACACATAACAAAATGGTTAGGGTGATGGTTTGGAATTTTTCTGAAATAATATATTTTTTTCAATTGTAAAATATGTGAATTTATGGTATAGATAAATTATATGTTCAATAAAAGTTTCATCGATTCGTGGATGATTTAAGAACAATTGAATCTACCTCACAAAACCTATTTTATGTATTTAGTTTCATTACTCATCAATTATTCTTATCATGGGAAAAATAATAAAATATTGAATAAAATAGTGAGAAAAACACACCTCTCCTCCACTATAGATACCACCCTCACAACCTTTTATCCTAAAACCTATCAAGCCCTAATACTTGTCCATATTCTATCTAATACTCCTCCGAAACCACTCCCCACAAATAAGTTCTTTTGTACTTTGGAAAAGGCCAAAACAAATCCCATAATTAGGATCTCAAGATGAAGTAATCAAGAGGTAAAACCATCATCTGTTTTCATTTCAAATTCATTTCATGTTATTTTATTTTATTATCTTCTACTCATTTAACCCTGTCCAAGTGGCATAAAAACTATTGTATGACATATATACATGAATATTATAATGTTAATGGAATAATTATTCATCGTATATCTTATCTTATCTGTTCTAAATTAATAATGAAAACATTATCTGTGAGGTACCTATTTACAACCTTCATGGATGATTTTCATTCATCATTCTATTTAATCCAAAAATAGGTCATGAAACCTTTTTTATGGTCGAAACTGATTATTCTATATTTATTATATATTATTTAATTGTATAAAATCATTTTTTTAAAATGATATTAATTTATAAAACAATATGACATCATTGTTATAAAAATGTTAATTAATATAAATGAGTATCATTATTGGTTTAATTAATGAATCACTATTAAATCAGGAAAAAATGGAATTTTAATACTATATAAGTTAATTAGTAAGATATATGTTCAGTTTTGGAAAAAAAATCCTCATTGTACACGATTTTTTATACACATATACATGTAATCTTATTCTAAAAATCAAGGAAATTAACACTCTCAAATGATGAAATTAAATAACATAAATCATCAGAAAGTCCACAACTGAACATAGAATATTTGTAATGAAAAATAAATGTACAAATGGATAATTAATTATATATTATTGAATTATTTTTTTTGGTTATGGAAGAATTGTTTCAGACATAAGGTTTGTAATTCTACCTAAACCTCAATTATTCGTTCATGTTATTATTTCTCTATAATAGCCAAAATAATTTCTTGATCAAATTATAAATTTTGTTTATATGTTCCAAGCTGGTGTATATGGATCTATTGATCCTTTTTTCTAGTTATATACCTATTTTTAAAAGGATCCATACACAATTATTTTCGATAAGAGAAGAGGAGTTAGGGGAAACCCTGATTTCTTAACCATATTCAAATGTACACCAAAATATTTTTTTAGCCACCATTATTTTTCTAAATTATCTATTTTTATCTTGAAAAAATATAGTAGTTCAATTCATGTTTGATAATAACAATTATATAATTTCTATTTTAATTAATCATGAATATTTTCATTTAAACCAAACTAAAATGTTTAATTTCTAACGTTTTGTAAAATATTCTTTTTGTTCATTTTGACATTACGTGTTATGATATATACCTATTTTACCCTATGATTGTCTATGAATGAATTCAATCACTCCATTCATGTAAACCGCTAGTATATTCCCTTTTGATATGCCTTTTGACATAATTATAATATCCAATTCTTTCTATGGGTAACCCATATGTTTATGTATGATTTCCTATGTATGATTATTTATGTAGAAAAATATTCATTAATATGTTACGATGGATGTGGAAAAATAGATCTCTATTACATCTTGTAATTTTTTTTATCATGATATGTTATGTGTAATGGTATTGGTGGTTAACCTTAACTCGTGCTCCATGTGTAATTGTTTTGGTGGATTGTGATGTCTAGGGATTATCTATATGAAATGAGCCTTGAATCATGAATAATTATTTTTTTATGTTTCTTCAACATTTCAATGAATCCATTATTATAATATCCCATGTTTTTATACATTATTTTAATTCTCGATCTATGTATTTTTATCGTTATGTTATGAATTTTAATCCATGTGTGAAGCATTATCTTAATTTTTATTCCCTACTGGTGGTTTTAGATTATATATTTATTCATGTTATGCACATGTTGTCTTATGTAGATGTAAGAGCTCAAAGAAGTTTGGAGCTCGTGATGGATGATAAATACAGAAATTCTTTATCTAGTACCCTGTTTTTTGTTTTAAGTATCTAGTCTTCCAAGAAAATTTAATTCACAATCCTTATATTCCAATTTTTATTTAATTATGCTTCAATTCATGTAATGATACGTGAAATTTCTAGGGTCTCTATATTTTGTATCAAAAGAAATGATTATTTACTATTGTAGAAAAGGAGTAGAGAACAATAGTAAGAACCCTAATGATAAGAATATATCTCATAAAAAATAAATAAAAAATTTGGTTAGTATAGAGTATGTGATTTATCAATAAAATACATCATTTTATGGATACTACAAGTGGAAGTGGTTCTGGCACATATGTACCTAGGAGTAACACCTCTAAAAAGGTGGGTTGGCCATAAATCGGGGTAACCTCGTACCTGTCAACTGACCTTACTAAAAAATAGTAATGACAATACCATGGGATATTCTCTGGTTAATTTATAAGATCATTAAAAACCATTATTAAGGTATCAATAAAAATTCCTATACAAATTTATATTAGTAATCATATCCTTGAAAACCTATATTTAAACATTGGGTATCACAAGGTCAGATATAATATTCCATTAATAGTTTATCGTTTAATGTATAAAGTTACTTTTTATGCTTATTAGATAGTTATTAAAAACCCTAATTGAGACTTCATTTTCTTGTTTAATGGAAAACATATTATAAAATGTTACAAAAATCAATTTAATATCAAATGTGATGATTTCACAAATAATATAAAAATATAAGGGAAATAGGTAATCAAAACTCATGAAAATACTTCATATGTAACTCATGTTATGAATAATTACATGAAGTTTATGGAACACCCTCCTTCTATAATGACTAATAATGTTTCCTTCAGATCCATTTTGAGGAAGTTTCCTCCCATGTTTAGTGAATATTTTGATACTCTCTTCATGGAAAATTTGATTTAATCCAAATAAAAGATAATATCTATCCTTCAGTTCAAATAAAAGAGAATTTTGTGTTGGTGGGATATCTTTTTTATTGGTATGGTGATCAATGATGTACAATGCTCAAAAATACAATGTCAAAGGAGAAAATTGATTCCATGGATTTGGAAAAAGTCATGAATACGCGTTTTGATAAATATTTTCCCAAAATTGGCTATCATAAAATAGAAACAGAGTTCCTCAAAATTAAAAATAATGAAGGAGTGTTTATTTAAATGTATAAATAAAAAATTACTAAAAATTAAATATACACCTCCGTATTTTTAATGAACACCAAAAGCAATGTGGATCGATTCATTATCGGGATAAATATAAGTCTACAAAAATTGTAGTAAATTAGAGACTTCGACAGTTGAGAAGACATTGTCTGTTGTTCCATCTAGGATGAAATGCATATTAGAGACTCACAATGGTGTCGTGGTCCTTCTGAAAAAATCAAAATAATAGAGTCTAAAATCGGTGGATTTGAATATAAATCCCATGATAGAAAAGATAAAAAATATCCCATGTGGAAAAATTGTTCAAATAATAATCCAAGTAATATTCAAATGGGAACTTATAAATGCTTTAATTATAGAATAATGTGACATTTTGATAAGAATTTATAAATAGACATGAATAATATCACTAAACATGAAGAATAAAGGCAAGTTCATATCAACACTCAGATAATAATGATGTGTTTTAACTGCAAGTGTAACATCCCAGGTAAATAAACAATAATACGTTCTCATGTTTATTAATATTTATTAATTAAATATTAATTTTACTTTAAATGGGTTGCTATGTTCTATAGCGTACCCGATACGCAACAAAGAGTTTATTTGAAATCATACGTTGCACACTAGTAATAAAATAATATTATTTTAAATAGTAGTTAACACGTAGCCATTGTATTGGCGGGAATGAATAGAAATAACTAAAATATGATTATATATGTTTTTTAAATGTTTTTTACATTTATCCAATAAAGGCTAAATGCTTAAAATACGAAAAGAATTCAATTTTAGGCATATATACTCTAATTTTCACTAAAAGTCCACTTATAGCCTTTTGATGAAGAACCCTATTTAAATATAGTTTTGGTCACTCTTATACATTCTTTTGGACCAAATTAAATTATTCTTTAGAATAGGGACATCAAAATTTACTTTTGTGTAAAGTTTTTGTATTTTTCCGATAAATGTTTTTTAATGAATAGTGAAAATGTAGTATTTTAATTCAAAACCCTTTTTAATATAATTTATTTATATGATTATATTATCTTTTTAATTGGTTTTAAAGTGAATTTAGAATATATATTTACCATTTAATCCAATAGTGGTCATTGGAATTAACTTCACGTTGAAATTGGACTAAAACTAGTGTCAATCATTTGATATATATTATTTCATAAAAACATGTTATTTGTTCTCACAATGGGAATTAATTATTAAATTAATTAATTTAACTTTTATGTTTTAAATTTTGTAAAATATACATCATTTTTGAATTCTGAATTTCAAATATATCTTAGGATTATGTTTTGGTATTTTCCTGAAAAACATCAATTTTTGATTAATAGTGAAACCACTAAGTGGTACTTAAAAAAACTGATTTTTCGTTTAAATGAAATTTTACCACCTCTGTATCCTGAATTTCAAAAATCCGACATTCATGGTAGTCATTAGGACGTAAAATGTGGTTCAATGGTATTAAAATAATTTTTTGGTGAATGGTAACTTTTAAGTTTTTAATCGCGATTATAGGTAATTAGTGTAATATAAGGTTAAAATAATGTTGTAATAATATGAAATGACCTTGACACATGTCCTACCCTTATTGGATGTGTCATGTCCGATTAATAAAATCCATGGGTCAACTTGGGGACCCCATGGAGCCACTTTGGTAGGAAAATGACATTAATAACTTTTTATTTGATGTTAAAAAAATGTCACAATCATGTGTTGTTTTACTAAAATAGTTTTTCAAGGGGGTTATAAAAGTCAAAATTTTGACTATAAATATTAATTAGAAATCTAAAAATATTTCCTACATCATGATAGTTTTTTATAATTTTTAGACATTAAATAAATGAAATTATTTATGACACCCTGATGATGCAGCGATTACCTCAATATTGAACGATATAAATAAAATGAAAAGATAATGTAAAATCTAAGACCTACACTTGACAAAAACCTATTGCATGGGTGGATTTAGAACTCTTATCACCATATCATATAAATATATAATTTTGGGACCTTTAAAATCCGAAAATCAATTTATAATAAAGTAACCTTTTATAACTTTCCAAGAGTGCCCCTCCTCTCCTCTTATAAAAGGCCCCCACCTCTACCACTTTACCCACACCTCTCAAGCATTTGGCTCAGACAAACCCTGACCATTTTGTCTCTCCACATCCATATATTACTACTAGAAGCCTCACATTGGGCAGAAGTCTTTCCAAGAAAGCCATTGAGCTCACATTAAAAAGAGTTACCTGAATTAAAGGTAGTGTCTTCTCTTGTGATCTTATGTTTTATTTTTCTTCTCCAACCCCCTATAATATTTTTATTCCTTTATTTTGTAACAACACCAGTATCTTAAATATAATAGGATGTTTTTATGAGAAGTATTAGATCCACACTTACACGCACCTTAATCTAATGGTTAAAGAGCATACTGTTTCCGTGGATGGCGAATTTCTGCCCCACGAAACAATGCTTGTTCACTATTCTTCTATCACCTTCAAAGGTGGCCATTAAGATGAAACTATATTTATATATTATATATAGTATGTTTATATTTTCATTATTTTTCTATATTTTTTATTTGTGGCATACCTTTATGGTTTCCGTTGTGGGTAAACACGATAATTTCATTTTAGGAAGTGCGGACTACCGCCCCCTCAAAGTTATATGATTCGTTAATTCCATATGTGGGAAGTATAAAGGATGGAGTTAATGATATTATATATGAAATTATAATAGAATTATACTATACCGTTATGTCATTATGATTCCATTCCATAAAATACGAAATATAAATGAAAGTAGCGTTCATGCGTACGTATGGCTTATCATCTTCATGAACAGGGCATTTCATTTCTTACCTATAAATGTTATGTAATATTATAAATTCATGTATATAATGGATATAGATGATATATATGATATCTACATAATGAATATAACTCTGGATATAATGGATACATGAACAGCTTGTAATTATAAATAGTTTATTTTTTGACTCAAGTACTAATGATCGTTAAAACGACCGTTATTAACATAAATAATTACATAGTGTTCATGACATGATAATAAGTGATATAAAAGGAGTAATGAACTTGAAAAAGGTTCTTAATAAAGTATAAAGTAACTCAATTTTATTATTCAAGAGATTAAAGAGCAATCAAGTCCCGTCGGACACGAGGTAAGGGACTTCATCTCAATCTCCATTCATTGAGGCATATTTTGTTTTATACACAACATTCTTTTAAACGGTGTATAAACCCATTTGAAATTTAAGCTTATTCAAAAGGAATATTTTTTTATACTAAGCATTTTACTAAATGACAAAAGGAATGTTTTTTTGTCGTACGTATGCGGTGAAAACGACTTCTCCGCCACCGTGACCATTATTTGAGTTTCGGCTTCCTCTACAAGCCATAACCTAACTTATTTTAAAATGAAAAATATATTCCATGTATTAATTTTCTTTTATTTTGGTATTTAAAATGGTTTTCATAATGTTTTTATTATATAAATGTGTTGTATTGATATCTTGTTATTGAAATGTGGAAATTTTATGTTTTCTTTATACATGTTTTACGTGATATGATTATGTTATGGTTCTTGGGAATTGTTATTAAGATGGTTGGTTTTGTGATAATCTAAGGGCAGGTGAGCCCGATATAGCTCTCCAATTCATTGGGTAACGTGAAGGAGTTAAAATTTAAGGTTTCTGCGATGAAATTTAGGGAATATACTTTGATGGGTATTCCAAACGTAACCATGAGGGTTACTACCTGCGTAAGAATGTTATGAATGCCTCAAGTTACCTTTATGTCTTATGATTTCTATGATTTATTCATGATTTGATGAGGTATGTTAAAATGATTATGTTTTATGAGTAAATTATGATTGCATACATGGACTAATGTTTTCATTTCATACTTTTATATCCCTTACTAAGCTTTTTATGCTCATCCCATGTTTTCCAAATGTTTTTCATAGGACTTAATGTGGAATAGGGTCAAGGATGAGATCAAGGAAAAGTCATGCTATCTAAAACATGGAACAAGACATGTTTCTTTTTAAGAGTTTTTATTTTATGGAAATTTAGTATAAGTGTCTACTTTATTATCTTTAGAGACGTAATATTTATGTCCTAATTCTATAAAACTCTAAACCTAAAAAGATCCTCAATTTTATTTATTCATTTAATTCAATATTAAGTAAGGTTTAAGGCCGGGGCCTTACAGTTGGTATCATAGGTCAGTTTAGATAACTTTAGGAGTTATAATTCTATTAAATGATTATCCAAAAATATTTTTTTATGGTCAAATTGAAATGATATAGCATTTGAATATTACCATGTTGCTTCATCTAAGACATGTTTGTTCAGAATGGTTTTCCATAGAGGAAACATGGAAGTAGTGCGAGGAAGGTATACATAAGGAAAGAACCTTCCGAATCAGTATCATGAGATGGTCATAATTAGAACTAAACAGTTTGTTGTAGTGATGGCTTAGTTGACTCAGGTGAAAAATGTTGGATGTTTTTATTGATGATATTTTGGTTTTTTCTAAATGTAAAGAGGATAATGAAAGTCATTTAAGGGTTATTTTTCAAACCTGAAATGAAAATAATTTGTATGGGAAATTTAGAAAGTGTGAGTTTTGGTTGTTACAAATTTTTTTCCTTGGTCATATTGTTTCTAAAGATGGAATTACTGTGGATCCTGCAAAAACAAAAGTTTTTTAAGAATGGACAATACCCACAAATGTAACCGAGATCCGTAGTCTTCATGGTTTGGCAGGTTACTATCGAAGGTTTGGTGAAATTTTTTCATAGTTATCTAGTCCAATGACTAAGAAAACTCGGAAGGGTGTTATGTTTATCTAGAAAATAGAATGTGATGATTGTTTTCATGAGTTGAAAAGAAGATTGGTGAATGTTCCAGTTTTGGAACTTTATTCCAGGAGTGGTGAGTTTGTTATATACAATGATGCTTCATTGAATGGACTTGGCTGTGTCCTTATGCAAGAATTATTAGGTAATTGCATATGCTTCACGTCAGTTGAAAGATCATGAGGTAAATTACCTTACACATGAATTGGAATTAGCTGTTGTTGTTTTCGATTTAAAAATTTGGAGGAATCAATTGTATGTAGTAAACTGTGAAATATATACCGATCACAAAGGTTTAAAGTATATATTCACTCAGAAATAATTGAACATGAGATAGAGGAGATGGCTATAATTAATCAAGTATTATGATTGTACAATTCATTACCATCAGGGAAAAAAAATAAAGTGGTTAATGCTTTGAGTCGAAAAAGCAATGCTTCATTAACAATGTTGCATTTGGAACGTGATCCTTTGGTTAAAGATTTGATGAACTTTGGAATAAAAGTTGTTGGTGCAGGATGTCCCTCTGTTTTGTTTCAGGTATCAGTGAAATCTTCTCTATCAGACAGAATCAAGCAACCAAAGAAGAAAGATAGTGAGTTGCAGAAAAAGGTATATCTGGTTCAGAAGGGTAATTTTCTTGAATTCAACATTGATAATGATTGTGTTTTGAGATTTGGGAAGAGATTGTGCGTGCCTTGTGATTCACAGTTGAAGAGAGAGTTGTTCTGTGAAGCTCATAGTTCTCCGTTTTCAATTCATCCTTGAAGTCCTAATATGTACAGAGATCTGTAGGAGTATTACTAGTGAGATGGAATGAAAAGAGATATTGCTGATTTTACTGGGACGTGTTTGTGTTTTCAGCAGGTTAAAGAAGAGAGTCTGTTACCGAAAGTGATTCTTCAGCCTTTACCAGTGCCAGAGTGGAAATGGGAAAATATATCCCTGGACTTTGTTGTGAGATTACTAAAGACATCTCAAGGTTATAATGCAATCTGAGTTATTGTTGATCGCTTGACTAAATCTGCTCATTTCCTTCCTATTTGAGATACTTTCTCTCTAGATCAACTTTCTCAATTGTATCTTAAATAGATATTCAGGTTGCATGGAGTTACCCTATCCATTATATCTGATCGTGATCCCAGGTTTACTACTATCTTTTGGAAAGGCCTTCAAAAGTCATTGGGTACTGAATTAAATTTTATTATATATTTTCATCCTCAATTAGATGGGCAGTCAGAATGAAAAATTCATTCTTTAGAGGATATGCTACATGCTTGTTCGATGGATTATCAGGGAAGTTGGGACCAACATATTTCTTTGGTTAAATTTTTATATAATAACAGTTTTCATTCCAGTATACAGATGGAACTGTTTGAGGCATTATATGGGAAGTGGTATTGAACTCCATCTTTTTGGGATGAAGTGGGTGAAAGGAAGCTGATGGGACCGAATTGGTAGAAGAGATGGTACAAAAACATTAGATGATTCAGAAACAATTGAGAACAGATCAGAGTAGGTAGAAGAGTTATGCGGATAACCGGATGAAGGATCTATCATTCGAGGTAGGTGTTCTTGTTTTTCTCAAAGTTTCACCGTGGAAAAGTGTGATTTGATTTGGTAAGAAAAGAGAGCTGAGTCCAAGGTTCATTGGACCATATGAAATTCTGGGAAATATTGGATCAGTTGTATACCGAGTGGCATTACCTCTGAGTTTATCTTAGGTACACAATGTTTTTCATGTTTCGATGTTGAGAAAGTATATGCCAGATCCAACTCATGTTTTGAGCCTAGAGGTAGTTCAGTTGGAAGAGAATCTCCCTTATGAAGAACAACCAGTCCAGATTATTGAACATGGAGAGAAAGTGTTGCAGAATAAGGTAATTCATCAGGTAAAGGTTTTTTTGGAAAACCAATATGTTATAAGAGTCAATGTGGGAATCTAAAAATGCTATGAGGGATAAATACCCCCACTTATTTTGATAAGTGAATAAAATTACGAGGACACAATTCCCAAAAGGGGGGAAGGATGTAACATCTCAGGTAAATAAGGAATAATACATTATCATATTTATTAATATTTACGAATTAAATATTAATTTTACTTTAAAGGGGTTGCTATGTTCTATAGCGTACCTGATACGCAACAAAGAGTTTCATTGAAATCTTACATTGCACACGAGTAATAAAATAATATTATTTTAAATGGTAGTTAACACGTAGCCGTTGTATTGGTGGGAATGAATAGAAATAACTAATATATTATTATATATGTTTGTTAAATTTTTTTACATTTATCCAATAATAGATAAAGGCTTAAAATATGAAAAGAATTCAATTTTAGGCATATATACTCTAATTTTCACTAAAGGTCCACTTATCGCCTTTTGATGGAGAACCCTATTTAAATACAGTTTTGGTCACCCTTATAAATTATTTTGGACCAAATAAAATTCTACTTTTGAATCGGGACATCAAAATTTACTTTGTGTAAATTTTTTGTATTTTTCCGATAAATTTTTTTTAATGAATAGTGAAAAATGTTGTATTTTAATTCAAAACATCTTTTAATCTAATATATTTATATGATTAGATTAACTTTTGAATTGGTTTTAAAGTGAGATTAGAATATATTTTTACCATTTAATCCAATACAGGTCGTTGAAATTAATCTCACTTTGAAATTGGACATAAACTAGTGTCTATCGCTTGATATATATTGTTTCATAAAAACACGCTATTTGTTCTGACTGCAGGAATTAATTGTTAAATTAATTAATGTAATTTATATTTTTTGAATTTTGTAAAGTAGACATCATTTTTGAATTCGAAATATCAAATATAGCTTAGGGTGATGTTTTGGTATTTTTCTGAAAAACTTCAATTTTTGATGAATAGTGAAACCACTAATTGGTACTTAAAAAAACTTATTTTTGGTTAAAATGAAAATTTACCACCAATGTGTTTTGAATTTAAAAAATAATACATTCATGGTTGTCATTAGGAAGTAAAATTTGGATCAATGGGATTAAAATAATTATTCAGTGAGTAGTAACTTTTATGTTTTTTATCGCGATTATAGGTAATTAGTGTAATTTAAGGTAAAAATAATGTTTTAATAATATGTAATGACCTTGAAACATGTCCTAACCTTTCGGATGTGTCATGGAAGACCAAAAAAATCCATGGGTAAACTTGGGGACCCCATGGAGCCACCTTGGTAGTAAAATGGCATTAATATCTTTTTATTTAATGTTAAAACAAAAATGTCACACACATGTGTTATTTTATTAAAACAATTTTAAAATGGGGTTATACAAGTCATAATTTTGACTATAAATATTCATTAGAAATATAAAAGGATTTACTAAATCATCATATTTTTTTTATAATTTTTAGACATTAAATAAATTAAATTATATATGACACTATGATGATGCAGTGATTACCTCATTATTTAACGATTTAAATAAAATGAAAAGATAATGTAAAATATAAGACCTAAAATTGTAAAAAACCTATTGGATGGGTGGATTTAGAACTCTTATCACCTTAGCCTTGAAAAATATAATATTGTGACCTTTAAAATCCGAATATAATTTTATAATAAAGTAAACTTTTATAACATTCCAAGAGTGCCCCTCCTCTCCTCTTATAGAAGGCACCCACCTCTACCACCTTACCTACACCTCTTAAGCCTTTGTCTTGGACAACCCCAGCCCATTTTGTCTCTCCAAATACCTCTCTTACTTCTAAAAGCCTCACATTGGGCATAATCCTATCTAAGGAAGCCTTTGAGCTCAAATCCAAACGAGTTACCTGATTTCAAGGTAGTGTCTTCTCTTGTGTTCTTATATTTTATTTTGCTTCTCCAACCCCATAAAATATTTTTATTCCTTTATTTTGTAAAAAAAATAGTATATTAAATATAATTGGATGTTTTTATGAGAATGATTAGAGACACACCTAAACAATCCTTCATCAAATGGTTAAAGACCATACTGTTTACGTGGATGGTGAATTTCTGCCTCACAAAATGACGATTGTTCAATATTCTTCTAACACCTTCAAAGGTGGCCATTAAGATGACACTGTATTTATATATGATATATTTTATGTTAATTTTTCCTTATGATTATGTATTTTTCATTTGTGGCATTCCTTTATGGTTTCCATTGTGGGTAAACAGGATAATTTCATTTTAGGAACTGTGGACTACCGCCCCCTCAAAGTGATTTGATTCGTTAATGCCACTTTTGGGAGTTATAAAAGATGGATTTAATGATATTATATATGAAATTATACTGGAATTATAATATAACTTTATTTAATTATGATTCCATTCCATAAAATATGAAATATAAATGAAAGTAGCGGTCATGCGTACGTACGGCTTACCATCTTCATGAACGGTGCATTTCATTTATTACCTCTAAAAGTTATGTAAAATTATAAATGCATGTATATAATGGATATATATGATATATATGATATCTAAATAATGAATATAACTCTGGATATAATGGATACATGAACAACTTGTAATTATAATGAGTTTATTTTTGACTCAAGTACCAATGATCGTTAAAACGACCATTATTAACATAAATAATTACATAGTGTTCATGACATGGTAATAATGGATATAAAAGAGATAATTAACTTGAAAAAGGTTATTAAGAAACTATAAATTAACTCAAGTTTATTATTCAGGAGATTAAAGAGCATTCGAGTCATGTCAGACATGAGGTAAGGGACTTCGTCTCAATCTCCACTCATTGATGCATATTTTGTTTTATACACAACGTTCTTTTATACGGTGTATAAACCCATTTGACTTTTATGCTTATTCAAAAGGAATATTTTTTTATATGAAGAATTTTTCTAAATGAAAAAATGAATGTTTTTTTGTCAAACGTATGCGGCGACAACGACTTCTCCGCCGTCGTGACCATTATTTGAGTTTCGGCTTCCTCTGCAAGCCATAACATTACTTTTTTTTAAATGAAAAATAAATACCATGTATTACTTTTATTTTATTTTGGTTTTCAAAATGGTTTCCATAATGTTTTTATTATATCAATGTGTTGTATTGATATCTTGTGATTGAAATGTGGAAATTTTATGTTTCCTTTATGGATGTTTTACGTGATATGATTATGTTATGGTTCTTGGGAATTGTTATGAAGCTGGGTGGTTCCATGATAATCTAAGGGCGGGTGGGCCCGATATAGCTCTCTAATGCATTGGGTAACGTGAAGGAGTTAAATGTTATGGTTTCTCCGAATAGATTTAGGGAATATACTATTATGGGTATTCCAAACGTATCCATGAGGGTTAATCCCTATGTAAGAATGTTATAAATGCCTCTAGTTACATTTATGTCTTATGATTTCTATGATATATTCATGATTTGATGAGGTATGTTAAAATTCGTATGTTTTATGAGTAAAGTAGGATTTCATACATGGTCTAATGTTTTCATTTCGTACTTTTATATCCCTTACTAAGATTTTTATGCTCATCCCATGTTTTTGAAATGTTTTCCACAGGACTTAATGTTGAATAGGGTAAAGGATGGGATCAAGAAAAAGTTATGCTATATAAAACATGGAAGTAGACATGTTTTTTAAGAGTTTTTATTTTATGGAAACATAGTAGAAGTGTCTACTTTGTAATCTTTTTAGATTTAATAGTTATGTCCTAATTCTCTAAAACTCTAAACCTGAAAAGATCCTCAATGTGAATTATTCATTTAACTCAATATTAAGTACGGTTTAACGTCGGAGCCTTATAGTAAGGAACATGCTAATTGTTTGAACTAATTCCATAAGACTAGAGTGTACAAAGGAAATCAAAAAAACCCTCTTAGGTAAAATGAAGTTCTTATGTTATCACTATGACTGAGGTGGAATCAGAAAACAATGTGGTGATATGAATGCTGGTTATTCATTAATGAATAGTTTACAAACTTTTTTATTCTAGTTATATACATTCTTTTATATCATCCATGTTTAGTAGAACTATTCAAACACCACCTCAAAACATGGAGGTTGATGTTTTAGTGAGAATAGTTAATGGGGAAATTATTGAGTACAATGTATATAACTCCTCTATGGTTAAGGTATATGGAGTAAGAATCCCATAAAATATTTTCATACACACATTGGTATAGTATGATGATATTTTTGGCATGGATTGGATATTTTTACACGTAGAAAACATCAACTATCAAGAATGGCATATCACTCTTCACATCCAAAATCATCATACAATTCATTAAAAGGGTATAGAGGAAGATGAATCTCCTTCAAAATCATCATATCAAGTGTGGATATTACTACCTCTTGATAAATCATTTCTCACTAAAATGATTGAGAAAAAGGAGATTGTCATTCTACAATAAATGTCTATCATGAGGGATTACATTGTTGTATTCCCTAAAGAATTTCATGGTACGTCGCCTAATAAATAGTTTGAGTTCTCAATTGAACATATTTTTATAACACATCCTATATCAAATAAACAACATTGAAAGACTAACATTGATATGGAAGAATTAAAGAAGTAGTCATAGGAGACTCTGGACATGTGTTTTATAGGCCTTAGTGCTTTACCATGGGGTGCTTTAGTCCTCTTAATCAAGAAAAGGGATGGTTCATTGTGTCACTGTATCTATTATCATGATATTAGGAAATCCATGAAAAAGAAAAAAGTATCTCATGCCATGGATAGATTAATTTTTTTGGGTTAGATATGTGGGGGAAATTATTTATATATGGTTCACCATGATTCGGGATATAAAAAATTAATGGTGAAAAAGGAAGATATTTCCAACACTACCTATCGAACAAGGTATGGAATCTATGAGTTCATAGTGATTATATTTTGATTGACTATTGGTATATAAATTTTAATCGATGTAATGAATTCTTTCTTCATATATTAGCTAAAAAATTTGTGTTTGTATTTATTAATGATATTCTAATATATTCCAAGATCAAGAAGAAACATGTTGAAAATTTGAATACGTTGCTAAAGACATTATGATGGGTGAAATTATATGAAAATTAAATTAAATTTGAGTGTTAGAAGTGCGAAGTATCATTACTGTGAAATTTTATCACCATCAATGGAATATTTTTGAACCCTTCCAAGATAATCGCAATCGAAGAGTGGTTGAGGAAAAAATCTATAATGGTAATTTGTAGTATTCTTGGTCAATATGAGTATAAAAAATGATTTTAGATGAGAAATGCATGATTTTAAAACCCAATATACAATATGAAATATAAGGTAATGTTGTTTGTATGGACTCACGAATTTTATGAAAACTTTATGGATCTAAAAAAAATATTACCAATATTCCAGTACTCACACTCCCAAAAAGTGGAGAACTCTTTTTGAGGTACATTTATGCATTAAATAAATTCTTAGGGTGTGTAGTGATGAAAAATTATAATGTGATAACATATTCCTTAAGGATGTTTAAAATCCATGAGAAAAATAAACAAATGCAATATCTAATGTCGGAAGTTGGGATATTTTCATTGAAAATTTTTAACCATTATTTATATGTGCAGAAGTGTGAGATATATACTAATAAAAATGGTATCAAATATATATTCAAAAAAAATGAGCATATTATGTACCATTTAATATAGTTATTTATTATCATGGATTAGAACTGCTCAATCCATTACTATACTAGAAAGGAAGATATGTTGGTGTATTCCCTAAGTAGAAAGGATCATGCATCTTTACCAATAATGATAATTGAGAAGGATCCAACCTTAATTGGATTAAAAAGGATGGAACTATTATTCATTAAGATATGAATATCATCAATGCATTATCAAATGATTGATAAACTACCTCGTCTATAGAAAAATAGGATGCTCATATAAATGATATGAAATTTTAGAAAGGGTGGGACCAATTCAAAATTGGAAATATGCTGAGTTTATGATCAAAGTGTATGGATTTGTATGACTTAATTATTGACTTTGTGTACTGTCAAATCCACTTATAAATTAAGAGCTTCTAAATGATGAAAATTTCATAACATTATTTATTCAATTGGGGATACCAAATATGGATCGAGATCTATGGGATAACATTTTGTGGGACAACATAAAAAAGGATATCATTGAATATACGTAAAAGTTACTAGTATTTCAACATGTGAAGGTTGATAGAAAATATGTCTAATGGGAAGATACACCCATTATAAATAACAAAATGGAGGTGGGAGAATGTTACCATGGACATTGTCATTAAACGTCCAATGACATACAGAGGAGAAGATGATATATGGGTTATTTTGGATCATTATACCATGATTTCTTACTTTATCATAATTCATGATGACTTCTAACTAGATCAAATTTCACGGATATACATCTAATTAGTTGTAAGTGAGCACAAGGTAATAATATATATTATATCCAACCAACATTGGATCTTCACCAGCAATATCTAGAGAAGCCTCCAACATGCTCTAAGAAATGAGAAAAACATCAGTACGACCTATTTTCCACAAAAATGTGACCAATCAAAGAAAAAAAATCAGACACTAGAATACATGTAGTGATCATGTTCTATGGACATCAAAGGAGGATGCGACCATAATATTAAAATGGAATAACTCACCTAAAAAATTAGTTTTCCCTCGAGAATCCACATGGATCCATATGGATATCTTTATTAAAAATGGTGCGGAACATCAAAATGTGGGGATGAATTCTATGAACATAATCTTGTAGGACCTAAAATTGTAGAATAAATGGTATTGTTGGTTAAAACCATTTATAAAAACATTATGAAATCCCAAATTTGACAGAATATCTATGTATATATTCATCCATGGGACACAGATTTTATGGTTAGATAGATTGTATTCCTCCATATATCTCCATGGAATATGATCACTAGTTTATGGAAGAAACAAAAGCTAGGTCCCAGGTACATTGGCCCATATGAGATCCTTGATCATGTAGGAGTTTTGGGTTAATGAGTATCACTTCCACCATACATGTCTCAAGTAAATGATGTACTCCATGTTTCCCTATAGAGGAGGTACATACCAGATTCTCCACATGTTCTGACTTGAAAGGTGGTACAGTTAGAGAATGATCATTCCTATGAAGTGAAGCCAATAAAGATTGTGGATCATTGAAATAAGTATCCAAGCCACAAGACTACTCTCGTGGTTATTGTACTATGGGGAACCATAAGTTGGAAGAGGCAACATGTGAACTAGAGAATGTGAGGAATGAAATGTACGTCGACAAGTTTTCACCTAAGTATGTAATATGAAATATCATGGGAGAAATTTCATAAGGGAGGAAGAATGTAATGACACAACATTTTATCAATGGAAATAACTACTTCTATTTAAGTCATATGGTATAAAAAATAAGAGAACGTAGTAAAATAATTATAAATGATTAATAAATAAAATAATAATCATTTATAAAAAATAAAGAACCCATACCAATGAAATAATAACTTGGTCTAAAGAATAATAATGTGACCCCTATGAATAATATACTGTGAAATTGAATAGTAACCACAACAATGAATATATGAATACAATTTATCTATCTTAGAGTGAAAATATGATATAATTTTACCATTGTATAAGTAAATAAATATTAAAAAAAATAATAATTAAGGGTCAATATTTATATAGTTCAAAAATAGCAATTTACATTTTATTGAATAATTTAATAAAGTTGAAAAAAAATTGGTAAAGTTTTTTAATATTTTTTTAGATTTATTATGATTATATGATAATTTAATGCCACCTTAGTAAATTTTTAAATTTGATACAAAAGCAGTTCTATTTTAAAATCATTATTTATCGTGTAAATTGTAATTTTAATTAAAATAAAAATTTCTCATATATAGAATTTTTTTTTTCTTAAAATGGACTTTATCTCTTAATTTTAATCATAAAAAATGGTATTGGTGAATATTTGGGATTTTCTAAAATAGAAGAATTTTTATTGATCTGAAAAATATGGTAATATACTTTATATATACATTATATGTTAAACAAACTTTTCATTGAGTTAGGAATGATGTAAGAACATTTGTTTGGATCTCACATGAACTAATTACTATATCTAGTGTTTATAATTAAAATTATTTCTTTTATTCAAAATAATAATTTAATATGGAATAAAATAATGAGAAAACAACTCTCTCCTCCACTATAAATACCATCCATACCACCTCTTCTCCGCACATCAATAAAAAATTTACCCCTATCTATATTCTACCAAATATAGATCCAAATACTCTCTCCCTTGAGTGGGAGTAGTTGGACATAACAAATTTCATAACTAATCCCCTAAAGAGTTCTCAAAAACATGTAATCAAGAGGTAAAACCATCTTCTTTTTTCTATTCAATTTCTTTTCAATTTCTTTTCTTTTCTAATAATCTCTTAACATATCCCTGTATAAGGGGCATAAAAACTCCATTATCACAAATATACGGTAATATTATCACGTTAATGTACTAATTCTTCATTACATATATTTTCTTCACTCTTTTACTTTAATATTGAAGACATCATCCATGAGGTTACGATTTACCAACTACATTCGAGACGTGCTTTCATATTTCAATTCCATATTCATTGAATTGCAACAAAAAATTATAATGGATGATCTAAATTATAATAAATTTATTATATATTATTTAATTTTATAGAAACCCATTTTTACACATGATATTCTTTCTAATACAGAATGGGTTCACTGTGATAAAAACTGTAAATTAATCTAAACAATTATCATTTTTGATTTCTCTAATGATTAATCATGAATTGTGGAAAAAAATTGTATTTTAATATTATATAAGTTTGTAAAAAACATATACTTCAGGTTTTGGAAAACTAATTTAAATCTATAAGATTTTCTATAAACTCATAAAAGTAAACCGATCATGAAAAAAAGAAATAAACACTCCCAAATGATGAAATTGATTAACATAACCCATAAAAAATGCCTGAAAATAAACATAATTGAAATTTAATAAATAAAATACATGTATAAATGGTTTTGGACATACTAATTAGTAAACAGAATTTGATTATTCAATGAATTAAGATCATCTACATAATAATTTCTGACATAAGGTATGACATTCTAACCGGACCTCCATTATTCGTTCAAGTTATTTTTTTCTCTTCTTACAAAATAGAGATTATATTTTATTATTTATTAATATCATCTAAAATATATTTTATATGTTCTAAAATCATTTATAATGATCAATTCACCCTCTTCCCATGGATATACATGTTTTTAAAATGGTCCATACTCAGTTAATTCTAATATGCAAGCCTAATTTAAAAGAACTTCCAGAATTCTTAAACATTTTCAAGTGTTCTCCATAATCTGTTTTAGGACACCATTATTTTTGAAAAATCACTAATTTTATCATGAAAAAATAAATTGGTTCGATTAGGTTTTTATACAAACTATTATGACATATCAAATCTAATGAATCTTGAATGTTTTCTCTTACCCCGTACTAAAATTTATTTATTTCCAAAGTTTCTAAAATAAACATTTCAATTCAGTTTAACATCACATATCATGAAATACTCATATATTACCTAATTAATTTCAAATATTATTTAAAAACATCTTTTAATGGAAACCACTATGATATTTCATTTAGATAATCCTTTTGACATAATTATGATACCCAATTCATTCCATAGGTAAACATTATTTTTTTAATTTGATATATTTTTTATGATTTATTATGTGGAAAATATATTCCAAAACATGTTATGATGTGTTATCCAAGATTTTTCTCTAATGCATTGTATAATTTTTAGACTCATGATATGTTATGTGCAACGATCTTGGTGGTTAGCCTTGACTCATGCTCCTTGTAAAACAGTCTTTATTGTTAGCCATGACTCGTGAACCTATATCTGAAACTAGCCTTGAATCGTGCAACATTTATGTTTTATGTTTCTTTTAAAATTATAAGAAAACATGATTATATAATTCCATTTTATGATTCCTTATTTTTACTTATTTTTTATGCCTTTTTTAATTATTTTATTTTATCTAATCCATGTTTTATGCTTTATTTTATGTTTCCTACCTCTTGGGTTTTTTAGCATATCATTATTTTCATGTTATCCCCAGGTTATCCTATGAATATGTCTAGACTAAAAGGATTTTAGGATCTCAAAATTGATGATAAATCAAAAAATGTTTTCTTTAGTCCTATGTTTTTCATGTTTTTGTACCTAGTTATACAAGAAACTAGACATTATGATCCATGGCTTGTAATTTGATGTTTAACAAATATTAAAATCATATAACGATATGTGTTTAATGCATTGGTCACTATAGGATTTGTGAATATTATTTTTTAATTAAATTAAACAACGTTTCTTTTAATGTTCAAAATTTATTTTTATAAACATACAATTCTCAGTGATCTTTTATTTTGTTACCTACAAATTCATTTCGATCCTACCATTGGTATCAGAGGTCAAACTATGTATTAATGATATCCAGTATTGATATCATAATCTTGGAATCGATACAATGAATACATACTATTGGTATTATTACAATGTTTCTATAATAGTGTTACTCTCATTTTGTATTAAATGATATTTACACTATTCTTTTTTTTCTAAGTCTCTTATCTTATTTAAATGGGAATGTTTGTAATATTTTTAATATAAACCTTTTGTTTACTAAACTATTATATACTAACAAATATTATTGGAAAATAAATTTTTGATTATTATTTTAATGATGGATGGATTAAATTATAGTTCTATAGAAAATCTCAATCCATATGAACCACTTATTTTTTATGGTAATGATTATGAGTATTATATAGATATAATGATGTATTTTGTTTTTTTGAAGGTGAAGACTGACGACTCATTTTATTATTATATAAAATACCTCTTTATACTCGGTTGAGGGAGACCCATTACATATCCTGAAGTCCAATGGTTATGTGGTATGAATAAAAGGCTCGAATGCACATTTTTTAGCCCAAAGGTCCCTTCAGTAAATAGTAATACTACAGTACCCAGGCTACTATAGTACCAGCTACAGTACTACCACCGCTACAGTTCCTGGTACAGTGCCTCAACCACTATAGTGTTGTTGCAGCTACAGTTCCACTACTACTACAGTACTACAACAGTGCCCTATTATAGTAATTCTAGTACCAGAAAATTAATCCCTTCTCAAATTTGATATTGGGACTTTTGGAATCCATGGATGATCCTGTACCACGTGTGTACAAGATCATTGGATATAATGAATAATTTTGTGATCAAGAGTAGATTTTAAAAAAATTTATGTACAAAGGATGTAACAAAATTCATCATAAAAATTTACGAAACATTACTAATCATTAAAAGTATGAATATCAATTGAATTACCCGTAATGTAAAATCTTATTATGGTTTACAAAAGGAGATAGATATAGTTAAATTGTTATTATTAATCATCAAATAAAACTTGTATGATGTTATAGATTTATCATTTAAAAATATTTGATTTAATTTATGCTAGAAGAGCTAGGCTTAATGCTGATTACAAAAAAATTGCAATTTTTATAGAGATTCGGTTGAAAAGGTAAATCAATAGATTCTGAAATTTTTTATTTTTTTACATGATATCGGTGAAAGAAGGATTAGAGAATTGAATTATTGATGAAAATATAATTGATCTTATTCCTAATGAGAGGGAATTAAGGGGAGTTGATGATGATGAATGTGGAAATATTACCAATTTAATGTTGAGGATTTTTTGGAACTCCTATACAATATATGAATATAATGAAAAGGGACACTAAGAATGAGAAAAAGAATGATAGAGTTTATATTAATTTGAATTCAAATATGAAGAAAGATATGATTCCTAATAATTATGTTAAATCAATAAATAAAAGGGTTGTTACTCAATAAAATTCAGTTGATTCTAAACATTCTCGGAGTGAGTTGGAAAATCTTACTCATAGAATGAACCAGATTTTAGGAAAAAAATATTTTCAATTTCGCTATTAGAAAATTAATATGGATAAAATTTATAAGAATGATCATAATGTTAAATGTTTTTAATGTAAAAGATCAATACATACAACACCATATTGTTCAATGGTCAAAATGAAATATAAAAAATAAAGACGTTCTAAAAGTAATCATAAAAAGTATTATAAGGAAAATGGAACAAGGTCTTAAAAGATAATGACTCATGGAGTTATACTATATGAGAATATTCTCTTGGTTCTTCAAAAAATGAAAATTCCATGGAGAGTAATATTGGTTTCGATGCATTAATATCTTTTGAAAACCAATGACTTATGGATATGGTACACACTTCTGATTATTTATCAATTATTTATTTGAATAAATACTGTCATACTGAGAATGTTTATATTTATTCCAATGAATAATATTTATTAAAAAGGATAATAATTTACCTTATTATAAATAATTATCAATATTTTCATAATACGTGAAAATTAATATAGTAAACATAATAAGAAACATAAGAAATAAAATAATAGAATAACCAATTTTACAAAAGAAGTATCAAATCATTCAATTGATCCTTCTAAGGAATATTTAGATGTTGATTATATTTCCAAAAACCATGAATCATATAATTATGAGAAGGATAATCCTTATAATTTTTTTTTAAAAATTTTATAATAAAAATGATTTAGAAACATAACTCAATTGTAAAACTATTATTCATGATGATAAGGATTTAGTTGTAAAAGTAATGGCAAGAATTTTATCGTTAATGAATCTTATATAAAACTATAACTATGGTAAGGAAGGTTATTATTAAATGTATAAAAAAATAATCATCATAGAACTAGTAACAAAAAAGGTTATAGAAATTAGAAATTAGTTTTTAGTGATAATTTATTTGTTCATTAAATCTAATTTCTTTTTATATAATGTCAAAGTATAATGATTCGAACATATAACAATACAAAATCATGAATTTCATCAAGAATACATTTACATTCATATTGAAGATATTTTCATGTTTTGATATTTATAGAATTTTGACATAATATATTCATAACATTCAACATTTATATAGAGTGGATACCATAAAAAACATTATTTTATTTTTCCAAAAGATAATACTTTTCAAATAAAACGTGATTTATTTGAAAAATCATCATAAAATTTGACATGGATTCTTCATTTCAATTAAACATACTTATAACCAATAAAAATCATTGAAAAACATTTGATGAGCATAAAAATCATCATAAGGGATATAAAAATAAGTAAATAAAACCTTATCCCATGAATACTTGTAACGTTCGTAATTATTTTCAAAATAACATACTTATCACCCATATAAAATTTCTTTGAAACATGATATTTAAAATTAATATATATAAAATAAATAATATAAAAAAATATCTTGGGGAATTACTTAGTTATATTGTAACCCTCTCTAATACCATATGATTTGTGACCATCACAACTACCATGTAATGTAACCCTCATGGCTACCTTATGGTATAACTATCGTAGCTACCCATGGAGTGGCCAAATGGAAGACCTCCAATATAAACATACCAAATTAATTATGGGTATATGTAGGTCCCCCACATAATTATAAATAGTTCCCAATAACTAAAACATAATCATACTACATGAATAATTTCACAAAAACAGTGCTTTTTAAATTTTCTAAAGCAAAATTTTAAAAGAGTATTCTAAAAGAAAATCCCCACTGAAAATATCATATATATGATTTGAGATAGAATAAATAGGATGAAATATGTATATACATTATAATTACATATAATTATAAATACTATAAACAAAATTCATCACACAAAAAATTTTAATACAACATAAATAATGAAGTAGAATGTCAACCCAAATAATTGAAATCAGGTTACGAATTTCTTTATCTTGGGTTGGTCTTACGTAATAATTGATTAAAACTCATTTATAATGGTCAAAAGAGTTTCATTAACATCTTAAATAAAAATATTATGTTTTTAATACCTTATATGATCACTTTATAACATCATTTCATGCATATAATTATTAGTATTTTTGTTCCTTACATTGTTTTGGGTGCGTTCTTTAGATGATTTACATGGAAAGTTTGTATATGATTTTCATGTTGTTTGGAAATAAAATTCCAGAAGTCGAATGAAATGGTATTAATATTATTCAATAATATATAATGACAACATAATTATTATTTTTTAAATATGATGATGGATCATTAGATTAAACATTAATGATATTTTTTAGATCATTTTTTGTGGTTCTTCGATAATCATGAACTTCTTTCATTATATAATTTAATGTAATCCATATAAGTTAATTAAATAACATAAAATATGTTAAATCATACACATTATATTTCGTTTCATCGATTTAAAGGTTTTTTGATCATATTTGAAGGAAGTGATGGAAATTGGAAACACATCATCCAGAATTTTGGTAAAGTTGCACATCATAGATGGTGTTTTTATTCTTAGAATAAGAGGGAGATGATAAGAATAAAGATGATGAATTTTTTAAATAAACATTATAAAAAATAAAAAATATATTATTATTAATATTTCATACCTTGGAGATAACTAGAGGGGATGAGATTATAATAAACAGAATTAATTAGAAAAAAAACACATGAAAAAGGAAGAGGATTCATACCTCTTGATCTGTTCTCCTTGAATTCCTATTTAAGGCTTTTAATTTTGGACTTTTAGAGAGACCAATAGGTCTTCAATGTGTGAAAAAACCTCTTGCATGGTATTTGGTAGAACATGGATAATTATCAAGTCTTGAGATTTGTGAGAGAAAGAGGGACATGAGGGTGGTATTTATAGTGTAGGAGATGACCGATTTTACATTATTTTAATAATTATTTTAATTGTTTTTACCAAGACTATGAATTTTTTTGTGTCAAATGTCACTAGATTTTAATAAATGGATTTGAGTTCAATCCAAGTGGGCATACATCAACCTTTCATTACATATGACCCAGTAAAACAATTATTTAGTATTTTTCATAATTTTTCATATTTTTCTATTCATAAAAAAATCAATAATTCACAAAAATTCCCAAAAATTCTCTCTAACCAAATTTTTAGGTTTATAATTATAAAAATAAACAATATTATTTTAAAATAAATTTATAATTATTATTTATTTATTTTATAAATTAAATCACAATTTATTAAAAAATATAAATTTAAAATCTATATCAAATGATCTAACACCTTGAAAATTTACATAACGTCTCATTATATTATAAATTTTTTTTAAAAATATAATATGATTTTCTATTCATAAGGGTCTTATTACTATTCATAATGGTACTTTACTATTCACCAAAAAAATAAGTTGGTTCTATCACACTCAAAATAACTTAATGATCATAACCGTAGATGATAGTTTTTTGAAATTCAAATCCTAGAAGAGACAAAATTATATTTAATGGATAATTATAACTATATAATTAAGACAATGATTCCTGAATGTAAATTTTATTTTTCAAAATAGTGGGTTGTAACATTATCCCCACCTTCGAGAAATTGTTACCTCATAATTATATTTACTTATTAAATAAGAAAGGGTACCATTCCCTCATTGAATTATTAGACTTCTATGTTGCTTCATCAAACATGTGTTTTTCCAGAAATCCATTTCCTAGTGGATTAGCTTATTCTACAATACTTTTTCCCTTCATTCGAGAATAAAAACCAATTTCTCTTCATAATAATGGTTCTCCTATAGTTGAACTACTTCTAGAATCATGACATTTGATGATTTTGACACATACTTTCTCAACATCAAAACACAAAAATCATGGTGTAGCTGAGATAAACTTAGGTGGGAAGCATCTTGGTAGAAGAATGATCAAAATTTATCAGGTATTTGATAGGGTCAAATGAACCATAGACATAGCTTTCATTTCATACCAAAATTCATAACACTTTTCTATGGAGATATTATAAGAAAAACATGACCACCTAGCTCAAAAGAAAATTCTGTCCCCCTATTGTTTGTATAAATTTTTTACCTACTCTAAGCTATCCTCATTTGTTGCTGGATCATCTTATCTTGGTTAGCCACTTCATCTAATAATTTTGATCCCATCAATTCCCTGTCCCGAACTTCATATAAAAAATAAGTAGTTCGCCACCACTTTTTATACAATGCTTCAAAAGGTTCTATCTGTATACTAAAATGAAAACTGTTATTATAAGAAAAATAAACTAAAGAATGATGTAGATCCAAATGTCATTGGTAGTCCATTTGAAAATATCAAAAAAATCCTCCAAATTCAGAATCATTCATTCTAACATCCCATATGATAGAGGATTAAAATATGTATAGAAATTTATTTTTATGCCCATAGAATTCTAATGAACCTTCAAAAAGATTGAAGTGAACAGGATATCCATGTCAAAGACAATTGAAAGATTCACACCATGTAACCTGAAAATCTATTTGGGGTTTAATTGATAAATATGATCCAAATTCCTTGTATATCGAATAGGGAGAAAATGTATAGATTTAGTTATTCATTCAATAATAACCCATATTTCATTGTTATCTCGAGAACTCTTTGCATGGACCATAAAAAGCCCATAGATATATTCTCTCATTTCAACTATGGCACTCGGAATGGTTGAAACATCCCTTTCGGTAACTACTTCTATAATTTATCGTGTTGACATGTAAATCATTTCATAGTAAAATTTGCAACATTTGTTTTCATTCCATCCCACCAGTAATACTCATGAGGTTCTCTGTACATCTTTATACAGCTTAAATGAACCAAAAATGGAGAAATATAAGATTAAAAAAACAAATATTTCATTAACTGGTAATCACAAGGCACAAAAAATATTTTTCAAAATCTCAACACTCAATCTCTATCAATGTTAAATTTTAGAAAATTGTGAATTTTAAAAAATTATACCATTTTAAATAGCTTCTGATTTTCCTTATCTGCTTAATTAATTCTGTCTAATAATGATAACATCATTGAAACCTAAAACAAAATAATTATAGTTCCTAATCCAAAAACATAAAATCAAAAATGCATCAAACAATAAATAAATTGATCATGTTTAAAATATAACATGGTTAATGATGCATGATTTTTTCAACCCGAGGCATCCACCACTTTGTTTTCTTTTCATGGATTGTAATTGATTATTCAATTATAATCCTTTATCAGTTCAACCCATCTTCTATGCCTCATGTTTAATTCCTTATGTGTGAATATATAGAATATAATTTTATGGAAAATATTTATTTGACATTTGGATCCGTATAAATTACTTTTCTAAATTTTAAATGAAAAAACTAGAATATATAATTACAAATCATGTGTGGGATAATATAACTCATGAGTTTTAAATTGTCTTTAACCATAAAAAATTAACTGATCATTGTGCATCAAAAAACAACCATGTCCCATTAAAAATCATCACTATATATGAAACACACAACATTTCGGGAAGGTAAGGGGAAAACAAGAGCATTTAAAAATTCTTAATTAGTTTCTGAAAAAAATAAACACATTCTTATATCAAAAAAAATCTAACCCCTTTTTTCATTAACATAGTTAGAGGGATAGACTACAGTGAAATGTTAAAAACAAAATAATGGTAATAACATGGTAATCCAAGAAAAATATGAATCTAAAAAACAATTATAGTTATTTCCCATTCATCTATCACTTTTGTTTTGGTAGGATAAATTATTGTTCCATCCTTATTTATAATGTTCCCAAGAAAAGAAATCGGTTGCAACCAAAAAACACACTTTATGAATAGTCCATATAGTTTCTTTTCATATATGGTTTTCAAAAGAACCCTCGTATGTATATCATGAAGCTCACTGCTTTTAGAAAAAAATAGAATGTCATTAATAAAAACAACTATGAATTTATGCAAGAACTCAAAAAATATTCAATTCATAAGATCTTTGAATAAAATAGTTGAATTAGTAAACCCAAACGACATATAAAAATTCATAATTCTAATATCTAGTATGAAAAGCTATTATTGGGTTGTGATCCTCTATCACCTTCAGCTGATGGTATCCAGAACTGAAGATAATATTGGAAAATTACTGAGCTCTTAGGAGCTAATCAAACAAGTCATCGATACGTGGAAAATGATACTAGTTTTTAATTGTGATTATATTCATGATTCTAGAATCAATGAAAATTCGCATGTAACCATCTTTTTTTAAACAAAATAATAGGATTACCCCATGATGAAGTGATCTGGTGAATGAAGCCTTTTTCAAGAAACCTCTATAACTGATTTTTCAATTCAATAAGCTCCACTTGAGCAAGTAGATATGGGTGTTTTGATATTGATATAACAACATGAACTAATTAAATTATGAATTCAGCTTCTTGATAGGGAATAACACTTGGTAACTCATCAGGAAACACAATAGGTTATTCAATTACCACTACCATATAATTAATCTGAATAGTTCCTAGATTTTCTACAATATGAGAAAGATAACTTTTATTTCCATATTTCTACAATTTATCCTCTTCCTAGTATGTTATCAATTTTTTGTATTTGTTCTAGAATAAAAACTGAATGTCTTTATAAGAAAAAAAATTCTTCAGCTCTACTGTCAATATTAGCATGATAAACAGAATTCAAATTCATTCTCCGAATGACATTAAACATTACTAAGGGAAAAAACAATAGGGTTTGAATGGAAATTCTTTCCACAGACCACAATAGAATTTTAATTGTTGTTCATCTTTTCTATAATTTTTCTGTCTGATGTTTCAAAAATAATTTCTAATCTCATTTATTAAGGGTATATTTCCAATTTACCAGAAAATTTCTCAGAAAGAAAGGAATGTGTAGACCCTGTATCAAACAAAACATAGTCAAAACTTGAGTGAACATACAAGGCACCTTATAAAACATCATTGGATGGTCTGACGTCTACTGATGTAGTCTCAAAGGATATCACTATACCTTTCATCTTATTTTTTGGATTTTTTCCATCATCTGGATCTCTCTTTGGGCCAAAATTTGCATAATGACCCATCTCACAAAATTTAAAACACATTACAGTTTTCTTATCAAGAATAGACATAGGATCGTTTAATTACAATATCAGACCATATGTAGGAACATACCACATAAAAAAATCCAATTTTTTGTATGTTATTCCCCAAGGTTCTTTTTTCCACACCTTTCACGTACGGGAAAATGGAATTTTTCACTATAACATTTCATTGAACGATTTTTAACCATCACATTCCATCTGGACCACTTATTCTATTAGTTGACATAGTTCACATGATCATCAGAAAACTCCATATCTATCCTTTGAACGCATCATCCAACTTTCTCATAACTTTTAAATTCATGAGATTTCAGTGCACTTTGATACCTTGGCTCCAATCCAAAGTAAAAGCAGTTGATTTTGAATCAAGATCCTCAATATGATTTGGAACATACCTCCCTAGTTTAGTGAAGTTTCCTTCATGTAAATCCACTGAATATTCATCATTTATCATTAATTTAATTAATTTATTCTCCATCGTATGTCACAACACCTTAGGAAATTATTTTTCATGGAAAAGACTTCTAAATTCATCCAAATATAAGGCATAGATTTTCTCTATATCCTTGATATTCATGAACAATGACCCCTAATGATCAGCTTCATCATCAAATTGATTAATTGAAAGACATAAAATTTGATTATATAAACATCTCGTATCATCGAATTTCATTTCAAGGGATATAATCCATACTTTATCCGCAACTCAGTCCAAATATCCATTAAATATAGGAGGTTGTTATCTCATTAAATGTTCCAATATCATCATGTTTTGTTGTGGTACCTTTATTTGTTCTATTAAATAGATTCCACCACCATTTACTTCATATGATATCTGATCCATTACTATCACAAACTACTCAGTTCCAATCCCCACTATTCCAGGCTATAGATTTGGTAGGATATCATTCTGTTATTGCCTCTCTTCTTTAGCTTCCCTATTTCTTCTATGATAAACTATTCTGAAAATTCATGTATTAGTCAAAGAAACATGGTAGTGTTTAAATTCTATATCATTTCATATTAACCATAAATTAAAAATCATTTATGGTATTTTATTAGCATAATCCAAATACTAAATGTTATCTAAACTATCCTATGATACCAACTATAATGAAAAAACCTTATAATATTACATAATCCTGAATTTTTTCAAGAATTCACTTCCACTACTATTGAGGATCCTTTATAATTAAGATATTTAGAGAAAATTTACATAATATATTCATAACATTCTATGTTTATATAGATTTGATACCATAAAAGGTGTATTTAATTCTTCCAAATTATAAATCTATTCAAATAAAAAAATGATTTCATTAACAAATATTCAGAACATTTAACATGGATTCCTAATTTTTCTTAAACAACCATATAAGATATGAAAACCATTCCAAAAACTGGGATGATCAAAAAAATTCATTATATAGTATACGAATAAGAAATGAAAACATTAGTCCACGATTACATGTAACATATGAAATCATTTCCAAAAAGACACACTTGTCACCCATATAAAATTACATTTTGAAACATGAGAATCAAAAAAACATATAGAAAATAAATTGAAAAAGAAAGGTATATAGGGGAATTAATTAATTATATTGGAACCCTCCCTTCTACCTTATGATTTGTAACCCTCATGACTACCTTACATTGTAACCCTCATGACTACATTATCATGTATCCATCAAAGCTACAGAAGGAGAAACCATACGGATGAACTAAAAAATACACTTACCCAATATATTATAGTTATATATATGTCCCACCATTAATCATGAACAATTCCTTGGAACCATAACATAATCAAACAATATGAAAAATTTAACAAAAAAATTTCTCTGGAATATAGTAAAACAATATTTTAAAATGGTATTTTAAAAGAAAACACCCCTTGAGAATATCATATAATTCAAGTGAGACACAATATAGTGGAAGGAATATCTATTTACACTATAAATAAACATAACTAAACATAATATAAACAAAATTCATCAAATAAATTTTTTTAACACCACATAAATAATGACGTAGAAGGTTAACCCAATGAATGGAAATATTATTAAAAAATCATTACCTCAGGTTTATCTTACATAAAACTTATTTAGACCTCCTATATAACTATTAAAATAGGTTCAATAATATATTATAGATAATTTTCATGTTTATAATACCTTATATGATAATTTTATAACATCATTTCAGATATTAATTGAAATTATTTTGTTCTTTCCATTGTTTTGGGTGCGTTCATTACATGATTTCTATAGCTAGTTTGTATTTGATTTTCTTATCATAAGGAAATGAAATTACAGAATTAGAATTAAATGGTATTCATCTATTTAAAAAATATATAATGATATCATAAATCATTTTATTATCAAATATGATGACGGATCACTATATAGAACATTAATGACATTTTCTATATCATTTTTCGGATGTTCCTTGATAATTATGAACTTTTTTCATTATATAATTTAATTTCATCAATATATGTTCATTATAGAACATAAAATAGGTTAAATAACAAAATTTTAATTAAGTTTCAACCATTAAAAATGATTTATGATCTTATTTGAAGTATGTGATGGAAATTTGAAACACATAGTCCCTGATTTTGGTAAATCGACACATCATAGACGATGTTTTTGATTTTACAATGAGGTGGAGAGGAGAGGAAGAAATGTGATGAATGTTTCAATGAACATGATAAAATAATGAATAAAAAATATTCTTGGAGACTTCATACCTCTTGGATATGTTTAGGGTAAGAGAGTAGAAGAATCAAAAGTAATTGGAAAGAAAACACATGAAAACGAAACATTATTCTTAACTCTTGATCTATTCTTGTTAAGATCTTCCTTTTGGAATTTTATTTTAGCCTTTTAGTGAGATCATAATGTCTTTTATGTGTGTAATATCCTTGGGGAGGGTATTTTATATAACATAGGAATTTCTCAAGTCTTGAAAGGTGTTAGAGTAAGAGGGGAATGAGGGTGCTATTTATTGTGGAGGAGAGGAGGATGTTTACATGATTTTAATCATTATTATAATATTCTTTCTCCGAATATGAATAGTAATGATTCACATGACCAAAAGAGTAATAATTTATTCTTTTTTTGAACCATGTTGGATTACATCTGCCTTGCATCTCTAATGATGTAGTAAAACCAGTATTTTTCATTTATCATATTTTACTATTATTCCAAAATTCAATAATTTTAGAAAATCTCTAAAAATCGCCCAATCCATTTTCCGACATGTAAAATTCAAAATGAACTCCATTTTTTGAAAATAAATTTCAAAATATTATTATTTTTATTTTTATATAAAATCAAAATTTACTAAAAAAATATAAATCCTTAACTCATATTTAACCCCTTGAAAAATTAATCAACATCACATTATCTTATAACCTTATAAAAATAATTGTATTAATATAACTGAGTATTCATAATGTTTATATTTCTATTCATATAAATATTCATAAGGGTATGTTCCTATTCAACAAAAAAACAAGTTGGTAATATCAGAATCTAAAGAACATACTGATCAGAATCGTAGATGACCTTTTTTGAAATTCAAATCATAGAAGAAAAAAATTAATATTAATGGCACTTTATAACTATCTACTTAAAAAGGTATCATGATTATCAGTTTATTTTTCGAAAACTATGGTGTGATACACAATATGGTGTTCATTGGGAAAAAATGTACCATAAATAAAACTCAATAATTATTATTTCACAAAGAAAATTTTTCAAAAAAAATGTTGATTCAAAATATTTTATTTACAGAGATTTTTAGACACATTAATGTTCAGGTTCTGAATGTCTAATTGTATTTTAAAGAAAACAGAAGAAGTACCAAATATTAGAATACATGGTACTTGGATATTGGATGTTCTCAGCATATAACTGGTAACAATGAGTTCATTGAAAAGTTTATTTACATAAAATGTGGAAATGTTAAATTCAAATATAATGCTAAAGTAAATATTGTTGTTATAGGTAACATTGTTCTTCTTGAAATTTATTTAATTGAAATATTTTAATTTGAAAAAAAATTTATGAATTTTTTTTAAGAATAATCTAATTATCTGATAAAGGATACCTTATGTATTTTATTAATGATAATAGTGTAGTACACAATTCCATTGATTAATTCATTATTTTTGGACATCATATTGAGAAATTTTAAAATCTAAACATGGAAGACCATATGAGCCAGTAATTACCTTTCCTTGGTTGAATTG
Source organism: Viscum album (assembly GCA_963277665.1). NCBI lineage: Eukaryota > Viridiplantae > Streptophyta > Magnoliopsida > Santalales > Viscaceae > Viscum > Viscum album. Next base: position 1,346,584,672 of record OY728164.1, read on the forward strand.
AATATTAATAATTATTATGGAATATAATTTTGGGACACGATAACCATATAAACTTATGTAATGGGACTATGAAAATTTTGAATAAGGATCTTATAGAACATATATTTGATCCATTAAAAGATTGTAAACATTGTTATTATAGCACATAATACATGTCTTGTGGAAAATCTACTTGTGATGTCTCAACTTATGATACTTTACAATTAATTCACATTGATGTTTTTGGTCATACATCAAATAGAAGTATTTGTTGAAAATACTTATTTTTTTGTTGATGATTAGAAGAGAAATATTTGGGTTTATTTTCTATCAATGAAATCATAATCCATTTTTATTAAAAAACATTTTGAGGAAATGATAAAAACATGATAAAGCATCTTGTGATAAAAATTCATAGTGATCTTGGTGGATAATATTTTAATTATGATTTTGAAACTTTTTGTCATAAGAATTAATGTACAATAAAATATCATCTCTAATAACTCCTATGTAAAATTGTGTTATTAGAATAATAAATAGTATTCATCAAGAATGAAATCGAACCCTGATGTGTGGATACTCAATTGATAATCATTTTTTGGATGATTTATTTAGTACTGCTTGTAATTCAATAAATAGAATTTTAACTCATACCATTATTAATAAAACTCATTATGAGTTATGGATAGGCTGAAAATCAAAATTTTATTACATTAACATATTTCAATGAAATTTATTCATATTGAATACGAATGATAATTTACCCAAATTTTCTATGAAATCCAACAATGGTATATTATTAAGATATTTACTACTTATAATGCATATATGCTTTCCAATAAAAAATGTTGTTCTATTGAGGAGAAATTATATGGTAAATTTGATGAAACATATCCTTTTTAAATTACCATATCCAACATCCTCATATGTATTTTCTAATTCTTATTTTCATCAATTGATAGAAGATTACACTATTTTTTAAAGTCTAAAAGAATTTGTTTTTGATGTATTTGAACAATATTATTTTATAGAATTTATTGATAAATTGGTTTTACAAAACCCATGTCAGTTGATTCTCTGGAATAATATTAGTAATAATATATTTAGTGATTTTATTCAACCAATTAGGAAAAGAAGCTCCGTAATAAATGATGTAGAATATCTATCCCTTATTTCCCAATTTAAACATAAAAATTATAAATAATATTTAGGTGATGGGGATTAGATTATATAAATTTATGATGAATGTAATGATTTGGAAATAAAAAAATTATAGTGGATGGCTAAATAACTAATGAATCATTTTTAATTGGTGTAAAATTGGCTTTCGAAAAAAAAATCGATGAAAATATAAATATCATTATAAATAATAAATAGTTTTTGAATAAGATTTTACTAAATAATAGTGAATATATTATGATGAAACCTAAGAACCAGTACCTAGAAATAAATATATTCTTATTCTATTAGCCTTTTCGGTGTTCATTAATTTTAAAAAAATATCAAATGGATGCAAAATATTATTTCAATAATGCATAAGTACAAGAAGATGTGTTAGTTGAAAAGCACATAAATTTTTATATAAAAAACCATCCTGAATACATTTATAAACATTCACATGATTAATATAGTCTAAGAGAATACCCATAGCTTGGTATAAAAATATAACATGATTTGGGTTGCAAAATAATTATATTAAGGGAATAGATTATCCTATCCTTTTTATAGATAGAGTAAGTGAAAAAATTATATTTTTTAAAATATATGTTGATGACATTATATTATAATCAACTAAGAAATATATAACAATTATTTATGAAATTTGAGTTTGAAATGAGTATAATGGTTGAGTTTACAGTTTCTCATGGTTTACAATTTTATAAAAAACAATAATGAAATTATATATCTCAATAAAAGTATATAAAATATCATAATAAAATGCATGGATACAAAAAAACATTAATAATTAATACTCTAATCAGTAACTAAAAAGAAGTTTATGTTGATGAAGCTGGGAATCGAGTTGATCAAACAAATTTTAGAGATATTTCATGAAATCTACTATACTTAATAGCTTGTCATCCAGACTTAATGTTTCCTTTTTTTATGAAATATATCAAAAAATATAAATGAATCTTATTTATATGATGTTAAAAAAATTATCTAAATGGAACCAATGATTTAGGAAATTTTTACTCTTTTAGAATTGTATTTGAATTAAACATATTTTTGAATGCTGAATTTTTTGGTTGTATAAAGGAAAAAATATGTAAATATGGAACATATAATTTTTTTAGAGAATATTTATTTTCTTGCTAATATTAGTAACTTCACTTAGTATAAAATTCCACAACTAAAGACCAATATATAGAAGTTGGATGACATTTTTCTAAATTGTTTTGGATGATACACACACTCACTGAATATGACATGGGTTTTTTTAGAAATAATATACATTGTGAAAACGGAAGTACAATTTCACTTATTTTAAACCCCACACATCACACTCATTAAAAACACATAGATATTATACATCACATTCATATGGATCACACACATAAAAAAGATATATAATTAGAATTAGTTTGAATGCTTTAACAACATTCTGGTATCTTTACGAAACCTTTACCTTATGATAGATTTGAATAAGTGAAAATGAATATTTGAATACTTAATGTAATGTAATTATTTATATCTATAACTTTCTAAGAAAAATATTTACCTTATGTTATTCTTTTTCTTAAGGGCGTTGTATATGATTGGTTATCAGAAAATTTTTAGTCATTCAATGTTTTAATTATTAATTTTTTTTTCATAATATGTCTTCTAGACTTGAGTTTTTTTAAAAATAGGATTTAAAATTTTAAATTTTTAAATTTTTTAGATTTTAAATTTCATCGTATTTAAATTTCAAATAATATTTAAAATAACATTCGAAATTTATTTTCTAATTAGATATAGAAAAATAATCAAATTCTACTTTTCAACCGGATTTGGAAAATATGTCATATCTATTTTTATTTTCTCATGTTTTTGTGTATTCATTTGAAAATTTTATTGATAATAAATTTATCATATCCAACGATTTCATTCATATATATTAATATATATTATAAAAAATAAGAAAATGTTATCAAATTAATATTTCCACTCCGAATGTTAATTTTCATTATATTAATATTTAAATTACATTACATTCTAATTATTTTGATTCTTGATTGTTGTTATTCATAATGTTTTTTTCCAAAATTACTTTACATTACAAATAATAATCACCCAATACTATAAAAGTTTCATAAAACATTAATAGTTTTATTTCTTTTTTAAAATTAAGTATCCAGATATAATCTGAACCATCAAATCAGGTAGATTAAATACTGATCGTTAGAACTATTTTAATGATGATACTTTTCTCAAATTATCCTATAAAATTATGGAACACCCACGTGTCCAACATCAATTTTCTCTAATTTCAATCCATAATGTGTTTCCTAATTGGAGACTCCAATTTTTATTATCGGCATACTAGGATATTCCAAATAAATTAAAAATATGATGGAACCAAAAATATATTAGAAAACATGGTTTCACTTTCATGAAATTTTAGTTTCCTAATACTTTGATGAAAAGTATGATTCATTATTTAAAACAATGATAAAATTTCAACGATGTGAATCATTTTTTATATAACATCTAGACACAAACTATGACTTATTCTATCTTTATTTATTTATTGATTACTATTATTCAATTATGTTTTAAAAGTATGATGGAATAGTTATGTTTTTATTTCATATTTTTGACAAAAAATTATGAGATGTCTCTCAAAGAATCTTCCAGTTATCTTGGTGTCTTAGATGATGTATATATATTTTTCTTATCTCACAAGATACCATATTTTAAAGGTACATTTGAAAAAATAGAGTTGAAAAGGCTTTCATTAAAATAGATTATGATCCCAAAAAAGTCACTAATAGAGTCCTACATCATAGAGTTTTATCAACTTCGATTGGAGGCCTACTCATTATGAGAAAGGGTGATAGAGATACATTCAATGTATATGAAGTTTTCATTTTAGATTGTCTTTTGACTTTTATAAAGATAAATCTCACTGGTTCCATTTGTATGAATATAAAAAATATCAAGTCGAATTCAATCATTTCTCATTTATATGTTTTGTAGGATTGACTAGTAAGATGATTTAAAGGAGCCAAATACATTTCAATATTGCAATGAAATACGAACCTATCTGGGAAATGTTAATGTTTATCAGTTAAGATATATTTATTTTAACGATGTTTTTTTAATCTGAATCCATACTATTTATGAAGAATAATCAGGTTTTTCCCTCAGAGGAAGATCCTTCTTCAGGAAATAAAAAATAGAAAGGTGTAAGAAATACAAATTGTAAATATCATCATATTAAGAATGAAAATAATCAAAAGAGGGTCCCAGATAAAGTATCTTATGAATGGAAAATTAATAAATTTGAATGAAAATAGGAGACACCCAATTTATATTTGAACAAACTAAAGCACTTGAATTAATATTTAATAGTGATGATCTATTAGAAAATTAGAAAATTGGAATGTATAGAAAGAAAAGGCAGTATAATGGAACTCTAGTTGAGAGTTGATGAAAAGTGACATATATGGTTCCATAAAAACTATTCTACCAACACCTGATTATTTTTAAGTTTTAAAACAAAAATCATTATTCCATGATGATCCCACCTCTATCTAAAACAACTGAAAATATGTTTGTGTGGTTCATCATTTAATTCATGCTGGAATATACAATTTTTTAATGGATTCAAAATTTTTTAAAGAGTTTATTATAGTTATAGAGAAATGTGATGAAGGTGTTGTATAAAAATTATAGATTAATATTAAGGATAACAAGTTTAATATGGAGAAGAATGAAAATTTGATGAGGAAGAAGAAGAAGAAAGTGAATATTGAGAAAACGGTGTTGAAGGTATGAAGAATAAAAAAACCGAGTAAATAAAATAGGATAATCATTTTGACAAGGTTTCATTATATAATTCATAAGATTCATTAAGTCAATTGTCTTCCTCATGAAACAGTAATGTGGTGTATGTGATTTAAATGAAACAATAATCACCATTGATTTAGAAAATTGTATCTTCATCTATTTGGGATGAAAAAAAATTAAAATAAACATTATAAAGAAAGTAAAAAAGGATGATATTGAGGAAATTGTAATTTTTTATGGGAAGAATGAAGAAAATAGAGTTTAGAAACTAGATTCAAAGGTAATATTTTTTTTGTAAAATTAAATATTGTAACCAATAAAATATTCATTAAATAATAATCTGACTCCATAGATATGATTACTTTTCAAGGTATTCATTTCACATATCATTCATTAAGCATAATAGATAAATATAATTCATAATTTCAATCAATAAAAACTAATGTTGATTTGGTTGTGTAAAACCAATAAAATGAATTGGATATAGTGAAATCTTTTATAGATAGGATAATATGTTTTGAACATCATTTCATGGTTTTTAATGAATTTTCTGAATCACACATAAAGAGATGTAATAACATTATCAAAATATCTCATGGTGTTGATGAAGACATAAAAATTCATGGTGAAAATGATGGAATATTCAATAATTCAATGGATAAAAAAGATATTTCATTAAATAGTCTAAAAAGAGATATGGAAGACACGAAAATGTATCCTGAATCATTCCTAAGTGGTTTTCAGAAAGAGAATAAGTATATCTATGATTTACAAGCATAATTTTTTTGGTAAAATATATTTATAGATTTAAATTCAAATAGATGAAATTATATCTTTAAAGAGTTAAGATAATGTTTTCTCAAAATTAGTCATATCCAATGATGATCATAATAAAAATTCAGAATAAATGCTTATGTATTAAAAAGAAGAGCAAGAATTAAGATGATGAAAGAATTCATATCTAGATATAACTTATTCAAGATCTAGAAAAAAAAGAAAAGTCCAAAGATGAGATAATGTAAAAGCTCAAAGAATAAAAAAAAGGAATTCAAAAATTTTAAAACAATATTCACATTCATTATTCCATTGAAGAAAGATTTAGTTTCATAAAAATTATTGTTATATTGTTATTTTTTTTAAATTTAAATTATAGAAATCTTCATTTATATTCAAATTGAATGAATGTTATAGAATTCTTTTTCTTTAATATTCATTGATTTATGTTTAGATTATCATGTAATTTATTCTTATGTTTATATTTTGTGTACCCTTCTAAGGATTGAAAAATGAATTTTCCCTATAACATTTTGAAAATTACAAAGGGGTGGAAATTTTTACAAAGAGGTATCATTCCATGGTAATAGGGATATTATTTAAGAAGAGGGTATAATTAATTATTAATGAATAGAATATGATCCTTATGGGATTCCTATCCTAAGGGGAAGTTAGTCGTATTCACTATCATATTCAAAAGAGTCAATAAATTCAAGGGGAGATAAGTATAAATGTTTATTTTTAAGTAAGATTGTTCTTACAAGGAATTTTATAAGTTTTTTCTTATTTTATGTTTTACCGTTGTATTTTTTAATTTTCCAAATTTGTATGGTTGTTATTTAAAAAATCTATTTATGACATTTCCATTCCATTTGTTTGGGTTATAAAAAACTAATTTTATAAAAAACAATATCTAATAATTTTAATTCCAAAGTATTTTTACATATTTTATAGAAAAAAATATTCTTAGAACATAATTTTTTATAGTTTTTTGGTATTCAAGAAAAAAAATACTCTAATATGATTATTAAAATCAACGTGGATCCCTGAATAATAAGATTTAATGAAACTAAAAACAATTGGATTCACATCCATATATTTTATCATAATAACATATATAATTAAATCAATGAGATTAACAAATGTTTTAGTCTTGAATTTTAAAAACTATTTTGTTATATTGGAATATTTTACTATCAACACTCTAATGGTATAATTTTTAAATGGTATTGTTCATTCTGTTATTTTATGACTAATTTAGTGATATTATTCAAAACTGTTGTAATAAATTTGACCATTATAGATCAAGGTGACTGTTTGTGGGAATACCTAAAAATATTTGGTCCTTATAAGTGTTTTAGATTTTGGTTGATATCCTTTTTCATGTGCATATTTGATATGGTTTTTCTATTGTTTTTAAAATGTGTAAAAACATAAATAGTTTGTTCCTAGACTATTATATTTCTTTATAGAAAGTCTGTTTTTTAGGAATTCTTTGTCAGATTGTATCCTTAAGAATCAGTTATATTTCTTCATATGATTATGATGATGAAATTATATTGATATAAAGAGATAAAATCTTATCACCTTCAAGATAATGAACTTGTGGGGATAAAAATACAAATTTGGTCATCATATCAATGGTTTACAAACATAGACAGATAATAAATCTGATATTCGCATCAACGTTTTTTTGGAGATAGCCATATGGAAGTCGACCATCATATCAAGGTCATTCATTAGTAAGAGGATGAAATGGTTTTTATGTATAAAACAAAGGAACATTATCATAGGATACTATGTAATCTTATATTTGGCTTGAATTAATTATATTCAACTGAATTACATATGTCATTGAAAGTCTGTTATATTCCACTATAAATTAATATAAAGGTATATTTTGTATTTATATTTTTTTAAATTTAATTTATTGTAATATATTTAATTTCTATTAATTTATATTTCTATGAATACGATTCTATATGTTTTAAGACAAAATCCACAATTAATGTATTCCCCTAACAATTTTTAATCATTTTGATTAAGAGTTTTTTATATTCCTTTCTATTGTGAATAATAATAGTTCACTTAATTAATATTATTATATTAAATGGAATAAAAATGTGTATTACATATTAGAATCTACATGATTATGATACGATTATCATCAGACCCAAGGGACATGTTTGATCACAATTTAAATACTTAAAAAGTTTAATTAATATTATTTGAATATTTTTTAAAAAAATTCTTTTAATCATAAAAATGAATGTTTTTAACGTAAAATTAACCACCTCACTTATATAATTTGGATATATGCATATTCAATTTTATCTTACTATATTGACTTTTATTTATTAACACTTTATATTCTTATTTCTAATTAATATTAACATAAATTACAGTTAATATATAATTCAGTTATAAAATATATTATACATTCATCAAAAAAATATACATGTTTTCTATATATAAGAATACAAATCACATAATAATTTATCTTATGGAAAAATATATTTTAATGAATAAAATTATCTTTTTCAATAACAATCAATTGAAATAAATTTTATCAATGAAAAATTGTTAAAAATGTATTTTCGTTCAAAATTTATCTAAAAATGTCTTTATTTAGAATTATTTAATAAAATTAAATAGTTTTTCTATAATGATCACATTACATAGATAATATTTTCATTAAAAATTTATTGTAGTTTCATCCTATATTGTTTTTTTATGTGAAAACATTTAATCAAAATTAGTATTTATAATAGGAGAATCAAATATTGAAAGTGAGGTGTTGAAAATTATTACACCAAAAAAAATTCATCCCTGTGATTTATATTATTTCTCATTAATGAAAATAGTTGTTCATTTTTATAAGATGGAAAACCCCCAAGATATAATTATTATTGAAATATAAGCCCTATCAACAGCAATAAGAACAAAAAAAATTTGGAATCGGTAATTGGAATTTCATTATTATTGAGATTCATTCTAAGAGTTTTAGAGAAGAGTTCCATGTTAATTGGTGTCATGAAAAAAAATAATATAGTATTCTACCAACAAGATTTCATAATCATCCATGAATTTATCAAATAACATGTGTTAGTATGAAATGTTATATTCTTATTTTATCAATTTCTTTTACTTAAATATAGTGAGAATAAATCTATTTCCAAATTTCACATTTAATACATATAATATAATATTAATAATATTTTCATGATGAAAATTCCCAAAAACACAATATTTCGATATAATAATCATGAAATAATATTTTTTTCAAGAAAATTAGATACCAAATCATTTGGGGGATGGGTGGTTTAATATAATTAAAAAAATCCAAGATATAAATGATTTCATAGGATCCAACACTATTAGTTGATCCCCCACTATAGAGTGTAGCATAACTAGACATTAATTATCAGGATCCAAAATGATAATTTCAATGGTGTTAGCCCAATATTATTCCTATTTCAAAGTGTTAAATATTTCTCATTATATTTATTTCCTATTGGATTATGGAATTTACTATGATAGTTCCCAATTTGAAAACTTTCAAGACATTGAATGATTACTAGAAGCATAGGATAAAAATTATTTTCAATCGCATTATTATTAAAAACATAATTTCTATGGTAAATTAGTTTATCTGTTCCCCCTATTTCAATATATAAAACATCTTATAGTCACACAGAGTCATAAAATGATGTTCTTCATTTCCTATTCAAGAAATTTTATAAATTAATTCATATTTACGTAATTTTACTTATCCCTAGAACCACCATTAATCTTAATTACACTATTACTTGGTGTTTCTAGGAATTAATCTTGGTTTATATATTGACTCACTTTTCATTTTAGTTGGTTATGAATAATCATATAGTTATCTACTACAACTCATCACTCATATATTTTCTCACTAGTATACTCACCGCATTATCTGTAAATTCAATTGGAAACACAGTTCCTGTATTATTCTATAATTACTTGACTAATTATAGGATGATATATTTAATTAAATTAACATATAATAAAAATTAAAACCATAAAATAAAAATAAATAACTCATTAATAATTTTGGTAACCAATGATAACAATACCACATATACACTAGATTGTATTCATTTTAAAAATCTTGTTCTATTCCCCACAACATCCATCAGGATATTTCATAATGGATATAATGTGTCTGTGAAAAAACCAATGAATATCCCATAGTAGTGTAAAGTAAGTTTCACATTTATTCTTCAATATTATGAACTAATAGAAAACCATGTTAATAATCGGCTAAAATTTTCCAGAATATTACCCTTAAGTTTAATTTTTATAGATCTTAAATCTGCTTCTTTGTATACACCCATGGATAATATCAAATTAATATAAATTATTATCATTATTGATTTATCTAATGAATAATCATCAGTTATGGAATCAAGATGATATTTAAATATTCTATATGTTCAATATTAATATATATGTCTAGTTTTGGAAAACTATCATCTTTCTATATGATTTTCCATAAAATAATACAAGTAAACTGATCAAGAAAATAAAGGACATCAACGCTCCAAAAAAATGAAACTGAATACCCTAACCCATCCAAAATTAAATAAATAAACCTAATAGGGTTATAATAAATAATAAAAATGTGTAAATGGTTATGTAATTATTAATAAGTGAGTCTAAATTTATAATTTATTATATTAAGATCCTTTCCAAATAATTTTGGATATAAGGTAATGGATTCTTCTTGGACCTCCATTATTCCTTCAGGTTATTATTACTATATTCTTACACAAATGAAAATATATTTGATTTTTCCTGAAAATCTTCTAAATATAATTTATATTTTCAAAATCTATGAATAAATATCTATTCACCCTTCTTCTCATTGATATATGGTTTTTAAAAATGTTCCCCACTAAATTCATTCTGATAAGCAAGCCCTATTTAAGAGAACTTACTGAAATCTTACAAATGTTCAGGTGTTCTCCCCAATCTATTTTAGGGAACTCTTATTTTTTGATAATAAATAATTTTATAATGAAAAAATAAATTGGTTTAATTCAAATTTTATAAAAACTATTTTTTATTTTTTATTTTATTGAATATTGAATATTTTTCTTTTACCCATACTAAAATGCGTATTTTATAATGTTTCTTAAAAACACTTTTCACTTTAGTTTAACATAACCCATCCGGATATATTCATATATTACCTATTTAATTTCCAACATTATTTAACTATGTCCTTTAATGGACAGCACTATGATTTTCCCTATTGATATTCTATTTGACATAATTATGATACCCAATTGTTTATATGGGAAAACCTTATGTTTCTGTTTGATTGATTTTGTGTGATTATTAATGTGGAATCCAAATTCAATAACATTTTATTAGGATTGCACCTATATAGTTATCCAATTAATTGAGTAATTTTTATTCTCATGATGTTTTATGTGCAATGATCTTGGTGGTTATACTTGACTCATGCTCAATGTAAAACTGTCTTGGTTGTTAGGCATGACTCATTCTCCTATATGTACAACAAGCCTTGAGTCCAGAAATAGTTTGGTTTTATGTTTCTTCAAAATTACTATAAATCCATTATTATATGATCTCATGTTATTATTCCTTATGTTCAGTCATGTTCCATTCCTTTTTATAATTATTCTATGCCATCTAATCCATGTTCTAAGCATTACTTCAATGTTTATTACTTTACTGCTATTTTTAGCTCCTCCCTTTCTTCATGTGATCCCCATGTTATCATATTCTTATGTAGGGCATAATAGGATGTTACGAGACCAAAAATTATGATCAATAACAAAAATGTTTGTTTTTTCCCATGTTCCCAATATTACGTAACAAGTTATCCTAGAAACTAGAATTCATGATCCCTATATTATAATTTTAGGTTTAACTATACTTATGTCCATAAAATGGTACTTGTAAAAGCCTAGGGTCACTATCGGATTTGTGATTAATAATTTTTAATTTTGTTAAAAAAGTTTCTTTTAATTTTCAATATTAATGTTTATAAAATTACAAGACTCCCCCATCTTTTATTTTGATACCTATATAATCACGTCAATCCTATAATTGGTATCAGAGGACAGACCATGTATTAATGATATCCACAATTGATATCTTAATCATGGAATAAGTGTGATTAATAAAAACCGTTGGTTTTGTAATTATGTCTATATAATAGTGTTTCTATCAGTTTATATCAAATGGTATTTCCATTACTCACTTTCTTCCCAAGTCTTCTATCTTATTTACAATGTAATGTTAGTCATAATTTTATTATAAATTTTTTTTATAAGACTATTATATACTAATATATATTGATGGTAATTAATTTTTATATTTTTCAAAAGATTTCAGGATTAAATTATAAATATATATAAATTCACAGTCCTAATAGACCACTAGTTTCTTATAGTAATGATTATGAGTAATGAAGGGATATAATTAATAATTTGGTGGTCAACAATATAGTTGAAAACTTTTTATGCTCACAGGATGATAAAAAAATCATCATATAAAAGTTAGAAACATTTATAATCATGAAAAGGTTGAATATAAATTTAATTACAAGGTATATAGTATCATATTAGGATTTATGAAAAGAAATAGATATAGTAAGATTTGTTCTAGTGAATCCTAAAATAGAAATTTCAAAAATTTATAGAATTATAATTTTTAAACTTAGAATATCATTGAAACTAGAAGAGATATTTGGATAGATGATTATAATGCAAGGGAATATTTTTTGGAGAACAAATAGTAATTTTAAAACAAAGGATTCCAAAAATTCTAAAAAGATTACATACTATGGGTGAAAATAGGTTAGAGAATGAAATTATTGTGGAAAAGATTTTTGATATTATGAGAAATGAGTGTTATTGAAAGAGAAATATTATTGATGAATATAGAATGATTACAAATATCAATATAGAGGATTTATTTGGAAATATTTTATATTATGATAATATTTATTTAAAAGAGTGGCTGAGAAAGAAAAAAAATATAATGGTGGATTTTCTTTTAATTCTAATTCAAATATGATGAATGCTCAGATTTCTAATTATGATGTTAATTAAACAAATTAAAGGGTTATTAGTCAATAAAATATAGTCGATTCTAATCATTTTGAGAGTGAGTTGGAAAATCTATCATGGAGAATGAACATGATTGTAGGAAAAAAGGATTTTCAATATTGCTATAAGAAAAGTAACAAGGGTAAAAGTATAATAAGGATTATATGGTAACTTGTAATGAATGTAAAATAGATATAAATATAAGACATGATTTTTCAATGTTCAAAACGTAATATATAAAATAAAGATGTTATTGGTCAGAGTGGATACTCAAGAGGGGGGTGAATTAGTTCCAATATAAAATTTCTGTTAAAAACATTATTGTTATGAAAAACACCAATTTAAAAATAGCCAAGATAATTAATTTTGTATAAATATAAATGATCAAATGGTCAACAAGTTTCTGAAATGTTTATTAACCCTCAGATGATTTAGTTTTTAACACCAATTCAACTTTTGAGACAACATTATTGAATTAAAAAAATACACACACTAACCAAAACTAACTATCAAAGTGTAAGAAAAAAAGTTTTATGTATCAGAAAATATAAGCAGCAGATAAAAACAGAATAGAGTATATGATAATTTTCACAACAATTTAAACAAGCGGTTCAGTCTTAAGTCGAGACCAAATACTATCCACTTGGTGATCACCTACCACCAATCAGTTTATATTAAAACATGATACACTGCCTGTATTGGGCTTTAGAACAGTTTTCACAAAATATATATAGAACACACCCTCTACCACTATTCATAAGGGGAATAACAAAAAATAATGACCACACATGGTCTCTTCCACAGTTATTCATGGGAAACATTGATAAGGTGATGTTTGATGTGACGATATTTAATATCTTCCAGATCAAGCATAGAAGATATTTTCTGATATAAACAGACAGAGACAATCTTTTCAAAGATATAAAATAAATAAACAAAATAGATCGGTTATGAAGAGAAAGTGTTTAGAAGGCTCTATGTTTTTGCAGATCCTATCTTGACTCCTTGGAATGAGAAACATTGAAGTTCAAGTCAATCTATAGAAGTTGATTTCAAAACAGAGTGTCGTAACTCCAGGTTTTAGCTTTCAGTGTTCTATTTATGATTTTGATCACGAGTTTATGAAGCACGGAAAGAAGGAATGAGTTTATCCTGGAATGATCTTCGTGATTCTTGTGGGTTCTTCGTGATGCTTGTGGTTTCAGGATCATAGAGCTGGATGGTTTTGCTTTTGGATCTGGAAAGTAAGCTCTATCACACTTCTCACACAACCCTTTCTTCGTGTTCACATATGTGTTACACTACTTGTTTGTATCCTCATATCTTCTTATTTCATTGTATCCCTATTTATATTTGAGGTTCGGAAATGGGAATGAGTAGATCACGTGCATGCATTCTCGAACCTCGGACTGTTCATGGTACTGTCTTCTGAAATGTTAACAATCAACATTAATTGATATAAGAGAATTTATTTTATCAAATATGACCATTAGAAAATTAATTGAGAAATTGAAAAAGTATAGAAGAATAAGTGTTAGTAGAGTAGTAACAGTAGCCTTCATATCAGTAGGCTTTAACAGTAGGTTCACATCGGTAATCTCCAACTGTATCCTTTAATATTATTCTCACCCCAGTAACCATGTAATGGTTAACTTTTCATGGTAATCCTGTAACGGTGACCTTATAACAGTGACCATATAGTGGTGAACTTGTAGCGGTAACCTTGTAAAAGTGAACTTGTATATCAGTGAACTTGTAGATGTAACCTTGTAATAGTGACCTTGTATAGCGGTGACCCTGTAGTTGTAATCTTATAACCGTGACCTCGTTGTGGTGATCTAGTAGCTGTAACCTTGTAACACTGACCTTTTATATCAGTGACTTGAAGTCGAAACCTTGAAATGGTGACCTTATAGCGATGACCATATAGCGGTGACCTTGTAGCTGTATCCATGTAACGGAAGCTTGTGACTATGACCATGTTACGGTAACTTCTATAATGGTGACCTCTGTAATGGTGACCTCTGTACATAGATAAATTCTGTAATATAAGATTAACCAATCAAGAAATTATATTGAAGATATATGAATATTACTCCATAGGAATGAGAGACGATAATGAAACATGATTAGCATAAAATGAAGACATGGCTCTCACTTAATTGAAAACATGATTAAGGATTATCAAAATATGATTTGAGATTATAAAAATATGAGTTCAGATTATGAAAATATGATTTGGAATTATCAATACAGGTGATTCCAACAATCTCCCCCTTTTGATAATCACAAATTATGGCATTGCTAAGATATTTGAATAAATATAAAACATCAGTACACCTGCGGTGAGTAGATTTCTGAGGTATCTAAGGGGTCAAGCATCTGATGGCCTGGGCAGGAGTCCTCAAATTAGCAGCACTGGTGGAACCAGAAGCAGCTGATGAAGCAGGAAGAGCAGGATGAACTTTGATTGGAGTGCAGTCCACTTAGAGGAATGGAAAGAGAGGATTACTGAAGTCCATAATGATATTGACACCTCTCTCCATAGAAGAAATAAAATCATCCTTATTCTCCATGAATTTATCCAAAGCACGAGTCAATCTTCTGAGTCTGCTAACATGATCATGAAAGGCCTCAGTGATAGGTGGGATCCTTATATTTTCCAAAATAAACTTGACGTGACCATCAATATGATGTTTGGTGTAGAGTCGTTTGTAGTAGATATCATCTTGATCCTTGATGTCCTTATGATCATGAGCATCTTCCCTCAAATAGTTTCCCACAAGATTATGAATTTCCCTGTTGATGGAAATGACTTTAAAATCTGAGGAACTGCCACCAGAGAACTTTTCCCCATCTTCTATCAAAATGGTCTTGAAGGATTCAATTTCAATTGAGGGAGAGGTTAATGTAGAAGCAGATGCATCCGGAGGAGCCAACAAGAAGGCCACTATCTCCTTGAATGATTTTGTCGGCCCACTGATCATTCTTTTGAGATCATCATCTTAACCTTTCACATGTGTTTCCATAGATTTCATGAAATCCTCTAACACTGTGACCATTTTCTGTACTACACTATTGACTTAAGCAAGGTCTCTGTCCACCTGAGTCATTGAAGCCATATAATAATCTTATTTGGAAATATTCTATTAAATATAAACCATAGAATCTGTCAAATCATTGATCAATGATATATATTTCTGACATAGTCTTTAGGAAAAGAAGTTTATGGATGGAAAAACGTGAGGTTTGGCATGGAGGGTCTTCTAATAGGACTCTAATCTTCTCTGTAATCATAGTCTAGACCCAACACCATAAATCCAAGGTCCTCAGACCAGCCTTGAATCTCATGAAAAATGGGAAATGAGTATGTAATAGAAGGTTACTCCCTCTCAATCTGACCAATATCTTGATTGAACATATTCATTTCCTCCATTACTCCTTGATAAAATGAAATATTTTTAAGGTTCACATCCACATAAACTTCCACCTCAATCTTAAACTACTTCCAGGACAGGTCCAGCCTCAACTAAATCCGCAGTTTCTTCTTCTGCTCCACTTTCTA
The DNA here is from genome assembly GCA_963277665.1 of Viscum album. Classification (NCBI taxonomy): domain Eukaryota; kingdom Viridiplantae; phylum Streptophyta; class Magnoliopsida; order Santalales; family Viscaceae; genus Viscum; species Viscum album. The sequence continues at coordinate 1,346,601,097 of OY728164.1, forward strand.
CCCTTTATGTATGCCTTATTAGAGGACTAAGACTTAGAAATTCCTCTTCATTTTTAGTAGAAGCTATCTCATGTTCATCATGACTTGATTCAGAGTCATCATCCTCACTTGAGGTATCTCTAAATTCTCTTAAAACAATTTATGACCCTTCTTCTTCACTGGTATCATTATCACAATCCCTTAGGAAAACTTCCCTTCTAGGAAATTTTTTGGGTGGTCTAGGAACACCAAAGGATACAGTAGTCAGACAAGGATTGGAGGGAAGGTTAGGGTCACTCCTATCATCTATAGGAGAGTCCTCTCTTTCTTTCACAATAGAAACTTCATATTCTTCATCTGAGTTGGCAGGCTCGGTTTCATCAGGCATAAGACCAGGGTCTCTCTTATTCTTAGGCCTAGTATGATGAGGCATAGGATTAAACACTTCATACACCTTAGACACATCAGTCACACATCTAATCATCCATGGATTCCACTTAATCTTCATCATCTTGTAGTTTACTTTGGTGATGTAATGGTTATCTTGTACAACAATAATTTCTTCCTTATCTCCATCAACTACATTCACTTTCAATATAAGAGATATCAGTTTGGCCTGGAATAGGGCATTGGATTTGGAGTTAGGTTTGGTCATGTATTCACGTTGAATCACCAATAGCCTACACAGGTTAATCCTATGTCCATGCCTCAACAAATATCGTATTAATATGTTCTGATACTTCAAAATAGTGAATCCCCTCTCCTGGGACTTATCACATGCTGAAAAAAATTTGAAAATCAGCTTATCCCCTCTTACCATCTAAGCCGAAATGACATTCCTTGGAATTCTATTCCATGTAATCTCAAATAAAGGTTCTTTATTTCAAAATAAATCACTAGTGGGAGGCACCACATTTGAGTAATATTTATAAATTACTTCATGTGGAATCCTTATGCAATCATCCCACTCAATAGAGGAGAAACATACATTTACATCATTTACTCTGGAATCCATACAATTATCATTGTCATACTTTCCAAACATCAGATACTTATACAATTCCTTAACCATCTTCCGGTATTAGGGTCCATTATTGTTTGCAAAACATTCAACTCAACCTTGAGCTTCCAGTGCCGTAATCACTAAAGATAGACTCACAAGAAGACATTCTGAACTTAATTTAATCTCATCTACTATCTCCCTATCGGATAAATGTGGGTTTAGTGCCTTTTCATATGTATGTCTTCTACTACTCGATTCAACTCTAGGTCTCTTAATATCAGGCTCATCTCCTTCATCATTGACCAACATCCTCTTCAATCTAGCCATTAATCCACTGTGGTTCAGGGATTCAGCATATGTTTTGGTTCTGAGATTTTAGAGCAATAGGATCAGAGGAGGGTCTGATGTGGATAAAAATGTGGTCTGTGTTCTATTTTAATCATTTAGGGATCAAAAAATAAAACAGATGAAATAAAGAAATAACAGCAGAAAACGTTTCAGATTCCGGTTGAGAGCACATAAAATGAAAAGTTTCAGACATCAAATTTATATTGGTAAGAAGGTATCTGTATGGTCTAATGGTGAGGTCCTAACAATGAGGTCCTAACTATGAGGTCCAAATGGTGTGGTCCAACGGTGAGGTTCTAACGATGAGGTCCTAACGGTGATGTTCTAACAGTGAGGTCCTAATGGTGAGGTCCTAATAGTGAGATTCTAATCGTGTGGTCCTAACGGTGAGGTCCTAATAGCGATATTCTAACAGTGAGGTCCTAATAGTGAGGGTCAATGGTGAGATTATAACGATGAGGTCCAACAGTGAGGTTCTAATAGTGAGGTCCTATCAGTTAAGAGTTTATCATACCTAACTAATGTCTGATGTAATTTATACTCTCAGAATTCAAAGGATTTGTGAATATATCATCCAATTGGTGATCAGTACCAATGAATTCTATAATGATATCACCTTTTTTAAAATGATATGTCAAGAAGTGATGTCTTACATCAATATGCTTTGTTCGAGAATGAGATACATTATTTTTATAGATGTTAATAGCACTTGGGTTGTCATAGTTTATAGAGACATGTTTGAATTGATATCCATAGTCTAGTAAAGTGTGTTTCATCCACAGAATTTTAGCACAACAACTACTAGTAGCTATGTATTTATCCTATGCAGTAGATAATGCAACAGAATTCTCTTTCTTACTACACCATGATACTAGTGACTTGCCTAAAATGTGACACGTTCCAGAGGTGCTCTTTTTGTCTAACATGCAACCAACAAAGTCACCATCCAAAAATCTTATTAAATAAAAAGTTTATCCTCTTGTATAAAATAGTCCAAAATTTATAGTATACATGAGATATTTAGAAATTCTTTTAACAAAATTTGAATGATACTCTTTGTGATTTGCTTGAAATCGAGCACGCAAGAATACACTGAACATAATATCAGGTCTACTAGCTGTAAGATAACGTATACTCCTAATCATACCTTTGTAATAGGGTAGATCAACTAGTTCTCCAGTTTTATCTACATAGAATTGAAAAGCGGTACTCATAGGTGTATCACTACCATTACTACTTTCCAAACCAAAATGTTTAAAAATATCTTTAATATATTTATTTTGATTTAAAATAATACCATCTTTGTTTTGAAAAATTTAAAATCCATGGAAAAATATTAGTTCCACAATTAAACCCATTTCAAATTCATCTTGTATCATTGTTGAAAAATCAGAACATAAAGAATGTTTATAAGATCCAAAAATTATATCATCTATATATATTTTTACTATTAAAACATCTTTGAAAATAATTTTAATAAAGAGATTAGAATCTGTTATCCCTTTTGTATAACCTATTGAAATAAGAAAAGAACTGAGTATGTCATATCAAGCACTTAGAGCGTTCTTTAGACCATATACGGCATGTGAAAGTTTAAAAACACTATTTGGAAAATGGGGGTTTGTAAATCTAGGGGTTGTTCAACAAATACTTCTTAAAATATATATGAATTAAGAAATTCTCTTTTAACAACCATTTGATAATGTTTGAAATTCACAAGAGCTGCATAAGCAAGTAGTATCCTAATGGCGTCTAGCCCAGCAACATAAGCGAAGGTTTCCTCGTAGTATGTTCCTTCTTCTTGACTATACCTTTGGGAAACTAGTCTAGCCTTGTTTTTTAACTTTATTTCCAGACTCATCAACTTTGTTCCAAAACACGCATTTAGTACCTATGGTTAATATGGCCTTAGGTATGTCTACTAATTCCAAAACCATATTTATCTCAAACTGATTTAATTAATCATTCATAGCCATCACCCAAAATTCATCGTTGATTGCATCATTGATATTTTTAGGTTCATGATGTGAAAAAAATCTTAGTGTTCAACCTAGTTTCTCAGAAAAGATCTAGTTTGTGTTCCTCAATTTAAATCACCAACTACAACATCTAATGGAAGATTACTTAATGTTCAAATACCTCTAGAAAGAGTTGAACTAAACTCCTCATTGTTGTATGTTGGTTCCGGCTCAACAGGTGTAGACTATGGAAGATTCCCAAAACTAGTTACTTTTACAGGATGTTCACTATCATTATCATTAATGTTCAGAATTTGCATATCTTCCTCAAGATATTCAAGGGAGGTTTTGGATTCATTTGTATCTGTCTCATCAAATTTCAAATGAACTAACACCTCCACACATTTTGTTTTCTTATTGAATACTCTATAGACTTTACTCAAGATTGAGAAACCTAGGAAAATTCCATCATCACTTTTGGAAGAATATATGTTAATATTATATTTAGTATTCTGGATAATAACTTTGTAACAAAAAACTCTAAAGTAAATAACCTTACGCTTCCTATTGTTCTAAAGTTAATAAGTTGTATTCTTATGAATCGGTCTAATCAACACTCTATTGATAATGTAACAAGCTGTATTAATAGCTTCAGTACAAAAGTAAATAGGAAAATCATATTCATTGAGCATTTTCCTAGAAATTTCTTGAAGAGTCCTATTTCTTCTTTCCACGACACCATTCTGTTGAGGTGTTCTAGGGGTAGATAAATTGTCACTATAGCAATTATGTGAGCAATAAGATTCAAACTCTTGATTTTCAAACACATGTCCATGATCACTTCGAAAGGACTTGATACTCAGTCCACTAATATTTTCTACAGACATGGAATATTTTTGAAAATAAGAACAAGCTTCACTTTTGTGAGTAAGAAATTATACCCATGTGTACCTAGAAAAATTATCTACAAGAACATAAAAATTGTTTTTCTAATTTAAACATGAATCTCTTGATCGTCTAAATAAATCCAATTGAACCAAATCAAGAAGTTGAGAAGTATATACTTCTTTCTTTGGTTTGAATGAATCTTTGGGTTGTTTTTCCTTTTGAAAAGGATTAAAAACTTTATTAAGAGGGAATTTCAATTTAGTTAAGTCTCTAAATAAACCTTTCCTTGTCAGTTTTCTATGTGATTTCACATTACAGTGTCTTAGTCTTCTATTCCACAACCAAGATTCCTTATGAAACACATTTAAATAAGAAACATTTTTCTTAACTAAAGAATCTAACTCAACAACATATAAATTCTCATTTCTGAGAGAATTAAATATTAAATAGCTTTTAGAATTATAAACATTACATGCATCATTTTCAAATATGACATTAACACCATTATCACACAACTGAGAAATACATAGAATATTGTATTTTAACCCTTCAATAGAAATTACTTTTGAAATTAATACAATATACGGGGTACCAATGTGGCCTAAGATGATGATTTCCCCTTAAGAATTATCACTAAAGGTGACATATCCACCATCAAATTTAATTAATATTTTGAGACATGAATAGTCTCCTTTCATATGTCTTGAACATCCACTGTTCAAGTACCACAATGCTTTATAGGAACTATTTAGACAATATCCTTTTAAAAGAGATTATACATGGGGTAACTTTGGTACCCAGATTTTCATGGTTCTAGAAAGGTTAGAAAGAAATAAGTTAGGAATCCATACTTGTCTCACAGAATTGCTACATTAAATAGATATATTTTGAAACCAAAACACTCTGTTTGGTCCTTTACAGATTTTTTTTCAAGATATCGTCCAGAACATGAACTAGATGTAAATTTTCCAGATTTTGGAATATATTTTTTTATAATAAACCTTATATATCCTAGCTGATATCCTAGACTAGTTGTATATTTTAGGGCAATCTATTGTCCAAGATACTTAGTAAATTTATATCTACTTATAGTAAACATTTCAAGATCTCTCCTAAACAATTCATTGGATTATATGAGTTCAGTATTTTCGTTTACTAGATGTGAAAATTATTCTTTCTCAATATCTGGATAAGATTTGTAATTTGAATTTAGAGCATGTTGTCGTTTCAATAATTTATATTTACCCCTGAGTCCATTAAAATTATCCTCAAGCATTCCATAGTATTCAAATAGTTCATCCTTAGTCATAATTTCATCACTGTTTGATTCAACTTCATTCCTAGAATAATAATCATTAGGCATATGGGAATTAGGTTTTACCTGAGATGATTATGTCCTGAAGCATAAGTTGGATTATTGTTTCATTCACTATCATAAGCATCAAATCTACTAGTTTTATCTTCTGAATCACTCCAGGTATATTTCATATCCTTTTTATTAAGTTTTCCCTTATCTTCATATTTCTTCCTATATTTCAACTTGGGGCAGTCTTCCTTCACATGACCTTTTCCTTTTCACTCATAACATATTATTTCATTAGATTTGTCATTCTATTTTCTATATTTCTTTCATTTTTCTTTATTATCATACTTTCCCTTGTAGTTTGACTTCTTAATGAATATCTTCTTTTGTTATATTTTTTGAATCTTCTAACAAGATGAGCCATCTCTTCATCATTGTCCGAGTCTTCACGTGTGGAAGTATCAACAAGAGCTTGAACATTTTCTTTATTCTTGTTCATTGAGGTAGTAGTCCTAAATTCTATATATTTATTCCTTTGTTATTCATCATCTACTTGATTCAACTTATGTTCTTATTCATACATCATATGCTTTCCAATTAGTTGCTTCATTGGAAGTTTTCCTATGTCACAAGATTCTATTATAGAAATAGAAGTCCCTCTCCATCTGTCAAGTAGGAATCAAAGTAGTCTCGTAATTTAGTCCTTGTTGTCCACTCGTTTCCCAAGCAGACTCATAGTGTTCACTATTTCGTTGAACCTGAGTTACATGTCAGAAATGTGTTCAGTAGGCTTCATTTTGAAGTTATCATATTTAATAGTATATGTATTTAGTATCATTTCTTTAACATAGGTTTTTCCTGTATGATTAATAGATAAAGTATCCCAAATTTCATATTCAATTTTATGAGAAGATATTCTACTAAATTCTCCATCACCTATAGAACAATACAAAGAAATCACTGCTTAAAAGTTATTTTTATATGCGGAATTAGTCACATAAGACCATGTGTCTCTAGCAGTAGCAGGTAATGGATGTTGTTCTTCAATTGTGTCCATGATTTTAGGTCTCATGATCTCTAGATACTTTTTCATTTTTAATTTCCACTAATCAATGTTATTTCCATTAATGAAAGGAGGAATGTTTGTAGCAGAACCCTCAAATTTATTTTCAATAATTACATACAAGAATAGAGAACAGAAAATTTAGATATGATAAAATTTTTAAGATCTTTATTATACATATAATATCATAGTTAAAAAGAATTTGAAAATATTTAAAATAAATAAACATCTGATACTAAATGTTGTTCGGATTGAATACTCAAGGGCGTGGGGGGGGCATTTATTTCAAATATAAAATTTATGTTAAAAAATTATGGTTTAGAAAACCACCAATTTAAAAATTTCCTAGTTAATTAAGGCTGTAGAAATATAAATGTTAAAATGGTCAACATGATTCAAAAAGGGTCATTGATCCTCAGATGAATCACAGTAGAACCCCAATTCAAATTTTGAAACAAGTTTACACATTTAAACAAATACACATAAAAACCAAACCAAACTATTAAATTGTAAGAAAAGACAATTTTATGTTTTAGAAAATATAAGAAGCATATCTAATAAAAAAAGTGTATCTGAGAATTTTCACATCAATGTAAACAAGAGGTTTAGTCTCAAGCCAAGACCTAATCCTCTCCACTTAGTGATCACCTACCACCAAATAGTATATATTAAAACATGATACATTGCCTATATTAGTATTTATTGCATTTTTCACAAACTATCGAGGGAACACACCATCTACCACTATTCTTTGTGGGACAAACAATCAACACAAACCACACATGGACTATTCCACAGTTATATGTGGCCAACACAGATATGATGAAGTTTAATGTGAGGATATTCAATATCATCTAGTTTAAGCACATGAGATAGTGTGTGATATAAATAGACAGACACACTTCTCAAAGATATAAAACAATGAAACACAATAGAGCAGTTATGATGAGAAATAGTTTAGAAAGATCTATGTGTTTGTAGATTAGCTCTTGACTCCTTAGAATGGGAAATATTGATGTTCGAATCAATCATTGGAAGTTTTTTCCAAACTATAGTGCCGTACCCCCAGGTTCTAGATTTTAGTGTCCTATTTCGGATGTTGATCATGATTTGATGAAGAATATAAGGTAGGAATATGTTTATCCCAGATTGATCTTCATGATTCCTGTTGGTTCTTCGTGATTCTTGTGGGTTCAGGATCTTAGCGCTGGATGGTTCTGCTTTTTTGATGTAGCAAGTAAGCTCTATTAAACTTCTCATACATCCTGTAATTTGTGTGTGAGTTTGTGTTACACCTCTTGTTTGTATCCTACTCTCTTATTATTTTATGTTCTCCCTTTTTATATTTGAGGTCTGAGAATGGGAATGGGTAGATCACGTGCATGATTTCTCATACCTCCTATTTTCCACGGTATTTTCTCCCAAAATGTATAAACTCAGCATTAATAAATTTCAAACCATTTATTTTATCAAATATGAAAATTAGAAAAGTATTTGAGAAATTGAAAACGTATAGAAAAATAAGCATCATTAGACTGGTAACGGTATCCTTCATATAGGTATGCTTCAACAGTAGGTGCACATCGGCAATCTCCAACTGTAACCTTTAATAGTATGCTCACACCAATAACCATGTAACGGTGACCTTGTTGTGGTAAGCCTGTAAGGGTGACCTTATAATGGTGACCATATAGCGGTGACCTTATAGCAGTAACCTTGTATCTGTGAATTTGTATAGTGGTGACCTTGTAGTTGTAACCTTGTAACGGTGAACTTATATAGCGGTGACCTTGTAGCTATATCCTTGTAATGGTGACCTTATAGAGGTGACCTTGTAGCTGTAACCTTGTTACAATGACATTGTATAGTGGTGACCTTTTAGTTATAACCTTGTAATGGTGACCATGTAGCGGTGACCATATAGCGGTGACCTTATAGTTGTAACCTTGTTACGGTACGCTTCTAACTATAACCATGTAACTGTAACCTCTGTAACAGTAACCTCTAGAATGGTGACCTCTTTACATAGATAAATTCTTCACTATAAGCTTAACCAATCAAGTAGTGAGATTGAAGATATATGAATATTACTCCTTTGGAATAGGAAACGATAATGAAACATGATTAGCATAGAATGAACACATGGCTCTCCCATAAATGAAAACAAGATTTGTGATTTTTAAAATATTATTTGGGATTATAATAATATGAGTTTCGATTATAAAAAATATGATTTGGGATTATCAAAATAGGTGATTCCATCATATTTTTTAATATAAATCATAATAAAGTATTTTATGACAAAAGGTAATAAGTTCTTAAAATCTAATGACTCTAGGAGTTCAAGTATATGAGACACTTCTATTTGTTCTTAAGAAAATAAAAATTCCACAGAGAGAAATATTGGTCTCAAGGCCATAATAACTTTAGAAAATAAATGACATATGTATATGGAACACAATTCTGATTATTTAACAATTATTTCATTGAATAGTAATTATCCTATAGAGAAATATAATATTTCATCTAATGAAGAATCTTTCTTAGTATGGGATAATAATTTACCTACACATAATGATGTATCTATATTTTTAATAAATACATTAAAAAAATTGTAATGTTAATAAGGAACATAAGAAATAAAATTCTGTAATAAATATTTTGGAAAAATATTTATGAGATATTTGGATATATAATGATAAGGAATATTTTTAAATTTATTTTATTTCACATAACCCAGAAAAGTATAATTCTGAAAAGGTTAAAAATTATTAAAATTTTGGAAAATTTATTGACATGAATTTTTTTAGAAACTAAACTCAATTATGAAAATATTATTATTGATGATATTGGTTTATTTGTAAAAGTAATATCTGAATTTTTATAAATAAAATGTTATCAAACTATACCTATGATAAGGAATGTTTTAATTAATTGTATACATTACATCGTCTTTATGGAACTAGTACTGAAATAAGATATACTAATCAAAAACTAGGTTTTAGTGACAATTTCATTATTCATCAAAATTACACATTTTGTATATAATTTTAATGTGGTTGTCACTGGGAAAATTATTTCATTAAATAAAAATATTTCCTTAGGATTTAAAAAAGGAAATATTATTAAAAATGTGGATTCATAAAATTTAATCTTCTAAAATTTCCAGACCATTGAATGTTTAGGTTATGAATGTCTAATTGTTTTTTAAAATACAAAGTAAGTACCAACAATATGAAAACATGGTACATGGATATTGGGTGTTCCCAACATATGACTTGTAAAAAATACTATTTGGTAATTTTATCGAAATAAATAATGAAAATTATACATTCAATGGTAATTCTCAATGAAATTTTATTGGTATAGGTAACATTGTTTTTCATGGAAAATATTAAATTTCAATTATCTAATTGTTAATTGTCTTATGAAGAAACCTTATATGAACAATTCAATTATATGATTAAGGATACCTGGTGTATTTTAGAAATGAAAAAAGTGTAGTACAAAATTAAAGGGATTATTTCCTTCTTTGTTCCCATCGACATTATAATTTTTACACACTAATATTCGAAGACCATAGGTGCCACGATATACATTTCCATAGATAAATGGAATATCAATATTGATTATGGAATAAAATTATAAGACATTATAACCATATAAATGTATTTAATGTTACTAAGATATGTTTTGTTAAGGATCTTTCAAAATATATATGTCATTCATTTAAATATTTTGACCCTTGGCAATATCATATGTAAAAAAAATTCTAGTTTAGAATCTACTAGTGATGTCTCCTCTTATGATACTTTACAATTAGTGGACATGGATGTTTTTGGTCCTAAAACAACTCAATGTAGTGTTTTAAAATTCAATGTAATTATTTTTTCTGGATGATTACACTAGTTATATAAGGATTATTTTCAATCAATGAAATTAAAATCCTTTTTGTATTTAAAAACCCTTTTCTGCAGTTATAAAAACTACATTAACCTTCCCATAAAAACTATTCGTAGTGATAATTGTGGATAATTTTTTAATTATGATTGTAAATCATTTTTAGTATTAATGGATGTAAAACATTTCTCATCTATTATAACTCCTCACCAATGTATTGTTATTGGAATAAAAAATCGTACTCTTTAGGAAATAAAATAAACCATGATGAGTGAATACTCAATAGATAATCATTTATGGGATGAAGTAGTTAGTACTTCTTGCTATGCTGAAAATAGATTTTTAATTCATACGATTATTAATAAAATTCATTACTATATTATAGATAGGTTGAAAAACAAAATTGTCACACATCATAGTATTTCAAGTGAATGTATTCATATTGATTATATATGATAATTTAGAAAAAATTTAAACCAAATTCGATGGTGGTCTGATCTTAAGATATTTACTACTTATAAGGAATAGAAAGGTTTCAATAAAAATTATTATTATATTGAGGAGATAGTAGATGTTATATTTGATGAAACTAATCACTTCTTAAACAAATCAAACCAACATCCTTATATGTATTTTCTAAATATTATTATCATACTTTGTAAGATGATTCATTTATTAAGAAATGTATTTAAGAATTTTTTTAAAGTATTTGACCAGAAATATTTTCTATGATATGTTGATAATTTTTTTTTACAAAACCCAAGTCTATTGATTCTCAGGAATCATCTTAGTGATAGTATAATTGATGAAGCGATTCAACTAATATGGACAAGAAGATCCTTAATAAATGAAGTATAAAATCTAGCACTTTTTTCCTAATTTGAACATAGAAATTCTATTATATCTTTAGGTAATGCGGATTTTATTATAGCAATGCATGATGATCTAAATGAATTAAAAATAAATAATGTCTATAAAATGGTTAAATTACCTAATGAAACCATTATAGATGGTGTAAAATGGTTTTTTCTATTTTTTTGGATGAAAATGGAATTATCATTTTAACTAATTATTGATTTTTTGGGAATGGATTTAATCAATAATTTTGAATATATTATGATAATCCTATGAACTAGTAGGTGTAATTGAATATATTCATATTCAATTATCCTTTATATCATTCATTAATTTTAGACATTTTAAAAAGGATGTAAAATTTGATTTCCAAAAAGGATAATTAATGGAGGATGTTTCCATTGAAAAACCCCTTGTTTTTAAATAAAAGACACCCTAAAAACATATATTAACCTACAATGTATTAAAATGGACTTATAGAAGACATAATGATTTGTATGAAAATATAACATTATTTTTGTTACAAATTAATTATATTAATGGAAAAGTTTATCCAATCTTTTTAATAGATAGTGTAAATAAACAAATTAGGATTTCTGAAATATATGTTGATGACATTATTTTTAGATCAACTCAAAAATATTTATCAAATTCCATAGGTAATTTATTTTGAAATTAGTATGATTGGTGAGTTATAATTATTTCATTATATTCAAATTTATATTTAACCATAAGGAAATTATATATCTCAATAGAGGTATATCAAATATCATTATAAAAATCTTGGATACAAAAATACAGAAAGTATTTGTACACCAATTAGTAACTAAAAACACATTATGTTGATAAATATAGGAAAATAGTTGATCATAAAACATTATTAGGTATGATATAAACTCTACTCTACATAAAATATATTCATCCAAACTTGATGATTTCTGTTTGGTTATTTGAAAAATATAAAAAATAAAAAGGAATCCTATTTAAGTGAAATGAATCTACTATTTGGTTATCTAAAGGGAACTTTGGGTTTTAGACTTTTCTATTCTTCTGGAAATGATTTTCAATTACACATACTTTCAGATGCAATCATTAGTAGTTATATAATTGATAAAAAACTAAATATAGAACATGTCATTTCATAGGATATTATTTAGTTTCTTGGTAATAAAATTAACTTTAATCAGTGGATAATTACACAACTAAAAGAAAATATACAATAGTTGGGCATTATTGTTCTTAAGTTTTCTAGATGAAACACACACTCACAAAATATGGAATGAGATTTATAAAAATGAATATAGTTTGTGATAATTCAATTCCCATTTCACTTAATTAAAACCCCACACATCACTCTCATTCAAAACAAATGTATATTAGGCATCACTCTCATAAGGGTCACACACATATAGAAGATATCATTTTATAATCTGCTGGAATGAAATAACAACATACTGATATCTTTACAAAACCAAAACCTTATGATATATATGAATAAATTAAACTGAATCATGGAATAGTCAATGTAATTAAATCATTTATATCTATATATTTTTAGGACATATCATAACCTTATGTTATTATTTTTCATATGGGAGGTTAAATATGATTTTTTTTCTAAAAATATTGAGTCTTTTAAAGTGTTAATTTTTAAATTTATTTCATAGTATATCTTGTAGAATTGATTATGTTTTAAAATAAAAATTATAATATTAAATGTGGATGTTTTTCAAATTTTTTAATTTTATCGTATTTAAATTTCAAATATGATTTAAAATAAAAATTGGATTAGAATTTATAATCAGATTTAGAAAAATAATCATATTCAAATTTTCAATTCGATTTGGAAAATTTATCATATTCTATTTGATAATCTAGAATTTTTAGTTTTCTTTAAAATATTTATTAATCACAAATATATTTATTCAACTAATTTTTACCATTATCTTTTATATTTTGTTAACAAAAATGGAAAAAATTATCATTTCAATATTTCCACAATGAAATTTATTTTTCATTCTATTATTATTAATACAATATCCTATTCTAATTAGTTTTGATCTGAAGTTTTATTATTCATAATGATTGTTTTTAAAATTTCTTTACATTCTCAATTGTTTTCCCCAATACAATAAAAGTTTTTTAAAACATCATGTGATTTATTTATTTTAATTATTTTTAATTTCGATATAATTTCATAAATTAAATAAAATTTTGAATATAAATAGATAGTTCTATTTTCAAAGTTGAATCATTTCTCAAATTTTCCTATAAAAAGAAGGTCATCCCATGTTTCCAATGTCTATTTTACCTATATTTAATCACTAAAGTGTTGCCACAATTGGGACTCCAAGTTTGATTCTCCACAAGTCTCATTACTCCAAATATAGTCAAAATATATTAGAACTAAAATGTTATTATATAACGTGGTTTTTATTTCATGAAACAATAGTTTGTAAATACTTTTATGAAAAGTATGATTGATCATTTATGAGAATGATAAAATTTAAAACAATAGAATCATTGGGTATATAACCACCATATACAAACTATGATTTATTCTATCTTGATATAGTTGATGATTTCTAATATTATATTATGTTTTAAATATTTGATGGAATGGATATGTTTTCGGTCTGTATTTATGTGAAAAACAATTAGTTGTCTCCTAAAGCATCTTATAGTTATATTCATGTCCAAGATGTTGTTTATAAGTTTTTCCCATATCACAAGTTACTAGATTCTAAGAGAATATTTGTAAAACCAAATATATTTGAAATGTCTTTGTTCTAAATTGATAACAACCCTACATAATTCATTCATAAAATATTGAATCATAAAGTTTTATCAACTTCAATTCCAGGCATTCTCATTTTTAGAAAGGGTGAAGGTGTAACTATCAATGTATCTGATGTTTTCATTTTCAATTATCTTGTGAATATGATAATTATAAACCTCATTGGTTTCATTTTTTGACTATTAAAAATATAAATATGAATTCAGTCATGTGTCAAATTATAAATTTTCTATGATTGATAAGTAATATGATTTCAAAGAGCATAATACATTTCAATATTGCAATCAAATACCAACCTATTAAGTAAAAGATAATTCTTATTAGTAAAGATACAATTAAATTAATGATGTTTTTTATTCATTATCAATGTAATTTTTCATGAATAATCATGTTTTTTAATTAGAGGAATAGCCTTCTATAAAAAATAAAATATAGAATGTTGTTACAAAGATAATTTCTGAATATATTCCCATTATGAAAGAAAATAATCCAATGTTATTCTTAGATAAATTAGTTTATGAATGGAGAAAGAAAAAATGATGATAGGAAATAAGGAAATATCCAATTACTATTTGATCCAGTTAAAGATATTAAAATAATTATTAAAGATGATGATATATTATAAAAAGAAAAAAAGGAATGTGGATAATGAAGAAGTAGTAAATTGGAACTATGGTTGAGAAATTGATGAAAAGTGATGAAGATTATTCAATAAAAATTGTTTTTCCAACTCCTGATGATTGTTTAGATTTATAGGATAGATCTATAGTTCATGAAGATACCCCCTCTATCAAAAACAAAGGAAAAGATTTTTATATTATACATGATTCAATTCTAGTTGTACAAGATTATTTGATAACAGATTCTCAATTTCTAGAGGAGTTTATTATTGTTTTAGAGAAAATGTGATGACAGTGTGGGAGAATAAATTATCATAAAAAATATAGAAAAATATGAAGGAAAAACAAGTTGAATATGGGGAATAAGGATAATTTGATGAATAGGATGAAGAATAATGTGAAGATGTAGAAGAAGGTAATGAAATTAAAGAGAATAAAAACTCTGAATAGATGAATTATGAGAGTCATTCTGACACAGTTTCATTAAGGAATTCATATGATTCATCAAGACAATTATCTTCCTTTAAAAATCATAATGATATATTAGTGAGCCATGAGAATAAATAACCACAAATATTTTAGAAAATAGCATATTCATCAAAGAGGGATGAAAGAAATCAAAATATACTAACAGAAGAAAGAAAAAAAGGATTAAATTGAGGAAATTGTAATACTTTATTGGAATAATGTTGAACAATGTGTTCAGAAACTAGAAGAAAATATTAATAATTTTATTGTAAAATAGAAAATTATAACATGTAAATGAAACATTCAATATTAATATGAGTCCCTGGATATTATTACATGTTAAGGTATTGATTTCACTTCACATTCTTTGAGTTGAATGGAGAAAAATATTCCATAATTTCCAAACATTAGAACCAAAAGTTGATTTGGTTATGGAAAAATAATACAAATATTTGGATATAATATAATAATTTATTGACATGATAATATATTTAGAAAAATATTTCATTATTTTTAACGAATGTTCGTAATTCCAAAGAAAGTTTTTTAATAAAATTATGAAAATATCTCATAGTAATAATGAATACATCAAAATTCATGGTGAAAATGTTGGAAAAATAAATAATTTTGTGGATAAAACTGATATATATTTTAATATTATTATGAGTGATATATAAAGTAGTATAATTTATCATGAAACATTCATAAGTTATTTTACAAATCCTAATAATTATATCTCAGATTTACAAGAATATTTATTTTGATAAAATATATTCAAAAATTCAAATTTTATGGAGACGACATTATTTATGAATATAATCTTCATGATGTTTTCAATGAATGAAACAAATCTAATGATGATGATAATGAACATTCAGAAGAAATGTTTCAGGATTAAGAAGGACTTGTCAATGAACAAGATGAAAAAATTAAGATCATAGTGGAAAGAATTCTGGAGCTAGAAAAGAAAATCAATTCCCAAGATGAGCTAATGGAAAATCTATAAGAATTAAAAAAGGAATTCAAAAAGTTGAAAAAAATTCATTATTCTTCATTCCACTAAAGAAGATTTAACTACATTTTTATTAAAATGTTAAATTTTTAAAATTTCAATTAAATACTTCATCATCTATATTAAATTTGAATGAATGTTTTATAATTCATTTGTTTGAATATTCTTTCATTTATTGTTATATTATCGTAAAATTTATTATTTTATATTGTTTTTTATAACCATTATTAGGTAATAAATAATAATTTTACCTTTTAATTTTTTTTGGAAATCACAAAGGGGGAGAAATTTATACAAAGTGGGATAATTCCTTAGTAATGAGTATTTTATTTTTTAAATAGGGAGAATTAATTATGAAGGAATAGAATATGATCCTTTCAAGGATTATTATACTTATGTAAAGTTAGTCATATTTACTATCATATTAATTAGAGTTAATAAACTCATGTGGAGATAAGTATAAAAGTTTATTTCAAATAATAATGTCCTAAAAAATAATATTGGCCTTTTTTGTAAATTTATATCTTAACATTGTAGTTTTTTTCCAAAATGGGGATGATTGTTGATTGAAAATTAATTTTTTGATGATTCCATTACTTATTTTAGGGATATTAAAAAACTCAATCATATATACACAAAATGTAATAATTCTAATTCCAAATATTTTTTAAATTTATTTATATAAAACATATAATTTTAACTAAATTATAAATAGTTGTAATATATTCATTAAGAAAATAAAATTTTCTATTATGATTATTGTAATTTGAAGGGAACCGAGAATAATCAAATTGATTTTATACAAAAAAAGATTCAAATCAAGAAAATTCATCATAATGACATTAATAAGTAAATCCATTAGATTAAATACTTTTTTGGAATTGAATTATTAAAACAGTTACGTTATTATGAAATATTTTATTTTCAACACTATAATGATATATTTTTTCAATGAAATTGTTCAAAAAGTTATTTTATTACTGATGTAGTGATATATTTCAATGTTGTTGTAACAAATTCGCCCATTATTTATCAAGATTACTATTGAGGGAACGCCTATAAATATTTTTCCCTTTTAAGAGTTTTGGACTGTGGTTGATATCATTTTTCACATGCATTTGTGTTCTGATTTTTCTACTTTTTATTAGATGTGTAAAAGCATAAAAATATTCTTCCAAGGCTTTTATATTAATTTATAAAAATTATATTTTATATATATACCTATTTTCATTATCTCCTTAAGAATTATTTTTATTTCATCATACGATTTATATTTTTCTTATTATGATTGAAGGATTTTTATGATTAGATGATAGAGGATCTTATCACCATCTAGATCATGGACTTGTGGAGATAGAAATACAAATTTAGTCATTATTTCAATGGTTAACGATCATTGGAAAACAAAAATTCTGATCTACACATTGTCATCGACTAGGGATAGCCATACAGAAGAGGATCATCATATCAAGGGATTTATTTAGTAAGAGGTAGTCAAGTCTCTTGTATGTATAATACAAAAGAACATTATTCAAGGTTACTAGACACAATTCTATTTGGGTTGAATGAGTTCTATTTAATCAAATTACTTGTTTCATTGAATTTCTTTTTTCTCCAACTACAAATTAATTGAAGGTTATATTTTGTATTTATATTCCTATTTTAATTTCAATTTTTTATAGATTTAATTATAATTTATTTTAATTAATGTGAATACTCTTCTATATGATTTTTGAATGAATCACCAATTAATGTGTTCCTCTATCAAATTATAACCATTTTGATTATGAATTTTTTATATTCCTTTAAATTGGTAATATGATTACTCCAGTTACATAATATGACTATCTTCAATCGAATCAAACATATGGATTACATATCAAAAACTAAATTATTATGATACTTTTAACATAAAAAATGTGGGCCAAGTCCAATCATAGTATAAATAAATAATATATTATATCAATATTATTTTTTTATTCTCTTGGGAAAATTATTATAATGATAAAAATGAATGTTTTTGAACATACAATTCACCACCCGTCTTTTATTTAGATATCTTCTTATTTATTATTATCATAAATAAATAACTTTTAGTTGTTATCACATTATATTATTATTTCTAATTAATATTTTAATAAATTTTTGTTAATATATTATTCAGTTGAAAAATATATTATACAATCATCAACATATAATATACTTGCTTTCTATATGTAAATAATATTCACATAAGAATATAATTTTTGGAAAATAAATTTTAATGAAGATAATTGTTTTTTTTGATATTTATCTATAGAAATAAATTGTTTTAAATGAATTAGTGTCCAAAACAGTTTTCTATATCAAAATTTATTTAAAACGATGTTTACTTATATTTTTTTAATAAAATTAAATAGTTATTATATAACTATCATACGAAAAACTTAATTTCATCCCCATGATTTATATTATTTATCATTAATGAAAATGGTTGTGGTTTTATATACGATGAAAACACCCATGATATAATTATTAATAATACATAAGCACCACCCTAAATTTTATGAAAAAATATTATTTATCTATATTTAGAATTCCCCTAATATTAAAATTCATTATAAAAATTTAAGATAAGAGTTCCTTATTAATAGGTATTTTTAATCAAATAATAGAGTTTTCTACCAATGTGATTTTATAATCAACAATTGATTAATTGATTGACACGAGTTAATATGAAAATTGATATTATTATTCAAACAATTTATTTTACTTAAATGTAGTGGGAACAAATCCATTTACATATTTCACAATAAATAAATATAAAATAATAGTAATAATATTTTCATGATGGACATTCCAAAAAAACATCATATTAAGATATAATAAACATGAAACTATATTTTATTAAAGATAATTATATTAAATATCATTTTGGGTGTGGGTGTTTTAATATAATTAGAAACAATACTAGATAAAATGTTGTTCATATGATCAAACACCAATAGGTGATCCACAACTGAAGAGTTTAGCATATCTATACCATAATTACCATCATAAAAAATTATTAATTACATGGTTTGGGCGCCAACTTATTACAATTTTCTGATAATTTATTGATAGTCATCATATTTATTATCCCTTCTATTATGTAATTTACTAACATATTTTCCAATTAGAAAACATATATGACATTGAATTATTATTGGAACCTTAGGATAAAAATTATTTTCCAACATCATGTTAATCAAAACCGTCATTTTTCATTTGAAATTTGATTCTCTATTCTAACTATTTAAATATATAAACATATTATATTCCCATAGAGTTGCACAATCATGTTGGTCTACCCCTATTTAATAAATAAAATAAATCCATTCATCTTTAAATAATTTTATTTATCCCATGAACCACCATTAATCTTAATTCCTCAATTACTTAGTGTTTTTAGGAATTCATCTTGGTATATGTGTTTAATCACTACATAGGAAAGTTGGTTGTGAATAATCATATATTTCCCCATTAAATCTCATCCCTCTTGTTGTTTCCAATGGGGATAATAACCAAATTATCTATAACATCAATTGGAATCACCATTCATGTATTTCACTATTATTACGAGACTAATTATCTGATGATATGTTTTATTGAATTTATATATATTATAAATTAAAACCATAAAAATATAATAATTAAAGAAAAAATATTATCTTTACCATGTTGAACAATATTATGGTTACATTATAGTTTATCCATTTTTTAATTCCAGTGCTATTACCCAAAACATCCATTGGTACTACTATTAATTATTTAAAAGGTCTGTGTTAATAAACCAGTGAATATCCTTTTGTAGTGTTAAACAAGGTTCATATTTAGGCCTCTTTATTATAAACTAATATAATACAATGTCAATAATAAACTGTGATTTTTAGGAATATTATCCCTAAGTTTATTAGTTCTAGATCTCATATCCACTTTTTTTGTATGTAGACATGGGTTTTATTACTATTAATTCTTATAATCAACAATTTACAAAAAAACTAGGATTTTTTAAAAATATACCAATATTCTTCAAACATAATATTTTCAATAATCCTTGATTTCTTAAATCTATGTCCCAATATGTATAATAATACTTTTTTGATAGAAATTGTGTCACCATAAATTATGAATGAAAAATATGAAAGTTAATTAATTAAATTGGCATAAGATATACTGAATCAAATTTAAGAGGATTTTATAATTTATTAGCCTTGGTAGACATCATACATTTATTATTTTACAATATATATTTTAAAACACGTAATATAGAATATATAATTTTTAGGAATCATATTTATTCTAACATGTAAATCCATGAATTTATTTAATCTTACCATTTTTAAACTATAGGAAAATGAAACAGATTAATTAGTGATCATATACGATTGGTAAATAGAATATTACACTAAAAAATTTCATGGAAAAAATGGAATTTAAATTATTGAATAGTTTATGATTAATAAATGTGTTTTATAATTAAAAATTTTGGCGTAAAATATATACAAGGATAACATGTAAATGTAAATATTATCTTGAACGAAATTAATGATTTCATGTTTATTGAATGCATAATGCTCAAAAAAATAATATTACTATCAAAGGATTGTTAAAATACATCATTCATACTATCAAGGCCAGGTGAAAAATAAAATTATTTCAATTGTGCCCACAACAAGGGTATAATTAAATTTTTAATGGAAAAAAATATAATATTATTTAATTTCTAATTATTAAATAATATATAGATTTTTTAAGAGTATAACTAAGGAATCAATGGGAAAAAAATTAATTGACCCCACCAAAAAAAGAATTAATTTCATGTCATTCATCATTTGATTAATATTATTTATAATAAATAAATAATAATTATTACTTAGTCTATGAAAATATACATTTTGGAATAACAAATATTGTATGTTTAAACATTATATATGCAATAAAAGGAATTAATTTTATGATAATTCATCTTGATAAATAAATCGGAAGTTAATATTAAAAGACACCCCTCATGAAATTGAAATATGATTCAAGGGAACATGCTAAAAAAACATAAATATAATCCATGAATAGAAAGTAGTTGCACAATATCCGAATAAAACATCATCAATATTCAATTTAGAATGTCAAAGGATAATCATATAAATAAAATACCCATTTATTTTTATTAGAGAAATTGCAATATAAAATATAGAAATATAACTTCTTTAAATGTTGTAACAATTCTTAAAATGTGTTTCCTTTAACAAAAAAACATTTAACATGATTAAACATTTGAATAATGAAAATGTTCATGATAATTGTGGAAGAATACAAGAAAAATCATGATTTCAATTTTATGGAAATTACCTAGGAATGATTTTTTTATTACATGATTTCCTTGTTTGGTCTGCTTAGTGGTACCAATTTCTGTTCTGTGAATTTATGTTTGCTGGGGTAATGGTTGCTCTGAAATGTGGAAAATTTTGATGTGATTTTTCTGTGGATAGATTTATAGTTGATGGTTGGTTGATTTTTATTGGAGCTTATTGGTGAATGAAAAAGAGGATTATGGTGTATGTATGATTATGTTAATTTAATTCTTTCCACTTTCTGATTTTGTGCTAAATTATATCAAAGTAATTTTTGTTGAGAGTTTTATGTTTTTTTATTTTTCTTCTTTCTTTAAGGTGATACGGTTTATGTTTTTTCATGGATTTTTTAATCTGATTTTCTTAAGAATTTCAATCATTCCTGGTTACTTGATTTAGTTGTACTTTTAGGTCGTGATTCCCCTATTTCTTATGGTTTATTGTTCATGTTCAGGGTGACTCGGGTTTGTCTTTTTAAACATTATATTTTGTTAGTTTACTATTTGAGTGCATTTATTTACTTAACCTCAATACCCTATTGGTGTATGTTTTCTACACCTCATGATTGTACTGTTTATATTTATTTTAATATATTCCTTTAGGAGATAAATTTTGTTACCAATTCAAGTCACTGTTCTCCAAATAAAACTAAATAAATTTTTTAATACATTCATTTATAAAAGCATGTATAATAGATAATTCTTTTATAATTTAGATTTTATGGGAAAAAATTAGAACTGTTTTCATTATTATTAATCTCTATATGAATTAAAATCATTTTAACCCCATATTGAATCAATAAAATATATCAAAATAATGATTATTGATCATTATTGTGAAACAAATAGTTCATGAGTAATATATAAACAAGGAATATATTTTTTAATTTAAAATTATTGGAACAAAATCAACCATTCATTCAAACAATATTAATTTGACTCATATATAGTGAAATGATGTGAATTGAAACGTTTTAAAAATAACATTCATATAGACTGAGAAAATCTACCTAAAATCCTACAATAATTTTAAGAAAAACATCACTATTGACCTAATTATGGTGTTATAGGGGACATTCAAAAGAAATTTTCAAAAAGGTAATTTGAAAAAATTAGAAAATATTTCATTAAAATGAATATCCCTAAATATAGAATTGAAAATTAAATAAATTTTTTTAGAGGAAATATGGAGTGGGAGGTAAGATATGTAATTGTGAATGTAAATTAACCAAATAAATATTTTCAAAATACTTTTATTAAAACCTTGAAAATTAAATGTATTTTAATAGTGAAATTTGAAGAGAGGTTACGAAAAAATATCAAACTCAGAACATATAATAATATATTTGATTCAAAATTTATATGGATCTTTTTTTATAAATAATATTGATATGGAGGGAAAAGTCCATTAAATATGATATAGATTATATTAAAAAAATCATATTTTTTTGAATCATGAAATATATTATAGGAAAAGAGATGACAATGAAATCCTTTATTGAGGATTTTATGATAATTAAGTGTAAACAAAACAAAAGGGATGTTTATATAAGTTATAATTCAATAGTATGGTTTAATTATACAAATATATAAGAATAAAATTCATAATGAGTTGTTATCTATCAAAAAAATTAATATTTCATAGATGAACACTTACCATATTTAGTAGCCAAAGCATCAAATGTTTTAGAAGTAGTGATTTATTAAAAGAATTAAGAATCACATTTAATAATTTATAATAACAATAATTTATCCCACTATGGTATTTGATACACTATATAAATAAAATTATATGATATAGGAATCATGTTTGAAATAATTTAATATTGAGGAAAACTAATATAACATTATTCATAAAATTTATCTAATTAATCACTGAAAGACAAAACATGAAATGAAAATATAAATATAATTAATATACAGTGAAGCATGATGTAAAATTTTTAATATAAATGATATACACTATATAATGATGGGTAGGTGAATAACAGAAATCAAATCCTAATGAACTATATTTTAAATAAATCCCTTACAAAATTTATATCCATTTATTAAAAAGTACTTGGGATAGAAAATATGAAATATTACATAAAATTGACTAAATAACATTAAAAAACATGACATAATATTTGGAAGGTTTTTTATGAAATCTATGAACAATGGATTAGTTTTATACAAATCAATATGCCTTAAATAGTTAAAAATTAGATAAAACCCTTAAAAAATTTCTAAATATACAATGAAAACCTCCTGAGAAAGAGAAATGGAATTGGATCATTAGATAAAATTAAATATTGATTGAATCATGATATACTAATTCAATTGTTTAGTTCAAAAACAATATAATATATAATAGGTCTATAATACAAAACATGTCTCATGTAATTAATATCTATATGAAAACCATAACATTATATAATGATTGTCATCAAATTTCTTTGACCTCATATATAAAAAATATCAAAATTAATAACATCTTTCATAAAATTATCCAGATGATTCACCATAAAAACATATCAATTTTAACAATTTATTAAATTATTATTAGTCAGTTTGAGTTTATTTTCATCATCCCATGTTAATAATCTCGATTGATAGTGCATGTTTTGAAATGGAGACAACAAACCCCATTCCACGAATTAATTTTCATAGAAACCATACTATTTATGTTATATAAATATATTCTTTGTATGAAATCATACTTTTCTAATTCTATTTGATTATAATTTTATCCATTATTAGTGAATATGCGACCAGTTAGAGGATAAATTATTTTAATGTTCCTATATCAAGGTATAATTTAAAATCAATATTATTTTATGGTATCATTACATAACATTTTCGTGAAATATAATACAATAAATATCATATAAATTAATAAAAAATATTTTCTAAATAGGCATGGTATGCCCTGGGCCTTTCGGTCATGAATTATAGTTCATGTCGGGTCTTCTGCCTTGATCCTATGGGTCATGTACGGGTTCCCCTTCAACCCTTAAAAGGGGGGTTATCTATAATAAAATAAAATAAAGGCATTCGGTCCATTCAGATGAGTAATGGAATATGGAGGAACAAATATAATGATTTATTAATTAATATAACAAATTATTTACATAATAATGATTATAATGTTATGTTTTTTATTAAATAATATACATTTATTATTGATTAATAAGACTTGAATAAATATTAGTGAAAAGGTGTGATCTGGGCATTCATGCCACACTCCATGTAAGAATTCATATGAAAAATATCTTATGATTCCATGGGATAGTTATTTGAAGATAGAATAACCTCTAAGACATATATATATATATATGATTTTTAATTGGATTTGGTTGGAGTTATCACAAACTAAGTCTCATGTTGTTTAAGGATAAGTGGGGTGGTTGAAATCCCATTTTATTATAGAGTGTAGTTGTATTTATCTAATAAATAGGATAAATATTCAAGTTATGTGTATCCATAAGCTATTAATAGAGGATATGTAAAGACATTGGTTTCATAAAAACCTTTATATGTCTAATATAAATGTTATTTTAAGATTTATTAGGGTTCTACATATAGTTTTAATTTAATAAAAAAATTACTTTTGACACAGTAGCTGATTTTTACCTAAGGTAAGTAATTTTTTAAGATTTATAAAATTAATTATGATACGTAATATGGGTAATTTAATTAATAATATGAAAATTATTTCATAATATTAAATATCATATATTTGTGAAATTATATTTAAACATTATAAATGTGTAGCTTATAAAATCCAGTTTTTAGAAATATATTATTTACATTCCAAAATATTATTCAGTGGCTTATAAATTTTTCATAACAATATAAATTTATAATTACCATTAATAAATAAATATTTGGTAATCATTTCCATTTAACACCTCTAGAAAATGTCGAATTAAAAGTCTAAAATTAACCCTCAAACATAAAATTATGCACATTTAATTTCAAAATCCTTAAATAGTTGTATTCTATAGTTATCTATTCTTGGAATATAGTAGTGTCAGGATGGGTGACCTCATGTAGGGTTTCCCAAGGTTTACACAATTGACGATAATGAAAAATATAGGAACATGTGTTTTACATTGGTGATATTCCTTAGTTTTATAGGTGATCCTGATGAGTAATAATATGTGTTCGTCTTGGAAAAGAATATAAGGAATTAAGGGGGAACCATCGGGATTAATGATAATGTTCATGAACCAATGAGGTTAGTGGAATAAAAATATTATCTGAGCCAATTGTAGCCATATTATTAGTATTAGTGACTATATTTTATGGTTGGGTACCAAATTATAGATTTTTTTATTTAAAGGGGTTAAAAGTGTACCATATATTGGAAAGAGAGACTTAAAAATACAAATTTTACATCCGATGTCAAAAAAAATACTTTCTTTTTGGATGCCTAACTGAATAGAACTTTATTGTCAGGAACGTTTGTCTAAGAATATTTTCCGGATGGCCAATGTCTTGGTATTATTCCAAGGGTTTGTGTGATTGTGTAAAAATCACACTAAATTAATAGGTGCTTCCCTATTGGTATAACAGTGAGTTTCACAGGTGACCTAGATGAAAAAAATAAATATGTGAAGGAATAAGTAAATAAGGTATTTCATGATACCCTAGCATAAATATTTAATGGTTCATAACTATGAAAATATAGTTTATGAAAAAGAGATTAAAACATTTTAATTTTATTTATATATCCAAATAGTTTCATAAATGTCACAATATTTGTAAGAAGAACTAATTTTTTTAATATCCACCTAAAAATAAATCTATATAAAAAAATATTATCAAAATAATTTGATTATGAGTCCAAAAATTAAGTTCATTTTACAAAACTCAAAATAAATAAATTTATAAATTTAACATTAAATCTTGTACATAAAATATAATGAAAATGACTTTGATTAGAAAATAAATTACTAAATATGAATTATTCATATTCATATATTTTATCAATTTATTATAAAAATAGTTATAGGATTTTACTCCTATCAGAAATATATTTTATCTCCACCTCACAAAAATGTATACTGTTTCTAAAAAAATCCAAATAATAGAAATGAAGTTATTTAAAAAAAAATTCAAATCTAAACGTGTCATTTTTTAGATGTCACTAAATTATTTTAATTTTACTAATGATTTTTTAATATTAAAATAGCTGAATTGTTTTATTTCTTTTTAGATTGGAAAATGAATCATATTTTTTCATACCCACAAATTTAATGATTGAATTTTAGTGGCCTCCTTTAATAAATATAATATTTCCTTAATAAAATTTCTTCCATGTCATTTGAGTTTGTTATTTCATAGGGAAAATTTTCTTTAACATATTACAAACTTATTTTGGAATTATAGAGTACTAAAATATGGTTCTTGAATAGAAAATTATACACACTTCTTCATTACTCAACCAATAATATAATTGTAATGAAAAATTATAAAATTCATCTATAATATAATTTTGAAATAATTGTGTAAAAAATGAAATTAATTTAATCAAATATGAGTTATAATGTTTGAAATTTTATATTTACAAATAATAATATATTAAAAAAAATTCTAAATTATTTCTTTTTAACCTTAATGTTATAATAACCTTATTCTATATTAATTTCCAAGGAATACTAATTTATTTGTGTTCATAATAAATATTTATAATGAATTAAATTTTCCCAAAATTATATATATATATATATATATTCATTTAGTTTTGTGTTGTGTGATACAATTTATTCGAAAACATATCTATTGACATTACTGTATACATAATTATCTAGCAGTTACATTCTACCCCTATTAATTATAATGTTTCTTCAAAATTTAAATTTTTTATTTCCAAGACCAATTTTTGTCATCATAATCTCATATGTACATTAATTGTAATTTAGATTTTACAATATGAAAACATAATATTAATTAATAGATTATTTCTAAAACAACATGTATATCATTATAAGACATCTACTAATAAATTAGTTAACAAAGTGAAACATCCAAAATAATGATAGAATAATATTTTTTTGTATTAATAAGTATTTAGGAATTAAAAAGTTATTTTATATTAAAATTGATGTTATTTATGATAGCATACTCGACACGCAACAATGGTGTTTATTTGAAATTATATGTTGGACATGCGACTGAGTTATACAAAAAAAAATATATTATTAATATTATTATTATATGTTTTAGTTACCACATTGTTTTTAGAATTGGCAGGAATGAATAATATTAACTAAATTTTGAAAATTTGGTTTTCACATGTTTATAAAAAGAATCATTAGTTACCAAATTTTTGAAGAAATAAAATACAAACCAATTGGATATAAAGGATGTGTTTTTATGAAAAAAAAAATTTAAATGAAAATATGAGAGATTATAAAATAATAAAATCACTATTAAGGGATATTATTAATGAAATATATATGTAATAGAGTCAATTTACAGTTTAAAATTAATCTTATATGATTTCTAGAAATTAAATATATATTTAATATAGTCAATTTATCATTTAATCTATTTTAGACCAGTAAACTAATATTCAAATTAAAATTAATGAAAAAAAAACTATTGGAACATTCCATCATTTAAATTAAAAAACAAATTTTATTAATCTGTCAACGAGATTAGTGTTAAACCTAATTTAACAACTTCTTTAAATTTAATTGTCAAAAATAGACATACATGGTTTTACTCAGAATAATAATTTTGGTCCAATAATAATGAAATAATTTTTGCTGAATTATAATGTTAACATTTTATTTCACATGATTAAAGGTAAATAGGGTAATTAAAGGAAAAATTAATAATATAAAAATATAATATTACACTAACACATTCCATAATCTTATTGGATGAGTTATTATTAACCATGACCATCCTTGGGTAGATATATGGAACTTTTTACACAACTTGGGTATGATTATGAAATTTAAAACATATAATTTAACGTAAAGGAAAATATGTCATAAAAATATATGTTCATAAAAAAACAATTTAAAATAATTTAATTGATGTGATATATTCGTTTATGAATAGTAAATATAAATATAAAAATATTTCTTACATTTTTATTATTTATATATAGTTTTTTAGAATTATACAATTAAATTTAATTATGACATAAAGATGATGCAGTATTAGATCGATTAAAGAAAGAATCAAATAAATGAAATCAATAACATTAAAATAAGTAAATGTTCAAATGTTTTATGAAATAAATTTATTTTTGTAGGACTATGATAAGTTATGATTTATTTAATTCATTATTTTATGTAATCCCATTGATATGATATTATAATAGTGTCATGTAATTAATAATGTCTAAATTGACATAATTCATATTTTAAAATAGAAAATGATTAATTAAATGATATAAAATTTAGCCATATAGAATATATAAATCTAAAAATTTCATTAATTACACATTCATTTTATAATTTTCATGATGAAAACTATTTAATAAAGTGGTTAGAGCTAATTTGTTGAAACATAAAGATAAGGATGAAAAAATATATTAAATTTTATTGCTAAATCAAGACCCATAATTATCCTAGATTTGAAATAAATTGTTTTGGATGCATTAGTAATCAAAATTGAATAATATTAATTTAATACTTTTAACAATTTCAAGAGTGCCTGTCACCTCTCCTATAAAAAGGCTCCCATTCTTATCGATTACTCACAAATAGAAAACATTTTTATTGAGTAGATCTCTGAAAACCCCCTTACTATAATGTATCCCTACACTATTTTGGCCACATTTCTGGCTGAACACCATTTGTAAAGATTTTTAGGTTTTCAGAAAGGAGCTCATCTGAAGGAAAAGTAGTGTTTATCATTATATATTTCTGTTTTATTTCTTCTTCCACATCCTTCAAATATACTTCTTCTAAGTTGAAATAATAACTATAGTATCCTTAATATTGTGATTATTTTATTTTAATAATACACTTAAATCTATTTGAGCATCCAATAAATGGGAAAGGAATCAATCGTTTGTGTGTACATGCGAATTATCACTTCCATGAACCTATAAAATTCATTTACATAACTGTGTCTTATAACTAGATATAATAATTAAATTATTGTTAATATGTGATATTTATGAAATATGAATCATTATATGATAATAATATATCAGTTACATTCTTACTTTCTATGAAATTAAAAATGATAACGCCGTTCCTGCGTATGTGTGAACTATTACATCCACGATGAAATTTGACTCATTTTTAAACATTATATCCCTTTTATTACATATAAAATTATATTTTAATTGAATAATATGATTTTAATTATGTTATTATATTTTAGGAAATATAAAATCATACTTATCTTTTTCCATTACAGTCAATGAAAAATAGAAAATGTTACTAATACGTACGTACAACTTAAAGTCTCTAGGATTATAAATATGATAATTTTCTATAACCACACATCATAGTTTAATTTAAAGGTTTATTTATTGAATAAAAATGGCTATAATTTCCTGAATATTATTATAGATATTTTGGACATATGACCACATGGAATATTTATAATGTAACACGTTCATTTTTGACTTAAGTAAGGAATATCAACAAAACATCTGATAGAAACATAAATAATTATATAATTATTATAACATGAAAATATTTGATATAAAGGGAATAATAATATATTAAAAGTTTATTTAATAAGTATAAATTATCCTATGTTTATTAATCCGGAATAAAAAGATTGTTTGAGGCATGTCAAACTCAAGGAAATAAATTTTTATTCAATCTCATTAAATTGAAGAATTTATTAATGATATGATCCATTATTATTTTATAAGTTTTATATACCACCCCATTTACATTATGTATCCATATTTTATCTATAATAATCTTATTTAATGATTTTTAAAATGTTATACATTCAGATATATTAAAGCATAAATTTTCAAAATGGTAAGGGATTCTTTTACAAAAACATCGTTCTTAATATTTTAAAGATATATAATTTAAAATAATTCTCATTAATGTCCATGCATTAAAAATGGTATTATGTTTTTATTTATATAAACATGAATGTTTGAAAAATTAAAATCCTTTAAAATGTTTCAAATTTCTATGGGGAACTTTTATAAAAAAATATTCTTTTAAAATATTTTAACTATATTTTAAATATAGTATTATTATGTAATTAACATGGAATGGTTTTTATCATATACAAAATAAGTATAATTTCTCACATTCAAGTAACAATTATATTTTTTTTAAATTGCATGTTTCCCATTTTATTTTAAAATACTTTTTTTCATTTATGACTGTGCATATTGTAAATACGAAATGTGACTTCAAAGTGGAAATGTTATTCTTTTTTCTTTGAGATTGTTTTATGTTTTATTATTATGTTATAGTTCATGGAAATATTTTATTTATATGGGTTGTTCCATGATAAACCAAAGGTGTGTGAGAGAATTATCAATTTTAAATTCATAGGTTAATGAGATAGAGTTAATCAATAAGGATTCTCCTAATAGATTTATGGAATATAGTATGATGGGTATTCCAAATGTAACCATAATGGTTACTCCCTCTGTATATCTGAATGCTACAATGTAAGTATGACATGGATGTGAAGAATCACCTATTTTATTTTTTATATATAAGATGATTTCCAAGAATCAATTTTATTTTATTTGGTATGTTAAATAACTTATTATTTATGGGAAAAAAGTATGATTTTATAAAAAAAATTTTGATTTTAAAATATTTAATGACTAATATTTTCATTACATATTTATATCTCAAAATGATATTTTTCTACTCATCACATGTTTTTTCAATGTTTTCATCATGGTATAATTATGGATAAGAGAATGGAAGAAGACAAGATGAATGTTATGAATAATTTATCATGAAAAAAAATTCATGTCTTATATTAAAATGATATTGATTTTTTAAAAATGTATATATTGTAGACTAGTTTACATTGTAATATTTTATATGTTATGTAATATTTATGGCCTAATTCCCTAAACCCTAAACCAGAAATGATCCTCAATGTGAATTAATTTATATTATTTGCATAACACATTATTATGAAATTTTTTATGGATGGGGCCTTATACAATTTCATTTTTTTAGCGAAGAGATATTCTTGAAATGAGAGTCGATTGAATTATTTTATTATTGGAACATTTTGTTGAATTAATATAAATTAATTAGAGATAGTATGATAAAATATATTAATACGATTCCCTTTATGAAATCCCTTCTTTAATTTTTTGATCTATTTACCACATAAATTTAATCTCAAATTCCATATGATAAATTATTATGATGAAATTATTATACTTGATGAAAAAAGCATGAATCATTATATATATAAAGTGTTAAAATTCTATACAATTTATCTATAAAATTTAACAAAAAAAGGGTAATCCAAGATTAAATAATTTTCTACTTGAATTAACCAATATGTGGTAATATAATATAATAATCCCCCAAACCTATTCAATACGTCCCAAATATCAATATAAATCATTTCACAAATAACTAACAATAAATATCATAATAATATTAATAGAAAATTCAATAAAGAAAAATAAGAATTTTTTAAATAATATTATTTGAAAATATTTTTAACCTTTATCTCAATAATTCATATATCATAATAATGATTAATTCTCATATGTATGATGTTATAATCATACAAATCATGGAAATAAATTTTACCATTTTCCTACTTATTTATTATCTCTAAACAATCATAATTATATCTATATATTTCTTGATACATAAAAAATGTTAATTATTCTTTTCACAAAAAACATCAATCCATATATCTTGTCTTTTTAATTTTAGAATTTTGTAATAAATAAAATAATAAAATATACATCATATGATTAACTAAATATTTTACAATCAAATAATATAATTCACATAAAAATTATCCATCATATAGCTTAACAAAAATTCATTCTAGACATATCAATGTAAAAATTTATCATCGAATCTCCTTCCATCCATAAAGGTTATATATTTGTAAAATTATATCCCATTTATAGATAAAAATATATATTTATTCATATAAGAAAAAAACATTCCCAATATTCAAAAATAATGTATTCACATAACTACATCCCAAAATATCATAAATCTATATAATATTCAATCTCATATAAAATCAAAACGGTATAAATGAAATTGAAAATATGGTCAATAATAAACATTTAAAAACATGATACTTCACAAAAACCCTATAATAATCCACCTATGATAACATCATAATCCCCAAGTCCATCTATATTTGTCTCTAATACCACAAATGATTCCCCAGACACATAATCTCATATTGGATGATATACACGTTAAATTTACATAGTTTTTTAAGATAATTAATATTAACCGTCATTAATTAAATTTCAAAAATAATTAACTAATTCACATAAATACATTCATTTTAGTACCCAATTTTTATAGAATTATAAATAATTTCATTTTAAAAAAAATCCAAATATTTCACACATAATGGATATATTCCCAACGGTACCAATATTTTATTATTAAATAATATGAATTCATAATGTACCACATAATAATTCACACACAAATTTTTTTTTGATATAGGATGTACAATACCCTTCTTTATAACATTTTGAAATGGAAAAAATACTTTGGGGATCTCAAACACATAGTAAGGTCCATATGTAATGGAATTTATTATAATGAAATGAAATGTTAGTAATTTTGAAGAGTCAATAATTAAATAATAATCCATATTATAATTAACTTGTAAAAAACATCAATTGAAAAAATAAAATTATAAATAATGCAAAAAACATTAATAATAATATCTTTATAGATTTAAATAAAAATTATTGACATCATATCATTAGGGGTTTTTAGAAAAAATAATA
The DNA here is from genome assembly GCA_963277665.1 of Viscum album. Taxonomy (NCBI): domain Eukaryota; kingdom Viridiplantae; phylum Streptophyta; class Magnoliopsida; order Santalales; family Viscaceae; genus Viscum; species Viscum album. The sequence goes on from OY728164.1 coordinate 1,346,634,570, forward strand.
TCAACAATCTTGTATCTTCCATTAAGGCCGATTCCTATAAAATTTCATACCATCAAAGAATCATAAATTAATAATAATTATATGATCTAGAATGTAAAGACCCATAAAATTCAAGGGACATTTTTTCTTAATATTATTTGGTATTTTACAAGAATACAGTTTCTGACGGCACTTGATTCTGAGGCCCGGTGTTCCCGGAATTTCTATCTAATGTTTAGCTCGGGTACGTTCAGTGAACGAACGAGCATGTTTTTCTAACTTTTGAACCGGTGCTCGAAATCGAATTCCGAGGGCACCAATGAATTTGAAACATCGTTATTTTCTTAGAACACCTTTTTTGGAGTTGCGTTTTCCCGGGAGGAGTTGTTAAAAATTTGTGGAAGATAAAATAAAAATCGAGTTACAATTTTTATTTCTTTTAAGTGGTTTATCCATTGAGTGGAAGTTTGGGTGACCACCCAACTTCCCATGGGAGGTTATGAGAGTGGTGGGGCCCACACAAACCCCACCCCTTCATCTTCCCTAACATTCCATAACCCGCCATTTATTAAGTCAAGTTGAGTTAATTATTGGGGGAATTAATTCAACTTTTGAAATTCAAATGCTTAAGTTATGTTAATAAAATAAGTGATGAACTTTTTTTTTTGGTTGAAATCTTATTGTGTGATTATTTGGAGAAATGTTAAGGAGATTTAAGAACTTCTTCTTCTTCTTCGACGAAGAACACGAAGAACGGAAAGGACGCAAGATCCTCAGAGATCGACGACACGATGTCGACGAATCATTTCTCCACGACGCGACTCTCTCCTTTCGAGACGTCTTATTCCATGATGGTTATTTCCGCGATGAACCCTCTCTCAACGATTTTGATGAGGTAGGGGTTTATTTAAATTGTTGTTCCTGATTACTTTTAATACTGTTCTTCGTGAAACTTTACCGCTTGATATCGATTAACGGGAGGGCCGGACCGCACAAACATGGCCGACCCTCCTCCCTTATTCTGGTATTGTAGCGGTTTAAAGGAAAATGATAAAGTGTCGAAGCACCGCCGCGGGATCATGCGGCAAGGATGCGCGGCGCCGTCGCACCGCACTGATGAATTTGAATAAGGTTGCAGTGTCGTTCCGCTGCGTCGGAGGATCACGAAAACACTGCGGCCGGAGCGGGGCCACGATGGAGGGGAGCAGCGCCGTCGCGCCCCGCCAGACTATCCAAGGCCGCGGCTTAGTCCGCGGCAGAGGAGGGGAACCGGTGGCCGGTTCTTGGCCGCCGGTGTTGGAGCAGGGGGACCGGCCCTTACTGGTCCCATGGCAGCAACAGCCGGCCGGCCGGACAGGGGAAGAGCTCGGGGTTACGACCCCCGGCTGGATAGCATGAGCGGCCCCATAATGGGGGTCGCGGTTACGAAACAGGGTCAGCCCCCCCCCCATCCTCTCGGCTGAACGACCGAGACACCTAGCTGGCTCCAGCGTGTCGGGCCGCGCCCAGGCCGGTCCGGGCCGGACTGCGCCCAAGCAGCCTGGACCTGGACCCGGGACAGGTCGGCCCGGTTCGGGCCAACCCAGAGGGTATCGGGCCGGGTCGGACCAGGCCCGAACCCCCTAATACCGGACCTCTCACGGTCTTTTTCCCATAACATAGGCTGCATTCCTCCGATCGACACACTTTCAGCTGAGATGCCATCCTTGGATCGAGATGGTCGTTTTGGTATATTACACTCAAGGTTTCTGAGTACTTTCGGTTCGGACTGGTTGGTTCGTACATGAAACCAACCGGGCCCTCGGAGCGGAAACACGTATAAGTTGAGTTCTGGATGTCTGATTGACGTGCCATCAACATTTTTGGATTCCTCTAAGCAAGACGGACCTTTTGGCTTACTCCGCTCGAGGTTTGGACGCAGTTGGAGTACGGTTGGGTTGGTTTTGACTTAAAAACCAACCGGGCCCCTAGAACGAAAAGGCCAATAACTCTGAGACCAGGCGTCCGATCGACACACCGTCTATTGCGTTGAGTTCATGTTGAAGATACAGAACTTTTGGATACATCAACTCCAGACTATGTGTCAGCTGATATATCAGCCCCTTGGCTCGTCGAGTAGACCCTCCTGAACGAGCATGTTGTGTGCGGGAACCCTAGAGATGGCTTCGACTGTGACGACGATGACGACAGTACAGAAATCCTCCGTGGATTCGACGACGCCGACTACAACACATAGAGATACTACGTGGATTAGTGCTACCGATCTTGTGTGGGTCAGATCCTATGAGGGTCAGCACTCAGTGGTCCTGTGTCGGCCAGCGCCTACAGATCTTCTGTGGGTCCGATCCGGTGTGGGTCATTGCGGGGGTTAGTTACCTATCGATCTTGTGTGGGTCATTGTGTGGGTTAGTTACCTATCAATCCTTTGTTGGTCATTGCGGGGGTTAGTTACCTGTCTATCCATTGTGGGTAATTTCAGGGGTTAGTACCTATCGATCCTGTGTGGGTCCGACGGCTTAGATGAATCAGTGACAATATCTGATCATCTCTATCGTTTTACGAAGAAGTATACCTATGTGAGCTGAATCTTGATTTGATTTCCTATGTGGATTGTGTTGTGCTATCCTATGTGGATGTGGTCAAACTCAGGCTCAGATGTTGGAGCTGAATGCGAATTGATGACTTAGTTATATGTATGGGCATATACCTAAGTAGTATAGGATGTTCCTTCGTGATTGTATCTTTCCTTTTTGGACTATCCCTTGTGGATTCTGGGAGACCCTCGGGGGTCTCAGGGTCCTTATTGAGTAGCTTATACTCACACCTGCACGGGCTATGCCTGCACTACGTTGTGTTGGTTGCAGATGATGGATAGCGTTGATCGTGGTTGTGGCACGAGAAGCAGGTCGGTACCCAGAGGTGGATCACTGGGCGGGGCATGCTCGGAGCGGACGGCGGAACCCGAGGAGCTGTGTAGGATATCTATACCCACCTTTCAGGTGGGACTTACAGTGGATGGCTCAAGGTTGTGGCTTTAATTTCAGTTGTTGTTTTCCCTTTCCAGTTGTACTTTACTTTCAGTTTGTGTTTGTATTCTGGCCCACATACTTTTCCTCACTTACTCTTGTACCCTGTTTTTACTTAGTAATTACTTCTGCTTGCTTTCTCTGTGGTATTGTTTTACTTTACAAAGGCAATTACTTCCCTTTTTACCGGGAATTACTCCTTGGTGCTAGTCGCCAGCCCCTGGCCTATGGAAGGCGGGCTAGGGGTATTCACGGCACGGGCCCCGAGGACGGTTCGTGACAAATTGGTATCAGAGGAGTTCAGTTCTACTACAGAACTTTGGACTCTGATCTTTCTTCTATGTGAAGCAATAGTGTTAAGAATATTGGGTGTGGTTATCAGTCCAGGGTGTCCAGTGTAGGTGCAGCGGCTGACGTATCCGTACACCAGGACCCTTACTTCTGATTTCCAACTTATTACATGAAAAAATTAATTGCATGTGTGATTCATGTTTTCATTGTGATTACTTTATATCAGCTCACCAGGTATACTGTTTGACCATGGGGCACCTGTTTCTTTTCAGGATGGTCCCATGAAGGCAGCCAGCTAGGGTTCCGAGAGTTGTGCATGACGACAGCCCACCGAGTGATGAGGCCTCGGTACAGGGCCCTTTGACAGCAGAGGCACTAGCGGTACCGCTACCCACCGAGCCAACGATGCTACCAGCCCCAGCCGGTGACGATGCACGTCACGTTAGTGCACTGAACTAGTTTCAGCATCAGAGACCGCCCAGGTTCCACGGGGAGACAGACCGTCAGGCAGCCGAGGATTGGCTGGAGGCAGTTGTACGGGTTTTCAGGTTAGTGAGGACACCAGCAGACCTCATGGTGATCCTCGCACGACCCTACTACACACGGCAATAGGAAGATGGTGAATCTTAATGCTCCAGGTGCACGACGATGCATCTCTTCTCTGGATGGACTTTGAGAGCCTCTTCCGCTCGGATTTCTTCCCATCCACCCTCTATGTGGTGCGCATCCAGGAGTTTCTTTTTCTACGACAAGGCAGCTTGACAGTCGCCCGTTACTCGGCGAGATTTGCAGATCTCTCGCGCTATTCGACGGACAGGGTACGAGACCCATTCATCCAGGCCCGGACCTTTGAGCAGGGATTGGGGTAGGAGATCATGGAATCACTGATCTCCCTCAGCATTACGACACAGGAGGGGGTACTGAAGAGAGCCCTTCTGATAGAGAGATTCCTTGCTGAGCCTCTATCAGTAGCGAGACCTACCTCCGGGCGGCACGTAGCAGAGTCTTCTGTAGATGGGAGTCGACGGATGACTCATGGGTCTAGGCAGACCAGACCCTCAGGCAGACGACCTTAGGAAACTGGCTCAGTGGCGTGGGGAACATAGCGCAGAGTCAGTCTTTCGAGAGGCAGACAGTGCTATGCATGCGGTGGGCAGGGCCACATGGCTCGTGACTTCCCGACCCACCATGCAGAGGAGAAGTAGACGGTTGAGGGACCACCCAGGTAGAGGCAGAGGGTCGAACGTAGCGGTCCACAGGGAGTAGGAGAATGAGGCAAAGGAGCTGTTCGAGCAGCAGGTGGTGGGAAATGCTTTGAGGCTCTACCACCACCACCACCAGAAGGTCCACCCCGACCACAGGGAGCTGGCGGGCAGAGACCGGCACAACTTCATGCAGCAGAGGCCAACGAACACGGTGTGCCCAAGATGATTTGAGGTACTATCTATGTCTATTCCACCCTTTCTGCAGTTCTTATAGACACAAGAGAGAGTCATTCTTTCATATCTGCTGTCCTTATTCGGAGAACGGAGATTCTGATAGAGCTGTTGGCTCGATCCATATAGCTAGAGACTCCTACGGGAGTAGACTTGACGATTACACACTAGTGCCGGTAGTGTGAGCTTACACTAGGAGGTGAGAGATTCTACTGGGATCATCTTTTAGTGGCGTCGAGGCCTTACGATGTCATCTTGGGCATGGATTGGTTATCTACAGTCCATGCTTAGACCGATTGTATTAGGCGCAAGGTGCGATGTGTATGCACCGACGAGAGCAGGTTCACCTTCACCGGCGAGAAGGGAGCCATCGCAGCACAGGATGGACTCTCGTAGAGGAGAGGACAACCCATCACTCATTAGTTGGCTAGCCTCATCCTTGGAGTAGTTGAAGTTGAGAGTCCTGGTTTTCCTACAGTGGTGGATCAGTATACGGACGTTTTCCCCCGACGATGATCCAGGACTACCTCCTCGCAGAGAGGTAGACTATTATATTTATCTTAACCTCGGGACATACCCGATATCCACTCCACAATATCGAATGGCCCCCATAGAGCTTCGAGAGCTACGAGTACAGTTGGAGGACTTGCAGGGCAAGAGATTCCTCCGAACCAATGTTTCACCCCGGGCTTCCCCGATATTGGTCGCCAAGAAGGCAGACGGGAGCTTGCGACTTTGTGTTGACTATCGTCGCCTGAACCAAGTGACAGTGAGAAACAAGTATACGCAACCAAGGATTGATGACCTCTTGGATCATCTCCAGGGAGCATGGTGGTTCTCAAAGATAGACCTTACATCAGGCTATCATCAGCTCAGAGTTCGGGACAAGGATGTGCAGAAGACTTCCTTCAGATTTCTGTATGGCCACAATGAGTTCTTGGATATGCCATTTCGCGTAACCAATTCTCCAGTAGTGTTCATGGACCTCATGAACATGATCCTTCATCCATACCTCGATTGATTTGTTGTGGTCTTCATCGATGACATTTTCATATACTCGACGACTGAGGAGAAGTACGCCTACCACTTGCGGGTTGTACTGGACACACTCCGAGAGCACCAGATTTATGGAAAGCTCTCGAAGTGTCAGTTATGGATATGTGATGTCCACTTCATGGGACACATCATCTCTGAGGCAGGAGTTACGGTGGATCCTGCGATGATCGAGGCAGTGCTAGCTTGGTAGCCTCCCAGGAGCGTGACAGAGGTGTGGAGTTTCCTGGGACAAGCTGGATACTACCGAATATTTGTCCCAGACTTCTCCAGAGTTGCGACACCACTCTCAACCTTGACAAAGAAAGGGAAACCCTTTGTGTGGTCAGTCAGTTTAAGTAGAGCTTTCAGGAGATGAGACAGAGATTGACCAGCACGCCCATCTTAAGGCTACCGGAGGAGGGAGTTGGGTACATAGTATACTGCGATGCATCAGGGACAGGACTCGGATGTGTCCTAATGCAAGAGCGAGCCATGATTGCCTTTGAATCACGTCAGTTGAGCAGCATGAGAAGAACTATGCTACCCATGACCTGGAGTTAGCAGCAGTGGTCTTCACTCTGAAGATGTGGCAACACTATCTAATGGGCGAGTGCTTTAGAGTCTATTCTGACAATCAGAGTCTCAGGTACATCTTCTTGCAGAAGGACCTGAACCTGAGATAGTAGTGATGGATCGAGTTCTTCCAGGACTATGAATTTGAGATTGTCTATACTCCTGGAAAGGGGAACTTGGTAGCTGATGCTCTCAGTAGTAGGATGGGCATTCAGCTACTTGGGGAGGTGATAGAGTAACTAGCCGCTTTGCAGATATCCTTCGTGGATAGAGATGGGGCAGCCTTCCTTCAGCCACATACATTCACTCCTCCACTACTGCAGTGGGTAAGAGAGGCACAATGTGGGGACGCCGACTGTGAGACGTTGCGTGCACAGATATCCTCAGGACAAGCACATGATGGATTCTTCGTGGGAGGAGAGCACGATGTCCTTTTTAGAGGATGTACCTTGGTACCAGTTGATTTACGAGAGGTGGTGCTGAGAGAGTTTCACACTACCCCTTTGGCGGTACATCCTGGAGTGGAAAAGATGTACCAGGATCTCATACGACAGCATTGGTGGCCGGGCATGAAGAAGGCTATGGCAGAGTTTGTTCCTCGATGCCTCACCTACCAGCCGGTGACGGTAGAGCACCAGGTACCAGAAGTCTTGGTAAAACCCTTAAAGGTCCCAGATCAGAAGTGGGACAGGATATCTATGGATTTTGTGATTGGACATCCACGCACATCCAGAGGTCACGACTCTATTTGGGTGATTGTCGACCGACTCACCAAGTCGGCTCACTTCTTACCCATGAGAGAGTAGGGCCTAGTGGAGAGCTTTGGACGTCTCTACGTTTAGGAGATTGTGCGGCTTCAAGGTGTGCCATCATCTATCGTCTCTGATCGATATGCTCTCTTTACTTCCCGACTTTGGAAGGTGTTGCATGAGGAATTCGGGACGCACCTACGTCTGAGTACTGCCTTTTACCCTCAGACAGATGGTCAGACGGAGAGAACCATTCAGACTCTCAAGGACATGCTCCGCGCATGTGTCCTCAACTTTGGTCACAGCTGGGAGGACCACTTACCCTCGGTGGAGTTCGCGTACAACAATAGCTACCAATCCACCATCGGGATGGCACAATATGAGGCCTTGTACGTCTGAACTAGCAGGTAACCTCTACGCTGGATAGACCCTGGGGAGTCAGCACTTGTGGGACCGGAGATGGACCAGGCCATGACAGAGAAGGTCCAGGTCATCCAAGTGCGGATGAGGATAGCTCAGAGACGGAAGAAGTCGTATGAAGATAGGAAGCGGAGTCCACTGGAGTTTGAGGATGGAGACCACGTCTTGTTTCAGGTCTCACCTCGATGTGGTATACTCAGATTTGGTCGTGGAAGCAAGTTATCTCAACGCTTCATCGGACCATTCCAGGTCCTCAGCAGGAGTGGCGAGGTGGCTTATCACCTGGCTCTACCACCTCAATTCCACCCAGTTCATGACGTCTTCCACGTATCTCAGCTGAAGAGATACGTGCACGACCCAAAGCATATCATTGACCATGGGGAGCTGGACATAGATGATGGGGAGACTTTTGTGAAGGTCCCAGTAGAGATCGAGGATCGACAGGAGTGGGTCCGACGTGGACGATTGATTCCTCTAGTGCGCATCAGATGGCAGCATGAGAACCTCTAGGAGAACACATGGGAGCGGGAGGCTCAGATGCGTGCATAGTACCCACATTTGTTCCCCTAGTTTTTGATGTATCTTTACAGAGGCGTAAAGCCCTGAGGTGGGAGTAATTTAAAGACCTATAAAATTTGAAGGGAAATTTTTTCTTAATTCTCTTTGGGATTTTACAAGAACACGGTTTCTGACGGAAGTGGATTCCGAGGCCCGGTGTGCCCGTAATTTCTATCAGAAGTTTAGCTCGGGTACGTTCAGTGAACGAATGAGCAGGTTTTTCTAACTTTTGAACTGGTGCTCAGAATCAAATTCTGAGGGCACCGATGAATTTGCAGTGCCGGTATTTTCTTAGGAACACCTTTTCCCGAGTTGCGTTTTCACGGGAGGAGTTGTTAAAAAAATTTGGAAGGTAAAATAAAAATTGAGTTACAATTTATATTTCTTTTAAGTGGATTATCCATTGAGTGGAAGTTGGGGTACCCACCCAACTTCCCATGGGAGGTTATGAGAGTGGTGGGGCCCACTCAAACCCCACCCCTACATCTTCCCTAACCTTCCCTAACCCTCCATTTATTTAGTCACATTGAGTTAATTATTGAGGGAATTAATTCAACTTTTGGAATTAAAATGATTAAGTTTTGTTAATAAAATAAATGATGAACATATTTTATTTTGGTGGAAATCTTGTTGTGTGAGTCTTTGGAGAAAAGTTGAGGAGCTTGAAGAAGTTCTTATTCTTCTTCGATGAAGAACACGAAGGACGCCAGATCCTCGAAGATCGAGAAAGCGACGTCGACGAAACATTTCTCCGCGACGCGACTCTCTCCTTTCGAAAAGTCTTCTTCTGTGATGGTTATTTCCGCGACGAACCCTCGCTCAATGATTTCGACGAGGTAGGGGTTTATTTAAATTGTTGTTACTGATTACTTCTATTTCCATTCTTTGTGAAACTTTACTGCTTTCTATCGATTAACAGGAGGGGCCGGACTGCACAATCACGACCGACCCACCTCCCTTATTCTTGTATTTTTGTGGTTCGAAGGAAAATGATGTGGTGCCGACGCACCGCGCGGGATCGTGCGGCAAGGATGTGTGGTGCCGTCGCGTCACTCCGATGAAGTTGAATAAAGTCGTAGTGTTGTTCCTCCGTGCCAGAGGATCACGAAAACACTGCGGATGGGGCAGGGCTGCGGCGGAGGGGCGCGGTGCAGTCGCACCACGCCAGATGGTCCAAGATCGCGGCTCAGGCCACAGCGGAGCAGGGGAACCGGCGGCCGGGTCCGGGCCGCCGGCGTCGGAGCAAGGGGACCGTCCCTTACCAGTCCCATGGCGGCAACAGCTGGCCGGACGGAGCAGGCCGGATAGGGGAAGAGCCGGGTGTTAAGACCCCCGGCTGGCCCTCATGAGCATCCCCATAATGGGGGCTGCGGTTACGAAACGGGGGGCAGCCCCCCCCCCCCCATCCGCTCGGCCGAAAGGCCGAGCCACCTGGCAGGCGCCAGCGCGCCGGGCAGGCTTCCCAGGCCAGACCGCCAGGCCGGACCGTGACAGGCCGGTCCGGGCCGCACCCGAGCTGGCCGGACCTAAACCCGGGACAGGTTTGACCCAGTTCAGTCCGACCCAGAGGGTATCGGGCCGGGTCGAACCGGGCCCGAACCCCATAATACCAGACCTCTCACGGTTTTTTGCCCATAACATGGGTTGCAAACCTCTGATCGACGCACCGTTAGATGCAATGTGATCCATGGATCGAGCCGGGCGTTTTGGTATATTACACTCAAGGTTTCGGAGTACTTTGTGTTCGGCCGGGTTTGTTTGTACACGAAACCGACCGGGCCCTCGGAGCGGACACACTTATAACATGAGTTCCGGACATCCGATTGACGTGCCATCGACTTTGTTGGATTCCTCTATGTGAGACGGACCTTTTAGCTTACTCCGATGGAGGTTTGGACGCAGTTGGAGTACGGTCGGGTTGGTTTTGACATAAAAACCAACCAGGCCCCTAGAACGAAAAAGCCAATAACTCTCAGACCGGGCGTCCGATCGACGCGCCATCTTTCGCGTTGAGTTCCTGTTGACGATACAGAACTTTTGGATACATCAACTCCGGACTATGTGTCAGTTGATGTATCAGCCACTCGGCTCATGTAGCGGACCCTCCTGAACGAGCTTGCTATGTGCGGGAACCCTAGAGCTGGCTGCGACTGTGACGATGATGACAACTATACAGAAATCCTTCGTTGATTCGACGACGACGATTATAGCACTCAACGATCCTATGTGGATCAGTGCTACCGATCCTGTGTGGGTCAGATCCTTTGTGGGTCAGCGCTAAGCGGTCCTATGTGGGCCAGTGCCTACAGATCCGGTGTGGGTCCGATCATGTGTGGGTCATTATGGGGGTTAGTTACCTATCGATCCTGGGTGGGTCATTGGGGGGGTTAGTTACCTATCGATCTCATTGCGGGGGTTAGTTACCTATAGATCCTTTGTGGGTCATTGTGGGGGATAGTACCTATCAATCCTGTGTGGGTCCGATGACTTAGATGAATCAGTGGCAATATCTGATCATCTCTATCGTTTTACGAAGAAGTATACATGTGTGAACTAAATCATGATTTTCTTTCCTATGTGGATTGTATTGTGCTATCCTGTGTGGATGTGATTGAACTCGGGCTCGGATGTTGGAGCCGAACGCGAATTGATGACTTAGGTATATGTATGGGAATATCCCAAAGTAGTGTTGGATGTTACATTGTGATTTTATCTTTCCTTTGTGTATTATCCTTTGTGGATTCTGGGAGACCTTCGAGGGTCTCGGGGTCCCAACTGAGTAGCTTATACGCACCACTGCACGGACTATGCCCGCACTACGTTGTGTTGGTTGCAGACGACGAACAACGCTAATCGTGGTTGAGGCACGAGGAGCAGGTCGGTACCCGGAGGTGGATAACTGGGCGGGGCGTGCTTGGAGCGAACGGCGGAACCCGAGGAGCTGTGGAGGCTATCTGTACCCACCCTTCATGTGGGACTTCCAGTGGATGGCTCGAGGCTGTGGCTTTACTTTCAGTTTCTGTTTTCCCTTTCCAGTTGTTCTTTACTTTCAGTTTGGGTTTGTATTCTGGCCAACTTACTTTTCCGCACTTACTGTTGTACCCAGTTTTTACTTAGTGATTATTTTTTTTTGCTTTCTCTGTGGTGTTTTTTTACATTACAAAGGCAATGCCTTCCCTTTTTACCAGGAATTCCTCCTTGTTGCTAGTCGCCAGCCCCTGGCCTATGGAAGTCTGGCTTGGAGTAGTCACGACACGGGCCCCAAGGACTTTTCGTGACATGGAATATACCAATAAAAACCCACCATGTTTTTTCATATGCGGAATTACCTTATCCATTAAGGGGAAATAAAATTATGAATCAAAATTTTAATTTAAACATATCTTATGTATTCATCATAAAAAATACATCATCAATATGATTTTTTAATAAGACATTTCTATAGAGATTTATATTTCAAAAATGTAACTATTTTCCATGTACATAATCAAGCTTTCTCAGTTATAATTAATAAAATTCATAGATATAAATAATATATATATTTATAATGTTTATATATTCAAAACATGAGAAATTTATCATTGTAAACACCAAAAATTTGATTTTTATAAAATAGGTTTTCTACATAATATATAGAAATTATTATATGGATATATCAATGATATAATTTATGTAGAATAAGTCCATGGTAATATATAACATAAACATAAATGAAAATATGAATTGTTTCAAACTTTGAATCGAATCACCCATTCTAAAAGGGAGGTTCACAAGACCTCATGCACGCATCCCCATATGCAAGAGGATATGGATCTCTATTATGAAAAAAAATTGAAACTTGCAGTGACCATTATTTTGGAAATAGAAAAAATTCATATCTTATAGTAATATAAAAATAATAAATGTAATATTTGAATATATTAACATACAAATTTAGAGAACATTATCCCATACTTTAAAAATATTACGTATAATATCTAGTAGAAATTTTCATAGAGGATTGCCTACATGTGTCAGATCCTTATATAAATAAAAATTATAAATTAAATATTGTGGAATAATAATAAATGATAATATAGTCTATTTCATAATCACCTCATCCCAAGTGATCTTATGGTGTAAATTTTATTAATCATGTCACTAACCTCTTATGTAATCAAATTCAGAGATGTCTATGTGTTTATAGATATTATCATGAAAGATCTGAGTATAAAACTAAGTATCTAACCAATAATGTTTCCATAAAACATGTTTAAAAATATAAAAATGATTCATCCATGTATAAAAAGGTAATACATAAATACAAAATCACATACCATGTCATTGTGGACATTCTATGCTACCACCCTGCCTAACTCCACATTCTTTACCACCATTCATGATAAAAGGTTATAATTAGTCATTTAATGATTATTTTATGAGTATAATCAGCATGTGTTCTTTATATATTATTCTATATATATTATTCACATGTTACACATTTTTTGATTAATTCTATGACATCAACTATGGGAAAATAATGCTCCAAATTATTTGGGATGTTACCATGCTCATCCAACCCATCAACACCTCATAGTTATTACATTTCTCTTGATGGTACATAAATTTTACACCACCAAATTATTATAACTCCATGGAATATTGTGATGTTTTCTAATTAATAACTCATACTAAGATTTATGAATCATGAAAATCATATAACATCTAATGGTTTTTCCTAAATCAATTGGATGTTCCTTGTTATGATAGTAACATTCAAGAAACCCATATCCATAAACTATAAATCATATAATCCATCCTCTAATATAATGGATCCATCAATAATTTTAATATAAAATTTTATATCATGATATTTTAATTATATTTTTTATAATAAATTAACACATTAATATATAAATATAAAACATAGAAAATATAAATCATTTTATCTCCTGAAAATTTTCAAATACCAGACTCACATATACAAATGTGAATTATATCATGAAATGGTATCATGGTCCACATTTACACATATGATATTTTCATAACATATAAAATCATAGATCATCAATATATTATATAAAAATTATTACTTATCAAAATAGGTTCCCAAATCCATGAATTTACCCATGTATCGATCTCGTAAATCAATGATCCGATGGGACATCCCAAATTAATAAAATGAGGATTATAATTTTATGATCAATGAAAAAGAATTTGAAATGATTTAGAATATTATAAAATTATCAAAATTAGAACCACTATAACTAAATTATCTTGTTAATTATTCTATAAAATTATAATGATCCTCTACATACCAAGGATCTATTATAATAATGATCAATTAATTTCTCATTATGTCACATTATAATCTATATATCTTAGTATGAAAACCTATAATTATGATTGTTTTTAAAAAATAAATTATTTTTAGGAAATATTTTTTGTATATATACCATTTTGAATACACCATTTTGATTAGATATTCAAATGGTGAATAACTATGGAGAAGGAATCTAAATTTACATTAATGTGTTTCACCATTTGTTCTGGATGAATGAAGGTTGATAAATTTGGAGGATGATTCTAATATATGTTATGTAGTGAATATATGTGGTCATAAAAAATGAAATATTTTCTTATAATAAAGAAATAAGATAGTTTATATATTCATGTGGGATGGTAGTTCCATGTAGAACCTAGATACTTTCCCTTACCATCGGCAGATTGATGGTTCTCCACTGGATATCTGTTTAGCCTCCAAATGTTGTATAGCATCTGGTGTGGCCACCATCTTTCTAGAGTTATTGTTATATCCATATTGTATGCCTCAAAAATCTCCCATATTACATCATTAGTCTCTCACCCTTATAAATATGATTAGAGGACCCATTAATACTTCTAACATGCCTGAATATATGGAAAAAATTCTAAAAAGCTATGCAACCAATATGAATAATATAAATTTTAATTTTAGAAAATATTAAATCACCCCCTATGATGACTTATCATCCACAAGATGGTATCTTTTGTAATATCATATACACCATTGTTAATTTATTTCAATCTTTTGATTATAACACCAATTTTACCAATTTAATAAATATCGACAAACATAAAACCCATATGACATGAGAACTCTTCCATTACAACACCATATCACTATGGTCTATGATTGGAATAAAATATTCCAAGAATTAAAAATCAATATTTATTTCAAAATTGGTAGTATAAATATATAATGTAGTATTGAGATCAGAAATTATACTATTTCGTACAATATTAGAACATATTGTACCATACTCCCATTCCTCTATAATCTTAAGCACTCCAATCTGAGTAATACCAACAAGAAAACATATCCTCCCATGGAGAACAACAAATGTCATCATCATCGGTAAGTATATAAATATCACACAAAATAAGTTGTATAAAACCACTTCGTGAATAACTATATTCACTATGAGATTTCTATGAATAATTTCTACACGATAACCTATAACTCATCATGTTTTCCCTTACAAAATTTTAATTCATGTCCTATGAAATCCAAGAGGCCACCAAAACTATATTTTATACTTTCCCATGAGTAAATTTCCACACAAAAAATCCGTACAACTACCATATGATTCATAACATGAATCCTAACACAAAAAATGTTTGTTCACATCTTCTTCTCATTTAACGTCCAATGCCTCTCCCCATAGGTCATCATTACTAGTATATTCATAATAAATTCTAACCTAAAGACTAAAAGGTTTATACTTTTCTTACATATGTGAATAATCTAATTATAGACCTGAAAAAATAAAAAACCTCTACATATGTGTTTCGTTCACTTAAACTCCACTTTAAATGGTTTATATAAAACACCATCACTAGAAAAATATAATAAAAAACATATTGATGTATGTCAAAGATTAGCATTAACATCTATTGGAAAACATTTATACAAAAATTCAAATATCTTTTGCCAATATAATAAATCAAGTACCTCATACACTGACTATGTTACAACTATTTGACATTTACCTTCAACAACCACGCATGGTCCTATCAGCAAAGAATAAAATTTATTCTTACCAAAAATCCGTTATAATAATTCCAAAAAAAATCAAAAACAATTTCAAATATATCGTATGACACTTATAAATTTAAATTTCAATGTTTACATCAAACCTTTCCATGAAACACCTCTAATTACACTCAATACATGAAAAAAAACATAGTATCTACATAGTTATAAGTGAATTCCTCATCCCCACAAGTTATCAACAAGCACCTTGGAATTATGAAAAACATTTTTGAATTATTTCGCCACAAAAAAATATAAAAATAATATATACAATGTATAAAAATTTAATTATAGTAAATATGATCAAAGTAAAAATTATCTGATGTATGGAATCTTATGTTGTGTCAATATTAGATAGCCAAATAATACAAAATTGTTTAGGTCCCAACTCCATGTGACCTGATTTCACAACAAGAAAGCCACATAATCCTAATAATATAACTGAATTACACCATTTAGATTATATCCCATAAGTAAATCAAATATAAAAGAGTATATATACACAAATAGGTGTGTGGGGGGTTTGAGAACATGTACCAAATAAGATCCAATAATCTATTTCAAAAGAAATCATTTTTAAGTATACATAATATGATGATGTAACCAAAAATAATACATGGGATACTATTTTACAAAAATGAATATGAAATATTGACAAATCCCACATTTCAAAAACAATAAAACTGCAAATAAAAATTATATTTAAATAATATAATTAAACAAACCAAATATAACATTAAATGAATACATATTTAGAAAAAAAACCCATGATTATGATGAAAATTCTAGACAATAAGATTCCTCGTAATAATATAAGGATCAGTAGGAAACCATATGTTCACATTATACAATATGAGTAGATATAGGTTGTAAGAGTTTTCTATATAGATATGCTCATTGGAACAACACAATAACCATAGTGGACACATTACATTAGAATATTGGGTCTATGGTAAAGGGTCACATCCCTACTAATTTAACATTTCATCATCATCGATCACATTCATGATTAGCATTTTAGAGGATTACATGATAGTTTAATGTTTTAATTCATATAAACATTAATAAATATATTTATATTTAAAAATAAAAGGGGGAATCAATTTTCATGTTTTTTTAATCCAAAAAAATTAATTATATCATTTGTAATGAATTTGAAAACCAATTAGGATTTCATTTCAATGATTAGGCAATAAAGTTAATTTCAAAATAATTTACAAACCAATCCATTGATAAATATAGAATGGTTTTAAATATAAATCCAAATCATTAAATATAATTTATTTATATATTTATTCTTAGAGATTCAAACGTCAAAATCCATTCCTCAATTTATCTATAAGAAACCCAATTTGATGAAATAAAAAAAGATTCAGTATCTTGATCCCTAGTTAAAGGTAATATTTGAGGAAGGATGAAAAGGTATATATGACTAGTGGATAATATTATGGAACATGAACATACTATTGAAATACTATAATATACAACAATGTACCTATAAATTCTACCATTTAGAGCTAAGGAAACTATAAAATCTCATTGATCTACATCCCTGGTTTATTTATCACTTCAAATGAACAATAATTAATTTCAATTAATGTTTTCTTTCCTTGAAATGGAAATTTATTAAAATAAATATTCATTGAATACATTTTCCAAACTATTTCAAAAAATTATGTGATCAGTTCACCAACTTATAGGATACATGAAAATCCACATGGTTTGGATGAAAGGTTTGAGAAAACATATGCTAACTATGTTAAATGACTCTTCCTAAGGTTAAAAATTTTGAGTATAAGGAAGTTATGGATTAAACTAACTATGTTCCCACTTTTGGAGACCACGATATAGTTCATTATTTCATAGGAGGACCCTCATTAGTTTCTATTATCATGTGGAAAAGTTTTATAGGCTTAGAAAGCACTAAAAACCTATAAAAGTTACAAAAAATAATCTCATAGAAGGCCAAAATGAATTTAAATAAACAAAGGAAATTAGTGACATGAATAAATAATTTTGTAGTGAATGTTCCTGCCAGCATATGCCATTTTACAACATGTTATCATTATCAAAAAAGGTCTTCCCAGAAAAATTTTACGATTATTCTTCCTGACTAAAGACTCAATCTCTATTATTTCATGCGAATTAGGAACATGCATCCATATCACTCGATCAAAAGGTATTGAATTTCCACATATAAAATTTACTTGAGCATCAAAATCCTAAATATTTTTTATAATAGTAGTAAAATGATTCTCTATATCAAGATCTTTCCAGTTGAGAAAATGAAACATATCTTGTTAATAATTTTAATGTTGGAATAAATGAAAACCATTAAGGACCCAAGATAAATAGTTTTTTAATTCCAATATATATTCTGCCATTCCATGTAATTTAATTTTCAAACATGGTCACACATTCCACTAGGTGTGAATCACTAAATTCTTCAATTGTTATTGACCCAAACAGGGGATATATTCAAGAACCCCAAGCTACTAACAAAAAACTATCATGGATGATAATTTATATCACCATAATATTTTTATTGGATCTTAAACATCACCAAACAATATAAATCCATTAGGGACATTACTAGTGTCTCATAAAACAATATTTTTCCAACTAATAATTCTTCCACAACCACATACAAATATATTGTAGAGATTTAATGATGGTCAAAAAATATTGTATGACAGCCCATATGATGGAAGACCTGTTGAAATTATTAGAATACAATTCAATTATCCTTAATTGGGTATCCTAGTCATGAAATATTTTAAGGAAACATGAATTATGTATATTTTTTAAAATATGATTATTAATTTTTGTACATACATAAGTATAAGGATGATATATCCTAGTCAATCATAACATTATACCCACTTATATTTAAAGGATAAAAATTTAAAATGAGTTATATTTAATTTAAATAATTGAGACAATTACAACAGATATTCCATCCATCCTGAAAACCTATTTTAAAATATAATTCTATGTATTCCACTTTTTGGGTGTCACATGTCATTATGAAATATAAAATTTTAGTTAACCAATAAGTTAACACCCAAATTTCATTGTTACATCATGATGTTTGTGGTATTCAATCAATGGTATCCATATCAATTTCATTCAACATCCATGTTGATGTTTGATGAATCTAATGCAATCTATAAGGGTTTTGGGGATCCTCATTGATATTTTATAGTGAATTACATCATAAATTATTTAGTTATGTCATGTTTCAAACAAAACACCAAAATGATTCATAATGTCATTTATCATTATTTTAAAACATAGTTCAAAAAATAAAAAAATTATATTTAAAATCCCACAAATCATCCTCTATTGTAGAAGATTGGACAACATAACATCTAGTATAGAAAAGGATATTATCCAAGATAAATAAAATACTAAAAAATGGGCTCCCCAACATATAATGGATACCTAATACAATAGAATTTTTTTTATGTTTCTCTTGAATAGTCATCCCAAAGTGATAGGATATATCATTAAAATTCACTAAACATTAACATCATCCTATTCCCTGAAACCCATATAAACCAGCGAAAGATGTATAATCGTGTTTTATTAATCCTTTTCATCCTTTAAAATATGTTAAAGTGACACCCTATTTAGAGAACCTTGAATTACATTTATCTTCACCTAAGAATAGATAATTTAAAATTCAAATGAATATTGCCTTTTATTATAATTTCACTACTAAAGGATGAAATAATATTAACAAATTATGTACCGAAAACATTAATGGTTTGATAAATACTAAAAAAATTCTCAAAGTAGTAGTGCAACCAATTATTAATGAAATGTACTACCCCTGAGAGTTATAAATCATATGTGCGATTATTTATATCATTATATTAAATTTTCTATGAGACATATGATATTTTATTATCTCCTTGTATAGTGACACATCCTATACCCCGAAATAATGAATCCTAAAAAAACATTTCCTTGAAAATCCTATGGTGAATTAATAACTGGAGCTATGGTGAAACATTATTCACCACACAGAATGATTCTTGGAAACTACAATCCCACTATAACACTAACCCATTCCAGGTTATAGTGGTCAAGGGTGTTATGATCATCAATATATCCTCTTCAAAAAGTTGATAATATCAATCCATACCTATAAAAGAATTTATCTCAAAAAAATTATATGAATTATCAGTTCACATTACATCAATCTCATATTTAGTATCATTGGATATTATAATTACTGAAATATTATATCACAATAACATAAAATCATGGATATAAAAGAGAAACATTTATAATTATTTATATAAAATTAATCTTTCATTATTCCCAAAACATACCATATACGACACAAATGATTTTAATCCTTCATTGATAATACTAGGTTTACATTAACATACACCTTGAGAAATGTGTATGGATACCTGTTAATATTCTATTCATCAATTACTTGAATATAAAAGGATAATTAAATATGATATACAATATTACATGATACTCATAGTGGCCAAATATTATCTTGAAGGAGGTTATTAAAACATAAAACTCCTTTGGTTTTAGATAATGAAAATAAAAATTGTCAGATTTTGAAATCCAATATATTTGAAAACATGGGGTGTCACATTCATGGTAGTAATAATTTGTTTTTTTTCTCTTAGGTATCTTTGTGATCCAGGTCGATACATGGAGTCTTGGATGTTTCTATGAAGGTGAATAGTTATGGTTCCAGATATGTAAAATATATGGCCTCGTAAGGGGAAAATGTGCACCTTGTGAAATGGTTATGTTAAAAGAGTATTGTTAGGTCCCATGGTTACGTAATAGTGTGTCCCATGTTTGAATTGCATTTACTATATAACAGTGTTCATCTACACTTCTTCTATATAGTTTGAATAATCTTGTGGCGTAAATTAGTGATGTACATAAGATTTATGTATATATTACATTCACTAATAATATTTAATATAATATTCATCCCAAATACACCCACTCCATCCTTATTACCCCATGCCACATTTGTGATTTATTCCTCTATATAAGCTCCAGCTTGATGGATTCTAGGGTGTTTCTTTTGGGTTCTTCATCCGAGAAAATGGTATGATCTCATCTCTTATATTTATCTTTTTTTTCTCATTTTTCTCTAATACATCTAACCCTAATCATCATGTGAGGTATAATTTATATGATTGAGATACTATGATTTGGGGATTTTGTTTTTTAATATTTATGATTCATAGAAGGATTCCCTTTCTCATTGATTTCTTTAAAGGAAACATGGAATTTCATTTTGTCGTTGTATTTTCCATTTTATTTACATGTGTTTAATTTTTTAATTATTTATTATCCTCTTTAAATGTTTTTTGTCTTAGATAACCTTGTTGTTAAGTAAAGAAGGTTATATTTCAAATTATTCCATTAATTTTTGATTGATTTTCATGTTTAAATTGGTGTCTATTCAATCTTGAAATGGTGTTTTATATATATATTTTTATATACTCCCCATTTTTGATAAAATGTGAACTATGGGGTTTAAAACTAATCACACTTATTTTAGGTGATTTGGAAAAAAGATTGGATACCATGTTTGTTTTCATTTATGATAAAATATGGATTTCATATTTTAAAGATGTAATTTTGAATTATAAAATTAAATGTAATATGACTTTAGTTGGCAGGTCATACTTGTTGATGAACATTTTTTTTCTTGGATTTATGTTGGAATAAAATGGTTTTCTTTGAAAAAGGGATTCCCAATATTATATGTAATATGTATAAAAGTGGATTCCTAGTAGGTGACATATAATTTTATCATTATGGATTATTCCCTTATTGAGACAACATTATTTTATTAATTTTGTGAAAATCCACATGATGTATGTTTTGTTATGTGGTTTATATTGAAATTATATGAATGGATTACATTTATTATAGTGAGGGTCATGTTTGTGAAGTGATTGTGATGTTATCCCTAAAGTATTATAATTAGCATATGATGTTGTTATTTTTTATTTCACACCTTAGTTATCATTCAATTTGGATTCCATAGTTTCGATGTAGGAAATAATAAGACATTTCTTTTTTGGATGAGGTTTTACACTTGAAATTCCCATCATAATTTTATGTGAAACCTAACATTGGAGTTCTTCAGTAAGGGGGATTTATAGAGATATTATGAGGTTGGATTTTAGACCATTTTCTTATAAGAATATATGTCTATATTTTTGTCTCCTTTTTGGTCACATTAGTTTTCACTTCATGCTTTGTGTATATATAATATATATTTAATTGGAATGTTTTATTATGTATAATTTTCAATATAGATAGACATGTTTAATTTTTTATCCATTCTGTCTTATTCACATCGATAACTAGTTTTAATCTATATAATTAATTTAATTTTTTATGACCATTTCTATACTTGTTAACATCATTTTTCCATTATTTTTATGCATTTTTTTGATGATATGTAATAATTTAGTGGTTAATGTGGAAAATTAATTTCCAATGCATAAATTATTTAAAATAATTCTTCTAACATGTATGAAAAATTATTCAGATTTATTTTTAGAATTGTATAGTTTGAGAAAATGTTTTGGTTACTGATAAAATTGGATTTATTTCTATATAACACCATTTGTATGAAAGGGCTTTAAATAGGGGATCTTCAAGATTGTGCATGTTTTTAACATGTTTTTCACAATTTATTATAAATGTAAAATGAAACCCTATATTTCATTTCATAGTTTTCAAACTAGAATAATTTGTTTTAGAAATAAAATATATTAATTATTCTCATTGTCACTTAATAATAAGTGTTTATCACAATCTACATACTCACACTAGTGTGTATGATGTCTCAATATCTTGTGTAGTTATATTTAGATCGCAGATTTTATGTTGGATATAGTGTTTTAATACATAAAAGTCAATGGTTTTTGGAATCATTAAGGTATTTTTATGCCACCAATAACTATCGATTAGATATTAGATTTGTAAAAAATATCATATCATGTTAGCATGGTTTTCTTTTTTGACATTCCTTAATCTTCCATTATAATATTGTAACACTGGTTAGATGCTTATTCCTTCCATATAATAAATAAGATGGTATCATTATATTATTTAATTATGCATTGTTTTTATGTTTTTTGAGTATCATTTGGTTTATACCATCATACACAGTTATGTTGATATCGATGAAACCTTTTGACAACCCGAGGTGATCAGGGACAGTCCCCAAGTATGTAGCGGATCTACTCAGGGGTTGAATGGAAGAATTTCCAAGGATATTTCTCTAACTATTGGTATCAAATAATTTAGTTTATTCTAAGGGGATAATGGTTCTTATGAAAATCCATTTTTATATTTTGGGGATAGTCGAAGAGGTGACAAAGGATAGTTGGGACTCATGTATAGGTCCATGAATGTTCTTAGCTTGCTATTTCTTGTATCAGCTAACAAGTTTTGATGGGTTTTGGGTTGTTTTTTATTATTTTGGATGTTATGGTGTCCCATTAATGATATATTATGTTGTGTATTTTTCTTAATATATATTAAAGGTTGTTTCTAATGGACAACCTATGAAGATCCTCATTTCAGTGTGAAAACTAAACATATTTAATGGGGTTCCAGGCTATGGACTATGATCTATAAAACCATGTCATGGTCTTGCTGACATTTATTTATAAACATTAAATACCACTATTATAGTTTTAATTGGTTTGACAAACAATGATTCCTAACCCAGAATAGTGAATAATGTTGGTAAATTATGTTATATTCCCACTATTGTTTTTTTTCCCTTCTTATGTTTTTTTCTTCTTATTTTAAATGTTTATCTGATGTTTTTATTATTTGGAGTGTTCATGAAATTAAATGATTTATGACATGTTCTGAATGTTATTTTTAGAAACATGTTTTCGATTACTTGGATACTTAGGTAAAATAATTTTGACACCTTTAAATTTTTTTTGGGTTGTGTTCTTTTTCACAGAATGAATTTTAGGGGTTATTATATTACAAGATCAAAGAAATACTTTGGGTATTATAAGGTACTCTTATTAAATGATTTCAAACAATGATAAATGTTATTTCTAGGTAATGTTATTCTACAAAGGATTATGGTTTTTGTTTTGAAATGTTACTAATGTTTTTGAAATAGGGTACCTAACATCTATTGGGTTACTTATTGATTTTATTTATCTTTTCGATAGATTCATGTTTTTCTATAATTTGGTAGGTCTTTGTTATACTTCATCTATTAGTGTTGAGATATGTTATTATTATTTCATAGTGATCTTTATTTGTGAGGATTTATATTGAATCTCCCAGAACAGAATAAAAAATCCATGAAAGGAATGTCTCATGTAGTTTAACATTAGATACATAATATTTCCTTATAGTTTTTGGATCTCCAGAGACATTTGGTGGAGTTTTAGATCCATGTAATTTATAAATCATGGACCATGGAAGTGAGATTCTAAACTAGTAACCTCTAATTTCATATTTTTATTTATATACACATAAGGCCGTGATATAGTTATCTAAAGATGTATATATTTTTGACTATATACATAATTTTGAATCCTCTATAGCTGGATTCATAGTTCCCTTATTATTATGTTTTGGTCTAGGATGGCGAGAAGCTAAAATTATTACACAACTAGTAGAATATTACTATTTTGATTATTTTTTATATTTCATTGTCCAAAAGTTTTTATCATAAATAAGTGAGATAGATCGGTAAATGAAGTTTCTATCTATCATCTATGATGACAAGTCAGTGAAATAATATGAAAAGATTTTTTTATGGATTGTAACAATTCTATCCAATGTTTTTTAAGATTTGATGATGTAATTTTTCATTTCTAGAGGTTGAAATCCAATGATTCATTGATCAGATTTATAGTAATGAATGGATACCATTTATGAAGATGATTTTACAGACTTATTTATTGATGAAATGTTGGATGGGAGATCTATGAAAATTAATACTACATTTTGTACTACTGCTACTATAAAATATCTTCCTAGTGATGAATGGATTGAAAATTTTGAAAAGGGGTGGAAATATTCTTCTCATCCTACATTTAATGTCCTAGTAAATAATATGCCATTTTTGTGTTTCTAGTATGATAAATCCATGAAAATTAAGACTTATTTTCATCACCATATACATCTCATTGTTTTTGATAAACTGTTCACATTTAGAGGTTATTCTACATGGTTGGGTATGAAAAGAATAAGTATCTATCCTAGGTCATTTTGGTCAGTGTTTCTCTACTTTGTATCTTCCACTATATAGTTTGAGGATACAATATGTTTTTGGTAGTTCATCATATATAATTATTATTTTGTCTTATTTTATTCTCCCATATACTTTGTTTCTATCATCACTATTTTCATTAGATAAAAAGACTTGTGATTATATTTTGATGTCTTATTATATGATTTCCTCCATATTTCTTGTTTTCATCTCTATACACTACATACCATGGAATATTGTTTCTTGATTTGGATAGGTCATGGGAGGAACCACAGCTGCATTCATTGATTCTGGGGGTGTGTTTTGTTTCTAGTTGGGCTATAGATGACACTATGTTTTTTCCCTTAATCTAAAATACCCTAGGGAGGTGTTACAAATTATTGAATGAGGAATTCCTCTTAAAATTTTAATGACACTTAGTTTATAACCAATAAATTTAATGACAATTGTTCATGTGATTTTTGGTTTTTTGGATGCCTTGTGATATTTTTATCTGACTAATAATACACTGAGATGTATATCGCTCATTTTCATCTCTAGGTCTCAGTTTGGTTATCTTCAGATGGTGGATATTAATAGTTTAATTAGGATAATTTGGTATCCTAGTTTATTGATGTATCCCTCTTGTTCTGAATATAGATATTTTTTTAATCATAAAAAGTTAGATTAACATATATTGATGGGGATCCTGATGATAAGTCTCCTCTCCCTTTGTGCTTCTACTGATTTGGATTTATTATATTTTATAGTACCATGTTGTAATTTCTCATAGAAGTGTGTTATTTTGGGTGTTTAGAGACTGTTATCATTGCTAATAGAATCATGTTTCTTGGGTGATGTTATTTGTCTTGGATATTCATGTCATGTGATTCTATAATGTGGGAGAAATTCTAAATGAAATGCTGAACTATTCTAGTATAATTATGTTTCATCCAAATGGTGAATAATTATTTTTTTCATAGGAATCCTGATGTATTTTTTAGGTGAATCATTAATCATTATGTTCATTCCATGGGTACTTGGTTCTGATATTTGGGAGGTGGATGGTAATCAAAATTATTATGGGTGAAAGTTTCTCTTGGTTTCATACTTTTCGAAAATTTCATAGAAATGTTTGGGGGTAAAAAGGGGTATAATATGGAGTTTGTGACAACCTAGGATTTTACTATCTCAGTAAAAATATTTTCATTGTTTTTATCTTGATTTTAAGGTAGTTTTTCGATAGAACATGGACCTAAAATGTTTTTCATCAGTTCAATGCTATGTTTTGCGGTTTGTAAACCATGCAGAACCCTATGAGAAACTATGTGCATTGTCTTGTTGGACTAATGGGGGCCCACTTATAAGGTGTATGGTTATGTGACCATGCTATCACATTTTTACATGACATGCACATAATAACAAAAATTATAAAATACAATTTAGAAATTCCTATTCCAATTATTCATCACTTAAAACAATTTATCAACGACTTATAATCCATAAATCCAATTTGATATAGACATATATATATATATATATACGATAATCCACTTTACGAATAGTGAACCTTTTAATTACATCTAAAAATATATAGCAAAATAGAATATACTAATATTAAAAACCATTCAGAATGGTCAGAAATAATGAAATGTCTAAAAAAGATAAAATGAAATAAAATTAGCCCTTATATAAGTATTATGTACATATAACAGACATAAAAATGATATCCACAATCACATACATAACTATTTATAACGAACATAAGTTATATCAATCATTTAAAAAATGTACATGTAATATTAACAATAAATCCAATCCATGATGTATGAACATACAAAAGTTTTTAGATTATAGCCATAAAAAATCCAATGAACCATAACTCCAAACTAATGTGATCTCAAGAGGGGAAATAAATAAATTTTAAAATTTCAATCTAAAACAATAATCTCACCCCAAAAAATGTTGTATTATTTCTTTCTTGTGTTAGATACTCCATGGAACAAGTTTCAAAATATATTCTGAATACATCCTATCTCACATCTTCTTTTCTATAATGCTCACTCCAACGTTAAAAACCAATGAAACAATTTTATAAAACCATTGTAAAACTCATAGGGTCTACATTAAAAGGTCACAAAACTTATTGATCACATCCCCATACACCAGAGGATACTAAGAAGTGACAAGGACTATTATCAAATAATTGAAACATTATTATTTTGGAAATAGATAAAAATTTATATTATATAGTAGTATAAATAATAATTAATGTAATAGAATAATATAATATTGAAGCAATAACAATATTATAAACCCATTAATTGATGATAAAGAGTACTATATCCATTACAACCAGTCAAATAGGAATTCAAACATTTAGAAGATCTATATATTAAAAATAAGTGTATAGTTAAAAAATTACAATATCCTCAATTAATCCAAGTGTCCCATTCAACATCACATTGACCAAGATTCTCCTCATATAAAACTACCCTATTCACATCCACATCCAATATCTAATATCAATGTTTATAAAATCTAAATGTGAAATTATATTCTTATGCATAGTGTGATTATAAAACCAATTAATAAACAATTATTTCAACCCTACCATAATTTCTGTAATATATAATATTTCAATTCATTTCATGAAATGAAATTAAAAAAATAAACAATCATGTGTCGAGTCATTGTGTAGTACCCACGCTTCCACGAACCCAAACATTAATTGCATGGGAACTATACAAGATAGATTCACGGAGTTAAATGATACATTATTATTTTACCAATGTAGTCCATGTTATGTATTATAAAATTTATCCCTATTTTCCTTATTCTCATTACATATATAAATAATATTTACACACAATATTCTAAGGGACAATAACTCTCAACCGTTTAGAATTAGTTTTCTTGATTTTCCAACAAATAAGGAATTTATTTTTATTCGCATTTTCATGATAGTACATTTACCAAACACACTATAATAACTATATCAATAAACATTCATATGTTTGTTATCCATTATTATTAATTAAAACCATTCTTATTTTTGGTTCATTACCAACATCGCATGTTTGTCACAGTATCATATGAATATGAAATTTTGTTTTGTTGAAAATCATGAAACACAGGGACATATACTATTAATTACATCATCTATGCTCCCCCAATATTTTAATATTAATGAATTTTATAGAAAAAAATTCATATTGATATCTAATAATGATTTTTCATGAGTAATGCACACAATCACATAAAACAAATAAAATAACAACGATCAAGAATGTCTGGTCTAGAATGGTATAATCATCCTTACACTCACGAAGATATAAATAATATCAAAAAATGTTATTATGAAACACATAAACTCACACTATGCTCATAACATATAATATCAAATAGATTCCCAAAATTGTAAGAAATTTCTTCCTCAATAGAATTGATTTCCAAATCCATGAATTTCCTCCAATATCAATCTTATAGACGAAAAATCAATAGAGATAAACCAAAATAATAAAATGATGAATAAATTATTGAGATCAATGTGTTTTAGCATAAAAGATTAATAAAACTTTTACGCTTATCTATGGGGAATCAGTCTCACAAATGGATCAAGATCCAGTCAAGAGATAGTGAATGATCTTTAATAGATCTACG
This sequence comes from Viscum album, assembly GCA_963277665.1. Taxonomy (NCBI): domain Eukaryota; kingdom Viridiplantae; phylum Streptophyta; class Magnoliopsida; order Santalales; family Viscaceae; genus Viscum; species Viscum album. The sequence goes on from OY728164.1 coordinate 1,346,662,598, forward strand.
CATCGATCCAACATGTATCAATAAATAATAAATTTTATAACCTATGTATCCTAAAATAGGGAAATGGTTTCAATTTTTTAATTATCTTTATGAAATATAATGTTTTACTCTAGATTATATTAGACATGTCATATGAAAGACATCATAAAATCATATTAGGAAATGGTAAACAACATAGGAGAACTATTTCAAATTTATTATATAAGATCATATCCACTCTTTTTGAATGGATAAATGTTAATAGAATTGAAATTGATATAAAATATAGGATAAGAAATTAATATGTAGGGTCTCCCTAATTAAGATAATATCTAGGATTCACTTTTTTGCTAATGGATTCTAGTTAGTCGTCTGTTATGTAACATCCCAAATGGATTTCTTCTTTAAAGAAAAGTTCTATTTTAACTCAATAATTATATATATTACATTTTAAAATATAAGAACATAAAAAATATATTAAATTTTATAATAACATTGAAAATCCAATGTTGATATGAACTAGAACATTTAAGAATATTAATGGGAATGAAAATACATAATAAAAACCAAGAACAATTTATTTCATTAAATAAAATAGTCACATTAAACAAAAAAACCCAATAGAATACCATTTTTAAAATGGAAAGACCAAAGATAGATAAATAGTTAGTAATATAGAAATTTGGGTCTGTTTGACCCCCTAGGACCATTGCACCCATGAAAAATACAAAAATAAGTGGACACTACATTGGTAATACATTATTTATATTCTAATTTATATTGAAAATTTATTCAAATTATAGTGAATGATAAAGAGTTAAAGGATTGTGTATATAATGGAAAATATGATCATCAACCCTAATGTTTTTTTAATTATATGGCTGATAAATATTATGACCATTATTCAATTAACGTTTTAGAAATTTTAATTTTTGGGTTAAGTAGAATCATTTAAATGATCATAAGAATTATTTAATTATATTTTATTATTATTCTGTAGAGAATATATTAAAATATTTTTAATATAATTTTTTATTCATATGTTTAAAAAAACTTATATCACTATATAATCTTATAAAAATTTCTTAAAAAAATTATATTTTAATGAAACCCTAAGTAAATTTTTAATGAAAATAATGTGTATTTTTATACTGACATGTTATTTTTCCATTCATATAATTATTTGTTTAGATGATTAAATCATCATCCATAGGTAATTATTTTTGTAAAATAATTTTCATTATTACACTCAACCAATAATATTTAAAATATTCTGATTATTTAGAAACATTTTGAAAAACATATTTTTTTAGAAAAAAGGGAAAATTTCCACTTTATGAACGTTGTTAATTTATGATAGAAATACATTTTCATCATGACTAAAAATTTTATGAAAAATTTTATAAATAAATATTTCATTAAATTAGTATAAAATTAATTTATAGATATCATCTTAAATAAGAAATTTTATACTGATATTTTTTACAAATATATCGATTTTTAAAATAAAATAAAATTTTATGATTTTTCACATTTTGATGGTAGACTAGAAGATATGTATTTGTTTTCCAATTCGATTAACATCCAATCCAACTCTCTAACTCTATTTTTCTTTCAAATAATAATTTTCCCACATTTTTTTTGCAATATATGATAAAATAACCTCGATTTTATCCTTTAAATCCCACAACACCTAAAGTATAAATACCCCCAATTAAAAATTAAAGTCCACTTAAAATTAATAATACTTGAAAATATGGTCAATTTATGTCCCAAAGAGTTCTTTTACACTTCCATTAAGGTTTCATGGTTTCAGCATCAAGTTTAAGGATGAAAATCATCAAAGTATGAAAATTCTATTATTACCCTTTTTGAATTCAATTACTCTTATTTTGTGAGTCTTCAAAATGTTTAGACATTATTCATATAATGTACTTTTTACCATTCTTATATAGAATAATTAGTGTTTTATCAATGGGATGACAACATGTCCTCCAATTATCCCATCACGTTAATCTATTTTGTATACAATTATCTAGTATAAATCATTCTCTGAATTTGTCTATTATTCATAATAAGTTATTATATAGTGTATTACCAACACAATTTTGTGTTCATTGGAATTCACCAAGAAATAGATATAAAATATTTATTTGTCGATTTACATGTATAAATCTCACATTTAATATTTTTTTAAAAAAATTATTAAATTTTCATGTTAATAAGAGGAATAACGATTAAATGACTTATTATGATAAATGTGATCATTTTAATTAATATATATGATGGGTGGACCATAATAGTGAAAACATTTCTTTTTTATAGGATTAATATCTATATATCTGATGTTTTATGATACATTGGTAAAAAACTGGTAAATAATGTTTTATAACACCCATGTGATTATAGATGGTGATATACATATGAATGTTTATTTTTAATATATTATCCCCATTTCATTATTATTATACAAATTCCTTATATTATTATATTCATCATGTTTATATCAAATTTAATTTTTTGATATGCCTCTTCAAAATTGTTAGTATCTCATTTGTTTATTCCATTGTTCGGATCTATGCTACCCATTAAAATATGTATGTCCCAATGATATTATTTGTTGTAAATTTCAATTAGACAGAACCTATGAAAAATGATTTGAAGTAATATAGATGAAATAATTATTTTATTCATTTATTATATTCCTATTTCAAAGAGACACCATCTCAAAATATCCACTATATTTTTTACCTTTGTACAATGCCATAAATGGTTTTTTAAATAAAATGTTTGTTTGTATTATTGTAGATATAGTATGATCCAAACTACTTCGCTAGTCTTATAGTTGGTCAGTGGTTCTTTATACTGTTTAAATAGTGACTCATAAGGAATAAAATCCTCAAGTGTATCCATCATCTTACTAATTGAGCTATATAGGCTAGCCGATAGGCCTCAAACTACTCCAAATCTGTTTGCATAAGGATTATTCTGCGTAACTCGAATCAATTGAATAAAAAACAGAAATAAAATTTCATAAAAACTATAAAATCTAATCCTAGTTTAAAAAATTATAAATCACAATATTTAAAGAAATTTTATGAGGTTACAAATTAATAAAAAATTATTTGGAAATATAATCATTTCCTTTAAAAAATAATGAGGATAATGGAAGCAACAAATTTAAAATGAGTTTTCATTTCAATATTTTTTGTCGCACATGAAAAAATTAGGTTAAATTCCACCTTCAAAAGTATTTCAATGGTAATTCAATAATATAATTAGAAATTAGTTTATAAATTAATAAATAATAATTTAATATTGAATGGTGTTTATTCATACATTAGAAAATGTAGTGTGGGAGGTAAAAATAAACTTTAGTAAAATGAAATTCATTTCTTAGATTACTATGAAAAGAATATGTATTTTTTATTTAATATAAAAATTAAATATTACTAGAATCATGGAAGTGTATATTTATTTTATATAAACATAATTATATTAATGTAATTTAAATTTTTTATAATTTTCATGATGGAGGGAATATTAATTTATTCAAACAATGTTTAAAAGTGACTTTTTCACTTTTGTAATTAATTTATAAAATAAATTATTAAAAAAATACTAAAATGATTCCAATTAAACTTATAAATAATAGGAAAATATATCACTAAATGATCAAAATAAATTATATATGATTATACAATATCATTCTTCAAATAGAAATAATAAAAAATATATGAAGGATAATGAATCATGAAAAAAATAAGTGAATTTAGTTAAGTTTCATTATAAAAAACTCCATGGTGTTTTTTTGTAGGAAACAAAGAAAAAATTGTAATAAGATTATGAAAACCTAAAATTTACTTGGATAGAAAAAAAATTGGTTAAGATATTAATAATAATTAAATATTGAAATTAAAATGAAAAAATAAATAATCTAAATATAGAATTTATATAATGAAATAAACCATTACGACATTTGTAATTTTTGAGTGACAATGAATTTAAAGAAATATAATATATGATTCTATAATTAATATTAATAAAATTAATGTGTTTTTAAGAAGATTTTTTGGAGTTGTAAGTACACAATAAAAATATATCAGTTATTATAATAGAAAACTGTTGTCAATAAATTTAAATGTTTTCAAAGAACCATTACCTCAAGTACTAAAATTCCTGATTTGAGATACCAATATCATGAATAAAAAATAATATATATTAAATATTTAATTAATAATCATTTTCATCTATATATTACTTTTTCTGTCACTTTATTATCATGTTTCATTCATTTATACTATAATTATTTCTAATTATGGTCACTTAAGGTTGTTCGGTAAATTTTTTAATTAATACCGTGTTTTTTGTAAATGGTAAAATATGATTTGAAATAATTTAATCATATATATATTTGTACATATAACTATTTTATTTCCTTATTTTTGAAATTTTTTCAATTATTTTTATATTTTAAAAAAATTACATTGAAGAATATTTTCTATGTATTCTTATTTAAAAGTGATAAATTTTGTGATGTTTTTTGTCAATAATAATAGAATAGTGGAGTAATAGCCTTCCCTTAACCATATTCATGATATTAATATAATATTATTTTTTATTTAATTAAATTTTATAACCATTGTTGAAATGAAAAAATAAAAATACTAGTGCATTTTTTGTTGTGATGGTAGCCTGTATGTTGGATAAAATAACTCTTTTCATTTTTCAAATTATTAAAATAATTGATGGTAGATAATATTTTATATTAAAAAATCATAACTATGATATATAAACATATCTTATTTCTTATTAACATAATACTTTTAGAACAATATATGTGATATTGTGAAAAAATGATATCCATCATTGATCTGGGTTATGTTTTTCATGTAATCACAAGTGTTGGTTTCATTAACCAACATATGAAAATAATGTATATAATATTATTTCCATAAAACTTATAAATTATTATTAAATTGATGATTTTAAATTAATTTTGTTATAATTGTAGTAGTATATCTTTAGGAAAGTTGAAATGATGTATACTCTATATAATTTTGATATCATGATTACATATTCCTTGCATATATAGTATCATGTCATTATTTAATCCAAAATATATTGGTATTTTTATGAGATTATATACTATATTCCATGTTTATGTTTGATGGAAAACCATTATTATAGATATTATTCAATATAGGATTCTCAATGTGTGTTATGATGCGATGGGGTGGGGGTTTAATTTTATAACTAATTGAAGTTGTATTCCTATTAAATATATAATTTTCCAAAAAAGAATATAATATTGTTTTCATAGAAACTATAAAAAAATATTCATAATTTAATAAATACGTGAAATATTTTCAATATCAGGAAAAAAAATTTTAAACATTACTTTTTTTCATTATCACAGACATTATTCAAGCCCCATTTAAACCATTTTAACAGTTATAATGTGGAAAAAAATTCATTAAAATAATTTTAATTAATAAAATAAATTTTATCACATTCCCATGGACGAGAGGATCATGACTATTTCCCCAAACTGGATACATCACATAGACCCATTAATTTCTCATCATAAAAAAAACTATCTAACTAAATGCAAGGTTTTGGGGTGTTACTTTGGGGAGATAATAAACACACATCACGAGAATCATATTAGAAAAAAAATCAACATTATACATAATATTATAAATAAATTATATTTTTCAAAGGAAAAATATATATAAAAAGTAATATGTATGTTATTTGTCATAAATAATCATGATAATTTTGGGATACTTCATCGGATAACCCACTAGGATGATAACAAAACAGTACAGAATTAAATAATAGACATTATTACATGCATGTTTTATAAATCCTCAAATAATCCATATCAATATTTAGTCGTACATATCCAGATAAATGAACCACTCTTGGGGCCTCTACCGAAACAGAACCAATTATCAATGAAATATCATTTAGAACCCAATATTCCCAAATTCCCTTGTATAGTTTTAGTATAACATAGAAAGGAATCGCATGTGAAGTCCCATTTATATACATCAAAGGCAGTGTAACACATGTGATATGTTAAAAATATAAATACATTGTTCATAATAATAAATAAATAACCTATATAGATCATTGGTTTATTATACAACACTCAGGATGAACAATAAATATATCAACCCATTTAAGGGTTTTATGAAGAAATTCCATAACATTGAACCAATGAAACATCCTCACCCTACCAAGAATTAAACATCATGAAATTTAGTTGTTTGACTATCCCCATCAAGGAAAAAATCATGAATAATATTTGTGAAACTCTCCATACTAGCCAATATATCAAATGTACACATATGTGTGTGATATCCTCTTTTCGGAAACAAATCAACCATAAACTCAGTGGAGAAGTATAATATGGAAGTATGTATTTTGGAAACAGAAGTGTGTATCTGCACCCTAAAAGGGAATAAGCCAACTAAAAATGTCGGTGTCCATATAAACATTGTTGTGGAAGAATCCATCTATATAATCTGAGATATATGTATACCATTCTAGGTAATAATCTATTCCGAATCATTGGGGTTTTATTTCACAATTCTATTGATGATGTCACCTTGAATATCTATGGTGAAACCACACACATCAAATGAAGTATGATTTTAGTATCTTAGGGTTGAACATACACCATGGGGGACGGTAGTCAACAAAAATAAATTTATGTATACCCAATCAGGTATGTAGTCATCAAAAAACATAGGAGAATTCAATATCACGGAACTTGTTATTAGAAATATTAAGGGTCATTCATCAACCATATGGGTAAGCAAGTCATGATTTAGTATTGAATAAGGTTATATTCAAGGAGAATTTCAAAATATTTCCATATTTGTATGTACATCTAAGGGAATGTGCATCCCTTGAAAAGCATATCATTGATAAAATCCTAATACAGTCATCCATAATCTTTATCCCAAACCCCCATCAAATTTCACTCTATCAGGTTCCCAAACTTTTATTTTCATAATTTGTAGATGCACACAACACTGATATGTGTTTTTTGGTTATGCCATAAGTTATTACTATCGATCTTCACAGTATCCCTCTCTAGTGACAACATCACTAGGTTACGAATTTTGATCCCCCATGTCACGTCATTGTTGTAAAACCCTACATGGGTCATATTATCACAAAACCATCTATATAAAGCTAGGTCCTTAATATGGAGTTAATAATGACCCCTTTCTCAATTGGAATTTCATTTTTTAATCACTAGAATAAATATTTATGACACACATATGCATGTAAAGGGGATGGCACATGAGCCTTAGACTAGTTGGTAAGGACTCCCTAAGTGCATCCATGTGACCAGGGATCAAATCCATGCAGAGGCAGAATTTATTGGTTACTATAGCAGGCATTGTAGCAGGTACTGTAGCGAAACTCGGTAGTACTATAACAGGTAATGTAACAGTCACTATTAATCACTGTAGTAGTCAAAAATATGCCCATGACTGGGACTTTGGGCGACCAATTTGTTCCTTGAGACCTTTAAGGCCATCGGGCCACCAAGGCCTTCGGGTCTGTAAGGCCTTAGGGCCACCTAAAGGCCTTCGGGCCACCATTAAGTGCAGATGAAAACCAGGAAAACTACAAAGAACAAGCTCTACCAGGAGGATGACCAAAGATCGTTCACCAAAGTAGATTCTAAATGGATTGCAAGAATGAGAGGGTATGACACATTCCATTGGGACAAGCCAATTAATGTACGGGAATGCCTAGCCGAACAACCATGCGATGGCGGAGAGATGATTTCACGATGAAAATACCAAGGAGGAGAAGTTCCAAGTAGTTATTCTAGGATTTATGTAATTTTTGAGGCCTACGAGCAATTATTTCCTCTAAGGCCTACGGGCCATGTAATACATACACCTACGGGCCTTGTAAGGGTTCCACCTAACCCATTGAAAGGTGGATTATCAAAAATCAATAAAAAATGAAGTCCTTTGGGCCATTGGAGGAAGGGGATGAAAGATGTTAGATCACATTCTGTATGGTCTTCCATTATCGGTCCATACAGAACATAAGTATGAATAAATTAAGAAATACACAGATGCACCATTTCATCAATCTCATGCTAAAAGGAACAACCACCCCATGATCGTCTCAATTTTCAAATATGTTCCAAGGAATCTCAATGTTTTGTCACATCTTTCTCATTCCAATAAACCCATTCCATGAATCCCCACATCAATGATAATCTAGGATATCTATTCTATGTTAAATACAATATCATAGTTTATTCACATCCCCATGATATGTTTTTATAGTGAATAAATGCATAGTAACTACATTTACCATTATCAGTTGGGGCTTCATGACATTACTAGGGGTCTATCATTCCCATTTTCTCAATGTTTAGTTTATTCTATATCATTAAATTATATTATATTATTTTACGATTTATAAATGATGATCACCCTCTATAGTGAGACCTCAAATCAAACACAACATTAAAATTTAATTTAAAATGGGAGTATATTCTATGGGACACCAAACTAATATATAGATATTCTGTTTTGAATATACACTTCATTATCCTTGCTAAGACCTATAAATTTGATAACCAAAAACCAATTACCTAGATAATACCCTAATATAATTAAATAAATAATTCTTATTATATAATTAATTATTCAATTCAATTTATTAATTTCAATTAACTCCTCATTTCAAATAAAAGATCATAACCATTTTAAAATGCACCAAGGCATAAGTTCTTGTTAATACATCGAGACATATGACGTGTTATACTCCAAAAACACAACCAACTATATTACATGACAACAGATTAAATAAATTATAACATTTATAATGAATTTTTATTTTAATTAAAATTTTAATAATGCAATAATAACCCATTAGTTATCCTGTCACAAACCAAATAAAACTAAACTCTTCTAGAAAGGTTGTTGTATTCATTGACCATTGTAGTAATAAAATTCCCCATTAACCAGCATCATTGAAATAATCAACATTATTTATTTTAGGAGAAAATTCCAAATAGCTTAATATAGTGAATAACCTTAATTAAAAATGTGTGTAAACATGGAGATATAATCATGGATGGTCCCACATGTATGCTAAAAACAATCAACATTCTCAGATGATTTGACCATGTTCTAGTGAAGGAGATACCCACAAATATAAAAAAATGAATCCATAAGAAAGATATATAATGTATGAAAAGGAACATATTTTTAATAGTTAATCATATATTAAAACACATATTAAATTCTACTATAATCATGAAATAAAATTATGGTGAATTTGAAAGAGATAAGGGGATGAGGGATAGATAAAATTACCTCCTCTAATCATAGGTATCCAAAATAAACCCCTTAAACCTAATAATACGAGTCTGGTCTTCCATTAATATAAAAACAAACTAGTGGAAAATTAATAGTGGGAACCAGATGTCTCAGGTTATGAAATCACTATTGTCAAATGTTTTGTAACATGATCACCTTGTTAATGACCTAAACAGTTTGATCAGAGGTACCTACCAAACAATCAAAACTATTATAGAATTAATCCTATGTGAATTCCATTACTGACCGTGGGTAGAGATTCCGTACCATGGCTACCCTATTGGATTATTTAATAGAAGCCCATAAAATTCATTCATAGTATAAATGACAGTGTCACAACTTTAATGTCTTGTACCATTTATATGACATCATCACGACCACCTTACCCTTATCATAGTTACTTCATAACATCCAAATGAATCCATCATGTAGTAAACCACATTAAAATTATTTTATTATGAAATTACAAAAAACATGTATTCCCATTATTAATCATTCCTATCAAAATGAAACTCTATTAAACTAAAATAAATAATTCTTATAGTATTTTACATCCCAAAATAGATACATTGTTTTATAACAAATCCAAAATACCACATATCATCCACAAGAATCACCAATGTTCATTTAATACACATCTCTAACCCTTAAATGTATAAATTCATAATAATGATGTTTAAATCTAATTCATAATAAAAATAATTCCATAATATCATAAATCATACCATGATGTACACATTTAAAAAAACTAAATCAATTATTGGAATAATTAACAAGTAAACTTGTTTGAGGACAACTACCTACTTCTATAGAAGGGATCCATGATATTATTGATTAATTCACCTTCAATACTATATTATAGACACCATATGTATCAACTCATAATGGTTGATCCATACCCATTGATTACTAGACTATAAATATTGGCTACAGAAACAAAATTCCAATGGCCTAAAAAATAACATGGTGTGGTTCTCATATAAATAAATGTAATCATACAATTAAACTATTGAAAACCCTCAATATAATAATTTATTAACTCACTAATATCGATTCATTAAAAGTCTATCTCATTGTACCTTAATTATTCATAAAATCTAAAAGAGGTATCATGTTAAACATACTAACCACAATGTTGTTTGAACATGATATCTATGGTAATATCATTATTTTATCCTTTAAAATTTAATTAAAATTTATTCAGGCAGGACAAACCAAAATCACCTATTCATTATCATGATAACACAACAATATATAATATAAAAACTATCCTACTAAGGATGAAAAATTTTAGACTCCATTCATCATCTCACTAAAATATTGAAGCTGTTATTATATAAGGGGATGAGTAAATATAGATCAAGTACACACATTTATATAAATGTTATTTTAACAATCTAAATACTAGTCTCATCATACACTTGAACCTAGAAACAAGGAATTCATAAGCTTTTAAATGGTCTCATGAACCTACCTTGGGAGTGTCTTTATCAATATCATGCATGGCCAACAACCAATCTCCCAGACCAAATCACCACCTATATCAATCTGTAATATCATGACATGGATATCATGTTCACTACGAAAAACCAACACGAACCATAAAATTCTAAAATTTCCAATTTTAGATTAAAATAATCATTGAAATCCCTTAAATTCAATATTAATTAGAATCACACCTCTTAAAGGAATATATTTCCCTCCCAAAAAACAAATTTTTAGATACCACCCAACATGTATAACCTCATCCTATTTCAATATTAGATATAATTCTCTCCACTATATCCATTCTCATCTATCTTGTTAATATAGGCACAATCCATCAAATATCTCATAATTATTTATTTTTGGAGAAATTACTTATTATCATAAAAAAATATACACACATTCTAGTAGGTTCTCTATAACATCATTGGTCCTCTACCCACATGAAACTTCTAAAGAATTCACAATTTTAACAGTCACCTCATGAAATAATTTCAATATATGTTTATCATATTTAAATTTAATGGTAATATTTTATAATACAAACTAAATATAGAGTCTCCCCGCACTACAATTATTCTTTCATAATTTTATACAATCTCACTGTAACAATCCAAAGTATATAAATGATATTTGTTTATTATAATTATTAAGTAATATTTTATATTAAACAATATCAAACACATAATATAATTACGTAAAAAAATAAAACATTATTTTATAAATGTAAATATTTACATTAGTCAATTAATAAACACAATATTATTAAATGTTTTAAAATGTGGTTAAAACTGTAATTAAAAAACTATAGATCACCCCAATATTCTAGAATCATCCCTCCCATGGAAAACGATATAGTAAACAAACATAATTTTAATAAAAAATATGAACTATAGAAAATAGAAATATATAAAATTGAGAGGAGTTGAGATGAATAATGAATAAAGGAATTCATATGTATTTATAGGTTGTAATGACACTATGGGAATTGTTATGTGATCATTACAATAGAAAATTTTCATTTGGATTATTAATATTTATATCAATAAATTTTTTTTATCTAAGTAATATTTATCATTTTTAATTTATGTAAATATAAAACTAATATATATAAAAAACTAATTTAATAATTTAATAGACTAGAGAATATATAAGCACTAATAATTATTTATAAGTTTTTCATAAAAATGTTATTCATTAAATTTAAAAATAAAACTACATATAAGAGAAATTTATAAATATTAATTGAAATGTATTTTTTTAAAAATCACATCAAAGTCATTCAATGTTAAATAATGAATTATTTTATGAAATACTACAATTTTCTGGTAAATTGTAGAAACTCTATTTTTATCCTGACTTTTGTAGATTAAATTACATCATTCATTAAGTAATAATGTATTGATAATGTATAAAAATTTAGGTTTGGAAGAAAACATATTTTAAATCATAAATTATTAATTAATATAACACAATATAAATTTCCAATCTATAAAAAGAAATTTCTATAAAATAATGTCAAAATTGTTCACATTAAATAACAAAAGTTTTCCACAATCCTTATTAAAAAATGATCAGAATTAAAATTATTGTGGTCATTAACTTCCTAAATCAATTGTATTATCTTTAAATATAATATATTTTAAAAAATATATATATTTAATTTATTACCTTTGATATAATGTTTTATTAAATATTTTTCTGTAAAAATAACCTTGTACTCTAGTATAAATAACCCATATCAATTCTATTTTAAAACCAATACTCCCACACAATACATTGTAATATTTCTGAAAAAATAATTCCATTCATGTCCTTTATAAATCTGCGATATTTTATGTAATAAAATACTCCAACCACTAATTTATTTTCATTGTCATACACATGAATCTACATAGAGGAAAAAGTATATTTTTATCAACTCCTTCCTTTTTTATTCTTCTTTTTCTTTTTATAAATCATATTAATAGGAAAAAATAATTTAATTATTTAGGATTCTTGTTTAAATTATGTTAACAATTTCAACATATATTTTGTTTCATAAAGAGGACTTATAAATTTCAAAAAAAAATTCCTATAGATCAAAAATGCCCTATCAACGGTTGATAATCACCAATGGGGACATTTCCAATAAATTTATTATTTAAAAACCCATGGAAGTATAAAATAATTATTTAAAATATGTACATGTATAAATATATAAATTTTATTCCTCTTTAATAAATTAAAAATTATTATAAATGAATTAGAATAAAATTGAAAAATTGAAGGAAAATGGATATTTTTAATGAAAACATGATAACTAAATGAAATAACTATACCCAATGAAATTAATTAATATATATAAATTATTATAATTGAAAAAAAGTTTTAAATTTGAATTTTTTTTAATAATAGATAAATTTGTTAAGAAATATATTTCTATTATTCATGAGGCCCCAAACAAATTAATTAGATACTAATTTAATATAAGGGGATTGTCGAATTAAGTTCCAATTATTTCATTTAACCCACATTAACATAAAATTAAGTATGTATATTCATATAATGGTTCATAATAATCTATTCACCATTCTTCACATTTCATTTATGGATATTCATGTTTTCACATTGAAATATTTGTAAAATAACAAAAAAAATTCTAGAATACATTACTTTCCAAAGAACATCTTTTACACCTCATAATTTGTTTCTTCTTAATTCAATAAAATGATGTTTATGAAAAATATTATTTCAATAATTGATTGGGAACCATAATTTCTATGAAATTATGCTTCATGATATTCTTTTGAAACCCATTTCGAATTATATTCTATTTTATTAATATGATTTTTTCATGTTATATGTGGCATGCATGAGTATGAAATTATAAGGACGTTAGGAGTGGTAAAATAATTATATTTCCCTCAAATTAATTTGGTGATTTGATGTTTTTCAACATGTAATGAGAGTAATGTATGAACACGATTCTATATTTTCTACACAATGATGATTTTATGATTATACACATATGATATGCCTAATGTTAACGCAAGATTTGTTCACAACAATGTGTGGTATTTTCAAACATTCATAGGATGTTTTATTTTTATAATAACCCACATTACATGATATTATCAAATGTTTCTATATTTTTATTGATGATGATTCTATGCATTTGATATGGTGATTATTATTATTCTGAAACATGATATCATGATTTGTGACACTTATTCAACCACTAACATGGATATTTTCTCCACCATTTCATTGATGTTTATCATCCTGTAAATCCATGTAAAATGGATAACGTGAGATTTTAATAGGGATAAAAAAATTTATAGAAGTAAATTTTTAATTTTATTTTCTATAAGTCATGTATGAAAAAAGATTTCTCATTAAACTATATATTTAAATACATGAATATATAACCATTATTTTTTATGTTTTAAACCATGTAATATTTATTTAGGAAAATGTATGATTTATATAGATTTTTTTATAGATGTGTTTTACCTAACTAGGCTAATATTATTAGAGAATATTACTGAAAACCTGAACTTTTAGTCTATATATTGATAAAACAACAAATAATAATTTTTTTAATAGAATGAATATTGGAATCCCATAAGATTTGAATTTGGATTAAATTTATCATAGGAATAAATTATTTAATCATTATTTTCGAATTATAATTTAATCAAACTATTTATATTTTTGAAAAAATATGGATGTTCGAGAAACCGGGAAAAAAATCATGTGAGGGACAATGCATCAATTGCCAAAATGCCATCCCCAAATCCATGGAAGGCTGAGTTAATAAATTATTTTTCCTTCCAAAAAAGTTTAATCATGATATGAATAAAAGAATTACCTTGTGGAGTGTAATAATTCAACCAAGAAGGATCCATTTGAAATTTTCTCCTTTATGCGGAAAAAAGAACTACTTTTTTTTGGTATTCAGATCCACTTACCAAGAAATATTTTTAAAATAAATCGATAATATATTTTATATGCACTAATGATCTGAGAAGGATATGGTGAAAATAGATATATATATATATATATCACTTATATTGTGAGTTTGATTAAGGATGGAAACTGATAATATCCACGAATATAAGATATGATATTGAACATATAGAGTGGGAAGAAATTAAGAAATAATTATTATCATGTATTTCGCTAAAAATACTAAAAAAATATCGAGAGATAATTCATAGAGATAAAAGTAAAATTATGATGAATATATCAAGAATAAAGAGAAAAAACATTATTTTCATTATACACCATGGGTATTGTTATTAACAATTGTTAAAAAATAGATAGATTCATTAGTTGATTAAAACCACTATGTATAAATTTTATACTATTAAATACATCGAGTGTTAATAAGTAGTGGTTACATGTTCTCTCATTGTAGATATATAGTTTGGATATTGGACTAATAGATATGTGGATTGGTAGATAATAACAACGTTTCAGGCTAGTGGGTCAAATGAATAAGGAGGAAAGAGGGTCCAACCACCCAAAAGTAAAAAAATGTGGTATGGAATATCATTTTATTTTCCTTATATTGATTGTGAAATTTTTTTATGTTAGGGATATAGGGTTTCCAAAATGATTAAAATGTAATAAACAACACGAAATAGAATATTATTAAGGAGAAAAAGAAGAAACATCCAAGTGAAAACCCAATGGTTCAATTCTTCAACTATATGGAGTGAGGGGAGTAAGTAAGCTAGTTTACTAAAACATGGGTCACTGAGTGTAATCATCATCTAAAATAAATAAATAAAATGGAGAATGATAATTCTTATTCCATCACCACTATGGATGTGCGTTTTCAAAATGAAGTTATAAATGGTACACTTCATATTAAATCATTAATGGAAAAAGGGATTTATTTTATTCTTTATCTATTAATTAATTTATATCGTGAATGTTTTATAGACCTATAGAATCCAAATATTCAAAATAATGATATATATATATATATATTTATATATATAACTACTAGTACCATAATTGAAAACCTAGTGTTGGACTATCTTGTTATTACAACATGATAGAATATTCTTCTTCTGGATCTCGTAATAATTCACTTAATTCTATTTGACACTATAATATAAATGGATTGGATATCATTTTATGTATCACACATAAAAATAATTTAAAATGAATGACCTTTTCATATACAAAAATATATTATGATCATCTATAAATTAATGAAATATTAAGAATAACCTTTTTGATCGACAATAATGTTGTATATAACCTGTGAATAAATACCTCACCAAAATGGTTGTGTTAATAGAAGGTAACGACTTAGAGTCAATTTTAATTGTACGGATCTACACTAAAATATTTTTTAATGATTTACACAAGATTCTCACAGATTTTGAGGTAGACTTGTCCATAAATCACATACATTGAGGCACTCTTATATTCCCCAATGAAATGTCCCCAATTAAACTATAGGAGATTAATTTTAATCTACATGAGAATTTTGGAAAAGGGTTCATTTTCCCAAAATAATCCCCTTGGGGTACACTGGTGATCATTTTCAGTAATATAGATTTTTTAAATGGGTTTTTTATAAAATATCTGAAAATGAAAAATATCACTATAAATAACAAGTATCATCTACCATGGATTGGTTACCTATTTGATAAACTATGAAGATCTATGTACATCTAAAAAGTGGATTATTATTTCATATATCATTAGAAAATGGTGAAGAAGGAGGATATTCATAACATTGTTTTTATTTATAAGGTATGGACTCTATGAGTTTATAGTAATTACCATAAGACAATTTCTGATGCTTTTTCTAGGGTGCGAGCATCCGTCTATGAGGATGCGCAGTTGGGGCCCCACATTCCCACTTTCCAATGGTGGGAGATATCCGTTCCTTATTCAGAGACGTTTGATCCTTGATCGAAACGAGATGATGGGATGTTGGTTCTTCCTTCCATGGATTCCTCCTCGGAATTCGTTACCTAGTCCGGGACCCCCTTAATGATTATGTCGTGGTAAGTGATTCTCATTCCCAGTGCCACATATATGTGGATGACGGTTAACTACACTACTTTCATCAGGATATTCCATGGGGTCTTGACATGGTAGGAACCTTCGGTCGGTGTAGATGACAACATCAGGCATGTTGGGGCATATCTGGATGCGTGGAAATTGGGGAGTCTATATACATCCTCATAAGAGGGCATCTCTAGGGTGCAGAACCGAGGCATCCCACGTCTATGAAGGCATCTCATGTTTAAACTGAGGTAGGCTGTGAGTTTATCATCTCATGGAGACGTAATGAGGGTGATCAGAACGTCCCA
Source organism: Viscum album (assembly GCA_963277665.1). NCBI lineage: Eukaryota > Viridiplantae > Streptophyta > Magnoliopsida > Santalales > Viscaceae > Viscum > Viscum album. Next base: position 1,346,679,756 of record OY728164.1, read on the forward strand.
TAGAGATGGATTAGATTGGTACATACCTTGGAGGGATCAAATAGAAGGTTTTCAGGGTGGATGGATCAGAACACTACATAAGAGGAGACCCAAGATGGTGTGTCCCATAAAGGGAAGATATCAGACCATGAAGGATGATCTAGACACCCCTAAGGGCGGATCTGGGAGTGTGCACCCAAAAATGGGAAAACAAAAAGGATTACCAATGGCTGGGATTAAACCTCATTGAGGTTTTCTACATACCTTGTGTAAACGATAGGGATCAAAACCAATGTAGTTTGAAGGGGTGATGAAATAGGGTTTACACAGAAGACAACTACCCGAATACATGCTCAGGGTTACACAGGGATAGTGGACCATCATAATAGGGATACACTTGGGTGGATGGTTAGAGATGTTATGGGGCTTCTGCATGGCTAGCTTCCTGGGTGCCGCAAGGACCAGAGCTGGGATGAATGAAAATATCTCACTGGGATGTGACAGCCTGGGTAAGAATCAGGTTAGATGATGGAGAGTTGAATGAAGTGGAGGGGGAATGAGATGGGACTATCGTGAAGGTGACGGTAGTGTTGTTCATGAGCCTTAAAGAGACTTCCTACATATTCCCATGGTAGAAAATCTATGTCTGATTAATTCAGTGGGACGATTGGATACCTGAGGAGGCGACCTGGGAGAATGGACACATGGATGTGAAACTTAGGAAGTGGATCCTCTGGGTTGTGGCATGACCATATCAAAACACATAGGATCTATGGAGAGACTAGGATGAGACATGAGTGATTGTATTTAACCTTGGTGAAGCTTCCTACATATCCTTGTGGTTGGGTATCAATGTCCATGTAGTTTATCTGAATATGGATTATCGTCGAATGGGGTTGACAACGGCATACTGCTGAATGGGGAAGATAATGGCATACTACTGAATGGGGTCATAATGGCTTACTGCTGGATGAGGTAACAACATATTACTGTTGGATGGTGGATACAGTTCAACATTATGAATGATGAAAAGGGGACATCCAGTTTAATATAATGCAGGAAAAAGGTTGTCCGACATGAAAGGGGGTCAGAAAAAATAGTATTTTGTACTTGAACCTCAGGGAGGCTTCCTATATACCTTGCCTTTGTAATGATCAATTCCACATAGTTCAGGGTGGGTTTGGTGAACTGACGTGAAGATGGTCAGGACCAATGGTTGTTAGTCTTGAACCTCAGGGAGACATCATATGTACCTTGTCTAAGAGACAAAGACCAAAGTCCTTGTAGTTTAAGAAAGGTGTGGGAACAGACTTGAGGATGTTCGGTGCCAATGGGTGTAGGTATTGAACCTCATGGAGGCATCCTACAAAGCCTTATATAGAAAATATCTAAGACAAATTAGACTGGTAATGGTCAGTGTCGACGTGAAGTGGGGTCAGAACAAATGGGTGTTTCACATGAACCACATGGAGGATTCCTACATGTGAACTAACATGAAGATGGATGGGACTACTGAGTGTTGGGCTTGAACCTTAGGGAGGCTTCCAACGTATTCACATGGCAGAGAATCAATGTCCTCGTACTTCAGAAGGGTTTGGTGAACCGACGTGAAGATGGCCAGGACTAGTGGATTGTGGTCTTGATCTTCTAGGAGGCTTCCTACATACACGGCCTTGGTAAGGATCAAAGACCACATATTTCCGGTTTGTGTGGGTGAAATAGAGTGAAGATGGTTAGGACCAATGTGTGGTGGGATTGAATCTCATAGGAGATTCCTATGTACCCTTCTTGGCAAGGATCAAAGACCATGTAGTTCAGGATGTTGTGGTAGAACCCATGTGAAGATGGTGGGGACCAATGCGTGGTGGGAATGAAACTCGGGGAGACTTCCTACGTTCCCTGCCTTGGCAGGGATCAAAGTCCTCGTAGTTCGGGTAGGGTGTTGGGATTACACTCATGGATGCCCAGAGATTATGTCCTGGTCGATGCTTGTTTAAGCACACATGATTCATACTCTGTGTGTGAAACAAGAGGAAGCAAGGAACTGACGATCATGGTGAATATGTTCGTCCATTAAGGGTGGTGAGTGGGGCTTAATCATGGAAGCTTCCCAGGTGCCTCTATGGAGCGGAAATGGATATGGCTTATGCAATGAAGCTACCAGGGTGATGCTATGGTGTCGCAATGGTGAATGGGGCTTACGGAAGGAAGTTGACCAGGTGCTGCTATGGATTTGCAGTGGATGGATGGGGCTTACGTAAGAAAGATGTATGCGATGTCTTCCTCAGGTGTAGCCAAGAAGACATCCCAAACCACTGGTGGGTTGAGGCCTTCACCTATGCGCTAGTGTACAAGAGTGACAATGCAAATGGCTTTCGAATTAGTCCGAATAAAGGAAGATGAACAACCTAATCACTTTCCCATCACTCAGAATGTGGTTAAATTGGCATGGCGATGAAGGATAACTATTGAATGAGTTCAAAACACAACATCCATATCGTGTTATACGGAAATGGGGACAAACAAATGAGGGTCGATTGTTGACCATGTTCGAAACACAAGACTTGACTAAAAGTGTAGTCTAATGCCTTTTAGGGCATTGGCTGAGGATGATTGGTGAGCCAATGCGGCCTGGGACTAGACCGTTAGAGGTCCCTTTAGACATGGATGTGTATGAAGATCCGAATGAAGGACCCAAAAAGCGTGAGGTAGAGTGAGGAAATGTTTGAATGGATTCCAACGGTTTCAAAATTATGCAACTGTAATCATGGCTTGAGTCATCTTATGCTTGTCACATAAGGAATATTTTATTTGGAAGAAGATGCATCCTATTATTGAATGATAGGTCAAGCTACACTTTATAGACATGTAGAGAGGACTATTTACATCTTATTCTTGGATAATAAGGCATCTCTCGTTTAGAGAAAGGGGCATCTTATATTAGGAACATTGGGAATACTAAAGTTTATAGATATTGAGAAGAATATTAATATCATATTCTTGGAGAATAAGGCATATCTTGTTTGGAGCAAGAGGCATCCTATGTTTGTCATATAGGGATTACTATAGTTTAAATCCATGTAGATAGGAACTTTGGCATCCCATACATAGATCATAAGGCTTCTCTTTTTTAGAGTAAGAGGCATCCTATGTTCAGAACATATGTTGCACTACATTATAAATTCATAAAGATAAGACTTTTAGGCATAAGGCACCTAGAATTTTTTGGTGTTGGGACTTATGTAAGGGAGTCCCTTTTTGGTTCAACATCGCATAGGAGTCATGTGATAGAGTTTGGATGAGTTGCTTGAGTAATGGTTCGACTCAAGGTAGTTGGGGAATTGATGAGGAGAATCTCAACCCACGACATGAGAAAAAAACCAAAGGGAACATGTCGAACCAAGGTGTTTATTGGTGTGTGGAGGAGTATCTCAAATCATTGTATTCCATAGGTGGACGGTGGGTGTGCAACCCACGTGGTATGGACTGGTGGGCGGGAAGGAAGAAACATCGCCAAGGATAGGTCTTTGCGATGTAGCTTCATAGAGAAAAGGGGATCACATAGCCTGGGGTCTCGCGGAGTAGCTTCATGTCGGAATGGTGCTCATGGAGCCAGGAATCACAAAGCATCTTTGTGAAGGATGCTACTCGCGGAGCATGTACTCACGGAGGAGCTTTACGAAGGAACCTGCTAGCAAAGAATTGACTCACAGAGGAACTTTGAAAAGGAAGCTACTCGGGGAGTGGGAGATCGGTCGCCCAAGGGGCAGAATGACCCCCGTTATAAAGGGGGTCATCTAGGTATTTATAGACAAGAGGTGTTATAAGGCAGAGCCCTCTCCGCACGAAGAGAGATCTTGATCCACGACAGATCGCAAATGTCAATGGGGTTTGCAGAGCATCCCGCCTCCTCGCTCCATGGCATATTAAGAATGTCAAAGGGGTTCGCAGTGAATCCTGACTCCTTATTCTATAGAGGGTTCGTGAACATCAAAGGTGTTAAATGAGAATCATGGCTCCTTTCTCTGTGGGGGAGGGAGCTTCGCGAATCGGCTCCGCAGTGGATGGAGCATCAAAAATGGGCTTCGTGAACCAGTTTTCCAGCGCAACATCAAATGTCCATAACTCCTAATATGTAACTCTATTCGGGCTCTACCACTTATCAAATCGAGCCTTAATAATCTGGATACACTCTCTGATCATTTATGGGAGCATTTGGAAAAATTTTGGGACATGTTTTTCGGTGTCAAAAAAGACTTAATAATTAGCATGAAATATAAATGGGTTTATTTATAGTGTCATTAGGGAATACCATGCATTTTTTTGAAGGTTTTAATCAATTAAATTATCATTCAATCAAAGATAATTGAAAAATATGAAGTGAATATTAGGATTTTGTTGGGGGAATTATGGAAGTATAAGATATACTCTATTTTAATAGAGTGTGACTTTGGGATGAAGCTAGCCACATTCATGGGGTATCTGATCACATATAAATGAAAATCTGTGGACCATACAATTACAATGTAAAATGAGGAATGGACCAATAAAAAATGTCTTATTTAAATTTGTAGTTTTCATAGATTATCATTATTCTATAAAAATTTTGCGACAAATTTGACAATTTTTTTGTCTCTCTATAAAAGTAAAGGTGGATATGGATAATGAATATCTTGAATGAAGAATCTGAGAAATAATTAAGGGGGTTATGAATAGGTTAAAAATTTCTCTTGTACACATACATAAATCAATAGGATAATTTTTTTATATATATAGTTAGACATAAAAAATGTATAGGGATCTATTCTCATTCACAATTATATTTTGATAGATTATTTATCACCATATTTGATGATCCATGTGAAAAACTTCTTGAAACATGATATGAATTTTGAAGCTATAATCAATCCATCGATGGTTTTACAGTACTACCACAATGGAAGAATGTGGGAAAATTATATGGATAACAAAATTTTAAAATATATTATCAGATTAAAGGAGGAAAACCAAGAAAAAAAGAAGATAGATAGAGCTGATTAATGACTACAATTACTCATTTCACTATAATTTTGTAAAGGAAAACAAGGTAGCTAATGGTCCTAATATAATAGAAACTGTTACTTTATCAATGATGGGATGTTTAGAAATTCTCGATCACTATGGATATAAATAGGAGGTATTTAAAAATGATAAATATAGGAAATTCACATAACCTTACCCAATTGAATTCCCAATCATATATCTAAGATAAGTGGAAGGATGCACAATGAGAAAATATAGAGAATTCAACTGAAATAGAAATAAATAAAGGAATAGAAGATAATGTTTTTCCATATCAGTGGGGATAGTGTGACTTGTTTTTGAATGATTTTGTGTGTGACTTCTACATATGGGTTAAAGTATCATATGTTGAATAATGTATATATCTTGTGTCTCTATATCCATTTGGGAAGTACCCAGTTGTATCTTGATCTTCAACAGTAATAATGGTGTGACTACATGAAGATGATGATTTCATATTATATATTAGGGTTATTGGTACGTCATAAATATAATATTGAGTGATAAAAGCCCAAGGGGGTGACACAACCATTTCCTATACCGAAATGAAAACAAGAGAATGTGACCATGGACACTGTCACTACTCTCTCAAAAACGTCTATTGAAAATAATGTGATATGTGATAAAGTGGGCCAACTCAACAAGACGTCCCATTTCCTTACTATTCAAAATGGTTTCTTACATGAACATCATTCCAATATATATATATATATACAAAATAAGTGGTGGGTATTCAATGGGAACTGCATAAAATGATTTTTTTATCATGATCCAATATTCAAAAATAAATTTTTATGAAGTCATCAACATGATTTCAATAATGAATAAAATTTTACTAAGTCTCATCACCACTAAATAGTTGGAAACTGTTAAAGGACTAATAAAATGATTGATGAAATTATAAAATCCTTATTAATGGAATTAAAATATTTTTGGGATAATAATATATAATTAGTTTAGTTCAAATATAGAAATATCTTCCACTCAATTACTCAAATGTATCTAAATGAAGATATGTATGACAAGTGATGTAAAAAGTCAACATGTTGAAATAATTTGGGTCCAATAAAACTAAATTGACAATATCCTATTGAAGAAATGATAGAAAAGTATAAATAAAAACTAAAATAAATAAATGTATGTCATAGTTACCAATAGATATATACGGAAATCCACTGATGGGAAAATGAATTTTACGTTAGTGATAATGTTTTAATTTGAATATCACAGTTAAAGTGATTCCCACAGTTTTGTTATAAATGGAATCTTAAACAATTTTATGTTGTCCCCTTAGACTTCCATGATCATATAACAGTTTCAGCCTATTGATATTAACTTTTAAAAAATATGGATCTATTTCATTCATTTTTTCACATATAACTTCTTATGATTTGACATACATGAAACATCACATTTATATAATCAAGTGGTGGTACAATTATATAATGTACTCTTATATGTGGATTAACTGTGGAAGATCATGCAATGTAGAAATTTAGATTAATTTAATAAGATAAATGACCATGTTAATGTGTAGTAGAGGAACTAAAAGTGTGAACATTGGACATGGGAACACAAGAAAATGATGAAACAGATGTACCCTCAACGATTTTCAACTGAGAATAAGAGCTGAATTTTTAGGGATGCCGATTCTGATGGGTATAAGAATGAATCCAACCTAATTTAATAAATTATATTTTTTCCTCAAAATGAAATTTTTTTAAATTATATCATATAATATTATTCACATGTAACATAATGAGAAACCATGTAGACATTATTTAATTAATGTAAATTGTTACAACAGTCATTGAATAATACCATTTATATGAAAATTATTATAAGGGAAAACATATAAAAAAGAAATACCAAAATCAGAAAATATGGATCAGCCCAATCATTTAGAATCAAAACCTCAATGAGAAACACTATATAATATAAAAATATAATTATTAAACAAATTATAATTTTTTAAAATTGAAATATAACCTCATGAGATGAATTGAGTTGAATAATTAATGAAGGAATTTAAATGTAATCGTAGGATATATTTTTACCTTTGTACTAGTAGTATGGCCTTTAGAATAGTAACCAAACCATTTGGAAAAGTAACATGACCGTTGGGAGTAGTATCCTAAACCTTATAATAGTAACATTGAAACAAAACAAACTTTTTTTAAAATATTATCTCTCTTGATAAATTTAAGGAAATATAAATATTATATTTCAAAAAAATAAATATCATGAATAAAAAATCAAAATAAATATAATGATATTTTCATGAAATTATATTTAAATATATTTTGTTAAAAGATTATATAAAAAATATATAATTACATATTTTATTAATTTTTTCTAAAATGATTATAATTTTTAAATATATATATCAAAATTAACTAATAGTTATTCTTTATTAAATTAATAAAATAACTAAATTTTCATGGGTATAGTAAAAATACAGTTTTTCTCATAAACATTGTGTCTTAATTTCAATAATTCATGAAGCAATAATGGCCTAATCATTTATATAATTTGGGTTCTAGTGAAAAACATTTAGTTTTATTTCATATTAATTAAAATAAACAATAACAAAATATAAATCTAAAAATAATTTTCCAAAACCAAATGTAAAATGTGTTACCATAAAATATTTTTTATCTTTTATCAACATTTGTTATTAATAATATTATCAAATTTGAATTATAAATTGGTTTAAATTGATAAAAAATTATATTTTATTGATATATGATTTAAATTGTATAGAATTCAATATTCCATCTTTTATCTTAGATATAATATTTTAATTAATATTTTATTATAATAATAACCCTCTATCAATGTATAAATAACCCATCTACCTTCTATTTCCAAACCACTTCCTAAATTTCGAAATCCAATATTTTGTCGAAATCATCAATATCAATACCCAAAAAATACATTTGGATTTTGTGGTGTAAAAAAAACTCTAAAAATTGAGGGAGTTTTATTTTCGTACAATAGAAGATATAACGATTAATGGATATGTTTCTATAATCTATACACTTTTTTTAGTTTTCACATCATTTTTTAATATGAATTTATAGACATGTTAGAAAATAAATTATTCAATATTTCAATATTATATTATCGGTCACAACATATTGAAATTTTCATATTTTCTACATTTAAATTTCAAACATCCATTTCCTGCATTTTTGACAATGTCACGTAAATAGTAGTTTAATCACGAATGATACTATTAAAAATCCATTTTATTGGAATGAAATTATTTGGTTACAATAAATTATTTATTATATTAATATTTATGAATCTATTTATTATATTCTTAGAATATTAATTTTATTTGTTAATAAATTGCTTCAAACAAAATAGAAATATTTAATATAGACATTTAATTATAAAGGAAAACATTATATAAAAATGACTTTATATATCCAATGATGTTATGAAATATAATAAAATTATTATAATATATAAATATTGGTAAAATTTAAAATAATTCACTTATGAATAATTTTTTTAATAATTATACTTTTATTATTAAGGAGGAGAAATAGAGACGAAATAAAGATACATTTAAGGTAATGGGATTCATTAACCCAAATCATTTTCTTCTAGTTATCCCTCTATCACATCAATGATATTATTAATAATCTTATTTTTTATAAACATCAATTCACTTTTCAAAACATTTATTTCAAGGATATACACGGATAAAATATGATTTTTATTCGAGATAAAAAATTCCAAAAGGTTATTTATTCCCAAACAAACATTTACTCTTGTTGAGTTGTATCTTATTCACCCAATAACGTTTATGTTAATGCTAAATGTGATTTCATCGATTCATTTAGAAACAATTGTTTATTGATTTAATTATTCTTAATTTAATGATTATGGAACTCATTCATTTTATTTTAATAATTATTTACTATGATTTTTATATGTTCTTTTGGAATGCATTTTTATGTAAATGTTATGTTGTGATCGATGGTATCCAAATTATATATCACTTAAATGTATTGATTAATTTGTTGCAACTCATGATATATTGTGTATTGTTTATGAAAATGGAGATACTATTTTCACAATGATGATGTAATGATTATGAAATCATGTTATTTGTGAACATTATTCTATAATTTCTCATAACATCGGGTGGTATTTGACCACAATGACATGATGATTTATTATTATGAATTCCCACATTCAATGACTTTATTATAATTTTTCTTCATGATGATGGTGGTGATCCAATTATTATGATATGATAATGATTAATTTTCTCAGCCATTTTTTTATTTATTTATGTCCCTTACTCATCCTATTATTATGTTTTAGATCGTCAACTTATTTAATGTATATCCACAAGTGAATATATGGACTAATAATAATGTGAGATTTTTGAAGCATAATTAAGAAGTATTTAAATGACATTTTCCATTTTTGAATTTCTTTTGATTTATTAATAAATTTTTCCCATAATTATAACAATTTCAATATGTTTGTCAGAGTATATTACTCAAGAGCAATGGGAATTGGGTACCGATAAATATTTCTATTAAATTTGGTTCATTGAATATTTTTTTCAATAAAAATAATCAATGTCAATTTTTAGTGAATATATGAAACTACTAAATGTTCATTTAATTTCCTGGAAGATTGATTAGTTCTAAGATATACTAATTTGATTATTAATATATCTTTCCAAACTAACATAATTGTTCAACACATGCATAAAAACTTACTTAAATAACAATATAAATTCTATTTGCTTTAATATATAATGTCATAAACAAAAATTAAAAATTAAAGGTAAAAGAAAAGTGGATATAAATAAGTATATTAGTCTCAAGCTGAAACATAGTCATCTTCACATAGAGATCACCTACCACCAAGAAGATTAATTTAATAAAATATTTGATCCACACCCTAGATCGGGGATCATAACAACAAACAAGGTTTTCCTGGCCACACCTGACCTCTTCCATAGTTATTCATAAAAAACAAAAACAGGTAATAGTTGACCTCTTCCACTGTTCTATGTGGGATACCTGGATAATATGAGTGTGAGTTTAATGATATCAAGTATCAACCAGTTAAGCACATGATTCAATGTGTGTGTTATATACAGATACACACACTGCTAAAAATTAAGAAAAAAAAACACAATAGAGCTAAGATACAGAGAGAGGGTTTAGAAATCATTGTGTGTTATGCATTGAATCTATATAATCTTTTAATCTAGTTTAAATGTTGATTTAATCCTCTTCTATAATTTAATCCATTACATTGTATCATAGACTTTGTGTTCTGGCTTCTAGGAGTTTAAAGTAAATCTCATTGATGATAGGATGATATGAGTATCTTAGTTGGTTTTTCATGTCTTGTTGATATCCTCATATGTTATTACTTTAAGTTCTTGTGAATTTGGGGAATGGTTTGAAATATTCAAGAGGTTGATGTTTTTATGTTCTCTCTTATATTCTATATGTTCAACGTCATCTCATAAAATAGCCATTGTGTAATTCTTTTATAATTTCCGGTCTGACAGGCATGATGATCTCCCCATGTTCATGTACCTCGTACTCTCTAGGAATTTTCATACAAATAACATTAAATAATGTCCGAAACAATAATTTTTTGAAATATTACCATTATATATAATTGAGTTTATAAATTAAAAACCATTTTTATGACTATCGATGAGTCATAAGTATTGAGGACTCATTGGCATCAGTTATTCATCATTATATTGTTATCATCGGTCTTTCATCATCGATATTCTAGCCTCGATGACTCCATGTATCGTTGAGTCTTTTTCATTTGTATCAGTGACTCGGTGATCCTTTTGTGCTATCGGTTTGTTCACGCATCAATGAGTCATCATCAGTGATTCAGTTTGAACTATCGGTGTATCATTTATCAGTGACCCGTTCATGGGTGAGTCACTTAAACTATCGGGGCGACTGATCATCAGTGACATAGTATAAAATATCAGCGAGTCCAACATCAGTGTTTTCTTCGATCGGTGAGTCCTCATTGGTGAATTGAACAACAGTGACTCCTTTTGCAATATTGGTGCCAAGGACATTAAAAAACATATAATGTGTCTATCATACATATAACACTACCAAATTGAGTTAAATTTATAAATATATGCAAACATACACATATATGAATATTGAAACATAAATTTCCATATTTTAATGACTACTTGAAATGTATTTTACAATGTGACATAATTTATTCACTTATAAAAATTCATTTGAAAGAATAACTGATGTTATAACTTAATATATGAATTAATTGAATTAATATATTGGAATAATTTGTGATTATGGAATCCACTATTTCAAATAGGATAAAAAACAACCATTGTGTGTATATAAATATATATATATTTATTTAATTGATAAAAATTAAGGTATGAAAATGTATTGTCTCTATACTCACACAACTAAATCAGTAAAATTGTTCCAAAAACATGTTAATCTCATCTATATAAAGTTAACCATTGTGATCCTATTCAGAATAAAAATATTTACATATCCTATAGTATATCACAAGATCAGCAACATATCTAGGAGTCATCTCAAAATAAAAATAATATTCCCCTGCTCCCGAATTCAATTCATGAATATACAGGGTCTAAAATAGAACCAATAAATCCATGAAGATAAAACCATTCATACTATAAAACATCATGTTCTTTTCTATCTCAAAAAAACAAGGAATCTCAAAACACTACATCTAGTTGAACATTATTTCAATAAATTTTAGACTTATGAGAACATAATTATCATGGGGTATTCACATTTACAATATCCAATTGAAAACCATTAATATATCTCATACCCAATAGCATATCATATGTATCAATATTTTATGTTGAATATTATACCCTTTATAAACACTATTATGCCCTTCCAAATTTTTCTTACCACTCCAATATATTTCCCTCAAACATGTTATGTATCCTCTCAATGAGAAATCATGGATCAATAATAACATGATTCATACTATAAAAAAATATTTCCATATATCATGTGCCATATTTCGAAATTAATTTAAATAATAACCCCCTTATATATTCTATGTTACAATTTCATATATCACCCAATAACCCAGAGAAGAAAAAAACCACCCTAAGGTATAACATGTATAAATATCAACAATAAAATGAAATGTAATAAGCCATTATGGGAAGAAATACACATTATAGAATGACATTTATTATTATTATGAATTATTACCAAAGGCTACCCAATTATAATCATTATATCATTAAGGCACACACACACAAACACAAAAACAGACACATATATATATAGTGCAATTATTCCATTATGAACTTTTCCGAGTTACCCATATTACTATTTTTTAGATATGAACAATTCCATTGAATATATATAGTAAAACATAAAATATATTTTTAATGAATATTTTAATTTTAGAACTAATATATCTTCAATACTGATATTATGTAATAACTTTTTCATGAAAAACTAATGAGTGTCAATAAGTATCTATTACATGAGGGAATATATATTAATTTTCAATGTTAATCCTTTCAAGGATGCTTTTTAAATTTTAATTTGATGAAATATATTTTTTTTTAACAGAGTCAAATTAAAATAGCATGTGACATGTATAATAACATAAATTCTTTTCTTGACTCCATTAATAGTTTGATCCCCTTATTCATTTATGTATATCACATATATACACATATTCTCCAATTAGATATAAATTACAAAATATGATATGTGTACAAAATATTATGTCCAATATGGAAGGATCAAATAAATAATACAACCTAATTAAAAAAAATCAATTTCTGTAAAATGATTTGAAATCACCGAACCACAAAATTTGAACCATTTAATAGTAATACCAATAACTTGGTATTAGAGATATATCCTTAGAAAATGTATTGGAATGAAATAAAATGGATATATATCACAGTCTCAATCATGTTTCTACATATTTTTCATCAAATCACTAATAGTTAGATAACTAAAAAGTATGCACTTATATAAAATTATAATATTATAAGAGAATATAGGAAAATACCTTTCATGGTCCAGAAACAACATGTGATCTATGGTGTGCTACCCTGTATTCTTATGGTTGATAGAATGAATCTAGGGTCCAAGTTGTTATTATGGGGTTACAATTTTCTTCATAATAGTTTAAACATAGTAGGAATAAATACATAATATTTTCCCTAATAATAATCATATACCAGAGAAGTCATAATACTAAAATAAATATTATCGCATATGTGGAATGGAAACAAGAGGTTATATAAAATCATGGACATACCGCAATACATCTTCTAATATCAAACAAGTATTATCACAATATTATATTTGATTAAATAATGGGTAGAAGAAAGTAATTTTATCCCTAAGATGATCAACATTCATCTCCTAACATGATCTATGATATCCCTATAAATGATACAGTCCATGGGAATTTTACTATCCTGAATCTATGATTCATGAAATTTCTATAGATATCCATCTGTCATGGTAATCATTCATAGAGTGAGTAAGCATAACATGGAACAAAAAATATTCTCATGTATAATAATAATACATGTAATGTGTGACATGTGATTTGAACATATTAAAAATAAAAAAACTAGAAGCATAAAAACCAAATTTATATATAATTTTTCTTACAAGCATCTCTAAATCGACAATGAATATTCCTTTTGGTACATGGGTATCACTAAGCTAGAATCATCATATGAAAAATAGATATGAACCCTTATAATAAAACCAAATTTGACAATCGAAGGTTATGATTCTTTTCATCTGGGAAACATATCATCTCAAACATAAAAAAGATTCATCTCTTCAAGAAAAACAATTATTTGAAAACTCAATATTGTTACTCTCACCATATTGTAAATAAATCATATCAATAATAATGGTACTACCCTTAAAATGAATAAATTCATCACTAATATAAGGTATTTATCATCACCTTGATACTTAAGTAGTCATCCAAAAATATATGGGTGTCTCCACACCATATCAAGTAATCGGTCTTCCATAAGAAGAAGTGTATTTCTTCCCCTTGTTGGGGATATAGACATCCAACAACTCATTTAAATAACTACACCCTATCGGGGAAGTAGACTATTGGAATGATAGTTATGTACCCACATCGCATTGATGGATTGATTATCTATAATCATCAGTGTGTACTATGTTTGAAAAGTAGACATCGAGAAACATTAGTGTGTTATATTCAAGGGAAGTAATCATCTATAAAAGATCGGGTCATTCTACACCATGAAGGGGATGGAATAAAAATATTTGCAGCAATAATGTATATATATACCGATCATGATAGTTGAATTAAATGTATCAATGTATGTCATAGTTTTAGTGAGTCTCACCAGATCTACCTCATATTGTGCTTCTCGAGGTGAATGGAAATCTTCCTCAACCCATCCAACAAATCTAGGAATAAAATTTCATGTTCCCAACATGTCCACATAATTTCTATAATTGATTATAGTGATTTCAGATAAATGTGTACTCTAATAATCATTAATATAAATCATCTCATAGACCCTCAATTGGGTGGATATCTCACAGGGGTGCGCCATCGAGGTCCCATAGGTATTATCATAGCCATGAAATCATACTACGGTTCCCTTATTGAATTACATTCTCCATCAGGACAAACCCATCACTCATAGAGAAACAAATCTCTCTCTTAAGGAACAATTGTCAAAGGGTCTCACTATTATCCTAAGTTAAGACATAATACTGTCAACTAAGGAGATTTTCCACTCATCATATCATTCCAAAATATCATCAGTGGCCAATCATCATTCACCAAACCCAAAAAAAACAAACTGATGATTAAAAAATATTTTCCAAATATTAATGTGAAATTAAAGCAAGGCCCATTCTAATCTCTACTAACTCTGGTGTTTAATGGAATTTAAATGATCTCTCAAAAAATACTAGGTTCATTTATCCCAATCCATCACTCCACACATCAAGGAGGATCTATAGAATCAAGACTAAGGGATACTATTTTTTTGATCCAAGTAGTTGAGGGTTTTTGTACATTATTGTAAAAACTAAAAACTAGGACCATGACAATTGGACAAAAAGGTGTCAAGCCAGTATATAGGGTTTATTGTAACGCCCCGAACCCAGCTACCTAGAGTCGGTGCATTACTTCGTAACATTGGCATGATCACAAAATATTAAGTCTCGAAACACCGATTAGTTTAGTAGCCTTGGAAACACTAGATACATTCATAAGTCTTTCATTAAATTATAAAGTAAAAAAACTACAATAACATGGTCTTTATAGTCCACACTCTTATCCCTTTCTGACTATCCCTGTAGGTCCTTCATAAAATACTTCTTCACATCCTGGAAAATATTAAAACATTGAAAGGGGTGAGCTCAGATGCTCAGTAAGGATAACAATATTGTGGAAGATTTCATAAATCAACATTAACATTTAAGGAAATGTATAACTAAAACAAAATCCTTTTTAAACTTGAACTTCAACATGATATGGAAAAAATAAAACTGAATAATTCCATTTACTTACTCACATGGATATTCTACTAGTTGAATAATCCAATGCAATATCAATAACCACTTTAATAATGATGGAATGCATAATGCCAGACTATCATAACCACGTAGTCAAGGCCTCGTGCCAAGACCACAAATAATATTTTGTCAAGGCCTCGTTCCAAGACACTATTTTTTCTCATGAGACCTACCGATGCATCGAGGAGCTATAGCGGGCTCCACCCGTCACTTATTAAGTCCAATGCATTCCTCATATTAATAGGTTTAAACATATTATAAACCATAACATAATCGTATCACATAAAACATGCATAATGGAAACATAACATTTCCAAATTTCAATCACAAGATATCAATACAACACATTGATTTAATAAAAACACTTTTAAAACCATTTTCAATACCAAAATAAAATAAAGGTAAAACATGGTATTTATTTTTCTTTAAAAAAAGGTATGACTTGTAGAGGAAGCCGAAACTCAAATAATGGTCACCGCGGCAAAGAAGTCATTGTCGCCACATACGTACGACAAAAACATTCCCTTTTGTCGTTTAGTAAATGCTTCGTATAAAAAGATTCCTTTTGAATAAACGTAAAAGTTAAAGGGGTTTATACACCATATAAAAGAGAGTTGTGTATAAAACCAAATATGCCTCAATGAAAAGAGATTGAGACGAAGTCCCTTTCAAAGATCATTTTTTAAATAAAATAGATCTATTATGTGTATTTTCTATAATTACACATAAATAAAGAACAAATACAAGATAGTACATAATAATATCATGACATAATTTGAAAATTGGAGATTAACCCAAAGAATGGAAATTGGGTTAAGAAATTCCCTTAAAAAGATAATTTTTTTTAAATAAAGTAGATATATTATGTGTATTCACTATAAGTACACAAAAATAAAGTACAAATACAAGATATGACATAATAATATCATGACATAATTTGAAAGTAGGCGATTAACCCAAAGAATAGAAATTGGGTTAAGAAGTTCCCTTACCTCATGTCCGACTTGACTCGACCACTCTTTAACCTCCTGAATAATAAACTAGAGTTAATATCTACCTTCTTAAGAACCTTTTTCTAGTTCATTATTCCTTTTATATCACTTATTACCATGTCATGAACATTATTTAATTATTTAAGTTAATAACAGCCGTTTTGTCGATCTTTGGTACTTGAGTCAAAAATATATTTCTTATAATTACAAGTTGTTCATGTGTCGAAATATCCATTATATCCAGAATTATTTTCATGATGTAGAAATAATATATATCATATATATCCATTATATACATGCATTTATAATATTACATAACATTTAGAGGTAAGAAATGAAATGCACCGTTCATGGAGACGGTAAGTTGTACGTACGCATTAACGCTACTTTCATTTCTATTTAGTATTTAATGGAATGATGTTATAATTATATAAAGGTATAACATAATTCCAGTATAATATAATGTATAATACCATTTACTCCATCCTTTATACATCCCAAATATGGAATTAACGATTCAAATCACTTTGAGGGGGCGGTAGTCCGCACTTCCTAAAATGAAATTATCACGTTTACCCATAATGGAAATCACAAAGGTATGCCATAAATAAAAAATACAGAATCTTAAGTAAAACATAAACATATTATATATCATATATAAATATAGTGACATCTTAATGGCCACCTTTGAAGGTGTTATATGAGTGTTGAACAATCATCGTTTCGTGGGGCAGAAATTCGCCATCCACAGAAACAGTATGTTATTTAAGCATTAGATGTAGGTGTGTGTAAGTGTAGCTCGAATTCATCTTATAACAACATCCTAGTATATTGAAGATACTGGTGTTGTTACAAAAGAAAATAATAAAAAGAGTTTAGGGGGTTGGAGAAGAAAAATAAAATAAAAGAACACAAGAGAAGACATTACCTTAAAATCGGGTAACTCTTTTGATTTGAGCCAAAGGCTTCCTTGGGAAGAATTATGCCCAAAGTGAGGATTCTAGGAGTAAGGGCGGGAAGTTGGGAGAGTATTTGGGCAGAGGTTGGCCGAGCCAAATGGCTTGAAAGTGTGAATAAGGTGTTAGAGGTGGGGGCCTTTTATAAGTGGAGAGGAGGGGCACTCTTGGAAAGTAATGAAATATTACTTTATTATACAATGCTTTTCGGATTCTAAAGGTCCCACACATATATAATTCAAGGATAAGGTGATATAGGTTAGAAATCTACCCATAAAATAGGCTTTTTACAAGTGTAAGCCTTTGATTTTACATTATCTTTTCATTTTATTTAAATTGTTAATTAATGAGGTAATCGCTGCATCATCATGGTGTCATACATAATTTACATTATTTAATGTCTAAAAATTATAAATAAATTATGATGATATAGGAAATCTTTTTATATTTCTATTGAATATTTATAGTCAATAATATGACTTATATAACCCTATTTAAAAATTATTTTAGTAAAACAACTCTTGTTTGTGACCTTTTTATTTTAACATTAAATAAAACGTTATTTATGTCCTTTTCCTATCAAAGTGGCTCCATGGGGTCACCAAGTTGACACATGGATTTTATTGGTCGTCCATGACACATCCAATAGGGGTAGGACAAGTGTAAAGGTCATTCCATATTTTTATAACACTATTTTTACCATAAATTTCTCTAATTACCTTTAATCGCGATTAATTAAACTCAAAAGTTACTATTCACCAAAAAATTATTTTATTCCCATTGAACCACATTTTACGTCCTAATGAAAACCATGTATGTAAGATTTTTGAAAATAAAATCACAGTATTTGTAATGTTTCATTTAACGAAAAATCAGTTTTTTAACTTCCACTTAGTGGTTTCACTATTCATCAAAAATTGAAGTTTTTCAGAACAATGCCAAAATTTCACCCTAAGATATAATTGATATTCCAAATCCAAAAATGATGTCTATTATACAAAATTCCAAAAATATAAGTCGGATTAATTAATTTTATAATTAATTCCCGCTGTCACAACATATAGCGTGTTTTTAAGAAACAATATATATCAAAAAATTGACAATCGTTTATGTCCAATTTCAAAGTGAAATTAATTCTAATGAACACCATTGGATAAAATGGTAAAAATATATTCTAATTATACTTTAAAACCACTCAATAGTATAATTTATCACTATTAATTATTTTGATCAAAAAATTTGTTTTATGTATTTTTCACTATTCATAAAAATTGGAAGTTCTCAGAAAATTACAAAAAATTCAACATTGGATAATTTCGATATTACGAATACAAAAATGAAGTCCATATTGAAATATAAGATTTCCATAATTTTAAAAAGTGGGTATTACTATTCATAACAGCTACTTTGATTAGTCGTGGTGTGTTAGAACTCGAACTTGCGTACAATGCAAGCTATTACATTATTGAAAGAGAAGCGTATTGTGGAAGCTCGGGGTGTTACATTCTCCCCTCCATCAATAAATTGCATCCTCAAAATTTGAAATTTTTCTTTGAAAATAAAAGGTTGAAAATATAAAATACCTTTGTGGAAAACCCACATCGGAAATAGGGTTAATAAGAATATAACATTAAAAGAAAGAAAGAGAAGTACAAAGGTCACACGAGATAGACCATACTAGGATTCTATGAAAATATGGATATTGAGGAGAAAAAAACCATCAAGGTCTGATGGAGAGTTGTATAAAATAGGATTAGGAGGAAGTTAACCACAAGAAAATCACAAACTTGTGATTGGTTAAAAAGTCATTGAATCCCCAGTTGGAAAAGTTAACTGAAAACATTTTTGTTTTAAATTAACTTTTATAATGTTGAGGAATTTATTTAGGAGATTTACTAAGAACGTAAGGAAATATACATACTTGTTATGTATACTTTCATTCGTTAATAAATATTTACCACAAACCCATCTTTTACTCCAAATGGTAACAGAACTCAAAAATATTCTATTTATCCTAATTATATAAGGTTCCAAATATTAACACATACCATTTAGTTTAGTAAATCTATTTTGTAATAACCAGGGACATCCTGTAGGCTAGTGGTAGGTAATAAAGGCATGTCGCACTATGGTTGTGGGTTCGATTCCGGCAGCTTTGTCCGACGCGACGAGTTATGCCCCACCCTGCAGGTTGTCCTTTTCCAAAAATTATAGTATTATAATATTCCAAAAATAATCTTCAGAAATGTTTTAACCTTAAACAATAATATTCAAAGTTAAACTTAATCCATCCAAACCTTTATAGTTATCCAAAATACCTCTGTCCAAACTTTCACTAAAATTTCTCTTAATTCCAACATCGATTTATCAGATTCCCCAAACAAAGTAAAGTTTCTCTTATTGTCACATACTAAAAATATTATTACCTTCATCGTATTAAAACCTTACTAAAACAACAAGTACTGCAGTACAATCCTTATATATATATCACATTATTCTAATAACCATAATATAATCCATGAGTCCAAAAGCACCAATACATTAATTATTCTGTTTCAACTGTAGTCACAGCATAAGATTGGCCTTGATCCGTTGGCCTTTTTTGAGGTAAGTTTCTCTGACGCTTTGGACATTCATTTGCATAATGACCCATTTCTCTACAATTTTATCATTCAACTTTGATAGCCTCTTTCTTTCCCTTGCAATCACGAGCCTAGTTACCCTTTTCTCCACATTTATAACAAACATCCATTCCTTTTAGGCAAGTACAAGGGTGATTCTTCCCACAATTATCACATAATGGAAAATCCTTCTTTCCATTTTTCCTTTTATCTATCTCTTGTTCCACCATTCTCTTCTTCTCTTGCTTTACTTTATTGTCATAAAAATTAGAGAATTCCTTTTCTGTCTTGATAGCACATGAGACAATGTCTTCGTACGACGAGAAAGATTGTGAGACTAAGGCTCGATGGAGAAACGGTTTTAACCCATCAAAGAAACAATTGATCTTACTTCTTGGGATACATATATAATCTGCAGCATGCCTCGCTAACCTTGTAATGTTGTCCTCATATTTTGCGACATTCTCATCCTCCTTTTGTCTCAGACTCAAAAATTGTCTTTCCATATCTGGTCGATGGTCGCGAGGATAGTATTTTTCTAGGAAAAGATATTTGAACTCTCTCCATTCCATATTTGATACTTCATCATCTTCTTTTGTGTTTTGAATCAATGACCACCATTGATCGGCATCTCCAGTGAGGCGGTAGACTGCCATGATAACCTTTTCTATTTCACTACTCCCCAAGGCGTGGAATATTTTTTCTAAGGAATTTATCCATTGCTCAGCTACTAATGGATTTGTACCCCCATTAAATGTTGGCGGTTGTTGCCTCCTGAAGCGTTCTAACATTGATCCTCCACGTTGTGGATCAGGGTGCTCCATACGAGTAAGGTTATTATTCATATCCTTAGTGAGTTGTCCTAGAATGGTAATAAGTTGATCAGCACCAATTGTATCTCCAGATCCACAATAATTATCTTGAGCAGGAGGGAAATCCCTACATGGAGTGCATGCATTGATACGGTTTCCATTCCTTCCACTAGGTGCCATTTCTAAACAATGGCATAAACTAGATTAGTTTATGAATCAAAATACATAATTCCATACTTGTAAAACACTTAACACTAATTGAACTATTTATGGATATTATCCATAATCATAAAAATGTTTTCTTTGAGGATGTATATACTCATAACCCTTTATAGTGGTTTGTATTGAAAATGAGAATTATCCTAAGTGTATCCCCCGAGAGTGTCGTAACCAAGAGTGCAGCAAGGAAGATTGTCGTGCACCAGTTCCCGTTCGAGTCCAGCTCAAAGCGGTGTTTTCGGGTTTTACCCCTAGGTACATCTGTGCCTGATCCGCCTCTACCTGCTCCTATCTAGACAGGGATGTATTGCTCGAAAAACTCTCAAAATCTCTATAATACCAAAATTCTTGGAAGTTAATCTATACTAATCCTCAAAGTCTATCTTCGGGCTATGTGCTCTAATCAGAGTTTATCTAAATCTAGCTTCCAAGGTTAGTACTAAACTGTCTCTGATACCAACTGAAACGCCCCAACCCTAGCTACCTAGAGACGATGCATTACTTCGTAAACTTTTCAAGATCACAAAATATCAAGTTTCGAAAGACCGATTAGTTTAGTATCCTTGAAAAAACTAGATACATTCATAAGTCTTTCATTACATCATAACGTAAAAAAACTACAATAACATGGTCTTCATAGTCCACACTCATATCCCTTTCTGACTATCCCTGCAGGTCATTCATAAAATATTTCTTCACATCCTGGAAAATATTAAAACATTGAAAGGGGTGAGCTCAGATGCTCAGTAAGGATAACAATATTGCGGAAGCTTTCATAAATAAACATTACCATTTTAGGAAATGTATAACTAAAACAAAAGCCTTTTTAAACTTGAACATCAGCATGATATGGTAAAAATAATATTAAATAATGCCATTTACTTACTCACATGGATATTCTACTATTCTAATAATCCCATGCAATATCAATAACAACTTTCATAATGATAGAATGCATAATGCCAGACTATCATAACCATGTAGTCAAGGCCTCGTGCCAAGACCACAAATAAGATTTTGTCAAGGTCTCGTGCCAAGACACTAGTTTGTCTCATGAGACCTACCGATGCATCGAGGAGCTATAGCGGGCTCCACCCGTCACTTATTAAGTCCAATGCATTCCTCATATGAATAGGTTTAAAAATATAATAAACCATAACATAATCGTATCACATAAAACATGCATAAAGGAAACATAACATTTCCACATTTCAATCACGACATATCAATACAACACATTGATATAATAAAAACACATTCAAAACCATTTTCAATATCAAAATAAAAGAATGGTAAAACATGGTATTTATTTTTCTTTTAAAAAAACGTATGGCTTGTAGAGGAAGCCGAAACTCAAATACTGGTCACGGTGGCGGAGAAGTCGTTGTCGCCACATACGTATGACAAAAACATTCCCTTTTTTCGTTTAGTAAATGCTTCGTATAAAAAGATTCCTTTTGAATAAACGTAAAAGTCCAAGGGGTTTATACACCATATAAAAGAGAGTTGTTTATAAAACCAAATATGCCTCAATGAAAGGATATTGAGACGAAGTCCCTTTCAAAGATCATTTTTTAAATAAAATAGATCTATTATGTGTATTTACTATAAGTACACATAAATAAAATACAAATACTAGATAGTACATAATAATATCATGACATAATTTGAAAATAGGAGATTAACCCAAAGAATGGAAATTGGGTTAAGAAATTCCCTTACAAAGATATTGTTTTTAAATAAAGTAGATATATTATGTGTATTCACTATAAGTACACAAAAATAAAGTACAAATACAAGATATGACATAATAATATCATGACATAATTTGAATGTATGAGATTAACCCAATGAATAGAAATTGGGTTAAGAAGTTCCCTTACCTCGTGACTGACTTGACTCGACCGCTCTTTAACCTCCTGAATAATAAACTAGATTTAATATCTACCTTCTTAAGAACCTTTTTCTAGTTCATTATTACTTTTATATCACTTATTACCATGTCATGAACATTATTTAATTATTTAAGTTAATAACGGTCGTTTTGTCGATCTTTGGTACTTGAGTCAAAAATAGATTTCTTATAATTACTAGTTGTTCATGTGTCGAAATATCCATTATATCCAAAATTATGTTCATGATGTATATATCATATATATCATATATATCCAGTATATACATGAATTTATAATATTACATAACATTTAGAGGTAAGAAATGAAATGCATCGTTCATGGAGACGGTAAGCCGTACGTACGCATGAACGCTACTTTCATTTCTATTTCATATTTAATGGAATTATGTTATAATTATATAAAGGTATGATATAATTCCAGTATAATATAATGTATAATACCATTTACTCCATCCTTTATACATCCCACATATGGCATTAACGATTCAAATCACTTGGAGGGGGCGGTAGTCCGCACTTCCTAAAATGAAATTATCGCGTTTACCCATAATGGAAATCATAAAGGTATGACATAAATGAAAAACACATAAGCTTAAGTAAAACATAAAAATATTATATATCATATATAAATATAGTGACATCTTAATGGCCACCTTTTAAGGTGTTATATGAGTGTTGAACAATCATCGTTTCGTGAGGCAGAAATTCGCCATCCACAGAAACAGTATATTCTTTAACCATTAGATGTAGGTGTGTGTAAGTGTAGCTCGAATCCTTCTTATAACAACATCATAGTATATTGAGGATACTGGTTTTGTTACAAGAGAAAATAATAAAAAGATTTTATGGGGTTGGAGAAGAAAAATAAAATAAAAGAACACAAGAGAAGACATTACCTTAAAATCGGGTAACTCTTTTGATTTGAGACAAAGGCTTCCTTGGGAAGAATTCTGCCCAAAGTGAGGCTTCTAGGAGTAAGGGAGGAATGTTGGGAGAGTATTTGGGCAGAGGTTGGCTGAGCCAATTGGCTTGAATGTGTGAATAAGGTGTTAGAGGTGGGTGCCTTTTATAAGTGGAGAGGAGGGGCACTCTTGGAAAGTAATGAAATATTACTTTATTATACAATGATTTTCGGATTCTAAAGGTCCCACACATCTATAATTCGAGTATAAGGTGATAAGGGTTCGAAATATACCCATCCAATAGGCTTTGGAAAAGTGTAAGCCTTGGATTTTTCATTATCTTTTCATTTTATTTAAATCATTAATTAATGAGGTAATCGCTGCATCATCATGGTGTCATAAATAATTTAATTTATTTAATGTCTAAAAATTATAAAAAAATTATGATGATATAGGAAATCTCATTAACATTATAATTTATATTTATAGTCAATAATATGACTTGTATTACCCCATTTGAAAATTGTTTTAGTAAAACTACTCTTGTTTGTGTCCTTTTTATTTTAACATTAAATAAAAAGTTATTTATGTCCTTTTCCTACCAAATTGGCTCCATGGGGTCCCCAAGTTGACCCATGGATTGTATTGGTCGGCCATGACACATCCAATAGGGGTAGGACAACTGTAAAGGTCATTCCATATTTTTATAATACTATTTTTACCCTATATTTCACTAAATACCTTTAATCGCGATTAATTAAACTTAAAAGTTACTATTCATCAAAATATTATTTTAATCCCATTGAACCAAATTTTACTTCCTAATGACAACCATGTATGTCGGATTTTTAAAAATCAAATCACAGAAGTGGTAATGTTTCATTTAATGAAAAATCAGTTTTTTAACTACCACTTAGTGGTTTCACTATTCATCAAACATTGAAGTTTTTTAGAACAGTGCCAAAATTTCACCCTAAGCTATAATTGATATTCCGAATCAAAAAATGATGTCTATTTTAAAAAATTCCAAACATATAAGTTGAATTAATTAATTTTATAATTAATTCCCACTGTCACAACAAATAGCGTGTTTTTAAGAAACAATATATATCAAAAGATTGACAATTGTTTATGTCCAATTTCAAAGTGAAATTAATTCTAATGAACACCACTGGATAAAATGGTAAAAATATATTCTAATTATACTTTAAAACCACTCAATAGTATAATTTATCATTATTAATTATTTTTATCAAAAAAGTTGTTTTATGTATTTTTCACTATTCATAAAAATTGGAAGTTCTCAGAAATCTACAACAAAATCAACTTTGGATAATTTCGATATTACAAATACAAAAATTAAGTCCATATTGAAATATAAGATTTCCATATTTTTAAAAAGTGGGTATTACTATTCATAACGGCTACTTTGATTAGTCTCGGTGTGTTAGAACTCGAACTTGCGTACAATGTAAGCTATTGCATTATTGAAAGAGAAGCGTATAGTGGAAGCTCAAGGTGTTACATTTATAATGGATCATTCCACATTGATCATCAAATGTAATGACCTTTAATTTAAATAAAAATATCATATAATCTAAATAGTTTAATCCCCCTCAGTGGGATCACCCAATATCATATACCACTAAAAACTCATTATCTAAAGGGGGTATATTCTATAAACCACCAACCTTAATATGGACCCAAAATTTTTAAGTCCATGATCAACGATTATCAGCATAACTATTAAAAGATTACATCATAACCATATTACATTGTTTGATCTATAAATTAAAATAATTTATTATAATAAATTTATAATTAATTATTCAAAAAATTCATTGATTTATAAGTAAATACATTTTTTATTAAAGATAATATAATAATAGATAACTCTATAAAGCATAAAATCCACCAAACCCTTTATACATGAGGTATGGTTCTTTTCCAACCCAAATGAAAAACTAATTCCTAATATCCTATCCAATAAATTATAAATTTTTAATTAGTTTTAATATTAATTCAATGATGCATAATTCCACTCTAACTCACATATGTTAATTTCACACATAACCACAACTATATACCATTTGATGGTTTAGAGTATGCTCATGCCTCTTTTATAAGAAAAATAGCTATCAACTAAGAATAATTAAATCATAAAAATAAATAAATCAATGAAAAAGCATTAAAAAAATAAAATAGAGACACACATAAATCTAAATTATGATAGATATTGTACATATACTATCTAGATATATACTCAAGGAATTGCATAACAAATTTCAAACAATCTCAGATTAGTTAACTATGATCATGCAAATAACTCACTATGATGTATCCCTAAATATATACAAAATAAATATATAAGAAAAAGAATCAATAAAAAATTAAAACAAATAATTTTATACCACAAATATCAATTAATAAACTATTGGATTATCTAAAAATGAAAAGGGGAATGAAGGGGAGGGATGGGAAAGAGGAAGACAAATCAAATAGGGATATGCCATTTTCATGAAAAGACCCAATATAATAAAATCAATAAAAAATGTAGTTTCCCATATTTGAAGGCACACCAATTTGAAATTCATTCTATGTACAAGTTTTTTAATATTTTAATTCCCTATACGGTAAACATATCATAGCCTAAACCTTGGGTTATTTCTATGAAATATTAAAACAGATGTACTGTTGCCCTACTAAAAAATTTAATTTTTAGTCCCTATATTAATTCCTAGGATTTACATTAATATAGACAACCTACAACACATACCACATTAACAAAATTAATAGAACCCAATGAATGATATTCATAGTTCGAATAACACCACCATATAGTGAATGTCCTGTAACTCTGAATTTTTCACAGCCTATCCATATATCCCTTCTTTGAAATCATGATGAACTCTTGATGCTTTTATAAAGAATCAAAACACATAGATAACCACTTTCTAGGGGTTTCAAAACACTATAAAAACTTATTTTATTTAATATTATCGAAATAATGTTTTTCCAACTAAAAATAAAATTCAATAAGAAATTTAAAACTCATAATAGACGAATGAATTTAAAAAATTATTCATATTATATTATAATATTATTATTATTCATATAATATAATCTAAATTACATAAATGAATTTATGTATATATTAAAATTAATTTTCAAATAAATAAATTATGAAAAATTAAAATGTTTTTTATGAAAACATTAAATTAAGAATTATACACGATTTACACTAAAATTACGAAAAAATTATCCCTCAAGAAATTTATTTGATTATAAATAAATAATGAAGAGTTATTTATCATTAAAATTAATCTAATACACCTTGAAATGTTAAATTTAGATAATTAATGAAATACATAAAAATAGTTCTTTTATTCGAATTAAGATTCATCTCTAATTTAAATGGTTAAAAATCGGATTCTAAATTAAAAATTATTTTTGTAAATTCTTCATCAAAATTTTATAAAATATATTATGTATATGAAATATTTTTTATAATAATTCAAATAATTATTATATAATGATAATTCCATAAATGTGTTAATATTTGTAAACAAATCTTTCTCTATCTATTGAAGGTAATATCACCCATTTAAGATAAATTGAAATAAATCACAATATTCTAATTTAGAAATTATCATTAAAAAAATATACCTATTTAATCAAATTGAAGTCATAAAATAGTAAAAAATTAATCTTCATTAAAACCTTAATATTTATTTAAAAACTATATAAGAAATTATATTAAAAAACATTCTGTTTTTTATTATTCTATTTGCAATTAAATATGAATCACAATTTATTTAAATTTTTCACATTATATATTAATTTTAAATTATTATTTACCACTAATTTTAGTAATTTATATATAAATATATTAATTAAACTTACTTCAATGTTTTGTGTGATAAAATCTATTTAATAGGTCTTTTAGTTAAAGTTATACATTATAAAATGTTACTGTGTTATGCATTGTTAGTGATTGATAAATATATATGTGTGTGAGTGTGTGTGTGTGAATGATATTTAATAGTCCACTTAAAATTTCACATATCTAGTAGAAGGTCATTTGTCCATTTTCATTAATAAAAATATTCGCTTTTATCAAAGAATTCATTTTCAAATTAGGTGAAACCCCCATCTATATATAGTATTTGGATGAATTTTTCATTTAAATGTGCATGGGGTTATTGAGAATAAAGGGTGAGACTAGAGAAAACATCCAAATTAATATTATGATTGTTAGAAAAGGGATTATTAATATTTAAAATATATAAAAATTTTACCATATTCTAAACACTAAAAAAGTATTTCATTCATTTAAATAAAATAATCACATATCCTAATAATGTATAAAAATTCAATATTTTACAAAAAATATATATACATATTTAATATTTATATTTAGGGTATCATATAAAAATAGTTCTCCAATTAAAAACTAATCCTCTAGTAAGATATAGATCTAATGTTTCATCTTCTAATTCAACAAAAATTCCTCAATTTCCTATATGAATTTCATCCCTTTATACAAAAATTCTATCCTATAGGTAATTTTGAATTTATCTATAAAAATATTTATGCACCCCTGGAATTTAATACATAGTAACTGTAGTTATAGAAAATTACCTATTAAACATTAACAATTTCAACCACAAAATTATTATTATTGAGAAAAATTAAACTATAGAAAAATGGTTAGAGGTGTTTTATTTGTCATAATAATATTAGATCTATAAATTATTTCTCTATATAATCCATATATTTCAACCAATATATATATATATATATCCATGAGAATAAGTTTTTATATCTTATTATAGGGTATTTTATTTTATGTAATCTTCCAATAAATATGACTATGTACACAATATAAATATAGTGTGAGAAGGTCTTTATTTCAATATTTAATTAGTCATATGTGGAAATTATGTCCATACATATTTATATATGTATACTGTAAATCCATATGAAATAGTTGGTCCTTTTACATAGTGAAGAACCAAATTATATATCCAGAATAACCATATATTTTACACAACTATATTCCATTGGGGTCATAAACAACAGGGTTACCCATCTTTTTGTATTCCAAAGATAATAATAAGTTCAAGATCAAACCTCTAGAGAATAATTATTACTATATAACCTTATAATTTTTAATACAGGGGAACGAAGATAAGGAATGAAAATACATTGTTGAATGGTTGAGGTAATGAAAAGATAATCATTAGATAGAATCTCACATGGATAATTTGTCTGGTTATCTGGGAGTATCATCACTAAAATATAGAATATAGAATATATATATAATTCATTATTATTTCATCAAATTGAATATTTATTATCTTATGTATTAATACTTTTTTATGTGTTGAGGTAATGATTTATTTTTTGAATCCATATTCAGTCCACCAAATAAGAATTTTATAAGATTATTGATGTGTAACTATTTATGCAACCCATAGTCCTTGTATCTTACAAAAATTTCATACCCTAAAAATTTATACATATCCAAATACATCTTAAAAATAAGGAAAATAGATTCTTAATAGGAATTTATAAAGTAATATGCGGTTTAATATCACTATCAGAGTAATCCATGATTGATAGAATCTATACCCCACCCTTTTAAAACAAGGATTAATCCACAAGGACAGTGGGATGTAAATCCCAAAGTCCATCTATATGGAGAGAAATTATTCAAGAGATAATATAGTTAATCATTAATATAAATCAAGATATTCAAAATGAAATATTAATCAACTAAAATTATTATAATAAAATTATTTATAGTCTATGATTATGGTGGATAAAAAATAGATCTGGTATTTTTATTCATATAATGTAATGTATGGAATAACTTTCTCTAAAATGAAACATACATCCAAAAACTGTGATAAAATGTATTATAATTTTTAAACATTTTATAACCGTGAATTCTAATACAAAATTAAGAATGAAAGAAATATTATTTACTTTCCAAAACACGATATACAAATACAATCTTATAATATTAATTTTTGTATTGAATATTTCATTTTTCAAGGAATAGAAGTTATATTTTATAAAACAATTATTAACCATAAGAGAAACTATGGAAATAAATAATTTTTAAATTATATATATATATAGTATTATATAATATATAATTGGACCATCATTATTAATATTTCAATAATATATCCTATTACAACAAGAATAGTCATAAGCCTCTTATAATATTTTATGAAATATCATAAAAATCCATTATGTATGAAGCATTGTATTCAAAAGACATGGTATTATATAATAACATATAAAATCTTATATAATAATATATCAAATAGAATAAACACATGGGTTTCAATGATATAATACATTAAAATATATATATAATTTTTTTCATTGACTAATTCAAATTTATGAAAGGTAGAATATTATACGTTGCAACATGAACCCAAATAAATAATGACAATGATTTACATTAAAAATAATACACAAATATGATGATACATTGAATAATTGGTATTTGATATAACATATGGGTTTTGGGTTTTTATCAAATGATCATTATAAGTGGAAACAATTTTATAAAATTCATGATCTATTATCAATTGAATTAGTATGAATTAAAACAAAGGGATCCAAATAAGGAGTTCTTATTATGTAGAAACATTTATATAGATTCCAAGACATATTATTGTTGATGGGGATAAAAATTACTAAAACTAAAATTAATATCCCATATATGTACCATAAATTGTCTTACGGATCATCCCTAAGAATGATACAATTCTCAATAACAAAATTGGTTTTAAATACCACTCTATGAAGAAAAAAAAGTTATTCAAAATGGAAATATTTTAATCATTAATTTCATAAATAAATGTATAAAACTACGGGATGAATAATATCACTTTTAATTACTATGATAATTAGCTAATGTAATATTAATGCATGATTCCTCAACTTCTATTTCTTGAATTTTGATTTATTACTAGATGTGGGATATTCATGTCATTAAAAACAACAATTAATATTTATATATATTTAAAATATATAAAAAATTATTCATGATTATCCAATATGAATATATCTTATATATTGATCAAAAATGAAATAATTTGATAGTGGTATGGTAGATTTATGAATTCTAATCCACAAAATTCAAAGATATAAATCTTTTTACATTTACTACTATGTTTGTGGAAATGTATAATTAATCCCACAAATAAGGACATGTTATGTGAAAAAATAACATCATCTTTGATATTCATTATAAACAAATAATTTTTGATGATGTAGGATGATATGAAAAAAATTGATTACCACTTTGGTGTACACATAACAAAATAAACATTTATAATTAAAAATCACATTTGGAAGATTAAATTTATTATCAACTAATATATTCATAATAAAATACACTACTCTAGATATTTTGGAAATATGTAGTCCTTTTTAATTAAATAATCATTAAAAATCACAAATGTTGAAAATGTTGTTTTTGGGTAGAGATAATTATAACTTGTTAGTTAAGAGTTATGATAATGTGAATTTGACAGAAATAGAAAGAGTGATAACCTCAATCATTAGGACTATACACTTTGAAGTCCAATAATTATTTTTTCCAAGGAAGATATAATCATAAGGATTTACCATTGATCACATATATTTATTTATTTAATATCAAAATCAAGATTCAAACTATACATCTAACATTTGGAATCTCATAATGATCATGTTACAATCCATGATCCTCGAATCAAAAGAATGATATTTCATTATAACACAACTTTTTGTTATGTAATAATTTTTTATTATAATAGTTAATGTATCTAGAAAATAATAGTTGGATTTTTTTTCTATTTTTTAATAATTAAATTAATAAATTTATTTTTTAGTTTTTACTTTATAGTGATTATGTAATATGTTTGAATATAATAATTTTATTGATATAATGAATCAAATAGTTTATTTTATGGTAAATGTATAGTTTCTATTGGGAAACACTTATCAATGAATTCATGAAACAATAAATTAAATTAAATTTTAATAAAATAATAATATTTAATTATTTTTATTAAAAATTAAATTTATCCAAAATTTTTTTTGAAGTCAAATATAATTATTTTAATCCTCAAAAAAATATATTGTAAAACATAATTATTTTTCAATTAATTGTAAATCATTGAATAAAAAATATAAATTCATAATTTTATAAAATTATATTGATGAAATAGATACTATTTTTTAAATCACCAGATAATAATTATCCAATGAATAATTTTCCAAAAAATATTGTACCATAGAATTTTTAGGAAGAAATTAAATATAATATTATTATATGGTTTTTATAATGACATTACACAGTAAATAAATAATATAATATATATAATAAAAATTAATAGTGACCCAAATAATGATTCTTCTAAAAGATAATGTGTTTGTTAGTTATTTGACTAATTCTAAAATACCACAAAGATTACACCACCTACATTATTGTATTTTATTTTTATAAAATTTATTCGTTACAAACCGGACTCACATCAACATTAAAGATGATATTTTTTTGAATAATTAGATTTTTAACAATACTAACTAATGAAACCCAGTATTTATTTTTATAAAACTTGATAAAAAACTCTTGGATTTTTTTTGTTTAAGAATACGTTATCATTTGATTTCCAAAAACTGTGTTTGGAAAATAATAAATAATTCAACTATATTTTTCATTATATACCACCATAAAACCCATTCCATATATTGAAATACCCTTGGATCATGATTTAATATTTCCATTACCTCTATAGTGACCCCCCACATTGTAATGACATGGACTTAAAAATATCATATTCTAATTATTAATACTATAAATCCCATTCCTTCCCAAAGATATTTTCATATTATCATTTTAAAAAATTGGGATAAAATCGTAAATAATATTATCTTAAATTTTATGATGACTCTTATACACTTTATAAACTTTTTACACCTAAGGAACCCCTTTTAGAAATATAACATGGTTACTTTTGGTGATGCTACATCTCAATTTTCCCATGATCTCTTCCTTGTACCGACACATCCTTAATCCATGTGAAATAAATTTTTAATAATTGGTATGACAGATAATTCTTAGTAAGGGGTACAAAAAGAAAGAAACCATTAATAAGTTAATATACATAAATATCCATACAAACATTATCCTAAACTAATAATTTTTATCCATAATAGGTAGTAAATACTTTCATTTTAAAATAGTTTTTTCTTCATAACTTTTCATGTAATCACAAGATTACCGTAAAACAAATATAAATCATAGAAAATAAATAAAGATAACCTGGGACATAATTATTAATAAATAGAATAACCATGTGGTTGACTTCTATACAGTCCACTATTACAAATGGAATATCCATAATGGAGAATTCCATACCCAATGTTGTGGAGGTTATAACATAACCACCATCCTTGGTTTATCATTGAAAATACTCTCATTGGTTTATCACATGACCATACTAAAACTTTTCATGAACAATTAAATATTCATTACACATAAAAATGTATAATTGTCAATATTTCACTCATAAAATTTCATATACAAAAACAATAAATCATTTCATGGAACTGATTGAATAAATCCATTTTCAAATACTTGTTCAATGATTAAATACCTAAAAATGTTAATAAGGGATTTTTATCATTAAAAGAATTAGGGATTGTTTTGTAACCAAAATATCAAATATTGGTCACATTGATGGAGATGTTTTTGTCACTGTATATGTAAAAAAATAAAATTCCTTATGTTGTTTGTAGAAATAATTCAGCCAACCATTTAAAAACATACCTTTTAAAAAAAATTTAGTGAAATTATAATTATATAAATATGTCATTTAAAATCAGTTTACATCCATATAATAATTATGTAAAATAATATAAATAATAATGAAATGGATAAAAATATTTGACAAATAAATAATTAAATATTCAAGGCATCTAATACCACTTTGACCATATATATAATAATTAACATGAATGAATAAAATTTATTAAAACAATAAAAACACGAGGATAGATAAAATATGGACATGAAATTTTAATGGTGATATATAGACATTATAATATAATAATGGTGAATATCACTATGAAATGCCTCAACGAAATGTGAATAAAATAAAATCCATTATAATGATATTTAATTAAATAATAGATCTTTTATGTATAAAAAATATAAATCTACATTGAAAATTATAAATTCAAGATAATTTAACAACAATCCATATCTATCATAATATTAGCATTACAAAATCATTATTTTCATGTTTAACCCATAGAAGGGAAATTTGGATTTTAAATCCCCTTACCTCTTGTTTGACTTCCATGAAACTTATTCAAATATTTTTTACAAAACATATATGTGTATTAGTTATATATAATGTAACCATATTAATATTTTTAATACCATATTTTATTTACGTAAGACATTTTGTTACCCTTTTATTGTAAACTCTATGTTTATGTTACATTTATGTGATATTTTCTATATTAATCATACAAGTTCATAATTGTAATTCTGGATTATCATGATTTAAATATTACAGTAATATTAAAAATTATATGAATATCCTATATATTAAATATATATTCATTTATATTAAAATTTATATATAATGGAAGAACACTATACTAGGAGACTGTATGTCGTATATACACATGAACACAATCTTTTTTATTGTCCAATTGAAAGAACGAAAGTAAATGAAATTAATGTAAATATTAATAAAAATAATAAAATTATAATATAATTAATATATTATCAGTACCATATATTTTTTCTAAAAAATTCCCTAATACATTGAATGTTAACTATGAACGAATCACATCTCTTTGAGTGATTAAATTATCGATTATTTTATAAATAAATCCCACAATATTTTAGTGGCATTAAATTGAAAGACTTATTATAGAATATAAAATTTTGGAGGTAGGATAAGGAGGAATCACACCTCACACATTATTTAACATTTTTAGTTTCTTGGTATTTTTTTCTTTTAGCCTTTTATCATTATAATTTTTCATTTATTACATATACTGCATAAATTATTTTTTTTACCATTGTATATTTTTTAATCCTAAAAATGATATTGACCATACAAACTAATTTGGAATTTATTATTTCAAATATAGGATAAATGTTACAAAATTAAATTTTAAAAATATAAAAACATAGATATATAATTAAATCTGCATTGAAAATTAAAATGTTGGTTTTTAAATTGAAACATTAAAAATTATGAAATGTTTTACAATATAATTTAACTATAAAATTCATTCCAATGACTTAATTTTTATTATTGTACTATAATTTATTTATTTATACATCAAAAAAAATCTAAATATTTTTTAACTATACAAATAAATTAAATGAAAATGATGTTTGGAATTAAATTGCAGTATTATTCCTTATTAATTAAAATATCAAATTTATCATAAAATAAAAATAATCAATATAAGTAAATATTAACTTTATTATTCCAAATAAGTATTTTATTTTTTCTAATATAAATTAATTTATTAGAAAACAATTTATTTAAAAAGGTATGGCCATTAAAAGGTGTTAAATATTCCTTTCCATAGTATTAGGGCTTTTATTCTTATAATTGAAATTATTATTATTTTAATCCTATAAAATTTATTAGGGGAGTTTCAAATAATTTCATAAACATTTGTAACATAATTTGTTTGTAGAAATTTTTTATCTCTGATACAATAGTTATATTTTAAATTCCAATTAAAATAATAATATTAACATTATACTAATTTTCGGTATAACATAGTATTGCATGCAACGTGTGATTACGGAGAAAATCATTGTTTGGTGTATAGAACACTATCAAACATAGAACCTTATTAAAGGTTAAATTACTAAATAATTCATAAATAATAATATGTATGAATAAAGATTATATTACAATTACCTAGGATGTTACATTGTCAAAATGCATTAAATATGCCTTTTAAGATAAATACCCTTTTATATGTAAAATAGTATTTGTTCGTATATCATGTATAGAAATCCAGTAATATGAAATTTAAAAATTATATTTAATATATTAACCATATATAATATTCATATAATAAAAAAGAGTGAATTTATTGACTATTTGTATTAAACAAAATTGTGAACATTTAAATAGTTTTTCATAAAAAATATTCATTTATAATTTATTTATACCAAAATAATTAATTATAAAAAATATTAACTGTATTCTCATAATTAAATTCATAATATTCATTAAAAATTTTATAATAACTTGGTTTTAATAGTGATAGTGAAATATTATTTAGTTGTTCAGTATGTTTCTATGTGGCGTATTGTGTTTGTTATCAAGCATAGTATTTCCTTTTAAAAAATAAGTATGTCACATTCTCTCCCTTTCCCGTCTATTAAAAATAGTTTCATCAAAATTTTGATTTCATGATTGAAGAATATGGGTTTGAGTTTTCAAAATACCTTTATTGAAAACCCACATCAGAAAAACAATAATAAAACATCACATTTATAATAATAAAATAAAAATATGATGGTAACCTGAGATAACACATTCTAGGGTTTCAGTTAGAAAAACATGGACATGTAAGATAATGAATCCATCATTTTTCATACTAATAGAAATAGAAACCATGTCTAGGAAAATAAAAACAATCACAAAATAAATAATAATTATATAGGTTAAAAAGATTTTGATTTCCCCTTATGAAATGAATTCAAAGATTATTTTTGTCCCATTTTTTTCTATGTTGAACGATTCATTTAATACATAAACAAACAATGTAATGAAATATACATATTTGTCCTGTATAATTTCATCATGTAATAAATTTCCACCACTATATTATATTTTATCCCAATGGTGAGTATTCTAGAAGAATTATCATACATGATTCATTGTAATTAAAACTTATAAATCCCAAATCCACAAAATTATAATAACCCTAATCACATATTATATAATAAAGGTTAATATTTTCCATAAATAACCTGAAAAACTATAAGTCCATGATATAAATATAGACAATTCCAAAATACAACTGAACTTTTAATCCTAAAATAAAATACTAGAGTATTCTACAAACATTGAACACATATGGTTCCCAAAATCAAATTATTCTTATTTCATATACACATTTATATAAAAATCATATTTTAGATTAAGAAGGACATCATATGGGCGAGTGGTTAGTGATTCACCCTTTTCTCTTATCAGTTGGGGGTTTGAAACTTGAAACCTTGCAAGACTTAACAGGTTGTCACCCATACTACTGTTTTTTCCCTTTCTAAAACTATATTAATATAAACCATATAAAAATATATAAATTTCAGAGACATTCTAAAAAATAACCTTAATATTTTTTACCCTCAATGGTAATCTCATAACATAAATTTTATATTCTAAAATTTAATAAACCAAAAAAAACCCAGAAATGGAAATTTGAATAAATAAAATAAATTTATTTATATTAAATTTTCATAATAAATGAAAAAGGGGATATATATGATATTTATGTTATAATAAACCTTATTATGATAATCTCTTGATGATATCCCCAACTCATAAAAAACATCCTAATATCTAATGTTTTCTAAAACCGGATCTAATAATAACTACACCGACCTGACCCTAAACAAAATGTATTCAATTAATTTAACACTAGAAATGAAATTATTTTTCCAGTGATCTTTTATGTTTTGAGTTTTATATTATTAGTATAAACTCTTACATAATAAACATGTAAATTACAAGAGGACTATTATACTCATTATTAATAGTTTCCACTAAAGGAAACATTTTTAAAAAAATAAAATGGTTCTTTACATGATGCATCATCATAGTTATACCATTATATTATCCTTAAAATAAATATTCCTTAATACATATGATTTAAAAAAAAAATATGTAGAAAAAAAACAAATTATGGTGTGTAGAAAGAAGAAAACAATGTTTACATTAATAAACATTAAAATGCATGAAAAAAATTTCATAAAGTAATAATTGTCCCTCCTAATTAGTGTTAAATACTATATTTTGATAATAAATACATTTAAAAACATTTTTTGTAAACACAATATTACCATTAATACAATATAAACAATAGATAATAGATAATGGTAACTTGGAACATAATTATACATAAATGGAATAACCATGCTGTTGACATTCAAACATGTCAATCGTTAAATAGAATAGTCATATTACCGACTTGCATACCCAATTAATTGGAGGTTATAATATTATAACCCATCCATAGTTTATCATAGAACTACCCAATATTGTTTTATCACATAATTATATATAAAATATTCGTATACTATTAAATAACCACACCACATTAAATATTGAAATTTCCCACATTTAACTCAAAAAATATCATTTACAATTACAATTAATCATTTCTAAGTATTTAACGTATCAAATATTTTTCATAAATATATTTAATACCAAAAATAAAAATAAAATGGTATAACATTGTTATTTTTTATTTGAGAATCATTAAATATTATATTGGAATCCAAATAGAAAACAATAGTCACAATGATGGAGAATTTTTTGTCCCCATATATGTTAGAAAACAACATTCTTATTGTCATTCGTCAAAAAATTATGTACAAACCACTTACCAAGACTCATTTTAAATACCTCTTAATGATATGTATATATATATAATTTATTTTAAAATAATTTTATATCTGTATAATAAATATTTAAAATAATAAAAATAATTTGTCATCGAAAATGATTTGACAATTAAATATTTTAATATTCAATGCATCCCATATCACCATGAACATTTAATTATAAATAAATTGCATGTGTATAGATAAAATATGGATATTAATTATCAATAAGGGTTTTATATGCATCTTATAAAAGTAAAAAGGCTCATATCATCCTGAAATGCCTCATTGAAATGTGACTTTTATGAAATCCCTTACAAAAATCATTCTTTATATCGAATAGATAGATTATTTTTATTCAATAAAAATACACATATAATATTTATGAATACAACTAATATTAGAAAATTTAATTTTTTACTTAATCATACAGCCCAAAATCAGGAAGTATAAGTTTAATCCAAGGAATGGAAATTGGTTTAAGAAATCTCTTTAACCCTCATTGACATCCTTAAAACATATTAATACCTCCAGTATAATAATAAGATTATTATTCATCTATAACTAAACCATATTAATATTTTTAATACCATATATGATTTAATTAAGACACTATATAACCTGTTTTTTATTCTCTTCATCATTGCATTACATTTTAGGCAATATTTTATTTCTTAATCATGGTTTTTGGATGTGTGATTCTTGATTATCAAGATTTAATTATTCCTAGAATATTAATATTGATATAAATATAATATATATTCAATATATAATATTTTATAATATTTTCAAAGATAAAATAAAAACATCATTCATGGAGATGGTTGCCCATAAATACACATGAATTTTTTTTTGTTTTCATATCGTATTGAAAGAACAAATGATAATGATATATAAAAAAATACATATATATATATATATATATATAATATCATAATTATATAATTAATTTACTATGATTGTATTACAATTTTTCTAAAAAATATCCTTAATAAATTCCATTTTACTTTTGAATGAATCACATGACTTTGAAGGGACGGTACTCCACACATCCACAAATGAATCTATCGTATACCCCAAATATGGAAAGCATGAAAGAAGGATTAATATAAAATTAAAATAATATATTATAGTTTAT
Organism: Viscum album; assembly: GCA_963277665.1. Classification (NCBI taxonomy): domain Eukaryota; kingdom Viridiplantae; phylum Streptophyta; class Magnoliopsida; order Santalales; family Viscaceae; genus Viscum; species Viscum album. The sequence continues at coordinate 1,346,719,623 of OY728164.1, forward strand.
AATATATATATTTAAATATTATTTAAATTATTATTAGTTTTATGACCATATGTGAAGGTTCTAATGGAAAAATAATAAACACTTTATTTATGAGGGTAATTAACTAAAATAACTCAAATAATAATTTCCATTAATTTAATTAGAGGAGATGAGAAATGAAATGGATATAAAATATTAAATTTAAAACATAAAACTACAATAAATACATGATTCTAAAATTTTAAATTATTTATGGATGATGTGGGTGTGGAGAATGTTTAAAAGTAAAAGATATTAAGCGGTGAAATTTAGGGGAATTACTTATATAATATCCCATACTTGAGAAAACCGTGAGGATCATGGATTTGGAATTCTGGTGACACCAGATGAACAAGGACATAAATAATTTTAGGATGATAGGATTGTGTAGATATTTGAAGATATAAATATTTTGTGGGTCTAAATAGGGTTGTGAGGGCTGGTATTTATACTTTCGGAGAGGTGGGTTTAAGTGATTAAATTATTTATTATTTTATATTTAAATCCCACCATATTAAGGTGGCATTGAATTCAATGAATTAAGATAGAAATTAAAATTTTGGATGTTGAATAGGGTTTATCCACAATTCTAAATATTTTGGAATATTTTCTTTATTTGGTTATCATAGGATTTTACCAGTTAACATTAAAATAATTTATTTTTATCTATGTGACAATGAATAATTTTTTTACCATGGTAAATTTTCTGTATATATATAAATTAAATTCTCCATACAAAATAATTTGGATCATATGATTCCAAATATGGAATCCATTATAACAATTCAATTAATAAATTTAGACAAATTATACTAATATTAATTATATATATATAACAAAAATGCTTATTTTTAAAGTGTGACATTTAAAAGATTTAAATAATTTTATATATATTTTCAATGTAAAAATTATCCTTGTAACCCAATTTTTTTTATTATGGTGTAAATTAACTAATTATACTTTAAATCAAAATTAAATTATAATATTTATATGTAAATAACTTGAATAGAAAATAATTTTTAATTAAAATGCAGTATATTTATATTGGGTTCACCCACAAAAGGTAGTAAAACATCCTTTTAAGAATATTTCATATTTTTTTTGGTAAAATTTGAAATATTCTAATTATAAAACTATAAAATTTATTAGATGAATTTAAAAAATATTTAATTATCACATATTACATAATATAGTTATTTCAATCCATTCTATATTATAAAATTTATATTTGATAACTTCTACTTAAAATAATAATATCAATATTTTATTATTTTTTAGTATATCATAGAATTTCATGCAAAATATCATTACAGAAAAATTCATTGTTGTGATTCAGGTACACTATCTAACATAGTTCTCTATGAACGGAAAAATTATTAACTAATTCATAAATATTAATATGTATAATATTTTATTTTTCAAAAATTACCTCAGATTTTACTTCATCAAAAGTCTGAAAATATGCCTTATTAGAGAAATTCATTTTATTTGTAAAATAGAATTTCTTCTTATATAAAGTATACTAAATTCATATTAATAATTTCCAATATTATATTAAATATATTATAAATATATTACATCCATTTAATCTAGAAATAGTGATATTATTTTTTATTTGAATAAAAAACACTTGTTCACATATAAATATTTTTTACAAAAAACATTTTTTTTATAATTAACTAGTCAGAAAAGAAGGAATTATAACAAATTTATGAAGAATATTTTCACAACTAAATTAAACCTATTTATTTACATCATTATATGAATATATTTTAATGTTAACATTTAAATATTATTTGGTTTTTCATTTAAACATGATGTAGCATAACATATATACTATAGAAAATAGTATTTCATTTTTAAGACAAATGATGTTACATCCATAGTTCCCCCATTCCATTAATAATCTCATTTCAATCATTATAAAGCAGTTAATCATGTTAAGGGATCATATACTTCTCCACTTTATTCAAGAAGCTTTTATTTATTATGCATTTTTATTCCAAATTTTTCTTGTTGATATATGTTATTACAGATATATGATACTAATGTAATGATGTCTATGTGATGTGAACCCCGATTTTGTCTCATTATATCATTCAATTAATCATTATATACCCGAATTATATTATTTTAATTATCCTATGATTTTTTATTTCAAACACTTCTATAAGGAATACCAATCCCCAAATATACTATTGGGAATTCACCTTATTTTAACCATCCATAACTTTTTTTTGAAATCTATATATATAACCAACACTACATAATCATGGGGTTTAGTGTGATGAAAATCGTTTAGTTGTACGTTATATGTGGAACAATTATACGTGTAGATGACATTAATTTGGTGTGTGGTCCCAACATTATTTTTTCATACCATAAATTTTGTAATGTTTTTACTTCATCTGATTAATTATTTTGTGAACAAGAAGTTCTCATAAGAACAAAATATTTGATGTTTTGGTATTTATTGTTCACATATGTTTATGATATCATGTATTTTTCTTTTTTAAAATTCCTATGATTCATTGATGTTATCATGTTATATCATGACATAGTGAACAAGATTATGACCATAACCCATTTTATGTCTCATTGATATGTTTATTGATTCAGATGAACTGTCTTTATCAAGTTATTATTTTATTAATAAATTACTATTATTGAATATCACCAACATCATATGTTTGTCCCAATGCTATCCTGTATAGTTTTAGATATTCCATATACTACTTGAACGTGTTATATTGTATTTTGAGAAAACATTTGTATTTATATTTCTATTTGTAATTTCCTATAACTTATTACCAAACCCAAATAGGCATAAATATCATCATGTATATTTTTTAAGTGTAAATATATATAATAGAAAATTAAATAATGTGTAATAAAATATTGGTTGTCATAGTTAGTATCAGCAAAAAATATTAGTTATTTTTTATGATTATTAACAGAGAATCCTAGTGAATGAAATTCATATATTACATAACATTGGAAAATATAACAAAATTATGTTAAAATAAGGATTACTAATTTTTCATGAATATGAATCCATATCAAGATACAATATGCGGATGAGGATTTGGTAAAGTTGTACCTAGCTATAATTGCCCCAAAATGGAATATTGAGTTTCACTTGATCATCACATGTTGCATGAAAATGTATCATGATATGCACATGGATTGGTTATCTAAGATGATATTAAATGGTAATTTCATATTATCCTTATGAACCATTATGAAGGTAAAAAATATTCATAACATTCTATATTTTGATATGGGACATGGAGAACAGATAGTGAAACCAAAATATTAATAGTTTATAGAACATATTAAAATTATGGGTTATCCCATTATTATTAATGGTTTATTGTAAATTTATTTAATATTTTATTTATATTTACTCTCAATTCTCCATTTTATAATTTTCAATTTTATGAGATAAGAAAAATAAATTCATCAAAAAATGTGAGGGGTAATGTGATGAGCACCAAAATGTGATTCATAGCACAACAGAAGATGGAATTGGGAGCATCATCATAATTAATTATTAATTTTCTCATGTTCTAAAATGAAAAAAGAATAAATATAAATTCCAAAATCTCTCTAATAAATTGAACTTTTAAATTGAGAATATTATGAAACAAAGTTCTCCCACATTCATTGGATCTTATAATTCAATATTTATAGGGCATAGGATCCACTCCAATGAGATAATCTTCTCCATTCTTAATTTCACTTTAAAATATATGTTCATTCTAAATATGTATCATATCGAAGGATAATATAGTCAATAGTGGCTGTTTGTCCAAAATACGATGCATGTAGATGAGATCGAAGTGATGTAGATTAGTTAATTATTCATACTGTTTTCCATTAAAATTTCATTGTTATCCATTAAATTAAAAGGAGAGGTATCGATTTCTTATTAAGGTAAAAGATGTTGAATCAATCTAGAAATATTAATCAGTCATTATATGACATGAATGATATGCCTTTATATTTTTCATCTCCCCCAGATGCACATATTTCCTCTTCATTGGTACAATAAATTAGTGTTTATGAAAATATTTGGATATAAATGAACTTGGTAGTTATATGGAAACTATCTGATAATCCCTCAGTGTCAAAATAAATATTATATAATCTCATGGGTCTCACATATCAAGAGATAAGGTTAATTAAATTTATTTTAATTCTCGTGGTGCGATGGGGATAACTCAAAGTGGAAGGAATGTGAAATATTATAATTTTAAAAAGTGTGTGAAGAAGAATATATGAAATTTACAGAAGGGTAAAAGGAAATGATATATGTATAGAAAATAATGTAACATATCTAGTGACATAAAATGGTATAATCCAACCAATTTGAAAGAAGAATATAATTATCTAATAGAAACTCTATATATTATTAAATGTTTCAACTCTAGGGAATAAGGAGACATTATGTTAATTCCCTAAGACAAATAATATCGATAATAACCAATGAAATAAATATCCATGTCTTAGTGAAAATGGGTGGGATTGTTCTATCAAAATTATTATGGTTGTTACAAACAATGAATAGGTGATAAATATTCATGTTATTCATTCCATGATAATGATCATAATATTTGATTTGGGGTAAAAGTATTATTTTTTCCAATAAATATTTAGTAAAATTAATCAATCGCCATCTCAAAACATAAAACTAGTGTTATTAGTGAAGATGAAAACTGGCTTAATTGTTTCATTCTTTAAATAAAACATATCTTATATCTAAATTTTTGTCATTAATTTCATTTAAATCCATCTATACTACCTATAGTATAATCTTATGTTATTCTAAAAATCGAATAGTTTTCCTTGTTTTATTCCATAAATGAATAATGATAGATATAAATCACCCTATTTATCATAAATCACCCTCCAATTACATATATGTTAAAGGTGGAGGATAATTCACTCATGGTATTAATATCTCAAACATTTTTAATATTTACTTATGAGAAGGATTATTCTTGCAAAAATCACTATGAAAAAATTAATGATCTTCTATGATGCAATTTCTATTGTATGGGATCTTTATAACATGTTTCATAAAGAATTTATTCATAATCCTACCATCTGTGAGGTTGAGATATTGATCAATTTTATACTTGTAGAATTTATAATATTTAAAAAAACATATAACAGTTTATTTGTTGAACATGAGGAGTTGAAGAAGTAGTTATTGGAGAATATTGTAAATGGGTTTTAATGAAAAATTGCATCTCTATGGGGTACAACAGTCCAATTTATAATGTAATGGGATAATTCAATTTTCCTATCAATTGATTATCATGGTCTCAATAATACCTTGATAATGAAAAACCATTGTTGACCATTTAATTTTGAAATTCTCGATCTGATACAATGATCCCAATATATATCCCGATTGGGTCATTAGATGAAATATTACTATGTAAAGGGGATGGAGGTGAATATCCCCATGTTTAATTTTCCAACATGTTACAACCACTAATAGTTCTTAGTGATTAAATTTGGACTCACGAATTCTCCAAAAATCATCATGGACTTCATGAATAGTACTTACAAGGTTTACATTTAACATTTCAGCAAGTCTGTGTCGATGATATTCTAATCTATTTTAAAAGTAAGGGGTACATGGGAATCATTAAAATATCTTTATAATGACATTAGTAAAAGAAAAATTCTTTCTCTAAATATATTAAATAAAAAATTTATATGTAAAATATAACATTCTCAGTAAATTTTATCATCAGCAAATGGGATATTCGTGGATCCTTCCAATTACCTCATAATTTCAGGATATCAAAGAAAAACATTTATAATAGATGTTTATATACTTCTTAGATTATCTATGTACTATCGTTGATTTCATTGAAGATCTTATAAATTATAGTCCCAATTTATATGGTAACTTATAAGTGTGTTAATAATATATAGATACATGAGTAAATATATAACATTAATTAGTCAAAAAACAGGATAATCACTAGAGATGTGAACAAATTACTAACCAATGTGGAGTTATTTCTGACATATAACTAATCATTAAAAAATGGTTTTGGATGGTGTACTCATGCATGATACAAATGTGATTTTTTATGCCTCCCAATAATAAAGGATACTTGTGTAAAACCACCTATCACATGATATAGAATTTTATAGAATGATATTCACATTGATGATTTGTCGAAATTATATATACGGGAAAATTATGGACATATATACAAACTATTAAATCATAATTCATATATACACACACCAAAACACAATATGAACCAAGGAATGTGGTTATATTACAAAAAAGATAATTATTTTCTAAAAAATTATTATTCTAGGAAAGAAAACACTGTGGAAGATGCTTTCATTATAAATTATCAGACATCTCAATCTATCATAATTATTAGAAGGCATAAAATCATTCTCGATATGAATAGTATGGTCAATAGAATAATAAATGGAAAATTATTTTATCATCTCCAATATCAACTAAAAAATTATTAATTAAATATAATAGAGGATTGAAGGGATGATGTAGTTCTACAAAAAAATGTTAATGAATATTTCAGAGTTCTTTTTGTTAAATATGGTGTTAAAATGTTTTTACCAAGATATGTATCCCCACAAAATAAAAAATAAATAGGTATCAAATAGATGATGTGCCTTACCCATTATTCTCTACTGATCTAGGATTCCCTAATATATATATATATATAAAGAATTTTTATTGTGATAACAAGAAGTCTGAAACAAAAGAATTTTATTGATGATGATTTCTATACTAATAAGTAATGGTTGAACAATATTTGTCTTAGTGCATGTTCCATACATATCCTATAACATTATTAAATTTTGAAAACAATAACATTGAATTTAATCATTAGTCTACTTTATAACTCTAAATGAAATTACATCATCTATATGGTAGTTTATCAACATACCTCATTAATTAATTTCATTTTGTTAAAGTATGATTTATCTCTTGAATGAATTCCCCTGATAACTAAGATGTATCTGGAAAAACTACATGGTGTTCGACACTCTATTGTATATTATTGATATATTAGTATTATGTCATTTTTTTGGACAATCAATCAACATATAATGGATAAATAACTCTAGTATTCAAATGTCATTCTACATTATATGTATGATGATAAAAAAATATTCAAAATATTGTTGTTATTATGAGATCATGATCCAAATAATTCTAAGGATATTGGGATCATCACCATACCATAGTAGAGTCCTCATAAAACCATTTCCCATTAAATCATCTAAATTAAAACTTATGATTAATTTTTTTTAATATATATGAAAATAATAAATAATGGGATGATGATGGAGGGAATGCACTATTGGGAAAAGATATTATCTAAGAGATGAAAGTAACGGATCAATCCATTTGCAGCATATGAAATCCACACAAATTTTAATGAAAATCAATGTAGACAATCACTGATGTATCATACAGTTTGAGGTCATGGGTAATGTTTTCCTTCATATAAAACCATTGATGAGTGTCATGATATTAATAGGGAAATTAATTATTAGTTTATGATACATCATCCCATTTTTGATATATGTTCAAATCTGATATGCTGCCTATTGACTAGAACATATACCTAACATATCAAATGCAAATGATCTTTCCATGATACCCACATAAGTACATACATTCCAAACCCCTCACATGTTCTAAATATATATTTTGTTCTATTATATAATGATCATTCATATGTGGTGAAGGAAATAATGATCATAGAACAAATATATGATGTTCAACGATATATGATAACTCACCAAGATAGGGCATTTTTGGAACCATATATTTGCGAAAGGGATAAGGGAACCAGAAGGGGTGATGAATAAAAAATCAACTCATATATTTTAATCTATTAAATGAAAATTTATATTGTGAAACTAATTAAAGGTGGATAATGTTACCACTTGAAAATTTATATATAGAATAGCCTTTTGGATGAATAAATTCATTATCAAATAATATAGTAATATAATATAAATCCATTAATTTGAATATTTTATAAAAAAATTTATATTGTATTTAAAATACCATTAAGAATCAATATCATTGATAACATAATTTTTTATAGTGAACACTAATATTGGTATATTTACAGTTACAATAATGTCTAATTGGCATAGACAAATGGAGTGATTCCTTCTAATAGAGGGTACAAAAACTTTAAAAACCATTGATTAGATATTTAGTGGGAGATATAATTATTGGGATATTCCATTTTCCAAACATAATATGATATTTAATAACTATATCTTGGGAAAAATATTTTATGATAGAATTTCAAGCTCATAAAGATTATATTCTGAAAAATGTCCATAGAACTATCCATTTAAATTCTTTCTACCACACACATTACTCATAGGTTTTATACTAATGTCGTAATGGTCAAATAATCTATAAAAATAGTATGATTATTTATTTGTATTTTTAATGAAATAATAATTATATTTATCATTTGAATTATAAATTTTTAATGATTGAATTATATCTTTTTAAATATTGGATTTAGATAATAGGAGATGAATTATGTATTTATGGAAAAGATATAATTTAAATCATAACAGCCTAGATTTTGATTTCAAGAAACATTTAATAAATTATATATTAATAAAAATATTATTATTAAATAATATATATCAAATATGAGTGATAAAATAATTTTAGAAAGTCAAATTTAATTTTTAATAGGGTTAGAAATAGGTACTAAAAATATTATTTATTAATAAATGTGGATTTTTTAATTGGAAGTGTCAATTATCATATTTAAAAAATTATCATGATAAGATAAATATTAGTTTTTAGTTCATTACATCAATGTTATCAAATAGTTATTGTTCAAAGTTTTATATAATATTCATATTATTTTTGTTAAAATTTAAACATTGTATATTTATATGATAGGTTTAATGACATCATAAGTCCAAAAAGTGATTTAATAAATACAATAGAGTATCCTAAATTAAAATTAAATTTCGTCATAAAATAATATATTATTTAATTTATTATTATAATTATATGAACCAATATTGAATCCACAAAAATCAATATTATATTTTAATAATTTAAAATAAATTCATTAGAAACATGAATCACTTCAATACCAGAAAGGGTATTATTTTGAGGATATCAGTTAATTTTATTTTAAAATAACTAAATACAATATTCATTGTTTGAAAATCATTGGAAAAAATAATTTTACTGTTTTTTAGGTTACTTCATCAGACAATTTTCCAACATATATGATTGGAAAATAACAATAATTATCCTCTCTTTTTCTCTATAAACCCACCCATCCTTTCATACTAATTCAATAAAAACAATATAATACCAACATTACTCTAAATTTCACTATCTAGATTCCTCATATATTACCCATTTTCCTATATAATGATCCTACAAATCACTAAGAATCTCTCTCTCGTGTTATGTGATGGTATACTTTTATTTATTCATCTAAAATCTATATATGATGGCATTTATTCCCTATTCTCAATTTTAGATTATTTTTTTCAACACCACTATTACTATAATTATTATTTCATTCTGACTAGTAACATATTTCCCTTTAATTATGCACTCCCATAAATATTTATTTCACCTCGTTAAGATGTTTATATTGTCCTATAAATTTTTACACAAATAATTTTTTTGTGATTACCCACCCCCATATCCAGTAAAGGCTATTCACATTATCTTACCCATCCTTAATTAATTTGGGATTAACATATATTTTAAACAAAGTATTTAATAATTTTATTAAAATTGATGAAATAAATTATATTTATTATGATAAAATCAGCTCAATTATGGATGTACAACATATTAATGTCATATATGGGAACAAAATTACGTATATAAACAATGTATTTTGGTAGTATTCTTATCCTAGGGGACTCCATATATGGTTAAATATAGGTTATAATATGATGAAATTGTTAGTATGACTTGGAAGATATCCTTGACTTACGCATATGATGGGATTCTTTATATTGTTTCAAAATTTCTATGTTGTTTTGATGTTATCATTTTATATCACGCCTCATTCTTTAGGATTATTATTCTCACCTTATTTACATTTCATTGATATTACAATTAAATAAAAAGTACTTCTTTTATCATATTTTTATTTTCTTGTAATCTTACATTCCGTTATTTCTCATCCCTTAATTGTGTATGTCCCAAGATTTACATGTGTAATATTAGAAGCTCCATTGATTATAAACACATGTTTCATATTTTTTAAATAATTTCTATTTATTATCATTTCATTTTTCAATATTATAGGCTTAATTTAAAAAACACACTTGACCTAATAATATTTTGGGTTTTATTATGTTTATAGTTATGTAATAAATCATGAAATAAAGTGTACTAAAATATTGGTTTTCACAGTCCATCCCAAAATTTCAACTAGTTTATGTTGGATTATAAAAAAAACCTTAGTTGAAATACAATGTTATTACAATTATCATTTATTTATATAAAATTTAATACTAACATGAGTTCAATTTATATATTTTATTTTGTATGCCACTTGAGTGGTGGGATTACTATTCTTTATGAAATAATTACCTAGGGAAATTTTCTTAACATATTCCAATATCATATTAGTGATTTAAATAACTTTATGTGTAGCTTAATATTTCCTATAATACCCTACTAACTAGTATGTATCATATATATTGATGATTTAATTTAATCATTGATTTTATATTCTTTTAAGTGAGTTGATTGTGGGATGATAGATCTCAATAATATGTGCAGTAGCTGGTGAATATTAGTTTGTGAGGACCCGATTTTGATTATGTTTTTAAAGATTTCCATAGATATAAAATTATACATGGACACTATTTTTGGAAGAATGATTTGGTATGATATGGTTTAATTTATGTATAGATAGATATTACCTTGGGTTTAGAAGGAATATTATTTAACACAAGACACATGGATAGGATAGTATTCTTTGTTTGTCATATCTTTGTACAAGGTTCAAATTACAAATAAATTATTTGTATTTTTAATCATACCTATTTTATAAAAATTATTCTTATTTTTGATTACATTGAAGAAAATTAAATGATGTGTTACCATATAAAATATATTTATTCAAAAATTATTTTACATTTAGATTATAATAATTAGATATTAAATTTTCACTATATTTTTTTATAAATGTTTAAAATAAAATAAAATCAATGTAAAATATAAATATGATGTATTTATGTACGTTATTAATCAATTTTGATTATATATACCTTTTTTATTTTTATATCATAAAATATATATATTATATATTGTTTAAATGAGCATATATTTATATTCAAAAAATAAATTATAGGAACAGGAATATAAAATATAAAATTTATATATTACATTAGTGTTGAACATTACAATTTGAAAAAATAGGCAATATAAAATTAAAAAAATTACATTCAAAAAAAAATAACAGCATTATTATAATTCAAATTTCTACAGGGTTGTGGTTTCAATGAATTTTCAGACCCAAAAAAACATAAAAAATCTAATGTTTTAAATATGATGGAAATAATGTTATGTATAAAATTATATTTGATATAAAAAATTATATGTGATGAATTATTGAATAAAGTGTTATTTTTAAGAATTTTAAATTCAATATATTTGTTCTAATAGTTATATATTAGTAATAGAAACATGATATTATAATTTTAATCAATCCTTTAGATATTTAAAATGAAAATGAATTAATATTTACGTTGATTAAAATAGGTCCATATAAATATTATAAATATCAAACATTAATTGAAATACTATAGATAAAATGAATATATTGATTCAATACTTTGGTTAATTTTTTAATTAGTATTTCATACTAATAAAATTAATTTTAGGCGCATATTAAATATATTTTTAAATGTAATAAATTTTTCATTAAATAATATTGATTTTTTAATGACCATATAAATTTGATAATATTTTTCATTAGAAAAAGATTACATAAGGCAAATACATTGCTTAAATTAAAAAAACTAAAATTTTAATCAGATTAAATAAATTTCAATGTTTATAAAAGATAATGTATTCCTTAAAAATACAATTCATTTCCTTCAGAATATATTTTGTTGTTAGGCAAAAAATTTAAGCAGAAATACAAAAACACAAACTCCCATAGGGATAAGAAGTCTTGAAAGATACCCCTAGGGAAAACACACAAATTGAGTACTAAAATATATATATATATAGGAACCATAGTCTATTTAATGATTATTTCCTTGAAAACCATGGCCTGTAAGAAATATTATGCTCCCGGAAAGATCATTTTGTATTTGTTTGGCCACCTGGACCATGATTCCTTTTTATATACCCGGTATGGTGTGTCATAGATGACATGCCTCAGTGAAATCACTACCAAGCCCCATTTACTCTTGAAGCCAGCAAGTCGTGCCACAACTGCACCCTAGAATTCCCAACCACCTAAATATCGTGATACCCTAACACATAACATGAATTACACCATCTACTATACAATGAAATTTTTTTCAAAACTATTTTCCTCTAGTGATCCTATAACAATAGGTTTCCATAAATTGCGAGCTATTATCATCATCCCCACCATTAGTTGGGACTTTGTTACTGAAAAAGAGATTAAAATTTTCAATTTCCCATCATAAATCCCTACTTCAACCCTGATTGATTATCCCCACCACTACATCATCGTTAAAATGTTAGTCGGTGTAAATGATTCATCGTGTAAAAAATTACTCCCAAAGGAATAATATTTTATTCCTTATATTAACAAAAAATACCACCCAAACCCATTCAATTATAAATACCCCATTACTCCACCCACGAAAAAACACATCCCAAATCATTCTCATTTACCAGATTCTAGTAAAGTCTCATATATTAATAAAACATATAACATTAACGGTATTATTTTCACATCATATCAAAAATCCTAATGCAATTTATTATCCAGAATATAATTACTATTCAAGGATGATGTAATGTTTCACACATTTCCCTAAAATTTTCTATTCTCTCATTATTTAGTTTCAAATCTAACTTATAATCCAATCCTCTAGAAATTATTTTTTTCCAGTATGTTGGCCCTATATTAATTATATAGAAAATATTATTATTCAATTTCTATTATATAAATAATCATTCAAAAATAATATTTTTTAAAGAATTGTTTGTTGATTTTTCTCCAATATATAATTTTATATCAACTATTCATGTGTCAATACCCTTATATATAGTAAATTTATATTATTTATCATGATATAATTTTTATTTTTATTCTATATAATTATTATATAATATTTATGTTTTATATTCATTATTTATATCCCTCTTTTGGATATGTCTATTTAATGGTTTTTTATAAACGATGATAGGAATCTTTTTTTTACCTATCACTGACATCAATGGTGGGTTGAAAAACTATTGATTACTATATATATATATGTTTGTGTAATTATATATATATTTATTATTCTTTAATTTATCTAAATAACTAAAATATAAGAGTAATTGAAACTCACCACTTGAAATGAAAAAGGAATAATTCAAATAAACATGTAATTATGAGATTTTAACATTTATAAAAATTGAATTTAAATTTTCCAACCTTATAATCGATCATTGGTAAAATATATTTATATAATATCATCCAATTTTTTATAATAATCATATTTTAATTATATATTTAGTCTAAATTTATTTCATCAAAATTTAATGTATATGAAATGTATTTCATGAGACATCCCAAACCTACAAACATTGATCTAGTGATAGAAATAGTAAATATACATATACATATAAGATTAGGTACCATGTGAGATGACCTAAATATAACACACATATATTTTACATCCTTTTCATAATTTATATGTTACATATAACAAATTCAGAGAAAATATTTGAACCCAATTGGTTTTTTTCTTCCCATATCAGCTCTATGGTATTCATGTTTTACAATATTTATTCTGTATTACAATAAAAATATTACACACCATCCATCATTATAGTCATTTCTAACATTAAAATATTCTCCATATCTTTGTGAATTGATATATAATAAAAACAAGAGACCGAATTCATAGTAAGGTAATACATAGCAAGGATAAATAACATGCATTATCATAATATTGTGAGAATATACAGGAATAAATAAAATATAAGACTCAAATGATGATTGAATCAGAATAGATAATCATTATATATTTTAAAATTATATAGGTCATGGAATGAGCACTGATGAATATAAAATTATCATCATGTATCCATAACTCATATATAATAGCATGGAAACATGTGATCAAAACTATAAACAATATAATATAACATTGGAGTGTCGAATGAAAAATAGAATATAAATCATAACATTGTGAATCATGATTCATTACTAGAATACCATAATATAGTTACTCATGTATTAAAAAAATACCCCTCAATGTTATGGATATATAGTTAACAATAGATTCAATCTACATGAATGATAAATAATTACAAACATCAATCATAATTATACTATATTCAAAAAATAAACTATTATCCCTCAATATAGTTGAATATATACCATTATTATCAATCAATATAGTAGATCATAGAATTCATGTTTCTTCCCATCAAATATCATGATATATTAAACATTACCAACACATTGGTGAATTATATAGGAAAATAAAATCCAGATAATGGTAAACTATACATATGTTCGCTACATAACATTGGTTAAACATTATATAATGTAAATACAAATGGAATAAAATGGGTTTCATTATATTTTAAAATGTTTTCTCATAAGGTCACATAAAAAAATATCATCTAATAAAAAAATATTCTAGGTGAAATGTATCACAAAATAATATAGTGGATGTTTATGAAAAATATTCCTAGTGAATAAAACATTTTAGGATAAATATAATAACAAGAAAAAATTCATAAAAACATATTTCATAATGAATATTAAACATTATTATAACAAGTGGATGTGACAAGTTTGTTACAAAAAACCTGTTTATTAGGCTATATTTCTTTTTTAAAAATCATTTAGTAAAAAAATAATTAATGGAACCCTTAAAATAAATATGTCTCATATTAGGAAATTTTTAATATAGGATATAAAATTTAATTTTGTAAAATGAAATTACACATTAATATTTTGGGGTATTTCTAGATTAAAACACCCATTGATAAGATTGTTATGAAATATCCTTATTGAAATATATAAAGAGAAGTATAAAAAAATATACCTAAAAAAATATTATATTTATGAAAATTGTGTGAAATGGTTTTCAATATAAATAAACAATTCAGTGGGAGAAACAACTAATAGAAAAGATCTCAATTATTCTTAAAAAAATACATATTTTTATAACAAATGAAATTTATTAACAATGAATTATTATATATCAATATTTAATTTCACAAAAAAAAATTTCTTTAATAGAGGAATTATTTTATATAAATATCATAGAAAAATTCATTCCTAGATTTACGTTATATTACAAATTAACTGAAAATTAAATGAATAAAAACCTTTTATTATATTTGTAATAGTTGAATCCAAATAATTCATAGCAAGGATCATTGATTTATTTTTAATTATATTGAATGAAAACATATCAAGATTAATATAACCCAATGGGGTAATTAATATATCATTTAAAATAAATCATGTTTCATGACTTATATCTTGTCACATGGAATGGAATGTTATGAAGACATCCCAATAATTTACTCCTTCTGTTCTTGAAAACTATTTAAACTCTTTAAAGAAATCAATTGTGGTCATGTTGAAATCCTATGAAATTAAGTGAATATGATTGGTGAACTAATAATATCATACATATATATTACATCATTTTAGGTAAATAATCATAAAATCTTGTAACAATAAATTTTAGATTAATATAACAGATTGGTGCCTTTGTGGAGTAAATACATAACAACATCATTCAAGGATTAACATTTAACATCACCCAATGAAAGGGTGATATGATTCTCATTATGGGAAAATATAAGAGATATCAAACATGGATCATAAGTGTCCATATGTTCATATGTATAATTATAAGATCATATTCAATGAAGGTAATAACCAATATATCAAATATAGTTTTTCCCACATTATTTCAAAAAATTATATCATTACAAAATTAGAAATATATAAGGATGGGGGTCCATCAATAGTTAGTAATGATTCAAGTAATTTTATCATAAGCAATTAAGATGAGTTTTTTCAAAAACATAATAAATTAAAATCTTACTATGTTGGCTTCACTCCCCATTCCATTATCTATGTAGTGGAGATTCACAAAGATGACAATTATAATGCAAAGAGTCTCGTACTAATATAGATTCACAACATATTGAGGTCCATATTATATCATTGGATATCCAGAAATACCCAATGTATTTGAGAGATATTTATTCCCCTTCCCACCCATAACATAATTAATACCATGAAATTTTGATCCATATTATAATTAAAAAATAGTAAATTCATCAATTTATACAACATAAAAATGATATAATTTTTTTAAGACATTCATCTTTTCATTGTACCATAATTCGTGGAAGAGAAATGTGTTTCCTAATCATTCCATCATTTTATCAAAGTATAAATTTTGTAAAACAAAAAATGTTTATAAATATTTCATGAAAAATTAATATATACATGGTCCAGAAATGGGTTTCATTCTATAATATTACATGATCATTAACAAAATCTATAAAGTGAATGAAATTTTATTGTATCATAATATCATATAGCTAATTATGCTTGAAAATATTTAAAAAATATTTATATTGATAAAATTAGTATTGAACATTTGTTCAAACAAATCATTTCAGACATGAGAAAAATATCTATTTATTTTAACCCATGTTTAACAATAAATATCCATATATATTGATATTTATTATGTTTTAACATAATAGTGGATTCATATATTGGAATTGAATACCCTATACCAAATTGTACCATGTAAATACTATATTCTAGATTTAATGCTTTACACACTCTAAAGATCCTTTATTCATATGTATATTTAAATGGTTGATTTCGAAATTTTGGTTTTTTATTTTTATAAAATAAATATAATTTTTGATTCCATTATTTTGATATTATGCATAGAAGAATTTTTTTCACTAAAATGTTATTATTTAGATGAATAGTTTAAAATACCAAACATACTAAAGATGAAAATTTAAGTCATAATTATTATATTATCATGAATTATAAATATATAAATCCATTTTATTGTCAAAAAAGTAAATTTTTTTATTTAAATTATATTTTATAAAATATTTATTATTATTATCAACCCAATGATTGATATTTTAAAGGTGAAGTATTAATAAATTAAAAATTGATTTAACATGTTATAAATTTTTCAAATTTAAATTATTTTTCAAATTATATACAAATTAAAATAGTAAATGATTAATTTTTATTGTAGATTTTTATAGAAAAAATTATTAGATATGCATACCCTTATATTTATGCATAATTATTAAGTTACCTAAGGTACAAATAGATTACCACATTAATAGAAAAATGTTAAAATTCATAATTCAAGGGGTAAATGGATTGAGATATGATAAAATCATTAATATAATTGAGTGAATGACTTTTTTGTTGACCATATACTATTCCCATTACAATATATATAATTTTTAGAGTTATATTTCATGTTTATCATGTTCTTATGGTATTTAAAGTTGAGAAATGTACAAACAATACAAGTATCACAAATTATTAATGAGATATAATACCATACGCTCAATAACACTCAATCAATTTGGTTTTCTCTCTGATATATAATATATTTAATTCCCATATAATATACCTTTAGTATATAAATATTCTAGTAACATGATATTATCTTAATCACATCATTTCCCAGGAATCCCCTAAGAGAACCATGATGTTTTATACATAATCCAATCAGTTCTCAAATATGATTATAATTAAGAAATCTTCTCTTAATAATTAATTATTATTTTTTTATTTTTAGTTTCCTAAATGTCATCATAGTGTATAAATATATAGTCTTCATATTTTCTATTTTCCAAATGGAAAAATATAATTTAATTAATTTTTTGTTTGTACCACCACCACCATGACACAACATGATTCATATTCTTTAATTTCATTACATGGATAGATTTTATGATCAAATTAAAGGATAAATAAAATATTTCTGATATCATTATGTGTATTTCTAAAAATGAAGATAAACTATTAACTCTATTGTTATCAAATATTCACATTAATTTATATACATAAATTAAGCTTACTAAGAGGACACTATTTTATTCGAAAAGCCTAATGTATTTATATCCACTTCATATTATTAAAATTAAATTAAATTATTATAATCAAAAATAATAATAACTAAAAAAATATTATTATTATTATTGTATAATGATATTAAAATGAAATAACTTCTTAACCATTTAGTAAATAATGGAATTATAAACATTATCCCATTCTAATAACTAAATTGAATAATAATATAAATTTATATATGTAATGACTACGGGATCAAAATCATGTGTATTCAAAAAATATTTAAGCAAATTATTATTTTTTATTTTATTTATTTTACATCAATATTTGATTCATTAGTTGAAAAAAGAACCATCATTTATCTGAAATCACAAAAAATAACTATTATAGATTTTATCTTCATGGATAAAGATGAAATCACTAATGATTAGAATTTTCGACATTATATATTTTAATAATAAATACAAAATATTAAATTTAATGACCTTTTAATGGGTAAATTTTGATGAAGAAAAAAAAAGAATATAATATTGTGAATATATTACAAATGATTATAACTCTAAATTCTAAATGTTAAAAATCTGTAGAATTAAATTGAAGATTGTATATTTATGGAGATTATTAATAGAAATTGATATGTGAAATGTTCTTCATTATGAAATTATTATAATTATATATTTAATATAAGATAATAAAATATAATTTATAATTTTAGGATAAGTGGTATGGGTGTTCAATATTATATTCCACATGAAGAGGTATTTTTATTGTATTCTAATAATTAACATATTGTAGTGATTATATACTACCAATATATGATATTATATCCTGAAATTCAATTTTCATGGTATTAAAATATCTTGTTTTATACATATATTTCTTGTTTTTATGGTTGAACTACAACCCAATCCATATATGGGGGTTTCTATCACATTTTTCATTCATTGGGCCTAATATATTATTTACCAAATATATCTTTTTAGGTGGGTAATAAATTAACATTAATAAATATTTACAACATTAATAAATAAATTTAATATAATTTAAATTCCACATTTTCACCTACATCATGCTTTTTGACTATTGTGTTAGCATATTTTTTATATATAAAAATATTTTCTAAGGATAGATAGCCATCCTATAATTTTTTATTAAAATATTATATGTAGATTCATAGAAAATACTTCCATTTATAGACACTAGCATGTGGATACAACTATTTAAAAATGAAACCTAGGGGTAATCACTCCAAAAAAAGATAAGCTTTTAATTGAATCAATCATTACCCTGATTCATGATGAATATGTAGAAGAATGCTCATATGAATAAATAATGAAGAGTGATGTGAATTTTAATCTTCACTCTCATATTATGAATAGAGATATATACATTTAATAGTATATCATTTGTATCCTAAAAATTATAGCTATTAAATCAAATTATAATCTTCTATGGATAACCCAACACATTTAGAGTACCTTTAAAACTATATTTATTTGAAATGGGTACGTAATTATAAATTAATGAAACTCCATGGATTCCAAATATATTTTTGGATATTCTTAATGAATACCACTTTATTATATTGATTTATAAAATATTGGTTTTCCATTATACTGAATATTTACAAAATATAGTTTGTTAGTTATAGGTACCTTAAATAATTGTTTGAATGGTTTTGATAAATACTATAGTTAACGAATAATACATAATCAGTTGATAGGAGAGTATTGGTTTCATATATCCCATAAATGCATTGAATGGTCTCACAAGAAATACTCATTGGGTTTTAGAGTCATCCATCTTTATGAATGTAAATTTGTCCAATTCCGTGATATAAATTTTGGATGTCCAAAATTATTAATTCTACCATTTTAAGATCACTGATTATTATTATATGTTCCTTATATTATTAGAATATGTATACATTCACCATTGATTTAGTTTATTATGGATTTGTGTTGTTAATAGATTAATGACATATCAATTATTATATGTTTACATTATGTATGATTTCGTTGTATGTTACCCCTTATCAAGCATATAAGATCACAATATTTTTATCATTCCCTGAGAATAATATAAGATAACTATATCTACATTCTAGGGATATGATTAAATTTATATTCATGTTATTGATATATTTTTTCAATATTTTATATTTTGAAATATATTTGATATGCCAATTTGGTAGATTATAATAACTAAAATATTTTATCCTTTTGTTATCATTTTATCTGTTATAAATAATGTTATATAACAATCATTTAATGGATTTAAAGCTAGGGGTGATACATTTGGAATTAGAATAGTATTAGTAGGAATATTCAGAAAATGATTTAGGTGAAGTATTTACGACAACACAAAAAAGAATGATATGACTCATGATTTAAATAAAAACATTGGATAAAATATCCCAATTTATATACATTTAAAAACCATGAGGTAAATATATGTATTCCATTGTAGAATTATAGTGACTAATTAGAGTAAAGAGATCCATATAAACAGATGTATCCAATGTAGGTAAATTTTTCTTGAATCAGTTAGTTATGTTTGATTTGAGTCTAATTAATTAAAACAAATATTGGGTAAAATGACATAGATTATGATAAAATATATCACCCACATAGAATTAACTACTGATCCGAAAATTGTTATAAAAGTTATTTAATACATCATGTAATAACTTTATTCTATATTATGTTGGACTAATAATCCAGTTTTATCCAAAAAATGGATCAACCCCCCATATAATAAATTACTTATATTTATAATTAGTGAAATGAAAAATGTAGATGTAGAATCCTATCATCTTATATGATATGTATGGTAATGGTGGAAGTAGTAAAAAAATAAAAATTAGATCATGTGAATGATTTAAGAACTATAAATATTTTATAAAATGAGAATTCACAACATGGGAACAAATTGAAAAAACTGGAAAGAATGTTCCTCAATATATGAGAAAAGTGTGAGGGAATTTTTTTTTCCAGAATGAGTAAATCCTTAAAATATTAAAAAATAATTAATTAATCGATGTACTTTGATTTAAAAAATTACTAACCTTTTATTGGTTGGTTAATATAAATCCTTCGACAAGAATTGTTCTCTCAGATCATTTCATTATACTTGGATATAATCTTAAGCAACATAAAAAAACAAAATTCTCAAGGATGTTTATATTGAATTGATATCCGGAGAAAAAAATGCCAACTGTTAATCACATTATGAACTATGTAGTGTTGGGGAATAAAGGAAGGAAGTTATTTCTCTTGTGTGATAATTGTGGGAATAAATCTTTAAGGGATTATAGGATGAAAATTTCAGATTCTTATAAGTTTGGATGAAAAATTAGATTCTCTAACCAGCATATATGAAATGTAAAATCTATTGAATATGAAATCATTAATTGTAGGTATTAAGGTAATTATGTGAACCAATTTCCCAAACATTAATGAAATTTGACATAGAAAAGGCCGAGAGAGATAGTCCCATCATATGATATTTCCAAAAATTATGTATATGATTCAAATGATGTCCTGATAGGTAAGTTAACCGTTGTTTCAATGTTATATAATTTTTTATTTGATTCTAGAACATTATTCTGTTTTTTATTATAATTTATTAAAAGAATATTATATATTTCTAAATTAGACTTTTAATAGATTAAAAATTTCAGACAACCACTAGGATTATTATGGATATAGTAATAGTTAAGTTAGTTCCCATTTTTATACATTAAAATATCATATTTTACTATATAATTATTACACATAAGTACTGTATTTCTATGTTCATTGGTATGGATTTTATTTTAGAGTAAAATGGAGAATTATATTTCAATGTATTGAATATTATGATATGTGATGGTGAGGAAAAATATATTGTTAATAAAAAATGAACATCACCAACTAAATCATATTGGGAGAATCTAATAGTAATTATCATTAATGATATTTGTAGACATAGAAAGAAAAAGATTAATTTATAAATAATGTATGTAACTAAATATTAATGAATTATCCATTATAAAAGTATTTGAATTATTTTCAAGAAGAATTATTTATAATGACACTAGATAATGAAGTATAAGTTATTTACTGAACATAATCTTTATGAAATTATAATATCTAAATTTTTTATCGAATAGAACCAATGGAGTTGATAAAATTTATGAAATCACTATAGGAGTGGGGTGATAATCCATTTATATACCTTTTTGTTTCACCATATGGATCTCATATTTTATACATATAAACTATGTGTAACATCCCAAGTAAGTAATGAATAATTGATATTTTTATCTTTGTCTATTAATGATTAATATAGTCTTTTAGAGGCTTAAAATGAAAATAAATACAATCTTATGCATGGAATACACTAATATTCTTAAACGATTGTTTTACTACCTTTTGATGGAAAACCCTTTTTAAATCAAACTTTTGAAAATTTTATAATCTATATTTGTCAAAATAAACATATTCATTATGATTGGGACATTGAAATTTACATTGGATAAATTTTTGGTATTTTTCTTACAATGTTCATTTTTAATGAATAGTGAAAAATACTGCATTTTACATCCAAACTGCTTTTTCATTTAATTTAATTATATGGTTAGATTTTCCTTTTAAGTGGTCTTAAAGTGCAATCTGAATATATATTTTCCATTTAATACAATTTTGGTCATTAGGATTAATTTCAATTTGGAATTGTTCATAAACTAATGCCAAACTTTTCATAGATATTGTTTCAAAAAAAACCCGCTATTTGTTTTGACAACGGGAATTATTTTTAAATCAATTATTGCAATTTCTGTGTTTGGAATTTGGTAAAATGGATTACATATTTTTAATCAGAATGTCCAAATTATGTAATCAAGAATCTTTTGTTTTTGGACATTATAAATAGTAACGATGGTAATTATCTTTAATTATCTTGATTATTGAGTAATTAGGAAGTTAAAGATAATAAAATGATATCATAATAATACAAAAAGACCACAACATGTGTCCTAAGGCTACGAGTTGTCTCATGGCCGACCATGGGATGCCTTGTGCCAAACTTGGGGGCCCCATGGAATCACTTTTGTGAGAATGTGACTTTTTATCTTTTTATTTTTAAAGAATGTTAAATGTGACAAAGAATGTTTCATCGAAGTAAATTATTTTTAATTTTCTCTACATAAATGATCTTTTGGACTGTAAATATTAATTAGAAATATAAAAAGATTTCCTGCATCATGATATTTTTTTATAATTTTTAGACATTAAATTTATTAAATTATTTATGACATCATGATGATGCAGCGATTACCTCATTAATAAAGGATTTAAATAAAATCGATTGATTATGTAAAATCTAAGACCTACACATGTCCAAAACCTATTGGATGAGTGGATTTAGAACCCTTATCACTTTATCCTCGAAACATATCAATGTGGGACCATTAATATCCGAAATTCATTCTAAAATAATGTAACATTTCTTTACTTTCCAAGAGTTCCCCTCCTCTCCTCTTATAAAAGGACCCACCTCTACCTCCTTACCCACACATCCAATGCCTTTGGCTCAGCCAACCCCTACCCATTTTGTCTCTCCACATCTATCTCTTACTCCTTGAAGCCTCACTTTGGGCAGAAGTCTTCCCAAGTAAGCCTTTGATCTCAAACCAAAGGGAGTTACCCGATTTTAAGGTAATGTCTTCATTTGAGTCCTTTTGTTTTATTTTGCTTCTCCAACCCCTAAACTCTTTTTATTCATTTCTTTTGTAAAAACTCTAGTATCTTCAATATAATAGGATTTTGTAATAAGAAGGATTCGAACTACACTTACACACACCTACATCTAATGGTTAAAGAACATACTGTTTCTGTGGATGGCGAATTTATGCCTCCCGAAATGATGATTGTTCAACATTCTTTTAACACCATCAAAGGTGGCCATTAAGATGTCACTATATTTATATATGATGTATAATAAGTTTATTGTTTCCTTAAACTTCTGTATTTTTCATTTTGGGCATACATTTATGGTTTCCATTATAGGTAAACGCGATATCTTCATTTAAGGAAGTGCGGACTGCCGCCCCGTCAAAGTGATTTGATTCGTTAAATACCTTATGTGGGATGTATAAAGGATGGAGTTATGATATTATATGTGATATTATACTGAATTTATAATATACCTTTATATCATTACGATTCCATTATATAAAATACGAAATAGAAATGAAAGTAGCATTCATGCGTACGTACGGCTTACCATCTCCATGAACGGTGCATTTCATTTCTTACCTCTAAATGTTATATAATATTATAAATGCATGCATGTACTGGATATATATTATATCTATGATATCTACATCATGAATACCATTCTGGATTTAATGTATACATGAAAAACTTGTAATTATAAAGGGTTTATTTTTTACTCAAGTACCAATGATCATTAAAATGACCGTTATTAACTTAAATAATTACATAGTGTTCATGACATGGGAATAAGTGATATAAAAGGAATAATGAACTTTAGAAAGGTTCTTAAACAGGTAGAAATTAACTCATGTTTTTTATTCAAGAGATTAAAGAACGATCGAGTCAAGTCGGACCCGAGGTATGGGACTTCGTCTCAATCTCCTTTCATTGAGGCATATTTTGTTTTATAAACAAACTTATTTTATACGGTGTATAAACCCCTTTGACTTTTATGTTTATTCAAAGGGAATCTTTTTTTACGAAGCGTTTACTAAATGACAAAAGGGAATGTTTTTTTTGTCGTACGTATGTGGCGACAACGACTTCTCCGACGCCATGACCATTATTTGAGTTTCGGCTTCCTCTACAAGCCATACTTTAAAAAAAACAGAAAAATAAATACCATGTTTTACTTTTATTTTTTTTTTTGGTATTGAAAATGGTTTTCATAATGTTTTTATATCAATGTGTTGTATTGATATCTTGTGATTGAAAGGTGGAAATGTTATTTTTCCTATATGCATGTTTTATGTGATACGATTATATTGAGGTTCATGTGAATTATTATGAAGAAGGGTGGTTCCGTGATAAACTAAGGGCGAGTGAGCCCGATATAGATCTCCAATGCACTAGGTAACGTGAAGGAGTGAAACGTTAAGGTTTCTTCGAAGAGATTTAGGGCATATACTGTGATGGGTATTCCAAACGTAACCAAGAGGGTTACTCCCTACGTAAGAATGTTATGAATGCCTCAAGTTACCTTTATGTCTTATGATTTCTATGATTTATTCATGATTTGATGTGGATGTTAAAGTGCCTATGTTTTATGGGGAATGTATGATTTCATTATTATGTATATATGAACTTATGTTTCCTTTCCATATTTTTATAACCCATACTGAGCTTTTTATGCCCATCCCATGTTTTTTTGAAATGTTTTTCACAGGTCAAGGGAAAGGTACATGATATGATGATAGTATCCGGGAAGTGTCAAGAATGAATCCATGTTTTATTTTAAATATGTTTCCATTGATGGGAGAAATTAATACTATCTTTATGTAACCACTATGTTTATATGTGGAATGTAATGCATGTTTTATGATCAAATTCTCTAAAACAGTAAACCCAAAAAGATCCTCAATGTGTAATCTTGTAATAACTCAAGATTAAGTAAGGTTTTAGGCTGGGGCCCTATAGTTGGTATTAGAGGTCGGTTTAGATAACTTTAAGAGTTATAATTCAATTAAATGATTATCCAAAAATATTTTTTTATGGTCAAATTGAAGTGATATATCATTTGAACATTACCATGTTGCTTCATCTAAGGAATGTTTGTTCAGAATGGTTTTTCGTAGAGGAAACAGGGAAGCAGTGCTAGGAAGGCATACAGAAGGAAATAACCTTCAGAATCAGCATCATAAGATGGTCGGAATTGGAACTGAATAGTTTGTTGCAGTAATGGCGCAGTTGACTCAAGCGATAAATGGTGGTGGTATCCATGCACGATATCAGACAGATCAATTGTAGAGGAACATTTCAGTGGTGGAACATTTCATGAGGCAACATCCCCCATCATTCAGAGGATCATTTGGACCTGTGTTAGATGAAGGGTGGATTAAAGCACTGGAGAAAATTTTTGATGTCATGTGGGTGTTCAAACAATCAAAAGGTTAGTCTTGCTATTTACCATGTGGTGGGTGAAGCTGATCAGTGGTGGTCGATGGTTAAAAATATCAGGGATGCCGATGAGAATGATGCTCTTGACTGGGATGAATTCAAATGTATGTTTCTTGAGAAGTATTTTCCTAAGGCTGTTCGACTTAGGATGGAAAATAATTTCTTGTAATTGTGGAAAGAGGAAGACTCAGTGGCTATCTATGAAAAAAGGTTCACTCGATTGGCAAGGTATGCTCCAAATTTTATCCGAGACCTTGATAGTAAAATCAATCATTTTTACTCAGGATTAAAGCCAAAATATCGAAGGGAATTATCTTCTCATGAGTTTAAAATTTATAAAAATCTTGTTCGATGTTCTGAGAATGTGGAAATGGAGTTTGCCGATGATCAAGTGTTCTATAACAACCAACAGAAGAAGAGACCGAGGTGGTATGAGAAAGGGAAGAATTCTTCAAAAAAGTCTGATGGTAAGAAATCTAAGTTTCCAGTTTGTGAAAAATGTGGTAAAAGGCATGCTGGGGAATGTCTTCTGAATTCTGTAAAGTGCTACCAATGTGGTATGATGGGACATAAGGCTCGTGATTGCACTGAAAAAGATAAAGGTGAAGGAAAGACCAAATTTGATTTACAGTTAGTGAAATGTTTTAAGTGCAATTAGATCTGTCACTATGCAAACGAGTGTCCGACAAAGATCTTGGGTGATGGGAAGCAGTTAGACTACAAACAGAAAGGGGTGGTGAAATGATTTACAACTACTTCAGCAGATGTCAGGCCATCAAATGAAGTTGTATCAGGTACTTTGTTTGTTTTTTCAGATTATTCCAGTGTGTTGTTTGATTCAGGGTCAACACATTCATTCATCTCTGAATACGTTTCTAGTAAAATGGGAATACCATCTCAAGAAATGACTTGTGAACTTTTGGTAAAAACACCTGGGGGAAATGTTGAGGCAAAGAGAATTTATAAGAATCTTCTTATCCTTATCTGTGGAAATAACCTACTTGCAATCCCTATTGTTCTACCTCTAGTAGAGTTTGATGTTATCCTGGGTATGAATTGGCTCTCTATTTACCATGCTAAGATTGACTATAGAGCTAAAAAAGATTCTTTTCAGAAAAACTTTCAGTTTTTGTACAAGAATTAACCCTTACTGTTGATAACATATCAAGAGTCCAAGAAACTTGTAAAAGATGGAAATTAATGTTACCTTGCACACATCATTGAAAACAAAGGAACTGTTCAGATTAATGATGTTCCAGTGTTAAATGAGTATCCTGATGTTTTTCCTGATGATTTGCCTTGAATAATACCAGATCGGGAAGTTGAATTTACTATTGACTTAGTTCCTGATGCTAAGCCAATTTCAAAACCCCCTTATTGAATGGCTCAAATTGAACTTTTAGAGTTGAAGGATCAATTGCAATATTTAATAGAGAAAGGTTTCATTCAACCTAGCACATCACCATGGGGTGATCCTATTTTATTAGTTAAAAAGAATGATGGTTCAATGAGACTTTGCATTGATTATAGAGCCTTTAATAACATCAATGTTAAGAACAAATATCCTTTGCCTCATATAGATGAATTGTTTGATCAGCTCCAAGGAGCTTAGTATTTTTCAAAGATTGACTTGAGATCGGGGTACCATCAGCTGAAGGTAAAGGAAGCAGATGTTTCGAAGACTGCATTTCGTACAAGATATGGCCATTATGAATTTGTAGTAATGCCATTTGGGCTAACCAATGCACCTGTTGTATTCATGGACTTAATGAATAGAATTTTCCATGAGTTCTTGGATAGGTTTGTGGTGGTTTTCATTGATGATATATTGGTTTTTTCTAAAAGTAAAGAGGAGCATGAAAGACATTTAAGGGTTATCTTGAAAACCTTAAAAGAAAAGAAACTGTATGGAAGATTCAGAAAGTGGGAGTTTTGGTTGCAAAAAATTTCTTTCCTTGGTCACATTGTTTCTAATGATGGGATAACTGTTGATCCTGAAAAAACAAAAGTTGTGGAAGACTGGCCAAGACCCACAAATGTAACTGAGACTCGTAGCTTCCTTGGTTAGGTAGGCTACTACCGAAAGTTTGTTAGAAATTTTTCACGGTTATCTAGTCCAATGAGTAAGCTAACTCGGAAGGGTGTTATGTTTTTCTGGAAAAAATAATGTGATGATTGTTTTCAGGAGTTGAAAAGAATATTGGTGAATGCTCCAGTTTTGGCACTACCTTCCAGGAATGGTGAGTTTATTATCTACAGTGATGCTTCATTGAAAGGACTTGGTTGCGTCTTAATGTAGAATGATCAGGTAATTTCTTATGCATCACGACAGTTGAAAACCAATGAGGTAAATTACCCTACACATGATTTGGAATTAGCTGCTGTTGTTTTCGCTTTAAAAATTTTGTGGCATCATTTTTATGGAGTAAAGTGTGAAATATATACTGATCACAAAAGTTTAAAGTATATATTCACTAAGAAGTAGTTAAACATGAGATACAAGAGATGGATGGAATTAACCAAGGATTACGATTGTACAATTCATTACCATCCGAGAAAAGAAAATAAAGTGGCTGATGCTTTGAGTCAAAAAAGTAATGCTTCATTAGAAATGTTGTGTTTGGAACGTGATCCTTTGGTTAAGGATTTGATGAACATTGACATAGAAGTTGTTGGTGCAGGAATTTTTTCTTTTTTGTTTCAGGTATCATTGAGATCATCTCTATCAGATAGAATCAAGCAAGCACAGAAGCAAGACAGTGATTTGCAGAAAAAGGTAGAGCTGGTTCAGAAAGGTAAGTTGTCGGAATTCAACATTGATAATGATTGTGTTTTGAGATTTGGGAAGAGATTGTGTGTGCCTTGTGATTCACAGTTGAAGAGATAGTTGTTATGTGAAGCTCATAGTTCTCCGTTTTCAGTTCATCCTGGCAGTACTAAGATGTACAGTGTTCTACGGGATTATTACTAGTGGGATGGAATGAAAAAAGATATTGCTGATTTTTCTATGAAGCGTTTGACTTGTCAGTAGGTTAAAGCAGAGCGGCAGTTACCAAAAGGGATGATTCAGCTTTTACCAGTGCCAGAGTGGAAATGGGAAAACATATCCATGGACTTTTTTCTGGGATTACTAAGGACATCTTGAGGTAATAATGTAATCTGGGTTATTGTTGATCGCTTGACTAAATCTGCTCATTTCCTTGCTATACGAGATACTTTTTCCCTAGATCATCTTTCCCATTTGTATCTTAAAGAGATAGTCAGGTTACATGGAGTTCCCCTCTCCATTTTATCTGATCGTGATCCCAGGTTCACTTCTAACTTTTGGAAAGGCCTTCAGAAGTCGTTGGGTACTGAATTAAATTTTAGTACAACATTTCATCCTCAATCAGATGGGTAGTCAGAACGAAAAATTCAGACCTTGGAGGATATGCTACGAGCTTGTTCGATGGATTATCAGGGAAGTTGGGACCAACATCTTTCTTTGGTTGAATTTTCATATATTAATAGTTTTCATTCCAGTATACAGATGGAACCATTTGAGGCGTTATATGGGAAGCGGTGTCGAACTCCAGCTTTTTGGGATGAAGTGGGTGAAAGGAAGTTGATGGGACCTGAATTGGTAGAAGAGATGGCAGAAAAAGTTCAGCTGATTCAGAAACACATGAGAACAGCTCAGAGTAGGCAGAAGAGTTATGCAGACAACATGAGGAAGGATCTATCTTTTGAGGTAGGTGATCATGTTTTTCTCAAAGTCTCACCATGGAAAAGTGTGATGCGATTTGGTAAGAAAGGAAAGCTGAGTCCAAGGTTCATTGGACCATATGAAATTCTGGAGAGAGTTGGATCAGTTTCATACCAGGTGGCTTTACCTCCGAATTTATCTCAGGAACACAATGTTTTTCATGTTTCGATGCTAAGAAAATATATGCCAGATCCATCTCATGTTTTGAGTCCAGAGGAAGTTTAGCTGGAAGAGAACCTATCTTATGAGGAAAAACCTGTCCAGATTCTTGACCATAGGGAGCAAGTGTTACAGAATAAGGTGATTAATTAGGTAAAGGGTTTTTGGAAAAACCACATGATGGAAGAGGCAACATGGGAATCTGAAAATGCAATGAGGGATAAGTACCCCCATTTATTCGATAAGTAAATAAAGTGCGGGGAAAAAATTTTCTAAAGGGGGGAAGGATGTAACATCCCAAGTAAGTAATGAATAATAGATATTTTTATCTATGTCTATTAATGATTAAGATAGTGTTTTAGAGGCTTAAAATGAGAATAAATACAATCTTATGCATGGAATACATTAATATTCTTAAAAGATTGTTTTATTGCCATTTAATGGAAAACCCTTTTTAAATCAAACTTTTGACAATTTTATAATCTATATTTGTAAAAATAGACATATTCATTATGATTGGGACATTGAAATTTACATTGGATAAATTTTTTGTATTTTTCTGACAATGTTCATTTTTTAATGAATAGTGAAAAATACTGCATTTTACATCAAAACTGCTTTTTCATTTAATCTAATGATATGGTTATATTATCCTTTTAAGTGGTATTAAAGTTTAATCTGAATATATATTTACCATTTAATCCAATGGTGGTCATTAAGATTAATTTAACTTTGGAATTGGTCATAAACTAATGCCAAACTTTTCATAGATATTGTTTCAAATAAAACCCGCTATTTGTTTGGACAACGGGAATTATTTATAAATCAATTATTGCAATTTCTGTGTTTGTAATTTGGTAAAATGGATTACATATTTGGAATCAGAATTTCCAAATTATGTAATCAAGAATCTTTTGTTTTTGGACATTATAAATAGTAACGATTGTAATTATCTTTAATTATCTTGATTAATGAGTAATCAGGTAGTTAAAGATAATAAAATGATATCATAATAATACAAAATGACCACACCATGTGTCCTAAGGCTACGCATTGTGTCATGGACGACCATGGAATTCCTTGTGCCAATCATGGGGTCCCCATGGAATCACTTTTGTGAGAAAGTGACTTTTTATCTTTTTATTTTTAAAGAATGTTAAATGTGACAAATAATGTATCACCTAAGTAAAATATTTTTAATTTTGTCTACATAAATGATCATTTGAACTGTAAATAATAATTATAAATATAAAAAGAGTACCTACATCATGATATTTTCTTTATAATTTTTAGACATTAAATTTATTAAATTATTTATGACATCATGATGATGCAGCGATTACCTCATTAATAAAGGATTTAAATAAAATGGAAAGATAATGTAAAATCTAAGACCTTCACATGTCCAAAACCTATTGGATGAGTGGATTTCGAACCCTTATAACCTTATCCTTGAAACACATCAATTTGGGACCATTAATATCCGAAATTCATTCAAAAATAATGTAACATTTCCTTACTTTCCAAGAGTGCCCCTCCTCTCTTCTTATAAAAGGCCCCCACCTCTACCTCCTTACCCACACTTACAAAGCTTTTGGATCGTCCAACCCATGCCCATTTTGTCTCTCCACTTCCCTATATTACTCCTTGAAGCCTCACTTTGGGAAGAAGTCTTCCCAAGGAAGCCTTTGAGCTCAAACCAAAGGGAGTTTCCCGATTTTAAGGTAATGTCTTCACTTGAGTCCTTTTGTTTTATTTTGCTTCTCTAACCCCCTAAACTCTTTTTATTCATTTCTTTTGTAAAAACTCCAGTATCTTAAATATACTAGTATGTTGTTATAATAAGCATTCGAACTACACTTACACTCACCTACATCTAATGGTTAAAGTACATACTGTTTCCGTGGATGGCGAATTTATGCCTCCTGAAACGATGATTGTTCAACATTCTTTTAACACCTTCAAAGGTGGCCATTAAGATGTCACTATATTTATATATGATATATAATATTTTTATGTTTTCCTTAAGATTCTGTATTTTTCATTTTGGGCATACCTTTATGGTTTCCATTATGGGTAAATGCGATATCTTCATTTAAGGAAGTGCGGACTACCGCCCCCTCAAAGTGATTTGATTCGTTAAATACCATATGTGGGATGTATAAAGGATGGAGTTATGATATTATATATGATATTATACTGAAATTATATTATACCTTTATATCATTACGATTCCATTCTATAAAATACGAAATAGAAATGAAAGTAGCGTTCACGCGTACGTACGGCTTACCGTCTCCATGAACGGTGCATTTCATTTCTTACCTCTAAATGTTATATAATATTATAAATGCATGAATGTAATGGATATATATGATATCTATGATATCTACATCATGAATACCATTCTGGATATAATGGATACATGAACAACTTGTAATTATAAAGGGTTTATTTTTTACTCAAGTACCAATGATCGTTAAAACGACCGTTATTAACTTAAATAATTACATAGTGTTCATGACATGGAAATAAGTGATATAAAAGGAATAATGAACTTTAGAAAGGTTCTTTAACAAGTTTAAATTAACTCAAGTTTATTTTTCAGGAGATTAAAGAACGATCGAGTCAAGTCCGACCCGAGGTATGGGACTTCGTCTCAATCTCATTCCATTGAGGCATATTTTGTTCTATACACAACCTTCTTTTATACGATGTATAAAACCCTTTGACTTTTACGTTTATTAAAAAGGAATATTTTTTACGAAGCTTTTACTAAACGACAAAAGAGAATGTTTTTTTGTCGTACGTATGCGGCGACAACGACTTCTCCGCCGCCATGACCATTATTTGAGTTTCGGCTTCCTCTACAAGCCATACCTTTTTGTTAAAAAATAAAAATAAATACCATGTTTTAATTTTCATTTATTTTGGTATTGAAAATGGTTTTCCTAATGTTTTTATATCAATGTGTTTTATTGATATTTTGTGATTGAAAGGTGGAAATGTTATGTTTCTTTTCTGCATGTTTTATGTGATACAATTATGTTGAGGTTCTTGGGAATTATTATGAAGACGGGTGGTTCCGTGATAAAATAAGGGCGGGTGAGCCTGATATAGCTCTCCAATGCATTGGGTAACACAAAGGAGTGAAACGTTAAGGTTTCTCTGATGATATTTAGGGAATATACTGTGATGGGTATTCCAAACGTAACTAAGAGGGTTACACCCTATGTAAGAATGTTATGAATGCCTCAAGTTACCTTTATGTCTTATGATTTCTATGATTTATTCATGATTTGATGTGGTATGTTAAAGTGCATATGTTTTATGGGTAAAGTATGATTTCATTCTTATGTATATATGAACTTATGTTTCCTTTCCATATTTTTATAACCCATACTAAGCTTTTTATGCTCATACCAATTTTTTTTGAAATGTTTTTCACAGGTCAAGGGAAAGGTACATGATATGATGATAGTGTCCAGGAAGTGTCAAGAATGAATCCATGTTTTATTTTAAATATGTTTCCATTGATGGGAAAAATGAATACTATCTTTATGTAACCACTTTGTTTATATGTGGAATGTAATGCATGTTTTATGATCTAATTCTCTAAAACTCTAAACCCGAAAAGATCCTCACTTTGTAATATTGTAATAACTCAAGATTAAGTAAGGTTTATGGCTGGGGCCTTATACTATGTATGGTTCCATGAGATTATGCATTGATTATAAGGATATAATTACCATAACTATAAATAATGTTTAACATTTTCTATTTATTGAGTACTTATTTTATCAAAATCAAGGTTCTCAATAAATTTCAATGTTCATTCACCACTTTTGGTATCATCAGTTTAGGATGAATTATGATGACATATAATGAAATCGATTTTAAACATGTTGTCAATATTTTGAGTTAATTTTGATTCCTCTTGGATTGACAAATAAACATTTTGTCTTCATAGATTTAATTTAATGATTATTAATGGAGTAGATTCATGAAAATTTCCTTGTATTCATTGACTATATATTAATATACTCTTATAGTTATGATGATAATTAGAAACGTATGAAAATAATTCTAGTGACCCAAAAAAACGGAATTTCATGAAATGTATAGGTTATGAGAAATTTTATCAATTAATTATCTTTTTGTGAATATAATTTCACTATGGAGAAAATACACATTATACAATCATAGATAAAGGTATTAAAAAAATGATGTCCACCGATGAACATAACTGAGATCATATGGCTTCTGATAATAAATGTTAACAATTATGGGTTTTCATGATTGTCCCCACTTTCCAAACTCATTAACCATGTTAACATATAATGTGGTAAAATTAACAAGGAAAATTTATTTTTGATTAATATTTGGAAGAATTGGAGGAGAGTCTAATAAATGAACTAATATCGACATTAAAATATTTTTGTGTATGTTGTCTCCTATAAGGATATCAACATGAGAAAAAGATGATAGTTCAAAATATTTACAGAATATGATTTCTTGATACAATACCACATAGAGAAGAAAAATAAAGTGGTGATGGAATGAGTTGTAGGGCTATGGAATTTTGACTATGATGAGGATTTAAAAGTATAAAACATTCAAAGACCGTGTAATGTTTTATTTGACTAATTATATGAATGGGGATTAATGATTCCTTTTCCAATAAATTGTTACACCATCATTACTATAATGTAATGATATGTCTTGGATGGATGGTGAGAAAATAAAAAGAAATATTTAATTGTTAATTTAGTGTAAATTTATATACATTATCTATCAACCTGGGGTGGTTATTTTTGGGATGTGGTTACGTTTTCCATATTTATTAGTGTTAAAAAGTGATCTATTTTATGAATCAGATAGCTCAATATGCAATATACACTATGGTTGAAAAAATTTGTATTGGTAATGAAGATGTCATTTATGGTGGGACTTTATGAAATAGGAAGTTGTAGATTATATGTATAGATGTTAAGTATACACCCTTGTAATGGATTAAATACGATATTCTAGTGGATCCATACAACTTTGACTATAGCGATATGGATGTCGGACTGTGTAAATGATTAAAAAGTCCATGGAATACAAAAATCACCATGAAATGATTTAATTGTCTCAATTATTATTGACACATATAATATTTCCACTAATTTCATAGTGATAAGGGAAGATCAACCATTTGAGTTCCGTTCCCACCTTTATATGAATGAAATCATTAGACATCATAGGGAACAAATATCAACTAAATGATATCATGACCCTCGGTTCACCACAATATTTGTGAAGAGTATTAAATGCATTATCAATAATGAGATACATTTAAGAAATGCCTATAATCTTTTGGAATATGGGGTTTTGGGAAGAACTACTAATATTTTGGAATATTTACTGAGATCATGTTCCCTTGATTTTTTTGATATGTGGTATCTGAATCAACTTTTAGTGATGTTATCATACAATAATACCATCATATGGAGCATTAATGTTTCATAAAAAAGGAATTTTATATTTTGAGGTTTCATACACCAACATGTATAAATGGAGTAGAAAAACTAATGTCAGATTTATGAGAGATTAATGAGGAGGCTATAGATTGATCTTGAACTATTAGAGATCATATTAAAGCATCCCAAGGTATAGAAATGATTTATAATAATAATAAATTATTGAATTGGTATTTTAGGTTTGGTATCATGGTATATTGTAGGTTTGACCATGTAATTTAGTTATACAGTTTGGTAAAAGGGGATGATATGTATTATATACATCATTCCTTTTGAAATATTTTAATTAATTAGAGGGGTAACTATTCCTTTTGACTTATCTTATAAAATTTTTAATATAGATTATTCATGATAAGATTTATTTAAATTTATGTACATTCTATATTCAACATATGTTCTTAAATATTTGGCAATATATTTTTATCCTGGTTATTTTTTTGAGGGATCATATCCACATTAATTACAATTTTGAGAATGTATTACAGAATCATATAACCCTTTTATGGAAATTCCATTTGATAAACAATAAAATAGAAGTGTAAACACAATATCCTGATGATTATATGAGGAATTAATATCTACATAAGTTAAATAGATGAAATACAAGAAATTTTAACAAAGAAATCAATTAAAGGTGGCAGTAGAGTGTAATGCATTAGACCATATTATAGTCGGGAAACACCATATCCTTGACTATCAGGTGGCGTGCACTATAATGAGACATTATTCATAATAACAATTTATTGTTTAATATAATAATGATAGAAGTTTATTTTATAAAAAAAACTAAATGTTTTAATTGATTATATATATATTATAAAAATATTAATTTTTTGGAATTTTTTTAAAGAATGTTTTTGAAAAATGAAATATACCGATTGTATCAAAATAAAAAATCTCATCCATTAATAATATTTATAGGTAAGATAGAAATTAAAATAACACAATATTTTTAAATAATAAAAAATTTATAATTGAAATTATTCTTTTTGATATATTAATTATTATTAAAAATATATAGAATAATATTATAAAATTCTAGTAGTTTTTTATGAAAATTAATTTTAATATTTCAATAATTTTTAATATTAAAATTAATATTTTTATTTTATATAAAATTATTCACAAAAAATATAATTCATATTAATATTTAGTTTTTTCAAATTATATAATAGATGTACTCTTATTACTATGAAAATATATTAAGTCACCATAGGTAAAAACTGATTACGATGTTCAAAGATAAAATGGTATAAGTAAGTGGAAAATATCTTGAAATTAGATAGAATGGTGTACTTAATTTATTGGATGATGTTACTATAATCCTCACTTATTACTCACTAAATTATTTACTTTGTCTTGAGCTAAGTGACATGTTTATCATGTGATAACTATATAGAATGTGGGAAAAAATTTAAAAAACAAATTATAACCACTTATAAATGATGTGTCTCATCAATGCTTAAATAAATATAAATGAATTAATTTTCCTCAATTATAATCCATCTAATAAAATCTTATTTCACTATCACATGATTTTAGATAGAATATATTATCATATGCATTTTAGTCCCAAGGAATCCTCTATGATACACTCAATGTCCTAAAAGCACGATAAATTTTTTCAATAACATAAAATTTTTTATTTTAATTTGATGTTTATCCCAATATCATATGATGAATTTAAAATTTATAGTATATTTAATCATTTTATATTATTGAAATAAACACTGAAAATATTTCACCATTCCCTTAATGAAAAAAACTTTCATTTAGGCATAGTTAGGGTTGCTTCTTCCACAACACAACATGTTATATTTTCCCTGATCACCTTAGAAAGGATTATCTATGGTGGTAATTAAGGATAAATATATTTTTACATGTAATTTTGGTTTATTATTAAATTTTTTTAAATTAGTAACGATATTCAAATAAATTTACCAATATTTATATAATAATTAAAAATAAGAATACTAATAGTGTAATATTTTAATAAAAATGTTTTTTTCTTCATAGAGATTAGTTCTTAATATTATTCTATCAAATTCTGATACATGATCATAATAATAACTAAATAAGACTATTGTTATTCTGTTATAATGACATTAAAATAATAAAACATTATTATAATACACTAAATAACGGACGCAAACATTTTTTGGACACATTAACAACATAATTGAATAATACGATGAATATATATCATAAATGAATATGGGAACGTAATAATATGTAAAATATAATATATGTGTTCATAATTTATTTTTTTTCTATTATTTTATCCAATTTAGTTATTAAATAATTTTCATAATACACCCTGTTAGTCAAAATTCAACGAAAAATGATTATTATCGATTGTATCTTCAATGGCAATGTCTACAACACTCATGAATAAAATTTTAGACATTAAAATTTTTAAAAATCGTAAAAATATTTAAAATTAATGAAATTTTAATAATTTATATAGCAATATTAATGAATAAAGAAAATAAAATTTTAATTTTAGTACAAATATTTATATCAGAAAACACATTATGTGGAAATTCATTTGAATTCCTGTAGATAATGAATATTTATGAAGAATATGAATGAAAATGGAAATTATTGATTTTCAAAATCATGTAATTCATATTTATATATTTCTGATATATGATATTAATTAACATTTGTGAATGTCAAGACAATTTATATGGGGTTTCATATAAAATTAATAACTTTTATACATGTTTTTTATAATTAACCTTTAATATTTAGTATTTTATATAAAAAATCATTATTTATTGTATCATATGTTAAAATATAATCCAACGTTTTCAAAAGGGTATGATTAGATTGCTATATACATTATAATGGAGGATTTTCATCTCAATTTTTATTAATTTGGAATCATTTTACATTCCCCGCCTACAACGTTTTGTGTTGTCCATACATTCCAATAAAATATTTTTCATCATGTTAATCATTAAATTTATGGAATCAATGAATATATATTTTTATCCCTCCCTCTGATTCATTTAATTCATTTTTTGTAGAATTGATCGTAAAACCCAATCATTTATATTTTAGAAGAGAAATCATATGTATTTGTAATATAAAATTACTTGAATATTAATTGAATATAAATCCTATTCTAGATATAATAAATTTGATTTAGATGTTTTAAATATTAAAAATTGTGTAATCAAACAAAAAAATGTTTGTTTTGAATTAACTGAATCTTCATCCTCGTGTATAATTATTTTTCCTAATATTGCAAACCACACTAGACATGCATATGTGATATGCTTCAAAATATTGAAATGATTTTTATGATCCAAGATAATTTACTTTTCCCACAAATACATTATTCCCATTACAATAAAATACCTTTAATCCAATTATAATAATTCATATATAACCCAACACATTATAAGTACCACAAACACAATAATTCATTGACAATGGTTCTTCATGTCAAATTAGGGATACTCCATGCATTACATGGTGATTAAGGTATGTTATCATATGTATTCATAACTTTCAATTGAATGGGGATATATTTTATTTACAAATATCCCAATATAGGGATTGCCAAATTTTATTCAATATGGTGTTCATCATGGAATTGTACGAATGGTATTTCAAAATTTTATCGTTAAAACATTGAAATTATTTAAAATATAGGTGGGTACTAAAATTATATATCCCCTTGATTACATAAATTGTAGTATGAGAAATAACTGGTGTGGATTTTTTAATATCGTTGTCTTTTTTAAATTATGTTTTTTCGAATCTGATGTATCAATTTTATATTTTTCATTTCACACAACACTGAATAAAGTTTTTTTATAAAAGAACAATGTTTTCCATGATATATATGTAAAACCATGTTATAATACACTTTATTAAATATAATTTTCAATTTTCACTACACAAAACACTGAGGGTAGGAAACATTAAACACTATATTGACTTTCCTCGATGGCTTGTAGAACACGCATGCCCGAGTGTCACAAAATTATATTATTATTATTTAATATATAACAAAGATTTTATGATTATGTTTATTCATATTAGTAACTAAATTATTGAAATACATGGTTAAATTAATCACATAAAAAGGAATTATAATTTAATATAATAACTAATTGAATATAAAGGGAATTTTTTTCATAGAAAATTATTATTATAATCACAATGCTATTTAATATTAAATTATTTATTTACTTATAATTATTGAGGTAAAATAATATATATGTGTATATATATTATAAATCCAATAAAACATTGTTTATATACATCCAATATATTTGATGAACATAAGATTGGAACAAATCCAATTACACACACAAAAACCAATATTTTTATTATGGAACTTTTTCAACATTTTAATGAAGAACCTATTTTAAATACAATTTTGGCCCACTTATAAATATTATACTTCAAAATAAAATTAATATTTGAATGTTTAACATAATAATTATTTTAGGGTGGTTTTTTGGTTTTTTCTGTGATGTTTCATATTTGGATGAATAGTGAAAACACTAAATTTTAATTCAAAACTTCTTTTTCATCTAATTTATATATATTGATAAATTAAATTTTCAATCATTCTAAAAATATTAATTATGTCATATTTATATAAAATTACCTAATTTAGGTAATTTTAATCATTTTCACATTGAAATTGAATATAAAAATATACAAATTACTTGATCATATTTACTTTAAAAACTCACATTGTCTTCATATTTCCCATATTAAATTTAAATTATTTTCTGGAACTTCTGTGATTTTAATTTTGAAAATTGGATTTATTTTTTTAAATTATAATAATATATAATGTCTAATTATAATAACATCATTTTTTAAAAATGAATACTAAAAGAAATTGAAATCAATTAAAATGATTAAGATAAAACAATGCATAAAAAGGGAATAAACCCCAATCATAAGGGCCCAAATGATCTATCCACTTTGCATGAACCAACTTTATGGCCATTATTCATCATTTAACCATAAAATTTATAGTTTTGTATGTTTTGGATTTTTTTTAGATATGTACATGGGTAAACATAACTTCTTTAAAAAATACCAAGTGAGAGATTTCCATTCCCTATAAAAGGCCACCATTTCTACCACTTCCTAAAACCAATAAAAAATTTATTTTCATCCAATATCGGCCCAATAAGCATTCCTACATCCCTCATATCCTACCTAATGAATTAATTTTTATTGAAATTAATTAAATAGATTCTTTTTTTTAAACCTAAAGGAGTTACCCCAAGAAGTGGTAACATCCTCCACCAAGATCTATTATTTTATTCCGATTATCCACCCCATCCAATAACCATATCAATTGATTATAAGAAAAAAATAGTGTATTAAATTTACTGAGACGTTTTTATTATAATATTTCAACCTAAACATACACACACATCAATCTAATGGGTAAGAAACATATTTTTTATTTGTACGATGAACTACCACCTCACGAAATGATGATTATTCATTTTTCCTTCACCACCATTCACATTTGGGAATTATTATGAATACTAAATTTATAAATGATATAAATGATTAATAATATGTTTTTTTGTTTATATAATAATTTTACAACACATATCTTTCTATTTTCCAATTTTTTTAAATTTGAAAATTTCGTTAGAGGAAGTGTGTACTACCGCACCCCTCAAGGTAACGTGGTTTGTTAACACTATAAATTCTATTTATGAAATATTTTTTAGGTAAATGATATGATATATGTAAAATAATTTTTCTTTTTAAATTATATAATATACATATATATAAAAATTTCATTTTCTTTCTCTCAATATGACAATATGAAAATCTTGTTCACATGTACGTAGGAACAACCATCACAATTAATAGTGTATTCTATTTCAAAAATATATATTATATAGATTATTATAGTAATCATATAATTAATATATATTATATTTAAATTTTTTTTAATTATTTATGTCATGTTATATGTATAAGTACAATATTTATAAAAAATGAAGATTCATGTGAAAAAATGGGAATATTATAAAAACTAAAACACTAACATAAAATTGTTAACTAGAGGGTAATGTATAGTAATAATAGAAACATATATGGTTTTATATAATCAAATATGGTTATTTGATATATGTGTAATAAAGTTACATTTATTATTCTCAAATTTTTTATAAGTATGATGAGAGTCAACACACATGGTAAGGGAATTTCATCTCATTTTTTATTTCAAAGAGATTCTTGATTTATTCACAAATATTTTTTTTGTGGTGTGTATACATATGATTGATTATTTATATGATTAGTATACTTAAATTTATGGTTATTTAAATATCTCTTTTATGATCTTTGTCTTAAAGGGTTTTTGAATCAAAAGTTACCCAATTAGTTGTGTAGTTTTGCCTTAATTCCCATTCTTTGAGACTCATGCCATGATATTCACCTATATTTTTCCATGAAGAGTATATAATATATTTTAAATTTTATATCAACAATAAACTTTCATGATTTTTTATGATTCATTTAATTTAATTTTCATTAATGGGGAGTTTTGTTCAATGATATCATTGGTAAGAGGTTATTGAAACATTCTAATAGCATTTCGAAATTTTTTATGAATACGATTCTTTTGATTAAATATTAGTATCCATATCTCAATAACAATCATGATTTTCTTTAATATCATTATTGTTGATAAACTATTGTATTGGTAGCAATTATCCAATCTTTAGAACTTAATATAGAAAATATTTACTTTATATGAAATCCCTACATTACCCTGTATTCGGTTAGAAATCTAAATTCCTTCAAATGATGTTTTGAAAAAAGAAAAGTTTCAAAAAATATTTAAATATTATCCTCTAATAATTAAGTGAAATCTTGGTAAGAATGGTATGTATGAGTATGATATACTCTATAATACCAAATGTAGGATCGAATTTGTAATGTTATTCTCATATAAAAGAGGGGGTGAATTGTATAATTTAAAAAATATCTATTTAAATTTTACGTAATCCACAAAATTCACAAAACCTCTAAGATCTATTATCTTGCTTGATTACGCAAAACTGATTCCAGAAATGAAACTTAACCAACGA
Organism: Viscum album; assembly: GCA_963277665.1. Lineage (NCBI taxonomy): Eukaryota > Viridiplantae > Streptophyta > Magnoliopsida > Santalales > Viscaceae > Viscum > Viscum album. The sequence continues at coordinate 1,346,762,658 of OY728164.1, forward strand.
TTATAAAAAATGACAATCTACCTTAAATTGTATAGAATCTAACTATATCAGACTACAAGTATAAGGAAGTATAAGAAAGTTATACTTTCCTCAACAATACAAATACACAGAAGAAAACAAAGTAGTAACTCTACAAGTAAAAAGTAATAACTCTTTTATCCCAAAGAGGAGGGTATCCAAAAAACCTGCATAAATGGTCCCTTGATTTATATTTTCCAGAAAGTCTATCTTACCCAAACCCTGGTAAGCCCTCAATCCAAAGATCGGTATCAATCTTGCTATACCCGCAAGCCCTCGATTTGTAAGGAAATCAGCACCTATGACTTCACAACCAGAAGTCTATGATTTCAATGAAATTGAACCGCTGCACTAAGAAAATTTTCACTAACCAAAGTTTGAACAAGAAGTTCAAAACATTTTACACAAAGCCTAAGAGTTTATAAGATCCCCATTGTCTAGAAATCACTTCACCATAACTTTGTCAAAAATTCTCCAAAAGTAATGTTTTGAGCACAGTCAAATGAGATCTTATTTATAGGAATATCTCCAAGATTCGGCTCCCTCCCCCAACAGTCATATTATTCCTTGAATTTCGGAGGGACCTTTACATGTGTCACTCAAACAACATTTAGTTGATAAGTGAATGCATGAAATAATTTTATAAATAAACTGGTGTAAATATTACTCAAATCCATTATTCAGAATGTAAGGAAATGAGAGTACGGAGTCTACATTACAAGGTTATTCAGATTCTATTTTGTAGGAATTCATAACTAGACTTCTATAGAATTCCGAAGTCTAAATTTCAAGGAAATTCAGATTCTGCATTCATAAGAATTCAGAACCTGAACTTAAATCGTTCGATGTCAGGGTTCATGAGAATTTGATGTCAGAACTCATAAGAGTTTGGAGTCTGATTTTTGAGAACTCGGAGTCAAAACATAGAGAAATTCGTAACTATAATTTGTAATCAGAATTTGTAGTCGAACATTACATAAGTTTGTAATCATAATTTAGAGTCAAACTTCATTAATGTTCGTATCTGGAATTCATACATGAAATTCATAACGTTCATATCAAGAATTCAGAGTTAAACTTCTTGAGAGTTCGTATCCGGAATTCAATTATTAACTTAATGAGAGTTCCTAACTGAAATCCAGTGTTAAACTTCATGAGAGTTCATAACCAGAACTCAGATTTGAACTTCATGAGGGTTCAAAACCAGAATTCAGAGTTGAACTTCATGAGAGTTCATAACTAGAACTCGGAGGTGACCTTCATGAGAGTTCGTAACTAGAATTTGGATTTTAACTTCATGAGAGTTTGTATCCGGAATTTGGAGTCTTAAATAGAATGCTTCATATCTAAGTATTATATGATTCTGTGGCATTGGTCTCAATCCAAATATTACACTTAAAAATATCATGATATGGGAAAATATAACATGGTAAGGATAAATTTCTTTGGGGAAGGAAATTTTTCTTTATAGGGGTAATATATAGGGTAAAATGAAATTTGACTTAAGATATGGTGTTTGGGATTTTCAAAACTAGAGGAATGGTAAAGTCATAAGGAATCCTTAATGACTCAACAATCTCCCCCTTACATGAAGGAATGGAAAAGTCATATGGAAAACCTTATTGACTCAACAATCTCCCCCGTTTTGGAAAGCACAAACTTCCATTAGAAAAAGAATATAAGGGCTTGGAATAAATTTCTAGACTTTGATATTAAAGCTTATCTCTATTTGTTCATGGACAATGGTGGATACAACTAACTCCCCCTTAGGCTTTGGAGCTCTGAGGATCGTATTCTAGATTTCTGGAAATACAGTTTTCATTTGAATGTGGAAATATTCGTATTGGGAACTCCCCCTTAGATAAACTCCCCCTTACTTAGGGATATGTCTTCTTATACACAGAAACTTTTTCTTCTCCCCTTAAGAATTCATTTTCCTTCTCCCACTTTGTGATTTTAAAAAAGATTTTGAGGGAATGGAAAACAATATAGTACATAAAATATTAGTATAGACATCCAAACAACACAAGCAACCACAATTTCATTACGATTTAAAGATTTAGTGCAAGGAAAAAATACAAAAAAAGATCAGAGTGGGATTTATTTTTCTTCTTTTTCTATGGGAATTAGCATATTCACAATGGTCATTTGCTTTTTCATCTCTTTGTGATCCTCTTCTGCTTTCCTTTATAGAGCTTTGATCCTATCTTCCTAAGCTTTCATGGCCTCTTCCTAAACCTTTATCAATACATCTTACTTTACAAGCTTTTCTTCCATCTCACTCTAGAGATCCTTCTCTATTTTCAGGCTTTAAACAATATATCTCAACTTTCCATTCAGATCGTTGACATCTTGAATCTGAGAGTTTTGTTCAAGAGTTACCATTTCTTGAAATATTTTCGTAAGATTCTTGATTTTGGTATCTTAGGTGTCAAAACCCTCCTTGAAATCTTCTTGGAATTGATCAATCTCTACCAAATATACAAAAAATTTCTTAGACCATCTGGTCATATTCTTGCTCAATTTTTTGTGAGCTTCATAACTGATCAGAAAATTCATGTGATCAGCCTCAATCTTAACACATCTATACATCACCATGGATACAAAGACTTTCATTTGATTTATGATGTGCTGAAGAATTTGGTATCTAGAATCAATTGCTGGAAATATCGGAATGGTATTCACCATCTTCTTTAGATATTGAATAACAAAATCATGTCCTAAGGCAGATGACTCTGAATCAGACATTTTTCTTTGAGATGGTTCTTCCTCTTACTCTACCATCTTCCTTTTAGAAATTCATCCAACTTCTTTCTTCCTTAAGATTTATTTCATTGGGGTATCAACAACCACTTGTTTACCCTTACTGATTTTCAGATTAGCCTCTTCATCTGGGGATTCATGCTCATTCCTAGAAAACTGTATAATTTTATCTACATCAATATTTTCCTTTTTAGCTCCAGCCTCAACATCTTCAGGAAGAATGAATTCATGATTATTAATCTCTTCCTCTGACAACTTATTCACTTCCTCTTCTTCACCCTTCCCATCAGCTCCCGGAGTAGCAAGTTTTGAGGATCCGGCTTCAGAAGTCCAGAGTGAAAATTTTCCTGAAACACATTACTTTTCATGATACTCTTCAAAATACATAATGAACATCATTAGAGCCACCACTTCTCTCAGGATATTGTAATTCTTTTGCAGCTTTCTCCTCTTCCACAACCTTCTCTAGTGGTTTTTCCTGAGTCATAAACCTCTTAATCAGAGTCTCAGGTAATGGTTTCCCCAAAAAAGACTTCAGAATAGGGATATTCTAAGATGAAACTTCAGTATCCCTCAGAAGGGATTGACAAATTTCAGCCTTTGTCATCTTCTTCTTCAGCTTCTTCTCTTTTTCTTGTTTCTTAAGCTCCTCGATAGCTTTTTCTCTCAAGGCCTTAGCCTCAGTAGGATCCAAACTGAACTGTGGCTCCCCTGCTTTTCTAGTCTTCTAATCCTAGCTCAATTTTCTACGACTTCCTCTATGTAGGATTTTTTCTTCTTGGCTTTTGGAGTTATGAATTGGACTCCCTTAAACTTAGGAATTTTTTCTTCAGTTATTACTTCCTCTTCCTTCAACTTTCTTTTCTTCCCGAATTTCTTTGATGCTATAGATTTTTCAATATTTTTCGAAACAACATCTGCCTCTTCCTCAGGTAGATCATAAAATTCATCTGACTCCTTAGAGAAACCAACTTTCATTCTTCTGAGGGTGTAATAAATGATCAACATTACTTTGTAATTCCTCATCTTGGAACTGAAGGGGATCTTGAAAGATTCTATGCACCGAACTATCCACTTTGAGAGTATGGTCGGAAACATAATAATATGAGCTCTCAAATTCCCATTTATGATATTTTCAATAATAATCAGGATGTGTCTCATGATGTTGATCTTAATTAGGTTTAATAGGATATCCAAAATCTACATATCACTTTTCTTAAGGGTATCCTTATCACCCTTCCTCGGTACGATGAGACCTTGCACCCCTAACTGTAGAATCCGATTTTCTATAGATAGATGGGAAATATTTTATGTCTTTAAATCATTAAGAACATGGAATTACATAGCCTTCATCTTGATGAAACTTCCCTGAACATCCAGTAGCTTTTGAGAGAAAAATTTGGCATCTCCTTCATATGATAGCCACATCAAGTTCGTAGACATGGTGTAAGAGAGTTTGTGTTTCTTTCCATTACTCTTGAAGAAGCATTTTTATCTACCTTATTCTTTAAAGAAGTAAAATGATTCATAATATTCTATGACAAAATCCGGAAGGAGATCATCCTGAGCTGTTGTCTTAGAAATAGCTACACTTTCCCATGCATTGCGCTTTATGTTCTTGGCGATAATTGAGTCATACTTATTGAAGATGTTCGGATGAACTAACCTATCCCTGAATATTTTCCACTCTAGAATCGGATTAATAGTTGACACATCCTGAGAATGAGCTACAACAGACTTTTGGAATGGATCACTTCTGAAGTATTTGGAATGGGCATTTGAAAGGAGGGAAGAACATCGGCACTCGAGAGCTTGGAAAACTATGTGGGACAACCCTTTAGGTGTCCTTTAAATAGGTGTTGGAAGTGAGCTTTCATCTTCTAAATCCAATCTAATGGTTGGGAAACCTTATGATATGATCTAATGGTTGAAATTATAGCCACAAGGAAAAATTTGATCGAATCCGATCTTTTGAGGTTTTAAAACAAAACATTCAGATTTATAGAAACATGAATCTGAGAAATTTTAAAAGAAAAATAACTACCAGCAAGTAAAATTTATTACAAAAATGTAGGAAATAGTCATACCTTTCAGATTGCTATAATGATTATTCAAAATGAGTAATATTCTTCTTGAAGAACATTGGATTCCAAAAAAACTTGAATATGAAAAAAAACAACGCTGTGAATATTTTCAAATCTGAGAGTTTTTATTACGAAAAATTAAGGTCTCAATATTTTATTTATGAAAACATCTAGTCTGAAGATTTTCATTAAGAAAATTTTAGGTCAAAATAATTTCATTATGAAACTTTTAGGTCTGAAGATTTTGATTATGAAAACTATAGGTCCGAAGATTTTTATTATGAAAACATTAGGTCCGAAGATTTTCATAACGAAAACTTAAGGTCTGAAGATTTTCATTAAAAAACATTAGTTACAAAGATTTTTATTATGAAAACATTACGTCCAAATATTTTCATTATGAAAACATATGGTCAAAATATTTTTATTAAGAAAGCTTCAAATACTGACTAAACAATATTTATTAAATCAAATTTGAAAAAAAACTAACTACAAAAATATTAATTATGAAAAATTCGAAAAACCAACTACGAAAATTTTTATTACAAAAAACATGAAAAGATAACTACGAAAATTTTCATTCCAAAAAATATGATGAAAACCAACAACAAAAATTTTCATTATAAAAAATTTGAAGAACATTCAATTACAAATGTACTCCCCCTGTGAAAAGGAGTTTATTACTATAAAGAAATTGATTTCAATAGGAAGGTAATTAAAGAGGATTACATTACAATTATCACACCTAACATTTGTTTAATTTATTCAAATCTATCGGAAGGTAATTATTTTTTGAAAATATTGTCAAGTTAATCTTCTATTCCGATAAACTGAAAAATGATATCTAATCTTTGTGTGTGATCCCTAAAAAAGTGTTGTCTAATATCTATGTGCTTTGTACGAGGGTGATGTGGATGATTTTTACTAAGGTAAATGGAACTTTTATTATCACTAAAATTTGTTTTTTGGTAAAACACATACCATATTTTGTGAGTGGGTGTTGCATCCACAACACTAGAGCACAACAACTTCTAGATACTACACATTCAGCTTCATCAGTGGGAAGTGCTACTGAGTGTTTCTTCTTACAAGACCAAAAAACATATAGATCTCCCAGGAAATGATAGGTTCTGGATGTAATATTTCTATCCATTCTTTATCTACTAATGTTATCATCTTAAAATCATTCTAAAAAACTCATTTCCAGAAGTATAGAATAGTCCAAAATCCATTGTTCAATTTATATAGTGAAAAATTCTTTTCACTGACTTCAAGTGAGATTCCATAATATTGGATTGATATCTTTCACATAAGAATACAAAAAACAATATGTCTGGATGACTCACTATCAAGTAAAGTAAACTTCTTATCATACCTCTAAAAGTAGTTTGATCTACTGGGTTCCCAACTTCATCAAGATCAAGTATATTTGATGTACTGATTGGTGTACTTATAATTTTAGTGTTGATATATCCATACTTTTTAAAAAGATCATTAATATACTCATGTTGTTATATATATATATTACTTCTAGTTATTGAGAAATTTGAAATCCAAGGCAAATTTTTAACTCACCCATCATACTCATTTCAAAATAAGATTTCATTAGATCTGCAAAGGAATTGGTTAATGATTGCTAAGTCGAACCAAATATAATGTCATCAACATAAATTTGAATAATCAAAACATTTTTTATATCTTTAATTATAAAAATGGTTGGATCTGAATTTCACATAACATAGTTATTTTGAAGAAAAAATCATATAAATCTATCGTACAAAGCTCAAGGGGCTTTTTTATGTCCATACTAAGCTTTGGTAAGTCAAAAAACATGATCAGGATGTTTTGTATCTTCAAAGCCAAGATTTTGTTCAACAAAAACATCCTCTTGAAAATAACCATTAAGTAAAGCACATTTCACATCCATTGAAAATGTTTTAAATTGAAAAATGATACAATGTCAAGTAAAATATGAATAGATTCAAGTCTACCTACTGGAGAATAGGTTTCATCATCATCTATTACTTCTTGTTGATTATAGCCTTTATCAACTAATGTAGCTTTATTTCTAACAATGACTCTGTTTTCATCAAACTTATTTCTAAAGACCCATTTTACTCTAATAACAGAGTTTTTATAGATCTCTCAACCAAGGTCCAGAATTTATTCCTTTCGAATTCATTTAGTTCATATTGATTTTATTTTATCAAATCATTACCACATAAAGCTGAAATCAATGCTTTTTTGTTCTAATTGGGAAAGAAATGCTAGTGTTCTACTTTATTTCTTAAGGAACTTCTAGTCCTTACAGGTTGATTCACATCACCAATAATACTATCACTAGGATGATTCTATAGAAATGACTGATTTGGGTTTTGTAAAACATGTTCATCAACATAGGGTAGGAAATCTTCTAGGGTAAATGTTTCAGTAGTATCTTTTTGAAAATTTTCCTTATCAGAAAGATATTCTGTCATAGGTTGATAATAAGTTTTTGAAAACACATCCAAAGATGTAGGTTGGGGTTGTTTAAGAACAAAATGATCAGTTTCATCAAATTTACATTGTACTGTTTCTTCAACAGTACAATTGTTTTTGTTTAAAATACTATATGTCTTATAAGTTGTGGTGTAGCCTAAGAAAATTCCTTCATCATATTTAGGTTTGAATTTATGAAGATTATCTTTAGTATTCATAATGAATATCATGAAACCAAAAACATTAAAGTAGTAAAGTCTAGGTTTTCTATCATTCCATAACTCATAAGGAGTTTTATTAAGAAAAGGTCTAATAAATACACGATTTATAGTATAGCAATCTGTACTTACAGCTTCATACAAAAAAATTTTGGCTACAAAATACTCACTCAACAAGGTTCTAGTTATCTCTAGAAGTTTCTATTTCTTCTTTTAAGAACACAATTTTTTTAGGTGTTCTATGTGCTGAGAAGTTTTGAGTAATACATTTTCTACTACAAAAAGTTTCAAAATAAGAATTTTGAAATTCTCCTCCATAATCACTATGAATAGTTATCAATGGAATATTTTTCTCATTTTTAATATGGGCTCTAAATCATTTCAAATAAGATAAAACTTCAGACTTCTTTGCTTAAAAATAGACCCACATAAATCTAGTGTAATCATCAACCAAGACAAATACATAATAGTTTCCCCCAATGCTTCCAGTTTGTGTAGGAACAAAAAGATCCATATGAACTAACTGTAATGCATCAGTAGTTAAGACTTCACTGACTGATTTAAAACTTGATTTATGTTTCTTTCGATATTGACAAGGGTCACAAACTTTTGAAAAATCAAATCTAAGCTCTAGTAGGTCCATAACTAGTCTTTTATCTGAATGTTTCCATAAGATCCAAAGGTTATAGTGTCCTTACCATCTTTAGAGAGTTTTTTTAAAAGATCATCTTTATCTCTAAGATCTATAGAAGGATCTAAAATCCCTTTTGTAAGAATTTATTCCCTAGTATTCACCTTGTCTAATTTCTGAGAAATATTACAATTTATTGCTTCAATTAACTTGGAAAATCTAGATACTTCTTCAAATGAAGTTATTTCTTAATTTTTTTCGGATGAAGTATGTTCATTATAAGTATTATTTTTGGAATAGTAATTTTTATCAAGAGATAAATTTGATAAAGCCTCCACTGAGCGTACCTTGTCCATAAGACATGTATTAGAGAAAGAAGTAGTAGCAATGAATCCCATATTCTTCTGTGCTAATGAATCATATTCATAAAATTCACATTCTGAAGAGTCTCCACAGCTAGAACTTCGAGTATCATTAGCTTTATTACATTTCTTGTGATTTGAAAGATATAATTTCTTCTTGTTCTTTTCTGAAATCTTTTCCTTCTTTTCCTTCTTTTTCAATAGTAGACAATCAGGTCTGATGTGCCCTATTCTTCTACATTCATAACATGTAACTTCTCCATCTTTCTTATCTCTGTAGTATTTATTCTTGTACATATTCTGATGGTTCTTTTTATACACAATCATGTTCATTCTCTGAGAAATATTATCTAATTCTTTCTCAGATTTTTTTGTCTCACTAGATTTTGACTGAATAATGACTTTCTTTGACTTTGATCTAGTTACTCTTTTTGGGGTCTTGGATTTCATATGACTAGAAGTGGTTGTAAAAGAAACACCTCCATTCACATTCTTCATCTTATCATTTTCAGTATCCCTCTTCAATCTAGTCTCATGTAGATGAAGAGTTCAAAAACTCATCTAAGGAAATCTAAGTGACTTTCTTATTCTCATCAATAGCTGTGCTCTGGGACTTTCATTCATTCGGAATGATATCTATGATATTTTATATAATAACTTCATCATCCAAAACTTTTTCTCCCATAGATTGTATGCTATTCATGATAGTCATAAATCTTTTTGTACTTTTCTTATAGGTTCTCTATAAGGAAAATTAAATCCATGGTATTATACTCTCAACATAGCTATTCTGGTCTCTATGACTTTAGATGTACCAAAATATGTGACTTCAAGTTTCTTCTAGATACTGCTTTCAGCTTTACACGATGATATTTGAATATAAATGTTCCTAATCATGAAGCATAACAATGTATTTCTGACTCTGAAGATTGATTGATATTCTGATTTCTTTTCATTCATAAAGGTTCTCAATTCCTCATCCTGAATTTTATAATCTCCATTCAGCATTAATAGTTATCAACTCTAGTATTGATACTGAAAGTCTTCGTACTATCTCTCCAGTACTTATAATCACTTCCATAAAAAACATTATGTCTGGTAGGATTTAGGTTATCAATAGAACCAACATTTATTCCTGTTATTCTATAGAATGTTTTTGGCACACAAACATGTTAGTAGAATGAGCTTGTAAACAAGGGAAAATATCCAAAGAGAGAAACTAGATATTTTATCTCTAAGATAAAATGAACTTGAACTATATGATTCCAAATATTTGAATCTGAAAAATATGATTCAAAAAAATGAATCCGGAAAATCCAATTCTGAGAATTCTCTTCTGAATTTAATCATGAGATTAATTCATTGATAAACCCCTATGATACCAATTGTGAGATTAGTATAGGGTTTGAGGCTTTTGACCTCTGATACCATTTTTTAGAATGGTATGTCATAGTATGATATACTCTATAATACCAAATGTAGGATTGAATTTGTAATTAGATTGTCAAATACAAGAGTGGGGGTGAATTGTATACATTAAAAATTCCTAAGGAAATTTTTCGTAATCAATAAAATTTACAACTCCTCTAAGATCTATTATCTTGCATGATTCCAGAAAATGGATTCTGAAAATGAAACTTACCAAAAGTTTATACCAACTAAGATTCTACCTTAAAGCATAACAATTGTAACTAAATCAAAGTTCAAATATAAGGAAGTATAAGAACGTTATACATTCATCAACAATACAAATACACAGTAGAAAACAAAGAAGTAACACTACAAGTAACCAGTAATAACTCTTTTATCCCAAAAAAGAGGGTATCCAACAACCCTAGAAAAAAGGTCCCTTGATTTATACTTTCAAGAATGTATGTATTACCCAAACCCAGGTAAGACCTCAATCCAAGGATCATTATTTTTCTTGATATCCCTACATGCCCTTGATTTTTAAGGAAATCGACACCTCTGACATTACAACTTGAAGCCTCTTATTTCATGGGAATTGATCCTCTACACTAAGAAAATCTTCACGAAGAATATTTTGAACAAGAAGTTCAAATCTTTATGTATGAAGCCGGAGAATTTATAAGACCCTCTCTCTCTAGAAATCACTTCACTAGAACTTTGTCAAAAAGTCTCCAAAAGTAATGTTTTGAGCATGTTCAAATGAGCTCTTATTTAGAGTCACATCTCCAACGGTTGACTCCTTCCTCCAACAATCATATTTATCCTGGAATTTTAGAGGGACCTGTACATATGTCACTCAAACAACGGTTAGTTGATAACTAAACCACGACATAATTTTATAACTAAACAGGTTTAAGTATAACTAAAATCCAACATTCAGAATATAAGGAAATTAGAGTTCTGAGTCTACAATACAAGGATATATTAATTATATTTTGTAGGAATTTGGAACCTGACTTCTATCGAATTATGGAGTATAAAGAACAAGGAAATTCAGATTCTGGATTCATACGAATTCGGTCCCTGAACTTGCAATGTTCAGTGTCAGAGTTCATGAGAATTCAAAGTCAGAACAAAAAGGAGTTCGATGTATGGTTTTAGAGAACTCGGAGTTTGAAGATAGTGAAGTTTGTAACTAGAATTTGTAATCAGAATTCGAAGTCGAACTTTACATAAGTTCGTAATCAGAGTTCAGAGACGAACTTCATGAATTTTTGTATCTGGAATTCGGGCTTGAACTTCATAACGTTCATATCCAGAATTTGGAGATGAACTTCATGAGAGTTCCTATCCAGAATTCGGAGTTGGAAATCATGAGAGTTTGTAACCAAAATGTGGAGTTGAACATCATGAGAGTTCGTAACCATAACTCGGAGTTGAACTTCATGGGAGTTCGTAACCGGAATTCGGAGTTGAACTTCATGAGAGTTCGTAACCAGAACTGGGAGTTGAACTTCATGAGATTTTGTAACCGGAATTCAGAGTTTAACATCATTAATGTTCGCAACTAGAACTCGGAGTTGAACTTCATGAGAGTTCGTAACTAGAATTCGGATTTGAACTTCATGAGAGTTTGTAACCAGAATTCGGAGTCTTAAACAAAATGCTTCATATATAAGTATTATATGATTCCGAGGGTTTGGTCTAAATCTGAATTTTACACTTAGAAATATTTTCATATGGGCAAAGAGAACATGGTAAGGATAAATTTCCTTGGGGATGGAAATTTTCCTTATAATGGTAAAATATAGGGTAAAATGAAATTTGCCTTAAGATAAGGTGTTTGTGATTTTCAAAACAAGAGGAATGGTAAAGTCATAAGGAAACCTTAATGACTCAACAATTTCTCCCTTACATGAAGGAATGGAAAATTCATATGGAAAACCTTATTGAATCAACAATTTTAGTCCATGTATTTCCTTTTAAATAATTTTTTTAATTATATAATATTCTTGTAATTTTTGTTCAAGAAACGTTTCTATCCATTTTATAGTGGGGGAGTATTGTTAAACAAATAAAAATTTACCCACATTCATGACTGTAATTCCTTTTAATATTATATTACAAGATAAAAAGTTTATATATTTTAAAAATGATTTTTTCTAAATATTTTTTACATTCATTGTTTTCATTGTTATGTTTAATGGAAAAGGATTTATATTTTTTCAACATTCTATTATAAGTTTTCATGGAAAAAGGATTTAAAATATTTTTTTTTATTTTTTTATATGAATTCAATTTGTTTTGAAATATATATTTTTCAAATGGATTCCAATCGATTATTATATTTTTTCAAAATATTTTTTAAGACAGTGGTTTTCAAAAGTGTTCATGATTTTAAAATTATCATTCAAAAAAGAAAGGATAATTTCTTCATGAAACGTTTTCAAGGACATTTCCAAAGAAAATCCCATATAAGAAGATATATATTGATGTTAATTAGTAATTTACAATAAATTATACAAAGGATGCATCATTATTATTTCTTGAATTGTTAATGTTGGGGTGGAATGATGATAATGACACATGTTACTCTTCCACCTGGAATATTATTTTGGAACCTACATCATTTCATTCGTTTTTGAATTAGTGAATTTATTAGTAGACCTATCTATTTTACATATGATAGGATATTATGGAATGTATATTTTACCTATTTCTTTTTGTGGATTATCCTTTTATATTTATAAAACATATCTATTTTCATGGATGTGATATGATGAATGTTTTGATATCATGAGGCATAATGTTGTATGATATTATTATATGATGGGTGGGACCTATATATATATATAATTATATTGGTAATGAAAAGTTTAATATGAGATCAAAGGGTACATGGGATGTAGATCAAGAGCAAAAAATAAGACGCTTCTTGGTTTGTATCCTAAGCATAAATGTGAAAGGGTTCAGAAGTTGTAGACAATTCCTAAAAACTAAGAAGGTACATATTTTTTATCCCTAGACTAAATGTAAGAGGGTTCATAGGTTATATCCCAATTTCAAAAACGAGAATCTATATGGGTTGTATCCCAAGGCTAAAAGTATAGAGTGTACATTGTTTGTTATCCCAAGACAGAAGCAGCTACATGGGTGGTACCCCAAGCCTAAAATTGTGTGAAGGTCATAGTAGGTAGACAACATATATGATATTCTATTAGTATGTGTATTCCACAAATCCCATGTCTTATTCCTATGTTATGATTTCGTGCCTTCTATTATTTATTCCCTTATTGTTCAAGTATTATTAATTTCCCTAATTTATGCCATTATTCGTGTCAATTATATTTCATAAATAGGGTATGATCTTCTAATATTATGTTAAAATTATCACACACGTATTTTCATGTCTATGCATACATGTATCCCTCATACACCCATACTGATCATCTAAGATATCACCTTTTTATTTATCCTTCCCTTGGTTATGAGTATTTTTATTATGTATTATAGGACTACGAAGGGTTATGGTAATGAAGAAACTTGTAGGGGATAATGGAGATCCCTTATGTTCTAGTATTTATTCTAGGTTTCCAAAGGAACTAAAAAAATATGGTATTTGGGTAACTCTTTGTATAATGTTTTACATATTTTGAAAATGTGATGAAATTACTATGTTTGTTATGAAAAGTTCATTATTGTTTTTATCATTGTATAGATCTGGTCACCCTTTAGAAACTAGGATGGGAAATTATTATACAGATCCGTAGATATATTTCTAGGGATATGTATAGGGATGTCTCTAAGGATATGTATACATAATGGAATTTTATTAAAGAAGAAAAACAGTACCGGAAAAAAGACAAACAAGAAACACCAATCAACCATAATGTATGGTTAAGGTGAAAAAAACAAAGCAAACAAGAAACACCAATTAAAATAGGGTGGGATCTGGATTGTATATAGAATAAACTGCATAAGGAAGCCCTTAAAAGAAGGCTACGACACCCTCTGGAAAACTAGGGCTCTTCCTTGGCAAAAAACTCCAAAACACAAACAACGAAGACACCTACGAGCCCCCAACAATGGAAGAAAAAGACATCTTCGGATCATGCACTGCTCCCACGAGGAAATCACCTCCAAAAGAGAAAAATCAACACCAGGTAAAAATCCCTACTGATGAGCCATTTGCCCAATATACTGGACTCTAGGATGTGTACCTTTGTTTTCCAAGATATATATTTCAAACCCTTAAGAAGAGTGTGAAGGACAAGCTTGACTCCTTGGCCACTAAGCTCTAACACTCCATGAAAGAAACCTCGAAAAAGATCTTCATCCTGAAAATTGGGTGAAAAAATAAAAGGTCTGCAACTTCTAACCTGTAGAAAAAATAGAATCAAACCTCTGCAAAGAAGAAAAAAGAATTAAACTAAGAAAACAGACCCCAAATAAAAAAATTAGAACACAAGGATGAAAAAATCCTTACAAAACATCCACAAACAGAGATAAGAGACAGCTTACAAAAGTCTAAAAATTGGAGACTTGTCACAGTTTTTTTAAGAAAAGGGAAGAGATCATCAGAAACATGGACATTCAAAAAAAAATCAACTCCATTAACACCATTATTTTTCAAGCCATCAGCAATAGAATTGGCTTCCCTATAAATGTTAGTGATAATTAGATTCAAGGAAAATAAAGTCTCTAAAAATTAATCCAATGATTAGTTAGATTCAAGGAAAAGTGAGAAAGAGCCATCCTTATGACAAAAACAACAAAAGAAGAATCAATCTCAATCCATTAATTATCCTAACCACGCTTCACATCTTGATCCACAACAATGATAATGCCATGCATTTCAGCCTCAAGTGACGATGCAAAGCCACAAGGACCATGAGAACAAACAAGGACATGGCCTTTATGATTTCTGAAAATAGCACCATGACCAGAAAGCCCCAGATTACCCCTAAAAGCACCATCCCAATTAACTTTTAAACAACCAAAAAGTGGTTCCTTATAGAGAACTTATAAAGTACCACGTAGAGGATTGAAATTTCCCTTAACACCTATACAGTTTAGAATAGAAAAATCATGAACTGAGTTGAAGCAAAAATGAATCCTTGGAATATCAACATTATGCATAGCAGCAAGAATAACTAATAAAACCCCACTTACCGAGAAGTTAAATCTATTGTGAATCACCTTATTTTGAGAAAACCAGGTAAAATGAAGGCATTCAGTAGAAGCGACTCTAAAAAGATCCATCAAATGAGGAGAAAGAGAAATAGAATGCCAGCCTTGATGGAAATGATGAAACAAAGACATATTAGGCATAGGGAATTCAAAAATATCAAAAACAACCTTCCATATTGAAGAGGCATTAACACAACTAAGAAACAGATTTTCAAAATCTTCCCTATGTTGATGAGAAAACACACATGAAGAACAGAAGGAGATACCACAATTTTTAATAAAACAATTAGTAGGAAGCTTCCCATGAGCCAGTCTTTAAGAAAAAGTTTTCCGAGAAGGCCTAATAAAGTTCATATGATGATCCCTCATCTATTTAAAACCTATATTGCAAGATTGAGAATGACTATAAATTTTTTTAGAAGCCAGCAGGCCATTAATAGCATGTTTTCAAGCCCCAAAATCCTCTCTGTTAGAGAAACAATAACTATTGATAATAGTAACAATATAATTTGGGAGACCCCCCATTTTATCAAGCTGATATTTAATCGTAGCATCCATATCAACAAAAAAATCATCATTAATCAAGGAATCAGCTGGGGGAAAGCCAGTCTAATTGGATTTCCTAAAGGATAAAGATGAGATTCTTAAAACAATCCATATAGCATGAGAGTTAATGGAATATTAATTGATTTAAAAGTAGGCCAAAAAGAAGAATCCAGATGATTAAAAACTCCATTAATGAGCCTGTCCGTTAATTTATTACGGAGAATGTCCAGAGACTCAGAATTACTATTGACAAGCCTCCTAATGAATGAAGCCTATAAACAATCATTAAACACCTGAAGATTTTTTATACCAAGACCCCCAACATCATATGGTTTATAAAAATTATTCCAAGAGACCGTAGCTAATTTCCTCTCAACAATATTACCACTCCAAAAAAAATGTTTAATAAAAACATTAATGCCCTTGATGAGAGAGATCGACCACCCATAGAGCATGAAAGAATAAAAAATCTTAGAAATGATCACAGTCCTAACCAAGAGAACCCGACCCACCCAGGAAAGGGACATACCCTTCCATGTAGCAAGATGTCCAATTTTCCAAATAATATTAGAAAAATAAAATGCTTTACTCCTCCACCAAAACAAAGGAACAACCAAATATTTAAAGGGGAAAACACCATCATGAATACCCAAATCCATAATAATGCCCGTCTTCCTAGAAATAGGAAAATTCCTACCAAAATAAACAAAGGAATTATTCCAACTAATCTCTTTCCCAAATACTTTTTTATAATGATAAAGGGAACGCTTAATATTTTTAATATTTCTCTTATCCCATTTAGTGAAAATAATAATATCATCAGCATACAATAAGTGAGTGGGAGAAACAAAACCTCTACTAGCACTAATAGACTTCATTTTTCCATTGAAAACCATAATAGAATTTAATATACTAAGATAATCCTATGCAATGGAAAAAAATAATGTCTGAAAGTGGTTCACCTCGTCTAACACCTTTATAAAAATCAAAGAAGCCCTCAGGGGAACCATTAACAAGGATAGATTTACGAGCTAACTCAAAAATTATTTTTACCCAATTAATGAAAACTTCACCAAAACCAAAAAAACGCAGAACCTTATAAATGAAATCCCAAATTATAGTATCAAAGGCATTCTTAACGTCCAGCTTGAGAGCAATATTACCATCCCTTGTGGATTTTGAAATATGGTTAACACATTCCGAGGCAGTAATAAGACATTATTGAATAGAAGTACCCTTAATAAAGCCAAACTGATTAAGAGAAACAATCTTACTAGAAATAGAGGACAACATAATAGCAATGATTTTGCAAATAATTTTAAAAATTGTATTGATCATGGAAACTGGTCTAAACAAATGAATAATATTTTCATTCTTCATCGTTGGAATGAGGGAAAGGAACTGATCATTCAAGCCCTGAGTAAGTGAACCACCTTCATAAAAACGAGGAACCAACCTACAAACATCATCATGAATGACCTCCCAATATGTTTGAAAGAAAAAATTCCCAAAACTATCTGGACCGGGGGAGCTGTCAGAATTTAAAATAAAGGACACTTCCTTGATTTCAATGTCCAAAAAATAGATGTAAGTTTGGAATTATCCTCTTGATTAAAAATAGTCGGAATAATACACTCCATTGGATCAGCAAGAGGGACATGACCAGTAAGGATATCCTTAAAATAAGTAACAACATGCTCAGAAATATCCTTTCTGTTGCCAAAGACATTATTTCCATTTCTAACCAAATAGAGAGGCCTTGATACATACCTAATTATCTGTAAAGAATTGATTTTTTTTTTGAATTTCTATCCCAATCCCTCAACCAATTAACCTTAAAATTGTCTCTTTGAAAAGGATCTATGAGATTCAACAGATTATTAGTCTTGGAAACTAGCTGAGTCTCACCCAAAACATCATTAGAGAAGTCATTTGAAGAATTTTCTCTTGAATTTGTTGAAGAGATTCCTCAAGAGATGAAATTTCAAAATCAAAGGAACTAAAACAAAATTTACTCAAAAATTTCGAATTTATTTTTAGGAGTTTGAGCTTGATGACACAAGAAAAATCATTGATCATATCATTCCAAGAAATCCATATTTTTTCGACAATAGATTTACATTCAGGATGATTAACCCAAGATTTGTTAAATCTAAAAGGCAAAGGAGGTTTGGGATCCTTACTCAAAAGATCCACCAAAATAGGATGATGATCAATGTTGATTATTTAAAGATTCATACAAGAAATATATCCCCATAAATCAAGACAATCCTCATTGATGAAAGCCCTGTAAATTATACTAGCAACAAATATATAAAAAACTTTCTTGTACCATGTACACTTTGCCCCAACAAGATTAACTTCAATCAACCCATTATTATCAATATAAGCTTTGAAATCTCTTGAATAAATGACATTAGTCATGGCCCCAATCATCTCAATAGAATTCATTATGGGTTTAAAATTGCGAAGGACAGACCACAGACTAGATATTGAAGAGTTGAGAGAACTAATATCCATCCATAAATTCCTACGACCTTGATTACAGTTATGGGAATAAATAAAAGAGCAGAAATGTTGGAGCCCTTGATGATTGAAGGAGCATGTGACATGCTGATCAGTATTAACTGTTAAGGAAATATGAGATAAAGAAAATGAGAAGAAACCCATAATCGTTTAATATCCGATGAGGATCTATTCGATTCTACAAAATGAAAACTAATGTTTTTCAAAATTGGAAATATTTGGAGAAAAAATTATTTTGGGTTCGAAAAAACCAATAAGAAGGGGCTTATGTTTTTGAATGAAGAGCCAAAGGGACCTCATGGAATCATGATTGGCCAGTCCCTGACAATTCCAGAATAGAAGCTTCATTTAAATCTATGATCGAAATGATTTCCCCCTTTTTGACCCCCACATTTACCTATTTTCTTGACTTAGTAGGCCTTTCTTCTTCTTTATTAGGACTAGAGAACCCTTGTATAAGATCAATTATATCCCAATTTAGGGTGGTTCCTTTTCCATTTTTAACACCAATAATGATGATATCAACTGGACCCCTAGATGAATTAGGAACACCCATATCCTGCACTGCCACATCACCAACAGGAACCTTGATTTCCTCAACCAGTGCAGCAGTACCACCAAAAGAAAAAGGGACCCCAATCACACCCTTTCGAAGATGCAGAATCTGGCTTGGAAGAAGTAGGTTACACTACCTCTATAGCAGAATCTGCAATAGGATAAGCATGATCTCCAGCCACCTGAACTGGGGAAGTGATGGGTGTAATAACAGGATCAATAAATACCTTTGAAATCCCAGAATTCACACTATCCTAAAAAGAAACCACAAGCACAGAAATATTATCCTCCAAATACTACCTCAATAAAAAATCATCAATCTCTTTTTTAGAAAAAATTACCAGGTCATAAATCTCAGAAGATATATTCTGATCCAAAATGCGATCCTCTATGCACATGTATCCACCATAATTATCTATTTCCGGACTATTTTTAGGAAGAGGACTAGGCAGATCAGGAATCCTACTTTGTTCAACATCATCCGAGATATCTGCCCACGATTTATTAGATGCAACTATAACTCTAGAAGGATCAGGTATATCCTTTCCATTTCCACAAAGACCTTCTTTTTCTTATTTCAATTAACCTCCTTCCAATAATTCTATTTGGGAACCTCAATAACTAATTTTTGAAGCATTGTACAGTTCACTACAAAATGGCCAAAAATCTGGAAAACCTTACTAAAATAAGGAACACGTTCATATTCTACATTATCATCAATCTTTTTACCATTATAAATCAAAGTGACATTATCCGGTCATTTATTTTCTTGGTTAACATCAACCAGAATTCTATCAAAATAACAAATATCCCCCTACAATGTTTTTTGATCCATTCTAATAGGAGTGGAAACACATGAGGCAAGGTCATTAAGGATATTAGGATTCTAATACATCCAATTCAACCCATTATGTCTGATCTAGATTTGATAATTGGTTTACATAAGGTTAAAGGGGTTAAAATTAACATCCCATTCGGATAATCTCAAAGAACCAGGTTTGTGATGCAGGTTTCCCAAATCCCATGCTCAATTAAAATCATCCCCTTATTGAAAAATGAGATAAAAAAACCCATCCTAATAGGAATAAATTTCTAGTTACTAATACACCATCAATCAAATAATATATTTTTAAGATCAATGTAAAACTAGGGTTTATCACCCTTGGAATAAATAACGCAACCATGAATTAAAAACATACAAAGATCAATAGGTTGTTTCAATGCCTCCAGATCAACAACTATAGAAAAACATCATTATCAATTTTGGTTAGGTTAGATGAAGGAGAGGTACCAATTTTTCTCAGATCAAAAGAACTGGAAAGTACATCAGCAAAAGAAAAACCTTTCTTTCTCATCATAGAGAAATCTACAGGATTTGATGAAGAACCAAGACCCTTAGCTGAGATTCGATCATCCTTGAAAGAAAAATCCCAATAAGGATTGAACGAACTCATGGTGGGAATCATGTATGACTCTAGGAGTGTGAAAAAACACCATTTCTAGGTCGAAGAGAAATTTTCATCGCTCTCGCTGCTCTCGCCATCAGATAAAAAATATAATTAAGGATATGTATAAGGATAATTTAACAATTATAAAAATCAATAGAAATATTGGTAACAAATAGAGTGGGTGGTTACATATCTATACATTCATGTTTGGATACTACAAGAGGGTGTCCCTATAGCACAATTATACCCAGGAGTGAAACTCTGATGAGCAATTTCAATTCCAACTTAGTAAAACCTATTACACAACAACAGGACATCCTACTCACCTAGTATGACACTACCATGGGGCCTTATATAGAAACTCAAATAATCCTCTTGTTCCATCATGATGGATTTAAAATTAATTTTCCTATGAATAACCTAGGATAATATTTGGTTGATGTAGATTACAGAAGTTTTTCATGATTTAGAAATCCTATTTATAACTATTCATGATTATATAGTTTTCAACAATGATATGTGTTTCCCCGAATATGATTTCTAGTTATAGGAAATAGAGAATACTTGATGGAATGTGGTTTTAATATAATGTATTATATGATTATGGTATGTGTGTTTTAAAAATTGATTTCCCATGTGGAAATATCATAAAGGGAATCAGTTTGGTGGTATGAGTATTGGTTATAAAAAAAATAAAATATAGACCATAAAAAAAGTGTATATTATGTTATTTTCTTTCAGTATATATAACATTAATATTATAATTTCATGACTAGTCCCTTGAGGCCCATGTCGTGACAACCCCAAGACTGCCTTCCATAGGCCAGGGGTAGGTGACTAGCACCAGAAAGGCATATACCTTAAAGGGAAGTCATTATATTTTAACCGTCAAACACACATACTATGTAGAAAAAAAATGTAGAACAATTGATAGTAAAAGTGTGAAATGAATTTCCAAAGGGTATGTATAGAAATGCAACTAAAAATAATGTACAACAAAAAAGGGGAAATCGTGCTCTAAAGGCCATCCACCAAGTGTCCTTCCTATAAGGTAGGTTCATCTCATCATCATTCTTCACATCCGCTCACCATGTTTTCCAACCACCTCCAAGAATCATTTAGTCTTGGATACCTATGTCCCATTCATGCTATCTGTTATCTACATAAGACACAACAAGGTGCGGGCGAAGCCCATGCATGGGTGAGTATAACAATACCCTGGAGGTAGCCCAAGTACCTTGAAGAACTCCAAGAATTACATGATGGAAAAACCAAAAATCACGATCTTAATCACAAACTATTATGTAAAAAATATCTCAGTCTAAGTATAAAACTTATAGAACAAGAATAAATATTATTATTCATGACCTATATTATTTTATACTATTGAGAGGTTCTACTACTGATCCACGAATGGTCGTCACACTCTTGATACCCCTCCATTCACTCTACTACCAATCCCTAGAGGGTCGCACTGATGTTGATCCATAAAGGGACACTATCATGCTGATCCATAAAGGTTTGATCTATTGTTGATCTATGGAGGGTTGTACTGCTGCCGATCTATAGAGGGTCGCTCTCATGCTGATCAATGGAGGGTCACTCTTCACTTGACATCTAGAAACAAGATTCTCGCACTTGGTGTGCTTGAGTTCCTATGATTCTAGATAACCCATCCCACAAGTGGTCCATTTGGGATAGACTAGATAAAATGCATCTGCTACTTCCACCAGGAGGTTAAAGTGGGGTTCCACCCCTCCTCCCGAAAGGGCCGGCACGAACCGGCCATTGTGCCCGCCGAGCAGCCTGAGCGGCGCATCAGCGCTGCGCCTCGCGTCTGCCACAACCATCCACCCATGGCTCTGGCCACCGTTGTGCCTTCGGGTGTTGCTTCTCCATGTGGTTAGCACAGTCGTTTGCTGGTGCCACCGCACCGGTAGTGTCATGCCAATGAAACCATCCACAAGCCATAGAAGATGCTTGGGTGGTTTCTTTTCCTTCATGTCTTCACCTATGTGCCTTCCAAGATGCCTCCTTCACTATGAATCCAATAGAATCGCCTTTCACCCACGTTTCTTGGTTTCCCAAGCTGAACGCACAAAATTCAAGGGTTCCAGATGGTTTGGTCCTTGTTCAGATTGGATCGCACCCTCCACGTTTTCTTTTAATCACAAGAGTGGAATAATAATCAATATAAGACTAATAAAAACATCAATGTGTACCCCCACAACAACTTCCTGCAATAATGAATGAATTGAGGATCACCCTGTTGCTGGGTTGATCATTATTCTTCATATTATTCAAGAATAGGGAAAGGGAGACATAAACAACATAAAACAATTAAACCACCTACCTAGATTTGATGGAATCCATTGCAGTTGAATGAAGGGATCCACATTCGAAGACATTCATCGATGTCATGTTCCATTTCTCTAATAGTCATCGAATGATAAACATTCTTCACTAGAGAGTGAGGTTTTCTGCATTTCATTAGATATTTATCTTGGGGTTTCTGAATTCACTTACCAATTGTTTGATTAATAAATGAAATAATCGCCACATTGTGTTTGTTTTTATAGTTCATTAATGAGTCATAATTAATGAACATATTAAACACATGGGAATATCAGTTACAAAATAAATTTAATATTTCATTTGTTGTGCTTAAAATAATGAATGTCGTTACACTGTTGTCCAACCGACTATCTCTCAGATGTGTAAGAAAAGAATAAATTATCTTATTTTAATTTTTTTCTGAAAGTCCAAAAATTATCTTTATCATCTGACACATTCCGTTTGATGTAATGGTTTTCCTAAGAGAACATCAACACTGTGAATTCAATAGTGACGTTGGATTTTCAGTACGATAACCATTTCAATAGGTATAAAAACCTTCTCACACCTTTACAAAACGTATCTTAAAAAATGTTCCAAATTTGGTTTCGGGTTCTCTGGGCCTTGGAATCTCATGTAGTTAATTTTGGAAGTCTTTTAAAAATTCCATATAAAAAAATATATACAGATTTTCTGGGTATTTATATTCCCCCCATAGGTATTTACGTCTTCATAAGCCACAAAAAAACATAAGGAATCAAATGGGGGAACTATGTGTGAATCTGAGCCTCCCACTCCCATGTTCTCTCCAAGAGGATCCTGTGCTGCCACAAAACTCACATGAGAGGAATTGAACACCCCCATAGGATGCACTCCTATCGATCCCCTATCTCCACTCGAACATCTGTGAATGTTTCCCCATCATCAATGTATAGCTCTCCCTAGTCGATGATGTGCATTGGGACATGCACATATCTCTTCCACTAAGACCCATGGAATTTATTATGCACTTGGTGCATTTGTGGGGGAGCATCTAGGTGGTAATCCACCTCTCCTACTATACTTAGAATCTAGAATGGTACGATGAACCTTTGATATATCTTGACATGCTAGCCCAATCACTGCAATCCTCGTCGGGGTGTGACACATAGGAAGACATGACCTCCCTCATCGAACTCCAAGGGTATCCCTCTCCAACTAGAATAATACATATTCCTACTCTATATTGTATTCATCCTCTCCTGGATGATCTACATTTTATCAGTAGTAGGTGACACAAACATTGTACCCATGAGTGCCGACTCTTTTGGGTCTGTCCAGCATAGTGTTGATTTTCATGGTCTCTCTTACAAGGCCTGAAATGGAATCATGGCGATGGTGGAGTGATGACTATTTTTGTTTGTCAGATCCACCAGTGGCATGTGGTCCTCCCAACTATGGCCAAAATCAAGGACGGAATCACGAAACATGTCCTCATGTGTATGTATGTCACACTCTATATGACCATGTTTCTGAGGGTGAAAGGAAGAGCTCAATCATTGTAGAGTCTTGAACGCCTCATGTAAAACCTTATACAACTGAGATATTAAATGAGTGTAGTGATTTTAAATGATCGTTGATGGTTCCCATTGAATTCGTAATATCTCCAATACATAGAGTTGTTCCAATCCTTTTATTGAACCATGCTCTCAAATGGGTAGAAAATGGGCTGACATGGTGTTTCAATCAATAATGACCCAGATATATTCATGTCCCATGGATGTATGTGGTAACCCCATCACAATGTCCATCCAGATACCACCCCATTTCCACTCTGGTACCTTGATTGGATGAACTATGCATTCTTGAACCTGGTCCTCGGCCTTCAGTTTCTGTGAAGTGAGGCATTGTGAAATAAACTCTACCAATGCTTTCTTCATCCCAAGCCACCAGTACTGTTGTTGATGGTCCTGGTATATCCTCTAAATTTCACGTTCTACCACCAAAGGGGGTGTATGGAACACCCTTAACACCTCTTCCAATACGTTACTAGTACCATGGTGAATCCTCTGAAAAGAATAATGTGGTCCCTACCTATTGAAAATCCATCAAGAGCCTATCCTAAAGATACATGAGCATGTCAGGCCCTGAGTTCAACATCCCCAAGCTATGCCTCCTGAACATGATGAAGGATACGTGAAATGAAAATCATAGATTAGAGGTAATTTCCTCCACCACTATCCATGAAGGATATCTACAACGTGTCTACCTGATTTTTCACCTCTCTCAGCTTCTGTAAACCCGACCTCATACTAAGTGTGTCTGCTACTATGTTTCCCTTCCCAGGAGAGTAGGCAATTTCAATGTCATAGTCTTGGAAGAACTCTAGACATTGCTGATGTCTTAGGTTCAAGACCTTATGTGAGAATATATAGCTAAGACTCTTGTGATCGGAGTTGAATGTAAACTGTTCAACCCTCAGTTAGATCCACAAACTCATCATGAAAAACCATTGCTACTAACTCCATGTCATGGGTCACATCATTCAACTCATGTTTCCTTAGCTGTCGCGAGTCGTAGGAGATCGTTTCTCTCTCCTGCATCAGCACACATCCCAGAGGATTCCTTAATGCGTCATAGTAGACTACATACCCAACACTCTCTTCTAGTAGCCTCACTATTGGGGAACTCTCCAGTCTCTACCTCAGCTCTTGGAAACTCAGTTGGAATCTCTCCATCCATAGGAAGGATTTTCTCTGCATTTTCAAAGTTTTAAAGGGTGCTTCTACTCAAGAAAATTTGGGTACAAATCACTAGTAGTTCTCTACCAGCCCAAGGAAACTATACACCTCGATCACACTCTTGTATGGATTCAAAGAAATCACTACCTCTATTTACTAGATCCACTAAAAACCCATCCTCTAAGATAACATATCTAGAAAGTGGACTTATCGTATCTAGAACTGGTACTTTCATATCATTCAATAAATCTAGTGCTCTCGGAATGTATCTACGACTATTTTGAAGTGTGTGGCATCCTCCTCCTCTGACACCAAGTACACTAAGATGTCTTCAATGAAAAGTGCCTAGAAGAAATCAAGGTAAGGATGGGAAATCCATTTCCTAAGTCCCATGAACAAAACTAGAGCGTTGGTCATGCTGAAAGGAAACACCCCGAACTCATGGTGGCCATACCTACATCTTAAGGTTATCTTCAGTACGTCCTAATCCCGCACCCAAATCTAATTATAGTTGGGTATGAGTTATATCTTCAAAAACTATTGTTCTCCCTTTAGCTGGTCAATGAGATCATCAAACCTTGGCAAATAATATTAGTTCTTCACGATCACCTAGTTCAGGCACCGATAGTCCACGAAAATCCTGAAACTACAATTTTTCATTCTTGGTGAACAAAATCTGGGCTACCCAGTGAGAAGCACTAGGTCTCAGAAACCCCTTCCTCTAAAATTCCTACAATTATACCCTCAACCCATAATGATACAAAGGATCCATCTAATATCCTAGCATATATATCGATGACATATCTAAGTATAGTTAAATGCAGAAGCTTGCCTCTATACTTTGAGGTTGTCCTTGAACATCCTCAAGAAATTCATCTTCATACTGTTCCACCACAACTGGATAAATTGGACTACTCTGGTACACTATACTGAGGATGAGATAGCCAACTAATTAGTGATTTTATTCCCCCTACTCTGTTAATGTTTATCTTGTGATGCAAAGGATTCATTCTCACAGATGAAGGACGTCATGGTCTTATCCTCACAAATCCACCGCACTATGCACCTAAAATATTTGATCTAATCATGGATCATGGATAACCACTCTATACCAATGATGATGACATAAGGCCTTAACACAGCTACTTGGAGATCCTAGTTGAAGCTCTCACCTCTTATAGTATGCTCACACTACCAGAACTAGTGTGTACCCATCGAACCTGATCCTGTAGTATTCTATAATCATAAATATCAAGAAAACAACTCCAGTTTAATCTCAGTAATCCGAATGAGATCTGTGGTAATAAAAAATTAACTGGAACCCGTGAATATAAGAACTGATTCTAGGGTGGTGTAGACACAGATTTTACCCTAAATCTTCTTTTGAGCATCGTGGTCATAAGCCTCTACCACTGGAAGTGGAGCTCATACTTGTCCACCTTCTCCCTGATGTTGGGGTGGACCCCCTAGGGGTAGTGGCGGTAGTACCTCAATCCATCGCCCACTACCTTCTACATGACCTTATTTTCTTCCATGTCTCCCTGCCTATGGACATCCTCGCTTGAACCTCATCCTCCAGTTCGACATTCCATAGAAAATATTTTTCTCATCAGTATGTAGGGCCATAAAAACGTGAGCCATGTGAATTTTACCGATGTATGAGTAGCACAGTCTGCTCTTATGCCGATGTCCTTTTACTTGGGTGATATGAACCTCTGACCATATATCATGGTTTCATACTCTAGATGGTCCAACCCACTTGGAATCTACGTCATTTGCCTACTTCCTAATGTAGATGACTTGGATTCCTATCGTCTACTGGTGGATCTCACTATTGGTGCATGGTCTGCTTGGATGATCTCCACCAATAGTTTATTCTCTGGCACACCGTCCTGCATTGGTATGTGGAGAGTTATGATCAATGATATAATTTCCCATTATTATCCCTTTTCAATGGTCCATGTCATGAAGAAAGGGACACTTACAATGTAGGTGTAGTATCGAGATAGGTCACTGAAACTCGCTGAGTATTGGGCCACTGTCAGGCTACCTTTCTATAACTGCAGTAGCTATTGAAAACAAAGAGAGTATAGAGACACTTGTATGAACTCCTCCCTAATGAGGCTCTCAAAGTCCAATGTGGAAATAGTTTTCTACTCTTGTGTCTAGAGCATGAGGCTCCACAGTCTCTCTACTGTGCCCAGACATAGGATAGCAGAAATGATCACTATCTAGTCTGATGGTGTCTCAACTAAGTTGAAAACTCATGCCACAGTCTCCATCTAGTCCTTAGTTGCCTATAGACCATTATCTCCTAGAAACATCAGAGGCCTCTATCTATGGAAGTCGTTCAACACGTTTAGTCATTGTGTATGATCTTATAGTAGGATGGGTGGCTAGTATATCCCTACGGGTGGTGATACTTCAGGTACACCACTCGAAGGTGTGATCTCTATTAGAGGGCCCTACACTGCTGCCTCATCCCTTGGTGGGTCATCACCCTAATTTCTCCCTGGAATCCTAGATGGTTGTCTACATGGAGACATTATATAAAGGAACAGATGTTCCACAGTCTAAATTATTTACCTAGTGAGATTACTCATAAAAAATAAATAAATAATTTCCAGGACACATGAAAACAATGTTTTCATGTATCGAGTCTGAAATCAAAACTATGGATCTAGTGTTTGGATATGTCGACCACCACACCAATAGTGGACACCTAAAACTGTAATCCGAACACAAGACACCTAACACTATTTCTCCATTGAAAACATAAACTCTTAGTTCTTTTGGTTGAACTGACATCCCTCTAATTCGACTGTCACGACTTGTCCCCCGAGGCCTGTGTCGTAACTACCACAAGCCCAACATCCATAGGCTAGGGGTTGGTGACTAAAACTGGATATGAATTTCCCAAAAAGGGGAGGCATTACCTTTAACCCTATACACACCCATACTATAACACAACAAACAAACCAAAAATTAGATCTGCTAATAGTAAAAGTTTGAACCGAAAGTAAAAAGGGCTAGTATACAAACCCATCTGAAAAGAAAGTATAGAAAAAGTGTAAAAGGTTCTCCAAAGGTCATCCACTAAGGATCATACCTTTAAGGTAGATAAAACTCATCTTCTGTCATCACTGATGCTCACCACGTCTATCAATCACCATTGAGGACTATCCAGTCATAGCTCCTTATGTCTTAGTCAATTTTTCCATCATCTGCACAATACACAACAAGGTTCGGGCAAAGCCCATACAGGGGTGAGTATTAAAATACCCAGTACGGGCCATGAGGCCCCTTAAGGTCTCCACAAACTCCATGAAGGAAAAACCACAAAGTATGTTCTCAATCACAGACTCTAAAGTAAAAAATAGCTCAAACAAGGTATAAAACCTAGGTAACATGAGTAAAGATTATTATTTTTGGCCAAGATAATTTTATTCTATTGATAGATTCTACTGTCTATCCATAAATGGACGTCGTACTGCTAATCCACATAGAGTTTCTCTACTACCGATCCATAGAGTGTCTCATTATTACTAATCAATAGAAGGTATCTCTCATGTCGATCCAAAGAGAGTCTCTCTATTACTGATCCGCAGAGGTTCGTATATCTTCCAATCCTCGGAGGGTCTCTCTCATGCTGATCCACATAGAGTCTCTCTTTATATGAATGACATCCTCATGATTCCTGCACTTTGTGTGCCTGATTTCCTGATATTCTGTTCCTCATACCATTGATCGTACTTCAACTTCCATGAAGTCCCATGATGATGTAACACATATGATCGGCTTGTTGTAAGGGTTCCGACACAATAGACAACACATCAATTAGACACCCATTCTAAAATATATATGCAAATGGGTAAATAAGGCTCTATTGGATTCAAGTCCAAACCAACCTGGTCGTACTCTAACTTCCACATAAACACATTTGGTGTATCTCAAAAAAACCACCTCTTTGAAAGGGTCCTCACGTCGTAGAAGGCATATAAACCGGACTGCTGATTTATGATATACTCATGTTTTAGTGAAAGGTTGCCAATCGGGTCACGTAGGGATCTGACACGGCCGATCTGTTGGGCCTACGGGTCTGGCAGGGCTTGTGGGTCTGCCTAGTCAGTGGATCAGGACCAGCCGGTGGGTCCATCCAGCCGAGAAAACCTGGCCCACATACAGGCATGTTGTGCTAGACTGGACACCATGCGTTCGGTTCATCTAACTGGTGGCGCCATTGGGGTGCCACACTTCATCCCAAAACAACTGGCATGAGCCGTCGGTTGTCCTAGCCAAGTGGTCTGATTGTACTGGTCTGTCTCCCATACAGAATTTTTGTGTCGTGCCTTCCACCCACCATAGCTTCTGCATGTACAACTTCTCCATGCGGCCAACAATACCAACCGCCAATATCGGTCGCCGGCACGACCGAAACAGTGTTGTTGTACTAACAACACCTTCCGTGGGAAACCGTAGATTCTATGGTGGTCCGTTTTCCTTCTTTTCTATGCCTATGGGCCTTCCTAGTCACTACCTTCATTTTGAATACCATAGAATAGATTTGTTGCAACATTGCTCAGTTACCCATGAAGAATACCAAAATTCAAGGGAATCAGAGGGTCCAAGCCTTGTTCGGATTGACCCACATCCTTCACATTAGAGTTTTACCATAGAAGTAGAATAATAATCATTATATGATTAACAAAAAACACAATTTTTAACCCCATAACAACTTCTCACAATAAAGAATGAATCGCGGATCAACAATTTGGTCGGTTGATCTTCGTTCTTCATATTATTCAAGAATGAGGAAAGGGAGAAATAAAACACATAAGGAAATTAATCCCACTAAATGGATTCAGTGGAATCTGTTTCGAATGAAGGAAGGTATCTATGTTCAATTTCATTCATTGGTGTACAATTCGATTTCTCCAATGGTCATCGATAGATCAACATTAATTTTCAGAGGGTGACATCGTCGGCGTTTCATCATAGCCCTCTCCCGAGGTTTGTGAAATTGCATTCCAATGGTTGGATTAATAAAATAATTAATCCCCATGTTGTGTTCAATATTGTTGCTTCATTATTGAATCTTAATTAATAAAACTATAAAACACACAGATGTTGGAATTTCACATACAATGTAACAATCCACTTATTGATCTTCAACTAATGAAATTCGTTATAATGAATTCTCGCCTATTTCTGCTCAAATATGGAAGGATAGAATAAAAAAACTTATATTTATTTTTTATTAAATTTTTTTGAAAGTCTAAAAATTATTTTTTTTCGTCCGATCCTTTTACGTCAATATTAATCTTCACCTAAGTGATTCTTAGTGATGTGAATTCAATGGTTCCCCAAGATTTTCAATCTAATCACAGATTCATAAGATAGAAAAACCTGCTCTCACATTTTCTAAATGTACGTAAAATAATGTTCAAAATTCAGTTTCGTGCTCTCTGGTCCATAGAATCACACGACGTCGATTTTTTTGGTCTCCAAATAATTCCACATAATTAAAAAATATTATACAGTGTTTCCTTGTTGTTATATAAAAAGAATTAGTAGATTAAGGTTCAAGAACCATAAGATATGATTCATATTTCATATTATTGGAAAGGGGTAGGATGGAATATTTTGATGAATCATGAGTAACAATTTAAGAATAATGTTGGATAAAATAAGTATTTATGTTTTGGAATTAAAAACATATTTATATGAATAATGAAATATATTAGTATTTTCAGTATAAGTTTTCATTATGGATTTAAAGGAATATGTTTAATGGAGATGGATTCTTTGAAATGTGATATTTTGATTATTAGATAATAACCATTAATGTGATCTAGATGTTGATAAAATTTTGTTTATCTTGGATAAATAGATGATGAATTTGAATAATATAAACTATATTACACTAATTACACATGATATAGTTATTTTTTTGTTGAAAAAATTTTCTACGATAACATCGATAGTGTTTAAAAAAATTGGATTTAAGAAATATATCCAATATAGTGTGTAATATTGAAACATTCATGTTTTCAATAAATATTTATAGAAATTGAGTTCATTATTATTTTTCAATAGAATATATTTTGAGAATATTATTATGTTTGGAATGTAACAACCCATTGACAATTTGTGATATATGCAGGATCAATGATAAGCGGGTTTGTGAACTTATTTCTAAATTATTGGATTTCAATATTTTGAAATTGTTATAAGGTTTATAATTTATATAATGTTTAATTTAAACATTAAATAACAATTTTGACATTAATGTATTATCACACATAGTGTGGATTTATGATTATTGTAAAAGTTATGGTATCTACATTATATTGATTGTAAACGAAAATTTTTGGGATTAATTATCATGGATCCATTGATCTGTTAGTACTTCAGGAATGAAAAGTTATCCTTCATTTCCTAGAGGAAGATATGGAGTGGAAATCTATAACAGAACATCCAAAGGTTGATATTGTGAAAATTAAAATGAATAATATCAAGAATTTATATTATATTGTGAGAGTTCATCAATATTAGGAAAATGGATTTTGAAACAAAATAATAAAAATAGTACCTTCATCTCTAATGAATCAAATGGTACGATATATTATCATCGATTTATGGATTTATTATTATTAAAATTAACTTGACCATGATCTCTATTTGTCTATTACAGAACATGATATTCAATTTTCACTTCCATGTCTGTGTTTACACATTCTACCTATGTTCTCTTATATAGAAATTGAACTATTCATTACTTTTGGTAAATGATATGGTTCTAATGTTTAATTTTAAAGGATGTTTTAGGGTTCATTAATATGATGTGGGTTAAAACTAGAGGAAAATAAAATTATTAAACATTTGACACACTATATTAACTTTTAGGGTGATATTTTTTTTAAAAGAGGTAGAATGTAACCACCTTAGATTTTGTGAAATATTTTTTTATTCGAATCAATTTTGACATTTAGATATTTTCAATTTTGCACAAAACTGAAAGTAGTTATTTATATTAGTGCACTATTTTTATATAGTTATACATAACACAAAGTTATCATGAAGTAAATTCATCATAATTATTAACATGAACTACATCGAAGATCAATGATATCTTACATTACATGCAGTATAGAATTTCTTCGATGATTTTCATAACATGCAAGGCCATGTGTTACAGAACTGTAATATTATTAATCTTGATATTACATAGTTGTTATGTTGAAAATTATTAATAGAATTAAATAAATTTTAGAAATATAAGGTTAATTATAATATGAAAAAATTAATTATAAATGAATGTTTGAACCAATTGAATATAAAGGGAATGTATTAATAGAAAAAAATATCTATGCTCAAATAAATATTTAATCCAAAAAACATTAATTAATTATAAATAGTCAGTGATATTTAAGTAATTTATATATTATATATCCAATAAGATATTTTTCATAATTATAAAATGTATTTTATAAACATAATATAAGAAAATACCCAATTTCACACATAAAACATATATTTTTATTAATTCATGTTTACCACCTTTTATTTGAGAATATATTTTATATAAATTTTATATAAATTTTGTAAAGCCTTATTGTGAAAATAAAATTAATATTGTAAAAAAGATTATAAAATTTATATTATGGTTAGTTTTTGGTATTTTTCTGAGAATATTCATATTTTTATTAATAGTGTAAAATAATGAATTTTTATTCAAAACTTATTTTCCGTCTAATTTATATATATGGACACATTATATATTTAGTTAGTTTTAATTTTTACATATATTAATTTTTTATGAAATAATACATTTTTGGTCATTTGAATCAATTTTAATTTAAAATATATTTAAAGATAATAGAAAATATATTAATGTTTTTACTTTAAAATCACGCATTATCATCCCATCTAAACAACTAGGTTTAAATTATTTTCATAAAAAACATTAATTTGTATTTGTAAAAATTAATTCAATATTAAAACTAATATTATGTTATAATTTATTATAAGTACAACATTGTTACTGAGCATCAAAATTTGTGAATGAAATTAAATTAATAAATAATAATTAATACAAAATTAAGAATAACATGTGAATGACACATACACATAAATAACCAAATAATCTATTCATTGGTCTGAAAACCATTTTGTTGAAACTATTCATCAATAACCATTCATTATTGACTTTTTTGTATTTATATAAATATTTTTAAGTAGAAATTTTGGTATATCTGACACGATTCCAAAAATACCAAGTGAGTCATTTACCTACCGTTTAAATGCCCTTACCCTTTCCCAGTTCCTCACATATCCAAAACAATTTATTATCATCCTAGATCATCAAAATGCATGTCTAAAAATCCATCAAATACTCATTTAATACACCCTTTTGGTATAAATCAATCCAATTTATCTCTTTTGTGAAAACCAAAAAAGAGTTACCCAATGAAGAGGTAATATCATTCCTTAAGATACATTATGTTATTTTTATTATCCACCCCCACCTATAAGAACCTGGTTCTTATTATTGAGGTACAGGTTTCTTATTTTCCTTTTTCCTAAAGTATTTTTGAAAAAATAAGGAAAATTGGGAAAATAAAAAATTTTATGGGAACACGCTGTGTACTTTTCCACACGCCTTGTACATGGACGTTTAGAATTAGTATACAGGATGTGTAGACCTGTCAGTGATGAAGGGTGTAAAACTGACTACACACCTTGTACATGGTATATCACAATGTGTCATTAGTTGACAGGTGAACAGTAAGGTTGTGGGAGTAGCTGCTAGTAGAATGGTAGTACACGTCATGATCTCAGAAATACACACCATGTAATCCAGTCGACAGATGAACAATGTGGTGGTGGAAAGTAGCCGCTAGAGGAACAATTAAAAAATGAAAAGTACATGTTGTGTACTTGAGAGTAAATTTATTATAGTTATTTTTTATTTGTTATAAACCGATAGTATCCTCTGCTTTCAAAGGAGGAAGCATAGAATGCATGGAATTTGTATGAGAGAAGGACAAACCTTGGAAGAGCACCTGACTGAACATCAGGACTCTGATTCCTTCGCAGATGATCACGTTTGAACTACACTTGTGAGTTCTTCTCTCTTCTTGAGTCTCTCCTTCCAATTATTTCAAGAGGGGATGTTATTTGGGTTTGAATGGGTGAACGTTTATCCCAGATCAATGTCATTCTTCAACGTTTCGGGAGGTGTCGTTCATGTATATCGGTCAGTGGAGATCGAGGTAGGTGTTCTGCAGTTTATTTCCAAAATTGAGTATTTTCTTATAACTTTGTGCTACGCTCCCATGTTTGGGGTGTCGTATGGATGATGCCTTGACTGTTTAGATACCTAAAATTTCATACTTAATCTAATTAATTTATATAAAATGTTGTTTGGGATCAATGCCTTGATCCCGGGAAACATCGTGGCTGTATTTCTCTTGTTTAGTCGTTTCACCAGGATATGTGACGGTATTATTTTATTATAGCTTTCATTGAGTTTTCATGATACAAAATTTATATAAATGGCATTCTTATATGTTGGGATTGGCCCATATACATTTTTAGCCTGAGTGAAATGTACTGATTAGCTTGAGGGGAAGGTACAATTTATCTTGAGGGCAAGGTTATGATTATCCTGAGGGCAAGGAACTAATTAGCCTATAGGAAAGGTAACGATTAGCCTGAGGGAAAGCTACTGATTATCCTAAGGTAAAGGTACTGATTATCCTAATGGAAAGGTATTGTTTAGACTGAGGGCAATGTACTGATTAGCCTTAGGGAAATGTACTGATTAGCCTTACGGAAAGGTACAGTTTAGCCTTATGCCAAGGATCTCATTAGCCTAAGAGCAGGGTACTGATTAACCTGAGGGAAAGGTATAGATTCACCTGAGGGTATGGTTCTGATTAGACTGAGGTAATGGTACTGATTTTCCTAAGGGAATGGTACAGATTAGCCTGATGGAATGAGACTGATTATCCTAATGGAAAGGTACTGATTATCCTAAAGGAAAAGTATAACTTTTTCTGAGGGAAAGGTACTGATTAGCTTGAGGTCAATCTACAGTTTATCCATAGGGTAGAGTATATTTTAACCTGAGGTAAAGGTTCTGATTAGCCTGAGGGCATGGTTCTGATTTTTTTGAGGGAAAGTTTCTGTTTAGCCTAAGGGAATGGTTTTCTTGAATATTCACTGTGGTGATTTCCTTTGTTGTACTTTCCTAGATAAATCAAATGCTTGGAGGAAACATAGAATTCAATTATACTGATTTTTTAAATAATTATGGAAATATAAAAAGTAATAATGGTTACTTTTGAGTACTCCGAGTTTACTACGTTTCTTTACTTCACAGTATTTTTGCAAATTTTCACTGACAGTTGGGCATGGGCCTTTGGTGGTTTCCTACTGGGATTTATTTCTCTTACCCTATTTGGGTCATGCCTTGGGACCAAATTGATTATATTTCTACAGTTGTTGACAAGGCAAAGCTTCTGTGTACATTTACATGATTGTTTTCGAGGAGTGGGAGCGCAGGGAACATAGCTTAGGCTTGCGATGCTGCTGAGTTCCTACTGCACTATTTTTTTAACTTTTCTATACTTGTACATTGTACTATATTATTCTAGATTGTACTGTATCCTATTTTGGATGATTTATTAGACATAGGGACATATTTAATCATCATATATATATATATATATTACTTTTGTCATCTTTTACTTTTGTATTGTTATCCATTTTATTTGGGATATGATTACAACTTCCTCTTTTGTATGTTTATATCTATTTCCCCTGCACTACACTTTGACAAATGAGGTCATAATATCCCCACTATCAGACCTAGGCCCTCTCTACTAGTATTTAGCCTCTGGATTTTGGGGAAATGCGCTTGAGGTAATGTGACCAACCGGGTTCGGGGAACCCATTGTGTGGCACCAGGATCTGGGATGTTACAAAGTTGTAATAGAGGATTTCTATTCTTCATGGATTACTGTTTGGCGCCTATATCTATGGAAAAGACAGAATAAGAATGTGGTAATAAGCTGTGCCTGAGAGTAGCAAACCCGTGTACAGGGAAAACCCAATTTACCTTATGTTGTAATTTTTATGATTTTTCAATTTTACAGTTGATTTTATTTTCAACATTGGGTGACACACTTGTGGTGTGCTGTTATATTTTTATACATGGGGTCTATTTAGTTTCTACCCAATGAGATGAGGGTATTACATCTCATGTATCATTTAGGCACATGTTATAATCACATTCCATGCATAGTTTCTATGCCATGTAGTTGCATTAGATATTGCATATTGTTGTGATAGATGTTGTGCTAGACAATTCATGTTGTTGTTCTAGATGCCTTGATAAAATACCTTCTAATTGATAGGGTATTGTTATGTATGGTTTTGTAGAATGAATTCCAAACTTTGGTTCTTGAGGAGTATCGGCCCTCACAGACTAGAATTTTGTGGGTCATTGACCTTTTTACTTTTTTTATTACATGTATAAGATGAAAATAATTATTTTGTGGGGAGTATGGGCCCTCCAGGATACAAATTCGGTAATGAGGGGTTATTTTTAGTGTTTTCTGGGCTCTATATAAGTTTCTATGGCTTACTATCCAGAAAAACCTAGAACACACACCATGTAGTTTTGGCTACACTAAATGTACTTTTCTGTTCAGGAAGATATGAAAAAATTTATAGTACATGCCACGTACTATAATTACACATTGTGTAGTTCCTACCCATGTCATAGCCCATGAGGGAAGAAACATTGGATAGTGAATCATTGAGGGCACACGTTGTGTACCAATTTTATATGATGTGTTGTGTTGACCCTGTGTCTGCAATTTATCTAACAACACGAAAAGAGAAATATGAGCTTATACACATCGTTTCAATGATGAACACTTCATGTAGCTGAACCTGGGGATCCATGCATGTAACTAAAAACAAAGGTCGGTGTTTCCCTTTCTAGTAAACGACATGTACCTGTGTGACTTGCCCAGTAGTTTGGGCCGGAGAGAGGTCGTGTGGACTTGGCGGTGTGGCTGGGTAAATATGGTGGTGTACATGCTGTGTAGTGTCAGCTGAGTAGCTGACCATGTCACTAGAAATAGGGGCAGTTGGAATCTAATCCGTACATGTTCTGTCTATCTGGTACATGTTGTGTTGTGTGATCTGTGTACCATACCGTGTCACGAACAACGTAGTACGGTGAATCGTGTCTATTACACATCATGTGGAGCTTATACATGCCGTGTAGTCTCATTCATGTGTGATCTTTGTGGCTAATCCATGTAGAAGGACTTGGGTAGGGGAAAAAAATTCAAGTACACATCGTGTGTGTGGACAATACGCCGTGTTTTTGGGGTGTTACATGACCAGTTTCGGAAGAAGTACACGTCCTTGTGAAAGACATGAAGGAACATACCATGTAATTATTGTACAGACCATGTAGTCCTATTTTGTAAAACATGAATGTTTTCTTTTCCAAGTTCCCTTTTTATATTTCATGTTCTTGGTCTTTTATGATCTTAATCTATGGCGTCTGTTTGACCTTGAAGAGTCATGCCACCGAGACGACCATGAGTTGTTCTCTATGTGAGAAGAAATGATTATACACTAGAGATGATAGGACATGGGATACCAATGAATCCTCCAGCAGAGCCAGATGTGGCGCCAACCATTATACCAGACACATACACTAATGTGCAGTTCCATGAAGGCCTCATGTGGTTCATGCAGACCTTCCAAGGAGCACCGCAGGCTGCCACATCTATGGAAGAGTTGACACATATATTCTAGCACAATCATCCACCTATGTTTCCAGGGGACTAAAGATCATAGGCTGCAGAGTCTTGGATGGGTTCTCTACATACTATTTTCAAGCATCTAGAGATGCCTCCTAGTAGGAGGGTCAAGATCACTACAAACATGATGCGTGATTCCGCCAAAAGATGGTGGGATATTACCACCCAGACTAAGAATCACTGAGACATGGTGAGGGAAGATTTTTAGGCTATCATCTATGAATTTTTCTTTCCAAAGATGCTAAGGTAAGATCATCCTCGAGAGTACATGAATCTGCCAGAGGGTGTCATGTTAGTGTTGAATTATTCTACCCACTTTACTAGATACAGCATTTCGCGCATGTTCTGTTGGGTGACGTGGATTTGAGGGACAAAAGCTTTGTGGATAGTCTTTGATATGACATTGGTGCATTGGTTGAATATTTTTAGGTTGCCTACAGTGCATGATATTATGAACTAGGCACTGATTACTGAGCATAATCTGCAGGAAGCTAGTTGTGCAGTCTAGGATGGATCAATACCAGTTCTTGGAACTATTTCTACCGGTAAGAGGAAGAGGTAGAGTAATTTCTCTCACAGTGGTAGTACTGGACATAATAATTCCTCAAGTGGCTAGGTCATGTGCTACAATTGTGGTAAATAGGGGCACAAGAGACGTTAATGACCACATGAACCAGTCGAGTCCCAAGCTTGCGAAAAGATGGGTCATCTCCAATGTTTCTCTATGACGTTTCGACAAGTGGCTAGTGAGAGGGGTTCTGTGCAGACTCAGTATGTAGGATCAAGGCCGACTACATCTTACCAGTCATGGAATTGGAAGACATCCGAATGTTCAGGCAGAGATGGTGGTCATGGGAATGGTAGCCAGACACCAGGAACTCAAAGACAGTCGGGCGGGTCTGGTCAGGGTATTCAGGTTGTGTCACAGCGCCACGACACTGGGTAGGCATATGCAGTGCAACAGACCAAACAAGAGCAGGATCTCGGACCATCCAATGTCATTGGTACTATTCTAGTTTCTTCTATTTTATCTTTAGAAATTTTTGATATGGGTGCTAAAAATAGCTTTATATTTATGCTCATTATAGAGATACTTGGACTCTATGCTTTTTCTTCTTCTAATATTTTGACGCTAGACACTTCGTTGGAGATTAGAACGCCTGGTGTGCGTCAGTGTAGGGATTTCCCCCTAGAGGTTGGCGATGTGTCATTGCTTATGGGACCTCTATGCCTTAGAGATGATGATCTAGGATGTCATTCTCTGGATGGACTTGTTGGTACCCTTTCAAGACTTTATAGATTTCATTCATCATAGGATGAGTTTTACATCACAAAAGGGTAGAGAGTTCCTATACATGGGCGAATGGGATGTCCAAGCGAGCCGAGCTGGACCTGAGCATCATGGGCGAGGTGGAGTGATAGCCTAGATTGTGAGTTTATATCTGGTTGACTAGGGAACTTGTTAGAAGGATTTCCCTCTAGTGGTGGATCATTTCAGGGATGTCTTCTCGAATGACTTTTCATGTCTAACTCCCAAGAATGTGGTGGATTTATATGTTGATCTTGTACCATGAGTAGAACCGATGTCCATTGATCCTTATAGGATGGCTACACCAGAATTGTAAGAGTTCAAGAAATAGTTAGAGGAGTTGCATAAAAAGGGTTTCATCTGACCCCGTACTTCTCCATGGGGTTCGCCTGTCCGGTTTGCGATAGAGCCAAACAATACCCTCAGACTATACGTCGATTATTGGATGTTGAACCAGCTGACAGATAATAACTGATATTCCCTGCCGATTATTGATGATATTTTTGATCATCTTCGAAGAGAAAGATTGTTCTTGAAGATTTACATGAGATCCAAATATCATTAGTTGGACGTTTGACCATTGGACATACCGCATATAGCTTTCCGAAGCAGATATGGTCTATAAAAGTACTAGGTTATGCCTTTCTGACTCACAAATGCACTGGAAGATTTTATGGCTCTATTTAATCTTGTGTTCCTTCCATATATGGATAGATTCATGGTAGTCTTGATGGATGATATCTTAGTGTACTCCCTCACTTGACACGACCATTCTACGCATCTTGAGATCGTATTGAGTACACTGAGAGAGAATAAGTTATATGCTATGCTCTCAAAGTGCCACTTTTTGATGGACCAGATACACTTCATGGGTCATAGTATATCGGAGGTAGTAGTTGAAGTTGTCCTAGAGAAAGTGAGAGCAGTAGATTCTTGGGAGTAGCCTAAGAAGTTGTTTGAGATATAGAGTTACCTGGGGCTGGATGGTTACTACATGCACTTTATATTGGACTTCTCCTAGTTAGTAGTGCCGTTGACGGGTTTTACTATGAATTTTGTGATTTTCGTTTGGTCAGATTCTTGTGAGATAGCCTTTCAGGAGCTGAAGGGACGGTTGACATCAGCACCAGTCCTAATAATTAAAAATAATGGGAAGATCTATACAGTTTAATGTGATGCATTGGTTATTGGTCTGGGAGAATTGTTAATGTAGGTAGACCAAATATTTGCATACGGGTCTCAGTAGTTGAGGCTACATGAGTGGAATTATCTGATTCATGATCTTGAGTTCGCTGCAGTTGTTCATGCGTTATGCTGTTGGAGGAATTATCTCTTGGGAAAATATTTTGGGGTGTTTACGGACCCCAAAAGTCATAACATACATCTTTACCTAGCAAGACTTGAATTTGAAAGAGCGAAGGTTGGTTGGATACCTTCAGACCTTTGACTTTGGGCTTGTCTATACACCTGGAAACGGTAACGCAGTAGCTGATGCACTGAGCAGGAGGACTCAGATACATGCAGTGCAGGTGGCCAGTGGTGAGTGTTAGTTTATGACTTTGTTCCTTGAGATGCATTTGTATGTGAACAATAGTCAGGGGAAAACCTATCTATCATCCATAGCTGTGACTTCTACCCTCCAGGATAGAGTAGGGATAAGACAGCTATCAGATTCAGAAAGCCTAGTTCTATGGGAGTCGGTGGCAGGTCAGGACCCTTTTCCTGGTTAGACGATAGACAGAAATGAGGTACTGTATATTAATGGATGAGTGTGGGTTCTAGGGGATATACGAGAGGATTTTATGTGGGAGTTTCATGCTTTATCTTGGGAAGTATGTCCCGGAGTTAGAAAAATGAACCGTGACATGAGACGTCAGTATTACTTGCCAAGTATGAAAAGAGAGGTAGCTAGTTATGTTACGAGATGTTCCACCTGTCAGCAGGTGAAGGCGGAGCATTAGGGGCCAGTCAGACTGTTACAACAGTTACCCATTCCGGAGTGGAAATGGGATGATGTCACGATTGACTTTGTTACATGGTTTCTGAGGTCACCTTGAGTAAATGATGATGTGTGGGTTGTTTTGGAATGACTTACAAAGGTAGCTCAATTTTTTCCAATCATGGAGACCTTCGGTGTTGACGAGCTCGGAAAGTTGTATGTCCGAGAGGTAGTATGTCATCATGGGGTCCCTTGTTCTATCGTTTCATATTGGGATGCATGTTTTACATCTCATTTATGGAAGAATTTTCAAAGGGCACTGGGTATGTATGTGCTTCTGAGCGCAGCATACCACCCTCAGATCGATTGCTAGTCAGAGCGTACGAAATAGGTGCTAGAGGAAATGTTTCCTTCATACATCCTAGAGTTTGTGGGATCTAGGGAAAATCACTTACCCTTGGTCATGTTTTCCTAAAACAATAGTTTTAAAGAAACAAATTTAGATGGCACCTTACGAGGCTTAGTGTGGTAGGCCATGATGATAACCTTTGTGGTAGTTGGAGGTAGGTGAGGTAGCTTTACTGGGACCATGTCTCATGAAGGAGACACCAGAGCAGGTCCAGTTGATACAGAAGAAGATGGATACTACACAGTAACATCATACATCTTTTTCTAATCACCACAGAAGACTATTGGAGTTCGTGGTCAGGGAACCGGTTTTATTGTGTGTTTCATTGAGGTTGGGACACAAGCGAGTGAGAAGTCAGGGTAAAATTT
Source organism: Viscum album (assembly GCA_963277665.1). Lineage (NCBI taxonomy): Eukaryota > Viridiplantae > Streptophyta > Magnoliopsida > Santalales > Viscaceae > Viscum > Viscum album. The sequence continues at coordinate 1,346,804,817 of OY728164.1, forward strand.
CACTGAGGTATGTGGGGACATTTGAGATTCTAGAGATAATCGGACAAGTTGCCTATCAATTGCAGTTACCATAGAGGTATCAGTCCATGAATGACTTCTTCCATGTATCTCAGCCTCGCCGTTATCACTCAGATCTGTCTCACGTTTTTCAGCCCGAGGAGCTTGAACTACAGGGTAATGAATCTTTTGAAGAGAATCTGATTCTTATTATTGATAAGGGCACGAAGGTTCTCTGAGGCCGATCAATTACTCTCATATGGGTGTTATGGAAGAATGGCCGAGTACAGGATGAAACCTAGCAGTGGGAGACTAACGTACGTGCCATGTGGCCAGAGTTGTTCTCATCTTTCCTTCAATTATTTCATGAGGGGAAGTTTTTTCGGTTATAATGGGTGAATGATTATCCTATATCCATGTTGTTGTCAGACATTTAGGGAGGTGTCGTTCATGTATATCAATCTATGGGGATCGAGGTAGGTGGTCTGGTGTTAATTTCCAACTGTTGAGTGTTTATTTGTACTATTGTGCTATGCGCCCTTGTTTTAAGGTGTCGTATTACTGATTCCTGGACTATTTAGATACCTATAGTTGAATAGGCAATCTAATAAATCTATATTAAATGCTGTTTGGGATTGATGCCTTGATCCAGGGCCACCTTGTGGGTGTGTTTCCCATGTTTATCCATTTGGCCAGGATAACCAAGGTTATGCTTTTATTATAGAATGCTATGAGTTTTCTTGAGAAAAAAATATATAAATTTCTTGCTTATATGTTGGGATTAACCAGGTTAATTTTTTAGAATGAGGGAAAGGTACTGATTATCTTGAGGGGATGGTACAATTTAGCATGAGTTCAACGTTCTGATTAGCCAAAGGGAAAGGTACTAATTTGCCATAGGGAAAGGTATAGATTAGCCAGAGGGAAATGTACTAATTAGCCCGATGTAATGTTACTGATTAGCCTGAGGGCAAGGTTCAATTTAGCCTGAGGGAAAGTTACTGATTATCTTATGGGTAAGGTACTGATTATCCTAAGGGAAAGGTATAGTTTAGCCCGAGGGAAAGGTTCTTATTAGCCTGAGGGAAAGGTACTGATAAGCCTGTAGGCAAGGTACATATTATCCTGAGGGAAAGGTACTAATTTTCCTAAGGGAAAGGTACCGATTTTCATGTTGGAAAGGTACAGTTTAGCCTGAGGTCAAGGTACTCCTTATCCTGAAGGAAAGGTACAGTTTATCCTGAGGTCAAGGTATAGTTTAGCCTGAAGGATAGGTTCTGATTAGCCCGAGGGTAAGGTTATGATTAGCCTGAGGGCAAGGTTTTTTTAGCCTGAGGTCAATGTTTAATTGAATATTCACAGTGGTGATTTCCTTTGTTATACCTACCATGCTAAAGAATGGGCTTGGAGGAAACATACAATTAAATTATACTGAATTGTTAAATAATTGTGGCAATATAACTGGTAGGAATGGTAACTTTTGTGTACTCTGAGTTTAATTCTTTTCTTTACTACAGACTACTGTTTCACATTTTCCCTGACTATTGGGCGTGGGATTTTGGTGGTTTCCATCTAGGATTTATTTCTCACACCCTGTTTGGGTCATGTCTTGGGACCAAACGGATTATATTGTTGTAGGTGTTCATAAGAGAAAGAGTCCCTGTATAGGTACTAAATTATTGTATAGGAGTGAGAGAGCATGGGACCAAGCTTAGTCTTGCGATGCTGGTGAGTTTCTGCTGCACTATTTTGTTTTACTCTGATGTTTTTGTAACTTGTACTGTATTATTCATGATTTCAGTGTAACCTATTTTGGATTATTTCTTAGATATAGGGACATATTTCATCATCATATATATATGAATGTTTTCATCTTTTACTTGGTGTTATTATCCATTTAAGTTGGGTATTGTTTACTACTTCCACTTCTGTATGTTTATATCTATTTCTGCTACACTACACTTTGAAAAATGATGGCATAGTTTCCACACTATCAGAACTAGGTCCTCACTTCTAGTTGGAAGCCTCTAGTATTTGGGGAAATTCTCTTTAGGTCATGTGATCAACCGGGTTCGGGGCACCCGTTGTGTGGAACCCGAATATGGGACGTTACACCTCCCGACCACACTATTTATTTCATGATTATAAAAAAAGTATCCAAAATAAACTTATATGATTCTATTCTAATTTTTTACCCAAATATATGCACACTTCCATCAATTGGGTAATGCTCATACTATTTATGTTTATGATGAACAACCGCCTCACAAAACAATGATTGTTCGTTTTTCCTTTACTACCTTACATGGTTGGTAATTATGTTGGAAATTTTGTTTGTATTTGATATATATGAGAAATATTAAATCATTAATCTTATAAACTATATTTAGATCAAAAATATTTATACATTCTATTTTTATAAATATGATAACTTCATTTGAGGAACTATGGACTACCTCCCCTCTAAGAAATGAGAATCATTATCATACAACATATAATGTTTTAAGGATGTGAATAGTGGAAATATATGATATGTATAACATAATAACTATAATTAAATGAAGTTATATATATATATTATTATCTCTCTTTCTTTCAATAGATGAATAAAACAAAAACAATATTCATTCATATGTACGACCCACCATATCCATGAAGAGTGCATTCCATTTCATTGATGAAACTTATATAGATTATTATAATTAAAATATAATGAATATAAATTATATTTATATCGAGGTTTAAATTCTAAAAATCAAGACAATAGTATATGAGAAAAATAAAACAAATTAAGGCGCTTTCAAAAAAAGATAATATTTCTAGAACTGAAATTTTATGAGATAATTGTTAGAAACAGGGTAATATAAAGCCATTATCAAAACATATGTGTTATTAGATATATATATATATATATATGGTTTTTGGATATATTTATAATAAATTTATATTTTTTATACCTGAATTTTTTATGAGTATTTTTGAGAGTCAAAACACTAAGTAGGAAAATTTTGTTTCCCTTTTTATTTTTGTGTGATACATGATTTATTCACCAGCCATTCATTTTATATTATTTTATATATTTCACATGTATGACTTAAAATATTAATATATATAAATTTATAATTAATATCCATGTTTTGATATTTCATTCATAGGTTTTTGATTGAAAAGTTACCAAATGAGCAAAGTAATTTTCTCTCAATTTTCCATAATTGTGACACATGCCATGTCATACACTTATATTTTTCCATGAGGTGTATATAATAACATGGAAATGTTATATCAAGAATATAACTATTTATTGATATTTTAATAGTTTTTTAATTTTATTTTATTAAATGGGTTTTATGTTTGAATGCTATAATGTGGTTAGATTTTATTGAAAAATCACATCATTTATTGAGGTTGTTTATGTTTCTTATTGATTTGAAAAAATAACACGATAAATATCTCAAAAAGTCTCCTGAATTTTCTTCATATATTTTCATTCATTATATAAGAATTCATTGGTAATATTTTATAATTTTTGTAAATAATATAGTTATGCAACTGCTTCTATGAATGACTGAATTTACCATCTCTTCCATCAGATATATATGTTCATTCAAAAAATGTTTTAAAAAAAATAAATGTTTATAAAAACTATTCAAATATTATCCTATTATCATTGAAATAAATATCTACCCATATTATTCTTTTTAAACAAAATATTTTTTAATAAGTCTGTCTTCATCTCATTTTCTAGTTGATGAGCTCTTATATAGATTTTATAGTGAAAAAACAATATTTGGTGTGTACAAATGTACCCACCACAATATCTGAAATTCCTAGGGAGATTCCTTTATAAATTTGAAACATATAATTCTTAAATGAAAATATATTTCGAATATTATAGAATTTCATTTTTAAAATATATTTTTTATGAAAATGGTTTTATATTTCTTTCAATATTATTATATATATTTTCAAGGAAAAAGTGTCTTCAAAACAATTTGAGGATTTATTTATAAGTTTCTAAAGTATATTAAAATAAATTGTTTTCAAAATTATTATGAACCTTATTTATATTTTTTAATACTATTTTCAATTAATGTTGTTTTGAAAAGGTTATTTGTCTTCAACAACCTTTTTCTAAGAAGAAATGTTAATTTTCCAATGAAATTGTTTTAAGGGTTATTCTAAAAAAATTTCCATCAATGATGACATATATTGGTGTTTCTCTTTATATTATGGGAATTGATACAATGGTTTCGTTAATATTATTTTGTGAACAAATTTTATTTATATGTAATGATTTTTATGGAACCCTTTACACTTCCATGAGTCAAATGATTTTGAAACCCACTACTTTTCATGGGTTATGATTAATTGAAATAATTTGTAAACCTGTATATTTTCATTCGGATATGATGTGGTTGAATATTAATTATACCCATTTAATTTAGTGTTTTATGATTTTATATTAATAAAACTATCTTCTTGAAAGGTTCATGATATGATTATTGTATTTTAATCTCATGTCACTTGTATGTATGAATTTTTATATGATGTTTGAGACCAATATCTCCCTAATATTCATTGGGTAATAGTATGCTGTATATTATCTCAATGGGATAAATTCTATTATCTCATTCCCAAAAATAATAATGTATATGACCTATATCCCAATTTAAAAGGTATTAAGGTATATGAGTTGTAGTCCAAGCCCAAAAACAACAATTTAAATGGGTTATATCCTTGTTCTAAAAGTAAGAGGTTACAAAAGATGTTGCCTAAGGAAAAATAATAATGTATATGGGTTGTATTCCAATACTAACAATAAAAGGGTACATGGGATTCTATCCCAATTGTGTAGCTCGTACATGGGTATTAGCCTAGGTCTAACATGTTTTGATGCTCTAGGAAGGTATCCCTGACATATGATTTTATTTGTTTATGTGTATGCCCAAAATCCCATGGGTTATTCTTATTTTATGCTATCATGGACTATGTTCATTATTCCCTTATGATTCATGTCTTATGAACATCCCATATTTATTTTAGTATTCATGTTTATGATCTTTCATATGCATGGTACGATCTTCTAATGTTACAATCACGTTCTCATACCTCTATACTAATGTATATTCTTAAATATCTCTATTGATTTCCTTTATTGATCATCTGAAATCACCCCTTTTTATGTTTCCTTACCCATGTTATAATGATATGTTTTACGTATGTTGTGTCTTTGAAGGGTTATAGTCATGAAAACCCTAGTGGGAGATAATGTTTCTCTTTTTTGAAATTTTTTTATGTTTCGATGTCTCAAATGGAGCTATACTAATACAATCTTTTGGCATAGGATTTTATAAAGATTTATGTAATTTAAAAGTTATATAATGTATAGGTATATTAAGACATGGTTTTATTGGTTTTTTCAGTTATATAACTTCCCTAAAAAATATTTCAAGGAACAAACAATCCATTTTTTTGATGTAAAGATTTATGTGTTCCATAAATTTCATATCAGTGTTTATTTTTATCCTTATCTTAACTTATTGACAAGGATATATCATTTACTGCATTTTGGTTGATTATTGACTCATTTTTTTCATTTATTTACATCACTTCTTCTAGGATTTTCTTAAGTAATATTATATTTTATACTAACCCTTACTAAACAGTTCAGCTCAATATAATTATTTTCCTTTCCTCTTGAAACCAATATGATAACTATTTACTTTCTAGGTGTACTATGGAAGCGATAATTTTATTTCTGTAATATCTTAATGTTTTAAATTATTTTTTTAAATGTAATGTATATATGTATATGCTATTTTATAAATACTTAATTATACAATCATTTTTCTAAAAAATATATCTAAAAACAATAATATAATATACCAAAAAATTACATTTTAGTATAATAATGTTCATAGAACATTCAATTCATAAAATTATCATGGATTAAGGAATATATTTTTATATTATGTACATTACATTAAAAAAAAATTTCACAAATTTTCAAAAATTAAAAAAAATTATTTTTTTAGAAAATGTATCACTAAATAGAATCTTTTAATAAAATTAAAATTTAAGTAAAACGATATTTTTTTATCATTTAAAAACATTTAAGTTATTGTTAAGAAATTCTATAAAAAATTATTTAGATTATGATCATGGACGAAAAATATTTCTAAATAAAGAGTAATGAATGTTGTCAATTATTTAAGAACATTTTCTTAATAATTGATGTAATAAAGAGAAAATTGTTTCTAATCCATAAAAATTAAATTAATTACCAATTGAGAATAAAATATATTTGATTTAAATAATAAGATTCAGATAATTTCCCTTAATATAAAATTATCATAAAAAATAATAAAATGAAATTATTTTGTAATATAAACCATATATACATTGCTAAATTTCGATTAATATACCCTATGAAATAAATGAAATTATATGAAAATTTTAATAAAGTGAATATATGTTTAGTTTTGTTATATCATATAAAATGGGAAGTATATGATCATAATAATAGGATGACTTGCGTAATATGGAATATGTATCCTAGAATCAGATGTGAGATACGAAATCCTTCATTCATATCCGGGAATTATTCATACACATTCATATATCCCATATAATATATATAAATTCATTATACATATATTCCAAATATATAATCATACATAAATTACTATTTATCATTTATTTATAATTTCCAATTATCCTATTATAAAAAAATTTCACTAAATTGAACTTTTGTGTGAAAATTAGTGTGATTTCCATGAACATTTTTGTATGAAGGTTTAGAAACAAGAATGTCTATCATAGGTTAATGATATATAAAATATTAATTCTGACAGAAGTTTCATATTTATTATCTATATACTATATTATAATATTTACTATAAATAAATTATGAATAAGTTAGTTTCATCACTTCATATAAATGGATGTCCATACATTCACAAAAATGAAAATTCCACATTTTGTTGGAAGGACTGATATAATATTAAATTTAAATTCAAATTTATAGAATCATTAATATTTAATTAATATAGTATATATTTTTTAAATATATTATAATAACCAACCAGGTAAATAGGAAATGAAAAATGTGTCACATTATTTCATGGTGGTTGTAGCCCACTCGTATACAAGAGTGATGTCATGAATTTAAAAGGGTTAATAATTCTTTAATTTTCACTATATTATGCAGATTTAATAATCATGGAAATCAAATTATGATTCTATTGATTTCATTTATAGGATACAAATTTTTTCATTTAAAAAATCATGAAGGTACAAAATAATATATATAGCTCAAAAGTGGTGTGAATATAATTTTTAAATTTTGGATAATGTTTATGGAAATTTCTCCCAACAATATATTTGGTTGAATATAAGAAAAAAAATATTCCTTAGTCTAGGGAAACATATAATTCAATTCATCCCCCATGAGATATATTTGACCACCAATGCATCCGTATTTTTTACAATGCCATTGGATGATATAAAATTACCCCAAGGGTTGTGGGATTCATGTTGAAAACAAAAAACTAAATTATGTTTTAAAATTGGGTCACATTTCATTCATTTTAGTTATCTATAATAATTTTAACCCCTTTTCTAATCACATTCTCATTTTATATTATTGGATATGTGTGATTGTGATTCAAATGGAAAACATAAAGTCGGTCACTTGTTTTTTTCGATTATTTTTTCCCAATTAGAAATTAATTTTGGGGGATTAGTGATCACAAAAATCAATTTTAGGGATACAATACTCACAATCATTTAATATTAGGGGTATATGTGATTAATACTTAAATATTGATGGGTATTCCAGTTTCTGGTCATAATAAATAAAAACTAACAGACATACTTCTTATAAATTTTATTATTACTACATCCAAAAACAATAAAGGGTTTGGATTTTTCTATAACAATTAAAATGAATGGATTTATCCATAACCCCCAAATAATATTTTTTCGATAAAAATATATACCATTGAGAATTATTTTTGAACAAATTTATCAATATATTTTTGTTTTTCTATATAAATTTATATTTATATACTAAATAACCGTTTTAAATTTTTTATTCTTAATATAATTTAATATAACTTTATTTTTTATTAAATTTACATAACTATTTTAAAATAAAATTTAACCAACTATTATTATATTTACTCAGACCACAAATTATTAATAGATCTATTATTTTTTACAAAAAACATAACCTACTTTGATTAATGATTAATTAAAGACATCATCTACCATGACATTCCATTGTGATACATAAGGAAACTCTATTGGTCGAGATCCATAAATTTATAGATATGAAAATTATTATTCAAAAAATAAAATGTATACGATTCACAAAGTTATGAGATATACTATATTGGGTATATTTATACACCAAGATATCATTACTCAGGAAAATGAATTGAAAAAGTACAATATATGATATATATGGGTTTGAGAATCATTGAAGATATATTAATTATCAAAATTTAATATTATATTAAATTTAATTTTATAGTATTTTAATGTTTAAAACACATCGTCAAAATTGAAAACTATTATATTTTTAAAATAAATCTTCCAATAGCATATAAAATTCTATGAATGATATGTATCATTATAATTTGAAATCATTAGTATAAATCCTAACAATTTAATTAATGATATCTAAACTATATTTTAAAACAACATTATTATAAGGATTTATATTGTAGATTAGCATAGTGTAGATATAATTTTGATAAATATAATTTTGTTTTTTCTATGATCATAGGCTCAATATTATATGGCAACCTAGAAATGAAAATTTCAATGATGAAAAAATAAAATTTCATTTAATTAAATTAATTCATATTCATCAAAATATGATTTTGATAAAGAAAACTCATCCAAGAATATATTCTTGTTTGTGAAATGAAATAAATGTTCTTATCATAGAAAATAATATTATAAAAAAAATTAATTTGTGGTATGGTTCCATGGTTTCCTTAAAAACGGTCATATCATGCCTGATTTCCTCAAATCTAAAAACAAGTTGATGATGAATAAGAAACCTATGAGTTCGTTCAATGTATTAATGATGGATTAATGATATGAATATATCTCTTCATCCAAATCAAATTATGGTATCCATAAATTATATACGTTCTTAGTTATGTAAACTATCCTACATACTCCTTTTCTTATTCAAATAATTCTTTCTCCACTAAAAATAATGATATTAAATTTACATAATATGGTATTGAATAGTATATGTAAGTATTTTTAGATCTCAAACCAAAATTAAAGTACTTTAACTATAAATATTATCCGATTATGAATGTATATAATAATCTATGAAAAATAAATGTGGAGTTATTTTCGAAATTAGAAGAGAAAATGGATGTTAAAAAAGAGAATCACCAATTATATGACTCAAAAATTATACTTCCAGGGTCACAAATTGATAAAAATATTTTAAGTTAAAATTTTTATTCCAAACATAATGGGATAGGTAATCATATAATTGGTTAATGCATAATCCTCTACAAATATCTTCATATACATTTTTAAATAACAAAATATTAACCAAAAAATTTTAAAATTATTTTAGGATAATTGGGAACAAGATTTAGGAATGAAAATGTTAAAATTCCCGGAATAGTAAAATTAATTTGTACAAGTATATATGAAATATATTTTCAAAAATATCAAAATATTTGTAGGAATATTTATATAATAAAAAATTATTGGCTCTCAAATCCCATTTGGATAGCATTGTTTTCACAATTTTTTGTTGAAAGATCTATAATTTCTTGAATATAATATAAGAACATTGAATCAAGTGAAATTCAAAAGTATAAACAAGGTATATAAATAAAAGATTATCTAAGAAATTATACTATTAAATTTTAATTATATTCTATTGTATATATTTTTTTTACAATTTAATGTCATAATTAATTTTTAAAAAAAAATTGAAACCCTTTACTGTAATAAATTTAATTATTATGTTTGATATTATGAAATTTTTCTATAAATTTTTTTAGTGGAGTAATATTTTTGAATCAAATCCCTGAAATATGAAATCTATTTTATATACCTTGTAATATTTTTGACAATGATTTAACATTACATTATTTTCACTATCATTAAATCATGATATTTTTTCATATTTATATAATTATTTTTAATTTTGAATTTAATGATTCCTAGTTCATACATAACATATATTCTCTTGGAAAAAAAGATTTATCATTTACAATTTTCATGATTTTCATGATTTAATGATTTTTTGAAAAGTTTATATTTTTACTCGACTTCGTTCTCTTATTAATATTTTTAACCATGATATTTATTATATTTTGATATATATTCTAAATCATGAATTTAATGACTCATATATATCACTTTAGTAGGATTGTATAATTTCTTTATTTATTTAAATATGGAGTCAAACTTTTTTGTGGACTTATATAAATTTAAATATGTGTATCATTTGATGGGGAAACTATGTTTCTGAGTGTATATTGTTCTTATAGGGAAAAGCCAATTTTTTATTTTATATTTATATATATTTTTAAATTGAAACTATTGGTTTTATAAAATCGGGGAGAATTATTTTATTCAAAAAATATATTTTGAATGCCATAATATTTTTTTATATGAATCATAATTTTTAAAAATACTTTTAGGGGAATATTATATATATTTCATTAATATATTAATTTCTTATGAAAACATAATCTAACATAATTTGTGGATAATTAAATATTTTATTCATTAATTAAAACGGAGAAAAATTATTTTTTATCTAAATAGATTTCCTGAGACAAAATATGTACTTTATAAAATATTATTTTAGGATTTCAAATTTATGTTTTATTATAAAACATGATCATGTATATGTTTTCAGTAATACTTTATGGATTTTTATTGAATGTATTAAAAAAAATTTGTGAATGTTTCCTATGTCCTAAATATATATTGAAATTTTATTTTTTTTACATTAAATTCATTTCAATCATGAATTATATTAGTGAATCATTATTGATTATCAAAATTTCATTTAAATTTTATGTTTTTTACTGACATAACTCACATTATTATATACCAATATTATTAATTTAACTAACACATATTTATGTTCTTTAATATTAGAAGCATGATAAATATGGTGATGAAATAAATGATATGATTTATCTCAATCGATTTAATTATTAATTTTTTAAAGCATCATTGCAAGAAAAACTAATGGAATAAAATAAATTATATAAAAATTATTGTTATAGAGTTATTTGTTCCAAATTTGACTTCAATTGTTTAAAATCATTTGAAAATTGAATTTTTTTGAAGCTGAATAATTCATGAGTCCAACAATCGTTATGAGTTTGACTAGTTGATAATTAAAAATTGAGAGAATACATGTATATAAAATATGGATAATATCATTTTATAATCATTATCTATAAAAAATTATAAATTTGTTTTATGTTTATATTAATAATGTAATGCCCCGACCCCATTTACCCATAGTCGGTGCATTATTATGTATCATTGGCATGATCACAAAAGATCATGTCTCGAATGACCGATTAGTTTAGTAGCTTTGGAATCACTAGATACATTCATAATGTTTACATTACATCATAAAGGGAAAAAATACAACAACATCTTGTCTCCATAGACCACACTCATATCCTCTCATACAATCCATGCAGGTCACTCATAAAATACTTCTTCACATCCTGGGAAAAATAAAACATAGAAATGGGTGAGCTTAGATGCTCAGTAAGGATAACAATATAGCATAAATTTCCATAAATAAGAATAAACATTAAAGGCAATATATAACTAAAAAAAATCCTTTTAAACATGAAATTTAGCATAATATGGCAGAAATAAAATTAAATAATTCCTTAAACTTATTCACATGGATATTCTACTAGTCGAATAATCACATGCAATATCAATAAAAATTTTCATAATGATGGAATGCATAACGCTAGACTATCATAACCACATATTAAAGGCCTTATTCCAAGACTACAAATACATTTTTTTCAAAGCCTTGTGCCAAGAAACTAGTTTGACTCATGAGACCTACCGATGCATAGAGGAGCTATAACGGGCTCCACCCGTCACATATTAAGTCCAATGCATTCCACATATGAACAGGTTTAAACAAAACAAAACATTCATATTAAAACTAACATAAAAATATCAATACTTTCTCTATAAACCATGAATGGTATTAAAATAACACATACATAGTCATACATATCACAAAAGCTTCAATAAAATATGGAAGTTTTGTATCATAATAAATCAACTTCAAATAAGCTTAAAATCAATCAAAGGATGTTGTCATAGATGAAATCAAAACTATTTGAGAGAAATATCTATTTTTATAAATCATTTAAAAGTAACATAGTTATAAAGAAAACTTTTAATTTGAAAATATTCTCATAAGCTTTTAAGGGATGTTTCGATGATTTTATAATGGTGGAAAATAGTTTCACCCACCATATAAGTTAAAAAAGTCATTCTTACCTTAATTCTGTTGAAAAGTTCAAAAAGGATCATGTTTTCAAAATCGAAGAAAATATCCAATTATTAATATCTTATAAAAAGTCAACATGTGTTTAAATTACATTAAACCATAGCCTATAAAATAGTACGAATGATTTTAAATAAATTTATAAAAAACATAGTTGTGGATGATAATGAGGTCCTAGTAGATAATTACGTATAAACAACCTCGGATAATGATGAGATTGTGAAATAAACCCTTACCATGTACTTTTCCTTGGCCAAGGGTCGGTTAACCTACTATATAATGGTGAAAAAATTGTTATTAAATTATAAAATAATCATATACATTAATATGATATCATATATTATCTTTTAACATTTCTTTGTTAACAATATCTTAGTATTATCATTGTTTTCGGGTGTTAACTGATTTTTTTTCCTTTATATGATTTGTTATGTAAGCAATGATTGTTTTGGATAGGTTGTATCATATCATTATCCAGAATTATATTATGTTTTTTGAACATTATTTTAAACCAACAAATGAAAATTATTCTTGAATGGATACGATGGGTAATGAATCTAATCGCGTTCATGGAGACGGTAGTCCGTACGTACGCACGAGCGATAATATCATTATTTTGATATTAAAATAATATATAATTGGATTTTATATCATATATAAATAATCATTATCATGTTATATTTATTATTTATATAAATTACACATCATTATCATACCCATCCAAATAATAATGTATTGAATAACTATTACACCACGACGTGGAGACAGTATACTGTACCTACGCACATATGGTGACATGTCATTCAAAGGATGGATAGAATACAGAATATGGTTGTACCATATTAAAAATAACATAAATATATATTGAAGATATTTGAGTTATTATTTTATAATGTAAATAACAATGAATGAAGAAGTGGAAGAATAAAGGAACGTGAAAGAGGGTGGTGAAATCATTACCTCTTCATCGAGTTATTCCTTTTTATTTGATCAAAAAGAATCAATAGGTTGGATTTATGGTCAAAATAAGTCCTCTTTGATGAATTGAGGGATGTTGGGAGGATAATTTGTCAGGTTTTGGCCCAGACAAATGGCTCTGAAGGTGTGAATTAGAGAGAAGGGGGAGTTCCTTTTTATAAAAGGGGTGAGGGGCACCTTATGAGAAAATAGAAATATTATTTTATAATAAATTCATATTTACTTTATAATGGCTCAAAACAGATTTATTTAGAAGATAAAGTTGGTATGGGTCGAAAAAAACTCAACCAATAGATTTTAGACAGGTTTGTAATACTTTATTAACCTTATCGTTTAGTTTTAACTCTTAGTTAATTAGTTTGACATTTAACATGTCTCTTTATATTTTTATATTACATGGTTAATAAAATTCCAATAAACTTACAAAAGACCCCCAATTGGTTCTTTAATGATAAAAATATAATTATATAAGTCCTCTGGATGAGCCTTATATTTTTAGGAATATTATATCAATTTATTATATAATATTTGTTTTTCAAACTCCATTATGTCAATTTGGCAGTATATTATAATTGATTTTTGATAAAGTCATAACAACTTTATTAATTCAAAAAAATTTATCTAAACAATCCTAACATGTCATATTTACCAATAAAATTCTTTTATGTCATCAAAACTTTCAAATTTTAGTTTTTTAACATTTATAATACCAATTATTTGATTCTTTCGTTAATAAGGAAAATACTGCATCATTATTTTGTCATAACTAAATTTAAGTATTCAATGTCTAAAAATTATAATTAAAATACCATTATATAGGAAATATTTTTATATTTCTAATTAATATTTACAGTCTAATATATAACATATATAACCCTATTTAAATATTGTTTTTCTAAAATATATATGCTTACGACATTTTTGTATTTACTTTAACTTAATTAATATAACGTGTCATTATCAATTACAAGTGGCAACATGGGGTCCCAAAATCGACCCAAAGATGACCATGAACAGAAATTTATCAACCAATAGGGTTAGGAAACATTTTAGGGTAATTAAATATTATTATAATATTATTTTTTTACCCTTATTTACCAGTTTTACCCTCTAACCTTGGTAAATAAAATATTTACCGAAAGAATTATTCAAAATGACTAAAAATAAAAGTTAACTATTTATACAATTTGGACCTCCAGATTCTAAATATGCAATCCATTTTTCTAATTTCTAATCATAGAAGTGGCATAAATTAATTTAAAATTATTTCTCGTTGTCAAAACAAAAAGCATGTTTTTAAAAAATAGTAACTATCAAAATATTGACAGTTGCTTTTGTTTGGATTAAATGCGAAATTATGCCCAATAACCAAAATATGATTTAATGGTAAAAATATAATCTAGTTATATGTTAAAATCACTCAAATTCATAATGTATTACTATTAATTATTTCTATTAAAAAAGTAGTTTTTAATTAAAATTTACTAATTTTTACTATTTATCATAATATGAAAGTTATTAGAATAGTACCAAAAATTCACCCTAAGCTAATTTCGATAGTCTAAATCCAAAAATGATGTTCATTTTGAAATATAAAATTTACAAAATCAAAATATGTGGATATTACTACTCATAACAGCTATTTTGATTGGTTGTGGAATGTTAGAACACGAAGTTGCGTACAACACATGCTATATTATTATTCAAAAAGAAGCATACCGTGGAAGATTGGGGTGTTATTTTCTCCCCTACTTAAAATAATGTCAACATAAAAATTTCTAGAATATTACTACTTAAAAAGTATCTAGTGGTTCTTCATCATATGTTCCATGATTTTCTACATTGCCTCTTCCATCATATGGTTTCTCCATATAACTTTGACCAGACGAGATGTCCGGTTTCTCATAACTTATTCTCTGGTATCAAGAATCCTTAAGGGATCTTAATAATAAGACATATTATGTTCTAGTTATTCTTACTCGTATGTGAGTACATGTGTTGGTTAAGACATGTATTTTCTCAACAGTGATATGTAGAACACATCATGAAATTTGGAGAGATTTGGCAACATTACCAAACGATAAGCTACAACCCCAATTAATTCTAGAATTTCAAAAGGTCCTCTGTACCTGGGACTCAATTACATTTCATAAAAAAATGTATAACTCCATTTGATGGAGATACCTTCAAGAAAACATGATCTCCTACATCAAATTCTAAATCCTTCCTTCGTTTGTCAGCGTAGCTCTTCTGCCTACTTTGAGCTGCTTTGATATGGTTTTGGATTACCTTCATCTTTTCCATTGTTTCCTCCACTAGTTCTTGGCCTAAAAGTTTTGTTTCACCATCTTCATCCCAACAGGTTATTGTGTGACATCTCTTTCTATATAATTCTTAATATGGTGCCATCTAAATACATGAATGGAAGCTATTATTATAGGAAGATTCCACCAGAGGTAAATATTGATCCCACATACCTTGAAATTCATGTGAGCATGATCTCAACATGTCTTCTAATGTTTGAAAAGTCTGTTCTCATTGTCCATTAGTTTGTGGGTGGTAGGCAGTGCTCATATAATGTTCAGTATCTTGGGATTTCTGAAGACTTTTCTAGAATCATGATGTTAATCGTGGATCAAGATCAGAAACAATTGATATGGGTACTCCATGAAGTCTCACAACTTCATTAATATATAGTTTAACTAGACATTCAAGTGGTAAATCCTCCCTTATAGAAAGAATATGTTTTGACTTGGTAAGATGATCAACAATGATCCATATTACATCTTCCCTTCTAGGTGTATTTGGTAGTCCCATGAAACATTTCATCGTGTTATTATCCCATTTACACTCAGGTATGGGATGAGGTTGCATGAATCCTCTAGGATGTTTCCTACAAGATTTCACTTGTTGACAAACCATACATCTTGACACAAAATAAGCAATATTCCTCTTCATTTTTTCCCACAAAAAAGGTTCCTTCAAATCACTATACATCTTGGTGGTCCTAGGGTGTATAGAGAAATTTGAGCTATGATCATCATCTAAAAATTACTTTTTAAATTAGGTATATTGAGAACACAAAGTGTCTTCCCAAATTGAAAACTTCCATCTTCATATACAAAGTTACTCAATCTCCCATCATTAACAGCTTTATTCTTATTTTTAAACTCTTCATCATTGCTCTGAGAACTCTTTATCCTTTCTAGTAAAGATGGTTTGGCAACCATTTGAAAAAGTATTGATGTTTCACCTTCCATGGTGATTCCCATTTCCATCTTTTCTAGATCCATTAATATAGGATCCTTTTCAACTCTCATATAGTTCAACACTCCATGATCCTTTATACTCAAAGTATCTACCACCTTATTTTCCTTCCCCAGGTGGTAGTGTATAGTGAAATCATAATCCTTGAGTAGTTCAAGCTATCAACTTTCCCTAATGTTGAGTTATTTTTGTGATAAAATATACTTCAAACTCTTATGATCGGTAGGTATCTCATATTTTTCACCATCGAGATAGTGTCTCCAAATATTAAAAGAAAAGATTACAGCTAGTAACTCAAGATCATGAGTAGGATAGTTTTTCTCATGAATTTTTAAGTGTCGTGATGCATTGGTAATAACTCTATCATTCATCATAAGGACACAACCAAGTCCTTTAATTAAAGAATCACTATTAATAACAAACCCGTCATTCCCTTATGGTAGTGTCAATATATGATCATTGACTAATAATCTCTTAATTTATTTGTAACATTATTCACAATCTTTTTTCCAAACAAATTTATCCCCTTTACATGTGAGCTTCGTTAATGGGTTAGCTGATCGGGATATATTCAAGAAGAAACACCGATAATTACCTGATAAACCAATAAAACTATATACCTCAGTTATACTCGTCAGTTTTTTCTATTCTTGGATTTCCTTGTTCATAAAGGATAGACAAATATTCCATCATTAGAGACAATATGGCCAAGAAAAGAGATATCTTGAATCCAGAATTCACAGTTTCTAAACATCTCATATAATTCATGTCTTTTAAAAGTCTTCAGGATAATTCGCAAGTGATTTTCATTATCTTTGTATCTTTTGAAATATACCAAGATATCATCAATAAATAACACTACAAAATCATCGAGATATTCCTTGAAAACTTTACTCATTAGATCCATGAAAACAAAGGGTGAATTTGTCAGCCAAAAAGGCATTATTGTAAACTTGTAATGCCTGTTCCTGGTTCGAAATGCTTTCTTCTGAATTTCTTCCTTATTCACACACAACTGATGGTATCCAGATTGAAGGTCAATATTTGAAAAGTATTGAGCTCCATGCAGTTGGAAAACTAAATTATCAATTCGAGGTAGGGGATACATGTTCTTTATTGTTATAGAATTGAATTCTATGTAGTCGATACATAACCTCATAGATCCATATTTCTTAATAAAAAAAGGATATGGGCTCCCCATGGGGAAAAACTAGGGATAATAAATCCCTTATTAGTAATTTCCTCTAGTTGTTTCTTTAGATCAACCAATTCAGTAGTGGTCATTCTATAAGGGGTCTTTGATATGGGGCTTGAACCAGGAATTAAATCAATGGAAAACTGAATTTCCGGTTCTGGAGGATGTCTAGGTAAATCTTCTAGAAACACATCTACATATTCTTTCACAATAGGTACATCCTATATTTGAACTTTCCATTCCTCACCCCGAGTTATTTCATTCTCTTCCTCCCCTATAATTGAATTTAGTTGAGCTACATGGGGTGGATCTAGATAAGAATCATGTGGTAAAGATTCTGCTATAAAGATAAGGTGTTCTTTGTCATCATCATAAAAAATGTAACCTCCTTCTTCTTACAATAAATATTCACATCATGGTCCGAAATCCAATCCATACCAAGTATTTTATTAAATTTAATCATGGGTATGATTATGAAATCCACAGATAAAGAACATTTATATGCTATAATGGTAAAATATTCGTAAAACATTATTGCGATGATACTTCCCTTAGGAGTTTTAACTGACAACTCCCTTGTTCAATCAAATTTGAAATATCTAATGTTTTTAGCAAGATATGAAGATATTAAACAATGTGATGATCCAGAATCAAATAATGCATTTCCTATACTTTAGGAAACCATTAAATTAGTGAACGCCACGCCTTTTGGAGGTTCTACATCAAAAATAGTGATAGAATTAGCTTTTCCTTGATCCCTTGGCCTTTTCTGAGGTATGTTCCCCTGAAACATAGGAAATTAATTTGTATAATGTCCCATCTTACACCAGTTGTAGTATTGATCATCATTATCTTCTTTTTTCCCCTTGTAATCACGATCTTGGTGGCCTTTTTCACCACACTTGTAACAGACTCCTATTGCTTTCAAGAAATTACCATGGTGTTTCTTCCCAAATTTACTACAGGAAGGATAATAAATTTTTACCTTATTCCCCTGAAATCCATTTCTAGAGTGATCAACAGATCTCTTCTTCTATTGCTTTACTTTAATGTCATAAGACATAGAGAATTCATTTTCTGTCTTGATAGCATATGAGACAATATCATCGTATGACGATAAGGATTGTGAGACTAATACTCGACAGAGAAATGGTTTTCACCCATCAAAGAAACGATCAATCTTACTTCTTGGGTTACATATATACTTTGTAGCATACCTCGCTAACCTTGTAAATTTAGCCTCATACATTGCGACATTCTCCTCATCCTTTTGTCTCAGACTCAGCAATTGCCTTTCCATATCTGCTCGATGGTCACGAGGAAAGTGTTTTTCTAAGAAAAGATCTTTGAACTCCCTTAATTCCATATTTGATACTTCACCATATTCCTTTGGGTTTTGAATCAATTACCACCATTGGTCAGAATCTCTAGTAAGGCGGTAAACTGGCCTGATAACTTTTTCCCTTTCACTACTCCCCAAGGCATGGAAAATTTTCTCTATGGAATTTATCCATTTCTCTGCTACTAATGGATTTGTACTCCCATTGAATATTGGTGGTTGTTTCCTCATGAATAGATATAATATTTATCCCCCACTCAGTGGATCTAGGTGCTCTACATGGGTACGATTATTATTCATAACCTGGTTGAGTTGTCCTAGTATGGTGATATGCTAATCAGCACCAGTTACATCACCAGCTCCACTATAATTATCTTAAGCAGGAAGGAATTCCCTACGTGGAGTTTGTGCATTGATACGGTTTCCATTACTTCCACTAAGCACCATTTCTAAACAATGGAATACACTAGATTAGTTTAGGAATCACAATACATAAATCAAAACATTTAAAACATTTAACATAAATTGTGAGGTGCACTGTGTTGCATTTGTTGTCAATAAGGTATGTTGTTGATCAGAAGATGTCAAAGAATGAATGGATGTCAAGGAGATTCAATATGTGAATGACAAAGGCTATGATGGTGTTGGTGATGAATGGAGGATGGCCATTGTTTTAAGATGAATGTCACTTAGGAGATTCACTAAGTGGCATAAGTGTTTATGGTTGAAACATTCATCCATGTTAAAATCAGACGATTGTTGAGCTGTTCTTAAAGTTCCAAGAACTTGTATCAACTGGATACAATGTCACAACAATGTTTGAAGACCATGCACTGTATTGAAAATGCATGATGAGATGAAGTGATCCATCCACAATCACTAAGTGGATGAAGTGGTGCTAATGAAGTCCATATATTATTTCTTAGTGCATGTGAATTAGAAGAAGAACCAATTTGATCTCTGATTAGATCAACAAAGCACATGGAAGAAATTATGTGATTAAGGTGCTCGGTTGAAGATGAAGAACCTTCGGGAATTCCATTCTTAAATGTTGATTATATGTTGAAGAAGAATGATGAATTCTAATGAAGAAGAAGACAAGAAATATAGAGGAAGAATGGCTTGGAAGAAGAAGTGGCATTTGGCATTTACACTTGGTTACTTTGTTTGTATACAAAGTACTTAGTGTTTCCTCAAGAAAAAAGGAAGCCACCAAGGGCCAGCCTTAAGGGTTCAACCCCAAGGCACTTGTGGGACTCGAGGTCGCCACGCCCAAGGGGGATCCCATGGGGCCAGCCCGAGAGAGGCCGGGGCCGTGTGTAAGCCCCAAGGCCACGCGGTGATGATGCCCGTGCAGCGTGAGCACGAGGAGCGTGCCCGAGGAAGCATAGTGGGCGCCACTGGCGTGCCCGAGTGGCAGAGGTGGGCGCAGAGCGCGCCCGCATAGAGAACACGGTGCGGGGCGGCACTGTGGAGGGATAAGTTCAATTGCGGTGAAGGGGGGAGCGACTGGTTATTAAACCGCGGAAAATCCGCTCGGCAATTCGATGTGGGACGCGCAAATTTCAACGGGAGCGCATCCTGGCCGCACGATCGATCGCGCGCTGTATCGCAGCCGCTCATCTCATCCGCTGCGCGCCGTGATCTAATCCAGCTGTCCGATGTATTTCAAACTCCGGATCCGACGGTTGAGGAGTCGTCCTCTACCATGAGCTCACCCGAGGCCACCCGCGACTCCTCCACCGAACCAGAGGCCTCCCGAATGAAGAATTTGAGCTCCCGACCTCTGTTGATCAAGACGAAGACACCATTGAGATCGTCTGAGCATAAATAACACATCCATGCCTAAAATGGGTGTGCATGCAACAACGTGAGAATTTCGAGTTCGGCCGAATTCAAACGAAGTGTCGAGGCTATGTTGGTTAATATTTTGCATGGAAAAGAATAGATACTTGAATGCGTTTTTAGTCGCATGTACGTGAAAAATAATGAAGGAAAAGAACTCGCGTGAACAGAGGAGAAAAAAGAGATTTCAAAGAATCTTGAAGATCCGAAATCTTCGTGAGATCAAAGATTTATCGCACGCGGATGATCCGAGACGTGTCTGCCTATAAAAAGAGAGGTCGAGCCCTTGTTTAGTTGTGCTGAAATTTTGAGACCCGCGAGAGCTCCTGTGCCTCGTGAAGAAAGATGCCACCGCGCAACCACTTGTGCGGATGAAGTTCCAGAGCCACCCGAGGCTCTGAAGGAGGTCCCTGCCCGCGTATTCGCACAGCATAAGGAGCCCTCTCTGCCCGCGAACATGCGTGGAAGGAGGAGCTTGCGCGGCTGCTTGTGCCTTGCACCCTGCGCAGCCGTAGCACTTGCGCTCCCTGGATCACAGCCGCGCATCTCCACCATGCATAGTGAAGTGTACACACTAAGAAGAAGAATAAGAAGTATACTCACACTAAATAAGAACACACATTAAGTGTGTAAACAAAAAGAACAAAGAGTGTGAAAGAATTTTAGAAGGTGTGTGTGTGCCAAAAGGAGAATACACCCTTTGAGGGTTTATCACACCAAGAAGAAGAAGGGGAGTGCATGCATGCATGCATGCATGCAAGTGCACACGTGAACAAAGATAAATCAGTGGTGTGCATCTGAGTTGTCCAAGACCAGAAGATCTTGAAGAATATTGAGAGGCCATGCAGTCAGTGCATGAGGAAGCAGAGATGCCATGCACTCAGTGCATGAAGTTGTGATGAAGTGAGACTGAAGCCAAGCTGAAGTGAAATATATTATTTGGATGAGTTTTTCAGTAGTTGGGCAAGACCAACTAACCTTATCAGAGGTTGTTGAAGTTTCTTGAAGAGAGAATCCATGTCATCCTGAGAAGAAGGAGATAAAGCCTGAGAAAGACGAGGAGTCATGTTCATCACAAGTGAACAGAAGAAGAGAGCAAGGCCAGCAGCCTTTATCCTAGGCTACTGAAGATACTTGAAGAGATGAACAAGAAGAAGAGCAACTTGTGTGAATCGAGGAGCCAGGAGAAGCCCCCTGTGAGTCTCAGGGTGGAAGAAGTCTTCAGTGGGATTCGGGAGCAGGCCAGTGGGACTCTGGTAACACTGTGGGATGCAGTATAAAGACCCTCCTGTGGGACTCAGGAGAGATACAGTGGGACTCTGTATCGACCATTGTAATACTAACAGATTATAATGGGAGAAACCATGTTGGGGTGTATAACCAACATGGCAAGGACGTAGGCCTTTGGTGCCGAACCTTGTAAATCCTTGTGTCCAGTGCCTTTACATTTACTTCATCATTCGTGGAAAGGTGAGAGATACAAGAAGAGTGGATCGAGGCCTTAACAAGCCATAGAGGTTTAATTGATTAAGAATCAATTATTAAAAAGTTTTAAAGGATCATTGATTCACCCCCTCCCCCTCTCAGTGATTCACACTGATCTGTGCACTTCAATTGGTATCAGAGCGAGGTTACCTCTAAAAGATCCAAGAGAGTCTATATGGAGTGCAGATTTGAGGAAATGAAAGAACAGCCTCAAATGGAGATATCTGCCAAGACTCTGAAAAACAGAATGAAGAAACAGGAAAAGAAGATGAGGAAGAAGGTTGTTGCAATCAGTGAAAATCCTTCTATGGAAAGAAATGTGAAAGTCACATCAGATGACAATTCCTTTTATCATTCTTCTGATGAAGCCTGCTCTAGCTGTGATGAAGATGGAAGAAACAATGATCTTCTAAATGCAATCAAATATCTTCAGAAGACAGTCCCCAAGGAAGTTGCAATGTGTATAGCTACAGGCATCCTTGATCTTCAAGAAGAAAAAATATAGCTAGAAGATGAATCCAATTCTCTGGAAGTCCAATTGGCTAAAAGTGTTGGCATAACCAACACTCTCAGAAAGCTGTTGAAGGGTAAAGATGAAACAGTATCACTTTTCAATGAAAGATATGAAGACAATACTGAAGAATTGCAAAGAAGCCTTTCTGAGAAAGAATTCTTTAAGACTGTGGTCAAAGATGTTTTCCATGAACTGGAAAAGAGGCACAAAGTTTCAATGAATGTCAGAGATGCTCAACTTGAAGACAAAGTAAACAGGGTAAAGGAGCTTGACAATTCATTACAAGAAATGAAGAAGGTGCATGAAGACCAGTTAGAACAGCTAAAAGAAAATTGGGAAGGAAGGCTAAGAACTGTTGAGGATGAGAAGAACTCCCTTAACATGAAATGCTTAGAACTAGAGGTGATATTGAAAAATCTGCAATCACCCAAAGCTGAATCCTCCCAGTCAGCTGAAAGTATAAATGTTGCTACAGAAGTGTGCATTGAGAAGGATGATTCCAAAAGAAGTAAATCCTCTAATAAAAGGGAAACATCTTCTAAAAGGAAGGTACCATCCATGCCATCTTGTACTAATGCTTCTAATTGTGTTTCCACAAAAAGTGCAGGATGGAAGAATAATTCCAAACAAGTATGGATGAAGACAATGAAGAAAGAAAGCTCTCCTGAAGCAGCACAACAATTCAAGACAAGTACCCTACAATCCGAAGGAATCAAAAAGTCAAGATTTGTGGGTCAATGTTGGTGTTGTAACAAGTATAGGCATTGTGCAAAGGATTGTTGGTACAATCCACTGAATGCCAAAGCACAGAGGAAGCCCATGCCTAGGGGGAGCAAGCCAGAAGACAAGAAGTAGCATCCACAGGTCCAGAGACATCTGTTTACTGCAAATAGATTTGGATTACTTGACAACATCTGGGATGATTGCAAAAGTGGTCAAAAAGATACATGTCAATCTCCAAATGTATCCAGAGCTCAAAAGAAGAAAATATCACAGAACCTGGCTCAGAAAGAATCCTTGGGAAGCAAGTAGAAGAAAGCTGAAGATGCTCCCAAGAAGATTATGAAAAAGGAAGAGAAAACCTTGGAGTCTAAATCCAATAAGGGTGATGCATCTAGAAGGACCACCAAGAAGAAATGCTTCTACTGTGGAATGAAAGGACATATCATGGATCTTTGTAAAGAAGCCATGAAATTCAATAGTGGCAGACTGGACTCAAACAGACGATCAATCCAAAAGAAGCAGAAGGGATTGATTGAAAACAAGTTGCCTAAGAAAGGTAGCTTGAAAGCATCGAAGGAACCATGTGGAATATCCAGAACTGAGGCCACACTTCCATGTGACTTACTAGTCATATGGCCAAATCAGTTGCAACTTGCCAAAGATCTGCAAAGAGCTGAAGATGAAGTTCTAGCAATTGCTAAGGCAAAAGGAAAGAAAAAGATTTCACATGAAGATCAAGTTCTGTGTGTGAGGTGCAATCAAGCTGGACATACTAGTGATAAATGCATGATATTCATTCCAGCTCAAAAGGGATTATTCAAAAGAATGAATATTGCACCAGGAGACTCTAGTGCTCAGAAGGCACCTAGAAATACAGGAGTCACACACAAAGAAGTTAAAGAGGTGTTGAGATCCAAATCAGCACAAACATCATTGATGATCAAATGTGCAAGTGTGAAGAATGGTGAAAATGGGACATCTCGGTTGAGAGAATCTTCTCAACCTTGTTGTTCACATTGATGAACCAAGTAGGTTCCATCTTATTCCCTAATCACTTGTATTTACATGTGCTGACATTGCAGGGAATCGAAGATGATGATCATTCTCAACTGGAGGATGGTTTGGACAGAATGGAGTGCACCCCTTAAGGGGGAGCCAATCTGTAGAAGATTGGATTCTGATATTTAATACCATCTTGAGAAAAGTGAAGGTATTCCAATCATACTTTCATCCCTTGTTTCTTAATTGTATTCATCATGACAATTAAAGGGGAGTATTGATTGAAGACAAATGGTTGAAAGGGGGAGCTTTATCTTTGCACTGAACTTTCTAATGAGTTTTGTGAAGTATGTGCAGGATTTAGCAATTCATTGTTATATCTGAAAAATTTCAAACCCCTTGAAGCATGATCTCACTTGTATAGTGAATGTTGGACAGCATTGAGTACCTTGGTTACATTACTCTTGTTTTCTACACCGGGTTAGCCCAAGTAGACTTAGAGTTGATTTACTAAAGGTTCTTTGCTAAAGAGAACATGTGACATCATCCATCTCTCAGTGTTTTTCAAGAAAATACTTTTCAAAGGGAGGAAGTGATATTTTGAAAAGTAACCACACCACACCTTTGCATTTGGTTGCCAATAAGGGGGAGAAAAGCTGACATATTGCCCCAGAAATGTGTGGCACACATATTGACCCATTCATATGTGTTCTACTGATTAGATTGACAATATGTGCTCTAGTGGTATTGACAACAAATACAAAGGGGGATATTGAGGTGCACTGTGTTGCATTTGTTGTCAATAAGGTATGTTGTTGATCAGAAGATGTCAAAGAATGAATGGATGTCAAGGAGATTCAATATGTGAATGACAAAGGCTATGATGGTGTTGGTGATGAATGGAGGATGGCCATTGTGTTAAGATGAATGTCACTTAGGAGATTCACTAAGTGGCATAAGTGTTTATGGTTGAAACATTCATCCATGTTAAAATCAGACGATTGTTGAGCTGTTCATAAAGTTCTAAGAACTTGTATCAACTGGATACAATGTCACAACAATGTTTGAAGACCATGCATTGTATTGAAAATGCATGATGAGATGAAGTGATCCATCCACAATCACTAAGTGGATGAAGTGGTGCTAATGAAGTCCATATACTATTTCTTAGTGCATGTGAATTAGAAGAAGAACCAATTTGATCTCTGATTAGATCAACAAAGCACATGGAAGAAATTATGTGATTAAGGATCTCGGTTGAAGATGAAGAACCTTCGGGAATTCCATTCTTAAATGTTGATTATATGTTGAAGAAGAATGATGAATTCTAATGAAGAGGAATACAAGATATATAGAGGAATAATATCTTTGAAGAAGAAGTGGCATTTGGCATTTACACTTGGTTACTTTGTTTGTATACAAAGTACTTAGTGTTTCCTCAAGCAAAAAGGAAGCCACCAAGGGCCATCCTTAAGGGTTCAACCCCAAGGCACTTGTGGGACTCGAGGTCGCCACACCCAAGGGGGATCCCATGGGGCCAGCCCGAGAGAGGCCGGGGCCGTGTGTAAGCCCCAAGGCCACGCAGTGATGAAGCCCGCGCAGCGTGAGCACGAGGAGCATGCCCGAGGAAGCATAGTGGGCGCCAGTGGCGCGCCCGAGTGGCAGAGGTGGGCGCAGAGCGCGCCCGTAGAGAGAACACGGTGCGAGGCGGCACCGTGGAGGGAGAAGTTCAATTGCGGTGAAGGGGGGAGCGACTGGTTGATAAACCGCGAAAAATACGCTGGGCGATTTGATGTGGGACGCGCAAATTTCACCGGGAGTGCATCCTGGCCGCACGATCGATCACGCGCTGGATCGCAGCCACTCATCTCATCCGCTGCGCGCCGCGATCTAATCCAGCCGTCCGATGTATTTCAAACTCCGGATCCGACGGTTGAGGAGTCGTCCACTACCATGAGCTCACCCGAGGCCACCCATGACTCCTCCTCCGAACCAGAGGCCTCCCGAATGAATAATTCGAGCTCCCGACCTCTATTGATCAAGCCGAAGACACCATTGAGATCGTCTGAGCATAACGAACACATCCATGACTAAAAATGGGTGTGCATGCAACAACGTGATAATTTCGAGTTCGGCCGAAGGCAAACGATGTGCCGAGGCTGTGTTGGTTAATATTTTTCATGGAAAAGAATAGAGGCTTGCATGCGTTTTTAGTCGCATGTACGTGAAAAATAATGAAGGAAAAGAACCCGCGTGAACAGAGGAGAAAAAGGAGATTTCAAAGAATCTTGAAGATCCGAAATCTTCGGGAGATAAAAGATTTATCACACGCGGATGATCCGAGACGTCTCTGCCTATAAAAAGAGAGGTCGATCCCTCGTTTAGTTTTGCTGAAATTTTGAGACCCGCGAGAGCTCCTGTGCCTCGTGAAGAAAGAAGCCACCGCGCAACCACTTGTGCGGCGGAAGTTCCAGAGCCACCCGAGGCTCTGAAGGAGGTCCCTGCCCGCGTATTCGCACGGCATAAGGAGCCCTCTTTGCCCGCGAACTTGCGTGGCAGGAGGATCTTGCGCCGCTGCTTGTGCCTTGCACCCTGCGCGGCCGTAGCACTTGCGCTCCCCGTGGCAGTAGCATCTGTGTGCCCAAGCAGCCTTGGACTCAAGTGAAACTTGCGTGGCTGCCTTGTCCATTGGACTTGTGCGATTGAAGACAAGAAAAGTGAGGACGCACCTTGCACACCCTTTTTGAGGCCGTAAGCATTTGTGTGTGCAAAGGAGAGGGAGACCACACATTTTTGTGTGTGTGCAAAGAGGAGGAAGGTCGGGCCTTAGTGCCTTGTGTGTTAAGTAAATAAAGAAGGCCGAGACCTTAGTTTTGGTGTGCATACAAATGGAAGAACACAATTGGCAGTGTGTGTACTAAGTGAAAACAATTGAAGGCCGTAGCCTTGGGTGTGTGCAAAACAAGAAGGCCCCCACAACTTTTGTGTGCAAATTAAAGATGAGGTCGTAGCCCTTGTGTGTACAAAATGGAGAACCAAGTATGTGCATAAGTGAAGTGCACACTTTGATGAAGATTAAAAGAACAAGGAAGTGTGTGTGATTAGTAAGTGATGTCGGCCAAGCCCAAGTGTGTGCAAAACGAAGAACAAGTTGTGTGTGCTAAACAAGTGAAGGCCGAACCTTAGTGCGTGTGCAAAGTGAAGTGTACAAACTAATAAGAAGAAGAATAAGGATACTCACACTAAATAAGAACACACATTAAGTGTGTAAACAAAAAGAAAAAAGAGTGTGAAAGAATTTGAGAAGGTGTGTGTGTGTGCCAAAAGGAGAATACACCCTTTGAGGGTTTATCACACCAAGAAGAAGAAGGGGAGTGCATGCATGCATGCATGCACGTGCACACGTGAACAAAGATAAATCAGTGGTGTGCATCTGAGTTGTCCAAGACCAGAAGATCTTGAAGAATATTGAGAGGCCATGCAGTCAGTGCATGAGGAAGCAGAGATGCCATGCAGTCAGTGCATGCAGTTGTGATGAAGTGAGACTGAAGCCAAGATGAAGTGAAAGATATTATTTGGCTTAGTTTTTCAGTAGTTGAGAAAGACCAACTAACCTTATCAGAGGTTGTTGAAGTTTCTTGAAGAGAGAAGCCAGGTCATCCTGAGAAGAAGGAGATAAAGCCTGAGCAAGACGACGAGTCATGTTCATCACAAGTGAACAGAAGAAGAGATCAAGGCCAGCAGCCTTTATCCCAGGCTGCTGAAGATACTTGAAGATCTGAACAAGAAGAAGATCTACTCGTGTGACTCGAGGAGCCAGGAGAAGCCCCCTGTGAGACTCAGGGTGGAAGAAGTATTCAGTGGGATTCTAGAGCAGGCCAGTGAGACTCTGGTAACACTGTGGGACGCAGTATAAAGACCCTCCTATGGGACTCAGGAGAGATACAGTGGGACTCTGTATTGACCATTGTAATACTAACAGATTATAATGGGAGAAACCATGTTGGGGTGTATAACCAACATGGCAAGGACATAGTCCTTTGGTGCCGAACCTTGTAAATCCTTGTGTCCAGTGCCATTACATTTACTGCATCATTCGTGGAAAGGTGAGAGATACAAGAAGAGTGGATCGAGGCCTTAACAAGCCATAGAGGTTTAATTGATTAAGAATCAATTAGTAAAAAGTTTCAAAGGATCACTGATTCACCCCCTCCCCCTCTCAGTGATTCACACTGATCTGGGCACTTCAAATTGAATAGTTTATTGACATAATCTAAAATAATAATAAAATGTTTTCTTTGAGGAAGTATATAATCATAAACCCTTCATAATGGTTTGTAAATAGAATTAAAATTATCCTAATAATATCCCCTAAGAGGGTCGAAACCAAGAGTGCAGCAAGGCCTGTTGACGTGCACCAGTTCCCATTAGAGTCTAGCTCAAAGTGGTGTTTTGGGTTTTACCCCTAGGTACATCTGTGTTGGAGCCGCCTCTACCTGATCATATTCAGATAGGGATGTATTTCCCAGAAATCTCACAAAATCTCTACAATACCAAAATTATAGGATGTTCTTCTATACTAATCCTCAAAGTCCATCTTAGGTCTATGTGCTCTAATCGGAGTTTATCTAAATCTAGCTTCCATGTTTAGTACTAAACTTCCTATGATACCAACTGTAATGCCTATAACCTAGTTACCCAAAGATGGTGCAATATTGCGTATCATTGACATGATCACAAAGGATCATGTCAGAAAAGACCAATTAGTTTAGTAGGCTTAGAATCACTAGATGCATTCATAAAGTTTATGTTACATCATAAAGAGAAAATCTA
The DNA here is from genome assembly GCA_963277665.1 of Viscum album. Lineage (NCBI taxonomy): Eukaryota > Viridiplantae > Streptophyta > Magnoliopsida > Santalales > Viscaceae > Viscum > Viscum album. The sequence goes on from OY728164.1 coordinate 1,346,834,548, forward strand.
CAGCAATATCTTGTCTCCATAGACCACACACTTATACCCTTTTAATATCCCTGCAGTTCATTCATAAAATACTTATTCACATCTTGAGAAAAATAAAACATAGAATGGGGTGAGATCAGATGATCATTAAGTATAACAATATAATGGAATATTTCGTAAATTTGTATAAACATTTAAGGAAATGTATAACTAAAACAAAATAATTTTAAACATGAACATAAGAATAATATGGTAGAAATAAAATGAAATAATACCATTTACTTGTTCACATGGATATTCTAATTGTTGAATAATCACATGCAATATCAATAACCACTTTCATAATGATGGAATGCATAATGCAAGACAATCATAACCACATAGTCAAGGCCTTGTGCCAAGACTAAAAAAAAGATTTTGTCAATTCCTTAAGCCAAGACACTAGTTTCTCTCCTGAGACCTGCCGATGCATCGAGGATATGTAGCGGGTTCCACCTGTCACTTATTAAGTCTAATGCATTCCTCAAATGAACAGGTTTAATCATAACATAAACATTCGTATTAAAACTAGAATACGAAATGTCAATATCTCTTCATAAACCCTGAATGGTATAAAAATAACATATCCATAGTCAAACATATCACAAAAACATTCAATACAATTTGGAAGTTTTGTATCATAATAAATCAACTTAAAAAATCTTAAAATCCATAAACGGATGTTGACATAGATGAAATCAAAACTATTTGAGAGAAATATCTCTTTTTTTAATCATTTAAAAGTCACATAATTATAAAAGAATAAATTTACATTGAATATATTCATATAAGCATGTAAGGTTAGCTTCGACGATTTTATAACTACGGAAAATAGATGCACCCGCCGTATAAGTTAAAAAATACATTCTTACCTTAATTCTGTCAAAAAGGTTAAAAAGGACATTATTTAGAAAACGACAGAAATATTCCTTTATAAACATATTATAAAATTTCAACAAGGGTTTAAATAAATTTAACCCATTGTCTATAAATTATTAATAATGATTTGAAATACCTTTTTAAGAAACATGGATGTGGATGATAAAGAGGACCTAGTAGATAACTATGTATAAACAACCTCGGATAATGATGAGATTGTGAAATAAACCCTTACATTGTACTTTTCCTTGGTCGAGGGTAGTTTAACCTCCTTTATAATGGTGAATTTTTTTTGTTAAATTATACATGAGTCATATACAATAATATGAAATCATCTATGATCTTTTATGTAATGCCCCGACCCCAGTTACCCAGAGTCGGTGCATTATTACATAACATTGTCATGATCACAAGAAAGATCAAATCTCTAAAAACCGATTGTTTTAGTAGCCTTGGAAACACTAGATATATTCATAAAGTTTTACATTACATCATAAAGTGAAAAAATAATACAACAACATAGTCTCCATATCCCACACTCATATCCCCACATACTATCCCTGCAGGTCATTCATAAATTACTTCTTCACATCCTGGGAAAAATAATCATAGAAAAGGGGTGAGCTCAAATGCCCAGTAAGGATAACAATATAGCGGAAACTTTCATAAATAAGAAAAAACATTTAAGGCAGTGTATAACTTAAAACAAATGCCTTTTAAACTTGAACTTCAACATAGTATGGCAAAAATAAAATGAAATAATGCCAATTACTTATTCACATGGATATTCTACTAATCGAATAATAACATGCAATATCAATTACCACTTTAATAATGATGGAATGCATAATGCCAGACTATCATAACCACGTAGCCAAGGCCTCGTGCCAAGATTACAAATAAGATTTTTCCATGGCCTTATGCCAAGACACCAGTTTGTCTCATGAGACCTACCGATGCATCGAGGAGCTATAGCAGGCTCCAACCATCACAAATTAAGTCCAATGCATTCCCATATGAAAAGGTTTAAACATAACATAAACATTCGTATTAAAAATAGCATACGAAATGTCAATACTTTCACCATACACTATGAATGGTATAAAAATAGCACATCCACAGTCAAACATATCACAAAACCTTCAATACAATATAGAAGTTTTGTATCATAATAAATCAACTTCAAATAGGCGTAAAATCCATCAAAGGATGTTGACATAGATGAAATTAAATCTCTTTTTAGAAAAGTATCTCTTTCTATTTTGAAATCATTTAAGAGTCTTATATTTATGAAATAAAACATTTTCTTTGAAAATATTCTTATAAGCTTGTAAGGTAAGCTTTGACGATTTTATAACAGCGGAAAATAACTGCACCAACTGTATAAGTTAAAAAACCATTCTTAAATTAATTTTTTCGAAAAGGTTAAAAAGCTCCTTGTTTGGAAAATTACAGAAAGATTCCTTTATAAACCACTTATAAAAATCCCAACAAGGGTATAAATGACTTTAACCCATATTCTTGTAAATAGTAAAAATGTTTTGAAATTCATTTTTACGAATCATGGATGTGGATGATAAAGAGATCCAAATAGATTATTACGTATAAACAACCTCCGATAATGAAGAGATTGTGAAGTAACCCTTACCTTGTACTTTTCCTTGGTTAGGGTAGGTTAACCTCCTGTATAATGGTGAAATAATTGTTATTAAATTGTACAATAATCATATATATTAACATGATATCATATATGATCTTTTAACATTGCTTTGTTAATAATATCTTAGTATTATTGTCGTTTCGGGTGTTAACATACTCGTTTTCTTTTATATGTTTTGTTAAGTAAGACATGTTTCTAATTTATAGGTTGTAAATTATTCATATAAAAAATTATATCAAGTCTTTTAACATTATTTTTAAATCATAAATTGATAATTATACTTGAATGGATACGATGGAGAATGAATCTCATCGCGTTCGTGGAGATAGTAGTCTGTACGTACGCACGAGAAACAATATCATTATTTTGATATTAAAATAATATATAAATGGATGGTATATCATATATACATAATCATTAAAATGTTATATTTATTATTTACATGAGTTACAAATCATTACTATACCCATCCAAATAATAATATATTGAATAACAATTACACCATGACGTGGAGACGGTAAGCCATACGTACGCACGTATGGTGACATGTTATTCAAAGGATGGATAGAATATTGAATATGTTTGTACCATATTTATAATAACATCACAGTATATATATGATACTGGAGTTATTATTTTATAATGGTAATAACAAAGGAAGAAGAAGTGGAAGAAGTATGGAACTTGGAAAAGGGTGGTGAAATCATTACCTCTTCTTCGGGTTCTTCCTTTTGATTTGATCAAAAGGGATCCTTAGGTTGGATTTATGATCAAACTAAGGCCTCTAGGTTGTATTTAGGGATGTTGGGAGAGTATTTGGGCAGAGTTTGGCTGAACCAAGTGGCTTTTTAGGTGTGAGGAAATGAGAAGGAGGAGTGCCCTTTTATAAGAGGGGTAAGGGGCACCTTTGGAAAAGCTAGAAATATTAATTTATTATAAATTAATATTCGGTTTCTAATGGCACCAAAGTGGATTATTTAAATTTTACGGTGGGGATGGGTCGAAAACCACTAAACCAATAGAATTTAGACAGGTTTGGGTACTTATATTAACCTTATCTTTAAGTATTAACTCTAAGTTAATTAGTTTCATTTTTACAATTTCTCTATGTATTTTTATATTATATGGTTAATAAACTTACTATATACATCCAAGAGACCCCCAAGTGGCCCATTAATGCTATAACTATCATGATATAAGTCTCTTGGCTGAAACATAGATATTTAGGAATTTAATATCAATTATTAATATAATATTTTTTTAAAAACTCTTTTATGTCAATTTTGTCACTATTCAATAGTTGATTTTTGTAAAACTTATAACAGAATTATTACTCAGAACAATGTCAATTAAATCAATCCTAATATGTCATATTATATTATAAAATTAGTGTAATTCATTAAAAGTCTAAAATTATATTTATTTGGGTATTTATAATATCAATTATTTTAATTTGTCACTATTATGGTAATTACTGCATCATAATTGTGTCATAAATAAATTAAATTATTTAAACTATAAAATTTATAAATAAAATATCATTATGAATGAAATATTCATATCTTTATAATTAATTTTTATAGTCGATAATCCAACATATATAACCCTATGTAAAAATTGTTTTTTCTAAAAGATATATGCATATGTCATTTTTGTACTTCTTTTAACGTAATTAAAATTAAGTGTCCCTATCACCTACAAGTGGCACCATGCTGTCCCAAAATCGACCCAAAGATTCCTATGGTCGAACATGTATCAACCAATAAGGCTAGGACACGTTTTAAGGTAATTTATTATTATTATAATATTATTTTTTAACCCTTATTTACCGGATTTACCCTTAACCATGGTAAATAAAATATTTACCGAAGTAATTATTCAAAATGTCTAAAAATAAAAGTTACCTATTTACACAATTTGAACATCCTGATTCCAAATATGGAATCCATTTTTCCAAATTCAAAACACAGAAGAGGCATAAATTAATTTAAAATTAATTCCCTTGTTAAAACAAAAACCGTGTTTTTAAGAGATAATAACTATCAAAAGATTGACACTTGTTTATGTCTGGTTTAATTGTAAAATTATGTCCAATGACCAAAAATATATTAAATAGTAAAAATATATTCTAAATATAATTTAAAACCACTCAAATTCATAATTTATAACTATTAATTATTTTTATTAAAAAAGTTTTTTAAATTAAAATTTAGTAATTTTCACTATTCATCAAAATATTAAAGTTATCCGAAAAGTACCAAAATTTCACCTTAGGATAAATTCGATATTCCAAATATAAAAATGAATTCCATTTTAAAAAATAAAATATATATAATTTAAAAAATTAGTTATTACTATTCATAATGGCTAGTTTTATTGGTTATGGTGTGTTAGAACTCAGTGTTGCGTACAACACACGCTATCACATTATTCAAAGAGAAGCATACCGTGGATGCTTGGGGTGTTACATTCTCCCCTCCTTAAAATAATTTCATCCTCAAAATTTCTAGAATATTATCTCATGAAAAGACTCAGGTGTTTCTTCATCATAAGTTTCTCGGGTTCCGACGTTGCCTCTTCCATCTTACGGTTTCTCCACAAAACTTTTACCAGATGCGTCGTTCAGTTTCTCAGAACTTGTTCTCTTGTATCAAGAATCATGACGGGCTCTTCACAATAAGACAGATCAGGTTCCAGTTCTAACTCCTCATAGTTGAGTAAATGCGTTGGGTCAGGCATGTATTTCCTCAACAGAGATACGTGGAACACATCGTGAACTTTGGAGAGACTTGGTGGCATTGCCAATCGGTATGCTACAACACCAATTTGTTCTAGAATTTAGAAAGGTCCTATGTACCTAGGACCCAATTCACCTTTCTTACCAAAATGTATGACTCCCTTCCATGGAGATTCCTTCAGGAAAACATGATCACCGACTTGAAATTCCAAATCTTTCCTTCGATTATCGGCATAGCTCTTCTGCTTACTTTGAGCTGCTTTGATGTGATTTTGGATTGCCTTCACCTTTTCTATTGTTTCCTCCACCAGTAATAGACCTACATGTTTTCTTTCACCAACGTCATCCCAAGAAGTTGGTGTGCGACATCTCTTTCCATATAACGCTTCATATGGTGCCATCTGAATACTCGAATGGAAGCTATTGTTATAGGAAAATTCTACCAAAGGTAAATATTGATCTCACATACCCTGAATGTCAAGTGAGCAAGATCTCAACATGTCTTCTAAGGTTTTAATAGTCCGTTCTGATTCTCCATCTGTCTGAGGGTGGTAGTCAGTGCTCAAATGAAGTTCAGTATCCAGGGATTTCTAAAGACTCTTCCAGAATCATGAAGTAAAACAGGGATCAAGATCAGAAACAATCGATAGGGGTACTCCATAAAGTCTCACAACTTCATTAATATATAGTCTTTCTAGACGTTTTAGTGGTAGATCTTCTCTGATAGCAAGAAAATGTGCTGACTTGGTAAGACGATCAACAATAACCCATATTTCATCATTCCTTCTAGGAGTCTTTGGTAGCCCCATGACAAATTCCATCGTAATATTGTCCCATTTCCACTCCGATATGGGAAGAGGTTTCATGACTCCTCCAGGGTGTTTCCTTCCAGCTTTCACTTGTTGAAAAACCATACATCTTGACACAAAATCACCAATCTCCCTCTTCATATTGTCCCACCAAAAATGTTCCTTCAAATCTCTACACATTTTTGTGCTCCCATGGTGTATAGATAAATTGGAAGTATGAGCATCATCCAACAATTACCTTTTTTGACCAGGTATATCGGGAACACAAAGTCTCTTCACGAAATTCAAAATTCCATCTTCACACACAAAGTCTCTCAGTCTCCCAACATTCCCAGCTTTAATCTTCTTTTGAAATTCTTCATCATCATTCTGAGAACTCTGAATCCTTTCTAGTAAAGATGGATTGGCAACCATTTGAAAAAGTAATGATGTTTCTCCTTCCATGGTTATTCCCATGTCCATCTTCACTAGATCCATGAAAATTGGATCCCTTTCAATTCTCATATTGTTCAAAACTCCATGATCTTTTCTGCTCAAAGCATCTTCCACATTGCTTTCCTTCCCCGGGTGGTAGTGTATCGTGAAATCATAATCCTTGAGTAATTCAAGCCATCTCCTTTGCCTCATGTTGAGTTCTTTTTGTGAAAAAATATACTTCAAACTATTGTGTTCAGTATAAATCTCACATTTTTCACCAAAGAGGTAGTGCCTCCATATCTTCAAAGCAAAGATCACAGCTGCTAACTCGAGATCATGAGTAGGATAGTTTTGTTCATGAATTTTAAACTGTCATGATGCATAGGAAATAACCCTATCATTCTGCATAATGACACAACCAAGTCCTTTATTTGATGCATCACTATAAATAACGAACCCATCATTCCCCGATGGTAGAGTCAACATAAGAGCATTGACTAATCTTCACTTCAGTTCTTCGAAACATTCTTCAAACTCTTTTTGTCCAATAAAATTTAACCCCTTTACGTGTGAGCTTCGTTAATGGGTTATCCAATCGGGAAAAATTATGGACGAAACATCGATAATAACCTGCTAAACCAATAAAACTACGTACCTCAGTTATATTCGTAGGCGCTGGACATTCTTGGATTGCCTTGGTCTTAGAAGGATCAACAAAGATTCCATCTTTAGAGACAATATGGACAAAAAAAGAAATCTTTTGAGGCCAAAATTCACACTTGCTAAACATCCCATATAATTCATGCCTTCTCAGAGTCTTCAAAATAATACCCAAGTGATTTTCATGATCTTCGTAGATTTTGGAGTATACCGAGATATCATCAATAAATACCACCACAAATTCATCGAGATACTCCTTGATGACTCTATTCATCAGATCCATGAATAAAGAGGGTGCATTAGTCAATCCAAAAGGCATTATAGTAAACTCGTAATGCCTATACCTGGTTCGAAATGTTGTCTTCGGAATGTCTTCCTTCTTCACACACAACTGATGATATCCAGATCGAAGGTCAATAATTGAAAAGTATTGAGCTCCATGCGGTTAGTCAAATAAATCATCAATGCAAGGTAGGGGATACTTGTTATTTATCGTTATAGCATTGATCTCCCTGTAGTCAATACATAACCTCATTGATTCGTCTTTCTTTTTAACAAAATGAATTGGGGCTCCCCGTGGAGAAACACTAGGTCAAATAAATACCTTATTACTCAATTCCTATAGTTGTTTCTTTATTTCAACTAATTATACAGTGTCCATTCTATAAGGGGTCTTTGATATAGGCCTTGATCCGGGAATTAAATCAACGGAAAAATCAACTTCTTGTTCTGGAGGATGTCCAGGTAAATCTTCTAGAAATATATCTACAAATTTTTTCACAATAGGTAAATCCTCTATTTGAACATTCCTTTCCTCACCCACAGTTATTTAATTCTCTTCCTCCCCAATAATTGAATTTAGTTGAGCTACTGTGGGTGGATCTATATAAAAATTTGGTGGTGATGATTCTGCTCTAAAGATAAGGTGTTTATTATCATCATCATCAAGAATCGTAACCTCTTTCTTCTTACAATAAATCTTCACATCATAGTCCGAAAGCCAGTCCATTTCAAGGATTATATCAAACTCAATCATAGGTATGACGACGAGATCAGCAGATAAAGAAAATTTATGTGCTCTAATGGGGACTGATTCACAAAACATTATTGCAATGATACTTACCTTAGGAGTTTTAACTGACAACTCCCTTGTTAAATCAAATTGGAAATATCTAATTTTCTTAGCAAACTGGGAAGATATTAAACAATGCAATGATCCAGAATCAAATAATGCATTTGCTAAACTTGAGGAAACCATTAAATTACCTGCCACCACGTCTTTCAGAGCTTCTACCTCAGCAGTAGTGATTTCATAAGCTTGGCCTTGATCCCTTGGCATTTTCTGAGGTAAGTTCTCTTGACGCTTAGGACATTCATTTTCATAATGCCCCATCTCCCTGCAATTGTAGCACTGAACATTGGTAGCTTCTTTCTTCCCCTTGCAATCACGAGCTTGGTGGAATTTTCCACCACACTTGTAACAGACTCCCATTCCCGTCAAGCAAGTACCAGGGTGTTTCTTCCCACATTTACCACATGATGGATATTCAATCATTCCCTTATTCCACTTATTTCCATTCCCATATTGATCAGCAGGTCTCTTCTTCTATTTCTTTTATTTAATGTCATAAGACTTAAGGAATTCTTTTTTGGTCTTGATAACACATGAGACAATGTCTTCGTACGATGAAAAGGATTGTGAGACTAATGCTCGATAGAGAAATGGTTTTAACCCATCAAAGAAATGATCAAAATTACTTCTTGGGTTACGTATATAATTTCCAGCATACCTTGCTAATTTTTTAATGTTAGCCTCATACTTTGCGACATTCTCATCCTCCTTTTGTCTCAGACTCAGAAACTGCCTTTCCATATATGCTCGGTGGTCGCGAGGAAAGTATTTTTCTAAAAACAGATCTTTGAACTCCCTCCATTACATATTTGATACTTCATCATCTTCCTTCGTATTTTTAATCAATGACCACCATTGATCAGCATCTCCAGTAAGGCGGTAAACTGCCATGATAACTTTTTCCCTTTCACTACTCCCCAAAGCCTGAAATATTTTCCCTAGGGAAAATATCCATTGATCAGATACTAAGGGATTTGTACTCCCATTGAACATTGGTGGTTTTTGCCTCATGAATCGATCTAACATTGATCCTCCACGCTGTGGATCAGGGTGCTCCATATGGTTAAGGTTATTATTCAAAACCTGAGTGAGTTGTCCCAGTATGGTGATTAGCTGATCGGCACCAGTTGCATCACCAGCTCCACTATAATTATCATGAGCAGGAGGGAAATCCCTACATGGAGTGCATGCATTGATACAGTTTCCATTTCTTCCACTAGGCGCCATTTATAAACAATGTCATAAACTAGATCAGTTTATGAATCAAAATACATAATCCCATTCTTATATAACACTTAACATAAATTGAACTATTTATGGATATAATCTATAATCATAAAAATGTTTTCTTTGAGAAAGTATATACTCATAAACCCTTCATAATGATTTGTAAAGAAAATGATATTTATCCTAATCATATCCCATGGGAGTGTCGTAACCAAGAGTGAAGCAAGGCCCGTTTTCGTGCACCACTTCCTGTTCGAGTCTAGCTCAAAGCGGTGTTTTTGGGTTTTACCCCTAGGTACATATGTGCCAAAGCTGCCTCTACCTGTTCATATCTAGACAGGGATGTATTGATCGGAAAACTCACACAATATATACAATACCAAAATTCTAGGAAGTTCTTCTATACTAATCCTCAAAGTTCATCTTAGGTCTTCGTGCTCAGAGTTTATCTAAATCTAGCTTCCAAGGTTTGTACTATACTTCCTCTGATACCAACTGTAACGCCCCGACCCCAGTTACCCAGAGTCGGTGCATTATTACATAACATTGGCATGATAACAAGAAAGATCAAATCTCAAAAGACTGATTGGTTTAGTAGCTTTAAAAACACTAGATATATTCATAAAGCTTTACATTAAATCATAAAGTGAAAAACTACTACAAAAACATAGTCTCCATATCTCACACACATATCCCCACATACTACCCCTGTAGGTCATTCATAAATTACTTATTCACATCCTGGGGGAAATAAATCATAGAAAAGGGGTGAGCTCAAATGCCCAGTAAGGATAACAATATAGCGGAAACTTTTATAAATAAGAATAAACATTTAAGGCAATGTATAACTTAAAACAAAATCATTTTAAACATGAACAGCAATATAGTATGGCAAAAATAAAATGAAATAATGCCATTTACTTATTCACATGGATATTCTACTAATCGAATAATCACATGCAATATCAATTACCACTTTCATAATGATGGAATGCATAATGCCAGACTATCATAACCACATAGCAAAGGCCTCGTTCCAAGACTACAAATAAGATTTTGCCAAGGCCTTGTGCCAAGACAGTAGTTTTTCTCATTAGACCTACCGATGCATCGAGGATCTATAGTGGGCTCCACCCGTCACATATTAATTCCAATGCATTCCCATATGAAAAGGATTAAACATAACATAAACATTCGTATTAAAACTAGCATATGAAATGTCAATACATTCACCATAAACTATGAACGGTATAAAAATAGCACATACACAGTCAAACATATCACAAAACCTTCAATAATATATAGATGTTTTGTATCATAATAAATAAACTTCAAATAAGCGTAAAATCCATCAAATGATGTTGACATAGATGAAATAAAAACTCTTTTCAGAAAAATATCTCTTTCTATTTTGAAATCATTTAAGAGTATTATATTTATGAAATAAAAATTTTTCTTTGAAAATATTCTTATAAGCTTGTAAGAGAAGCTTTGATGATTTTATAATGGCGGAATATAACTGCAATCACTTTATAAGTTAAAAAAAACATTCTTACCTTAATTCTGTCGAAAAGGTTAAAAATAACCTTGTTTAGAAAATGACGAAAAGATTCCTTTATAAAACACTTATAAAAAGTCTAACAAGGGTATAAATGACTTTAACCCATATTCTTGTAAATATTAAAAATGTTTTGAAATTCCTTTTTAAGAAACATGGATGTGGATGATAAAGAGATCCCAGTAGATTATTATGTATAAACAACCTCGGATAATGAAGAGATTGTGAAATAACTCTTACCTTGTACTTTTCCTTGGTCGGGTTAGGTTAAAATCATGTATAATGGTGAAATAATTGTTATTAAATTATAAAATAATCATATATATTAATATGATATCATATATGATCTTTTAACATTGCTTTGTTAATAATATCTTAGTATTATCGTCATTTCGGGTGTTAACTTACTCATTTTCTTTTATATGTTTTGTTACGTAAGCCATGTTTGTAATGTATAGGTTGTAAATTATTAATATATAGAATTATATCAAGTCCTTAAACATTATTTTTAAATCATCAAGTGATAATTATACTTGAATGGATACGATGGAGAATGAATCTCATCGCGTTCGTGGAGACGGTAGTCCGTACGTACGCACGAGCGACAATATCATTATTTTGATATTAAAATAATATATAAATGGATATTATATCATATATACAGAATAATTAACTTGTTATATTTATTATTTACATGAGTTACACATCATTATTATACCCATCCAAATAATAATATATTGAATAACAATTACACAATGACGTGGAGACGGTAAACCGTACGTACGCACGTAAGGTGACATGTTATTCAAAGTGTAGATAGATTAATGAATATGGTTGTACCATATTTATAATAACATCATAGTATATATATGATACTGGAGTTATTATTTTAGAATGGTAATAACAAAGGAAGAAGAAGTGGAAAAAGAAAGGAATTGGAAAAGGGTGGTGAAATCATTACCTCTTCTTCGGGTTCTTCTTTTTGATTTGATCAAAAGGGCTCCTTAGGTTGGATTTCTGATCAAACTAAGGCCTCTAGGTTGTATTGAGGGAAGTTGGGGGAGTATTTGAGTAGGGTTTGGGCGAACAAAAAGGCTTTTATGGTGTGGGGAAATGAGATGGAGGAGTGCCCTTTTATAAGAGGGGTGAAGGGTACCTTTGGAAAAGCTAGAAATATTAATTTATAATAAATTCATATTCAGTTTCTACTGGCTCCAAAGTGTATTATTTAAATGTTAAGGTGGGGATGGGTCGAAAAAAACTCAACCAATATAATTTAGACAGGTTTGGGTACTTGTACTAAACTTATATTTAAGTATTAACTCTAAGTTAATTACTTTCACTTTTACAATGTCTCTTGGTATTTTTATATTATATGGTTAATAAACATACTATATACATACAAGTGACCCCCAAGTGGTCCATTAATGCTATAAATATCATTATATAAGTCTCTTGTCCGAAACTTAGTTTTCTATGAATTTAATATCAATTAATAATATAATATTTGTTTTTAAAAAGTCTTTTATGTCAATTTTGACACTATTCAATAGTTGATTTTTGTGAAACTCATAACAGTATTATTACTTCGAATAAAGTCAATTAAATCAATCCTAATATGTCATATTATCCTAGAAAATTAGTTTAATTCATTAAAAGTCTCAAATTATATTTATTTGGGTATTTATAATATCAATTATATTAATTTGTCTCTATTATGGTAATTACTTCATCATAATTGTGTCATAAATAAATTAAATTATTTAATGTCTAAAAATTATAAATAAAATATCATTATGTAGGAAATATATATATCTTTATAATAAATATTTATAGTCTAAAATCCAACATATATAACCCTATGTAAATTTTTTTTTCTATAAGATATATGCTTATGTCATTTTTGTACTAATTTTAACTTAATTTAAATTAAGTGTCCCTATCACCTACAAGTGTCTCCATGGGGTCCCAAAATCGACCCAAAGATGCCTATGGTCGAGCATGTATCAACCAATAAAGCAAGGGAACGTTTTATGGTAATTTAGTATTATTATAATATTATTTTTTAACCCTTATTTACCGGATTTACCCTTAACCATGGTAAATAAAATATTTACCGAAGTAATTATTCAAAATGTATAAAAATAAAATTTACCTATTTACACATTTTGAACATCCTGATTCCAAATATGGAATCCATTTTTCTAAATTCAAAACACAGAAGTGGCAGAAATTAATTTAAAATTAATTTCCGTTGTTAAAACAGAAAGCGTGTTTTTAAGAGATAATAACTATCAAAAGATTGACACTTGTTTATGTCATGTTTAATTGTAAAATTATGTGCAATGACCAACATTATATTAAATTGTAAAAATATATTCTAAATATACTTTAAAACTACACAAATACATAATTTATCACTATTCATTATTTTGATTTAAAAAGTTGTTTTTAATTAAAATTTACTAATTTTCACTATTCATCAAAATATTAAAGTTATCCGAAAAGTACCAAAATTTCACCTTAGGATAAATTCGATATTCTGAATCCAAAAATGAAGTCCATTTTAAAAAATAAAATATATATAATTTGAAAACGTAGGTATAACTATACATAACGGCTAGTTTGATTGGTTATGGTGTGTTAGAACTCGGTGTTGCGTACAACACACGCTATCACATTATTCAAAGAGAAGAATACCGTGGAAGCTTGGGGTGTTACATTTTAACATTGCATTGTTAATAATATATTACTATTATCGTTGTTTCGGGTGTTAACTGATTTGTTTTCCTTTATATGATATGTTACATAGGCCGTGTTTGTTATGGATAGGTTGTATCTTATTCATATCCAGAATGATATTATGTTTTTAAAAATTATATTTAACCATAAAATGAAAATTATTCTTGAATGGATATGATGGGAAACGAATCTCATCGCGTTCGTGGAGACGGTAGTCCGTACGTATGCACGAGCAAAAATATCATTATTTTGATATTAAAATAATATATAATTGGATGGTATATCATATATAAAGAATCATTATCATGTTATATTTATTATTTCCCTCAATTACACATCATTATAATACGATTCAAATAATACTGTATTGAATAACAATTACACCATGACATAGAGATGGTAAGCCGAACGTACCCACATATGGTGACATGTAATTCATAGGATGGATAGAATACATAATATGGTTGTACCCTAATTATAATAACATCACAGTATATAGAAGATACTAGAGTTATTATTTTATAATAGAAATATCAAAGAAGGAATAAGTGGAAGAAGAAAGGAACTTGAAAGAGGGTGGTGAAATCATTGCCTCTTCGTCGGGTTCTTCCTTTTGATTTGATAAAAAAGGTTCCCTAGGTTAGCTTTATGATCAAACTAATTCCCCTAGGATGAAATGAGGAAAGTCGGGAGGATATTTGGTTAGGGGATGGCTGAGTCAAATGGGTTTTAAGGAGTGAATTAGAGAGAAAGTGGAGTGCCCTTTTATAAGAGGGGTGAGGGGCACCTTAGGAAATGATAGAAATATTATTTTATAATAAATTCAAATTCGGATTCTAATAGCTCCAAACTGAGTTATTTAGAGGATAAGGTTGGTATGGGTCAAAAACTACTCAAACAATAGGTTTTAGAGCGGTTTGGATCACTTTATTGACCTTATCTTATGGTTTTAACTCTTAGTTAATTAGTTTGACATTTACCATTTCCCTTTGTATTTTTATATTATATAGTTCGTAAAACTTACTATAAACTTCCACGAGACCACCAAGTGGTTCATTAGATATACATCTATCATTATATTATTTCTTTTGGCCAGGCCATTATTTTTTATAAATATTATATTTGTATATAATATTATATTTGTTTTAAAAACTCTTTTATGTCAATTTTGACACTATTTAATAATTGTTTTTTTTTTCAAAGTCTTAACAACTTTATTAATTCAGAGAAAATTCATTTAAGATATTTTTACATGTAATATTCAACAATAAAACTAGTGGATTTCATGAAAACTTTCAAATTATATTAATTTTAACATATATAATACCAATTATTTGATTCATTCATTAATAAGGTAAATAATGCATCATTATTGTGTCGTAAATAAATTTAATTATTCAACTTATAAAAATTATAAATAAAATACCAGTATGTATGAATTATTTTTCTATTTATAAATAATATTTGTAGTCTAAAATATAACATATATAACCCTATGTAAAAATTGTTTTGCTAAAATATATATGCTTCTGTCATATTTGTATTTACTTTAACTTAATTAATATGAAGTGTCATTATCACTTACAAGTGGCTCCATGGAATCCCAAAATCGACCCAAATATTCCCATGGTCAAAGATTTATCAACAAATGGAGTTTGGACATGTTTTAGGGTAATTTAGTATTATTATAATATTATTTTTTACCCTTATTTACCGGATTTACCCTTTAACCATGATAAATAAAATATTTACCGAAATAATTATTCAAAATGTCTAAAAATAAAACATACCTATTTACAAAATTTGGAACTCCTGATTATAAATATGGAATCCATTTTTCTAAATTCAAAACACAGATGTGGCAGAAATTAATTTAAAATTAATTCCCATTATCAATACAAAATGCGTGTTTTTATGATGTAATAATTATCAAAAGATTAACACTTCCTTATGTCGAGTTTAAATGTGAAATTATGTCCAATGAACAAGATTGGATAAAATGGTAAAAATATAATATAATTATTCTTCAAAATCACTCAAAATCATAATAGATCACTATTAATTATTTCGATTACAAATGTTTTTTAATTAAAATTCAGTAATTTTTACTATTCATCAAAATATGAAAGTTATCAGAAAAAACAAAAAATATCCCCTAAGCTAATTTTGATATTCCGATTCCAAAAATTAATTCCATTTTGAAAGATAAAATTTATAAAATTTCAAAAACTGGGTATTACTATTAATAACGGCTAGTTTGACTGGTTGTGGTGTGTTAGAACTCAATGTTGCGTACAATACACGCTACTGTATTATTCAAAGATTGGCGTACATTGGATGCTTGGGGTGTTACATATAATATCATTATGAAGTATTAAATTTTTTTTTTCAATAATATTAATAACATCATGAATATATTTATGTTGGTTAAAAACATATATGATTTTGATCATTAAATGGGCGATGAATTCCTTATATCTCAATCTCTTAGGTGTTCATGACAATTACAAAAATAAAATTATTTTTATAAAATTTTCAATTATTTCATTTCAAGGATTTAAAAAAAAAATTCATGAAGCTGATATAAAAAATGGAGTCCTCAAGAGGAGATTTGAGGAAATATTTAATGAAATATTGTAGCATAATCAAATAACTAGAAGTTACAACTCCACCATATAGATGATGTGACATAGATAGAAGACATATCCAATACAGGTTCCACTGTTTGGATAGTGGGGTCAACCAAAAACCATATTAATTTCATGGTTCCCATATCTTGTAGTTTCCCACACATTCTATATGTTGTAATTCAAATAGAAAAAAAATTCCACATAATATGTTGGCACAACATGATTTAATTTATCCCATAATGACTATTTCTCCTAAATCCCACATAATGATCCTTAGTATATGAGAATATTTAAATAAACCAGGAGGGTTATTTGACTCAAATTGATACATTGAATATCATTTTCAGTTCCACATTTTTTCAGCTATCTCTTATTAATATTCTCTCTTAGAATTATCTCAACTTTCGGAAAAGATTGTCATTGAATTTTAATGTAAATTGTGAATGTGATTCAACAGTCCTTTATAATAAATGTATATAATTTTTTTCTTATATCAGGTGATAACAAATATTGACAATGTAGGGATAGAAGATAAATATCACAAATTTGATGGATTGTGTTCTCATTACTATTTAATTTGTGTGGGATTGGTTATTAGTACATTAAAAGTAAGGGATATTGATTTCTCATGGTAAAAGCACAAAACTTTAGGGGTTGTAATTCATGAAATTGGTTTCTTAGTATAACCACTATATATATTATAGTAATTTTTTTACAAATATTAAACTAAATATTTTAATCCAAAACTTCTAAAGGATTCTTGAGCAGAGGAGATTCAGTGTTCCATTTGTGGAATATTTTTGAACATAATTACCAATATCATGTGATATTGACTTTTAAAAATAAATTTTCTTGTAACATATAGTTTATAATTTTTATTTTACCAGATAAATTGTTTTAATGTGATATATTTTTGATTTTTTTTGTATATAACTTTTATGAAAATGAAATTGAACCACTTTATTATCATTTTTTCTTAGAACAAAAACGTTATTATAATTCTATATCCATACATTTTTCCTAAATATCAAGTATAAAAATTAAATCCCACGAAGTAATCCGACATGAATGATGGTTTTTTAAAATGTATAATAACACTATGTGGATGAATTATTCCAACCACATGTAATGTAAATACATCCATTCATCATTTTAGGTAACAATCATGAAAAATAGTTTTCACAAAATCATAAAAAAATTGTTTCTATTTTATAAATTGAACTAATCAAGGTATGATTATTACAACAAATTTATATGATGTATAAGAATAAGAAAATAATTAAATGGTTTTAGAATGATGATTACATTATCATTGAGAGACATACATTTCTATAATCATGAGTCCATCCTAGTATCATCAAAGGATTTGAAAAAATTCACAATAATTAAGTGAATAAAAATATTAAGGTATTGTTGTAGTTATCAAACAGGGTTCCCCAACATTAACTTATTTATTCCACATTGATCGAAATATCACAATATAAATAGACTAAATTTACCTTCCAAACATCACTATAAATTAATTGGTGTTTTTTATCATTAAAATATCTTTTCAATTTTCATTAATAAGGGATCTAAATTATTTCTACCAAAATATTCGTAATCATCCTGCCAGAGCAGATGAAATTTATTCCTTCTTCTACCTCCTAAACATATTTTTCCTTCATCATAAAATAATAATTTACATCTTATAAATATAATTTAATGTTATTATTATTATGAAATAATCTTAATTCATCCACTTCCATTAAATATGAGGTGGAAGCCTCTCTTGTGGTTACGTGTTGAGTACCTCCTCAATGTAGTAATATAATTCGTTTTCCGTCACCATTGATTGATTATTATTTATTATAATTTTATTAGATTCTATATATGATTTTTAAGAATTATGTATTTTTATTTTTTAAAAATATAAGAAATACATAATTTTCTTCTAATCCATTGGAGAATGATAATTTCAGTCAGGGGTATATGTGGTCAACCACCACCACAAAGACATATAATTTGTTTTTTGTATTCGTATTATTTTTAACAAATGAATGATATATTTAATATAAAAATATTATATTTTGTATATAATTATGGTTTTTTAATTATAAAATTTTATTTAAATTTCCTTCACTATTAGAAATATAAAATAAAAACTATATTCAGTTATAGGTACGGCACACCATTTCCATAAACGTTAAAAATAATTTTTCTATATAATCCATTTACAGAATATTTATAATTGTTATATTATATATGTATTATAAATTTATATTAGAATTTATATTATAAAAATGATGAAACCACGATTAATGTACCTGGACCAGAAAAAAAACTTCTGAAAAAAGAAAGAGTAAACTCCTAGAAATGATACTTTTAATAATGATTTATTTATTAATATATTTTTAGATTTTATAAATGGATAATATATGAAATTAAAATTATTCAAATGAACCTATTATATGTTTTTTTAAAAATATGAAGTTATTATAATATATTTTTGGGGGATTTTAAAACAATCTAAGTTGGAGGAAAGGGGATCTCATTATAATCTCATTAGTTTATTGGATTTATTTTTATTAACTCTCCAAAAATGAAATTTCAAATTCTACATATAAGGATTATACAATTTTTAATTATATTTTTTTATTTATCAAATATTAAGTTTTTAATCTCATTTTCATCACTTTGCTACATTAAATAATTTCCAAAATGTTTTTAAGAAAACTAAATTTATTTCCCCATTGGACAGAAATATTTTTCTTTAAAATTTTTACATTAATATATTAAATTTTTTCTTATTATTTTTAGTGTCAATAGAGCACCATAATAGTTCGCCATATTTTTCTTGTATAGTTAATTTAATTCTAACAACAACTGATTTAAACAAAACAGTACTTTGTCTCATTTTCCATAGACAATTGAATTATTACACTTTTAGAGAGTTTATGTTGATAAATAATATAATATTTATGCAAAAAAATTTATAGACCTATAACATATTATAGATATGTATAAGAAAAGAATAGATGCAACATTACATATAAAATAATATATGTTTACAATGGTAGTTTTGCTGATTTTTACTGGAAAAACCATTTAAAAGATAGTTTTTTTATTCTTATATAAAGATAATATGAAAAAAAAAATTCAACTTTGGAACAGAATCATATAAATTATATTATCGTGAATTTTTTTATTTGTCTCTAAAGATGAAATTTTATTAAATAGTGAAAATAATTAAATTTTAGTGCAAAACCAGGTTTTCTGTTATTTATTTATAAGGTTAAATTAATTCAAATATTGGTTTTAATGGTTAATCAGATAAATCTTTATCAATAATTCCAATTTGTGTCATTATAATAATTATAAATTTTAAATTGACTATAAAATCATAGAAACCATTGGGGCATTATTTCCTTAAAACCCCGCATTATCGTCTCATATGAGGTATTCTATTTAAATTAATTTTTACCACTTCAATGATTGGTGTTTTAAAAAATGGATTAAATATCTGGTATTATAATGATTTATAATGTCTGATAAATTAAAATTATTTTTTTTACACAAAAAAATTGTGAATGTAATTAAAATGAATTGCAATTATATTGGTAAAAATAAGATTAATAAGGGACCAATCCCCAATCTTAACAGCCATAAGGACATATAATCATCACAAAAATACATTTTATGGCCATATATTAACAATATAATACCATATCTTGAATTTTGATCATTATTGGATCCACATTGAATGTGAAAAATGTGTATGTAATTCTTTATCCGCAATATTACATGAGTGTCACCCCTCCCCCAGTTTAAAAATGACTCTTCTCCTCCCCCTAATTTAGAAATCTCAATCCACATTGGCTCAAATAAACTCTACCAAAATATATCCTAGTAATCCATCCCATATTCGTAGAAGTATCCTTATGGGAAGATATCTATCCAATAAAGCCTTTTGTTATGAACCAAATAAATATACCTGATTAAGTGGTAACTCCTGTTCTCAAGATATTTTTTTCATTCTTATCCCCATCAAATAACATTATTCCACAATCATGCAAAAACACAATTATCATAAATATAATGTGATTGTTTTATTCAATGTTTTAGTCTTACACTTACATTTATCTATATATAATGGTTAACAAACATACAATTTTTATGTATGGAAATCTACCAATTCATGAAATATTGATTGTAAATTTATCTTTTACCATCTATCATATTGGCCATTAAGAGAGAAAATATATTTATATATAATATTTATGATATTTATGATGCATTTATACTTATTTAATTATTTTAAAAAACATTCCCATATACATTCCACTTTTTTAAATATGACAATGTCATTTGTGGATGTCTAAAGTATTTCCTACTCAATGAGACGTTGTTCATTGACACTATTCATAGAACATGTTTTGGCTAATTTTAATAAAAAATATAAAAAATATATATAATATATGTTATAATTTAATTAAAATATAATATTTAATAATTTACTATTCATTTCTATAATAAGAACGAGAAATGAATGTAGTGTTCATTTCTACGTATGACCTACCATCTCCATAAATGGTTTATTTCATATCTTTTTTAAAAATAGTATATATTATTATAAACACACATTTTATAAATATATATGATCACTAAATATTATATTAAATACTGTATATTTTGAAATAATATCAAATTAATATGAACAAAAACTAACAAGTAAAAACATAATTGACAAATTTCGACATTTAAGAACTAAAATACTACAAATAATGAAATGTTGTTAACAAAAGGGAAATAAGATGACATAAGATGTTCATATATGATATTGTGAATATTAATATGGTTATAGTATACATTAGTGACATATTTTAATCCACTAAATATGAGGATAAATACCACACCCCAAAAAGAAGGTTAAGGTGGGAGAATTTATATCAATTTACATTCTATTAAGAAATATTTGTTGTTTTGAACCAACCCACTTTTATATGGTGTATATACAACTCTTTGACACATAATAATATTAATTTCAATGTTTAATGATTATTCTCATCAAGTAGGTTTTTAATGATTATATTTTCAATATCACATTCCTTAGTGATTATTAACATTATATTGAATCAATACATTTATTATAGTAATTATTCATTGAAATTCCCTTGAATATCTATATTTTCATACTATTATTTTTATTATTTTCTAAATCGTATATCATTTTATGTATGCTATTTACATTGATAATTATTTTATTGAACTGGGATTTATTAATAATTCTATATTTTTTATCCAATAAATATATTTCATAAGTGATAATTTATATTTTATAAATTTATTATTCAATATGATTACTTCATAAGAAATGAAATGATGTATGAATATCATAGTTTACATAGATCCTCATTTCATCAAGAAGTTCTCATCAGATGATTATGTTGGAGAAATTAAACATGTTTCTACATGTAGTTTTAAACTATCTAGATGATGGATCATGAAAGTATTGGTCCTCATGTTCCCTAGATACGAAAACCAATACTTGCGAATTTTATTCAAAGATATTTTATATATTATTCATCGATGATATTTTCATCGACATATCTATAGATGAATTTAATTTTTATTTCATGGGTTAAATGTAATGTGTTTGAGTTTCTTACATTTCATATTGAATTTTTCTTATATAGATATTTGAATATAATGTGTTTTAAGGTATTTACCATTAATTTTTTGTTTAATTTCATTGATTCATTTTTTAATCCTCTTTACATACCCTTAATGAGCATTTAGGCACTCAATTATTACGATTTCATTCCCTAGGTTATTAAGACGAAATAGTTGAATAAGATGTTAAGAATTAATTTTTGTTTCTTTTTATGTATCGTGTATATATTTATTATTTATCAATATATCGGAGCTATAATTTATGTAATCTGGATTTATAGAAATGGTATATTGTATGGTCGTTCACGATTTCACTCCCTATAAGCTTGAAAATGTAATAAATCGATGCATCGACTTCATGATTCCTATAAGGGGCATTATAGTTAGTATAAAAGGTGATTTAGTAGAAAAAACCTTGGAAGTAGGATTTAGGAAACTTATATTTGAGAACAAAAGCCGAGGATATACTTTGAGGAGAAGCATAATAGAACATTATAGAATTTTATTAAAATATATATTACATTATTATTCTTGGAAATAAATCCATTTATGTATAAACCAAGTGGGCGTGGTTTTGGAGAAGATATACTTAATAGTAACATCACCAAAATGGTTTTTTGGGCTTGACATGGATTATCCAGGTACACAACAATGATATTTAATATGAAATTTGTTTGACACTCCTGGATGATTCAAATAGGATAGCTCATATTTTCATGAACTACCATTATATAGAATTTGAAATCATTGATTTACCCAACGAAACCAAATATTATGATTCTAGGATTTATGAGACATAAATTTTTTATTTGGGATATACCATATTTGGAATTATACATTATGATTATATGATCTATCATGGAAAATTAAATTGTTTTAAAATGGAACTTGGAAGGAATAATGGTGTTTCTAATGAGCATGAACCCAAGTGGTATAGGCTCCTGCTTGGAATTTGAACGACCCAGGATCAAATCTGGGCAGGAGTGAATTTCTTAGGTACTATAGCTTCCCTTTAGCAGGGCACTGTAGTAGCAGAAGAACTGTAGAAGCGGTGACACTATAGTGGCGGAGGGACTGTAGCACGTACTTCAGTGGAAGTGATACTATATAAGCACGTGTACTGTAATATTACTGTTCACCGAGGGGTCCTTTGGGCCAAAAAATGGGCTTTCAAGCATTGTATTTAGGCCACATGGACTTGGGCCTTAGGTCTATATAATGGGTCACCATCTACCTAGTCTAAAGAGATCATTTCATTAAATAATAAATTAAGGCTTTGACCCCAACCCTAAATAAAAGAATAATGGTGTTAATACTCCTTGAAAATGTGGAGATTTCTATTTTGAGAAAACCAAATCATATTTTATTACATTGGAAGTAATTATGAAAATATTAATGAAAAATAAAAGGTTTTTGATAAATAACCATTCTCAAATGGATCATCATATTTTATAGAGTAAATATCATATGGTGGATCTCTTTATGTAGCAGAATCCCTTGTCGTTTTGTGGGACTACTAATCCAATAGTAGAGAGAAAATGGAATGAGTCTCTGGATAAGATATTTATGGCCTTGGAATGCCGAAAAAAGGAATAGGATTCACATGTATTCTATTGTATCTTAGGTGTTGCTGATTCATGGTGGTCTATGATCCAAAATTATTAGGATGAAAAAAATATTGAACTCGTGGAATATATGAAATATTAGGAAACAATATTCAATAAACAATTCCCTCATGATCACTAAAACGAAATGAAGGAAAAGTTCCTTAGATAAAATTATAAGGAAGAAGATAGTGTTGTAGATTATAAAGATATCATTACATGGTTAGATAAGTATGTAGTGTGTTATATACACATTCATCATGGAATTAAAGATTTAAATCTTCATTGAAGATAGTATGCCCCATCTCAAATGGGAACTGGGTTCGCATAATTTTTCATCATATGTATAGATATTTTTATTTCCCATCATGACAGAAAAATTATTTTTCTATAATCATTATATTAAAGGGACATATTGAGAAGATGAGTTCATGTAATAATAATGAGAATGGGTAGGAGTTCAAGATGAATCAGGAAACAAAACCATTTATATCTTTTAAAAACTATAAAAAATACCATCTTGGGAAGTGTTTAAAGGGTCTTGGATTTTTTAATAAGTGTATTAATAGGGGTAACCTGGATCATGAGTTCAAAAGGACAACGTAATACAATTATATGTAATATTTTAACTATGTGTAGGTGGACACATATAACATGATTTCCCCAAGTATCATGGGCATCCACCACATGAGAGGCCATGGGGTGATGTTGATGCTTATCCAATCACTATAGAAGAGGTGGACATACCAAATGACATTGTAGAAGGTAAAGTTATCTTATCGTAAAATATAACCAATGTATTGTTTGATTCTGGATAATCACAATATTTTAAATCTACTTTGTTTCACAAGAAACATAGAAACTTCCATTTTGATTTAAGAATAGTGTTTTTAGTGAGAAGTCCTAAAGAATGTATCTTTGAAAATAAGATGGATCAGTAAGTCCCCATTATGACACATAACCATGATCTATGTGAAAACCTTATAATCATTGATATGGTTGACTTTTATTTCATCCATATTATGGACTAGATCTCAATATATTATGCAATAATTTGTTTTAAGAGGAATGAAATTACAATTTATGAGGAAGATATAGAATCACACATCATTATAGAAGAATATTCATCTCCTGATTCGGAATTACATCCATCATCAATATCTCTACAGAATGAAATAATTGGTGAAAATATAAAATACACATAATGAAGAAGAAATTTATCATCAAATTGAGGATCTACCTATTGTATATGAATATAATTATATCATTCCTGAGTAATTACCTATTCATCCCCAAGAGAATTAATTTGAATTTTCTATTAATTTTAAACCCTAAAGAAACACCAAAATCAAATACTCCCTATAGAATGGCCAATTTGGAATTAGTTGAATTGATGAAATATCTAGAGGAGTTGTGTAATAAAAGTTTTATTATACCCTGTTTTTTCACAACAGGGATAACATATAATCATTTAGAAAAATAATAATGGATCCATGAGGTCATGTGTTGATTATAGGGAAATAAATTCCATTACAAAAATTAAAATTTATCCTCAACCTCACAATGATGACTTTTTAATGAACATCATGTATACCAATATTTTTCAAATATTGATATATATTCTAGGTATCGAAAATAATGACTAAATATTGATGGTATTCCAAAGAGATTGTTTCAAATGAGGAATGGACATTATGAATTTATATTAATTCCATTTGATGGTTTTTTTATTGTATTAATTAATGATATTGTGTTTTATTATAAATTCTCAGAGGTCCATGATATTCCCATGAAGATCAATGTTAATACTCTTATAAGAGAAGTGTTATATGGGAAATTAAAAAATAAATCTATGAATTCAAAATGATTATTTTATTGTTCATATATTATTCAATGGTGGAATGTTCTTTGATCCATAAAAGAAAAATGTAGTCACAGAATGGCCTAAAAAATATCCAACTGAGGTATGTAGTTACATTTTTTGGCCAACGACTATTGAAGAATCTCTTATAATTTTAACCAATTAGAAAACCCAATAACCAAGATTACACATAATGGAATTATGGTTTTCATCCAAAGGAATGTGATGAATGATTTTTTGTACTAATGAGAATATTAGTTAAATATCTGATATTTACTATACCATATGTGAGTGATGGGGTTTTCCTATATACTGATGCATAAAAAAGTGACCTAGTTTTGTCTTATTGGAAAACGATAAAGTTCTTTCATATGAATAATTTAAATTTAACACTCATGAATATAAATGCCCAATCCACGGTCTGTAGTCTAGGGATATAATTACCACATTGAAAATATAGAGACATTTTCTCTATAGACGTACAAGTGAGATATACATGGATCATAATAGCCTGAAATAAATATTCTCTCATAAAGAGAACAACATGAGACAATAGTGAGGGATCAGACTACTGAAATATTATAATTTCCCATTAAAATACTTCCCAAGGAAAGTAAATAAGGTAGAAGATAATATGAGTTGGAAGGATCATGCCTTTATTACCCATATTTGAATTGAGAAGTATCCAATGTTAATAGAACTAGTGAAAATGGATATGTTAATTACTACGTAATTTTATACAGAAATAATTTATCAAATTATTAAAAACCCATATTTAATAGAAATATTGTTGAATCCTTAATATGATTATCTGTGAAATTTAGAAGAAAATTAATGGAGTGAATGATAGAAAATTTATAGAGTTTATTTTTGAAGAAGGTGTTTTAAAATTTAAAAATAGAAAATATTATCTATCTTTAGATGAGAGAAAATTTTAATTAATGTTTAAGGGACGTTGCTAAAATTTAACTATACACCTAATTAGCACAAATATGTATAAGGATATGGAAGAAATTTTTTGTGCGATAATGTGAAGTAAGAAATTGCTGATTATGTGTCAAGATTCTTTGTTTTTTCAACCAGGGAGACATGTTAGGTTGAATTATAATAGATTCATATAAAAAATTCAAATTATTATGTTAAAATGAGATGAAATTGTAATAGAACATGTCATAGAACATTAAAGTCTTGTGTTTTTGAACTGGGTTAAAATACAATTTTTTGATCCTTTTCAAATATTGGACAGGTAAGTCAAAAAACCAAGAATTGGGGAAAAATTTCAATATTCGGGATCATTTATACATGTTTATATCAGTTATGGGTGAAGGACCAAGGAGCTTCCTAGATGGATTATTTGTGTTTAGAACATCATGTAGGGAAAAGTTAGGAATTGAAGGAACAACAGAGAGAACATGGTTGGTGCACAACCTATAAAACCATGTGGCCTGATATAGGGAAACATGGAGCTGAATGTTGGGAGAAAGATACACACACACTGTTAGGAAAACCATGTGGGACAATACTCTTGAGGTGAGAGTCTTAGATAGAGATGTTTGCACAGATTTCACAAGGTTAGAAAAAACATTTTGGGATAGTCCTTAAAAAATGGGTTCCATTGATAGATGGTACTAAATGGTTGGAGCATGGTATTCCTGACTGTGTGATCCAAACTATATGCCTTACCATGTTTTGGGTTATGGTTTATTTATTTCAACATGCTACATGTAAGAAGGGGTTTAATTAAATGCTTCTAAATGGTGTTTTTATTTTAATTAAATCTATGTGAAAATAGATTTAATTAATTATTTTTAAAAGGGGTTTATAGTTTATTAAATTCAAAGTTAAGAGGAATTTAATTAATTAATTAGAAATAGGGGAATTTAGTTAATTAAATATAATGAGAGAATTTAATTAATTTATTATTAGATGGAGGATAGATAATTCAATTAATATAAATATGTAGAATATAATTTCATTAAATATAATTTAATCGGTAATTTGATATAATTATCCTATGTTGAGAGAATATAATTCAATGATACTGATTTGTATTTTTATTTTATTAAATCCAAGTGAATGGAATTTAATTAAATGAGGAATAAATGTGGATTTGGGGTTTTATCTAATTAAACTCAATGATATAGTGAATTTAATGAAAATGGTGGAATTGATTTAAATAAATCTATGTCGGACGAATATAATTAAATAATGATGAGTACGATGTTTTATATAATGAATTTTTTGGAGGAGAATGTATCTAAATGACTTGTAATGGAGGATTTATGAAGTTCAATAAATAATATTTTAAATCAAATGATAATAATAAAAATATGGTTGTTATTATTATTATTATTATTATTATATTAATTCATTTAAATATAATTAGAGTTTTGTGATGGATAAAATGAGAAGGAGGCTCACCCTCTATCATCCTTTCATGTGAATTGCAACCCTAGTCCACACCCATGGTAAAGGCACACCCCCCCTTCCTGGCTCCTCCCTGCACACAGGATCTTGGTAGTTCCATCACGGGTGTTCTCTTACTCATCGAGGAAGTCCTTCCCTACTTGTTTCATTATTTTCATAATCTGTCTTAGATCACCTTCACTAGGAATAAGTTAGACTAAAACCCTAAAGACTAAGATTACTTCTATTTCTTCCTTCCTCCCAATTCTAGAAGGTATTGAGGAAGTCGTAGGACCCATTGTTTCATATTTCGACAAACGTCACTGAAGGTGTGGCAGTATGGCTTGATTTGGTTCACCGTAGTTATATATTTGTTAGGCTATATCCATGATAATTTATTTCACACAAATAGAACTAGTTTCTTATGGTGTATTTTTGGGTTTTCGTTAATTAATTGGATGTGTGTTTGTCCTTGTCCCACAAATTGTGGGTTTCATCTATCATTGTAGGGTAATGCGACTAATTCCGAGTGTGCACACGGTGTTTTTGAGGTGTGTGTATGTGTGAAGATGATAGTTTATATTAGAGGGAATTATCATGGTATATTATTTGTTGTAGGTTCCTCAACCTTCATTTATAAATAAAACCTTTTATTTTATAATCAATTTTCTGATAAGCTTGAATGAAAATTATGAATAAATGGTTTATTGGTATAAAATTATTTGATAAATTAGATAATCATGTTTTTGTAATTAATCCCTACCAATGGAGGTGCACTGTATTCAATCTAAAGACATAATGTATCTACTGATATGTTCATTTAGATTTAGGTTTTTTGATTTTCTATTTCTACCGTTTAAATGTTGACGCACTTGGGTTATGAGGTAATTATTAGTGTAGGGTGGGATATGTTTCGATTATAAATTAGGGAATTTAATATGAGGTATTCAATGTTATAAGTTCAGATAATTAATTTGTTAATTAATTATGATCCTAGAGAATTGTGAGTGAGATAATTAATTTGTGAATTAATTATGTGATTTTGAAGTAATTTTTTAGGTAATTAATTATTGAAATTAATTATTGAATGATGATATTTATAATCAAATAATTAATTGTTAATTTTGTTCTAGAGTTTGAAATATAGATAATAAATCATGGGATTAATTATAAAAAATTGTATTAGATAATTGAGATAAATAATTGGTTGATTAATTATGATATGATTCATTGGATAAAATGAGATAATTAATGGTGTATTAATTATGTTTTATTTCCCTAATTTTTTGGATAATTAATTGGAGAGAATTAATTATTTAATGTGATTTATGTCAATAGATTAATTAAATTATGAATTTATTAATGTATGTTTGGACATAATTAATTATGGAGTTAAATAATGGGTTTTAATATGTTTCACTAATCAATGGACTGGGAAGGGAATGAATGTGGGTAATTTTTGAGGAATTAATTATTGAACATTGATTAATTAATTTTTTAATTAATAAAATAATGAGAATTAGGGGCTTGACAAGGTATTCTAGACCAATTAAGACGTTGGGACTTGGACATTGTGTTCCTCCCAAACAGTTATCAAATGATTTAAATAAATAAGAATTTAGGTGCAAGAAATGGAAATATATACCAATGTAGAAGATTTTAAACAAGAAGGCTGTTACTCCCCCAATAGTTACTTAAGCGCTTAGATATAAGGTATTAGACCTCACGATATAATGCATATGAGAATTGTGGTGTTAGACATGATGATCAACATCAAATAATAATTGGGGTGTTTTACATGGAGTTAAAACACCATATGAATAAAAATAAATAAATATGAAATTAATGAGAGATATGGCTCAAAACCATGTAAAATGTGGTTAAATAAAGGAAGTTGGAGAATAATTAGAATTCTAGAATGAGATGAAGATATTATTGAGGTAAAAGAAACCATGGGAATCTTGTAGATAATAAATTATTAAAATGAAAATACTTGTTAAGGTGTTGAATGGTATTTATGGTTGAAAAATTTTCTTGTATGATTCTTGTGTATAATCTTATTTCAGCATTAGTCCAATGCAGGTATCGCCATCAGGTGACCCTTTGGAACATGGATGGATTGTTGGTTATTTATTCAGTTTTAATATTTCATTATTATATCTATAAACAATATTTTATATTTCATTCTCCATATTGACCTAGTTATGTTGTGATCTGATCCTAATGAGATACATATATTACACCCTACTCCGTCCACCATTGAACTGGGGTACCTAAGTAGACATTCTTGATTGCAGTACTAATGACTTGGAATTTTTTGTTCGCATATACTTTGGATTTAGGAGAAAATTACTGAGTGGGAGCCCTGGATGTTTGTTGAGATCACCCATGGGGATTTTAGACATTAATTTATTTTTGGATTGGATTGTAATGGTTTCAGTACTTTTTAATGCTTTTCAACATGTATCACTATGACATGGTTAAATTGTAAAAACTGAAATTGGCAGTTTTCATTCTTCAGTTGATTATTATTTTGCATCACCTTCCATTGTTTTCTGGGTTTACTAAATATTTTCATTGTGCACTCTTAATATGAGGTTATAGTTTCCCAACTAACTATCCATAGATCTGCACTGCTAGTTGGAAGCATATACATGTGAGGAGATGCACTTGAGGTCATGTGGCAACTGGTCTAGCTACCGATTCGAGGGTAAGCTGGGTCAGAACATTACAAACTGGTATCCAAGGTTTAGGTTTTCTTTATTTTTTATTGTATTTATATTTTGGGTTAGTGGAAAAGAGACTAGGAATGTGTTGGAACATGGTTAATCACAGTTCCTAGGATAGATCACCACATATATGGGAAAGGAACAAGTGGCCATGGATGGGAATTGATGTTTAAAATACTTGGGATTATTGATTATATGATTTTAACTTGATTGACTGGTGTATTTTCCTAGACTTATTGATATTGATGATTTTTAACCTTTTCATTAGCCTGATAAGGATATGAAATTTCCTTACATGGATCGTATTAAGGACTTATAGGTTCACATTCCATGCATATCACATGCCTTGTAGTTACCCTAGTAGGATGCCTTCTAATTTTTATTGTGTTCCCTGAAATTCCTTGTTTGATTTTGATTAGCATTCCCCATTAGATACGATGTTATGGGGATAGATATAACATGATTGGGTGTTTATATTACATGTTTCCTCTATTATTAGAATCTTTTTATGGTGTGTCATGCTTTTGTGTTATATCATGTAATTGTGTTCCTACTTATGATAACATGATATAGATGATTTAATTTCTAAACATTTGCATGAGTATAAAATTTATTGATTGTGCTTACAGTGGGATCCAAATTTTAGTTATAAGGTGTATGGGCACCTTCTAACTGGGAAAAAGGTTATCCAATGGATTTGATTAATTAATAAAAGCGATGGTAAAACTAATTTGTAAAATGGAAATTTCATGGGATAAATGATATCCAAATTCTATTAGCAAGGTGTATGTGTGCTTTACTGATTGGTATATGGCCACCCATGTGACTGATCCTTGTATAACCATAATGGGTTAAAAGTTGGTTATAAATGTAAAACTGTTGAGTTTTGATTGAAATGAACCATTATAGGGTTTCTTTTTAGAGAACATGGATGTTTTGAATAAATGGTACCTCGAAAGAAACCTTCTAATTAAAAGGAATTTAGATGATAAATTCCATGTTTAAATTGAAATAATTCTAAATGGTAAATGTTTAAGAGTATTTTTGTTATAGCATGGATGTTTTTGCCGAGGAAAATAGTTTGAAATCCAAGTTATTTGTTGTATAATATTACTTGTGAAGTTGTTAAAATGATTTCAAATGATTATAGGTTCAAATTAATTAATAAAATTACCAAAAAATGAAAAGTGCGATCCTAAACCTAGGGAGTTCTATTTTTTGTGTCAAAGAGATAGGGTTGACCCAAATGATTCCTAAGGGACTAGCCTATGCTAAATAAAACCCATAGATCTTGATATGTTTTCATACATAGTTGTTTTTTACACCAATAGGTTTATGATTCAGCATCATGAGATATGTTGAAGTGGTGATCGTGGTTCATGGAAGGTCACATGTGCGTTTAATGTGTTTCTGAACTAGTGTTCTTGTGAGCGGCTGATCTTTTCCTTAATGACATTGACACATATAAGAAGGGTAGTGTCACATCAATATATTTTTTGATGATTTTTAGGGACATAATTTAATGGAATAAGTATATCATGGGTGATAAATTAATTGAGGTTTGGTTGATGGACTGTCGTTAAGAGAATGAGAGACTTTTTGTAAAGATTGGAACAATGATAACATTGGTATTAAGATATTTTAATTATTTAATGTAGTTGGGATTGATAATTTATTTTCATTTGGGTTCTAAACATTATGTGTGGTTCTTTAGGATATGATTTTTTTCGTACTAGGGCAAGACAATTTTATGGCATCTTTATGATGGCTTGACTTAAAGAGGTCACTAGAATTTGAGCAATGCCTTTGGATTAAATATTGTTGGTGATGGAATAATTTTAAAGGCGCATCTCTAATTAAAGGGCCAGTGTGGTTTTTTGGGTTGTAAATATCATTTGATGAGATGATGACAGAATAAAGTATCTAGTTAGGTGGTCTTGATGATGTGTCATTTTGATGTTTGGGGATGGATTCAAAGATTTTCATGGGTTTAAAATGTTTAATAGGTTGTGCTATTGATTTGGATAAAGAAGCATTTGGAGTTCATAAATGCAATATAATACTTCTCATGAGACATTAAGACCATGGAAGGATGGTTAATGTTGTAGCAGTTCCTAATGACTTCTCGTGGATGATAGGATTTTAAGGTTGGTAAATAGTAAAGTACTGTGTTTATGAATCAGGTTAAAATAATTTCACTGAACTTTTCAGTTATTAGATAGGTCAGTCTTAAAACCAAAACATGGGATAGATTATCATGAGTTGGGATCCTTTAAATGATTTTACATCGAGATTGGGAAAAGCTTTGAGGAGTTTCCTAGATGGATGATTGGAATTCAGATGTGTTGGAATGGGAAAATCTAGTTTTTAAGGAACATCAGATAATGAATGGTTGGATCATGTCCTATTATTCCATGTGTCCAGCTATAGAAACCATGAAACATAATTTTAAGAGACAGAGATGGATGCAAAATTTGTACATGGTTTTGAGAGTCATTTAAGACAAATCCAAAGAGGTGGTTGTCTTAGACAGAGACAATCTCATGGTTTGCGCATAGTTAAGCCAACCTCGTGGGATAGACCATGAGAAATTAGTTCCTTAGGGGGAATATTCTTCGCAGTTGGCACACTGTTTTCTAGATAGTGTGATCATAACTAGGTGGATTATGCAGTTTTTTGGTAATGGGTTATTTTATTTAATAAATATCCAAGTAGAGAATGGATTAATTAAATGATTTTAAATGTTGTTTTTATTTTAATTAACTATAAGGGAAAGTGGGTTTAATTAATTAGTCTGAAATGGGGGTTTTAGTAAATTAAATTAATGGTTGAGAGTAATTTAATTAATTTATGTGAAATAGGGGGATTTTATTTAATTAAATTCTGTGAGAGAATTTAATCAAACGAGGATGACATGGAGGATAGAAAATTAAATTAATTTAATTATGTTGAAGTGAATTTAATTAAACTTAACCGAATAGGTGATTTGATTTAATTAAATTTTGTTGAGATAATCTAATTAAATTAAAATGGGTTGGTGTTTTATTTAATTAAATCCACGTTAATGGAATTTGATTAAACTATGAATAAAAGTTGATTTGGGGTTTTATATAATTAAATTCAAGGATAGAATAATTTAAATTAAATGTGGGGGAAGTGATAAATTAAATCCATGTTGGAGGAATTCAATTAAATATTGATAGGTTGAATATTTTATTTAACAAATTTTTTTAGAATTTATTTAATTGATGTCTAATCGGGTAGTTATGGGGTTTATCAGAGAAGTGTTTAAATCAAATGATAATAATAATAGTATGTTAGTTTAATTGTTATTATCATATTAATTAATTTAAATATATTTGGGGTTATTTGAGGGAGAAAATGACAAGGAGGCACTCTGTATCTTATCATCCCATCTGAAGCACGCCCCCCTCCTCTCTTATGGTGGAGGCGCACCACCCCCGCTTCCTAACTCTTCAAAATTCACCAGATCAATATGGTTCTGCCATAGAAGATGTCCACCACATCCATATAAGTCCTTATCTACTTGTTTCATTTTTACATCGGACATCATAACCCTCCTTCACTCTTTCCCCAATAGATCTATACCCTAAGACAATATATTAAATTGGTTCCTTATTTCCTACCAATTCTGGTGGTGTGAATGATATCTTGATAACCATTGGTTGGTATTTTGACCACAATCACTGAAGGTATGTTGGTTTGGCTCAATTTGGATCACTTCTCTCATGTTATAGTAAGGCTATATAACTAATAAATGGGTTTCACCCCTTTAATTATGAGATTATTGGGTACTTTGGGTTTAAGTTAATTAATTGGAGGTGTGTTTTTCCACACCAGACTATTTGTGGGAGTCAGTTATTGTCGTAAGGTGATGTGACCAATTCCAAGTGCATGCACACATTTTATGAAGTGTGTGTTTTGAGAAGATGATAGTTTAAGTTAGAAAGCATTGGCTTAGCCAATTCAAGATAATGGGTCCTCATCTTTTCTTAATTAATAAAACACAATATTCGATAAATTACTACTGTTGGTATGTTTGATTGAAAATTTTTACAGACTGGATTATTGGTATAAAAAGATTTGACTGATTATAGAATCACATTTTTGTAATAACCCCCCCCCCCCCCCACAACATAGGTGTGTTGCATTAAAGATAAAAACATAATGTTTACATTAAATTGTTTATTTTGAACGATTTTATGTGAATTGATATTTTTGTACTTTACATGTTGACGCACCTGGGTTAAGTTGTAATTATGAGTAATTGGTGGGATATGTTGAGATAATTAATCGGTGAATTAGTTATGAGATAGTGAATGAGATAATTTCAAATAATTAACTCGTGAATTAATTATGTTCTTTTTAAGTAATGTTTTGGATAATTAATTGTCGAAGTTGATTATGGAATGATGAGATTTAGAAAGGAATAATTAATTTCTAATTAATTATGTTCTTTAATTTGGAATATAAATAATTAATTGGGGGATTAATTATAATTTATGGAGATGGCTAATTGAGAAAATTAATTGGCTGATTAATTGTGATATGATTCTTTGGATAAATTGAGATAATTAATTGTGTATTAATTATGTTTTCTTATAGTAATGTTTGGATAATTAATTTTGTAGAATAAATTAAGGAATTAGATGTGTGTAAATAAATAAATTAATTGATTAATGAATTATTGAATTTGTGGTCTTAGTAAATTATGGTGTTATCTTAGGTGTTTTAAAAATTGTTACTAATCATTGGATTAGTAAGGGAATGAATGTGGATAATTTTTGAAAAATTAAATATTGAGATTGTATTAATTAATTTGTGAATTGATGAATAAATAAGAATTAGGTTCTAGACATAATTTTCTAAACTAATGAACATGTTGGTACAAGTACATGACATTCCTCCCCAACAGTTATCAAAATATATAAATAATTGAGAATGTGGGTGTTAGACAAGGAATTCTAGTCCAATGTGGAAATTTGGACATAGACATAGAGTTCCTCCCCGAGAGTTTTATATGTACATAGATTTAAGGGGTAAGACATGGCGATCTACACAAGATGATAATTGTGGTGTTAGACATGGTGATCTACACAAAATGAGAATTGGTGTGTTTGACATGGAGGTTAAACACCAATGGATTGAAAAAATTGAATTATGAAATGAATGAGAGATGTGGATCAAACCTAGTCAAATTTGATTAAATATATTTTAGGAATGATTCAAATTATGGAATGAGAATAAGTCAGTATTGAGTTATGGGAAACCATGAGAACCTTAGAAGAAATAAATGATCAAATAGAGAATAATTGGTAATTAGTTGAAAGGTATTTATTAAAGTTAAACATACTTGTTTGATTTTTTTTATAGACTCTTATTCTGGCTTCAGGGCGAAGTTGGTATCATCTTGAGGTGTCCATTTGGAATTTTTATTGGTTATTTATTATTTAATCATTTTTGGTATTGCCTTATAATATCTATAAACCATTTGTTTTTTTATTATCTAGATTGACCTAGAAAACCAGTTATCCCACCCTACTATGATATATATATCACACCCTACTCAATCAACCATTACACTGGGGTACCTGCTTAGACTTTATTATTTGTAGGACAATAGAATTTGAATTTTTTGTTTTCATATACTTAGGAGTTAGGAGAAAAGGACTGAGTGGTATCTCGAGTTGCTCTTGGAGATCTCCCTTAGGTATTTGAGTCATTTCTTTATTTCAACATTGGAATGAAAAGAATTAAATTTTGTTTAATGTATTTAAAAATGTATCACCATGACATGAATATATTGTATAAACTGGAATTTCCCATTTTGATTCTTCAGTTGACTGTTGTGTTACATCTTCTTCTACTGTTGTTTGAGTTTCTTATATATTTCTAATGTGAACTCTGAATATGAGGGTATATTCTCCGCACTGACTATCCATATACTATCATTGCTATTTGGAAACCTCTATAATTTGGGGAGACACACTTTAGGTCACGTGGAGACAAGTATGACTACATGTTCATGGGTAAGCTCAGTCGGGACATTATATATGACTAAAAAAGACTCCTAGAATGTAGGATAAAATACGGGTTATTATTGATCGACTAAGAAAATCGGCACATTTCCTTTTTTAAAGATATGACATACCACTTGAGATCCTCACAAGGATCTACATTAATGATGTTATGAGACAAAATGTCTCACCTATATTAATTGTCCCGGATCACAATCGCCACATTAAATAATAATTTAGTAAAATTCATCAGAAGGATTTAGACATTGAGCTTTATTTGAGCACTACATACCGTCATCTAACTTATGGAAACTATGAATGAAAAATTAATACAATAATTTACATGTTGAGATCATTCTCACTCAACATTCAAGGTATGTGGGATCATTACTTACCTTTGGTATATTATTATTATAAAAATAGATTTTATTCATGTATTGAAATGGTGCATTATGAGGCATTATATGGATATATATTTTTTACTCCATAATGTTGAGATGAATACAATGAAAGGAAACTCATAAGAACATAAATTTTTGTTGTGAAGATGGTAATGTTAGAGGTTATCCAATTTCTTATTAGATCTTATTGAAGTTGGAGAAAGAGTTATGATGATAATAGGAGGAACAATTTATAGTTACAAGTGGGAGATCATTTTTTTAATTAGAGTACAACCATTTAAGTGTGTCCGCAAATTTTGTAAAAAGTGAAAACTAAGTCCTAGGTACATTATACCCTTCAAAATTATTGATAGGGTTGGATTCGTGGCTTTTCATTTAAACATTCCACCTAATCTCTCCAAGTAACATGATGTTCTCGATATGACTAATACAATGAACCACATTCCAGAGCCATTGAATGTTCTCATCTCTTATGGGATATAGTTGCAACCAGGACTATCAAATTATGGAGAACCCATCCAAATTCTCGATACTTGAGAGAACATGTTGCGGAATCATACAACTCACCTCTTCTATGATCACTAGAGAAATAAAAAAATTAGGAAGAAACATGGGAACTAGAGGATTATATGAAGTATAAATACCAATATCATTTTAAATTAAAAACTCTAAAAATTTTAGGATTATGTTTTTATTGTATGGAATAACTTCAAACCCTAAGACATTACAATATTCAACTTTTAAATCATTATTAAACACACAATAGATAATTTACAAAACATAACATTGTCAAATTTCTCATAGTCAATTAAATTATAATAATTTTAGATATTTTTAATTGTAAATGTATATATTATATATCCATCCAAATATTGTATATATGAATAAGATATGAACAATTCCAATATTATATATAAAATATTATATTTAAAAATGTAGTATTGTCTGTTTTTAATAGAGAAAACACATTTCTATATAATATTTAACCATTTTAGAAATTTAATATGTCAAAATAAACATCATATTTGGAATAAAAACGTAAAATTTATCTTCGGGTGAATTTTCATTATTTTCCTATGAAGAATAATTTTTTATGAATAGTTAAATAACTGAATTTATGTTCAAAAGAAAATTTACAAATAATTTATTTAAAAGGATAAATTATGTTTCATATTGGTTTTAAAGTTTAATTACGTTAAATTTTTATAAATTAATTAAATTTAGGTCATTTTAATATATATAAATTTGAGATTTCATATAAATACAAAGAAAACTTTTTGATGTTTTTACCTTAGAACCTCGATCCTTCATTATGTCAATGAGATTAAATTTAAATTAATCTATGCCACATATGTAATTGTAATTTTAAAAATTGGATTAAATATTTATAGTCATAGTAATTCAAGAAATTATTATAAGTTAATCTTAGTTTTTTACAGAAAATATTACTGAATGTAATTTAATTTAATTTTAGTTTTTATTGGAAAATTAACTGTAGTAAGAGACAAAACATTAATCTTAAGGGCCCAAATTACTTATAAAATTTACTAAAATTCATTTCCTAGAAATATTTAGACCTAATCATCGATTTTTTAAAATTTCATCTATTAATGGATCTAACTTGAATGCAGAAAAATGTGAATGCAATTGATTTTCCAAAATATTAGAAGTGCTCCACTCCACCTCCAATATTAAATGGCCTCCTAGCCTACCACTTATTCACACCTATCAAGACATTTTGGTTGAAATGATATCTACCAAAATAGATCAGAAATGTCCATAAACTCTTCCTAGAAGCCTCCCCTTTATAATAAATCCAATCGAAGAATCCTTATGGTACAAATCAAATGATGATAACTTAATAATAGGTAACATCATCTCTCAATCTGTTTAATTTTATTTCTAGTCTCAACCTCATAAAATATATTTATTCTATGATCATGTAAAAAAACCATTATAATCAATAAACCTTGATTTTTATGATTCCTTTTTGACCTATACATACCCACACTTCCATCTATTGGTTAACAAATATATTGTCTACCTGTTTGGTGAAATACAGCCTCACTAAATGACAATTGGTTAATTTTCCATAACATCCTATCATGATTTCCATTACGAGAGAAACAATATTTTTAAATGATATATTTGAAATTTATAATATCAATATTCTTATTTAGTTATTTTATAAAACATACTTCTACACATTACATTTTGTCTAAATATGATAATGTCATTTGTGGAAGAGTGGACTACCTCCTCCTCCAAGTGATGTGATTCGTTCAAACTATACATGGAACATATTAATTATATTATTAAACAAAATATATAAGATATACAAAATAGATATGATAATTTAATTATAATATTCATATGTATCTTTTTCTTTTTCTTCTTTTGAGATGCCTATACAATAAAAGTAGTGTTCATTCGTATGTAAAACCTATCATCTCCAAGAATGTAGCATTTCATTTCAAATATCTAGAACTTATAGTTTTTTATTAATAAGTATTTAATGAATATATATGATATTTAAATAATTTTTTTCCTTCATGAGATGATAAACCATGATGTAATTAATAAAAAAATAATTCAAAACCAGTACTTGATTACTTGGCAATTAACTCCCAAAATAGTCAAAACAAGGAAATATTGTTAACAAATAGGTAATGATATATTATAAGAAGTTATTATAAGATATAATGATATATGTTTAGTTATGGTATTACTAATTAACATATATTAATCAAATATACATGAGGGTAAATACCACAAAACAAAAGTAGGGTTAAAGTAAGATATATCTCTCAATTTAAATTCCATTTAGACTTATTGGTTTTTATGAACCAACTCACTTGTATATGGAAAATATAATTCCTTATGACAAATAATATCTTGAATATGATTATTATCATGATTTTATACGTTTCATTTAAGGTCATGCCTTCATGGGGATTATGATTTCAATATCTCAAAGTGGTATGTGACACTTTGTAATGTTTATTTCTTATTCTCCCTAGTAATGTTAATAACTATTATCATTGAAAATATAACTTCATTTTGAGATTAATAACATTATATTGAATTAATAATTATTTATGAATAATATTTCCTTGAAAGTTAACCTGAATATAAATATTTTCAGGAAATTTTTATTATTATTTCCTAAATTGGATATCATTTTTCATACGATGTTTATAATGATAGTTAATTGAATAACTAGGTAGTTATTGAAAAATTTCTTTATTTTATTAAAAAAGGATATTTGATGGTGAATGTTTTATTTTTTTAAAATTTAATATTTTATATGAGGAATGATTTGAACATTTAATAAATGGTAGATCCTTGAATTTATATATCTCTTTTGTGTATCAACAGGTTCTCATGAGTTTATTAAATTGAAGTAATTAAACGGGATTCTACATATAGTTATAAAATATCTGGTGGGTGGATCATGGATGTATATGAATACATTTAATTTTTTGTTCATTGATTTAAGGTATGGTTTTTTAGTTAATTTCACGAAATTTAAAATATTTCATATACAGTATTTGGATGGAATCTATTAGTAGTTTTTTAATATTCTAAGTTGGATTGTTAAAATTGATTAATTATTTATTCTTCTTTACATACCATTACTAATCATTTGATCCCACCCTTATTATGTTTCTTTCCTTATGTAATGAATAAGAAATATTTGAATAATTATTCAATGATGTAGTTTATTTTCAATTTATGAACTGTTTTTTTATTTATTATTTCCAAATGAATTATTTGTATTATATATGTTTTAGGGATTTATAATAATTATATATAGAAAAGTAAATAAGGATTTAATTACTTATTGTCAATAAAATTTAATAAATTAATGCATTGACTCTCAGCTTCCGTGGTCAGGGAGTTACAATAATTTTATCTAATTTTATTATTATTAAAAAAAATTTTAAAAATATAATATTATTAATTCTTGAATGAGGTGTTTTTTACTTTTTACCCCAATTTTTGAAGGAACCATTGTTTTAACATACATGACATGAAGGAAATTTCCCACTACCATAAAAACCCAATGTGTTGATGCTTGAAAAAAATGATTCTATGGTTTATTTAAAATATATTATCTTCCATAATAATTTATAAATATTTAAATTTTTAATAAGTGTATCCGAAATGAATATTTTATGTTACTCAAGTGATATTCAACAAGTTATGTCAAATAAAACAAATGTTTATAATAATATACATAGATTTCACTTGTGAATTACTATGAATATGATCTGTGGATATAATACTTTTTTCGTTAAGGAATGGATTCCGTTTATAATGATCTAAATTTTAAGGAATTCATAAAATTTTCGCGGTTTATGTAATAATGGAATATTGTATTGTTATTGAAACCTATTTCGTTTATATTTGATATGGAATTTGATGAATTATATCTCATATTATGAAATATATATGAATATATTATGATTATGTTTTGGGTGGTTCGAAAATTATATATTCATCCATAGCACTATGTAATGATGGATATCCCATGAGATAGTAATTACTAGAATTGGGACTGATCATAGTTAAATATTGGAATCTATCCATTATGTTAGTCTTGTCAGTGAACATTGAGTAATGATATTATTGATTGCATAGAAAACCCAATATATTATGATTGATTTCATAGTGATCCTTGTCTAATGAAATGATATTTTCTAAATATGGGGTTTTGAAAAACACATGTCCTATGATAATGAATATCTCTTCTTACTAATTTTCATTTATTCCTTTTTTTCCATGTATCATGAACTACATTTATTTGTATTATGATATGTGATTTTAATCTAGGGATTATTGGTTATATATTTCAAATGATTTGTTAGTTATTATATCATAATGATCTTGTAATTCATTTTTGATCATTTATATCTCCCTTATTTACTTTTAATGATAATCTAAGCTCACACATTCATATTTTTTCTTTTATTAATGTCATAATAAATGGTATAATGTATATTATGTCTAATAAGGGGGTTTTATATAAAGAATATAGTAGGATATTTTGTAGATATCATATTAAAATATATTAATATATCAATTATAATAAAGACACAAATCTTATACGATTATGGAATGGATCCTAATGTTATGTATGAAATATGAATCTAATAAAAATTTGTATAAATAAATGAAATGAATAGGTATCTATAGTTCATTTCATATTTTTTTAAACAATGATTAAAATTTAATAAGACATTCTAAATCAATATGGATATTTCTACGTATAGGATAACATCATAATTATTTGTTAAGGAATATATTGGGTGGTTTTCTTATCAGTACATAAATAAATAGATATTGTATGGCGATGTTGTACTAGAATAGTTTCATCTAATAGAAATAACTAAAAAAATTGTTTCTTAATTATATATTGACGATCATTATAATAGATGGTGATTTTCCCCTTACCAGGAACATGGTCTTAAACTCCCATGGGATAAGATCAGGCTAAATAAAATTTTCAATTTTACCCATTATGACTGATTTGAATATATTAATACTATAAATAACCTAATTTAAATCTAAGGTGATATATATTAAAAAAAGATATAATGAATTAACATCATACTAATGATTTCTTATGATTATATTATTTAATTATGTAATATCTTTTGATAATGAAAACCTATTTTGATTTTGTAAATTAATTAATATGAAATGATGAAGTTAAGGTGTTGAATGTAAAACCAAAATTATCAATAATATTATTTGAACATTGTTTTCATAATTCCATTAAATCATTAAAATTATATTATTACGTTAATTCAAATTATAAATGATTATATGTTCAATTGCCTATGAAAACAACTAATGGTAAGCTGACCACATCTCATCTATTTGATTCTTCTCTAATTACTATTTTTGGTAATTATATTATAATAAATTAATTTATTATCCCTCTAGTTCAATTTTTTGTCTTCATAGTCATATATTTTATTTTTATACATAATTCTAAATTCAATTGCTATGGAATAGAAGTCACGATTTATCATAAAAATATATATAAT
Source organism: Viscum album (assembly GCA_963277665.1). Classification (NCBI taxonomy): domain Eukaryota; kingdom Viridiplantae; phylum Streptophyta; class Magnoliopsida; order Santalales; family Viscaceae; genus Viscum; species Viscum album. Next base: position 1,346,877,764 of record OY728164.1, read on the forward strand.
ATTGTCTATCAGTTCAACAATAAATATGAACACAAAATGGAAATACAATTTTTTTGCTTACAAATTGATTCCTTTTAAATACTTGTGTTCATCTTATATGATTGGGGAGAAATATAGATACCTCAAATTCATAATTTTGATGCCATGTTCTAATATAATTTCATTATAATGGATATAAGATTAAGATCTGAAAAGAAATATCAGTTTAGTAGTCATGGTAATCTAGATACATACATGATTCAAGTATATCAAATGAATACACATATTTAAACTTATTTTTTAGATTATCTTTATTGCATATACCATATCATTGAATATAATTCTTAGTACAAATCATGAAATGATAGGAAAATAAATCAAAATAAGTGTGATTTAAATTCCCAGTAATGGTTATGTACAATTAAAGGAATAATATATAAATGAGAATAATCAATATGGAAAGATAAATATATAACCAGTTTATATTTATTCAAGAAAAATATAGGGAAATATGTAAATAATTTGAAATTTAATTAACTGAAAACAAATTATATTTAATCAGTAAACTATGAATAAAATGCATCCTTAGATTTTTTTCATGGTGAAAATCATATGGAAAATATTAACAAAATTCAGAATACCAAAAATATATAAATATTAGACACCATATCAGGGGAACATTAAAACCCATACCCTCAAGATCATTCAAATGATGGTTCTATAAATCTAGTAGAATCTTGATTAATTAGTAAAACTAAGTTATCTCATGATAAATATTGATACATTGATGGGATATATAATGTTCAATCCCCAACAGTCACTATGATTCCCTAACATTCCACATATATCAAATAATTGATTTAATTCACCCACAATATGCCTTCTAAAATTATTGTATTCAGTAAAGAATATTGATTTATCAATATTTCCCTAGATAATCATGTAACACCCTAAAATTAATATGTGATATAAGTCTTTTTTATAAATTGATATCTTTCGTTACACACAACACTAGCATATCTTGTGTTCCGGGCATGACTGAGTTTCTAGGAAACATATTTATGTTATTATAATTATTAAAAAAAATTTATAACCATGAAAATTTAATTGAGGGTATCAATGCGATTATTTTATTTAGAAAATCATTTATTACAAAGATTTATATTAATCCATGACCATTAATTATAAATGATTATAAAAACGTTTTTTTAAATAATGATAATATTTTTCTGGAATAACTATTTAAATGTGAACATGTGTGTTTTATACCAAAAAAAGTAATAAATTTTTTTTATTATTTTATTGAAATATATATAAAATATACAATATAATTTTTAATATTCAACTTATGTGTTCTTTAAATATGATATAAGAAAAAAACTAATTTTCTGCATAACTGAATTATTTTTCTAATAAGAATGTTTTCCCCCTTTAGATGGAAAACTTTTTAAAATTATATTATTTAACACTTTAATATATTATAGATCAAAAAATAAAAATAAAAATTGAAATAGGAATGTTGAAATTATTTTATGGTTAATTTTTGGTATTTTTTATGAATAGTTTAAAATTTTGACGAATATGGAATATATTAATTTTTGTTGATATAAATATTTTCGTTTATATTATTTATAAGAAAAATTAATGTTTTTATTATTTTTAAATTTCAATTAATTCATTTCAATTTAAAATAAAATAATTGTGATTTTTAAAATGACATTATACAAGAATTTGTTATAAAAAATATTTTGTTTTAAAGGGGATTTTTTTGGAAAACTATTTTTCATGGAATATTAAAAAATTAATTTTAATTAAAATTCTAAAAAATCTGTTTTTTTTGTTTATAAAAATGTATTCACACATTTTATTCATAAGAAAAAAATATATTTAATAGTGCCCTTTAATGTTTTCCATATATGAATCATAACCATGGTAAATTTTTGTTACCACAGTAAAGGGTAAATATGCTAATTGTTTTCAAAATAAAACGATAAAGACTATTAAATGAATAAAAAAACATGAAAAAATTTTATAGGTTTAATATAAAATTACCCTTAATAAATATGTATAAATATTTACTTGTTTAATGGAAACATTTCCATGAAAATATATTGCATAATATTCTAATTAATGAAGAACTAAAAAAATGCCAGTTTCTTTATCTTAAATATATCTTATGTGTCTGAATTGGGGAAAAATTAGGCAATAAAAGAATATAAAGTATTTTGTTATAAATTATTTAATTAATTTAGTGATACTAATTTAATTTTGATCTTTATATGTGAAATAATTACATTAAATTCTAATTGGACACTAATGGAGTGCTTGTACAAGAAAATGAAAAATCAATAAAATGATTTTATGTAAAATGATATAAACCATTAAATCCCCTAAAAACATTAACAAACATTAATTGATGAGTATATATCTATCTTAATAATCCATGGGATTAATAAACTATCATGTTTTCCACATGAAAAATATTATTACTTTTATAATACTCCATATAATGTATTTTCAAAGTTGTCATATGAATGTTTATAATAAATATCACATTTTTAGTCTAGGGTTTTTCAGAATATATATTATATGATACGTATTATTTTTAATGATAAATTAATTATATGAATCATGTTAATTCATTTATATTTTCTAGTGAATAAATAATTATCTTATATAATTACACAATTTTGATACAGTAATTATTAACGTAATGGGGAAAAAATAAATGATATTAATTTTTATAAAAAATATATGTTGAATTGATTAAGGTTCTACCCAAACACTTTTACATTGGTATAACTTATAATGGTTGTATTAAATAATTTTTTTCAATGTATATTGTTTTATAGAATTTACTAATGTGAATGTAATGAATAGTGTCAAACATGACACTAATGATATTTTATGAAAAAAATTTAATTAAATTTGTTAAAATTAATAAAAATATTTAATAAATAAATTTTTTTATGTTATAAGGTTTCCTAAAATGACTATTTAGGGATAATTTACAATATATAAGTAAAAAAATTCATTATTGGAAAATTAAAGAATTTATTACAATAGTGGGTCAACTGTCAGCTAATCAATTTGATAAAGATTAAAAGTAAACTAAAAAAATTATAAAACATATTATATGAAGTAATTATAATCCTATACCAAATTATATTAAAATTAATTTCTTTATTTCATTATTTGGATGACATTTAATTTAATAGAAATTATTCTTTTGAGAACTTCCCAAAACTGGGCCTCACATTCATTATGAAAGGACATCACTTAAATAATATCATTTCAGAACATTGATCATTCTATAAATAGGAAACACTTTTAATTTATCTTCTACACATATCAATCCACATTCTATTGTTCTTTTATTCCAAAAAATGCAATCTCTAAGTCCATATATTATATTTAAATGAGATGTTTTGAAGAATATGTAATCGCTCTAAACAATCAAACTCTTTTTATAATATTATTTACCTTTTCTAAATATATAAAAAATTAATAATAAACTAGTAAAATCATCATAATAAATTAGATGAAATGTTATTATGATTATTAATACACCACTGTAAATCCCCTTTCCCATTGAAAAAAATAATGTATCACACATGTGTCTGTACGCCTTACCATCTCCACATAGCGATATGATTCATTTTCCATCACCATATTTTATCAGTGGTAATTAATGGGATTAATGTTTCTATATGATATTTATTACATAAATTTAATTCTATAATAATAATATTATATTTTCTTTTGTTACTAGGTAATCCTTTTGGAAATGATAATGTCGCTCATGCGTGTATATGGCTTACGATCAGAATGATGCAATTAGATTGGTTTTTCATCTATATTATATAGTGATGTTAATAAAGAATATTTTTTTCAATAAATATGTTATATAACCTAAACTGATTATGTGATGATAATATATTATATTATTGTATTAACAATTATTATATGAAAATGAAAATTGTGTTCTTACGAAGATATGTTCTTCAATTTCTGTGAACAATATTTCTTATTTTATACTTATTAATTTCATAAACCTACATGAATAGATATATAACAAACATATATATAATATTAAGATTTTGGCAATGAGTATGGATATTTTTAATAATTTATCATTGTAAGGGGACAACTGATATCGTGTTAAAACAAGAATGATAAACATTGAAGTTATTACTCCAAACATAACATTAACATGGTATTATTAATGAGTTAGTAATATAATGTCATAATTAAATCATATATGGAATTATATATTTTAATATGGTTTGTTGTAATATTTATAATATGAAAATATTTAACATACAGGAGGATTGGATATATGTGAAGGATGTCAAGACTTATGGTAATGAGATATTTAGTCCCACTATTATTACAGAGATATTAATGTCATATTCAAAACTTATTTATTTTATATGGTCTATATCCATATAATTAATTTATTTTATACATTTTATCCTACTTATTATGGTATTTTAATATCCATCTAATTTTATTTCTCTGACAGGGAATATGTTTTTACTGATCAAACTGTTTTAAGAAATAATTTCACAATCTCATTGTTATTCATGATTTTTTAAACATATGTATCTGATAAAGAATAATTCTATTAAATATTATTGTTTCATAAAAATGTTTGAAAAAATAATTTTAAAATTACTAAATATTTATTAATATGATTTTTACCCATGTTTCAATTTTTCCTAAATGTGTTAAAATAAATCCTTTTGTTGTTTTCATAACTCTCTACTTTTTTTCTTCTTCAGCAAAATTTTGAGAATTTTCATTAAATTTCATGAAATGAACTTATTTTTCATATTCAACTAAATATATATTCTTTTAATAATCCCCCATACTCCTTCAAGGTTATTTTCGATGAATATTATTAATATTCATATCGAAATTTAAGTTGAAAAAAAATTGTCTTCAATGAAGAAAGGATATTTTCCAATAGAATTAATTAACAATTTTCGCTAAAAAGTTATTTTATATCTAAGATTATATTAATCAATGTTACTTATGATTTACTAAAGATTTATTAATGTTTTTTATCTATATTATTCATATGTTTTATTTATAAGTAGGATGAAATGATATTTACAAAACCAATTTTTTATTTGTTATTTTATTAAATGAGTTATTATAAGATTACTGATTATTTTTTTGTGTCACAAATATGTATAATTTTAATTATGTGATGGCTAGGACAAATAACATCTCAAATTAATTGGGTAAATAATTATATATCCGGATATATAAGGGACTAAAATAGTTGGTGAACTTGGTTCAGTAATGTAACAATGGGACAAGAGTAAACATAGTCATGTAATACATTGATAGAATGTGGTTTTAACATGGTTAATGAAAGGGATTTTCCACTATTGTTGTATTGGAAATTAATCTTGAATAATACGGAAATAATTTTCTACGATTGTTATTATGACACAAGTACATGTATTTAGTTACAATCTCATATAATATGTTATTTTATTCTTTATGAACATCTATAATTTATTCTCATACATGATATCAAGATATTTGATATACATGATATGATTTCAAATTATTTTTTTGTGTACATGTGTATTATGTTTATGTTATGATTGATATCTCATATTCTTACCAGTACATAACATATGTGATTAAAATATTTATATGTTAATTTAACATTGGATATAAATACTTCATTTAGTTAAGAATACTAATGGGTAAGATATTCCAATGAAAAAACTTAAAATCATCCATCAGATTATAGGTTTGTGTTCAAAGTATCTAAAGGTAGTAAAATAATATGGTTTTTGGGATTGTTTTTTTTGTATTGTATGAAATATACTAAAAAAATGTTGTAATTTCTATCTATGTTAAGACCTCGTCATTATAAATGATATTAATGATAAGTTTTATTGAACTATTGGAAACTAGGATGGTAAAACATTAGTAAGATATGAAGGATTATTTCTAAGGATGTGTCTAGGGATGTATCTTATGGTAAGCCTATAAAATCATTGATAAAATTTGTTTTCATTATGTAGACATCATATAAGTGATTTTTTAGGGTAACATGGTTTTCTACTATGAACATTATTTTGTTCACTATGATTTTGGGTTTTAGTCAATGGTGGGAACTAGAATGAAATGGTATAACATTGAATGTGACATAAATTATTCTAATGAGAAGTTTAATTGGTTGTCAAATATAGTGATGTATGATGTGATCAAGAATAATAAGTTTTCACAAAACATTAGTAACAAAATGTACCTTACCCAACAGTCATACTCACCAAGGAAGAAAATTATTGAGTTCATTGAGATATCTTGTAACGGGAACTGGGGATAAAAGAGGATAAGGTCTCTCTTGTGTCAATAATGTGGACGGAAACACCCAAATAGATTCCCTAAGGATTTAATAATACATTATGAAATATTAAAAATAAGGAAAACAATCATATAACTATAAAAGGAAAAATAATATTTTATTTAATGCAATAGATGGAAATATTGTATTCCCATAGTTAATATCAATCGATAAATTCTCTAAATGTTGAATGAATGGGAATCTTTAAAATTTATTTCCAACGTTTAATAGCCAAAATGTTAATCAGAATGATGGTAAAAATAATGGATTTATTTTAGATGATAATGAGACAAAATATAAATTGTCAAAGGAAATATATATAATGCAATTGGATGAGGTATTCATTCTAATATGTTATCAATGATGTGAAATAATCAAAGTACTTATGTATTCGGATAATTTTTAAAATATATAAGTGTTTTTCTATTTATTTTTTCAATATGGATTTTAAAAAAATATTATGGATGGTTAGAGTGAAATAATGAAGTGATTTAATGGAAATGTGACATTCATCAGAAACACACTATAAGGTAAATAAAACACTTAATATGTTTCCAGTGTTATGATAATGATTTATAGATAATGTAAATTGTATGGTAATTATTTCCTTGGAATTTATTAACAAAATTTTGTAAGGATGGATTGTGTTATCATTCATGAAGGTTACTCTATTTTTTGATATATGGAATGTATCCAATGATGTTTATAATAATGAGGAATGAATATTTTTAATAAGTATTTATGGTAATTTCCACATTTCAAAAAAATACATGATGATGGTATTAACATATTTGGAGTGTGATAACTAAGAGCCATGCAAAGTTGTTTGAGGGATTAATGATATATATATTTTGTAAAATTAGTGACCATAATTAAAATTTTTGGATTTTAGTCTTAATCAAGGACCTTAAGTTTAATAATTTATGTATTTAATCATTGATTAAAGTATTATATAAATATATAAAAATTTATGCTTTATTGATAACAGATGTTAACCTTTTTTGATGTTTGGACTGGTTGAATAACCTATCCTTAAATGGAAGTCATGATCTTTGAATGCTTTAGCAATGAAAACTTTACATGTATATACTGGAATAATATATGAAGATTAAATTTTTTAGGGTGGAAAGAAAGGATGAGATAATCAGGAGAAATATAATGAAATAAATTTAGTTTTTAATATCATAAATTCTTTTGAAACCCATGGGAATGGATATTATGACCAAAAATTTTATCTTAGTACCTCTTTTGATCAATCAAATGAACTGATAAAACATCACAAATTTATGGAATTGAGATTGTTAACATTAAATTAATGATGTTCTCTATCACTCTCTATTATTAAATGAACATTATATTTTACTTCCATAACCATGTTCTCACATTCCACCTATATTAACTTATGTGGAAACATAGTTATGATTAAAATAGTTTAACAATTATGTTTGAAACTTCTCCATTTTATAAGAATGTTTCAGTATTCATTTTTATTATTAGGGATTCAATGAATGAAACATTCAAGTATTAAATCGTTGATAACACAAATGAATTTTGATGGAGAAATTTATTTTAATATGGGAAGAATGTAACAACGTAATATTTTTCTATGATTTTATTTTTAGAATTACAGGCAACGTTATCTTTGTTTGTTTTTAATTAAAATATGCATTTCTACGGAACACCATTCAATTATTGTAATAATTCAAAAAAGAAATTTATAACTTATTAATTACAAAGAAGTGAATGAATAATATTAAATGAATTATAAAATTATTTTTTACACACATATATAAACTTTATTGATCAATTATTTAAATATGAATCAAAAACATTATAAAAAATTAATAAATTTTTTTTTTCTAAAGAACAATTTAAATTTTCACAAGATTATTGAAAATGAATAAATAAAAAAATAAAACTTTTAGTGTTTTTAATAATGATATATATGTATATATAATATATTAAATATAATTGTTTACATTCATCATATGTTTTTCCAAGATATTATATATGAACAAATCTTATTTTACACATAAAATAATTATTTTCCTAAAAACACTCTTTTTCATTATTTTGATTGGGAACTTTCTAAAAAAATTATTTTCTACAATTTTATATGTTATATTAGAAAAAATGAATTTTAATTATGAAAGAGTAATGTAAAACTTACATAAGGGGGAATTTTTTATATTTATAAATTGTTCCCACTTTTGATGAATAATGAAAATAATCATTTTTATTTAAAATTGTTTTTTATTTGCAAGTATTTACATTTTTTCATTATGTTTTTTTCCTTTTATAATTTAAAATTAGTAAATTTTATTAGAAAATAATCAAATTATCGTATTTAATTTAATTTTATAAATGATTTTTTTGTAAACAACTTTTATGTTATAAAAGAGAATTATTTCAAAAACTAGTTTCTCATGTAATTTAACCATTATTAATCTAATTAAATTATGAAAATTATAGGATTTTAATTTGAAAAAAAATTTAATAATTAAAATTGATATGGACCAAATTTTGTTAATGGTACAATTTTAATTTTTTCAAATTTGAATAGAAACCATTTTAACTTTTCATAAAATGGTAGTGTGTCAAATAGATAATTTAGGTTAAAAATATAATAATAGAGATTGTAAAATGAATCTAAGACATGAAATTTGGTTTTTTGGATCCATATATGTCTACCCATAAAACATAATTATATAAATTACGTTTTTTAATGTACAATTTTCAATGAAATTGACTTATATAATATTTAAATTATAGAAAAACACAAAATATCACATTATTTTCCAAAAATATCTATTATTTGTCAGCATATGGAAACAATTATATTATGAATGAATATAATGGGGTATATTAAGATTAAATAAATAATTTTTATGATAAAAAGTTTTTTTAGATTTTTTATGTGAAATAATTACCTTTAATGCTTTTGCAATAGTGATGTAGTGCTTTTGAATGAAAATTTAAACCCATTAAAATGTTTTTAATTAAAATGATAAGAAAAATTAAAATCAAAAAACACTTGAATAAATCTTATTGGATGAGTACATATTGTCTATAATCTTCTAAGGTTTGAATTATTAATATTTTCAATCTAGGTTTTTAAATAATAATAATTAGAAGAAAATTATTATTCAGAAATAAAAATGGTTTATATTAATCATAGCAATATATTAATAAATTTATGTTTATAAATTTTTACCATAGATAACTACATAACTATGATAATTTAATTATTGACTTAATGGAATAATCAAATAAATGATACTAAAAAACCAAATAAATATAACTTCAATTAATTAACAAACTCTACAATTATTTTTGTGACTATTAAATATTATGATTATATTAAAATTTTTTTCCGATATTATCTAGATCTTTAGATTTTAGTAATGTTAATTTAATGAATATTGTCAAAATATACACTAATTATATTTTATGAATGTAATATTTTATTAAATTATTTAAAAATAAATAAATATTTAAAAAATACCAAGTGATTATTATAAGTTCATAAATCTAATAATTTGATTATTTAATGACAAGTAAATCCAATTAAAAAAATTTAATTCTTTTAATATATAAATTATTTCCTATCAAATCTAAAAGTAAAATGGGTTAACTAAGGGTTAATAAATATACAAAGGCATACAATTAAACCCAAAAAAGAATAAATTATATTTTTTATTGGATTAACATCCTATCCTATATTATATTATAATTTCATTTAGTTTTAATGTATTTGGTTTAATGTCCCATGTTTTTTAAAAAGTATCACAATGTTTGATAACCTATATGACACACCACATTGAGCTTAAAAAAGAATTGAATATTATTATTTAATATGATAGTTATCACCTAGCCATTAGAATTGAGTAAATAAACACTGTTAATTGAATTATGAAAATTTGTTTTAAACATGTTTATATAATAAATCATTGGTTTTCAAATCATCTTGAAAGAAAACTAAAAACAAATTGAATATAAATGATGTATATTTATAAAAAATATTTAAATGTGAATAATTATATTTATAAAATTATAAATAACTCATTTTCAATTAAATAAATGAAATCATACATTGATATAAAAATTAAAAATCGTCTTCTTTGTTTTCTAGACATTATATAAGAAAAAATTCATTTTTACGGATAAAATGAGTGTTTTTATAATAATAATGTTTACCGCCTTTTGATGGTGAAACAATTTTAAATAAGCGTTTTGAAAATTTAATACATTATATTTGAAAAATTAATATTTTTATTTGTAATGAGGGCATACAAATTTAATTTTTATTAAATAATGGTATTTTTCTTAAACAATTCATATGTTAATGAATGGTCAAAAATACTGCATTTTACATCAAAAATGAATTTTCATCTAATTTTTTGATATTGATCGATGATATTATTAATTTTTTTAAACTAGGAAGTGATTAATTTTTTATCATTTAATCCAAATTTGGTCATTGCAAGTAATTCATCATTGAAATTATATAATAACGTGTGTTAATCATTTAATGGGTATTACTTTTGAAAACATGTTTTATCATTTTGAAAATGGTTATTAATTTGAAATTAATTAATACAACTATTGTGTTTTGAATTTAATTATTGGACTTTTATATTTTTTATTACAAATTTAAAATTATGTAAATAATACTCTTTTATTTAGGCATAGTATGAGTAGTAACATTAGTAATATATTTAATTACCACAGTTTATTGTAATTGATGCAATTGATGGAAAAAATAATACCATAATAATATAAAATTATTCTAACAGTTCTCCTCATTTATTTTTATGAGTATATTCTAACAATTAACAACCTAGAGATAATTTTAGGACCACAAAAATCCACTTGGATGACTTTAATGCGTTTATAATATTATATTCAATGAATAGTCATCTTTTTACACTTTTGTTTTAAAAAAGTAATATATTTTAATATGGAGTTATATAGGGGAAAACATATGCTATATATGTTAATTAGACATCTAAAATGATAATATAACTCATGGTAAATTAATCATAGTTTTTTAAAATTATATAATGAAATTTAAATATTACTAAAAGGTGATGCAGAAATTTTTAATTAATGATAGAATAAAATAAATGATATTATTAATATAAAAATAAATATAATTGTGTCAGAATTGACACTATTGGTATTTTAAAATTAATGTTTTTTTATTAAAATTGATAAAATTCAAAAAAATAATATATTCAGTCAAATGGGTAAGAAGTGTTAGAAAATGTCCGAAATGATACACTTTTTGGTTGTTTAGAATGATTTTGTAATTATTTTAACCCTCTAATTGTAAATTACATGATATTATAGTAATATTAAGAAGGGTAAAAATAATATTTAAAGAGATAATAATTAAAAATATATTCAAAACATGTATAATTTTAATTGGATGATGTGTATTTGTCCCAAAATCATAGTTTATTCGAAATAAATGAGTTTGGGACCATTTGGAATTGAAATTTACTGTATATTAATATAATACTTTTAATATTTCTAATAGAGCCCTTCCCCTCTCCAATAAAAGCTACACATTCCTCTCTATTACTCACACATCAAAATCCATTATTTTTATCCAAACACTTCCAAAAACCCTTCCTATAATCCCTCACCAAACTTTTGTGGCTTTATATTATGTATAAACCCATTCATAAACATGATAAGTTGGTAAGAATGATGGCCATCCAATAGATATATAATGTTTTTATTTAAGTGTATCTGTTATATTTATTCATCAACTAACGTAAAATATTCCTCACCAAGGATTAAATAATAAATCCAAGATACAAACTATACAAGGAAGTTATTATGTAAACATGATCACTTGAATACATCTAGAATTATATTAAATGCTAAAGAATTCAATTGTTCAAGAATAGGTATGTACCATCACTTCCACAAACCAATATAATTTGTTTTCCTTAGCCATCCCTCAAAACTGGACATAATGATGGAATTCAAGATTTTATATTATTTTAATTGAATATTTATAGATATAAGAGAATAATATAATTGTTCTATTCTTAAATTCCTTGGACATAAAGATTATAATTTCGTTCATGCGTATTGTGTTAACTATCACCTCCACAAAGTGATGTGAATCGATTGTTTTCACCACATAAATTGTATGATATATAAAATAATATTAAATTGATGATTATGATTCATATTATATTATGATCATTATATAAATGTAAAATAATAATTAATTTATTTCCAAAATGATCAGTGGAAAATGGAAATATTACTCATGCGTACGTATGGCCTAGCCTCTACCTTATTATAACGTTGTTCATTTTTCATTCAATAAATGAATTTTTTTATTTAAAAATTACAATTTATGTAAAATTTGGTTATTATGTCAGTAATATTATTATAGGGATGATTAACTTTTGACCACAGGGGAAATTGACATCAAGCCAAGTTCATTTTCAACTCACGTACCGAATATCGACTGAATGGATAATATGAAACTAAATAATTATATAATTATTATATCATTGTAATAAGTTATATAAAAATAATAATAAAATTGAAACTATTTATCATGCAATTATAAATTAGCCTATGTTTAGTATTCATTAATATGAAGATTGTACGTGATGAGTTGGAGTCACGAAAAGGGACTTCATCTCAATCATCTTTTCTGGAGGTATATCGGTATACTATGCACCTTTATTATCCATTGAGGAGTATATTCTACCTTTTTCCATTATGTATCATGAATTACAATATTCTTATTATATTTAATGTTTTTCATATAGTTATTCTATACTTATTTGTAAAGACCTGTAATTTCCAAGTAATTTTTTTTAAATATATGAGAATTTTACGAGTCCGAAAAAATTGATAGCGTGTGATTCTGAGGCCCGGAGTTCCCAAAATGAATTTATGAACATTATTTCGAGTACGTTCAGTAAACGTGCAAGTGGGTTTTTTATCTTTTGACCAGATTCTCGGAATTGAAATCTGAGGTAACCATTGAACTTGCAGTGCCGGTACTCGCTTAAAGAGACCTTCACCTCGATCGTAGTATGTTGAGGGTGAAAGTTAGATTTTGTTCTTTTCATGGTAAAATAAAAAAATCAAAGTACTAAAAATTTCAGTCTTATTCTTGAAAACCTCCCTTGTGTGGGTTATGGTGGTAGGGACCACCAGAGTATAAACCCCAATTTTTTTAAATTCTTAGAGGCGGGGACCACCAGACCCCTCTTAATGGAGGAGAAACCTCTCAAGACCCTCCTTATTGTGGAGGAGTTTCTTGAGCATCCTCCACAGTAATAATGCCAACACACCACATTAATTTTTTCCATCTTGTGTGAGTGTGACGACTTAATCTCTTATTATGTTAATTATATTAGCACCTCTTTATTTTCATTGGGTGGAATTGTGATAGGAGGACCCTTGGAGGGTTTCACTTCTTCCACGAAGAATGCTCCTCCATAAAAGAACACCGACTTCGACTTCTTCCTCAAGAAACCCTCCAATGAGAAACGTCTTTGACTACGATGAACCGACGCATTAGCCCTGGTTTAAAGGTATGTGGAAAATGAGACGAATGTTGAAAACTTCATCAAATTCTCGCTCCAACGTCAAGGAGAAATTCAACTTATGGGTTTATTTGTGTATGATTTTATTTTGCGGGAATTTTTAGGGTGGTGGATTGGAAATCTTCTCCTTTTCCGTTCTTGATAATTCTATGAAACCCAAGATGGAATTATAGCTGCTTTCTACCACACTAACATGAAGAGTGTTGTAAAAAAACATTTCACATCCTCTCCGCAAACCTTGTGATTAATTGTTGATCGTGGTGGAGGAATGGCTACAAACCAGTGGGGCATGAGAACGGTGGCTGACACCCCCAACGACCATGGCGATAGTGACAACGAAACGAACCCCGCAATCGCAGCCTCGTTGCCCCTTGGCCACCGTTGCTGTCCGTGGCGACGTCACGTCCGTGTCGAGCCACCACTGACCGGGAAAAGCCACTACCGACTTGCATGAACCGTCGTCGTCGTCTGGGACGAGCTGTTGCTGCCAGGCCACGGCGCTGCCGCTGTCCGTGCCACCGCAGCCGTCCAGGTCGAGCTTCCGCCTGATCCCGTGCTACCCTTTCGGCCAAACCAACCCAACTGAGTTGCTCTGTAGTCTCGCGCCATTATAGAAAACCCCATCTGATCCGCTCTGCGGTCTCGCACCCTCGTGGCACCCTCTGCGGCCACGCAACCATTTACATTCTTTTGGCCATAACATTGGCACCAGACGTCCGTTTGACGAACCTTCAGTGGCATTGAAAATCATCGAGTGAGATGGTACCTTGGTTATACCCCACTAGAGTTTTGGATAATGTTGGGAAATGGTCATGATGGATCGAGGATGAATACAATCGGGCCCTCGGGACAAATAGGCTAATAACTCACAGACCGGGTGTCCGAATGACGCATCGTCTATTGTGTTGAGACCCCTATGATGGGGTAGTACATTGAGATAATTCTTCTTGGTAAATCTTTGTAGTTGGATAATCTACTAGTGGCTTTTGGAGAGGACTCTCCCAGAGACTAGTAAGCCTAGTGTGGAAACCTAGTAGCTGGCTGTGATGAGAAGAGTGCTCCTAGCTCTCCTATGTGGGTTAGCTCAAAGCGATCATGTGTGGGTGAGATCATAGATATACTATGTGGTTCAACACCTAGTGATCTTGTGTGGGTCATCTCTAGTGATCCTGTGTGGGTCAGATTATAGTGATCCTATGTGGGTCATCTCCTAGCGATCCTATGTGGGTCAGCTCCAGCTATCCTTTGTGGGTTAGCTCTTAGTGATCCTGTGTGGGTCAGCTCTAGTGATCCTATGTGTGTAAGATCCTAGCTATCCTGTGTGGGTCATCTCTAAGGATCATGTGTGGGTCAACACCTAGCGATTCAGTTCGGGTCACCTCCTAACGATTGTATGTGGGTCTGCTCTAGCTATCTTATGCGGGACAGCTCCTAGAAATTCTGTATAGGTTAGCATCAGAACCACTTAATGGTGAAAGATGATTTGGTAGTTACATCTAATCATCTCTACTATTTTACCTAAAGATATATCTGGTCTGAGCTGAGTCAGAACCACTGTGTTCCTTCATAATTGAGAAGGATTACTTGATATCTTAGGAATATGTATGAGCATATGCCTAAGTTGTGTTATTTGTTGTTTTTATACATTTTGGTTTATCCTTTATGGATTTTGGGAGTCCTTGAGAGTCTTATGGTCTCTACTAGGTAACGTTATACTCACCCCTACACGGGTTATGCCTGCACCTTGTTGTGTAGGATGCAGACGAAGGACATCACTGACTGAGGCTGAGAGTACCAGGACTAGACAGTTCCTAGAGGTCGACCATACGACTTATTAGTATGTGGAGGAGACAAGAGGACATGGAGTGCTGAGGAGGAGATCTGTACCTACCCTTCAGGTATGAATCGAAGGGATGACCTAGTAGTTGCCTTCCTATTTCTTCAGTCGTGTTGTATTTTAGATGTACATGTACTATTACTGTTTGTCATGTATTGTAGCCCCGTTTTAATGTTAACACTCTATTGTCTATTCAGTTGACTTGCATTCGTATCTTACTGTGTGCTTGGTTGTGTGTGTTTATAGGTTATAAATGCAATGGATTCCTACTTTATTGGAATATTCCTTTTGTGCTAGGCTCTAGATCCTATCCTATAGAAGGCGGGCTTAGGGATAGTCACAACACTGGAAATGGGGGACGAGTCGTGACAAATTAGTATCAGAGGGGTTGATTCTATTGTAGAACATTGTACTCGGATATTATTTTTAATGAAAATATTATTATGTTTAGTGAGTGGGGTTATCTGTTAAGGGAATCCAGTATTGGTGCGGTGGTTGAATTTTCCAAACACCAAGACGCTATCTTCTGATGTCTGACTCAGTGTATAAAAAAACTGATTGTGAGTATGTTTTGAAGAGTTTTATTTGTGATATCTTTGAGTCAACTCAGTAGGTATAACTTATTAACCATGGAACACCTGTTTATTTTCAAGATTCCTCCATTTATAAAACAAGGTAGAGTTTCATGAGTTGTACGCACTAATAGCCCACAGAGCGATGAGGCCTCGATGCAGGGCCCCTTTCCAGTAGAGGAACCAGTAGAGGCACCATCTGTACCTTTCCTCATTGGGCCACCAATGCCACCAGCCCCAACAACAGACTATGTTCGCCACTTGAAATCATTGCACGAGTTCTAGTGCTATAGGCCACCCAGGTTCCGGGGAGAGATGGATCCACAGGTAGCTGAGGATAGGCTTGAGACTGTGGTGAGAGTCTTCTGACTGGTAGGGACACTAGCCAATCTCATGGTGATCCTTGCCACCATCATTCTATAGGCATTAGCAGTCAGATGGTGGAGCATGATGCTCTAGGTTCACAAAGAGGTGATGTTTCTCTGGGCAGAGTTCGAGAGCTTGTTTTGGGCAGAGTTTGATCCAGAAAATCTTCGTGTAGTGTGAAAACTGGACCTCCTTTATCTAAATTAGGGTAGCATGATTGTGTCTTAGTACTCATCGTGGTTCATGGATCTCTCATGTTACTCCACATATATATTACATGACCCATTCATCAGGGATCGAACCTTCGATCAGGGGATCAGGCAGGAGACCGGGGCTTTGATGATCTCACTCAAAATCTCGACATATGTGGAGGTGTTAGAGAGAGCCCTTTTAGTGGAGCGTTTTCTTTACGGAGTAGTCTCTAACAGCGAGACCCACCACTAGTCATCACGTAGTAGATTCTTCTGTAGACGGTACTAGACAGATGTCGAAGAGGTCCAAGAGGACCAGAACAATAGGTGGACAACCACATGATTCAAGATTGGTTGTGCGGGGCACTCGAGGTGGAGCCAGTCATACTAGGGTCGGGAAGTGTTACGCATGCGGTGGTTAGGGTCACAAGGCTCGAGACTGTCTGACCCGCTGTACGGATAATCAGAAAACGGTTGGAGGACCACCCAAGTAGTGACAGATATTCGCCTAAGGAGGTCTGCAAGAAGTAAGCGGACATGGCATATAAGTTGGTTTTGAAGTTGGCTTTGGGCGATGATTTGAGATGTTACCGCCACCACCACCAGCTGGTCCACCCCAACCACATGGAGTTGGAGGACAAGGACATGCTCAGATCTAGGTAGCTAAGGCCTATAATCACATCATTATGGAGATAATATGAGGTACAATTTCTGCCTGCTCCTCCTTAGATTCGGTACTTATTGACCTAAGATCCGGTCATTCTTTTATTTCTACTACCCTGGTTCAGAGTACAGAGATTTCCACGGAGCCGTTGGCTTGATCCTTACGGCTAGAGACACATACGGGAGAAGATTCGACGATTACACATTGGTACTAGTAGTGTGAGATAAATCAAGGAAGCGAGATATTCAGCTGGGATCTCATAGTAGCGGCGTCTAGGCCTTACGACATCAACATTGGTATTGGCTTTTTATCTACAGTCCCTGATCAGATTGACTATATTAGGAACAAATTACTATGTGTCTGCAAGGATGGGACTAGGTTTTCCTTCACAGGTGAGAAGGGATCCTTTGCTGCACATGACAGACTTACCCAGATGAGAGTGCTTCCGATCACTCATCGATTGGCTAGCCTTTCCCTCATAGAAATTGATGTGGAGAGTATGAGTTATCTTGTAGTGGTGGACCAGTACGCAGATGTCTTTCTCGATGATGTTCTGAGTCCACCTCATCACAGAGAGGTGGACTTTTACATTAACATGTAACCTGGGACATCATCGATATCTACACCAGCATATTGGATGTCTCCTTCAGGGTTTCATGAGCTGTGAGTACAGCTAGAGGACTTATAGGGGAAGGGATTCATTCAACCCATTTTTTCTCCCTGGGCATCTCCGATTTTTTTCTCCAAGATGGTCGATGGGAGTTTGAGACTGTGTGTTGAATATCGGTGCCTAAATTTGGTGACTGTGAAAAACAAGTACCCACATCTGATGATTGACGATCTATATGATCAGCTGAAGGAATCACCGTGGTTCTGGAAGATAGACCTCCGATCAGGCTATCACCAACTAAGAGTGCTAGATGAGGATATGCAGAAGACGTCTTACAGATATCGGTATAGCCATTACGAGTTCATGGTTATGCCATTAGGTGTAACAAATGCTCCAACAGTGTTCATGGGACTCATGACCAGGATATTTCATCCATACTGTGATTGATTTGTAGAAGTCTTCCTTGAAGACATTTTGATCTACTCATCTACTGAGGAGGAGCATGCCTATCATTTTCAGGTAGTACTAGACACACTATGAGAGAACTAGATTAATGTTAAGCTCTCGAACTTATAGTTTTTGATCCGAGAGGTTCACATTCTGGGACATGTCATATCGAAGTCTGGAGCTGCAGTGGATCCAGAAAATATTGAGGTGGTACTTGCTTTGGAGCCACCCAGTAGTGTGATGGAGGTATAGAGTTTCCAAGGGTTGGACAAATACTACGGGAGATAATTTATAGATTTCTCCAGAGTTGCATCACCACTATCAACGTTGAAAAAGAAGGGAAACCATTTGTGTGGTCGGAGAGATTATAGTAGATTTATCAAGAGTTGAGGTAGAGGATGACTACTACGCCCTTATTGAGGATTCTAGAAGTGTTCTTAGGTTATGTAGTCTATTTCAATGCATCAGGGACTAGGCTTGGATTTGTCCTGATGCAGGAGAGAGTAGTTATCGCATAAGGTTCTCGACAACTGAGACAACATGAGTAGAACTACGCTACCCATGACATGGATTTAGAAGTAGTGGACTTCGCCATAATATGTGGAGACACTACCATATGGGCGAACACTTTACATTCTACTCGGATCATAAGAGTCTCAGGTATATCTTCTCACAGATGGAAATGAACGTGAGACAGAAACATTGGCTTGAGTTCCTCCAAGACTATGAATTAAAGAAATTATATACTCCTTTGAAAGGTAGTGTTGTAGCATATTCACTAAGCAGGGGATTCGGTATAAAACAAAAAGGTGAGGGGACAAAGAAGCATGCCACTTTGCAGATATCCTTTGTAAATCAGGATGGAGAAGCTTTTCTTCAGTCTCTTACAGTCACTCCCCCACTTCGTCTGTGTGTCATGGAGGCATAGTGTAGGTACGCTGACTGCGAGACTCTACATGCTCAGTTATACACCGGATAGGCAAATGATGGATTTTATGAAGTAGGGAAGCATGCCATCCTTTTCAGAGGACGTACCATGCCACCAGTATCACTTTAAGAGGATATAATAAGGGCATCCCCCACATCACCTCTAGCGGTACATCCAGGTGTGGTGAAGATGTACCAGGTCCTCCGAAAATAGAACTGGTGGCTGGGAATGAAGAAGGAAGTAGAAATGTTTGTCTCACAGTGACTCACTTGTCAGTAAGTGAAGGCAGAGAATCAGGTACCAGTATGCTTGGTTCAGCCTTTAGAGGTCATAGAGTGGATGGGGGATGGGATATCCATGGACTCTGTGATATGACTTCCACGTACATCTGAAGGTCATGACTCAATTTGGGTGATCGTCGACCGACACACCAAGTCGACCCACTTCCTACCAATAAGATAGAAGGGTTAAGTAGAGAGCATGGAACACCGCTACGTGCAAGAGATTGTACGGCTACATGTATTACCCTCAATGATTATCTCTCATTGTGATACATGTTTTAATTCCCAGCTGTGGAAGGGGTTGCAGGAGGCTTTTGGGATGCAGCTTCATTTGGGCACCGCCTTCCATCCTCAGATGGATGGCCAGACGAAGCGGACCATTCAGACTCTCGAGGACATGATGTGTGCTAGCGTCCTTGCCTTCAGTTGCTATTGGGTGGTTCAAATCACTTTGGTGGAGTTTTCATACAACAACAGCTATCACTCTACCATTGGGATGGCACCTTTTGAGGCGTATTCTGGGCGACCTTGCAGGTCTACTTTTTTTGGACTGACCAAGGGGAGTCGGCACTAGTGGGAAGAGAGATTGTACGATCTACTACAGAGAAGGTGCAGATCATCCAGGAGTGGATGAAGTCTACACAAGGAAGGAAGAATTCTTATTCCACTACTACAAAAACGTACTATATCAGCACTCAAAACGTGCTTTAACAACACCAAAAAAGTGTTGTAAAGCTCAGTGATAATATTGGGGGGGCATCCCTTTTATCAGCACTTTGAAAAGCACTGATAAAGGTCGCTTTTATCAGCGCTAAAAAAAGATCTAATAAAATACCGCTTTATCAGCGCATTTTTTTTGTGCTGATAAAAGGGACGTTTATTAGCTCTTTTAAAAAGTGGTGATAAAGGTCAAAAAAATTAAAAAAAAAATTAAAAAATTAATTATTATGTGGGGAGTGCTTTTATCAGCAATTCACATCCCCTTTATCAGCGCTACGAGGTCTCCCACACACTGCCCATCCTGCACATCCTCATACGCGTGCACCCCCTTCGCTTCCACCCAAACTCGAACCCGAGACCTCCCCCATTTCGCAGCAACACCTTTACCACTAATCCATTTCATTTTGTTCTTTATTTAATGATATATATATAGTTATATTTATTCATATACTGATATAGATACATATTAATATAAATATATTTATTCATATATTAGTATATAAATATTAATTCGTATATTAATATATTTATAAATATTTTTTTAGTTATAATTTTTATACGTATATGTATTTGTATATTAATATATAGTTATAAGACGAGTTTGAAATAGATTTATTAAAAAATATGTTTTTTTATGTCTGTTTATGAATAAATAAATAAATACATACATACATACATACATACAACACACATACACACACAGAGACACACACACACAAATACATACATATTCATGAATAATAACATTTATATTTGTATTTGAAAATCCATAGAATGTACTTATAAGATTAGTTTTAAATACATATATGAAAAAATATGTTTTTGATGTGTGTTTATATGTAAATAAATAAATACATACATATATAAATATATACAACACACAGACACCCACACAGACACAAAAACATATATATTTACGAATAAATTCATATATATGTGTATTTGAAAATCCATATAATGTAAAAATGATCATAACTTATAATCTAGAATTCTGTTTCTCTTCCACAACAGGTTAAATATAAGAAAATGAAATAATCTTCGATATGATATGTGGTATAGGCCTAACAGACGTCCGGATCAGAAGTTATACTTGTTTGAATGTTAAACAATCAGGGTATCCCACCTAAAAACATAGTTTTGGAGGACTTCTAGGCCTTTTTTGGGCTCGAAAAAATTGACACAGCCTTTTCCTCTTTCATTATCATGTAGATCCCATCGCTGACTTTTATTTGATATGCTGTAGTGCTCAAATGGACACCCTAATCAAAAGTTTTGGTCATTTGAAATTTGAGTTACGTTTTCAACATATTTTAGATATTTATTTTTTTTTTATTTTTTGTGTCCTCAAAATGGTATTAAATGATTTTTAATTGATAATAATTATAAAATTATTAATTAATACAATTTTTATAAAATATTTTGAATCCATTTTCACTAAATTTTTTAAATATAAAATGTAATAGTCTATTTATATGTATCTATAACATAGTTAAAAAATATATATTGTTTTTATATCAATATAAATATACTAATATAACAAAGTATTATTTTTCAAGATTTTTTTTTGAAACATAACATTTATCAACGCTCGGGAAAAGCGTTGGTAAATCCCCCCTTTATCAGCGCTACTTAAAGAAGCGCTGATAAAGGGATCCCATTTATCAGTGCTAAAAAAAGCGCTGATATAGGGGGGGCTTTATCTGTGCTAAAAAAGAAATGATAATGGGGTCCTTTATCATCACTTTTTTTAACGATCATAAACGCGGCCCTTTATCAGCGGTTTTTTAGGGCTGATAAGGGCCCCTTTTATCAGCGCTTTTTTTTAGCACTGATAAAACTGAAGTGCATCCATTGCCCGTTTTTGTAGTAGTGTTCCTACAGGAGAAAGAGACCTCTATAGTTTGAGGATGGTGACCACATATTTCTACAGGTCTCACCTCGATGAGGTTTGATGAGATTTGGCTATGGCGGAACGTTATCTCTGAGATTCATCAAACATTTTTTGGTCCTCTGCAGAGTTGGTGAATTGGCATACCGCTTATCTCTTCCACCTTAGTTGCACCGGGTGCATGATTTCTTACATGTATCTCAGCTGAAGATATATATGGATGACCCTTCCCACATCATCGACCAAAAAGATCTGGACATGACGATGCAGCAACATTGACGGAGGTTCTGGAAGAGATTGAGGGTCGATAGGAGTGGGTCCTTCATGGATGGTCGATTCCTCTGGTGCACGTTCGCTGCCAGCACATGAACCTCAAGAGAGCACATAGGATAAGGTGTCTCAGATGCGGTCTCAGTACCGCCAGTTGTTCCATTAGTTTGAGTAGTTGACTAAGGATACATAAATATATTAGATGGGGAGAATGTAAAGTCCCAGAATATCCATGTATTTTTTTTAAATATATGGGAATTTTACGAGTCCACAAAAATTGACAGCATGTGATCCCAAGGACCAAAGTGCCCGGAATGAATTTATTAAATTTATTTCGGGTACGTTCCGTAAACCTGATATCGGGTTTTTCTATCTTTTTAACCGGTGCTCAGAATTGAAATCCAAGGGCACCGTTGAACTCACAGCATTGATATTCTCTTAAAGAGACCTTCACCTCGACCGGAGTGGGTCAATAGTGAATGCAAGATTTTGGGGTTTTAATGGGAAAATAAAAAAATAAAAAAAATTTAAATTTTATTTTTATTCTTTTAATCCATTAATGTGTGGGTTATAGTAGTAGGGACCACCCAAGCATAATCCCCCAATTTTTTAAATTCCTACAGGCAGGGACCACCCGACCAATATTAATGGAAAAGATACCTCTCAACTCCCTCTTTAATGTGGAGGAGCATGTTGAGAATCCTCCACATTAACTATGCCAGTGCAACACATTAATTTTTGCATACTTATGTGAGTGTGCCAACATAATCTCTTCTAAAGTTAATTATATTGGAACCTATTTTATATTTTTTGGGTGGAAGTGTGAGATGAGAACCCTTAGAGGATTAAACTTCTTCCATGGTGAATGCTCCTCCAACGAAGAACGGTAACTTCAAATTCCTCCTCAGGACACCATCCAACGAGGAACATATTTGACTACGACAGACTGATGCACGAGCCCTGTATTGGAGGTGTGTGGTGGATGAGATGAACGTCGACATCTTCATCTTCTTCCTGCACCAACGTCAATGAGAAATTCATGGTAAGGGTTTATTTGTGGATGATTTCCTTTTGTAGGATGTTGTAGGGTGGTTGTTTGGAAATATTCTAATTTTTTGTTCTTGAAAATTCTATGTATCTCAAGAAGAATTATAGCCACTTGCAAACACACTAACGCTGAGAGTACAGGACAAAAAACATGGCACATCCTCTCCACAATCCTTGTGATTAATTTTTGATCACGATGGATGAAAGGCCACTGGCACATGGGGAACGAGAATGGTGGCTGACACCACTATCAACCACGATTAAAGTGATGGTGCTATGTCTACTGCCACTGCGGCCCCGCCGCCGCCGGAACCACTACTGCCATCTGGGACGATCTGTCGCTGCCCGGGCCGAGCCGCCACTGACAAGGCCAGGCCATCACTGATACCCACACCGCTGCTGCCATTTGAGTCACTTCCATTAGAGTCGCCGCCGACACCGCCATCCTGGCTGATTTTCTACCCATGCCACTGCCGTCCAGGCCGAGCCACCGCCGCTTGGCTGAGTGGCTGCAGTCGCCTGCGCCGCCGCCGCCGTCCGAGCCACTACTGTCATCCGATATGTCGCTGCTGTCGTCCGAGCCGAGGCCGCCATCTGGGTCGAGACACCGCCTGAGACGCTGCTGCACTTATGGAGGAACCACTTCATCTGAGCCTCTCAGAAGTTTCTCATCCTCATGGTAACACCCATCCGAGCCGCTCTGCGGTTTCACACCCTCGAGGCACCCTTCCGCGACTTCGTGGCGACCCATGGCCCCTCGCTGCCTGTTGGGTCAGACCCAGAGGGCCAGGCCGAACCAAATAGGCCAGGCCACCCAGCATGCTAGGCAAGACCCAACGGGTCAGGCCGGGTTTAACCAAACCGGGTTGGCCCATGGAAGGTCAGTTTGGGACATTCCGACAGGTTTCGACTAGACCTAGGCCCAATACGACCCATTTACATTATTTTGACCCTAAATTTGGCACAGAATGCCAATTTGAAGAACCCTCATTGGCACTAGAAATCATGGATTGATAAGTTCCCTTTGGTATGCCCCAATAGTGTTTTGGATAATGTTGGGGAATGGTTGGGTTGGTTCAAGCACGAATCCAATCGGGGCCAAGGGACTAAAAGGATACTAACTCACAAAAGATGTGTCTAAATGACACGCCATCTATTGCATTGAGACCCATATGACATGGCGGTCCTTTGAGATAAATTTTCGTGGGACATCATGGATGTTGAAGAATCGAACATCGGCTTGGGGAGTGGACTCTCCTAGAGACAAGCAAGCCAAGTGCAGAAACCCAGTAGATATCTATGATGAGAAGAGTTTTACTTGCTATCCTATAAGGGTCATATCCTAGCTATCCTATTTGGTCAGCTCCTAGAGATCCAGTGTGTTTTAGCTCCTAGCGATCCTTTGGGGGTGAGCTCCAGGGATCCTATGTGGGTCATCACCAAGCGATCCTGTGTGGATCAGCTCCTAGCGATCCTGTGTGCGTAACCTCCAATGATCTTGTGTAGATCAGCTCCTAGCGATCTTGGGTGGGTCAGCTCCAATGATCCTATGGGGGTCAGCTCCTATTGATCCTTTGTGGGTAATCTCCTAGAAATCTTGTGCGGGTAATCTCTAAGTGATTCTATACAGGTTAGTAGTAGAGCCTCTTAAAAAACTAAGATGATTTAGTTGTTACATATAATAATCTATTTTTCTATACCTAATGATATACCTGGTGTGAGATGAGTGGAACCCTGGTGTTCCTTAAATATTGATATGGATTACTTGATAACATAGGTATATGTATGGTCATATACTAAGTAGGGTTATCTATTGTTTTCAAACATTGTGGTTTATCCTTGGTGGAATTTTTGAGACCTTGAGAGTTTTGCATTCCATAGTGAGTATCGTTATACTCACCCCTGCACGGGTTATGCCCTCACATTGTTGTGTTTTATGTAGACAACACACAGCGCTGACTAAGGCTGAGAGTACCAGGACTAGATGGTTCCTGGAGGTGGACCATATGACGTATCTGTATGCGGGGGAGAGAGGAGGACGTTAATTTCTTAGGAGGCAATATGTACCTACCCTTCAGGTGGGAATCCAGAGGATAACCCAGTAGCTTCCTTTATTTTTCCTCACTCATAGTGTAGTTTAGTTGTACATGTACTAGTACTATTGGTCTTGTATTCTAGCCCCTTTTTACTTTCAGCACTCTATTCTCTATTGAGTTGAATTGCGTTCGTATCTTGCAGTGTGCTTGGTTCCATGTGTTTACAGGTTATAAAGGAAATGTCTTCCCAGTTTTAGTTAATATGGCTTTATTTCTAGTCACCAGCACCTAGAATATGGAAGATGTGGATCAGGATAGTCACGGCACCGACCCCAGGGGAAGGGTCATGACATTATTTCTATTCATTTGTTTCTCAAGTGCTAAGGGTCTCTTTGACAAAAATATCATTTTAAATTTTTTTATGATTTATTCTAAAAATCATTATTATTAATCTCCATGATTTTAAAATGGTTCTTCGGTTTTATTTATATGTTCATTATTATTTTAGAATTTTAGTTTCATTCACATTCTCATATTGGTAATGGACACATGATTCAAAAATCTTATTTTTATATGTTTTAATTTTGTTTTTAAAATGTATTGATTATTTCAAAAACATGGAATGTTTTTACCTATATCCCATGATTTTATTTTCTTATATTCATATATCTAAAATTTATTTATGTTTAATTTAATATTTAACACATTTATTTAAATATAACGTGATTTCATTTATAATTGTATTCCTAGTGAAAATGTAATGTGATATAAAAGTGGAAATGTTATTTTTCCATTATGGTTGTTTTATATGTAATGACTATATAATGGTGATTCAGAAATGTTTATGTGTATGAGTGATTTTATGATAAACGATGGGTGGATGAGACCTTCATTCTTCTTCAATTAATTGTCTAATGAGACCATGTTATATGATACGGTTTCTACTAATCTATTTATGGAATATACTCTGATGGGTATTCCAAATGTAACCATGAAGGTTATTCCTTATATAGCTTTCAAATATATAATATATGTATGATAAGGATTTGAGAAGTGTCCTTTATGTCATTTGATTTTAAATGTGCTATAAGAATATTCTGATTTCACGATGAAAGCAAAATATTTTATTTTTTATTGGTGAAAAGTATCATTTTGTGAAAATGTTATCGTTATTTTAAAATATTAAGGAACTAATGGTTTCACTCTTTATTTTATATCCCTTATTAAGAATTTCAGGCACATCCCATGTTTTTAAAATTTATTTAGAGGATTTAAGGGAGAATAAAGTCAATAATTAGATCATGGAAAAGTTATCATGATTATACATGAAAAAACCCGTGTTTTATTTTAAATGTTTTTGTTCTATATATGAAATGGATATTATTGTAAGGATACAAGTTGTATTTATATTGTTTTATATGTATTAGTAATGGTCTAACCCCAATAAATGTAAATCATAGAAGATCTATAATGTGATATAAAGAAAAATTATTGACATAACTCAATATTATGTAACGATTACGGTCATTGGCTTATAGTTTGTTTCAGAGGAATTTTTTACATAAATTTTGGGATTAGGAGTTTTGGTTAATCATATGGTAATATCTTATTTCTATTATACTGGATGAATCATTGTTATATAACTTTTTTAGACAATGGATTATTGGTTACAACTTGAAAGAGGAAGATTTTAGACAAAACACATATCTCTTCTTAATGAATTTCAGGAAATAATTATTATAAAGTAATGTATTGAGGATTCCAGGACATTTTCAAACATACAAATCATATTCTTGAATTTCATTGAATATAAATAACATCATCTATACCTCGACACCATCGTGGATCATGGGCTATTTTTAATAAAATATTGTTTTCTCAATAATCACATATTTTCAAAAATAAAATATAATATAATGATGGGATTTTCATATATTTTTCCTTATAAATTTGCTTCTAAGAATATAATGATTTTGATAACACTTGTGAAAGAAGGGGAACTATTTATATCATATTTATATTTTCATTTAACATATTTTATTTCCATATATACACATGGTATTTTAAAAGGAAAATTTATTTATAGATCAACTAAATCTTAGTCTGATTGTTTTATCAAAACAAATTATTATCTGATGTTTTCACATTATTTGTTGTAAAGTCCCATGTTTTTGAACTAGTAAATGATACAGAAGTTTTGGACCTTTTTTGTATTCTTGGACAGGTCAGATTTAAAACCAATCATTTGGATGGTGATATGTGAGTTGGTACCGTTTAATGTTTTAATACAAGGAATGGGTAATTGCTCATGGAATTTCATTAGAGGATTAATAAATTTTAGGAGCGTTTGATAGTAGAAATTAAGTATTTTAATTACTTGAGGATGGCGTATGGTTGGTAAAAAACTTGTTAAACTATGAAGCCAGTTGCAGGTAATCATGACACATAATTTTGGGGGGAAAACATGCTCACATATAATGCAAACTATTAGGAATATCATCTAGGATAGATTGTACAAAGAGGGTTTCTCATATAGAAGTCCCCGTAAGGTTTTTACACCATTTTCTGAACTATATGTGTCAAAATAATGTTGAAAAGGGTTTTTAAGGAATTAAATTTATTTAAGATGATGACTAAAATGTAGGATTTATTTAATTAAATTGAGTTTAAATTAATTTAATAAAGTGTAAATGGAATGGATAAATTCTTTTAACTAAAACCAAGGTTAAAATGAATTTAAATATGTTATGTGTAACGAATGATTTATTTAATTATCTTGAGGTTGGGAGATTTTAAATAAATTATTATGGAATAGAGAATCCATTTAATAAAATTGTGTTTGAAAAAATTTAATTAAATTTTGTTTAATGAAGAGTTTGGGGATTATCATATAAGTGTAATATTAATGGTTAATAATAATAATATGGTGTTAATTATTATTATTATATTAATTATTTTAGTTAGTACGGTTTATACTTTAGTGGAGATGTAGAAGAGAATTGAGAGGCGCACCCCTCCTCCCCCATATGTGAGGCTTGACCTGCTGAAGCACCGCATGATAAATCACCCTCCCATTGTGGAGTGATCTCCAATTCTCTCTTAGTAACCCTATGGAATGATCTATACACTCATGATAAGACCTTTTATTTGGTATGAATCCCTTCATGTTCACATTTTACTGCAGTTGCGCACCACCCGGTGGTACACTACCCCCTCCCTCTGGCTTCTATTCGCTTCCCCATCTCCTTCAGGTTTCTTCAAGGATAATCTCCATCTCTATAAGGAATGGAATTCTCTATGAATTTAATTTATCAAGTCATATATTTCATCTCTCCATCACCTATTTTATGTTATTCTAAAACCATAGGTTCAGTTTTAGTTCGGGTTCTTCGATTCTTCCAATTATTGGTGGTGTGGAAGATACCATGGGACCCATTAGTTAGTATTCAAATGACATATACTATATGCGAAGTAGTTCAGATCTATTTGGTTCATCAAACATATATTTTGGTATGTATATATACCCTTTAATTGGTTTATCACCAATTTAATTAGGCATATATTTCTTATTTTAGTTGCTAATAATTAAACGGATTTGCATTGTTCATCAACACACTAATTTTTAGTACCGATTATTTTTATAATGGGTTGAGATCAATTCCATGTGTGCACACACTTTTTATGAAGTTCAGATATGTAAGAATATAGCGGTTTGAGTTAGAAAGTATTGGCTCAACCAAATCCTAGAGGTAGGTACCTCAATGTTGTTTTAATTAAACAATTAAGTTTTGTTGATTTACTTCTTTTGGTTAATATTTATGAAATATTGGAAAAAATTGTTTATTGATGTTAAATTATTTATAGACTATGATATTAAATTTTTGTAATAAATTTCTCCAATGGAGGTTCATATAATTTTTCATAAAATCATAGTGATTAGGAAGATATGTCAATATAGCTTGCAGATATGTGTTTTCATGTGCATTCCTAGTTAGTGTAAGTTAATTTAATTATCTGAATATTATTGATTATTTATGAGATTTATTTCCTCATTTACATGTTAACAAACTTGGGTTAATTTTTAATTAGGATTTATTAAGATATATATATTGAATAAATTAATAGTAAATTAATTTTTTTCATTATAATTGTAATGTAGATAATTAATTAGGTGATTAATTATGAGTTATTGAGTTGGATGAGTTGTGATAATTAATTCTGAATTAATTATGTTCACTGAAATTTTAATATTGATAATTTATTAGGGTATTTTTTATTAGATAACGGATTGGCTAGGTCAAGATAGTAATTTTTATATTAATTATGTTCCATTGATTATATGAACTATATAATAAATTGATCGACTGATTATTAATTATAGAGATTAGAATGAGATGATTTGTTTTGGAAAATTAATTATGAAATAAAAATTGTGTCATAGATTAATTAATTGATGAATTAATTAATGTTTTAATGAACATAAATTATTGTTGACTTAACTAATGGAATTTATGTGTTTAGAAGGTTGTTTTATTACTAATGGGATTGTGGTGGATAAATATTTGGTAAATTAATTATTTGATAATGAATGGGAACACAGTCATTCAATATTGATATGTACAAATGGTAACGTAGTCATCATACTTATGAGTAATGATATTGGGAACATTGAAATTTTTAATGGATAAGTACAAATGGTAATATGGTAATCATACTTATAAGTAAATATAAAGGAATACATTCAATAGAATTTTTTACTATACATTGTAGCATTGTACATATATATAAGAGTAAAGATAATAGTTAAATTGTCATTATATTGAGGAGTCAACTTGGTAATAAGGTCATCTTACATAAATTTTTTATAATGGTATATTGGGATTAAATATAAGAATTAATTGAATGATTATAATGGTACTTCAATGAGGGGCCTCACTTGATAACATTTCAATCTCTACCATGAGTTTAAACACATATTGTGATATGATACCACCTTTTAAAACATCAGATTCTATCATTAACTAGTAAAGGAATTAAAATACACAATCATCTTCATAGTCCTCATTCTCATGCATGAGTCAATGTAGGTATGGAGATATGATATCACCTTCAATTTTAGAATCTTTCTTGAGCTGAAGTAGGTATTAAGATATCATATTACATAGAGAACGCTTCTGGCACCAGTATGAGAAGAAGTTAGTATTGAGGTATGGGTACCCACGACAATAATAGAGTTAAGAAATTATTATATATATAATATTATATAATGAGATAAATAGTTCATTGTACATTATTTATACTTATAGTCCCTATTCAGGCTCGTATTCCAGGTAATAGACAAAAAAGTATTCTCTGTCAAGTGACCTGTTGGATCCTGGATGGGTTGTTCATTAATTATTTACATATGATATTATATTTATATACCCCACACTATTTTTTTATATTTCATTGTATACATTGAGATAGAAAATAGGTGGTACCGGCTTATTGAGAAATATATCTCACACCATATTTGGGCAACTATTGCACTAGGTTACCTAAGTAGAATTTTCAGTTCTAAAGACCTAGGAAATTGATGTTACTATTTTTTGTAACATGGAGTTATGAGTAATGGATAGAGCAGAAGCTCGTCATGCTCATGGAGAAATCCCTCTGGGATTTGAGTATTTTTTTTATTTCTTTACTTGGATGTAATGCATTCTAATTTTTTTACTATTTTAAGATATGTATCACCATGACATACTTTAATTATATAATCTACCATTGGACATTTTTTTATTCATTTTATTTTGCAACTACCTTCCACTATTTTAAAAAATTAATTTTTTTTATTGTACTATGAAAACTCTGATTTGAGGGTATAATTTCACCAAAAATATCCTTACACCTTCACTACTAGTAGGAAACCTCTAGGGTAAATGGATTCATGCTTCAAGTCTTGTGTCGACCGTTCCAGCTAACATTTCGACGGTATGTTGGGTTAGGACATTACAATGTGTTTTCAAATGTTAAATTTTAATCCTTTTTTCCATTGTCATTCTATTTTTGGGTTGGTAGATAGGAGACTATTAATTTTTCAGCACTCAATTAATATCCATTTATGGGACTGATCACCCCACACATGGGAATTGACCATGTGGATAGGGTTAAGAATTGATGATTAGGTTGATTTTCTTTAGAGTTGATGTTATTTCATCTTAGGTGACTAGTTTATTCTCTACTTCTTACTGATTTGGTAAATATAGAAATTTTCCTAGGCCTAATATGGTAAGGGGGTTTCATTACATGCATTATATAGGCACATAGAAATAACATGACATACATATGACATGCCATGTAGTTTCACTAGTCTGAGTCCCATTAATTTAGATTATGTTCACTAGGTGGAATGAATTTTTCAAAATAAACAATAATTTATAAATGAATAATATGTATGGATGATTATATGCCTTTCTTCTACTGTTATTATTATTTTTTTCTATTATTCCATGCTTCTATTTAATGTAATTTTTCTATGTTACTACTTCTGATAATATACTAGGGATTTTTTAATATGCAAAATAACAACATGGGTGAGAAATTGTTGATTTAATTTACAATGGGAACCACATTCACTTATATGGTGCTTGTGTGCCTTATAACTAGATAAATGGTAACCCAACTATTCAAAAAATTGAAAAAGAAGATTCTAAAGTTAATATGATAAATAAAATGTTATTTAATTAAATTAGATCCAAATTCCACCTATAATGTGCATGATTTCTTCATAGATTATTATATGGCCACACATATCACGTTTGGGTTTTCATTTTCATGAACCTAGATTTGAATAAATGGGACCCTCAAAGGCCACATCATTGCTAAAATGAAATTTAGATGCTAAATTGGCCTTTTAGAATGAAATGGAGCTAGATGTAAAATTTTAATGTGTAATTTGGTTTTTCTTGACTACTATTCTTTGGGAAATTACTGAGAACCATGATTTTTATTTTGAAAGAGTAATTGTGGATTTGTTAAAATTCAATCAAATGAATAAAGGATGAAATTAATTAATGAAATAAGTAAAATAAATATATTATTTTTATCCCTGTAAATTCTTTTTTGTGAGGCTAATTAATAGGGTCAACACATATGCTTCTTAAGGGACTATCCCATGGTAGGTACCACCCTTAGAAATTGATATTCCTTGTTTCTACTATTATATATTGACCATGGTGCAATTTGTCTGTCGTTGTCCATAGTATGGCTTTTGAGTTTTAATAGACACCCTTTTACGAATGGGTGGTTTTCATTCATTGACTTTTAATGTGGGATTAGTCATTGAGGAATGCTTGGTTCGGTAGGATAGATAGCTCGGTATGTCATCATCTGAGTAATGGTTGTTTGAGATGATGTGTTATTGGGTTTTTGAACAAGGGGTAGTATGTGTGAAAATGTATGGGGGTAGTATGTGTTAACAAATGTGGTACCAATGAGTGTTTATTGATGTAGGAAACCAGTTGATTTCGGTGTGGTCGTAAATTCTTTTAATGTTAAGGATTTTATCCAGTTAACTCAGGAGTAGAGTGATTGGGGGCCTAGGGTCATGTTCCCCCACTACACTAGAGGACTTTTTGGGCTTGGGTGTTTTGAAATTACCTCCAGTTAATTTTTTTTGGCTATCATGCAAGATGTTCCCATAGTGATTTTGGTTTGAGGAACATCTCACATGTATTTAAGGTGTTTCTTAATTTTTTCACTTATGAGTGACATTTATTCTCTTTCGATAACATGGACACCCCTAATGTTGGTTGTTCCACATCATTTCTCATGAACATGTTAGTTCATTCTTGGCAAGATGAATTTAAAAAGGTTGGAAGAGTGTGAAATCCATTGGAAACATTGTTATTTTTTATAAGAGTTTAATTGGAATATTTTGAAATAAAAAAATTTTCAGGGGTGATATAGGCATCAAGGATTGTTTGATGGATCGTCGGAAGGTGAAGTTGATTTTTTTAATATGGTTTGACAAGTGATAGTTTGATTGAATTTTTGTGACATGGGATTACTTATTGTGTGGTCTTTTGAATGAGATGATCATGTACCCTATCTTGACCAAGTCCAGGAAACAATAAGATATCATTAGAGTTAGGCCATGTTAATGTTTTTAAAATTCATATTGTTGGATATGTGGTTATTATCAGGATTGTATGCGGGATTTGTGGTTCTATGGGTTAGGCCTTTATTCATAATGGAAAATGATAGTTTTAAAGAATCCTAGAAATGGAATGACTTGAGAATGTCACTGGTGGTCAAGTAATTAATTCTTTGTGAATGAGGTTGGTGATAGAATCATTTTAATGGAACATCGAAGTTTAAGGCTGAATGTTGGTTTAAAATTTAGAGATGTATTTCAAGAAATGTGTTGTGGTTTTGGAGTTTTACGTTAATTTATAAGGCCATTGGTGGAATGCTCCAATGATTTGGGGGTAGAGGAGATGATAAAAATATTATGTCCCTAGTTCTGTGTGCTCTTTTAAATGCCACTTTGTTGTTTGGTATTGATTTAGAACATTGGATTGGTTTTTAAAGGCTAAATCCATTGGGATTATGAAATGTTTAAAGGTGAATTTGATGTTTGGGAACAATTTGAGATTATTTAAGTGATATTTCATGTCTATGGTGGGTTGTTTGGTGTTTTGGTAGTTCATGAAGGCTTCTATGGGACAAGAGGTTTTTAAGGATAACAAATTGTAATGTACCGTGTTTTTTAACCAGAAAAAATACACATGTTTTGAAAATAACTCATTTTCTAGATGTGTCTGTTTAAATAGAATTCTTAGGGTTGATTATATATTATTTGGGAATGTTTAACGTATCGATATCAGTCTTGGGTAATGTATCTTGGAATTTCTTGTGTGGTTTGATAGAATTATGGATCATTGAACTGGAAAAAATGTAAGTTTTTAAGGACATAAAATGGTCCATGGTTGGCGCAAGACTTGTTGAATTGCATAGCCTGAATCAGGTAATCATGCAACTTAATTATGGGGGACTGAGGTGCTCGCATAATCTACGCATTGTTATGAAATCCGTGCGGGATTGATCTTCTGATGTGGGTTTCTCAAACATAAGGGTTCCACATGATTGGTGCATGGTTTTCCAAATGCTACCAGTTTATCTATGTAGACAATTAATTTTAAAGAATTAATTTTATTTTAATTTATGGTATAAATTTATGATTTATTTAATTAAATTGCAGTGGAAATAAATTTATTAAATGAAGAAGAAATGAATAATTTATTTAAAATAAATTCAATGTTTGAAGGAATTTATTTAATTATTTTGAATTTGGGGATATATTTAATAAATTTATAGTCGATATAATTTAATTAAATAATGATGAAATGGAGAATCCATTTAAATAAATGATGTTGGAATGAATTAAATTAATTTTTATAAAAGGGAGAGTTTGTGGTTTTGTTAAAGAAGATTAATATTATATGCTAATAATAATAAAATTAGGGTTATTATTGTAACATCCCTGGTAAATAATGAATAAAACATTTTCATATTTATTAATATTTATGAATTAAATATTAATTTTACTTTAAAGGGGTTTCTATGATTGATAGCATACCTGATACGCAACAAAGAGTTTCTTTGAAATCTTACGTTGCACACTAGTAATAAAATTATATTATTTTAAATGTTAGTTAACACGTATCCATTGTATTGGCGGTAATGGATAGACATATCTAAAATTTGATTATAGATGTTTTTTAAATGTTTTTACTTTTATCTAATAAAAGATAAAGGCTTAAAATACGGAAAGAATTCAATTTTAGGCGTATATGCCCTATTTTTCACTAAAGGTTCACTTATCACCTTTTGATGGAGAACCATCATTAAATATAGTTTTGTTCAATCTTATACATTCTATTGGACCAAATAAAACTATTCTTTATAATCGGGACATCAAAATTTACTTTGTGTAATTTTTTGGTATTTTTCCGATAAAGTTCATTTTTTAACGAGGTGTAAAATGTTGTATTTTAATTCAAAACCTCTTTTTAATATATTTTATTTATATGATTAGATTATAATTTGAATTTATTTTATAGTGAAATTAGATTATATTTTTGCCATTAAATCCAATAGTGGTCTTTGGAATTAATTTCCCTTTGAAATCGGACTTAAACTAGTGTCAATCTTTTGAAACTTATTATTTCATGAAAACACGTTATTTTCTCTGACAGCGGGAATTAATTATTAAATTAATTAATGCAACATATATGTTTTGGATTTTGTAAAATAGAATTCATTTTTGAATTCAGAATATCAAATATATCTTAGGGTGAATTTTTGAAATTTTTCTGAAAAACATCAATTTTTGATGAATAGTGAAACCACTAAGTGGTACTTATAAAAACTGATTTTTCGTTTAAATGAAATTTTACCACTTCTGTGTTTTGAATTTAAAAAATCTGAAATAAATGGTTGTCATTAAGAATTAAAATGAGGTTCAATAGGATTAAAATAATTTTTTTGGTGCATAGTAACTTTTATGTTTTTAATCGCGATTAGAGGTAATTAGTGTAGTATAAGGTAAAAATAATGTTTTAATGATATGAAATGAACTCGACACATGTCATAACCTTATTGGATGTGTCATGTACGACCAATACAATCCATGGGTCAACTTGGGGACCCCATGGAGCCACGTTATTTGGAAAATGACATTAATATCTTTTTATTTAATGTTAAAATAAAAATGTCACAAACATGAGTTGTTTTACTAAAACAATTTTTCTATGGGGTTATACAAGTCCTATTTTTGACTATAAATATTAATTGGAAAGATAAAAATATTTCCTACATCATGATAATTTTTTTATAATTTTTATACATTAAATAAATTAAATTATTTATGACACCAGGATGATGCAGTGATTACCTCATTATTTAATGATTTAAATAAAATGGAAAGATAATGTAAAATATAAAACCTACACATGTCCAAAACCAATTGGATGGGTGTAGTTCGAAACCTTATCACCTTATCCTAGAAAAAAATCAATTTGGGACCATTAAAATATGAAACACATTCTATAATAAAGTAACATTTCCTTATATTCCAAGAGTGCCCCTCCTCTCCTCCTTTAAAAGGCCCCCACCTCTACCACCTTACCCACACTTCAAAAGCCATTGGATCGGCCAAACCCTGCCCATTTTGTCTCTCCATATCCCACTATTACTCTTTGAAGCCCCACTTTTTGGCTGAAGTCTTACCATGTAAGCCTTTGAGCTCAAATCTAAGAGAGTTACCCGATTTCAAGGTAATGTCTTCACTTGTGTTCTTTTGTTTTATTTTGCTTCTCCAACCCCCTAAACTCTTTTTATTCATTACTTTTGTAACAAATCCAGTATCTTTAATATACTAGGATGTTTTTATAAGAATCTTTCAGGCTATTCTTACACACATCTACATCTAATGGTTAAAGAACATATTGTTTCTATGGTTGGTGAATTTCTACCTCACGAAACGATGATTGTTAAATATTCTTTTAAACACCTTTAATGGTGGCCATTATGATGTCACTATATTTATATATGATATATATTATGTTTATTTTTTCCTTATGCTTCTTTATTTTTAATTTATGGTATACCTTTATGGTTTCCATTGTGGGTAAACACAATAATTTCATTTTAGGAAGTGTGGACTACCGCCCCCTCCAAGTGATGTGATTCGTTAATGCCATATGTGGGATGTATAAAGGATGGATTTAAAGTTATTATATATGATTTTATACTGGAATTATAATATACCTATATATCATTATTATTTATTTCCATTAAGGTATGAGATTGAAATGAAAGTAGCGTTCATGCGTACGTACGGCTTACTGTCTCCATGAACGGTGCATTTCGTTTCTTATCCCCAAGTGTAATGTACTATTATAAGTACATGTATATAATGGATATATATGATTAATGATACATCTAAATGATGAATAAAATTATGGAATTAAAATATACATACCTCTCATTTAGTTTTAATTCCATTAATATGACAAAGAAATGAAAGTAGAGTTCATGCGTACGTACGGCTTACCATCTCCATGAACGGTGCATTTCATTTCATACCTCTAAATGATTATGTAATATTATAAATCCATTTATATGCTATATATATATATGATATATATGATATTCAAATCAGGAATGTCATTCTGGATATAATGAACCTTTGACCACATGAACAACATGTAATTGTAAGAAGTCCACTTTCGACTTAAGAACCAAATATCGACAAAACAAACATTATTAACTTAAATGATTACATAATGTTTATAACATGACAATAAGTGATATAAAAGGAATAATGAACATGAAAAAGGTTCTTAAGAAAATATAAATTAACACAAGTTTATTATTCAGGACGTTAAAGAACGATTGAGTCAAGTCGGACCCAAGGTAATGGACTTCGTCTCAATCTCCATTCATTCAGGCATATTTCATTTTATACACAAATTTCTTTTATATGGTGTATAAGCCCCTTTGACTTTTACTTTTATACAAAAGGAATCATTTTCTACGAAGCATTTTACAAAACGACAAAAAGGAATGTTTCTTTTAACGTACGTGGTGACAACAACCTTTTCCGCTGCCGCGATTATTATTCGGTCTTTGGCTTCCTGAACAAGCCGTAATGTTTTTTTTAAAATGAAATAAATACCATATACTCTTTTATGTATATTGGTATTGAAAATGGTATTTATAATGGATTTGTTATGTCAATATATTTAAGTGATATATTGTGATCAATGTGTAGAAATTTTTTTTACCATTATATTTGTTTTATGTCTTATGATTTTTATAATGGTACTTGGACATTTGACGGGTGGTTACGTGATAAACCATATGACGGGTGGTTCCGTGAATACTAGGATGGGTGGTTACGTTATAACCTCTAATGCATTGGGTATGGAAGGCGGCCGTATGGATATTCCATTAAGTATGTATGGAAGTTGGCCGTATGGCTATTCCATTAAGTGATATGTGTGGAAGTCGACGGTATGGTTATTCCACTTAAGTATGTTTATGTCCCAAGTTACATTTATATGTTATGTTTTCTTTATATGGGTTTTATGTTAATCCTTTTGTTACAAAAGGGTAAGTAATGATATTTTATTCAGTGAAGAGTTTTTACTACTTCATGGAGATGAAGGTATTACTGGTGGGATGGAATGAAAAGAGATATTGCTGATTTTACTGTGAAGTGTTTCACTTGTCAGCTGGTTAAAGTAGAGCGGCAATTACCGAAAGGGATGCTTTAGCCTTTAACAGTTCCATAGTGGAAATGGGAGAATATATCCATTGAGTTCATTGTGGGATTGCAAAAGACACATCAAGGTAATAATGCAATCTGGGTTATTGTTGATCGCTTGACTAAATCTGCTCATTTCCTCGCCATACGAGATAATTTTTCCCTAGATCAACGTTCCCGTTTGTATCATAAAGAGATAGTCAGGTTACATGGATTTCCTCTCTCCATTATATCTTTCTGTGATCCCAGGTTTACTTCTAACTTTTGGAAAGGCCTTCAGAAGTCGTTGGGTACTGAATTAAATTTTAGTACAGCTTTTTATCCGCAATCAGATGAGCAGTCAGAACAAACAATTAAGACCTTGGAGGATATGCTACAAGCTTGTTCGATGGATTATCAGGGATGTTGGAACCAACATCTTTCTTTGGTTGAGTTTTCTTATAATAACAGTTTTCATTCCAGTATACAGATGACACCATTTGAGGCATTATATAGGAAGTGGTGTCAAACTCCAGCATTTTGGGATGAAGTGGGTGGAAGGAAGCTGATGGGACCAGAATTGGTAGAAGAGATGGCAGAAAAAGTTCAGTTGATTAAAAAACGCATGAGAACAGCTCAGAGCAGGCAGAAGATTTATGCGGATAACTGGAGGAAGGATCTATCTTTCGAGGTAGGTGATCATGTTTTTCTCAAGGTTTCTCCATGGAAAAGTGTGATGAGATTTGGAAAGAAAGGAAAGATGAGTTCAAGGTTCATTAGACCATATGAAATTCTGGAGAAAGTTGGATCAGATTCTTACCGAGTGGCTTTACCTCCGAGTTTATCTCAGGTACACAATGTTTTTCATGTTTTGATTTTGAGGAAGTATATGCCAGATCCATCTCATGTTTTGAGTCCAGAGATAGTTCAGCTAAAGGAGAACCTATCTTATGAAGAACAACCAGTCCAGATTCTTGACCGAATTAATTCACCAGGTAATGGTTTTGTGGAAAAACCATATTGTTGAAGAGGCAATGTGGGAATCTGAAAATGCTATGAGGGATAAATACGCCCACTTATTTTGATAAGTGAATAAAATTGTGAGGACGCAATTCCCAAAAGGGGGGAAGGATGTAACATCCTAGGTAAATAATGAATAAAACATTTTCATATTTATTAATATTTACGAATTAAATATTAATTTTACATTAAAGGGGTTTCGATGCTCGATAGCATACCTGATACACAATAAAGAGTTTCTTTGAAATCTTACATTGCACACTAGTAATAAAATAAAATTATTTTAAATTTTAGTTAACACGTAGCCGTTGTATTGGCACGAATGGATAGAAATAACTAAAATATGATTATATATGTTTTTCTAAGTGTTTTTACTTTTATCTAATAAAAGATAAAGGCATAAAATACGGAAGGATTTCAATTTTAATCGTATATGCCCTAGTTTTCACTAAAGGTTCACTTATCACCTTTTGATGGCGAACTATCATTAAATACAGATTCTTTCACTCTTATACATTCTATTGGACCAAATAAAACTCTTCTTTAGAATTGTGACATCAAAATTTACTTTGTGTAAATTTTTGTTATTTTTCCGATAAAGTTCATTTTTTTAATGAATAGTGTAAAATATTGTATTTTAATTCAAAACCTCTTTTTAATCTAATTTATTTATATGATTAGATTATCATTTGAATTGGTTTTAAAGTTAAATTAGAATATATTTTTACCATTAAATCCAATAGTGGTCGTTGGAATTAATTTCACTTTGAAATCGGACATAAACTAGTGTCAATCTTTTGATACTTATTGTTTCATGAAAACATGTTATTTGCTCTGATAGCTGGAATTAATTATTAAATTAATTAATTCAACTTATATGTTTTGAATTTTGTAAAATATACTTCATTTTTGAATTTGGAATATCAAATATTTCTTAGGGTGAATTTTTGGTATTTTTCTGAAAAACATCAATTTTTGATGAATAGTGAAACCACTAAGTGGTACTTATAAAAACTGATTTTTCGTTTAAATGAAATTTTACCACTTCTATGTTATGAATTTCAAAATTCCAACATAAATGGTTGTCATTAAGAAGTAAAATTAGGTTCAATGGGATTAAAATAAGTTTTTGGTGAATAGTAACTTTTATGTTTTTAATCACGATTAGAGGTAATTAGTGTAGTTTAAGGTAAAAATAATGTTTTAATAATATAAAATGAACTTGACACATGTAATACCCTTATTTATGTTTCATGGCAGACCAATACAATCCATGGATCAACTTGGGGACCCCATGGATCCACTTTGGTTGGAAAATGACATTAATATCTTTTTATTTAATGTTAAAATAAAAATGTCACAAACATGAGTTGTTTTACTAAAACATTTTTTACATGGGGTTATACAAATCATATTTTTGACTATAAATATTCATTAGACAGCTAAAAATATTCCTACGTCATGATAATTTTTTTATAATTTTTAGACATTAAATAAATTAAATTATTTATGACACCATGATGATGCAGTGATTACCTCATTATTTAATGATTTAAATAAAATGGAATGATAATGTATAATCTAAGACCTACATATGTCTAAAACCTATTGTATGGGTGGATTTCGAACCCTTATCACCTTATCCTCTAAACACATCAATTTGGGACCATTAAAATCCGAAACTCATTCTATAATAAAGTAACATTTCCTTACTTTCCAAGAGTGCCCCTCCTCTTCTCTTATAAAAGGCCCCCATCTCTACCACCTTACCCACACATCCAAAGCCTTTTCCTCGTCCAACCCCTGCCCATTTTGTCTCTCCACATCCCTATCTTACTTCTTGATGCCTCAAATTGGAAATAAGTCTTCCCAATGAATCCTTTGAGCTCAAATCTAAAAGAGTTACCCGATTTTAAGGTAATGTCTTCACTTGTGTTCTTATGTTTTATTTTTCTTCTCCAACCCCCTAAACTCATTTTATTAATTTCTTTTGTAACAACTCCAGTATCTTCAATATACTAGGATGATGTTATAAGAATATTTCGAGCTACAATTACACTCTTCTACATCTAATGGTTAAAGAACACACTGTTTCTGTGGTTGGTGAATTTCTGCCTCACGAAACGATGATTGTTAAATCTTCTTTTAAACACCTCTAATGGTGGCCATTATGATGTCACTCTATTTATATATGATATATATTATGTTTATGTTTTCCTTATACTTCTTTATTTTTCATTTTTGGTATACCTTTATGGTTTCCATTGTGGGTAAACAAGATAATTTCATTTTAGGAAGTGCGGACTACCACCCCCTCAATGTGATGTGATTCGTTAATGCCATATGTGGGACGTATAAAGGATGGATTTAAAGTTATTATATATGATTTTATACTGTAATTAAAATATACCTCTATATCATTATTATTTCTTTCCATTAAAGTATGAGATAGAAATGAAAGTAGCGTTCATGCGTACGTACGGCTTACTGTCTCCAAGAACGGTGCATTTCATTTCTTATCCCCAAATGTAATGTACTATTATAAGTACATGTATATAATGGATATATATGATGAATGATAAATCTAAATAATGAATAAAATTCTGGAATTAAAATATACATACCTCTCATTTAGTTTTAATTCCATTAATATGACAAAGAAATGAAAGTAGCGTTCATGCTTATGTACGACTTACCGTCTCCATGAACGGTGCATTTCATTTCTTACCTATAAATGATTATGTAATATTATAAATACATTTATATGCTGGATATATATGATATATATGATATCAAAATCAGGAATTTCATTCCGGATATAAAGAACCTTTGACCACACGAACAACATGTAATTGTAAGAAGTCCACTTTCGACTTAAGAACCAAATGTCGACAAAACAAACATTATTAACTTAAATGATTACATAATGTTTATAACATGGAAATAAGTGATATAAAAGGAATAATGAACTTTAAAAAGGTTCTTATGAAAATTGAAATTAACTCAAGTTTATTATTCAGGACGTTAAATAACGACAGAGTCACGTCAGACCTGAGGTAAGGGACTTCATCTCAATCTCCTTTCATTGAGGCATATTTCATTTTATACACAACTTTCTTTTATACGGTGTATAAACCCCTTTTACTTTTACTTTTATACAAAAGGAATCTTTTTCTACGAAGCGTTTTACAAAACGACGAAAAGGAATGTTTCTTTTAACGTACGTGGTGACAATGACCTTTTCCGCTGCCACGAGTATTATTTGGTCTTTGGCTTCCTGAACAAGTCGTAATGTTTTTTTAAAATGAAATAAATATCATATACTCTTTTATGTATTTTGGTATTGAAAATGGATTTTATAATGGATTTGTTATGTCAATATATTTAAGTGATATATTGTGATCAAAGTGTGGAAATGTTTTCTTTCCATTATATTTGTTTTATGTATTATGGTTTTTATAATGGTACTTGGAATTTGACGGGTGGTTACGTCATCAACCATATGACGGGTCGTTCCGTGAATACCAGGATGGGTGGTTACGTTATAACCTCCAATGCATTGGGTATGGAAGTCGGTTGTATGGCTATTCCATTAAGTATGTATGGAAGTTGGTCGTATGGCTATTCCATTAAGTGATTTCTGTGAAAGTAGACCATATGGTTATTCCACTTAAGTATGTTTATGTCTCATGTTACCTTTATATGTTATGTGTTCTTTATATGGGTTTTATGGTAATCATTTGGTTACAAAAGGGTAACTAATGATATTTTTCTCAGTGAATAGTTTTTACTACTTCTTGAAGGTGAAGGTATTACATTGATAAAGTATAAATGGTATACTTGATGTTTGAAAAACTAACAGTTTTAATTCTTTGGTTATCCCTTACTGAGCTTTTTATGCTCACCCCATGTTTTAATGAAATGTTTTTCACATGACATATTGTGGAATAGGTTCAAGGATGGGATCAAGGGAAATTCATTCTATATAAAACATGGAACTAGACATGTTTCTTTTTAAGAGTTTTTTTATTATATGGAAAATTAGTAAAAGTGTCTACTTTGTAACCTTTTGAGATGTAACAGTTATGTCCTAATTCTCTAAAACTCTAATCCTGAAAAGATCCTCAATGTGAATTATTCATTTAATTCAATATTAAGAGATGTTTAAGGTCGAGGCATTATAATTATTGTTGTTATTATTATAATTATTTTTATGATTTTAGTTATTAGGGTTTTTAATTTCATTGTGAGGGACAAGAGAAGGGTGGGGCACACCCCTCCACCCCCATATGTGAGGCGCGACCTGTTGAAGCATAATGTGATGCAACTGCCTCCCATAGTGGTTCAATCTACCTATTATCTCTCTAAAACCATATGGTTCGAGCTATCCTCCCATGTAAAAACCTCCTCTCGTCCGCAACACACTT
Source organism: Viscum album (assembly GCA_963277665.1). Classification (NCBI taxonomy): domain Eukaryota; kingdom Viridiplantae; phylum Streptophyta; class Magnoliopsida; order Santalales; family Viscaceae; genus Viscum; species Viscum album. The sequence continues at coordinate 1,346,922,300 of OY728164.1, forward strand.
CATGGTAATGTTTTATAGAAGGTGCACACCACCAAGTGGGGTCTGACTCCTCTTCATGCACCCATCAACATCCGTTTTTATCTAAGATCTTTAGAGTCATGGGAATATAAGAACTTATACATGAATTTCATTCTTTTCATTGTCCATTTATGCTCTCCATCACTTAGTTTTCAATAGTCCAAAACTGTAAGTTTAGTTTTTTTTTCATTTCATAAATTTCTAGGTATTGTGAAAGATGTCTGGGGACCCGTAGGTCTGTATTTTGATGACGTCCCCTAAAGGAAAAGTGGTTTGACTTAATTTAGATCAACTCATTCATATTCAAGAAAGTATATATAATCATTAATTGGTTTCTAACCCCTTGAATTATGTACTTATGGTTCATTTGATTTCACTTTAATTAATTAGATGTGCATTTTTCTTTACCACATAAATTTTGTCTATCGATTATTGTTATAATGTGTTATGATTAATTCAATTTTTGTATATTATTTTTTTATGTCTGTGTATGTAAAAAGATATTTTTTGATTTATAAATCATTCTCCCAGCCAATTCCATGTGATAGGGTCCTCAAATATTCATTAATTGAAAAAAATGACGTTTTTTTATTTATAACTTTTGATAAATTTCACTTTAATTTTGAAATTAATAGTTTATTGATGTTAAATGATTTTTTAGACTCAAAAATACCAATTTTTTATTGATCCACTCCAACGGAGTAGTGATGACCTCCAGATAAAAACCTAATGATTATACTAATATGTTTTCTTGGCCTAGTGATATATGGTTTTCTATGTTGTCCTAGTTAGAGGAAGTTTTTAAAATTATGGTAATATTATTTCATAGCTAGTAGATATATTACCTCCTATAGATGTTGATTCACTTGGGATAATTTTTAATTATGAGTTACTAAGAGAGATATATTTTGATAATTAATTGTGAATTAATTGTGTTCTTTGATATTGTAAGGTAGATAATTAATTAGAGGATTAATTGTTAGTTATTATGTCAGATGATTTGGGATAATTGATTGTGAATTAATGATGTTATTTGACATTGTAATATGGTTGTTTAATTGGGGGATTTATTTTGAGATAATGGATTGGCAATGGGGATATAAAAATTTTTGAATTAATTATTTGTCATTGAAAATTTGATCTATGTAAATAATTGTGTGACTAATTATGAAAAGTTGATATTAAAATTGATGACTAATTATGGAAAATTAATTATGGAATATGATTTGTGATATTGATTAATTAATAGATGAATTAATTAGTGGTATTAAGAACATAGTTAAATGTTGATTTAACTAAATTAATGGATGTGTTTAACTAATTGTATAATTAGTAATGGGATTGGGGTGGATAATTAATTGGTTAATTAATTATGTGATAAATAACTGGAACATGATCATTCTAAATTGATAAGTGAAAATGGTAACAAGGTCATCATACTTGTGAGTAATGTGAATGGGAAAATGGTCATTCTAAAATGAGAATTAGAAATGGTAACAAGATAATCATACTTACATGTAAATATAATGTAAACATGTTCATTCTAAATTGAGAAGTAGAATTGGTAACATGACCATTATACTTATGAGTAAGGACAATAAAAATATGGTCATTCTATTGAGTAGTATGCATTATAACATAGTCATCATACTTATGTTTGGGATAATGTTATCATTGGATTTAATGTGTTAATTTGTAGAATGAAATCAATTGTAATCCAAGAAGGGGCCTCTCTTGAGAATATTTCAATCTCTTGCATGATTCAAAATTGGTATTGAGATATGATATCACTATTTAATACTTTCAACTCTAAAATTAGTATAATAAGTAATTGAGATATAATATTATCTTTAAATACATATGACTCAAGTATGATCCAAATAAGGTATTGAGATATTATATCACCTTCAATTTCAGACCCTTTCACGAGCATAAGATTGTATTAATATACCATTTTACCTAGGTAATTCTTCTTCTTCCCGTATTAGAAGAAGTTAGTATTAAAGTACCTATATCCATCTAAACCCTATACATAACAAATGATTAAATAAATAATAATTTATAATGGGATAAATAGGTCATTATACAATATATATAGTCTAGGTTAAGTATCTCATTTCATTTATGACCCAAATAAGGTATCGACGATTGGTGTCCCAGTGGAACCTAGATGGCTTGTTGGTTATTTATTCATGAATTATATTGCTTTGAGATACCTGAACTCTATTTTGTTATATTGTATTGTCTAGATTGGGATATAAAACTAGTGGTCCTTACCTAATGATATTTATACCTATCACCATATTTGGGTTACCATTTCATAGGGGTAATTGAGTATAATTTCTTTTTCATAGGACCATTGACTTTGATGTATATATTTTCTATACTATAGTGTTAGGAGAAAAGGACCGGGCAGAATCATGAGATTCTAAAGATAATCACTCCTGGGGATTTGAGTCTTTTAATTATTTGTTTAATAAGATGTATATCATGTTGTTTTGTTTACTTCTTTCAGATATGTGTCACCATGACATTCTTGTATTTTATAAACATGTGTTCCCATTTTCTTAATTTATATAATATTGAAATTGTCTTCCATTGTTGTCAAATATTTATATATTTTTATACAATAGTACCAACTATGATATGGTGGTATGGTTTTCCCAGTGATTATCCTTTCCCCTCACTACTACTTGGTATCCACTAGAATTTGGAGAGGCATTCTTGAGGTCATGTGTTGACCGGTCTGGCTACTGGTTCGATGGTAAGATGAGTCAGGATGTTACATATGGCAAACATGATTATTTTTCAGAAGTATTTCTCTACAAATAACCAAATTAACCAAGTTGTACATTGTGTATTTTGACAATGCAATCAAGTTTTATCAAAGAATAGAAAAATCAATTTTGCAATTCATAGACCATCTATCTATGTGAACAAAATGACAATTAGACTCTATGGAAAAAATGATCAAGGTATGATGTTCATTTTTTATAGTAATAGTTTCATTAAATCATATTATGTTGAAATTAAAATTTTATATATATTTACATATGACTTCATGAAATAATATTTTGTGTTGATTATGAGTTGTGATGAATATTAATGGTATAAGACAACCTTTGAGGATAAAAAATATTATTTTGTGTTTTTGTGTTTTATAAAAATGGACAACCTGTAATATGGGTGAGAGCCCATAGTGTTTTGTTGGGCTGAAACATCGAACCTACCAATAAATGGTATAAAGGTTGAATACCCAAACAATGGCTAAAATAATGTCCTTGGTTAGCATGACATAATTTTTTCGTAGAATGAGTTTATGAAATAAGAATATATTGATATTTGGAACTATTGTTTTATCAAATGGATATATTTGTTATTAGATAATGATTTTCAAATTCATTTATAAATGTTATTTTTGAGGAATTTCACAAATATAAGAACAATATCTGATGAAGGAAAATAGAATACTATGAGATTTTAATTGTGGAGTTGTGGTTAGATTATATTTTGTAAGAGTCTTTGATTTGATTTCTGGAATTATGTGGAATTTGGTTTTTTATGGGAATTATTAACCTATGTTGTAGAATATGTTATTAGGTTAATTAATTATTGGTATGTGTCTTTAATAACAACTTATACTATTTGGAGAAAATTATTGAAATTTATCATTGAATACTATCTGATCTAATCCTATGGAATTTCGGTTTTCAATCTTTGTTTTGATTATTTTGATGAATTTTAAGGTTAGATATATTTTGAATGGTCTATTTTGAACATTGGGTTTTACTATTGTATTTTGGAGATTAAATGAATTATTTATTCTTATAATTGATTTTTTTTATAGATTTTATAGCTTATCCAAATTTTTTTTCAATGTCTCAATATATGGGGAATCAATAGTTATTTTTTTGTGGATTATGTGATTCTATAGATGTTGATTCATCATGAATACACATATTTTGGAGAAAAAGATGAGTTTTTGGTGGATATTGATTAAAATATGAAATTCTACGCATAAAGAAATAATGTGTAATTAAGTCCTTATTTAAGGATGTAAAATAATTCCTCAAATTTAAGAAAGGTATCTTAAAAGTAGGTTTTATATTTACTTTTCCTACTATGAAGTCAATGACCATTAAACCCATCATATATTTATAGCTTTATGATTGTAATATTTTTCCTAACAATGTGTTATATCACTCTCCTTCAATGAATTATTGTTTTTTTCTTTCATATCATTTTTTATATGTAATTCTACTATATTTTATCATATGTGACCTTCGTAGTCTCAATTTTTTCTATTAAGGTGGACATTTTATTACTCAATTTTATAATATGGGGATGACATAAATGTATTTTTGATGAGTCATAAAAATGTTACTGAACCCAAATTCAAATTCTGAGGACACAATTTCCAAATTGGGGGAGGGGAAGTTATATTGCAGTATTTCAAAATGATACCCATTGTTGGATAGAGTTCAGGATACACCACATCGTGCTTAAACTATCAACTAAGGAATAATATTTAATACTGTATTTATCACCAATCCCTAAGGATTTAGGGAATGAAAAGTATTGAATGAATTATAAATATATGGTTTAAACATGATTAAATAATAATTAATTTGTTACCAAATTAAATTTAAATAAAACTAAAAACACATTTAATATAATGGAATTGGTTTAAACATAAACTATTTAAATTTGAAAAATTGAGTTTATAAAATAATAAAATCACTCCTTTTGGATTATATAAATGAATTATTAATTCCATATAATATTTAGAATACATAATATGTGTTTTATATACAATATATAAAAACAAAATACAATTTTACGGATAATATCAGTGTTTTTATAAAATACAGTTTTACCTCCTTTAAATGATGAATCCATTTTAAATATAATTTATAAAACATTAATAAGTTATTTTTAACAAAATATATTTATTATTTTGAATAGGTTCATTAAAAAATTAATTTGGTTTAAATTTTGATATTTTTCTGATAAAATTTACATTTCAATGAATAATAAAAATAATTCAATTTAATTCCAAACTAACTTTTCATCTAATTTATATATATTGTTAGATAAAATTTATATTTTGTTTTTAAGTATAATTAAATTTGGTTTTTATAATTTAATCTAATTTTTGTTATTGTATTTAATTTAACATTTGAATTAGATATAAATTCTTGTCAATAATTTTTTGTTTTTTACTTTTAAAAACCCATTTTATCATTTTGAAAAAATGGATTTATATTAAAATTTCCAAAGAAACTTATTTGTTTTTAATTTGGACAAATCTATTCCATATTTGGAATTAGAAGATCAAAAAAATTTAATTAGTTCCCTTTTATTTTTGGACACTATGAATATTAACATTAATAGTTAACTTTTTTACCGCAATTATAGATAAATCAGGTAATTATTGATAAGAATAATCTATTAATAATACTAAACTACCACAACACCTTTCATAATTTAATTGGATGAGTGTATCCTGATGATTAGTAACCTTGGGTTTTTGGGCCACTATGATGACTTTAATGCGTTTATAATATTATATTCAATGAATAGTCATTTTCGTTACACATGTTCTTAAAAAGACGTGTATTTTAATATGAAGATATATTGAGTTTATATTTGACTATAAATAGTTATTATAAATCTAAAATTAATGCCTATATCATGTTATAATATTTAAAACTTGTAAGAACAATTATTACACAATGTTGATGTAAAAATATCTTAATTAATGAAGGAAACAAATAAATGGTATTATAAAATTTAAAATAAATATTATATGACATATTTAATGTCATAAACTAATTTTCAGGATTTAGTTAAGTTTTTTTGAGGATTTGAAGGGTTTTTTTGGAACTTATCTTGATGTTATGATATTTTTAAAAGTCAAATAATGAATAATATTCGAATAAACACTATAGAAATTTTAAAATATAAAATTGTTTATTAAATTTAATAAAATTACAAAAATTCTGTGAATCATTCAGTTTTTTATTATATTTCATAATATTTCATAAATAAAACTTTTTATGCTCATTTTGGAGGATTTGGTAATTATTTTAACCCATAAAGTGAATATTTCAGGACATATCGATAAGTTTAAAAAATGAAAAATAAGTGTTAAAACACCAAAAAGGATTAAAAATATTAATAACAAGAATAATTTTAATTTTATAATAATTATTCAACCTAATATCATCTCATATTTGAAAAATATTATTATGAGACTATTTTTTAATTTAAAATGAATTTATAATAATGTAATTATATTAATAATTTCAAGGGAGCGCCTCCCCTCTCCTATAAAAGGGAACCCATTCCTCTATATTACTCACACATACAATACCTTTTTCCCCAAGATATACCCAAACCCTATCATATAATCCATCCCCATATTCTTGAGTCCTTATATTATGCACAACACCCTTCATATAGGTGTTAACGTGTTATGAAAGGTAATCATCTGAAAAAATGGTATTTTTTGAGTGTTTCTATTTAATTTCTTATTAAACTATATTAAAATATTCTTCAAATAAAATGAAATAGTATATAAAATATCCAAAAAAAAGTGAGATATTATAATATTAATATTATTGCATGAACCCTTCTCCACTTCTATTAAAGGGAATGGAATTAAGTGTCCATGCATACATGTAAACTATCACCTCCACAAACCAATATAAATTGTTTTCTATAGAGGTCTCTCAAGACTGGAAATAATGGTGGAATTTATTTCTTTTATGATTTTTAGGAAATATTTATTATTATAAGAGAATAATATATCAATTGCGTTCCTACATTCCATTCACATAAAAATGATAACATCTCTCCTGCATTTGTGTGAAGTCTCACCACCATAAAGGGATGTGAATGTTTTTTAATCAACACATCACATGTATGAGAAATATAATAATAAAAATAGTAATATTATAATTATAATTATATTATTATCATTCATTAAATATAAATTAATAATTACCTTATTTCCAAAATGATCAATGTAAAATAAAAATGTTACTCACGTGTACGTACAGACTACCATCTCTATGATTATAACGTTATTCATTTTTCATACCATAAATTAATGGTATAATATAAAATTTAAGATTTATATTAAAAATATAACATTATTTCCTGATTTTTAATCTCTTCATTTTGGACTTATGTCCACATGGACTATTGAAATCAACCAATGTTCTTTTTTGACTCATGTATTGAATATCAACTGAACATTAGAGATGACCTTAAATAATTATCTTATTTTTATAACATGGTAATAAGTGATATAAAAAAACAGTAAATTTCAAAAAGGTCCTATTGCATGTATAAATTATTCTATGTTTATTATATAGTAATATAATGATTTTATGTGATGAGGCAGAATCATAGTAAGGGTAAATCGTCTCAATCTCCATTTATTAAGGCATATATTGATATTGTGAACCATTGTTATACTTGAAAGTGTATATACAACACTTTTTAGAAATTAAACCCTCAATTTATATATATTATATATTTATATTTAATTTTTTTCCGGATATTCTTTAATTATATTTATTCATGTGTTTCTCATGTAGTAATGGGATCTTTAACAAAAATATCATTTTAGATGTCCTAAAGATTTATTTTTTCAAAATAATTCTGATTAATGTCATTGTTTAAAAAATGGTTTCAAAGTTTTATGTATAAGGACATGAAAGTTTTAAAATTTTAATTTCGTTCAACATTTCAATGTTGTATGGAAAACATTGATTAAAAAAATTTTGTTTAAAATTTATTAATTGTTTTTCTAAATGGAATTATTATTTGAATTAATAGGAATGTTTTTACATATATGCCAATAATGTAATTCTTGAATTCATGTTTCTATTATGTATTTATGTTTAAATTAAATGTTAACCATTGTATTTTCAAATAACATGTTTTCATTTATGTGTGTTGAGCATCAAATTATGAAATGTGATTTCAATGTGGAAATTTTATTTTCCTTTATGCTTGTTTTATGTGTTATGATTTTTTTATGGTTACTAAGAATTGTTTTTTATAAACGTGAATAAGTGATAAACCGAGGGTGGGTGAGCACAAGATATCTATCCAATGCATCAGGTAATGATATGGAGTTAAACAATAATTTTTCACCTATGAGATTTAAGGGATATACCGTGATAGGTAATCCAAATGTAACCATAAATGGATACTCCCTATGCTGCTGTCAAAGATACAATGTATATATTATATTGATTCCAGAAATTATTGTATGGTTTTATGATTTTATTGAATTTTATATGAATCAATGGATTTCATTAGGTAATATAAAGAATTTCTATTTTATTGGTGAACATTATTATTTTTTATTAAAATGTTTTAATGGTTTTAAAATATTCATTGATGAAGAGTATCATTCCCTGTTTTATATCCCTTATAGATTATTTTTTGATCATCCCATTTTTTTTAATATTTTTACATATGATTTAAGGGATAATAGAGTAAATTATGGTATTAGGGAATAATTAGGATAATTAGCACCATGGCCGCCATGAAGCAAGGAAATGGGAGGCTCCGAGAATGCAATTGATGTTCGCAAACCCGCCGTAAAGTGAGGCAGCGGGAGGCTCTGTTAATGCATTTTACATTCGTGAACATGCCTCGAAGCGAGGAGGTAGGACGCTCCATGACTGCATTTAACATTCATGACCTGCCTCAAAGCTACCAATTCCCTCTTTGCGCCGCATGAGCTCCGCTCCACGGTGCCTCTTGACTATAAGTATGGGGCTCACCTTGATCCCAAACGAAGGAGAATCTGACCTTTCGGCATCCCATCTCCCGAATCATGAATCATCCCTCTGCTCTGCAAACCATGAGCTGTGCGAGGTACTTCTACTCTGCGATGTGCCTCCCCTTTGTCTCGTTTGGATCCTCTCTTCTGAGAGGGATTCCTTTTGCGATGACTAAGTGTATTCGCGAATGAAAGGGATCCCCAAGGGGACTTGGGTTGTCACAGATCATTTTTATGTCGGGAATCACCCTCTATGTACACATGATCGACATGCTAAGGCAGGGTCACTGTACTTCACAATGCACATTGCTTCCCAACAGCTTTCTTTGCGAGGCACCTTTGCTCTGCAAGGCTGTGCTCTGAAAATGCCCTTCCACATCATGAAGAACCTCCCATATGCAACTCCCACAATTCTAAGGCTATGTCACCCCACTTCGAGAAACACACCCCTTCGTAAGTGCCCTTCACCACAGGGAGAAACAGATCTTCACAATCCCCCTACCTATGGACCCCCCTTCTTGGAAATTTCTTTTCAAGTGTGACCATCCAGGTTTTCACGATGTGACTTCAAAGTCCCCTGGATGATACAACCCATTTCATTGCTTTTCCAAATGCTTCTACGCATAGGCATTCTAATGGATATTGCTTCTTCGCATAACCATGCTAATGTTGACCCCTAGATGGTTCACTCCATGACACCCCCACACCATAGCGTTGCTGGTTCCTTCCCACCCACATGACACTCCCACACCACAGCATTGTTGGTTCCTTCCCTCCCACAAAGAGCAGTGGGTACCGGTTGTGTAAGTCCTAGGGGTGTGGAGCACACCCACATCGTCCGAGCTGGAGGACATTAAACTTCCAAACACCATCGTCCTTAGCACATGACGTTAAACGGTATCCTCGCCCGGTTCCTCACATGAGGGGTGCCCCAACATTGAACATCCTCCACGCCCCCTTGTCCCCATAAGGGATGATATCCGCCTTATGGGAGAGGCATTTTTCCGTGGGGGAAGTGAAGCCACCTTATTATAAGCCCTTAGTTTTCCTTCCAGGAGGCATCATAGCATCCCTGCTCCTCCTTTCATCTTTGATCCCCAAGGCCAGCGGAGGGGGTGATAGGGAATGAGGATCCTCCTTTCTTCGGTCCCAAGTCCCTCTCCCACTGCGCGTTGTCGCCATCGGGCCACCATCTCTGAGTAAGTCCAAATATTTCTCTCCCGGGACCACCCCGCGCGTAATCCCATCTTCAATTCCCATGGACGCACCTTTCACGACTTGTTCTTCAGGCCTTTACAGCCTCTTGTTTCTCACACCGAGCATGACTAGCATGGGCTTAGAGTAAGCATCGACCATGACAACACCCCCAATCCCACAGGACGTTAAACTATACCCCACTCCTTCCGAAAAATGGGGACTTTGATCCTTGTCAAGGCATGGTACATTGGAATCCTAAACGAGGTTCAATCCCCAAACACCTTGGGCCACCTCAGAGCGTGATCCCCTCTCCACCCGACCTATGAGGACATTGATAAATGTCAGGGAATGTTATGTAGGAAGCCTCCCTGATGTTCAAGCCCACCACCACCTGGTCATTCAGACCCCATTCACGTCTATCCACTAACACATTGGGCAACCTAGAGTTTAAGCCCCATTCCATCACCTGAACTATGTGGTCTTTGATCCTTTCCAAGGAAGGGTATGTAGGAAGCCTCTATGAGGTTCAAGCCCAAAAACCATCATACCCCAGGTCCATCTTCATGTCAGATCGCCGACACAACCCGAACTACAGGGACATTGATCCATGTTAAGGCATGGTATGTACGAAGCCTCCATGAGGTTCAAGCCCCACCACCCATTGGTTGTTCCGAGCCCCAATCACATCAGTTATCCCTCGTCCCACATGACATTAAACTATATTCTCTACCCTAACTACATGTTCTTTCATCCATGTCAAGGCGTGGTACGTAGGAGGCCTCCCTGAGGTTCATGCCAACCACCCAGTAATTTCGACCTCCTTCACGTTTGTTCGACCCCATCCAGTGGTAAGCGGTTGTGACCCTATCCAGTAGTATGCCAATGTGACCCCATCCATCGGTAAGCCGTTGTGACCCCATCCAGCGGTAAGCCATTTTGACCCCATCCAGTGGTAATCCATTATTACATTATCCAGCGGTAATCCCATGCAACCTCATTTAGTGGTAAGCCGTTTTCAACCTCATTCTACGGTAATCCATCGTCAGATGAACAACGTGGAATTTGATTCCCTGATATGTGGATACGTAGGAAGTCTGTTCGAGGCTCAAGACCAACACTACCGTCATCTTCACGACGGTCTTACCCCATTCACCATCCCCATAAACCACTCCATCATCCATGATAATACATACCTTTTACCACCACATCACAGTGGGATCATGTCATTACATTCCCCTTTTCATCTAATAGCATTCGAGAGGCCACCAACGTGATGGCCCCAATATCGGTGTTCCCTCCAGGGGTTCCTCTGTCTGATCCACTATAGTCAGTGTTCTGATCAGCCCGATCCATCTCCTTTGGACCTTAAACTTGCGGCATACCCTATGTTTCTCATGGGAATCTGAGGAAAACCTCATATACAGGCCCATGTCATATGATTCCCCACGTTTTATGTGGGATTCCTTAGTCTTCTGCACCCTTGAGAAGCCCTATAATAAGTGATAGAAAACATACATGCCAATTACTCAGCGTCCAGACACATGAGTGATGCTCCAACATGACTACTCCCCTAAGGGAAGGTTGTTTCCCTTACCAAAACCCTTGTAATGTCCTGACAGAAGCAATAAAATTAACTGGTGTCCGTGAAGATATGGTACTCAGAAGAGATTCACGAACAACATATTAAATCTATGAGGGAGACTCAGACAAGGTGATGAGTTCTGAAGAGAAATCCACGGAAGGATGAACTGACTTCCCATCATCCTGTTTCAATCAAGGAGAAAATTTCCATGAAAAAGGAATGGATGTCGTCTACCTTTGGAATGTGGGAATATGGGGGAACAAGGTCGCACCTATCGTACTCTTTCAGATAGACGTCCGCGCCCTGGTGACAGCGTCAGAAAAAGATATGGTGAACTCGACGTGAAGTTATTTTCCTAAAAATGGAGATTAGTAGCACTAGAGGCATCAATATATTGACGTGTCACTGGATCCAGAAATATGGCACTGGGTCCCACCAAGAAAATAGTGGGACTGGCGTCAAACTCACTAGATGTTGGGGAAGTAGAACATAGGACATCCCGTTCTGCGACATTGTAAACTTGGATCCCTCTTAGAGGTCAAGGAAGTCGGTATGGCATTGGGGCATTGGTCGTCAATTCCTTTTAACTTTCAGCACTAATGAGTTCATCTCCCTACTTCTCAGAAATCAGGTTTCTACCACAGGAATTCAATCACCACCCACCCCCCTATGCAGGGGCTGGGGCAACACCAGCACAGCAGCTCCTCGTGGCTTCACCACATCCGCAACGGCTTCTTCATCTACAACGGTGGGGCGTCCACGCCCCATCTCCCCATTGTAATTTATCCAAAAATGGTTAATTAATAACCTCGTATGTCGTTATGAGGAGGAGGGCATAATCCAAACTCATGATTTGGACCACCTAGACACGGAGGAGTCCAGGACCAGCCATCAACACATCCCTCGAGGGCCACATAGGGAGCCACTACTCCCCGACCAAATATTAAATTGTTTCAGGAGACTGTCCGTAGAGAACATTGATGACACACTACCTTACACTAATGATGTGGGCGATGTCCGGCCCAGCCCGGTCAGAGTCTCAATCCAGGGGCTCCTAGCAAGGGCCCCCACCCAGCCACATTAGCACCACCGCCCGACCATTATATAGGGGCAGGTAAGCTATGCACCAACACAACCAGCACCAGCCCGTCCGACCTAATGCCCGTGACGGGCATGAACTGAGGATGCCCGCCAGGGGGCATCAACATCTATGACTACTATGTACTGAACCACCGCAGACACATATCATCAAGTTCCTACACACACCAATCAGGGGATCTTATATTCCCAACTAGGATTGAGGCCCCAACCGCCCCACAGGCAGGCTGGGTTGACTCTCCAGGTCACATGCACATGTATGGGTCACTGTGAACCAACCCATTGCAATGCCACCTCGTACGGTGGTCCTCCCCGTACCACTACCACAAAGAGCATGGGTCTTCCACGCTTCGAGGCTCGGAATGTAGTTCTACCCCATGTTTCCCCCGATCTGAATGAAGGTCTTCCCTACGACATTGATTTTTGTACAGAATCCTCCCCATGCCCATCACACTAGTTATGGTGTCCTTCCTCCTGCCTCCGACTGTCAATGTGGAGATGTTACCCATCTAGTCTCTCTCCAAAGTGGGTATCCTCCCTACATCCTCTCAACAGCTGGAGAAGGTCCTCCTCGCCCCGAAAACTAGAGGGGTGAAGGTCAGCCTCGCTCCACCCACACCAAGCATGGAGGTCCTCTGCGTGCTCCTGCTGGTTCCAGCAGAGGTTTTTCCAGATCAGGTGTTGTTCATGGAGGTCCTCCCCAAGTCCCCTTCGACATTTTTCCCAGTGATTCTCACACCTCAGCTGTCTCAAGAGGAAAACCACTCCACACTGGCATAAGTACGACCGAATGAACACATGTCAGAAATCAGCCCTGTCCCGAGGAGCTGCCCGGGGGTAGGAAGGCGGGCCGTTAACACCACTAGAAGAATCCTGGAAAAGTCTGGGATAGAGATCAAACCAGTCTGCTTCTCATAATCTAATGTAGAGTACGACTCAGCTCAGGAACCCTCCTCTCACTTATCTGAGTCAACGGATGGGGCAGGGACGAGGCACATCGTCCTGGTGCTCCCTGAATGTGAGGTCCCCAGGATTCCCTCCTCCCTCTGGAGGTTTATACAGGTGGATGAAAATCGGGCAACCCCACATGTTACGGTCATGAAGTCACCACCATCATTATCGGAAGTGATTTCTACATCCATAAGAGATCACAAAGAACTATTTTGGGGACCAATGGCGGGTGAGCCGCATTGCGACTAACCACCATCAGCGCAAGCCACTGAGCCAGGAACATTGGTCTTCAGCCCCTCCTATCGTGATGTAGTGGCCAGGTCGCTACACTCTTCGGAGGACAACCCACGAATCGGTGACCAGTCAGCCCGTTCGCCATATTCTCCAATGGATGACCTGTCATCCCAATGGTCTACCTTAGTACCGCTGCTAGTTCCTCAACCACTCCCAATTGGCGAGTGGGTAATTCAAGGGATAGACCCTAAATTTGAGTTGAGGAGCTGTTGTAGCATCCTTGCTGAAACCCACTTCCCTGAGGAGTTCTGGCCCGTTGCAGCGGACGGTTTCTGCATACCCACGTCCCTCACCCAAGAGAATGCTGAGTGTTTCCTCTACACACTTTGAGTGATTCATTTTAGTCTCCATCATCAGATTGTGGTTTATGTATGGAGCCAAGCGCATTTTGAAGACATCAGTGAGTAGTGCCATCTAGTAGATATGGTCTCACTCCCTATGGCCCAGCGCCACGAGTCACCAGACCGTCGTGAGGCCCTACAACAGCAATGCATTCAAATTATCAAGTTACTCTAATAAATTATCATGGAGGATACTACCCATGTTAAAATCCATGGCTGGGGGATGTATGCTGCGCTTATATTCATCCATATCCTACAACAGCCAGACATGCTATGCAATATTGAGGACATGCCCACTAGAAGGTTCAAGGTCAACATTGCCGACGTAGTTTCCAAGGAGGACGAGCTGGAGTTTCTAGATGGAGACTTACTCCCTAAGGGTGTTCCACCACTTCTGGACCCATCGGGTAGGATTACTCATCACCGGAGGAAACTACTTGGTCTCCCTGCACCGACAGAGTCACTGTTACTCGGCATGAATACCGGTATGGGAAAAGTGCATGTTGGTGTTGTCAAGCACTACGACCCATTCGCCTCAATGTAGAAGACAGAGGAGGACCTTGAGAAGGCCATGTTGCACCAGAAACAAGCTAAGAAAAAGTTTTTGGTCAACAAACTCATGGATGAACGCGCTGTAGAGATGCAGCCTGACTACGATGATCCTAGGTCGGGGCAGCAAGGGCAGGAACAAGTCCCCCTGATGAGATGCATCAAGGAAACCCTCATCATACCAGTCCTGCGAACTGGGTTGAATCCAAAACTCCCAAAAAGAGTGCACATTATGTCTCACCAGGACCTCTTGAATGGCGCATCAATCCGAGGAATCATGCTCGGGTTCCCCCAGCTGCCCCGTAGCCCGCTCAACCAGTCGCTCCCTGAGCCGCTGAACTTGTCTACCCTATTGAAGAGCCCGACAATGCACTAATGATTAAGGATTACATTCAAGGCAAGGACCCCCACCCAGATGATTCTATGGAGGGAATAATCTATAGCCTAGAGGCATTGGAAACATGATAGGTGGTTATCCCACCTGATGGAAAGCCATATCCATCATGGGTGGATCATATGTCGGTCCCTCCAGGTTTCTGGAATCCCACCTTATCCCCTTTAATAGGATGGGGGAACCACCACAACATTATGGCCCACTTCAACTCAAGGTGTGGGACCATGTTGGAGAATCCAACGTAGCAGGAGGCTGCCAAGCACCGCTATTTCGTTCATACACTAGAGGGGCTGACATAAGTCTGGTACACCCAACTCCCCATTAGATCCGTGACTAGGTGGGAGGACCTTCACAGCCAGTTCCCCTACCAGTTCAGCTCTACAACCCGAAAGACCAGTATCGAAGACCCCATCATGTTCAATAAAAGGCCTGATGAGGGATTCACAGACATTATAGCCCAGTTGAAGGGGATCACATACTCCCTCGACATGCCACTGACTCATGAGAAATTCCTGAAGATGTGCATGGGAGACGTCAAGACGGAACTAGTTCCCTCCCTAATCACTCAGAACTATCATAGAGGGTTCCGAGACTTTTAAGATAAGGTCCAACACCTCTAAAAATCCCTACAACAGGCCAGCCAGGCCCGTCCGCTGCCCCCTATAATCCCATCAAGGAGAGATGCTCAAGTCGACCCTGCCACAGTGGCTCAAATAAGAGCCCCCATGCAACTATAATTTCTACCAGTAGCACCGGCCCTATAGCCTTATAGAGTCCCACCCCCTCAGGCACAACCTTAGGCTCTGTAGTGTCCTCATAATCGGCAGACACCCCCACGTAATGCGCCTCCACCGCCCATGAGCGATAATTAGGGTCCACCTCCTCAACAGGCCCCTCCGGCTCCACATTAGGGCCAGGCTCTAAGGGCTCCCTAACTGAAAAGAAGACACCAGAATTACTCGTTCAACATGAATCATGTCCCTAGTTACTTCTGTAGCGCCTTTGAGGAGGGGATTGTACGCTTGCCTATGTGCAGCATGTCGGAAGAAGAAAATGTCACCGAATTCCCCAACTACATACCCAATAATCGGATTCTAGGGAACACCCTCAAGATGAGATATATGTTTAAGTACTGGCTCCATGAAAAGGTTGATAAAAACATAGTCCGGCTGGGCCCGTCCCCGGCACAAGTGCCGGGTGTCTTTGTAAGGTCAGAAAGCGGTAGCAACAGTGAAGGTGAGTGGCAACAGGTTTCAAGCCACGGATCCCAGAAGAACAATGACTGGATGGCCCGAAAAATGATCTCTCATGCCCATGGCATCATTTAGAATGCCTGAATTGGTCAGATCCTTAAAAAGATACGGCCACAACCTCTCTATCATCATCTCAACTGAACTCTTCCCAAAAGACGAAGCATCGGCGTTGCAAGAAAAATCAACATGCCCCGACAGTGCCATCATCGTCTCGCACTCTCGTTGACTTCATGCCCACTGATATGGGGATCTCCCAAATAATCCACCCAGTGGTGGATGATTCTTTTAATGACATTAAATGGTATGATTTTTTTAATACCATCGAGTTGGTAAAACCCTATATGACTCCCAACAAGGGGAAATGGCAGGCGAACCTCCCGAACGCCCCCAACCGAAGCCAACGTCAGAGAAGCCGTGACTATATGGGTTGTCAAGGCACATCAGTCAGCACATCCATCCAAACCGTGCATGCCACTGAGTCTAGACAACATTCCTAGCACTGAGCTCAGCTTTCACAGCCTGTTCATATTGTTTCATCAGGAAGGCCTCCACCACCGTTTGTGCTACTGGATCAGAAAGAGCCACTTCGGTCATGCCGTGACCATCTTCGCCCCGCTATAGGCTGATCTCGGTCATCCGAACCCCATTCAGCAGGTACACTTCATGCTTTGACTAGTGGGAAGCAGGATATGCCCAGCACTAGCCAGTCGCCAGTCCAGCTAGCAGGGCCCGCCATGCCTTTATTCACAGAGTGGCCTCCTATAAGAATAATTTCACACCTGGCATGGAAGTACGACGTTCTCAAGAACCTTGATTTCATCCTAGCTAGTATTTCCATTCTTTAATCCCTCCAATGGTCATCAGATATGCGTGAGGACCTTGCTGAGGCTTTAAGTAGCCCCCTCTAGTTTGAGATAGAGGTACTAGTTGCATAAAACTTTCATAATGAAGCGGTTAAGGATGCCGAATGCCAGGCCATCTTTTAATTCTCTAGAGAGGTTGAAGTCTCCCCCATACAGGGTCACATCCACCCATTGTATATCACCAGCCAATTTAATGGTGTGGAGGTTCACCAATGTCTCGTTGACACCGGCTATGGGGTCAACCTTATCCCGACGTGGATGCTGCGGATGCTGGGGTTATAAGATGATGACATGACTCCCTCCGATTTAAGGATACATGGATATGATAGGATAGAGCATACCCAGTTTGGAAAGATCTGTTTGAAGACCCAGTTCGGTGGCCTAGTTTCTAGTACTGAATTTATGGTCGTCTCTCAGGATACCATTTACAATGCATTGATGGGAAGACCATGGATCAATCTGCACGCAGAGGTCCCCTCTTCATATCACTGATTCCTCAAGTACACCCTTAATGGTCAAGTAGGCGTACTCCAAGGTGATGCATATCAATTTTCTTCTTGTGAATCCTGTTATCTGGACGCTGACTATTACAAGATCAAGGATAAGTAGATTCAGGAAAGTGAGGATGAGCTCGCCCCAGTCACAAGTGACCCCTGGGCAGGTCTGGATGACGCCTATGTCTTCAAAATCCATCGATTAGAGGTCAGGACCCCAACATAGGGAAATTAATTGTTGTCTCTGGTACAAGAGGAAGCCATATTTACAAGTCCAAGTGATGGCCGAAAATCACCTCGTACTCCTACAAAAACCAGGCTCAAGTGATCACAAAACCGCCTACCCCCACACAATACCAGGATTTCCGCCCCATGGTAACGGAAGTAAGGAATACATGTCTATTTCTCCAGTCTATTATTAGCTAGATCAAGCCGATGCGCCACTATTTCATTGATATCATCAAGCATGACCCCTTGGGCCAAATTCCAGATGGGATTGGATCGACTCCCTTCATTTTTATGGTCTCAGCGGTGCTTGAATCTCTTGATGCATTGTCCACTACTGTCTAGGCTGGTACTAGCATCCTGTCAGTTTCTTCTGACCCAGGGAAAGACTCACGCGTTGGGAATCCCTCCTCCACAAGAAAAGAAGAGGATTTGGAGGATGCTCCCCCTGCCTTGAAAGAAGGCGTCTCTTCCGTGGTCGACGAACTGGTATAGGTGAACCTTGGTAGCAAGGCATATCTGAGACCCACAATGATCAATGCCGCCATGTCCCCAGAAGATCATCAGCGGTACATGGACTTCCTCAAATAGCACTATGACGTGTTTTCCTAGTGTTGCGACGAGATTCCTAGATTAGATCCTCAGGTAGTCGTCCACCACCTTGGTCTCCCGAAAAACCATCACAGGTTCATGCTACCTCCCAGAAAGATGCACTCTTTTAACAATGTCATGGTCAAAGACAGATTTGATGATCTCATCAGGGACAACATTTTGAAGGAGTACCAGTACCACAAGTGGCTGGCAAACTTTGTGCCAGTCAAGAAGAAGAACGGGAAGATCAGAGTCTGTATCGACTTCCGGGATCCAAACCATCTCTATCTAAATGATGGTTTTCCCCTTCCTATGATAGAATTGATGATCGATGCTATGGTCGGGTTCCAAGCCCTCTCCTTCAAGGTTGGTTACTCTAGATATAATCAGATCCGGGTAGCCCTTGAGGATGAAGAGTCAAACAATTTCAGGGCTCCCCAAGGTACCTTCTGTTACCAAGTTATGACCTTCAGCCTGAAGAATGCAGGTCCCACCTATCAGCGATCTATGCACGACATATTCAAACCTATCCACGGGAAATTGTTGGAATACTATGTGGACGTTCTAGTGGAAAAGTCTCACCAGCTCTAGGACAATCTCAAGGACCATGCAAAAGTTTTTGGCTTCTTCCACTCATGCCACTTGAAGATTAACCAGTTGAAGTGTGCCTTTGGGTCACATCTGGGAAGTTTATTGGCTTTTATGTCAGGTACCGAGGCATCGAGATCGATCCAGTGAAGATCAAGGCAATCGTCCAAATGCCTCCCTTGAGCAATATCCGAGAGCATCAATGTTTTCAAGGCCAAATTGCCTACATATTCCAATTCATTGTTAATATGGATGGAATGTGTAAGCCATTTTCACGGAAAATGATGAAAGGATCTACCAATGAATCGGATGAAGAGTGCCAGACTGTGTTTGAGGAAATTAAGCAGTACTTTCTCTAGCCTTTGGTCATGATGCAACCATTCTCCAGGAAGCCACTAATCCTATACATGACTGCCCTGGAATGATCTCTCGGCACACTGATCGCCCAGATGAACAACTAGGGGATAGAGAACAGTGTCTCCTACCTGAACTGCATGCTTCTCAATACAAATACTAAATAATTCCCTATCGAGAAAAGCTTCCGTGCACTCGTATTGGCTGTGCTGATGTTGTGACACTACCTACATCACCATTAGGTATAGATGGTCTCTCGGGTAGACCCGCTGAAGTACATTCTGAATCGCCCCTTGTTTACCGGTCGTCTAGCATGGTGGGCAATAATCATCCAGTAGTTTGACGTTAGGTTTTTACCCCTGAAGGCCATCAAGGGATAGGCATTGGAAGACTTATTAGCTTCCCATCCAACCTCCACAGACCAGTCCTTTGACTTGGATTTTCCCAATGAGGCAAGCATCTCGGTAGATCATGCTATCCCATGTTTCCAGATGAACTTTGACAGTGCCTCCCTAAGCCCCGCCAGTTGGAGGCTCAATGATCCTCAACACAACATAGTTGGCCTGAGTATCGTCTCCATTACCCCACCGCAAGCCATTCTGTCATACGCATTCCTTTTTTCAAAAGAATGCTCCAACAACGAGGAAGATTATAAGGCTCTTATCAATGGCCTCGAGTTAGCCCTCAAGATCGATGTGCCCCATTTCCATATGAAAGGGGATTTAGATATAGTCACAAGCAAGTCAATGGTGACTATGTTATCAGAAATCCAGTGCTCCTACATTTATTGGAATGCACCCTCCAGCTAATGGCCCAGTTCCCTTCTCTATCGAAGGTTACCCATGTCCCTCGGTTGCAGAAAGGTTGAGTGGACACTTTGGCCAGCTTAGCTACATCACTTACAGAGCCTGAGCAAGGTGATCTGATTATACATGTGGCACGTCGGAGAGTCATTGCCCCTGTCACCCCCAGAGGATGATGATAGCCTTTGAGTATGTTGTCTTACTACCAGATCCACCATGTCTAGACCGCTAGGCCCTTCAGATGCAGTGGTTGAAGTGACTTTTGACTAGAGAGCCCCTTTTGTCGAGTATCTCCAAAACTGGATTCATCCTGGTTGACCTAGCCGAGCGTGATCGAATCTGATGTCGTGCACTGCAGTTTACCCTCCAGAGTGGTCCCAGTCTTGAGAAGATCCTCTATAAGCAGAGGTTCGATGGTGTTCTCTTTTGTTTCATACAAGGAGTCAAGATTACTCAGTTCATACAGGAAGTTCGTGCCGGGTTCTATGGTGCTCATCAGGCTGGGCCGAAGCTATCCCATCAGATCTAGAGAATGGGGTACTTCTGGCCCTCTATGATCTATTATTGTATCAAGTTTTCGATGCGATGTCATGCGTGCCAAGTTCATGCTGACTTCCTGAATCGACCTCCAGAACCACTCCACTCCACCAAGTATTCTTGGCCATTGCGGTTTGGGGACCCAATGTCATGGGACAATATCCACTGATGACAGTTCACCTATGTAGGTTCATCCTAATCGCCACAGATTTATTTTCTATGTGGTCAGAGGGAATTCTGCTAATGGATGTCAATGCTCGTTATATCATTGACTTAATGGGTTCCAATATCATCCATTAGTTTGGATTCCCTCACACTGTCCTCAACGATAATGACACCAACTTCCTAGTAGCCAAGCTGAAGAAATTGTACACCAAGTACAATATCTGTTCAAACGATACCTCCCTCTCTCATGCACAAGAAAATGGACAGATCGAGTCATTCAAAAAAACCCTTTCTAAAATTTTGCAGAAAATGGTTGGCCAGAAAAATAAGATTTGGCCGGACAAGCTCCCCAATGAACTTTGGGCTTATCAGACAATGACTCACAATTCCACCTAGGTGACCCCATATTCCCTTGTGTACGGGGATGAGGTTGTCATGTCCATCAAGTTCCATCTGCCTTCATTATGAACCATGGTCTATGACTAGTAGGCACCAGATAGGCTAGCCGAAATATGTCCAGCTAAATTTGAATCACTTGACGAGAATTAGCTCAATTCCCTACACAATTTGGAAAGGCATCCAAATATGATTGCTAGAGCCTTAAATAAAAAGGTTATCCTCCAATCTTTTCTGCAAGGTGACCTGGTATTGGCCCAACGAGCGCAAATGATCCCTAGAAGAAAACCACCCAGTTGGAGCTCAAATGGGAAGAACCTTACATAGTCCACAAGGTTTACCCCAATGGAGCATACTCCCTGGAACCATGGATGGTGAGCATATTACTCCTCCCACAAATCCCATGTTCCTCAGGAAATACATTGCCTTACCCTAATTGTCATTCAAAACCTTAAACTGGACGATCCCACATGATCCTAAAGTTCACACCAGTCCTACATGACCTTAAACTGTCCAGTCCTACATGGATTTAAATTGTGCATCATCTTGCATTATGTTAATCTGAGTTTTGAAAACTACATATGGATTGATTCTCATCCACATGGGATACGTAGGGATGCCCAAACGCCTCATCTTTAGCCCAGCCCTGAGCTCTTCTCTTTGAATATCCCCAATGCGTATAGTTCTCTCGGAGATTCCTTGCACTATATGGTGAAGGCTTTTTTTGCCCCACACATACACGGGTTATAATGGTCACATCATGTTCCCACTCCCATTCTTCTATCCTCCCATGTCTTCACCGAATGAAGTTAAAATACATGGCCATCATGAACTATGTATTACTTGATTCCCATCCTCATGGGATACGTAGGAATACCTGGACATTTCATCTTTTGGCCCAAACCAAACGCCAGAATCTTCCCCCTGGGTCAAGACATATGGAAGGGGTGAAAACTTTTGACCCAATTCACATCAAGATAACCTCAATCTTGACATACTTCTCGCTCCCAGGAGACGTTCACCTCATTTAGAGATGGGTACAACTATGATTTACCCACTCCTTTGATTGGGACTCCATCACCTTCCTCATCTGGATGGGCCCCCGAATGGTATGGATTCTCGGTCTAAGGGATATCTTACCACATCGGTCCAACACCCTCAAGGATGTAGATCAATAAGACAATACAAGTCCTGCGTTTCGAATATGGTTAGTGGTAAATACTCATTTGTTGATCCCATTTCAGGTCACACTAGGGATGTTGTGTTTTAAACATGGCCAACAGCTATCCTAGATCGTTAAGAACACCCCAAAATGTCTCAAACAACAAGTGTAGTTGCTAATTATTCCCCATTGCATCTCCAAGCAATGAAATACCTCCATGAGATGATAACTATTATGCCCCATTTGATAGGGAGAGCCGAGACTTGCTCCTTGTTTCCAAAACCGAGCACCGCTCACGTGGGTTTATGGGCTATGATGAGGAAGTAACCGTACAAGAGGGTGAATGGCCTTCCCATCCAAGTCCCAACCTTAGCCCCTTTCCCTTTTCCGGCCCCAGCCCAGGTTCTCTCCTCTGGGATTGTATAGCGTGGTATGGGATTATGTAATCATTCATGTCAGGTTTTTCACCATGTCGTACAGATCCATAGATGAGACACCTTATCCTACCCCTCTTTATCATTGAAAGACGATAAACTGCAAACTGGTTAGGCCATCCTGACCGAGGCCCAGCCTCACGTCCCTTGGCCTTCTTAGGCCTTGACCCTCATCCTCACTGCATGTCATTAAACTAAAAACTAGTCAGGCTTCTCTGAACAAGGCCCATCCTCAGGCCCCTTAGCCTTCTCGAGCCCCCGACCCTCGTCCTCCCTGCAAGATGTTAAACTGCAAACTGGTCAGGCCTTCCTAGCCGAGGCCCAGCCTCAGGCCCCTTGGCCTTCTTGGGCCCCGACCCATGTTTCTAGACGGATTTTACTGTGTGGTGTGAAATTATGTCCACGTTCATGTCGGGCTTGTAATAAGAACTCCATGTACCTCTCCCTCTTTATGACCATCATCGACCCTCTTCGACGGTTCATAAATGTTCCTAACAGTACTCTGGTTTAGTACCTAGTATGTTGAACTCTGTTTGGACATGTTTCTACCCACTTTTTAGGATTTGTGTTCCCCTTAATTAGGGAATCCATCACCTTTCACACCCATAAGGGCCTCTGAATGGTACATATGCTAGGTATAATGGCCCTCCTACCATTACGGGCCAACGTCCACGAGGGTCTTGGACAACAAGCTGAGACAAATCCCGCGTTGCGAACATGGTCAGTGGTTGATACTCATTTGTTGTTCCCATATCAGGATAACGTGATATGGATACTATGTTTCGAACTCGGTCAACAGTTATCCTCCATTTCCATGCCAACCCAATTAATCCCAAAATGTTGGTTACCTGATTCACATCCTTATACACCTCATCATGTACAAGTAGAACTTCCATACTCTTGGTAATATTCCCATGTGCACATCTGCGCGTTAGGAGGACCAAAGTCGTGATGGGGGCGTCATTCGGGGATTTGCACTGATTTCTCGTTGGCATGCATTCCTTGTATTTCAGTAGACATCTACCTCCCTTGTTTACCACACCGAGTTTAACTCACGTGGGCTTAGGGATTGGGTTGAAGTCTGCACTTACTTGGAGGGTTTTCATGCCATCCATGGTCCAAACTCGAAGAGCATAAACTGGGATATCTTTTAGAACAATGCTTTTCATGATTCCTATCCTTATGGAATATGTAGGGCCACCCATATGTCTCGTTTTCGGGTCCAGCACATTTGGGAGCTATTTTCCATGACCCCTGCCCTATTACCTCTATGTAGGCCCCTTAGCCTAAGGCTTCTTCCTCAGAATTGCGTACAGTGTAGTGTAAGATTATGTCCTCATTCATATCTAGTATGTTGTACAACGTTGGGTGCATTCCATCATGTCCAAGACAAACAAATTTAAACTATTATGCCCGGTCCTATCACGTTATCCTAAACTGTGACATTATCATTCTGGCCGCACGACAAAAAACAACACTACATCGTGATGTCCTCACTCAAAGGGACACCATGTTTGGTATTAGTCACTTGCCATACTATTTGTCAACACCTTCTATGGATTGTTTCTTATGGAGACGCTAAGGTCTGCTACCCTAGGTATGTCACCTCACAAAATAAAAACCACTTACCTTAATGGACAAACACGATTAATCAAATTATGCTTCTTTTTGTGTGAGGGCCACACCCTTACACCCCTTTTTTCCTGGTACTAGTACCTCACCGGGCCACCTCAAGAACTATGTTCAGCTTGATCCCCATCCTAATAGGGTGTGTATGAAGGAATGTGCACTTTTCCTTAGGCCCAACATAACTCTCGTTATCAGTACCTCAACCTAAAACCTTCATAGGGAACACATGGTGGTCGGAACCCGAGGATCCCATTCGCGTCAGGTTTTTGTAGTTACCCCACCATGTGTCTCCAATGTTTCCTAACATCCATGGTCTATGTTATAAAACCATAAACTTAGATATCCTTATAATAAGTGACTCAACTCCCACTATCTAATACCCCACATTGACATATTTAGATGTGTTTGACAAAGAAACAGAATTAGGGAATTTTCATGGGGGCATTCCCCTCGTTCCATTTCCAAGCTTCATGCGCTCTCTATTTGGATACTCATCCTATT
Organism: Viscum album; assembly: GCA_963277665.1. Taxonomy (NCBI): domain Eukaryota; kingdom Viridiplantae; phylum Streptophyta; class Magnoliopsida; order Santalales; family Viscaceae; genus Viscum; species Viscum album. Next base: position 1,346,947,525 of record OY728164.1, read on the forward strand.
CCACATCCAAAAGGACCCCCCGTATGGCATGGATTCTAGGCCTAAGGGATCTCCTACCATTTCGGAACAACATCCCTATGGATCTAGGATGACTTTTGTGACAGGTCCTGTGTTTCGAACATGGACAACGATCGACCCTCATTTTTCTGTCCCCATTCCAAGCTAACGTGATGTGGATTCTGCATTTCCACCACGGTCAATAGTTTTCCTCCATCGTTATGCCGCCATGATTGTGATCAAGATTTCAAGCGTCATGATTCACACATTTACACTTCCTCTTGTACATGTGGAATTCCGACCTACTCGGCTTTGCATCTTCACGCGTCTCGGTGCACTACATGGATGGTTTAGCATCATTAGTCCAGTATTCACCAAGAATCCATGTTCCCTAACATGTTCCTTCATGTGTCGGGAAGTCTCCCATTACATTTTTTTCAACAAATAACATGACTCACATGGGCTATGTAGTTTGGGTAGGATGTGCATCGGCGAAACCGAGCTTCTCATCGTCCCGCATGGCGTTAAAATGTGCTTCCAAAACTACGTAAATCATGATTCCCATCCTCACGGGATACGAAGAGACACCCAAGTATTTTTCTAAGGGTCCATCCCCAGGAATCATAAGTCATGTTCCTCCTCTTTTCCAGCCCATGGCCTGACCCCTTGTGGGGAACCGTGTAACTATAACTTTTCCCTGAACAGGTTCGGGATGCCCCGAAATTACATTCGGAAGTGACGGCTCCCTCACTAGAGAGTTCCTTCCTAAAAGAACGAATGAAACATGATCTGACCAATACGCCCCATATAATGTGCTTCCACCATGGTGGCATAATTTTGAGACTGTTGGATTCTGTTCGAACAAACCATCACTCCACATTTCATGCATTTCGTACCCATTATTCGGATTGTTTTCCTTTTTCACGTCTAGAAGAACCCCCTAACAGTATGGATGCTTAGACTATGGCCCGCCTATTGTCCTGGGCCAACGTTATGGTAGACTAACAGATGACATTTTGATTCAAGCCCCACGTTTTGAACATGGTCAGTGGTCGGCCATCATTTGTTATCCCCACATCAGGGTAATACAATAAGAATTATGTATTTGGAATGCGGTCAACAGTTAATCATTATTTTCACGCCACCCCCCACAATGTTCCAAATCCTGGGATTCATGATTCACACCACCCATCCCCATCTATTTGGATCGATTTCAGAACCCTTGGAATTACCTCGTTCGTGCAGAAGAGCACGCTAGGAAAACTGTAATTTGGCTGTTCTGGGAGCTTCATTTTCCAGCCAGGTCTCTCATATTTCTTCCTAGAAATCCGGACCAGTTGTTCAGACCCCAAATTCCCAAAGCTTGGTTTTCCCTCCTACGTTTAGATTAGGAGATAATGCGGTAACCCCTTATTTCTCACATTGAGCCCAACCCATGTGAGCTTACGGAATGATCGTTGGATGCTCCGTGAACAACACAAGGATGCAGTAAACCAATGTAAACAACAGAACTCTTGTATGCTATGAAATTCAAACAATCAAAGAATTAAAGTACATTTAAGGGGTTTTAATCATTACATTACTTGGTGGTCGAATCCCCCCATGGACGGATTGACCTCATCAAAGGAACGTTGCAGCTCCGCCACCCTCCAGCTGGTGGCATCTAAGAGTTGATGCCGCTTGTTTACCTCTTGATCCTCCATGAAAGAGAGAGGGAGCAGTTCACTGGATGGGACCCCATCCAGCTCCACACCAACCTGGATAACGACCATATCTTCAAAGGCTCGCCTCATGCCCTCTTCGGCCTCCACCAACTAAGCCTTTATCCACAAGACGGGCTCTTAATGCGCATCGAGAGATGTGGAATGTTCATCTGCCCAGGCCTGCAACCATTCATCTTAGTTTTCGGTCTCCCAAAGCCTCATGATGTTCCCCACCTTCCTCTTCTACCAGCCTACACTGGGGCCCCAGTCATAGTCCCGAATCGTTTCTTGCATAAGATCTCGGATGATCATGTGAGGGCGATGGGCATCCACTCTCTAAGCACACAGCTCGCGTTGCTGCAATAGAATTTAATCCATATCATCCAACCACAAATTTTTGGGGTGTTATTGATGAAGCGTGTGATCATCTACAATTATCGGTGGTAGACAATTTTCCTTTCCTCCTCATCAGAGGTCGTCTTGTCCCAGTAGGCACAATTGGCAGGAACGTTTGCAGGGACTCCTCATCCAGGTCCACATCTGGCGTTGGATCAGGCATTGTGGGGCCTGGACTATCTGGTTGTTCCTCATTATGATATCCCACCTCAAGAATCTCGAGCGCAATCCCAATGGCATTCCCGCCAGTGATTGGGAGTGCCACAATTTTTTCGGGTTGGGTTTCCACCTCTAAGACCATTGGAATGCCTTTGGGAAAGGCATTTTCAGAAGTCACGACCAACTTCACCGTAGTAGGCCACGACAATTGAAGGACTGTACATGCCAAAAAGCAGGGTGAGAATGTCAGTTAACTTGGTCAGGGGATTACCATCATAAATTCTGTAGAGGAGACTTACAGAGGTCAAATCACTGGTCTTGCTCTTGGGATGATGTCATTGGAATCCCGAGACGCAGCCACCCGTATATAGTTGGTAGGTCTGGAGACTCTGATGGAGCTGCCAAAAGTTTTTTAGCCCCACAAGACACAGATGTTGATGCAGCCACTTGTGTGGATCCTGAATGTTCCGTTTCGGCACCTACTGTGGGGCATGAATGAAGTCTATGCACAAGGTCCTCCTGCATAGAGAAGATACTGATACCGAATCCAGAGTAACCTAAGGGCAGAATCTGAAGAAGGAACATTGGATTTTACCTCGTGGGCCTCTACAAAATCTTCAAGATCTGAGGACTGATCACCGACTTCAATCATCTCTGGTGGACTCTCTCTATCATTTCGTATCCCAAGGAGGACTTGTCTGATTATTCTGGCAGAGGGAAGCGCTCCCTCAGGTCAGTAGCTGACAGTTGCAGAAGGACCGTATGACCCAGCAACACCCTGACTCGGTTTGTCATTGGGAGCAGGGCACCCCAGGAGTAGAGGAAGTCTTCCATCTTAGCTATGTATTGCTCCACCCCCTCCTGGGATACATAAAAACAAGTTCTAATTGGGCCAATCCTCAACATGTCCATCCCAAGGTGGTTAAGGTGCTTCCATAACTCAGATGGGCTGAGGAATTTCTAGTTGACTTCCTATATATCCCATGCCTCTGGGAAGATATCATTCTCTGGCATGTCAATATGGAGCATCCATTTCCCTAGGGCTTGAGTAGAAATCCTGTGGAATCCCCTCATTGGTCACCCCTCTGGATGACTATGTTCTCTTGGGACCACCGGATCTACTGCCGCCACCGGATCTGCTACCACATCTCCTCGCTCAACTGGTGCGGGCGTCGCAGCTACAAGAGACATGCCACAGCGGGATGCCCTTGTATCCTTCCAGCATTGGCCCTGAGATCGGGGAAGCTCACCCTCACTGACCAGGATGGTTGGCCGCATGAGCATCTCCCCTAGATAGGCCGCCTCCCAACTCTGGGAATATTCTTTTACCAGCCTAAGGACGGTGGTCGGTGTAGGCAGTACATTCCACATCTTCCCATATTCTTGTGTGAAAATGAGACACATATACCTCATCACACATGGGTGATCCTCGTAGCACACCCCCAAATAGACCTGTGGGGTCAGCCATTATAGGAACCAGAATAGCCTTGCAAACCGGTGTGGGGTGCATAGCTCGTAGAGACACTCGCAGTCCACCCTAGCCACCATGACTCCACCTCGAAAGGATAGGAGATAGGCCTGATGCTCTTCTGTCCCCCGGTCTTCAACAGTGAATGCCACCATCGGCAATGGAAACCGGAGGAAATTGAATTCCACCACCCTCCACACTCGGTTTAGAACTGATGGTGCGCTCATCTTGATCAGAAAGCTCCCAAAGACATTCATGATTGAGGGATTGAAGTTTGACCCTGGAGCCAAGATGGTGTTCGGATACTCATATATCCCCCCTAATGTGCACTTCCATCCACCCATACTAGAGATGGAACGACCCACATACCCTCTGTGGTCTTTTCCCCTCAATTATGTGCCACAAATTTTTTTGCATCTTGGTGAGCATCGAGATCCCTAGGTTGACCCACCCTCCTGTCGCCAATGTGGATACCTTGATGAAAGTTCTTGACCACAATTCGATGTTTTTATCACTCACCGGAAGAATCCAACCATAGATGAGAGCTGCAATGAATGCCACAAGCCTGATTGTTGGTTTCTGTGCAATCCTGACATTGAACCCCCGGGTATTCTACTGGCTATTCTCCAACAACCGCCAGTATGAGTTTTCCTTACTCCAGGCCCCCTTTGGGATAGTTCAAGGCCTCACTGGGAACTGCCTATTTTCTGAAAAATTTAGGAATTTCTTGAGCCACCACTTTATGATGACATCCATCACTACCTCATTTTCCTCCTCGGGCACGAACTCCATCAATTCCATCACCAGACGCGGCATCTGCTCCCGATCCTCCCACCCACCCATAGCTGGGTGGAAATCATCTTGCATGGCCCCTAGTATCAGGACACCCGATATCTGACACACATCCCATAAGCTGATTCCCTACTCCCCATGATGCAGGTGGAAGGTATTGGTCCTCGGTGACCATTGGCTCAATAGATCCGGCATTAGCTGCTTTGGTGGGTAGATGTGAAAATGGGAAGCCCAGGATGCCTCATACAGGCCCACTCTTCTCAGCTCTGATATGAACACCTCCCACGAGGAACCTACCTAGTAGGCTGAGGCCCAATTGTCCATAAAGTTGCTGCCTTAGCACAGGTCCCATTACTCGGACCACCCCATCTTCGGGTTCCCCTACGCTGCCTCGACGATGGTTCGGTACAGAGGAGGGGACATCTCTAGCTGCAATACCATCCCTTCGACATTGTTCAAATGATTGTATAAGCAGTCAAAAATTACATGCATGAAGTCCTACCGGGCATGACCATCGGGCACCTAGAACCATCGGTGCTGACACGGCGTGCTCCGGAACCAGTATGCTGACTCGTCCCAACCTACATCAGGGATGAAGACATCATCCCTCAGCCTGAAGCCATACAAGGGAAACCTTCTACACATTGGGTAGTTCATCTGGCTCCTCGACAACATCTCCATCAATGAACTATGGTCAGAGTGGCTCTGGACTAACTCTCCTTGCCCCAGACTATTTTTCATTTCATCCCACTGGGAGGCATCCATATGGACCCCCTGGGCTTCTTCTTGGTGGGCCATTCAGTTATGAAACTTGGATGTTTTCTTGGCTGGTTTACGAAGATCGCTCAGAAAGAACGTTCACGAAGTCCGCTCACGAAAACTATTCATAGAGCACTACCTAGGATCCAATGCCGGATCGTGGAGCGTAAATGTGGAGTCGAGGACTCACTATGCACCACAAATACTGGATTCACAGAGAACACTCTTAGAGTATGTAGATCATTGTGAATCAAGAGTGAAAGAAGACAAATTCCAAGAGAAGGGATGTGACAAATGAGAGGGCACGCCTCTTATTTATAGGTGATGGACTTTGAAGCTTCACGACATATCCGATTCATGTAGAGATTCGTGGTGCGCTCAGCCCACTCATCCCCTATCCTCCTCGTGAGTCTTCTTTGTGAGCCAGTATTGTGAATGGCCAACAATTTTGGTGATTTCCGCCAAACATTATCCCTTGATCTCTCCACGGATCCATGTCTTAGGGGGGGGGTCATTTGTTTGAACCAAAATCCGGGATAAAGGAGAAGCCCAAAGAAGGCCCTTTGACTGCCTCATGGACCCCCTTTGTAGAGTTCACCAGCAACGTGGCCACCGCAAATCAAGGAGGCTGGAGGCTCCACAAATGCATTTGACATTCGTGAACCCACTGCGAAGCGAGGATGCAGAAGGCTTCGAAAAGGAAGTTGACGTTCGCTAAACCGCCGTGAAGCGAGGAGGCGGGACGCTTCGCAATGGAATTTGGTGTTCGCAACCCACCGTGAAGAAACCAAGTCCCTCTTCATGCCGCGTGAGCTCTGCACCATGGTGCCTCTTCCCTATAAATATCGTTCTCCCCCTGATCCTAAACTATGATAAATACGAACTTTTGGCTTCCCATCTCCAGAATTGTGAAGAACCCATCTGATATGCAAACCATGAGCTATGAGAGGTACTTCTTCTCCACGATGTGCCTCCCCATTGTCTAATTATGATCCCCTCTTCTGAGAGAGATGCCTTTCGTGAAGCCTAAGGGTATTTGCAAAGGAAGGGGATCCTCCAGGAGAATCAGGTCATCACGGAGAGTTTATGATTCAAAAAAAACCCTACATGTACACATAATCCACATGCTACGGTAGGGTAACTATATTTCGTGAAGCACATGGCTTCCCTACACCTTGCTCTGTGAGGAACCTTTTCTCCGTGAGGTGGTGCTCTGCGAATTCCCTTCCACTACGCAATGCACCTCCCATATGCACCTCCACCCCATGCTAAGGCTAAAGAACCCCACATCGCGAAGCACACCCCTTCCCATGTGCCCTCAGCAACACTGAGCAATATAGCTTCACAAGGCCATTTCCTATGGACCACTCTTCTTGGAAATTCCTTTTCCCGTGCGACCGTCTAGGTTTGCATGATGTGACTTCAAATTACCCTGGATGATACTGCCCATTGAGTTGCTTTTCCTAATTCTTCCTCACATAGGCACGCTAATGGCTATTGCTTCTTCGCATATCCATGCTAACGTGGACCCCTCGATGGTTCACTCGGCGACAACCCCTCGCCCTGGTGTTGTCGATGCCTTCCCTCCCACAAGAGGCAGAGGGTACCGGTTATGTATGTCCCAGTGGTGTGGAGCACACCCACCTCATCCGAGATATATGAAATTAAACCTCCAAGCACCATCGTTCTCATCACATGACACTAAACTGTTACCTTGCCACATTCCTCGCATGAGGGGGCCCCCCACCTTGGACAACCTCCATGCCCCTTATCTCCACAAGGGATGATATCCTCCTAATGGGCGTGGAATTTTTCCATGGGAGAAGGGTAGCCACCTTGGCGTAAGCCCCTAGTTTTACTTCAAGGAGGCAACATATCATCCCTACTCCTCCTTTCATCTTCGGTACCCAAGGCCAGTGGAGGGCCTGATAGGGAATGGGGCTCCACCTTCTTTCCATCCCAAGTCCCTCTCCCACTGTGCATTGTCGCCATCGGGCCTCTATCTCAGTGTAAGTCCCAATCAATCTCTCCCTGGGCCACCCCACACATAAGCCACTCTTCACTTCCCACAGATGCACCATTCACAACGTGGTTGCCAGGCCTTTTCTACCTCTTGTTTCTCACACCGAGCATGACTCACGCGGGCTTAGAGTAAGCATCGACCATGACAACACCCCCCATCCCACATGACGTTAAAATATATACTACTTTTCCTGAACTACGGGGAATTTGATCAATGTCATGGAATAGTACGTAGGAATCCTACATGAGGTTCAAACACCAAACACTTTGGGCCGCCTTAGAGCATGATCCCCACTCCACCCGAACTATGAGGACATTGATCCATGTCAAGGCATGGTATGTAAGAAGCCTCCTTGAGGTTCAAGCCCACCACTACCCGGTCATTCCAATCCCATTCATATCAGTCCACCAACACATTAGGTGGCCATGAGTATAAGCCCCTTTCCATAACCTAAACTACATGGTCTTTGATCCATGCCATGCAGGGTATGTAGGAAGCCTCCACGAGGTTCAATCCCAGCACAAATCAGACCCCAGGTCCATCTTCACATAGGTTCTCCGAAACAACTCGAAATACGGGGACTTTGATCCATGTCAAGGCATGGTACATAGAAAGCCTCCACTAGAATCGAGCCCCACCACCCATTTGTCGTTTCGACCCCCATTCATGCCAGGTCGCCCTCGTACCACCTGATGTTATAATGTATACTCCACCTGAACTACGATGTCTTTGATCCATTTAAAGGCATGGTACATAGGAAGCCACCCTGAGGTTAAAGCCCACCACCCGATCATTCTGACCTTCTTCATGTCGGTTCAACCTCGTCCAACAGTAATTCGTTCTGACCCCATCCGGCGGTAAGCCATTGTGACCCCATCCAGTGGTATGCCATTGTGACCCCATCCAGTGGTAAGACGTTGTGACCCCATCCCACGGTAAGTAGTTGTGACCTTATCCAGCAGTAAGCCGTTGCAACCTTATTCATGGGTAAGCTGCTGTCAACCTCATTCGAGGGTAAGCCGTCGTTAGATGAACAATGAGAACATTGATTCCCTGCATGGGGATATGTAGAAAGTTTCTTTGAGGCTCAAGACCAACGCTACCGTCATCTTCACCACGGTCTCACCCCATTCACCATAATCATCAACCACTCCATCATCCATCATGATCCTTACATGGTCCACCACATCCTGGTGGGATCATGCCATTCTATTCCCCATTCCTTCTAATAGCATTCAGGAGGCCACCCACATGATGGCCTCAATATCGGTGTTCCCTCTAGTGGGTTCCTCCTTCCGATCCACTCTATTCAGTGTTATGATTAGCCCTATCTGTCTCCGATGGATGCTAAACATGCGGCATACCATGTGTTAAACATGGGAAGCTGAGGAAAACCACAAATAAATTCCCCTAGAATATGATTCCCTGTGTTCTATGTTGGATACCTCGGGCTTTCATGCCATCAAGATGCCCTATAATAAAGGATAGAAGATAGCCACGTGAATTCCCTAGTGTCGAGACACACCAATGATGCCCCAATGTGAATACTATTCTAACCAATGGTTGATGTACTATCCGGAACCTTGGGAATGTCCTCACAGAAGCATCGTAATTAACTGGTGTCCATGAAGATATGGTAGTGGGAAGAGTTTCACGAACAACATATTGAATCTGTGAGGGAGATCCAAACTAGGTGACGAGTTCTGAAGAGTAATCCACAAAAGGAAGAACTGACATTCCATCAACCCATTTTGATCATGGAGAAAACATCCCTTAACAAGGAATGGATTCCACCCACCTTTGGAAAGTGAGAATGCATGGTTACAAAGGCGCACATGTCGTACTCATATAGATGGATGCACGCACCCCGGCGAAAGAATCTGAAATAGAAATGGAGAACCCAACGTGAAGTTCTTCTCCTCAAAATGGATATTAGTAACGCTTGGTGAATCCATGGATTGACTTGTCACTAGATCCAGCAATCCAGTATTGGTTCCTGCCAAACAAATATTGGGCCTGGTGTGAAACTCACCAGATGTTGGGGCATTAGAACATTTGAAACCTCTAGGGTACATGGATTCATGCTTCATGTCTTGTGTTGACCTTTCTAGCTAACATTTCGATAGTAAGTCGGGTTAGGATGTTACAATGTGTTATCAAATGTTCAATTTTCTTCATTTTTTCCTTTTTCTTTCTACTTTTTTGTTTCTAGAATAGAGATTATTAATTTTTCAGCACTCAGTTAATAGCCATTCATGGAACTGATCACCCCACACATGGGAATTGACCATGTGGCCCGGGATTGGAATTGATGTTTAGGTTGTTTTTTATAACATTTGATGTTATTTCACCATATGCGACTAGTTTATTCTCTACTGCTTACTAATTAGGTAAATTTAGAAATTTTTCTAGGCCTAATATGGAAAAGAGGTTTCATTACATGCATCATATAGGCACATATAAATAACATGACTTACATATGACATTCCATGTAGTTTCATTAGTTGGAGTCCTGTTAGTTTAGATTTTGTTCACTTGGTGGAATGAATTTTTTAAATAAATTAGCATTCCTAAACATATAATATGTATGCATGAACATATCCTATTATTTAACTATGATTATTATGTTTTTATATTATTTCATACTTCTATTCAATGTAATGTTTCTGTGTTACTACTTCTAATAAGATTCTAGTGATTTTTAAATTTTTAAATAACTACATGGGTGGAAATTTTTTGATTGAATTTACAATTGGAACCACATTCACTTATAAGGTGATTGAGTGCCTTATAACTGTATTAATGGTAACCCAACTATTCAATCCATTCAAAAAGAGGATTCTAAAGTTAATATGATAAATGAGATGTGATTTTATTAAATTGGATCCAAATTCCACCTATAATGTGTATGAGTTCTTCATGGATTGGTATATGGATAGATTGATCACTTTGGCATTTTCATTTTGATGAACCTATATTTGATTAAATGGGACCCTCAGAGGCAACCTCATTGTTAAAAGGAATTTGGATGCTAAATTTGCTGTTTAAAATGAAATGGCACTATATGTAAAAGGTTGGTGTGTAATTTGGTGTAGCTCGACTATTATTCTATGTGTAATTACGAAGAACTAAGATTGTAATTTTGAAACAGTAATTGTGGCTTTGTTAAAATTCATTCTAATGAAAAAAGGATGAAATTAATTAATGAAATAAGTAAAGTAAATATGGTATTTTGATCCTAGTAATGTCTATTTTGTGTGAATAAATTATAGGGTCAACACATATTCTTCGTAAGGGACTATCCCATGGTAGGTAGCACCCTTAGAGATTGATATTCCTTGTTTCTACTATGATCAATTGACTATGGTTCAATTTGGGTGTCGTTGTCCATAGTATTACTTTTCTGTTTAAATAGACACCCTTTTCCGAATGGGTGGTTTTCATTTATTGAATTTTAATGGTGGAATAGTCATCTAGGAATTCTTGGTTTGGTAGGATAGAAAACTCTATATGTCATCATCAGAGTTATGGTTGTTTGATATGGTGTGTTGTTGGGTTTTTGAACATGTGGTAGTATGTGATAACATGTATGTGGGTAGTATGTGTTGACATATGTTGTACCGTTGAGTGTTTATTGATGTAACAAACCTGTTGATTTCAGTGTGGTCATAAATGATTTTGATGTTAAGGATGTTATCATGTTAAATCAGGAGTACAGTGATTGGGGGAATATGGGCACGTTCCCCCACCACTCTAGAGTACATTTTCGCCTTGGGTGTTTTGAAATTCCTCGCAGTTAAATTTTTTAGATATCATGAGAGATTTTCTCGTGGTGATTTTTTTTGAGGAGCATCACACCAGTGTTTAAGGAGAATCTTAATTTGTTCACTTATGAGTGAATTTTATTTTATTTCAATAACATAGACACCCCTAATGTTTGTTGTGCCACAACGGTTCTAGTGAATGTGTTGGTTCTTTCTTGGTAAGATGAATTTCATCAAGTTGGAAGAGTGTGCAATCCATTGGAAACATTGTAAGTTTTTATAGGAGTTTAATTGGATAATTGTGAAAGAAAATACATGGCATGGGTGATATAGGCATCAAGGATTGGTTTATGGATTTTCGGAAGGTGAAGATGATATTTTTAAAAGGGTTATTCAAGTGATATTTAGATTGATTTTTTGTGACATGGGATTACTTATTGTGTGATCTTCTGAATGATATGAGCATTTCCCCTATCATGACCTTTTCTAGGAAACAATAAGCTAGCACTGGCCTTAGGCCATGATTATGTTTTTAAAAGTCATATGGTTGGACATGTGGTTATTATCAGGATTTTACGTGGGATGTGTTGTTATCTGGGATAGGCCTTTAGTCGTGATGGGGAACAATAATTTTAATTTATCATATAAATTGAATGACTAGAGAATGTCACTGGTGATCAAGTAATGAATTCATTGTTCATGTGGTTGGTGATAGAATAATTTTAATTGTCTGTCTAAGGTTTAAGGGAAGATGTTGGGTTAAGGTTTGGAGATGTATTTCAAGAAATGTGTTGAGGTTTTGGAGTTTGACGTTAAATTCTAAGACCATTGGTGTAATGATCCAATGATTGGGGGGTAGAGAAGATTATTAAAATAATCATGTCCCTTGTTTCACGTAATATTTTAAATTCCACTTCAATGTTTGGGATTAATTTAGAACATTGGATTGGGTTTTAAATGCTAAATCCATTGGAATAATGAAATGCTAAAAGGTGAATTTGACGTTTGGGAACAAAATGTGATTATTTACAAGATATTTCATGACTATAGTGGGTTGATGGGTGTTTTAGTAGTTCCTGAAGGCTTCTTGCGGATAAGAGTTTTTTAAGGTTGACAAATTATAATGTATTGTGTTTTTTAACAGGAAAAAATAAACATGTTATTAAAATATCTCATTTTCTGGATAGGTCTGTTTTTATATAATGATTAGGTTTGATAATATATTATTTGGGAATGTTTAATATGTCGATATTGATCTTGGGTAAAGTCTCTAGGAGTTTCTCGGGTGGTTTGATGGAATTCTAGATTGTCGAACTGGAAAAAAGGTATATTTTTAAGGAAATAAAATGGATGATGGTTGGAGCAAGACCTGTTGAATCACGTAGCCTGAATCTGGTAATCATGTGACTTAATTATGGGGGACTGAGGCACTCGCAAGGTCTATGAATTGTTTGGAAACATGTGAGGGATAGATCGTGTGAAATGGGTTTCTTAAACAAAGGGTTCCACATGATTGGTGCTAGGTTTTCCGAACCCAACCAGTTTATCAATTCGGTAACATCATTTTAAATAATTATGTTTATTTTTAATTATGGTCAAAATTTAGGATTTATTTAATTAAATTTCGTTGAAAATAAATTAATTAAATGACGAAGAAATGAAAAATTTATTTTAATTAAATTCATGGTTCAAATGAATTTATTTAATTATTGTGAATTTGGGGATATATTTAATAAATTTTTGGATGAGATAATTTAATTAAATGATAATGAAATGGAGAATCCATTTAAATAAATGATGTTGGAATGACATAAATTAAATTTTTTAAAATGGAGAGTTTGTGGTTTATCAAAGAAGTGTAATATTATAAGGTAATAATAATAATATGAGGGTTATTATTGTTATTATTATTATTATAATATTTATTCTTGTAGTTATTAGGGTTTTTTAATTTCATTGTGAGGGAGAATATAAGGGTGAGGCACACCCCTCCACACCCATATGTGAGGCACGACCTGGTGAAGAACCAAGTGATGCAACCACCTCCCATAGTTGTGCAATCTTCCATTTATCACTCTGAAACCCTGTGGTTCGAGCTATCCTCCCACATAAAAACCTCCTCTCGTTCATGACCGTCTTCATGGTCATGTTTTATAGTAGGTGCACACCACAAAGTGGGGTACGACTCCTCTTCGTGCACCAATATCCTTCTGGTTTCATCATAGATCTGGTCAGTCCTCAGAAGTTAAGCCCTTATACATGAATTTAATTCTTTGCATCACCCATTAATTCTCTCCATCACTGAGTTTTCATTAGGTAAAAAAGGTGGGATTGATTTTTTTTTCAATTCATCCAATTCTAGGTAGTGTGGAAGATGTCCGGGGACCCGTAGGTCTGAATTCCAATGACCTCCAATAAAGGAAATGTGGTTTGACACAATTTAGATCACCTCATTCATATTCAAGAAATTTTATATAATCATTAATTGGTCTATCACCCCTTGAATTATGTTCTTATGGATTATTTGATTTCTCCTTAATTAATAAGATGTGCATTGTTCCTCACCACACTAATTTTGTCTACCAATTATTGTTATAAAGTGTTATGATTATTTCAATTTGTGAATATGATTTTCTATAATTCCATGTACGAAAAAAGGTATTTTTTGAGTTATAAATCATTGCCCAGCCAATTCCTTGTGATATCGTCCTCAAACATTCTTTAATAGAAAAAATAATGTTTTTTTATTTACTATTGATAAATTTAACTGAAATTTTGGAATTAATTGTTACTGATGTTAATTGATTTGTTAGACTTAAAAATCCCCTTTTTAATAGATTCCCTTTAACGGAGTAGTGACACCTACAGGATAAAAACATAGTGATTATAGTAATATGATTTCTTGGCCTACTGATATATGTTTTCCAATGTTGTCCTAGTTAGAGGAATTTGTTTAAAATATGGTAATATGATTGCTTATCTAGTAGATATATTAACTCCTTTATATGATGATTCACTTGGGTGAATTTTTAATTTTGAGTTACTCAGAGAGAGATATTTTGATAATTAATTGTGAATTAATTGTGTTCTTTGATATTGAAAGGTAGACAATTAATTAGAGGATTAATTTGGAGTTATTAAGTTGGATGAGTTGGGATAAATTATTTTGAATTAATAATGTTCTTTGACATTGTAAAATAGATATTTAATTAGGGGATTTATTTTGAGATTATGTATTGGCTATGGTGATATAAAATTTTTCGATTTAATTATGTTCTTTTGATAATTTGATTTTAGATAAATATTTGTGTGATTTATTATGAAAAGGTGAGATTAGAAAGATATGACTAATTATGGAAGATAAAATATAGAATAGGAATTGTGATATTTATTTATTTATAGATGAATTAATTAATGGTATTAATAACATAGTTAAATGTTGAGATAACTAATTGAATGGATGTGTTTAACTAATTGTTTATTTAGTAATGTGATTGGGGTGGATAATTAATTGTTAAATTAATTATGTGATAAATAACATGAACATGATCAATATAAATTGATAGGTAAAAATGGTGACAAGGTCATCATACTTATGAGTATTGTGAATGGGAAAATTTTCATTCTAAATTGAGAATTACAAAAGGTACCATGGTCATCATAGTTACAAGTAAAGATAATGTAGACATGTTAATTCTAAATTGAGAAGTAGATATGGAAACATGGCCATTATACTTATGAGTAAGGATAATAGGGACATGGTAATTCTATTGAGTAGTATGCATTGTAACACAGTCATATTACTTATGTTTGGGATAATGTTATCTTCGGTTTCAATGTGTTAATTTACAGAATGAAATTAACGGTAATCCAAGAAGGGGCCTCACTTGAGAATATTTCAATCTCTTGCATGATTCAAAATAGTTATTGAGATATGATATCAACATTGAATTATTTAGACTATAAAATAATCTATAAAGGAATTACGATATAATATTATCTTTACATACATCTTATTAAGGGATGATCCAAAGAAGGTTTTGAGATTTTATATCACCTTCAATTTCAGACCCTTTCATGAGCATAAGATGGTATTAATATATCATTTTACCTGGGTAATACTTACGTATCCGGTATTAGATGAAGTTAGTATTGAGGTATTGGTATCCATCTCAACCGTATAGTTAAGAAAATATTAAATAAAGAATATTTTATAATGTGATAAACAGGTTATTATACAATATATATAGTCCATGTTAAGTCTCTAATTTCTTCTGTGATCCAACGAAGGTATTGACGATTAGTGTCCCAATTAAACCTAGATGGGGTTTTGGTTATTTATTCATGTTTGTTATTTCTTTGAGATATCTACACACTATTTTGTTATATTGTATTGTCGAGATTGAGCTAAAAAAACTTGTGGTCTTTGCCTAATGATATTAAAATCTCTCATTATTTTCGGCTACCATTTCACTATGGTACCAGACTATAATTTTTTATTTTTAGGACCATGGACATTGATGTAGATGTTTTCTGTACATTAGTGTTGGGAGAAATGGACCGAGCAGAAGCTTGAGATTCTAATGACGATCTCCCCTGGGGACTGGAGTTTTTGCTTTATTTGTTTAGTAAGATGTATATCATGTTGTTTTGTTAACTGCTTTCCGATATGCATCACCATGATATTCTTGTATTGTATAAACTGGTGTTTCCATTTTCTTAATTCAGATAATATTGAAATTATCTTCTATTGTTGTCATATATTTATATATTTTTATACTATAGTGAAAATTGTGATCTGAGGGTATGCTCTTCCCACTAACTATCATTACCCCCTCACTGCTATTTGGCAGCCTCTAGAATTTGGAGAGACATTCTTTGGGTCATATGTTGACCGGTTCAGATACTTCATTGATGGTAAGATGAGTCGGGATGTTACATATTTCATACATGATAATATTTTAAAATTATTTTTCTATAAAAACCCAAATGACCAATGTGGTACATGGTGTATTTTGAAAATGGAATCATGTTTTTTCAAAGAATAAAAAAATAATTTTTGAAATGCATGGACCATCTATTTATGTGAAAAAAATGACGATGATGCTATAAGGAAAACAATATCAAGGTAAGATGATCATTCTTTCTTGTAATAGTTTCATTAAATCATATGATTTTGAAATTAAATTATATATATATATATATGACTTCATGAATTAATATATTCTGTTTATTATGAGTTGTGATGAAAATTAATGGTATAAGACGACCTTCGAGGTTAAAACATCTTATTTTTTGTTTTTTAGTTTTATAAAAATGGACAACCTGTAATATGGGTGAGATCCCATAGTGTTTGGCAGGGCTGCAATGTCGAACCAGCAACTAAATGAAAAAATGGTTGAATTACAAAACACTGGCTAAAATAGTGTTCCTAGTTAGCATGAAATAATCTTTTCATAGAATGAGTTTATGAAATAAGAATATGTTGATATCTGGAACTTTTGTTTTATCAAATGGATATAATTGGTATTAGATAATGATTTTCATATTATGTGATAAATGTTATTTTTGAGGAATTTCACAAATTTAAGACTATTATCTGATGAAGTAAACTATAATACTATGAGATTTTAATTGAGGAGCTGCGGTCAGATTATATTTTGGAAGAGTCTATGATTTCATTTATAGAATTTTGGGGAATTAGGTTTTTTATGGGAATGATTAACCTATGTTTAAGAATATGTGATTAGGTTAATTAATTTTTCGTATGAGGCTTTAATAGCGATTTATATTATTTTGGAGAAAAATGATAAAATTTATCCTTGAATACAATCTCATCTAATCATTTGTAATTTCTGGTTTCAATTTTAGTTTGGATTATATTGATGAATTTTATGGTCAGTTATATTTTGAATGGTCTATTTGGAACATTGGGTTTTACTATTGTATTTTGGAGATTAAATGAATTATTTATTCTTATAATTGATATTTTGTATAATTTTTTTAGCTTATCCAATTTTTTTGGTCAATGTATCAAGATATAGGGAATCAATATTTAATCTTTTTTGAATTATTTGATTCTATAAATGTTGATTCATCATGAATACACCTCATTTGGAGAAAAAGATGAGTTTTGGTGGATATTGATTAAACGATGAAATGCTATGTGTAATGTAATAATGGTAATTAAGTCCTTATTTAAGGATGCAAAATAATTCCTCAAATTTAAGAAAGTTATCTTCAATGAATGTTAAATATTTTATTTTCCTACTATGATGTCAATGAAAATTTAACCCACTATATATTAATAGCTTTAGGATTGTCATATGTTTCCTAACTATGTGTTATATCACTCTCCATCAAAGAATTATGCTTTTTTTCTTTCATATCCTTGTATTCCTACAAGTAATACTACTATATATTATCATAGGCGACCTTCATAGTCTCATTTTTTTCTATTAAGGTGGACGTTTTATTACTCATTTTTCTGATATGGGAACGAAATAAAGGTATTTTGATGAGTCATAAAAAAGATACCGACCCCGAATTCAAATTTTGAGGACACAAATTCAAAATTGGGGGGGGGGGGGTGGGGGATGTTATATACCATGATTTTAAAATGAAACACATTGTTGGATAGAGTTCATGATACACCACATCATGCTTAAACGATCAACTAAAGAATAATATTTAATATGGTATTTATCACCATGCCGTAAGGATTTAGGGAATGAAAATTATTGAATGACTTATTAATATATGGATTACACATGTTTATATAATTATTAATTAGGTGTCAAATTAATGATAAATGAAACTAAAAACACATTTAATATAAAGTAATTGGTTTAATAAATTTTAATTTAAATTTGAATAATTGTGTTTATTAAATTGTAAAATCAATCCTTTTGGATTATATTAATGAGTTATTAATTCAATATAATGTTTAAAATTCATAATATGTGTTTTATATATAATATATAAAAACAAATACAATTTTACAGATAATATTAGTGTTTTTCTAAAATGATGTTTTACCACCTTTAAATGGTGAAACCATTATAAATATAATTTATAAAACATTCATATGTTATTTTGAACAAAATTTTATTATTATTTGGAAGAGGTTCCTTAAAATAATTATTTCGGTTAAAATTTTTATAATTTTCTGATAAAATTTACATTTGAATGAATAATGAAAAATAATTCAATTTAATTCCAAAATATGTATTCATCTAATTTATTTATATTGTTAGATAATATTCATATATTGTTTTTAATTATAAATAAATTTGGTTTTTATAATTTAATGTAATTTTTGTTCTTGGAATTAATTTAACATTTGAATTAAAAATATAATCTTGTAAATCTTTTGATGGTTTTTACATTTAAAAACACATTTTATCATTTTGAAGAAATGGATTTATTTTATTTTTTTAAAAACAAACTGATAAGAATATAATTTGGAAAAATAGATTCCATATTTGGAATTAGAAGGTCAAAAATATATATATATTTCCAATTTTTTTTGGACACTATGAATATAAACATTAATAATTAACTTTTTTACCACAATTACAGGTAAATCAGGTAATTAATGAAAAAAATAATATATTAATAATACTAAACTGCCTTAACACAAATCATAATTGAATTGGATGAGTGTATTCTGAACATGAGTAACCTTGAGTAGATTTTTGGACAACTTGGATGACTTTAATGAATTTATAATATTATATTCAATGAATAGTCATTTTCTTTACACTTGTTCTAAAGAGTATGGTATTTTAATATGGAGATATATTTAGTTTATATTTGACTATAAATAGTTATTATCAATCTAAAAGTATTACCTATATCATGTTATATTATTTAAAAAATTTAAGAATCAAATAATTAAATCTAATTATTACACGATGTCGATGTAATAATATCTAAATTAATGAAGGAAACAAATAAATGGTATTATAAAAATTAAAATAAATATTATTTGACATAATTAATGTCATAAACTAATTTTCATTATTTATTTGAAAATTTTGTGATGATTTAAAGAGGTTTTTTGAACTTATCTTGATGTTATGATAATTTTTAAAGTCAACTAATGAATAATATTCGGATTGACACTATAGAAATTTTCAAATATAAAATAGTTTATCAAATTTTAAAAAATTACTAAAAATCTATGAATTATTCAATTATTTATTATATTTCTTTATATTTAATAAATGAAACTTTTTATGCTCATTTTAGAGGATTGGTAATTATTTTAAACCATAAAGTGAAAATTTCAGGACATATCGGTAAGTTTAATAATTGAAAAATAAGTGTTCAAACACCAAAAAATGATAAAAAATATTAATAACAAGAATTATTTTAATTTTATGATTGTTATTCGACCTAATATCATCTCATATTGGAAATAAATTATAATGAGACTATTTTTAATATTAATTGACTTTATATTAATTTAATACTTTAAATAATTTCAAGGAGGCCCCACCCCTCTTCTATAAAAGGGAACCCATTCCTCTATATTACTCACACATAAAATACCTTTTCCCCATGATATGTCCCAACCCTATCATATAATTCATTAGCATATTCATGATTCCTTATATTATTCGCAATACCGTTCATATAGGTGTTAACGTGTTATGAAAGGAAATCATCTGAAAAATGGTAATGTTTCTTTGAGTGTTTCTATTTTTTTTTTATTAAACTAAATTAAAATATTCTTCAAATAAGATGAAATATTATATATTGTATCCTGAATAGAGTGATATATTATTATTTTAATATTATTACTTCATTCCTTCTCCACTTCTATTAAAGGGAATGGAATTAATTGTTCATGTATACATGTAAACTATCACCTCCACAAACCAAAATAATTTGATTTCTATAGAGGTCTCTCAGTACTAGGAATAATTTTGGAATTATTGTTTTATATGATTTTCATGAAATATTTATTATTATAAGAGATTAATATATCAATTGTGTTCATACTTTCCATGAATGTAAAAATGATAACATCACTCTAGCATTTGTGTGAAGTCTGACCATCATAAAGGGATATAAATGTTTTCTAATCCCCACATCACATGAATAATAAATGTAAACATAATAATAATATCATAATTATAATTATATTATTATCATTCTTGAAATATAAATTAATAGTTACCTTATTTCCATAATGATCAATGTAATATAGAAATGTTACTCACATGTACGTACGGAATACGGTCTCCATGATTATAATTTTGTTCATATTTCATACCATAAATTAATGGTTTAATTTATTATGTATGATTTATATATAAAATTTAATATTATTTCCTGATTTTTAATATGGATATTTTATACTTATGTTCACATGGACTATTGAAATCAAGCGATGTTCATTTTCGCCTCATGCACTGAATATCTACTGAACATTCGAGATGAACTTAAATTATTATGTAATATTTATCACATGGTAATAAGTGATATTAAAACAAAAATAAATGTAAAAAATATCATATATAATGTATAAATTATTCTATTTTTATTATATATTAATATAATGATTTTACGTAATGAACCAGACTCATAGTAAGGGGACTTTGTCTCAATCTCTTTTCATTAAGGAATTTTTTGATATTTTCCACCATTGTTATAGTTTAAGGTGTTTATAAATTTTTTTTTCACATGTTATATCCTGAATTTATATATTATATATTGATATTAAATTGTTTGTTTACTATTATTCTTTAATTATATTTATTCATGTGTTTCTCAAGTAGTAAGGAGATCTTTAAAAAAATATCAATTTTCATTTCCTAATGATTTATTTTTTCAAAATAGTTCTGATTAATGTTCATGTTTTAAAAATGTTTTTGAAGATTTATTTATATGGACTTGAATGTTTTAAAAATTTTATTTCTTTCAACATTTCAATATTGTATGGAAAGCATTTATTCAAAAACATTTTATTAAAATTTATTAATTGTTTTTTTAAATGAGCTGATTATTTCAATTAATTGGAATATTTTTCACATATATTCCATGAATGTAATTCTTGAATTCATGTTTCTATTATGTATTTATGTTTACATTAAATTTTAACCCTTTTAATTTAAAATAACTTTTTTTTCATTTATGAGTGTTGAGCTTGTAATTATGAAATGTGATTTCAATGTGGAAATTTTATTTTCTATTAGGCTTGTTTTATGTGTCATGATTTTGTTAGGGTTAATAAGATTTGTTTATGTATAAATGTGAATATGTGATAAAACAAGGGCAGGTGAGCCCAATATATCTATCCAATTAATTAGGTAATTATATGGAGTTAAACAATAATTTTTCTCCTATGATATTTAGGGAATATACGGTGATAAGTAATCCAAATGTAACCATCAATGGATACTCCCTTTACTGCTATCAAAGATACTATGTATGTATGATATTGATGCCAAAAAATACTGTTTGGTTTTATTATTTTACTAAATTTTATATGAATCTATGAATTTCATGAGGTAATATAAAGAATTAATGTTTTATTGGTGAAACTTATGATTTTTTTTGAAAATGTTTTAATGGTTTAAAATATTCATTGACTAAGAGTTTCATTACTTGTTTTATGTCCCTTACATATTATTTTGTGATCATAAATTTTTTTTGAATAATTTTACATATGATTTATGGGATAATAGAGTAAATTATGGTATTAGGGAATAAATAGGATCATTAAAATTGAAAATTAACAACATTTCATTTTAAATGTCTATCTTTTATGAAATAATTTGACACTGTTAGAAATTTCCACTTTGTATTTATGTGGTTCTGTTATGTAATATTTATGGCCTAAATATCAAATAAATTAAACCAGAAAATAACTTCAATTTTAATGAAATTTAATTTTTTTAATACGTCAATATTATGTAATGATCAATGTTAGAGCCATATATTTCGATTGAGATATAATTGTTTATAAACTAATATTTTGTAAACTTCAAAAAAGGACACTCACCTTCATTCTAAAAGGTTATAGTATCCCTCATCTCATTACATAAAATTTATCTTTCTAGTGAAGAAATAATCTATTAAATTCACTTATAGTATTACCTAAACACATTATATGGGTTTTGGTATTCCCAAAATTTCAACTCTAGAGTCCTTATAAGTGATTTAAAGTAGATGTTTTTAATAAGAGGTAATCGATCAAACCGATCACTCACTTTTTGAACTCTTTTATACCTAATCTAAATAAAAGATATATTGATATATATGTATATATCATAAAATAACAACATAATCATCTTAAATTTTCTGAAATTTTATTATGATTATGAACACACCACTATAAAACCCCTTCCCCATCGAACATGAAATTAATTCATCGCTCGTCCGTACATACAACCAACTGTCGCCACAAAGTGTTTGATTCATTTTCTATCATATTTTTTTGAGAGGTAATAATGATTGTTTTATGTTTTATACAAATTAGTTTGGAAAATAGTATAATTATTTAATTGGAATAAAATATCTACCATTTTAATAGTAATTGTTATGGTAAATGATGAAAACACACAAACATACATATGGCTAACCATCAATACAATTTGATATGATTCATTTTTAGTATATAATACACATTTTTGGTAATAGTGATTTATATTATGAATATTAATTATATTTAAAATATAAAAATTATTCTGGTAATATAGTATATCATATACTTTTCATTTTTTAATGTAACAAGAAAATGACGACAATATTCATGAGTACTTACGACCTACCATATCCATGTGTGGTTTATTTTTTTCTCTATGTTTATAAATTGTCAACCTCTAGGAATAAATATATATTTAACATATATATAATATTTAAATTATGGTTCTAATTTTTGAGATGATGAAATCATAATCTATGAAAGGGGAAAAAGAAAATATTTCCAAAATAAACAAAATACAATGCATTTATTACTCGAAACATAACGTTAACATTGACTTGTTATTATACGTATTGTGTAAAGTCATAATTATATAATATATTTTATTATATATATATATATTAATATTATCTAATTATAATTTTATAAAAAAAATTATATTTTTTATACAGGAGGTTTGAACATATCTGAATAAATTCAAGATTTAATGTGAGGAGTTTTTAGCCTCATATTTATTTATCTGAGTCATATTACATATCTCAAACATGTCTATTTTGTGTGGTGTATAAACTACCCATTAATTTTTTAATAGCCATATCCTTCAAATTATGGTATTTAAATATCCAAGTAATATTTTTATTTCATGGATCATGTAATTCTATATATTATAAATTGTAATGGTTAATTTAATAATCTCATTATTATTCAGGATAGATAATATAGAAGTATCTAATAATTAATATCTATATTATTTTTCAATATATATAAAATATATTTTCAAAAAAATTATTACTATTCCTATACAATTTTTAAATTCATATTTAAGTATGTTTTAATTTTTACTAAATGGATTGATTTTTTTTTTCACTTTAAAAAATGGTGTAGTACATGTCATTTCCTACAAGTGTATGAGAAGAATGAAATTTTCACTTATGTGAAATAAAAATATATTTCCTCTTAATTAACATAAAAATTACTTGAATATTTACATATAATATTGAATTATTTTTCATTGAAAATGTTTTTATATAATATTTCATGGTATTTTAGAAAAATAAAACCATTCTCAAAAGAAAATTGGATGTTTTAGTTTTGAATTATTATCAAGTGATCTCTCAAAAATTATTTTCCAGTTATGATAACGTTATTTGATTTTATAAAGGATTTATTTGGTAAATTTTGAGGATATTATCCAATTATTCTTATAATTTGATTATGTTAATGATAAAATGATATTTAGGAAACCCATTTGTTTTCCATGGGTTCTTTTTTCCAAGGGTTCTGATGTGATGAATTATTTATGTAATTATGGAACAAATATGTATGGTTTTAATTATATGATGGGTGTGACCTATATATCTCTTAATATATTGGATAAATATTTATATCTGATATAGAAAATACTAGAATGTGAAGTGAACTATGTTAACTAATATAGGATTGGAATGAGAGTAAAACAGGTTTAGTAACACTTGGCATGAATAGGGATTGAACCCGATTCATTATGGGTATTTGTCTACAATGATGGTCATGAAAATTTTCCAAGACAAATATATAAATCCTTTTTTTCTAATGTCTTTTCCACAATTAAATGTCTTCTATGATGATGTCATATAATATCTTCTTTGGTACTTTATTAAATTATATGATTTATTCTTTGACACGATATAATGAACTTTTTTAGGTAGGATATAATTTTAAAATGTGTTTTAAAGGAGTATTCAATTTGATGATTTTTTTTATTGATTTCTCTATAGTTTACCCTTACATATCATCCATTTTTTCACTTCTAGATGTTTCTTTTCCCCAGGTTATATAAACTAGTTTTAGGAATGAATATTGATATGAAAGATCATTATAGAGAACAATGATGATTTTCAACCAGACTCTATGTTTTTTCTCTATGATGGCAAACACACTAAATTAATGTCTTTGGGAATGTTTTTTTGTCATGTTTTAAATATTATACAAAAATAATGAAATGTAGATGTTTGTATGTACCAGGTCATAAAAAATTAAATTAAATGAAATGTATTCACCATATGTCAAAATGGTATATAGTTTCATAAATAATCATAACCTTTAAAAATAATGCGGATATTTAGGGAAATTTAATGATACATTTTAATGGAAATGTGATCACATCAAGGGGAAGTTAATCAATACAATGATAATTCAAGGATATGAATTTCAATACCATGTTTTATCGAAATAATAATATAGAATCCAAAGGAAGAGTGGTTATAGTTTAAAAATGATGTATTCAAATATGATTAATAGTTAGGGGTGATGTCATTGATTAACTATATAGGTTAATTTAAAAAATTTATTTATGTAAATAAGCATTTTTTGGAATTTTTTTTCAAAATAATTTATTTTGAAATTAAATTTCAAACACATTTTTTTTAAAAAAATCTCCCCAATACATGAAAAGAATGCTTCAATGAAATTATTTTAGGTAATTTCTTCTATTCTATACAAGGTAAAAAAATTACATTTCCATTGTAAAAGGGTTTGAAATGTCACTTGTTCAGAAAGAGATATAAATATTCATTTGAAAAAAATTAAATAAATGGAAAAAAAATTATTTAAATAAATCATTTTGGAATTTTAATAGAATTGTTTTTTTAAAATGTTTTATAAATACATTTTTGTATAAAAATAATAATTTTTGATCGAAGAGAGGATTGAATTCTTATTTTATTAAAATATATTCTCAACACGTTTAAGTACTAATGAGTGAAAAAATGTAATAACACTTGAAATTTTCTATTATGAACATGTTCAGAAAAATGATATTTTTTCTATAAAATGGTTTTGTAATTTCTTTCCACTGATATTCAAGAATAAAGAATATATTTTAAAAAAATATTCTAAAATAAACCAATAAAACGATAGTATTCTGCAAGTGAGAATTAATAAATATATAGATTATGAGTATCAAATATAATTCCATATATAAATGTGTAAAATAAAAAAATACCTAGTCATAAGTTATCACACACATATTTTTATTATATTTACTAAAATAATGAAGTAATATACACCAATAAAAATTAACCCAGTTATGATATATTTTAACACATAATTACTATTAATTCAAATACCCACAGAAGAAATAAAACAAATTTAAACATAAAAAATTAATTAATTAAAAAAGTAACTACTTGTAAAATGGTTTATATATAAACCATATAAATGAAACTAGGAGTACAAAATTACCATATGCTTCAATATAATGAAATTCATATGATTTCATTTACTTTATTGTTCATTTTTGTTGGATTCTCACTAACCAAATGTATAGTGGGTTTAATATGATTATTAACTTATTTCACAACCATATTAATATTTATGATTCCATATAAGATCCTTTTATAAAATCTTAACAACCGTATGTTAAAAATAATTCATTCATTCATCTTTTTTGGGTGATAACTTTCTTTGGGTTTTGTTATGATTTTAGATTTCATTTTTTATTCAATATAATTTATAACAATTTAATCATCTCAAGGATATAAAACATGATATTAATCTAATAAATTTTCATTTTTTATTAATTTATATTAGTCCATAAAATATTTTTATATGAAATGAAATACATCATTCGTCGAGACGGTATGTAGTATGTATGCTTCAACATTGTATCCATTCTCTTTTCATATTGAATGAATGTAATGAAACTGATATATGTGTATTTTATCATTCTATAATCAGATTTATTTCATATATATCAAATATTATAATTAAAATAATCCTTAATACATTCTATATAAAGCGTTAAAGAATCACATCTCTTCAAAAGGCAGTAGTACGTCATACACATCATGTATGTTATCATATTCCAATAGAATGGATAAGATGAAAGTATATGTTGTATAATAATAAAAAATTATAAATAGATCAAAAATATGATTCATATAATATATTAAAATTATTTCAATCATTACTGCCAACATTTATCTGTGGTAATGAAAACAAGAATGACATAGGTTCAGGGGGTAGTAGTTCACCGTACACACAAGAGATTATTTTTACACCCATTTGACGGTAGTGTGTGAATTTTTATTTTATAACCACATAATTACTTAAAATATGTATATTTATGAAATCTATGTTATTATATAATCATTAAAAAAAATTATGGTCCTTGAGGATGAAAAAAACTAAAATGATCATTGATGAACGTTATATCTTCAAGTATCTCCTTTTGATTTTCACTAGAGGCCATCCATGGTTGTATTATTTAAAAAATTAATTCTTATATGATTATGATATAGTATTTTGGATATTTTTACCATGGGTTTTTAGAGAAAAATGGATTGTGAGGTGTGAAGTAGTGGTGAGAGTGAAGACACGTTATATAGGAGGAGGAGCAACAATCTTTTAAATACCTACATGTATTAAGTATTTAGAAGACTTTTCTAACAAAACTTCTTCTAAAATATAAAAATAATAAAGGGTAGGTATGTAGTTTTGATAAATCTTCCACCATAAAATATAAATAAATTATTTATAATGATAATCCTTAATCATTATGTTTACTAAATTTTATCATTATATTTTTTTTTAAAATGATACTTGTATATATCTTAACCTAGGAAACATAATTATTAATATCATAAATAATTTTTTTTTGAAAAATTACAAATACCCAATTATTCTATATTATATTTACAATTATTTAAATTAAGAATCCATTTGTGTGTAAAATTTATTTTTAAATAAATGTGTGTAATGAACAAAACCCAGTTTTATCTATAATCACATAGATTAATTTTTTCTATTATCATTAAAGATTATGTTAAATTATTAAGTTGAACATATAGAATAATAAAAATAATTCCAATCCAAAATTTGGAATGTATTTTTACAAATTATATTATAATATGTGGGATACATTAAATTAAAATTAACCCCATATACACAAGGAGATTACAAGTTTCCAAAGTGATAATGATAAAAATTCAAAAATGTTTATAAATAAATTCAATATATAAATTATTATAATGAGATAATTTTGTTTAATATATTATAAATTTATAAATTTATTATTTTAAAAAAATTATATATTTTATTTTTTATTATAAATTATTTACATGAAAAGTCAGTTATCAATTATAATCTAGTACTTATCCCTATTAATCAATAAATCAAACATAGAAAATTACAAATAAATTACCATAATAAATGTTTGGAATCCCAAATCAATGAAATTATGTTTATTTTTTAATTATAAATTTATAAAAATGTAAAATTTTGTTTTAATACTTATTCTCATTTAGAAGGAGGAAATAACTCGTTTGGGAAAATAGAGATTTTATGCATAAAATTTGGGGTTGTTCTTATTTAATTACTATAATACAAAATATATGAATATGAAAAGTGTTATTGAATTTATAACATATAATTTTTTTTATTATTTAAATTTATTATGTTTGAATTTATTTTTCACATCAAAATTATTCTTTTATAGAAACTGTTCCATTATATTTTATTGGTTTTCTATTAATTTATATATAATTAGCAAAAAAAAATTTATCATATATATAATATTTTTTTGAAAACTATTTTTATAAAATTATTTATCTCCCAAGATGTAATTTTCATTTCAAATTTTAATATTAATACTATTCATTAAAACATGATTAGTTATGCATCACAATCCAACAATGAATGAATTAATTGTGTGTACTAAAAGCTAAATACAATGTATAGTGAATTGAATGTAATAGAATTTATTTATTTTTATATATAATATATTATATATTTTCATAGGATTTTATATTCCATTTTTTATTTGTGGAAGACACTCTATCAAATATAATGTCCTTATATTAAATTTTATTTTATTTTCAAATTTTTTCCACCTTAAATATTTTGTTTCTTCTAATTTTAAAATTTATCTCAATAATAATGGAACTGAAAATTTTAAAATAACATCGATAGAAATCATACCTCCTAAAATTTCTATTTAAATAGACTCTTAATATATAATAATTTAACGTACAATGGTCATATGAAATAAGATATCAATATGTATCTACGTGATAGAACATTAGTGGAAAGTGAATATATGTAAATGGAGAAATAATATAAATAAATAATGGGAGTGATTGTGGTTACTGGAATAATGAATTTGAATTATGTAATTTATTTTTAGTTCCAAAACAAGAATTTGTTTTGATGATATAAAGGAAAATTTAATTCATCATATATAAATGTAATGTGAAAATTTTTTTTTTTCAAGATCATTGTCCAAATTTTGACTAATACATTTACTACCTATTCATATATTAAAATATACAAAAAAATATAATCTTTTGGTTGTGGTTTGATCAAATAAAAATTCAATTCTTTCTCCATGAAGTAAAATAATAATTATTTTATTCGTCAATCAATGAATGTATCATTTAATATATCAAAAGATCTAAATATAATGAAAAGTATTTTTTTTATGTATTTATTTATTCATCAATGAAAACTTGTTTAGGAAAACTTATCCAATATAATCCATTAATATCCAAAACATAAATATTTATTTAATAGTCCTAATTTAATATTTTATCTTAAAATAGTTTATATAAAAACAATGACACAATACCAAGGAGCTCATGTAGCCCATTGGTTGGTATAATACCCTTACCATACTTCATTTAAGGGGTTCATGCGATACCAACATTATAGATACGACGCGAATTAATCCTATATGCAATTTTTCCTTCTTATAAAACCATATTAATAGAATTATTGTCACATTCCCAAAAAAATATGATTTATATAAATTAAATAAAAATATTCATGTGATAAAATTTAACCGATGGTTTTGAATATATATTTTTTACACTGTCTAATAATATTATTTGACTGTTATTACCATTTCATTAAAAATTATACCAACCCTAAAGGTTATAAATACCATTAAAATTATGTTAAAAAATGGTAAATGAACTTTTTCTCAAATAACATATCCAATAAAATATATTATTTCTATAATTTTGTCCCAAAATATAGTTAATCTTTGTACATTCTTATGAAGTAATCCTCAAAAGTGGTGTTTACAAAATTTAACAGATAATCAAAATTAAAGTCATAAAGATTTGATGGTATTAAAAACTATTAAAAAATTATGTTTGATGGGAATATAATATTTAACAAAACAAAATACTTATAAATGTTAACTATAGAATCCCAAAAAATACATCATATATTTTAAATCATCACTGTTAATTCATTATTATAGGGTTTAAGATAGACCATTCAATGTAATTACCTATTCAAATTCATCATAAAATAATTTGTATCGAAAATTATAATTTTCCTATCCATATCACCTTGAGTTTCGAATGAGGTTCCCATTGTGGCCCATTTTCCACTACCAGGTTACCCTTTAGTCAAACCTAATGTGCCCTTTTACGATTTATTACCCATAGATAAAGAAATCCCAGAACTATATCTAATTATAGTATATGGAAAAGATTAATTTTTAGGAATACACATATAATAGTTTCCTTACCAAAACATTAGGATATTCTTCTATATATATCCACAAATAATAACATAGTGTTAGGATCCACAATAAACGTTTTCCAACATCTAGTTACTAAGGTTTCTAATAAACATAATCTAATTCAAACTTTTGTGACCTCAACCTCGG
This sequence comes from Viscum album, assembly GCA_963277665.1. Classification (NCBI taxonomy): domain Eukaryota; kingdom Viridiplantae; phylum Streptophyta; class Magnoliopsida; order Santalales; family Viscaceae; genus Viscum; species Viscum album. Next base: position 1,346,977,899 of record OY728164.1, read on the forward strand.
TATCCAATAGTTGGTTCCTACTACCATTACAATGGAATAGATACAAGAATCTGATCCCAAATGGCAGATCAATTTAGTAGTATTGGTAAAAAATATACATATATGATTTATGTATATAAAATATATACAAAAATCAAAACATAATTATTTTTCAGGAATAAAATTAATCCATCTCGAATTTCATTTCATATAATTTATAGTAGACTTCATGGAATCCTAGAAAATGGTAGTTAAATAAGGGTGATCTCAATTTATTATTATTTTGGTTATTTATATAGTATTAAATAATTAATTAATGAGGATAATCATCATGAAAGTGTAAATAATTTAAACACATTCCCTTTTATCAATAAACTCATCATGATTTTTTTAAATAATATAGAATGGTAAAAAATTAAAACAAATTCTATGAAATCAATAAATAGAAAGTGAAATGAATCCATATATTTTCATAGAGTGAAAGTATAATGTATATGAATAATTAAATTCTGAATGTAGGGAATGCTCAATCATTGGATGTCATGATAGAGGAACATGAAAGCCTTTTCGATCAATACCATTCACAAGGCGACATAAAATTACTTGTATAAAAACATTTAATTTTATTATATTGTTTTTATTATATGAAAAATCAATTCATAATGTGGATATGTAATGTTCATTCCCCACACATCACTTCAAGTCCCAATAAATCTCTATATATAAAATACTTCATTTCATTCATTAAAAATATTCTTTATCAAATAATCATATTGATTAAATAATATAGATTTATCATATTTCTCAAGATAATAAAATAAGTATAATAGTATTTAGATTATGTAAAAATGGAATATGGTTTAGGAAATAATCATATCTATGATAAAAATTATTTATATTTAATGAAATTTAATGTTGAATTGTCATTGGAAAATGATTATCTTAAGCGGTAGTTAATGACTGAAATATTATTCAAGAATGTGAATTTAATTTCTATTATAGTTCAAAAAATGAATAACTAATCTAGATGTAGAATAATGTTTTTATAAACATGACATATAAAAATTAGTGTAATAATAAGGGATGTTGTTGTTGATTAACTCTAAATGATATTTGAAAATATATTTTATGAAAATATATTTTTTATTTTAAAAAATGTATTAAAAATACATTTCAATGAAAATTAAAATTAAATAAGCTTTTTTTAAATATATTTTTATAATATTGAAAATTGATTTTCAGTGAAATGATGTCAATTAATTATGTATATGTCTTATAAGGTAAAGTTAACATTCCATTTGAATTTTAAAATGTTTAGAAAATTTCTTATTCAAAAAGTGCCAACAAAAAAAAATTCAAATGTTTTTTAAAAATAATAAATTGGTAAAATGTATTTTATTAAATATTTTTGAACATTATAAGGAAATATATTTTGAATATTATTATAAACATGCTTTAAAATGAAAACATATTTCTATCGAAATAAATAAATGACTTTGGATTGTATTAATAAAATTTCTCAATAATTTTTAGTAACAAACTAAGGAAAATTGTAAAATCAATTGAAAAATATCATGAGTATCTAGTGGTAATGAAATTTTAAGGGTTTATTGGGAAATATTCTTGTACATTCTATGAATTTATATTCAGTAGTAATAAATATCAATAAGAATGAAAATGAAAATTACTTCCTTAAAATGAATGTAATGTTTATGTGAAAATTAATAAATGAATAAATAATGTGTATCCTATATAAAATGACATAAAAAATAATTAAAAAATATATATTTAGAATAAAATATACATGTAATAGTATAATATTAATCATAATGAATAAATAATATAACACAATGAAATGAAATTGAGTTGGGGAATTTATTACCGCTAGAAAACATTTAATTAAAATAATTATAGATGGTATAATTTAAATTCAATCCTAAAATAAAAATAATAAAGATATATTCAAGATATTAAATGTCAAATGTGTTGTATACTCGCTACATTAATGAAATAAAATTCATAACATTACAATATTCTTCAATGTAATGAAATTGAGATGTATTCACATAAAATACACTTCATTTTGGTTCCACACATTTTAAAAACATCGATAATTATTATAATCATGTTATTATCCTTTTTAAAGACCATATTAATATTTATAATATAATGTACAATCATTTTATAATATATTAACAACATTTTGATGGAAACCATTAATTATTTCCATTTTTAGGAAATAAATTATTTCGTTTTCAGGTATGTTTTGAATAGTTACATTCTGTCTTATCACGGTAAAATTCATTTATTAATATCTACTATGAAAACCATGATTAAAATATATTTTATATATTTTATATATTAATTCATATTAATCCATAATATTTTGTGATATGTAATGAAATACATAACTCATTGAGACAGTAGGTCATACGTATGCATGAAACCTATTTAAATATTCATGTCATATTAAAAGAAAAAAAATTAACTAATATATATATATGTATATTATTATTAATTTATCATTATTATTTCATATATATAATATTTTTTATTGAACCTATCTTGAATAAATTTAATGTAATGTGTGAAAAAACCATATCGCTTCATGAGGTGGTAGTTTTCCATACACAGGAATTACATTTTCATATTCCCACAAAATGATTATCTTGAAGTGATGTGTAATATTTAATTACTGAAAAATAAATACATCCTAAATATCATATTTATTATATATAAATATCATTTTTATAATTATTCCAAATTATTATTGGTGGTAGCCAAAAAATTAATGGCATTGGTAAGAAAGGTGGTATTTTGTAGTACACATGAATAATGATTTAGTAACCCATTGGATGAAAGTGTGAAATGTTGTATAATATAAAATTTAAATTAATAATATCACTATATGTCATAATTTTAAGTAATTATATAACAACGATATAAATATAATTGAATGTGTATGATGATGAAATAAGAAAATTTCATTCATGAATGATACCTCTTTTTTGTGTATCACTTTTTTGGTATCACAAAATACCATAATTTAAGGATTTATATGAAAATTATGTTTTCTAGGATTGTGTTTTGACTTATTGGATGAGATTTTAGTTATTTTTGGTTAATGAAAATCGATTGGGTAGTGTGAGTAAGCAAACAGACAAAATTTCCATTATTAATGGAGGATGAGTGACATTCATGAAAATACCCAAATTTATTCAATATTTGGGGGGCACTTATTAAATAATTATTGTCCAAATTTAATGAATAATGATGTTTATGAATGAATTTTCTAAAAATAAATCTATAAGAGAAAAATAAGTTAATTTTTTAAAATACTTATCACATAATATTTATGTTTACTCAATTTTAGCATAATAAATTTCACTATGGTTAATTATATAATGTTATATAACACGGTAATTTATCTATATATATTTTCATTAAAATTATTTTAATTATATAATTGTTACAGAATGATTCAAAATATTATCTCTAATTACCTAAAAAAATCATATGTTATTGTAAAAATAATTTTAATTCCAACACATGAAATGCGAAAACTATATTTTTTACCTTAATCACATTAATTATGTTGATCTATTTTCACTAATAATTATGGTAAATTTTTTATTATAACATATTAGATTTTATATATTATTATTATTCAGAATAAGAATTCCATTATTCCAAATTCCAATCATAGAATTCAATGAATTTAATTTTAAATTAATCCTTATACATGATGAACGAGAAAATTTTTAATGTGAAAATGTTCGAAGTATAATAAGTCTATATATATAAATGGAATAAAAAAATTACAATTAACTACATTGGATTGATAGATATAAACTTAGAGTAATTTTAATTGATTTTTTTTTAAAATATAATTTAATTTTACAAATTATTTTGATGAAATATTTTTCTTCTTTTAGAATCCTGAATTTTCATTATTCACCAAAAACATGAATTTTCTCAAAATATTACTAAAAAATAACCGGTAGATATTTTTGAATTTTTTAACTAATAATTATTTTCAATATAATATTAATAATGGATTCAAAAAATAATTTTAAAATAGGTACACCAATAAAAGGCTTCAAAACTACCATTAGAAAAATACCTCTAATGATGCATAATTTTTATTATTATCTAATGTCTATATAATATATTGGATGTTTATGTCACAAGTGCAGCTGAAGCATGTGGATGGGTGTATCGAACATTAATTTGTCTCATTAACAATGATTAATCTGAGATCCATCATGATGATAAAATGCTGAATCATCGAAATAGATATAAGAATGGATGAAAAGAGGGGAGTTACAGAACCAAAGAGAGTATCATCATAAGTTGGTTATAATTAATTTAATTAAAAGACAAGAATTACCTTGATTGAAATGTCTCTTCGTTGATGCTTCTGGTCACCATCTGATGTGATCTGCCATTGCGTCAGAGAATCCATGTGTAGGCTTCCACTAGTGGTGATCAAAACATGATCCACATATCTCGGGACATCACTGAAATATTCTTCGGGTGACAGCATGAAAGAGACTTAACTTGTGATGTTAGCATTCGATCGTCATCAGAGCCGCTTCTAAAGAAAACATATTGATATGGTGGAGGAGGATCTCTCTCGTGACTTGAGAGAATTCTTGGAGGAATGGAATTATCTATTGGATTTTGAGCATTCTCCAAATACTTTGTGCACAAGAACAACAAATGAATTTTCTCATGATAATAATGTAATTGGGAATTTATTAAATGGAATAACAAAGTGAATTAATTACCAAATAGAATTTATTAATTGCATTTTGTTCTTAGAAAAACACCATGACTAAAAATAATAGTTGACCAATATTATTAATTGACATATACATAGTGAATTACATTGAATATTATTTAATAAAATAATAATAATAATTTTTCAAAATTACCCAGAAAAACTACACCACGTGTATATATTAATATACAGGACATGTACTTTGGGTTTTCCATTTTTCATTATTTCCTCAATAACATTTATTAGACACTGAATAATGACAATTTATTTCTCAAATAAATATCACTACATTACTCTCTAATAAATATATTACATTTCCTATAATATATTCTCTCGAGTAACAAGTTTTTAAATAAATTCGATTAGGAATTCTTGAATAATTATTAAACCATAATTGGGAATAAACTTTATTCAACTTCTTAAATGAATATTAAACTAAGATACTTGGACACACTATGTTTGTGACCCTATTGGCCTCTTTCTCAGTGGAATTAGGTGGATCATGTCAAATATCCATTGTTGCCATCTAGAAACATGTCAAGTCACCCATGGAGAATAAAATTAACACCGTAATGATGTGTCACCTACTACGAACTCTTACTGTATAACGTAATAAAGATTTCTCAGTATCTCAAATTAAGTGGCTTTTATTCTAGTTCCATCAAACCATATTCTTTATTATTAATTCTTAGACATTTCAAAATTGAACTCGCTCATTTATTACAATTGTTATATAATTATTCAAGCTATATCAATTTGATTAAGGGGACTGAGATATCAACTTCCATTATAGAACAGAAGGGGAAAATCAATTCTCACATTATCTATTAATGTTTTATTTCTCATGATGCACCCATCATTCCATACCTCGCTGTAAATATTGTATTGTCATAGATTTACTCAATAAATCTAAGTGTGGATGTGGTAATACCCATTAATAATAATATTAATGTCTGAGGATCAATACACACATCTGTAGATAGTAATGTTGAAGGACACTATGAAATGTATATTTCCTACAGGCGGGTCTTGTTCTCAAAATATCCTCTTGGATATTACTAAGGATGCACACCATGAGTAGGTACCTCAATGTATTATGTGTCCTCACCCTAAATGGTATGTATTATTTGATTCCCTCAAATAACATCATCTAGTCAAAGAACATATATTCAAGAATAGTGTTATGGAACTTCCATGGCCTCATCATATTAGGGATCTGTTATGCCCCTTTAGTGAAATTGAAATCCTTAGGAAATTATCACATGTATTTTCATGTAAAAGAACAATCCAGATTTGATAAGGTATTTATTAATGAATAAATGAAAATGTAGTTGTTTCGATGCCACTATCTCTAATAGAATACCATATGGACTAGAGCTAACTGCTAAAAACCCTTAACCTCTAGCCCTCACATGATATTCACACGTCTACTGATTTATGAATTTAGTCTCGGGGTCTGCAACATTATATATCATGGACACTCTACTCACTTAAACATCACCCCTTTGATATAAATCCATTAAGAGGTGACACATCCAAAGAATGTTCTTTTGTCTGTTGATGTGTCCTTGGTTATTTTGAAAGATCCACCACTATAGTATTATCACAATATAAATTGATATGATATTTTCTGATAGGTACCAAATCAATCTCCTCGATAATGTTATGAATCAAAAATAATTTCATTTATACATCTGAAGCCTTTATATATTTGGAATCTCTTATAGAATCGACGTTAACTGGATTTATCAAGCTCTTCTAGCTCACAACTCCTCCATTAGTAATCATAACTTATCCTTATTTCAACTTATGACGATTTGGATCTTTCTGAAAACTATCATCAACATATCCTCTGATGGAATGCTCCATATCTCCTCCATACACCAGGAACATATCTTTCATTCTTCTTATTTACTTAAGGATAGTCCTAACAGGAGTCTAATGTTGTTCTCATAGATTTTCTTGATATTTTCATAACAATATCTATTCATAGGTAACATCAATTCTGGTACATAACATAGAATAAATAAAACATCATATAACCGAAGTGTATGGGTTCTTATCAATCCTATCTTTATCTTATTGTGTTTGAGGACACATTGTCTTAGAAATATATAGGCCATGTGACAATGGAACCAATACCTTCTTGGATTGTTCCATACTAAATCATTTTCCAATTAGGTAAATGTATTTACCTTGATATAGTCTAAGGTTACTCTTACATCTATCACGAATGGTCTTGATCCCTAGAATGTAGGATTCTTTACGAAAAATTTTATTGGAGAAAACACTTGTTCAACCATTCCTTTATAGAATCTATATCAGGTAAATCATTTCTTATATGTAATATCCTATCAACATATACTACTAGTATGAAGTCCACATCCCATTAAACCATTTATAAACACATAGTTCACATTTTTACATAATGAAACCAATTTTCATTATGGATTCATCAAATAGAATTTTCCTTGACCTGGATGCTTTCATTAATCTATAAATGCATTTTTGAAACTTACAAACTCGTTTGGATTTATCTGGAGTCACAAATACTTATGGTTGTGTAATGTAGACATCATCATGAAGGTTCCCATTATGGAATAGTCTTTTGACATCCATTTTACGAATCTTATAGTCATTGTATTCTCATATGTAAATATGATTCATTTCAATTTAAAACGGAAAATGGTGAGAAGTATTCATCATAGTCAATTCCTTGATTCTTTCATAGTCTTTTAGGCACTAGCCTTTCATTATATGTTCTAATTTTACCTTCCATGTCCATTTTTCTAATGAATTCTCATTTGAAACAAACATGATTTACATCAATTAACTCATTGACTAGAACCTAGACATGGTTCAGATACACCAAATCAATCTCGGAATTCATAGCTTCTAGCCCTCTCACAGTTTCTGATCTCTCTACTGCTTCCTTGTGGGATAGAGGATCATCATTGTCCAACAATAATGGATCATCATCATTAGTGACTAGTAATGAAAATCACTATTGTTCTCTATCCTCTATTGAGCTCTTACGCAGTACCTGTGTTTTGGGAACCAGTTCTACATGGACTAATGAACATTTATTTGGTACCATATCTCATGTATCTTGTGCCTAAACTTTATCTAAGTCAATCACACCCCCACTATCTAGTTTGAGGATGTTCTCCCTCTCAATAACGACAGATTTTCTAGCGACATTAAAATTATTTTTTGAAGGGTTATATTGGTAATATCATTTCATTTCTTTGGGATATCCAATAAAGATAAACCTCATGCCCTAGGGAGATAATTTGTTTCCATAGAAGTCTATAAAAAATGCCTCACATCCCCATACATGTGTGTTTGAAAAAATGGGGTTCTTTCTATTCAATAACTCAGATGAGATTCCATTTTCCACCTTATTTGGTACTCAGTTTAATGTGCATGCTGCAGTATGTAATGCATTTTTCTAAAAGGATAATGGAAGATCTTCATGACTCATCATCAACCTCCTCATGCACAAAAAGGTGTGCTTCCATCTTTCACTAACACCATTCCACTGTGGTGTATAAGGATGAGTGAGTTGATATAGAATCCCAGAATCTGGTAAAATGTCAATGAAATCTTGGTACAGATATTCTCCACCTCGCTCTGATCATAGTTTCTATTTCTTCTTAAAAAAATGATTCTCTACATCATTCATGAACTCCTAAAATTCCTCTATGCACTCTGACATATACCTCATTAAGTTGATATACCCATATCTACTCAAATAATCAATAAACATAATGCAGTATGAATATCCATCTCTAGATTGTACAAGAAATGGTCCACACAATTATGTGTGTACCAATCATAGAATATATGTGGTCCTTTCAACCTTTCCACAAACATGTGGGTTAGTTAGTTTACGTTATAATAAAAATGACATCTATCAAGTGGTTTTAGCTCAGAAGAGTCCAAATAAACATCTTATCAGACCATTGTCAAGTGCTTATCTTTTACATAACCAAGATGGTGATGCTGCAACTGGGTGTTGTATGAGTCATGTGAGTTTTCTTTGTTATCAATTACCAATACCTGGTTTTCATAATTTAATACATAACAACTATTATTTAATTATCCATTCCATAACATATGTTTTTCTTAAAAAAGAAACAACAATTATTTTAAAAAATGAAAATAAATCCATCTATATCCAAGCCTGATACAAAAATTATGTTCTGGGTAACACTAGGAACATAATAACATTTATGTAAAACCAAAATCATCCCATTTGACAATGATATATGTAAATTTAAAATGGATAATGTAGGCATCCTCGCACTATAGGAAACTCAAAGATCAACCTCTCCTATGTCATTCTTTCTAAATCAACGTTATTCCTTCATTTGAATTCATATGTGAGCCCCAAAAGATGTATCTAATACCCAATGTGCATATATGGAATTATTACACCTGATTAAAAACACCAATTTTTCATCCCCACTCTTCTGTGTGAAATTACTCTTCTAGTGGCCTGATATTCCATATGAAAAACACACTACATCCTCTTCTATTACCTACCTATAGATCATCCCCTTCTTTGAGGGACGGTGCTCAGGGGCTTCAGGCCCCTTATAAATCCTTAGCCCATTTTCGTTGTCCTTCCTCGTCTTATTTAACATAAGGATTACATATTTCTCACTCCCCGTGTCTTAATCTACAGAGATAATTAAGATCAGATGTAATGATAGACTCTTATCATTATTTCTCATGTTTTAGTTGACAATAATGATAGAGAAGATCTTCGGAAGTGATGATTGAATTAGATCTTTACACAAATCATCCAAGAACATAATCCCTAAGATGTTGAGCCACTTATAGTTTCCAATAAGCTTGATTACATGAGCCCCATCTAGTGAAGACACAAAAATATTATTTGTGAGGCAAGCATTTGAGATCTTATATCTCTCTTGTCCCACCTTCTCTTGGTATAGATTCTTAAGGTGAGACATCATGCTATATGAGCCCATGTGTTCATATTGCTTCAATAGCTCATTTGACATGGCTGATATCATGAAACATTAGACATACGTGGAAAAATCCATGTTTTTTATATAGATATTTAGTTCCCCATCAGTGGCCCCTTTTATAGTAGAAACTAGAATAGGCTCCTCTAGGACATACAATTTTCTATTATGGTGAAGAATGACGTGTAAGCACCTCTTCCACTAATAAAAATTGTTGCCGATGAAAAGATTTTCCTTCTCGACTATGGACCACAATGATATGTTTGATTTCATTATTATTTTTACTTCTAAAAATTAATATGAGAACATATTTATTAAATTATCATAAACAAAAAAAGACAAATAATTAAATTAAAACTTAATTGTCTCCCACTATTTTATTGATATCCAATAGCCCTCACTATTAACTTTGGAATATTATGTTTCCTAAATATTCTCATTGAATGGAACCATAACCATTGCATTTCCAAACGTAGGGTTTTTCAAGGAACATGATGGGATTTAGGCAGGCTTTTCAAATTCCAACTACATTGACACACAGTTCCTTGGTCTACTGAGTAGTCTCCCCAAACGTGAAATCCATTTATTTTGGATCTCCTCAACCTATGCCTCTTGGTCACACAAATTACTACTATGTCAATCAACCATTAATGTGAAACATGTCAAGTCAACCAGAAAATATGAATCATGAATCCCCAATAATTGTAATAACTCTAACTTGGTTTGGGTAAGCACATTGAACTATGTTTCGACTCTAAATATGATTATGGATGGATGTATCGAATTAATATTTTTTTGTTGGATTTTATCCTTATACATAAATTGACATTTTATTATCATTCATACATTCCTATAAATGTAATGTGCAATATACATAAGTGATTAACCATGTATAAGATAATATTTATTCATAACCTAGTCATATTTTTGATCCATCTTGCATGCTTGTTTAATTAATTAATTGTTTAATCGTGAAAAAAACCAATAATAAATAAACCATGAAACCGATTAAAATAAAATAAATTGTATGATCATGAGCACATTATATGGGTTAGTTTATTTAGATTTTGTTTAACTAACCTAATACCTAGGTAAGAAACAACATGAACCTTTTGGGTTCATATTTACAGCATTCTACATTTCCACCTTTTTATCTCATTGTATTGGTTTCACCTTGGATCCTAATGTGACACATATCCAATAGCTTGGGAGCACAATATATTATATATACTTTTATCTCAATAAATGGTGAGGGGTAACACGATGTTTTACATTAAAGAAACATTGGTTACATAAGCCCTACATATTAAAGACGATATGAATAACAAGCCAACAAATTTAATTTAATTTAATTAATTAATAGAAACCATCCACATAAAATGGCCTTGGTCTAACTCTTGATCATCCATGAATGAAACGACACATATACATAAATTCAAATAGCATTAAATTCATTATTAATTATTTTTTATGATAAATCATTCTTGAAACAATTAATTATATTTTATTAATATATAATTTTATCGTAAACCCTTTCACAATTTTCATAAGATTCTCATCCATCGTAATTTTAAAAAAATAAATTAATTTAAAATTATATTTGTAAGTAACATGTAACGTAGAAGAAACTTGGTGACTTCTTTTTCATAACTACCCAACAATTAGAAATAAACATTACATATATGATTACTTAAACACACATATATAAAAAAACTATCATGTATTGTGCCTCAGCTTTACACCCACACTATAGTACACATATCAATTGTTTATATAATATATTTATAAACATTAATATATCTCTGTAATTTGGATGAGTACGCGAAATTTAATTCCAACTACATGGAATGTAATTCCGGTCACCATTCTTCTGAAGTACACACACAGTGATATGGTGTGCAAATGTACTCTGAAAATCTCTAGACTACACGTCATGTCCCGTGATCCACAAGTCATGTAGTATCCGCATTACAATATCTCCAGTCAAGAAATCCTTGCATGGGGTACATAGTTCATTCCTAACCCAAAGTGACCACATGTTGTGTCTAGTGGTCCACATGACATGTAATCCACAAACTGTGTGCCACCTATTCCTGGTCACCACACAACGTCATTATGACTTAAACTAACTCCATTGACACGACATGGTCTCACAGACGGGTCTGATGCATTGAACCTTGAATACACGACATGTACATCAAAATAAATTTTGTGTGTTCTGATATTATATGGACATGATGTTTTAGAACCTATAGATGAGATCCCTTATTTTATTTTAATCAAAATTAAAAGAAAATATACTTTCTATAAGGTGAATCAGAAACAAAAGAGGAGGAACAGATCTTGAGATTTAGTTTTTTGAATGATTAACACGAATTGAAACAACTAATTTATTAAATTTGCATATCAAAAACAAAAAAACTCATTAATTATAATCAAGGATATGACCCCTCTAATACATGTTTTATGTTCTGGGCGTAGCAGATGTGCGTGGATGGGTGTACACAACTATTTTGTTTGCCGTTAACAACGATAAATCTGAGATCATAAAAGATGATAAAATGAAGGATCTTCAGAATAAATAAAAGAACGAAATAAAAGAAGGGTGTCCCAGAAACATGGAGAGGATCATTATATTATGGGTATAATTAATTTAATTAAAAGTAAATAATTTCCTCGAATAAATTTCTATTCTTTATGCTACAAGTCATGATCCGATGTGATCTATCATTGTATTACAAAAGACAAGTGTAGGCTTCATCTAGTGGTGTTCCACATGTGCTCCATGTGTCTCTGGATGTCATAGAATGAATCTATTTTTGCTAGCATGGAAGAGAATTTACATGCAATTTCAGACATTAATCACCTTGAGAACTGCCTCCAAAGCCTCTTCAAGATCTGATGGAGGAGGATCTCTCTCGTAACTTGAGAGTGTTCTTGGAGGGAGGGAATTCTCTCTTGGATTTTTATCTTTCTCCAAATATGTTATAAACAACCACCAAGAATGGCTTGTCTTATGATAATTATGTAATTGGGGTTTTATTACCTAAAATAATAAATTGAATTAATTAACCAAAAGCATATATTCATTTTATTTAATTCTTCTAAAAAACCCCATGTCTAATAATAGCTGTTGACTATTATTATTACATGATATGGACCCAAAAAATTACACTTAATATTATTTAATTAGATAACTACTATTTTTTCTAACAGATCGCTAGAAATACTAAATGGGGTGTATATATTAATATATATGGCATGTAATTTTGTTTTTCAATTTTCCTTTATTTCTTCTACAACTCTTTTTATACCTTGAATAATGACTATTTATTTCTAAAATAAATATCACATCATTACTCACATACAAATATATTACTTCACCTAAAATATATTCACTCTAATAACTAGTGCAGAAATAATTACGATCAGGTTTCATTGAGTAATTTTTAAACCATAATCGGAAATAATCCTTAATCAACTTGTTAAATGAATATTTAACTGTGATACTTGGAAACACATAGTGTTTGACGCTCCAGGACACTTTCTCAGTAGAATTAGTCATAGAATGCCTAATCATTGAGGTTAGCATCTAGAAACATTCTAGGGAACAAATAGGTAAGGAATTTAACACCACAATGACATGTCACCTACTATGAATGCTTACCTTTAAATGTAATATCTTTGACTAAATATCTCGAATAAAGAAGGTCACATTCTCATGCCGTCAATGCTTGTGCATTATTATTCATTCTTGCATATTCTATAATTAAACTCAACCATTCCTTACAATGGACATAGATTAATTTAGGATATATCAATTCCATAAAAGGGATTGAGATATCAACTTATGTTATGTATCAGAAGTGACAAATCATGTCTCGTATTATCTATTAATGCAGAATTACTTGTGAAGCACCCAACATATCCTACCTCACTACAAATAGTTTGTCACCACAGTTTTCGTCAATATATAAAATTACTTGAGTTTTAATACCAATTATTAATAATCTTAAAGTATAAGTACTAATACACACATCCACATATAGGAACATCCAATCACAATATGAAATGTGTGTTTTGCACTGGTGGGTCTCATTCTCATAATATCCTATTAAATTTTACCATGTGTGCACACCAGGAAAAGGTGACTCAATGTTTTATGATTCCCCACCCTTAATGGTTTGAAGTATTTGTGTCTCTCAAATAACCTCATCTGGCCATAGAACATATATGAAAAATAGTTTTATAGTGCTTTGGGTTCATATCATAGAAGGGATATACTATTCCCCATTACTGTAATAACTATCATTAGGACACTATCACATTCTTTTTCACATATAATAACAATCAAGATGTGTTAAGGTATTTATTAATGAATATTGTAAAAAATTAGTTGGTTCTATGCCACCAACTCCAATAGAAAGATGTAAATGGATTTATTGAAAATATATTATATAGTTAATTATTACCACCCAATGAAATTACATAAATTAATTTATTATTTGAGAACAATTTTGGTGCATAATAATTGTTTATTGATAAAATCATATCCATTATATTTAGCTGGTTTTATATTCATTTCTCATGAAATAGTTACCACTAAATTCAAACATATATTTTAAAAGTTATTTGTTACTATTCTTGAGCTAAAATTTAATGTATTTGAGATATTTTTGGTTTTGAATAATTTAATTGACATCATTTTTGATAATTTGGGTCTTTCATAAAATGCAAGCCATCCAAAAAAGTCATTATTTCTTGTAATATAAGAAAAACTCATAGTTTCATGCATTGAAAACTGTAGAATGTATTGAATTTATTTAAAAATATAATTGTATCCGACCATATAAAAATATCTTATTCATTTATATACTTATTTTTGTGTTTCAAAAATTCTACCAAATAAATTTTCCTATTTTTATGATTTTGGTTCATTTTGAGAAACAAAAAATTATTGAATTTCGTATTGTACAAGAGGTTTGTTGATATTTTTCTAGAAGATTTTCCAACTATTAATCCAAAAATTTGTGTTCATTTTTCAATAAAACTCATAAATGGTGACACATTTATTTCCAAAAATCCTTAAATGAGTTTCCCGATTAAGATATAATAATTAAAGAAACAAATCCTATAGAATATATAAGGGATTAATTTGGCCATGTGAACCACAATTATGGGAACATGTTATTTGGTATAAAAAGAAATATGGATCAATGTCCCTCTATATTTATTATCTAATATATAAAAACATTAGAATCCAGAATAATGATCCTCTACATCATATAGAAGATATTTTTTAATTATTGTGAGGATATTGGTAATTACGCAAGAATTACCACTGATTTGGAGATAATCAGGTGACTGTAAAAAGTGAGTATATACCGAATAAAACAATCCAAAATATGTACCTATGAATTTATTTTAATTCAATATGTTCATATTGATCCCCACATTGTTGAAATTGATTTAATGTATAATTTATATATTGAATATCATGAAACATTTGGTGTATTATTAATAAATTTATATAATATATACTAAAATATTAATTATTTTCATGAAGATAACATATTTCTTTTATGTAAGAACTAAAAGATAAAAATTTCTATATATTTAACCAAGTATATAAACTGGCTATTCGATTTTGTATTTTTTAGTCTTAATATATAATTTGATTGAATATCATTAGACCCATCATAGATGAATGTTACGGATCATCGGTCTGACCAATAACTAAAATTTATATCTATATAATTATTGTTTTCTCTGGATATTATGGAATCTATGGGAGAATTTCACAATGATTACAAATCCTTTCTCCAAATTAACATAGTAGGGAGAAATTTTTATTTGGATAGATAAATCTGGAAAAAATATCAAATAACTGAATAGATGGTTAGCCAACACACATGTACATACATTAACCTATAATGGAAATGGGTTTGTTATATATTATAATTTAAATAATTATATAATTTGATGCATCATCATCTATAATGGTATGGTTATATCTTAGTCTTACAAATTGATGGTTAATGACAAAATAACAAAAATCATTGATTTTTCTATAGCTGTGGTGATTTTTTCATAAAATACTTGGAAAATTTATCATTAGGTATTTTTTTATATATTCATCATATTTTCGTAAAGTGTATATAAAATTATAAAATATCTCAATATGTACGATCTAATATTCTTGTAATTGATTATTAATTATGAAAATTTTATATTTTACAACCCCGTGATAGTGAAAATGTTTGTAGTTTCTCAATGTCAAAAGGATCAATCAAGAATATCATTTATTAATATCATATAAAATAAAATATTTCTAGATTTTAAAATATTATCCCTTGAAATCAAAAGGTAATGGTATAAATATCATTGTTATCAAATAGGGTTTCAACCATATAAACATGTGATGATTAATGAATCAAAAGACAAATTTTTAGGGATAAAATAGTGTATGAAATTTTAATGATTTTCACATTGACTATTATACATTAATATAGTTTAAGAACAAAGTATATCCCCAATCAATACAGTATATGAAAAAGGAGCTATTTGTTGAAGCTCTTAGTTTATCTTTTTATATTCATCAAACATATATGAGGATGCATAGTTATCTAAAATTTAATTTTCAGTCTTAAAACGTATGGATTGATAGTACATAATATGTATCCTAATTCTTGGAATGTCGGAAAATTATTCCTATGAGACAGAAACCCATGGTGATGTCATAACCATTACAAATTCTAAAAGAGAATTGAAAATCATCACTTTGTATTTTTTTTCATTGAACTCCTCTAAACATCTCTAGGATATAATCCTCTATAGATTATTTTCAATAATATTATGAATTAATCACAAAATATTTATATGAGAGAATATTTTTCCCTTAATCAATAACTATAATATAAATTATTTATGTTTTAATGTAGAAATTATTACTACAAAAATTTGAATCTGATTGGGATGTATGATTTACCAATAATTTAAGGAAAAAAATCTGAAGGATCTATATTGATAGTTCTGTTTCTATACTATATATCATCTTCATAACTATTGTTAGTATAAGATATACATTCATACCCAGGGCATATATAGATATCAGATACTTTATATTTAGGAGGTCGATGGGGTCAAAAAAATATTGTTTTAAATTATTGTACAAAAAATGATTTCGCTCGTAAATTTATATATCAACATATGAATACTTAAATGTAATTATGTTTATATCTCCGCTATTTTGGGATATAAATTTAGAAATAATATTGTGAGGACATCAGTTAGTTTAGGAAAATGAATTGAAGGAAAAATAATTTTTTCTAATCTTATTATAGCTCATAACCAGCATAAATATTATACATAAAATTATTAGTAAAATTTCAATTTAAATGTTAGAGATAAGGTATTATAATGAGTTAATAATTAACATATTGTTTGCACCATTGTATAGTGGTCTTTATACCAGGAACAACCGATAGATTTTTCAATTGTATATATAATGTGTTTTGCAAGAAGACTATTTACCTATTTAATGATCACCGGAGGAAAAATAAATTAAAAAAATCTACATGGGATCCCAAAAATTTGTTGAACTAATTATATCCATAATTTTTATATTTATATAGTTAAATTAATTTTAAGGGGTTATTATTTTACACTATTAGAATTTATGCTTTATTTCTCTTTACATTAATTTAATTTCATGGATATGTTCTCATACACCTATTCCACATTCAAAATTACCATAATATTATATAGAAGAATAACCATTCAATTTAATTAATCGAGTAAATAATAATTTCAATATATTAAAAATTATGTATAAATTTTTTGATAAAGAAATTATTTTTATATATAAGTATCAATGTTTTAGTAATGTCATTAAATTAATCAAAAAATTCATAAAAATTGTTTTATATAATTTTTCCTGAAAATAATAAATTTATTTTATTCCATGTTCAGTATAAGTATCTTGAAAAATTAATATAAAATTTTAAATTATCATGTAAAATTAATCAAGGATTAAAAATTTTAGAATATTCTAAAAAATATATTTTTTTAATGAATAATTAAAATTACTAATTTTAATTTATAATTACCTATTCATTTTATGCATTTAAAAAAAATATTTCTTTATAATGGTGTTAAAATAAAATAATATCTTTTATTTAATTATTAGTCAAATTAATGTTATTATATTTTATGTTATGATGTATTTTTGCAAAAACATTATATATAGGAATGGAAATTTTCTAAAAGACCACAGTTAATTATATATTTTGGGATTAATTTAATATTAAATTCATCCAATTATTAGAATTTAAATTGATAAAATCCATTAAATATTTGGAATCCAAATTTAAAAAGCCTTTATTTTTTATGAATTCATTTTTTGTCTTAAGGAATAGTATAAATTGAAATAATTTTCCCTCTGAATTAATCGTAAAATGAGTTTATTGATGACAATAAACCAATAGATAAGTTTATTATTCAAACTATAATTTTCCAAATATAATTGGTGGCAGATATTTAAATATCATCCTTTTCCACTATTGAAATTCTATCCATTTTGTATAAATATGTTCTTTTATTAATTTATAGTATTTAAATATTTTCTGAAATTAAATCATTATCCTATGGCACACATATAAAAGTACACCCCTCTTATATCTTATTAAAAATATATTGAACCATGTATATCAACTAAACCCATCAAAATATATTCTATACATCTATATCCATCATTTAGATTAGGTGGTCTCCTAAAAATACTATTTCAGGTGTCCTTAATAATGAATCTAAAGGATTCACAATGAAGAGGACGTAATAACACTACCCTATGTCATTAAATTTATTTCTCCATATACATATTCTAAATATATTATGATTATTATAAAATGATATCAAAAATAATTTAAAATATAATGAAATAATAATAATATAATTATTTATCATCCGTTATTCACCAACTATTGAATTAAATTGGCTGTGAATGTATCACCTGTGTTTATGTGTGGACTACCACCTTAACATAATAATTAAATTAAATTTTCATCACTATTTATACATGGATTTATATTATAATTATTCAATAATAACATACATGGATATTACATTATTTTACGTGAATATTTTAAAAATTACCAAAATACATTCCCAAGAACTATAGTAGTTTACTTTCTTTGGAAACATGAAAATAAAGTCTTCTATATTGGTGAAAGGTATTCATCCACTTTCATGAAGATTTATGCACTTAGTAATTCTCCATAAAATAATTATTCCTAACATGGGGAATGTAAACATAATAAAAGGGTTGGATTAGATTCTTAGTAAGTGAAAATAAAGGAAATTTATAATCATAGCATGAAAAAAAGTGTATGGAACATGAGTAAAATACTTCAAGATCATACATTGACTATTATAGATCATTATAAATAAAGGCAGTTCATAATACAATGATTATAATAACATTATGATAATATGTCATGAATTTATAACATATGAATGAGACATGGAATTTTTTGAATGAAAATTTGATTATAACATTGTAAACATGTATGAGTAGAAAGAGGATGACTCATTATGTATTGGACATGAAATCAGGACCCCACGTTAATTTATGGACATGAAACTGGGTCCATTAATAACAGTATGAACATGTAACCCGGTTCATGCATAACATTATGGACAAGAAACTAGGTCTATATATAACATTTTTAAAATGTAATCAGGTTTATGTATAGCATTGTGATCATGTATCCAGGTTAAAAAAATATTTACATGAAACCAGGTCAATGAATAAAATTTTCAACACATAAAATGGTTTAATCGTAATATTGTGAACATATAATTAGACTCATGAATAAACATTTGGACATGAAACCATATACTTTCATAACATTGTGATCATTTAATCAGGTTCACACAAAACATTTATACTCATGAGTCACCGTTCATTACCCAATGTATTATAGGGAGACATATATCCCACCATATACATATTAAAATAATATTCACATATTCTGTTAAACATTAATCATATCATGACCCATGAAAATAGTTGATATTTTTGACCATTAATTCATTATCCATGTAATGCAATAGGTATCAATAAAACTGTATCATAACAAAAACTATTGAAAATAGATTGGTTTCAAAAACATTTCATCAATTCATACCCCTTGAGAAGAACAAGGTTTCACAATCATATAATGTCACGACCCGTCCCCTGGGGCCCGTATTGTGACTACCCCAAGCCCTCCATCCTTAGGCCAGGGGCTGGTGACTAGCACCAAAGGCGTAAATCTATAAAACTGGGAAGGAATTGCCTTTATAAGAGTAAACACACCCAAAAGAGTACACAACTG
Source organism: Viscum album (assembly GCA_963277665.1). Classification (NCBI taxonomy): domain Eukaryota; kingdom Viridiplantae; phylum Streptophyta; class Magnoliopsida; order Santalales; family Viscaceae; genus Viscum; species Viscum album. The sequence goes on from OY728164.1 coordinate 1,346,998,031, forward strand.
GAAGCAAAACACTATGTAAAATTGTATATAAAAGAAGATCTAGAAAGTAAAAGGGGTCGGATGTACAAGACCAACAGGAAAGTACCAGTACAACTGAAAAGCAAGTACAACTGAAGAAAAGTAAAGTAGGTACTGGGACATCCTCTAGGGTTCCTACCTAAGGGGTAGGTATAGATGGCCTCCTCAGCACTCCACATCTGTCTGTCTCTGCCGTGTACCATCACACCGAGTAGTCCACCTCCGGGTACAGTCCAGTCTTGCTACTCTCTGCCTTAGTTAGTGTTTCCCGTTGTCTGCAATCAACACAATGAGGTGCGGACATAACCCATTCAAGGGTAAGTATAACGATACTCAGTAGGGACCCTGAGACCCTCAAGGTCTCAAAAAATCCAACTAGGATAAAGCACATAGTATAAAATCAACAGATAACCATTACATAGGTATATTCCCATACATAGACCTAAGTTATCTTGTAACTAATCTCAATAATGAGAAAAACACAAAAGTCATTGACTCAACTCAAACTAAGATTTTTATAATTGAAACCACGGCTGGTGGCGTACACCTCCTCTATCGAGTATAGTGGGCTTATCTCATCATAGAGAGGCATTTTCCACTTTCCATGGACTGTTGAGATACTCCTCCTGTCGAGTATCGTGGTTCAGGTGCGCTCACACAGTGGCGCTGTCCACAACGGGTCTGCCGCACTTACATAGGGTCTCTCCCCCTCCTAACATGATGAGGTAATCCTCTTGTCGAGAACCATGGGTCTGTCACGCTCACACAGAGGTGCTCCCCACTTTGGCGCTTCTGCATCACACAGAGGCACTCCTCATTGGGCTAGTCAGGTCACTCCGAGTCGAATCGGTCGGGCAGTCATCAGGTCTCAGCCAGCTACTGGGTCTCTGTACTCTATCTGCTTTCTTCTAGAAGGATCCTCTCCATGAGCTGCTAGTCGATACTACAAATGTCATGAAGATCCATGAAGATGTATCTCAAAGGTCCTCCACATCATAGGGGTCTCAAAGCAACAGACATTGTGTCGATCGGATGCCCAGTCTGTGAGTTATTAGCATTTTAATTCCTGTGGCCCGATTGGATTCATGTGTGATCCAACATGACTGTAACTCAAATCTCCCCCGAAATCCAGTGGGTTATTCTCCAAGGGACCTTCACATTCCAAGAATACCGATGCTGCAGACAGTTCATCAACCGGACCACTGGTGCCAAAGATATGTCCCAAGAAGGTAAAAGGGTTAGTAGTGGGCCTAGGTCCGGTCCGACCAGGTCAGACCGACTCGACCAACCCCACTCTGGAAAAACCTGGTCTAGGTCGACCTAGTCAGACTCACTGGGTCTGACCTGGCCCGTTGGGTGGGTCAGCCTACTATGTTTGGCCTTGTCGGCTGGGCCCGGCCTAGAGGACTACGGTGGTGGTCCAACCCGGGCACGGGGCCAATTCGTCCTGGAGCGTTGCGAGGGTGCGGCCTGATGTGGCTTGGCCCAGAGTGCGTGAGGGTCTCGGGATGCTGGCTTGGCCGGGAGTGCACGGGTCGTGCGGAGGCCGGCTCGGGGATGGCGGGTTCGGGGTGGAGCGTGCAAAGGTCGTCTTGGGGGCGGCCGCGGAAGGGTGCCGAGCAGGCTATGGGGGCGCCAGAAAGGCTTCGGGAGGCCGCAGGGGGGGGGGGGGACGGGCAGGGCGCAGCAGGGAATGGGCAGGCCGTAGAGGAACTGGGAAAGGCGCGGAAGGGCGCCGAGAGGCTGTGGGGGTGCCGACACGGCGCCAGTTAGGCCGTAGGGGGCATCGACAAGGTGCAGGGCCGGTCATAGGGATGCTTGGCAGGGCGCGGCAGGGGCCGTGCAGGCCGAGGGGGCGTCGGGAGGCCCTGGGGGTGCCGGGCAGGGCACATCAGGGGCTAGGCATGCCACAGGGGCACCAGGAAGGGTGTGGAAGGGTGGCCGGAGGCCGCGGGGGTGCCAGACAGGCCCCAGACAGACCGCGGTGGTACCGGAAGGGTGCCAGGCAGGCCACAGGGGTGCCGGGTAGGGCACGGTAGAGGGCCCGGCAGGCTGTGGGGACACTGGGTAGGGCACGACAGGGCACAGGGAGTCCACGGGGGCACCGATAGGGCACTGGGAGGCCCAGGTGGGCGTGTCGCGCGCTGGGCAGGGCACTGGCTGTGTTTGGCAGGGACCTTTGGTGCGCCCTGGGGGCAACGTGATTCGCGGAGGCCGCGGGTTGCGCGACCTTCATTATTGATGCCTTCGTCGCCGTCGCCTCATCACCATGCCATATAATTCCAATATAAAAGAGAAAAAAATGGAGGATGGCGGGCCATGTTATGTTTTCCCACCCCCTCCATGTTTAAGGAGCTATCATTTGGCACATCATGAGAGGAATATGATCATTAATACATCCGTAAAAATCCCATTGTATCTTTTGAAGAAGGAAGGAAAATGGTACAACATCAACAAGAAATAAACCCCCTAACTCTTATTCCCCACTCTTTGACGGAGTCACAGAAGAAAGATTATGAAGATAGTCATTCATCGCGTCCGCCGCACGTCCCCAAATTCCGAGCTGCTTCTGTTCGTTGACGACGTTGCAGAGGGTAGTATACGAGGAGGAAGTCGAAGAATAAATCTTCATTGGTGTTCTTCACATTCTTCGTTGAAATAAATGTTCTTCATTGGGAGCTTCTCCAATAATCCTTCAATCCTCCTTTTCCAACAAAATAAAAAATGCCCATGAAATAATAGATTGTCTATTATTTTAATGTTTCACATAATTCAAAACGGAATAATTAAACTAAAAAGGCTCCTTAAATTTAATTTAAGAGGTTGGCAATTTTTTAGTTGGGGTTGGCTCCATAAAATTAAAGGGGATGGTAGAGAGGATCTCCCTAATTAATGAGGGAGAGTTGAGAGGTCATACTCTCCTCACATTAATATGTGTTGGGTGGTCGCCACATCCTAACTACTCGCGAGAGGTTATGTTAGGGTGGGCCCCACCACCATAACCTCTCATCAGAGGTTAGGGTGTGGTGGTCACACCTCCAACACCCAATTAGAGGTTTTAACCAACATTCACCCTCATGGCTGCTAAAAAAATAAATAAAGAGTTTGACACTTTATTTTACAATTTTTTTATAAAAATCCAAAAACTAACTTTTATTCTCGACAATCCTTCGTCGAGGTTAAAGTATTCTTATGTGAATACTGGTGCTGTGATTCCAACTTTTACCTTAGTTTTCAGTTACGAGAACTGGTTCAAAAGTTATAAAATCCCGCTCATATGTTTACTAAACGTACCTGAACAAAACTTTAGAAATTGATGCTAGTCAGACTGGGCCACAGAATCAAGCTTCAAATTTTTTTTTCTGACTCATAAAAATCCAATTTCGTTAAGAAAAAAATTCGTAGAACATCCGGGTCTTTATAGGTAACCCCTGAGAGAGGAATTATTTTTTTAAAAGTATAACTCTTGAAAGAAAAATAGGATTTATAAACAACATTCCATCTAAACATATACTATTCATGGTAGGATTTTAATATACTCATTAGATAATTTCCTAGAAGGGAATAATTAACACTAATAGATTTCATATTTTAGGTAAGATTATTTGGAATGATATTTTGAAGAAATTTCATGAGGAAAATATCATTTCTTTATTAAAAAAATGAAATCATAAAAAAGAATTTAACCCCTTGATACTAAAAATAAACATGAATTATTATAAAGAAATATTTGAAAAAAATTTGGAATTATTTTTCTTTAAAAGCATTCAAAGTTGATTAGAAAACATTTTGAAAGCCATTTATTTGAAAATAATATTTGAACTTATAAATAATGATTGAAAATAATTTGAAATCCATTTTCCTTGAAAATTTCATTAAAAACATATAAATCCTTAACAGGTTTTCAAACCAATTTCAATGAAAATTTATTTTGAAAATTATTTCTTAAAAAGTATCTTCTTAAAAATATTAACGAAGTTTCACTAAAAAGAAGGCTGGAAGATCTATACATTTTTTATGAGGTAATCATAACATACCTTTTACATGGTAAAAGGATAAAAATGTCATTGTATAGAAATAGAAATTAATAATGATTTTTAAAACATCAGAATAAGACCTACAAAGATGAAAGAATACATTTAACGAATATAGTAGAATAGTAGAATAATCATAGAGTCCCTTTTTAGAAAACAATGTTTCGATGGAATGTAGATTTATGACCAAAGAGAGGATATTGTCTGGCATTCCTTAAAACAATTTATTAATTATCCTATATACCAAATAGTCTAAAAATGGTACTATAAAATGAATAAATCATTAATAAATAGATAATGAAAATATTAATGATTTTCCGTGATATATGGAACATTATATTTCATTAAATGAGGCATCATCATAAACAATCTCAAAAAGCGATGTTATTTTTTATATAAATTCTTACCACTTTGTAACATTGAACCATACTCATAATGAAATAAAATTAAATAACATGAATTTTAAAATATAATAAAAAGAATCATAATCATGATATAACAATTCAAATGTATACTACAGATGAAATAAAATGAAATAAAAATATTTTATAAATATCATAAAAATTATTTTATTCATGATATTACATTTTTTCAGTAGTATATACACCTCATAAAAATGTATAGGTTCATAACCCGGTATGTGTCTACAAGAAGGAAAATTGAGACAAAACAATTTTAACGAGTTGGTAAATTTTGAATCATAAAAACCATGATAGAAAGATAATTAAATGTATATGTAAATACCCATAAATTTCAATATAATAATCATATAATTCATCCTTGGGAAATATACACACCACATGAAAGGAATGGGTGGTGAATAAATCATGTATCTCATAAAATAAAAAGTGAGATGAAATTCCCTTACCTTATAAATTGACTCTCGTCATAGACATACAAGAATATTTAATATTAAATTTATGCTTGTTATACATATTTTAACGAATAATATAATTATATCTAATTCTATATATGTATTTATTTTTTTAGTATATCACTCTCTTGTTAACAATCTTATGTTAAGGATTTAGTTTGAGTAATATTCTCTTTATTCTTCACACGTCTCTATATTTTTATTTTTTCTCTCTATATACATATATAATTATTAAAAGATGTAAATCGTGATGTGAATATCATTTGTATTAGATATATTTATATTATAATAATCTATATAATATAGAAGCATAAAATGGAATATATTGTTCATGGATACAAAAATACATATATACACATGCATTTGGTTTCTTTTTTTATTATCGTATGGAATGAAATAATAAAGAGGGCATAAATATTTATATATGTATATAATATAATTAAATTATAATTATAATGTAAAATAAATCATATAATTTCTCTAAAACCATCATTAATAGATTCCATGTTGTGTGTGAATGAATAACATCCCTTTGGGGTGGATGTGGTCCATACTTCTCAGAACAAAATTATCATATTTACACCAAATGTAATGTAAAAAAGGTATGTTTCATAAAAATATTTAACCAGATTATATACATAATAAATATAAGCAATGTCACATATAAATAAAGTTACCATAATAATGTCCACTATGAGATGCGGTAGAGGAAAATTGAACAATCAGCATTTAGTGAGGCGATACATCATCATAAACGTAAATAGTAAGTTCATTACACTATAGATGGGGGTGTGTATATACAATGGGTTTCTTCAAGAAAAAGGGATATTATATTGGGAGTTAATTTGAGTATATATTAGGAATTATGATGGAAATTATAACTATGATGATGTGGGAGGGTAAGCGGCCTTTTTATAGTATGGGAGGAGTGACACTCTTGTAAATATTTGAAGATATAATTCCACATATATTTTTAATGATTAAAGTTGGAAATATTAAATAATAATTTCTAAAAAAATTAATTATATTGTCTAAATATGAAATTAAATGTCTCTTTTACATGTTTATAAGTCGTTTTGGTCTTAAATTTAAGGTTTTGTCCATAGTTCATCCTTCTTTTACCTTAAACGACGTAATTAATATTAATTTTATTCACTAATATTTTTGGTATATTTTTTTAAATTATTAGATGTTATAAATTTTTGATTAATTTAAGTAAGGGATACATTTTCCCGTGTTCCAATCATATATGATGAATAAATTAATTACATTTAGTCTCGCTAACCTGACGACACTAAGGGGTTTGAAAGTAAAAATTATTCGATGTTTGCTACATTTTAATATCTAATTTCAAGGTTGAAATTGTTTCCAATGACCTAAATTGGAATAATTTTCAAAATTATATTCCAATTAAAATTATAAACCAATTTGAAATATAATTTATCATTATAAATTAATTAAATTAAACAAAAATTTTAAATTAAATTTTAGTATTTTTTACTATTCGTTAAAAAATTAAACTATACAATAAAATAACAAAATTTTATAATAACCTAATTTCTATTTATTTTAATAATAATATGAATATAATTTATATATTAAATTAATTAAATTTTCTTAATTTTGATTTAAAATGGGTTCTCCCTAAAAAGGTAGTAGAACTACCTTTATAAAGATAAGCTTCTATGCATAAAATTTGGTTTGTTCTTATATAATGTCTTTTGAATTAATTATATGAAGATACAAATATTTTAATTGATTATATAACATATATATTACATTAATATCACTTAATAATTGAAATTAAATTAATTTATTATGTTAAAATATCTATGTGACAATAAAAATAAGAAAATTTTCATTTATATTCAATCAGTTTTCTTATTCATTTATAATTAATTAGTAACCAATGAATATATATTTTATTCACAAAAACCATATATTTTAATAAATTAGTTAATTATATTCATAATCACTTATTTTATTTCTAGGTTATATATGATTATTTTTAATAATAATAATTTAATGATATACTATTATTCAGTAAAAAATTGTCCATGCGTGTTACTCAATCCATCGAAGAAAATCACTGTTAGGTGTAACCAAAGCTAACCATCAATTTCCGTATAGAGAAAGATATAATGTTGGTTTCCTGAAGTTATATATTAAAATTTATTTACATAAAACATATTTGAAAACATTATACAATAAAATAATATAAACTATTTTTAGTGTTTGTGGTAATGACAAATATCAAAAAGATTAAATTATTTCAAAAATTATTAATTGAAAAAATATCTTAATGTAACATTTATTATTATGAGTTTAATTATTATATTATTAATATATTTATGAAATAATTATTCTTCTAGAAATATAATATCATATCATCATCGTTAATTACAAATCCATTAGAAAACATTAACATCGCTTATGCAGAAACTTTTTCTTGTCTTCCAGTGACCACCCTATTTTAATGGGTGTTTATTGTAGATTTGGTTTTTGTTTCTTTTCACCATAACCATAAATTATGGTTGTTTGGTGTTTCTTGTTTGTATTTTTTCATGTATTGTTTTTCTTTTTTTCTTTAATAAACTTCTGTATTACATTAACATTGCCTATGCGTACGAGTAGACTACATCCTCCATAATGTGGTGTGATTTATTTTGAATTTATATTTTACATGGACAATCATATATTTGTATTTAATTTTTATATTTTTTAATTATGAAATTAGTTTTTAATTATAAATTAACATTTATCGTTATTTAACTCCTTTTTTATGAAATTTAAAACACCATTCATGCATATCTATGACTAACCCACTCCCAAAGGTATAAATTACATATTTAGCTTTTCTCTTTATAGGTTAAAATAAATATTCATTTAATTGATATTTTTATTTATATGATTATTTATATTCGTTATATGTTTTAACAATGATAAAAATATAATTACCAGATCCACCAAACTGAAACTATCATTAGAAATCGAGAAGCTAACAGAACTATACAAAGGTTTTATTATAGAATTATTAATAAATGGGTGTCGAAATGTTATAATATTATCATATAATATATTATAATTTTTTTAATGAATCATTTATATAATCATAATAAATTTTAATTTATTATAAAATAATATAGTGTTCTTTTGAAGCAAGTCAAACAAGTTGTTAGCATTTTATGTCAAAATAAAATTATTTTATGGTATTGTTAATGATAATGTATCCAATGAAAAAAATTTGTATTCTATCCAACATTAATTTAATGATTTTTCTTATCCTATATTTATTCATCATATTATCATGCAATAATACCGTTTTAAATATTTTATACATAAAATTATTGATAAATAATTTATTATAAAAATAAAAAATATATTCTCCATAGAAATGAATATTTTTCTAAAAAATATTTACTTCTATAATTTTAATAATATAATAATATTTGTTTGAGGTAATTTCTAGAGTTCTTTTCCTTTTTTAAATGTTTTAAAATTGATTGTATAATCCTTTTTTGAATGTGTTACTTTGGATTGATTTCACAAAAATGTGAAATAAATAATTCTTTTGATGTACACAACATGACTAAAATATCCCATTTTTATGACCACTCAATTATTATATGTATAAGTTAAATGTTTCCATATTTATTTTCAATGAAAAATATTTCTACAATCTAAAGGAAATATTCATATATTAGAAAAATTATTACAAAATGAATTATGAATTTTTAGTGAATTTAATTAAAATTATTTATAGAAACTATGTGAAAAATTATAATAACAATGCATTATTCCTTAAACTAAAGAGCCAAAATTCCCAATAATCACTTCAAAAAGAAATTTTGATGCCATATTTATACCTCATCTTCCATTTTTTCTTATTTTATTCCTATTTTGAGACACATTACATAAAAAAAGAGGTAGAGTTTTTTCCTGAAATTTTACAGGTTTTCGACTCCTCTATAATAAAAAGTCACTGAAACCTCCAACTTATTCATACATATTAAAACCTTTTTATAATTAAATACATTCCTGAAAAAAATCCCAAAACCCCACCCTTCATCCTTTAATTATGAATTTTAAAATGATTTACTCTATGGAAGAATTTTTGTATAAACCAAAATATGGTACATGAATAAGAGATAATATTAATCAAAAATAACTTTTGTTTGAATTACATATCTAGGATGTAAACTAATATTATGTAATTAATATATAATAATTTAATTATATTAAATATTTTGATATTTTTTATGATAATATTTTTCCCTACACTTTCAGTCACATCTATAAAATGGGTCACACAATCATTGTTTGTGTGTACAGTAGACTACTCCCTCGCGAACCGATGACGTTCTTTCTTCCATTACCTAATTTCAAGATTGGTAATAATGATTGATTTATAGTTTATATATGATATATATGATACATAAAATGAATTTATGATTTTTCAATTTTGATAGAAAAACATCACCTTGAATTTCATTTCGTGGGGATACGATACAATCGTTTGTCGATGTTTGGACTTATTTCTCATCAAAAAATATTGATTCGATAAAATATACAATGAATATATTAAGGATGATTACAATAATGAAATGTTTCACATATGGAAGAAATATGACAATTTAATTATCATATATTTATATATAACATTTAATTATAATTCATCTAATCAGATACAGAAAGGGATGTATTCTTCATGCAGAACTAGGACCTATCATTTCCATGTATGACATATTTCATTTCCAGTTTCTGAATTTTATAGATTTCTCTAAATAAATTTATACAGAATATATATGATCTTTGTTTCATGGATTAAATTATGGGTATGATTAAATTATGATCTGATTAATAGAATCAAATATATCAAGATAAAATATATCTGAAATACTAGGAAATTAACAAAATAAATAATTAAAATAGGGAATAATTTCTAAGAAATGAGTATTTTGGCATTAAAAGAAGAACGCCAAATAATAACCTACTAAACCAATTCAAAATGGGTTAGTTTAGGAATATAAAACATATTACATATTTGAATATTACATTTTGTGTCAATAAGAAACCCAAATAAATAAATTCCAATAATTAATCATGAAATAAATTTAAAATGTATTGTTTCTTGAAAAACATTACAAATATTTTTCATAACAAAAAAACACATTATAAAAAATGAATATTTTTAAATTAAATTAAACACAATATTGAATGTGAATTTTTCACCAACCAACCACTATGAAAAGAATAATCAAAACTAATATTCTAAAAAATGAAAATAAATTCTACTATATATTTATAAATAATATTCCTTCAAAATATAAACAGCCAGAATAAGAATTGTATAAAAACAGACAATTTTTTTAGGATTATGTGAAAAACATATTAGAATATAATTGAACTATGTAAAAATTTAGAACATAATTATTCTTATTTCATATAATTATAAATGATATATAGAATCAAGTTTTATAAAAAAATTAAACTATTGTTTATTCAATATATTATCATCCAAATCAGACATTAAATAAAGATTTATGATATGAAAACTAATATATTGACCTTTCGAATTTACACAATTAATAATATATATAACAAAATGAAGCATTATGTTTCTTAATTTTTTTATTATATAACCACACCATCAAGTATTTGTTACTATTTAATTAATATATTAACATTTATCATATATAATTTTTATTTGAACATATTTAAATGCCAAATCACAAATTCATTTTCTAAACAATTAAATATATTGATGTTATAGGATAAGAATATTTATTATATTCATAATTAAAATACAATGAAAAACTCATACATTATAGAGTAATAAGACATAATATATTAAAACCATTGACTTAACATCATTAAAACTACATCATAGGTTCATTTAAAATTTAACCTCACGTTTAAATTTCAATTTAATAATAATCATATTAAATAATCCATCTTCTAAAATTTACATATTCATTTTGATGGCCATAAATATTCAATAAGACAAGCATTACTAGAAATGTATAGTATTCATTCATGAAATTTAACAAAATATTTCCTTCATATTTTTAATTATAATCGATTATTCAAATATAACTTTCATAATATAAAAATTTATTATAATCATATTAAAAAATTTAATAATAATTATGGGTAATTTACAAAAAAAATTAATGTATTTTATAAGTTCATCAAAAATTAGAGAAAAATATTTACAAAAACATATTTCATATTAATAATATTTTTAATATAATATAAAACAATAAAGTAATCATACGTCAAGAAAACCATAAACACCCCAAATTATAAAATAACTTATTTTTAATAAGAAGCAACCAAATATCCATTTATATTATAAAAACACATAATATATAAAAAAAATTAATTTAATACATTTAGAAATGTATTTCCTGTAAAGAAATTAAAAAACATTGAATTGTTTAAAACCCTTTTAGTTTCAGTGAAATATAAAATCAAACCATTATAAATTATTATAATTATAGAATAAAATGATATGTATAATTATATATGAGAAAAAACATGTAAATTTTATTTCATGGATCTGATGTCATTATTTAATCATATATATCCATTCATTCAACAAATAGAAATTTACAATCAATATAAACTAATGGAAAACATATTTATAGATTAAAATCGTTAATTAAAAATGGTAATCATTAAAATTATATAATAACACATTTAAATTAGTTTCTACTAAAATTAAAAATCTATATATGGTTATATTACTTATTTATTTACTAATAAGTCGAAATAAATAATTTTCTACATATTGAATCATAGAATTTCAAAATGTTCATGCTAAATCAATTTCATTTAATATAAAATATAACTATAAAAAATGAAACATATTAATTTTCAAACAAGAAATGATAATAATGAACAAAAACAATTCATTTATATGAAAAATACTATCAGATTTTTGGTAATAAAAGATAAATCATCAATTTAATTCCACTAAGATAATAAATCACATTCAGTTAATAAATAAGAATACATTATGATATCATTTATGAAAATTTCATAACAAAAAACTATTATTTTAAACACTTTTGCTAACATTGGTCCTATTATGAAACCCATTTATAAAGAAAATATTTAATTCACTTTGTAACTAATTTTGTTAAATGACTGTTATAAATCTCACTTTCCCTTGAAATATTTTCCCCAAATAAATCATTTACATTTTATTTGGATAATGTAAAAAACACCTAATCATTCTACGTTTCAAAATAAATATTTTAGTAAAAATAAAGTTATTATTAATTAATATCAGGGTAAACACATTATATACATTTAATATAGTATTTTATAATAAAATGGATCAAATATAATATAGTATTAAAAATAATTCCCCATTAAATGATTTTGTAGTTATTTTCATTAAACTAAATAATTATTCATTAAAATTAACATGGATAATATTTCTATATGAGTAATCTAATAGCATTGAAACATTTCATAATTTATAAAACACAATATAAAAATAATTATTAGGAATAATAAATATAATGAAACCTCAAAGTAGTAATGAAAACTGAGATGAAACCCATTAAAGGGTCGAAAAAAACACAAAATCTTGTAAATATCACTGAAATATGGGTTTTAACTATAAATTGGTTTATTACGCCTATTTATATATTACATACCATGATTTGGAATACCTAACTAAATCTATAATTGACCTGATTACTAAATAACTCTATGATAAAATTACTTTTAAATATATATGCATTAAATGGATGATAATCATATTTTTGATTAAAATGCTCCCTAGAATATCTTATGTGCACCACTATGTACTTTTTGTAAAATCCTAAAAGATTATACGAAACATAATGTCATATAACATATAGTATACACCACATTGACCTTGAACAAACTGATTATTATTATTTAAATTTGAAAATTATAACATTGTTGTTAAATTTGTGATAATGAATAATATTAACATATATATGATAGAAATATATATTTATACCTAAATATTAATTTATTTGTATATCCATATAAAATAACAAAGACTTTTATTAGTAAAGAAATTTTACTCTATAAAAAATAATTATTCATCAATAATTTAATGTATTTTTTAAGGGTGCATAATATAATTTATATATTCAATAATTAGTAATTTTTTCTAAAAATAAATTTAATTTTTTAATTCATCCTGTAAAATTTATATTGAAATATATTTTAGTGAATTTCAGGAAAAACTATTATTTCAAGATATATCGAAAAAAGTAATTATTATTTTAAATGTTATTTTATTTTAATTTATTTATAACTTATAATTATATTTTGAAAAAGTTTTAAAATTAAAATAGTTCGTTTTTATTTTATGTATTACAATTTTCAATTTATTAAAATTATTTTCAAATATAATATAATATTTACATATTTATTAGTAAAAAAATGAATTTTCTAAAAAGTTGTTTTTATTGCGTTCTCTACGATTAAATTTATATTGAATTATAGTAATGATGTATATTGAAGTTTAAAAAATTGATTTCATATTTTAAATTATGAGTCCCATATATAGTAAATATGCACCTTTTACATCTAGACAATATGAATAATAACATTAGTAATTTTGTTACAGTTATAAAGTGAAATCAGGTAATTAAGCATAAAAGTAAAATGATATGTTATAAAAAAATTACATTAAGACATGGAAAAATATTATTGGATTATTAATTATTATCCCTAGAAATTCATGGTTTAATTATATGACATTTTATATAATATTGATATGAATATAACCTTTTCCATATTTTATTTAAAAGCAGCTCATATATGCCACATTGTTGTTTTTAATAAGTATATCTTCATAAATATGTATTTATAGAAAAGATATGTTTTATAATAAAGTTTATTTTGAAATAAATTATATTTATATTCATCATGTTAATTTATTTTTTATTTTTATGGACGAAATATTTACTATAAAACCTATGACACGTTAGATGCAATAATTATTCAATTAATGAAAAAATCAAACTAATGATATTAAAAATATAATAATAAAAATAATAATATATATTTAAGGTGACAAATTAATTATAATTATTACCATCACATTTTTAGGATATAAAAAAATATTTTGTTCTTATTTTACTTGTTTTATTGATGATTTTAATTTATATGTATTGAATAGTATAAAAATGTGTCAATAATGATATTTTATCTTCTTAAAATTTTATTAAATAATTTATGTATAATAAAAATATTAAATACATATCAATGGGGTAATATATTTTCTATAATATAATATACAAGGAATTTATATTATATTTTTATGTTTTTGTTTCTATAATAGTGTTATTATATATTAATATTTTGATAAATTTCTATTATTCACCTCGCCTCTCTATTAAAAGGGTACATCTTTATATGAGCACATCAAAATTAATAATTCTTTTGGTTCCAACTACACCTTCCAAAATCCCATAATATAATTCCTATCATCTTTTATTTGAAATATTTTATGAATAAAACAAACATTATTTTTGTTAAGGAGTTAAAAAAATGAGTTTGTCTAAAGAAGTTATATCATTTTGATCATCTGTTTCTATTTTATTTATTCATGCACCTCATTAATATAATACTCAATAATGGTATGATAAAATATAATTGATCCTAATTATAATAATATTATATTTTGTTTTTTTAAATAATCTATATCCATATCCTCATCCATCATGTGGTATAATAATTCACCATATATGAGTACAGTGGACTACATCCTCACAAACCAATGCAATTCCTTTTCCATCACCATCTCTCAAGATTGAATAAATAATTATTTATTTTATATAAATTATATTAATTAAAAATATATAATTCATAAAACACAATATATCATTTAAATTCTTACTATTCTATTGAACAAAAAAAGATTATGTCGTTCGTGCATACATGTAGACTAACACCCCCTGGATGCATTGTGATTTGTTTTCATCCCGACATCACATCGTTGATATATTTAATTATTTTTGAATAAATAAGATTTTATTTATTACATAATAATAATTATTTAATCTAAAAATATTATTTACCATCGTTCTATAATGATTTTTGGCAAATGGAATCATTATTAAAGCATATGTAAAACCTATTGTCTCTATGAGAGTAATGTAGTCCATTTTTCAATATCATTTTTAATGAATGGATTTAATTGTATTATTTATATATAACCATTACATTTATATAAATATTTTTACTTGTGATATAATGGGATAATTACGTCTCTTACCATAGTCAATTCACCGATGTCATTATTGACATTTTATCTCATCATCCTCAAAACATTTGATGTGAATTTAAATAAGTATATAATTGTTTTAAAATGGTTATACATGAAGTAGAAGGAAAATTATTCCTGAAAAATTTTCTGAAGATAATTAATAATTGACAAATGTTTATTATAAAGTAATATAATGAACATAAGTGACAAATTTTAATCATGTTAATGAACCATGATTTAAAATTTAATCACTTACAATTCCTCTTAATTTTTTTATAGAATTTAAAAAGTAATGTTCTTTAAAATATTAAGAAATTATCTAAATTTACCACCATAATGAATGCGTAATTCATTAATTATTTACATATATTTTAATAATGTTATTTTGATAAAAAAATTCCATTTTTTGTGAACGATTTTTCTAAAAATAAGTTGTTTCAAAATAATAAGGTTATATTCAATATTAATTTTTTATGATAAAATGTTCAGGATTTATGTATATGTTATGTTTTTTTAATTGTTAAAATTATGGGCTCTATCATGATAACTTATGGATGGTTGGTTATGTTATTGACTAGTGACATGTTTTTCAATGATATGAAAAGGAAAAGAGGTTATGTTATAAACTCAAATGCACTAGGTTCTCTGAAGTTGGATGTTGACCTTATTTGTTAATCTATTTGTAAGACTGATATATAAAATGAATATAACAACCATTCTCATTATTTAACATTAATACATGATTTATAAAATAGTAATACACTTAATTAATCTTTAATTATTCATAAACCTATTAGTTTTGGTAATTAGGTACATTACATAATAACATAAAACAAGGAATATAAAAAATTTATTGATGACATATTTAACAAGCTCCACATAATCCATTGAACATAAACATCATCAGATAACCAGTGGATAAAAATAAGAATGGGGTTAGCAATAAATCCCTGTAAGGGAGTAAAAATGTCATAAGAGAAAAACTTTATACATTATTCATATCAATGGGTGATAAAAATAGTAGAAATCATAACCATGAAAAAGTAAACATGATATATCATGACAATCACAACATAAGAATGTAGAAATAACATCAAACACTGAAACATAAACATAGTTCAAGGATTAATCCATGAAGACATCATTGGGGAAGAAGTATAACAATGAATCATGTAAACGACTATCTCTACATGACGTATGATGATACAAAACATTTCTCAATGCATTGGACTGCTATATGTGAACACCCATCATAATAATTTTATTATCAGGCATAATTGTTCCTTAATGGTCATAAAAATTGGATTCACTAATCATAATAATTTTTCCCATGACCAAGAAATATATAATAAATAAATTAAATTCCACATGTAAACATGTATATGTGAATAAAGGTGAATGCCTATAATAGGAAAATGGTTATGGTATTCACAACACTATTATTTTTCTTGAAAATCGCGGAGAAATTTTGAAACCATAACAACATTACATAATATTTTAAAAAATGGTATATTATATTGTTTGGTGCCTCTATTTTTTTTTAAATGAAATGTGAAGTAATATAGAAATGTTAATATATGTACCATCATTAAAAATTTCAAATATATTACACATCATTATAAATTTTTTTGAAAAATGAAGAGAAGATAAGGATCCATTTAGAAATTTGGGCATAGTAACGGGTGTGTGTAAATTTTCATTAGGTATATGAATAGGATTTAATTTTTATATAAACATTTATGAATCATATAGAGTGTAATGGGGATATTTAAAAACATATCCCAATATAATAAAATAGAAATTAAAAGAAATAACATAAACTTACTACATAATAAAAGCAGATAGTGGAATATCCATTACATGAGTATGTGACACTATCAGAATAGGTGAGGCTTCTTGAGATCTTCGGGGATCCTTGGGAGGTCTCTTGGTAGTGTAAGAATGAGTACTGACGTGATACAAGGAGTATTAGTGATGATAAATGGGATTTTGGTTGGGTTTATATAGGAACAAATGGGGATTCAATTAATATCTATTTTTTGGAATCCACATTATAAAATATACAAAACAAAAAATCCTATCATAGTTTTTTTCCATGGTATATTTCAAAATGGACTTGTTTACGTTAGCATAAAATTCCGGTTGACTATCTTATTGACATATTACCATTGTTGATGTGGACCTGAGTCACAATTTTAACAAAATTATTTTTAAACCACAAAATACATTATTACTCTTCTGGGACTCAAAATCACCATTCAAAATAAACCAATAAAAACAAAATTCCACTAATTTTTTGGTAAAACATAAAATTGGGTGTTTATCCCATTTATTTTACTTATTACATTACATTGGGTCATTATAATGTCATAAAACATAAATGATATTTATACGTTATTTAATTTTTACTTGATAGTTATACATTCTCAAAAAATTAAGAAAAATTTTCCATTAGATAATTTCAAACTTCTGATTCCAAAAAATAATATTAATTTTATATAAATAATTTTTTAGACTCTGAATAATCAATTTAAAAATAAAAACATAATTCTATTGAAAATAATTGGTTTTTGACAGTAACATTTTTAAAATTATTATAAAAATTTCCTCATGAAAATTATATGATCATTTATATTTGATAAATATTATATAATAATATTTCCATTTTAAAATAATTTTTTTGTCATGAAGAAATGAATATATCAATTCATTAATTGAATTTGAATATTAATAAAAAATACAGTCTTTTTTTTTATTATATCAAACAAAATATTATTTTCAAATAATTAATAATAAGATTGAAATATAGTCATTATTATATATAATATAATATATAAAATCATATTTATATGGACTTGTTAGATATCCCATTAATACACTAAATTATTCAAAAATAGTATGGTGAACTATGGTGGGAAATTTATAGGATGTTTCATATAATATGGTTTGGGTCACAATATAGATTATCTAAAATATCCTCATAAATATTTTTCTCATTCTTAAGTTGGATATAATGAAGTGTTTGGACAATGGAAAATACCAAAAAAAAGTTATCTCCATCGGAAGCTATGATAATTGGGATAAATATTTTATGATCCTACTAGTTTAGTCCATCACATTATTTTTAATGTCAATTTGATTTGTTGAAACCATATATTTATAATAATCATGTGATTACTATTGAATGATTTTATTATCAATGGTAAAAATAAAATATGGTAATTTATATCCAATAAAACAAAATAATTTAATTCAATAACAATTTTACATAATTAGAAATTTAATTGAATCAAAATGGGAAATTTATTTGAAAGTGTTTGGTTCGTTAAAATATTCCCCTAATTACATATTTCTCCATCAATTTTATTCCATACTAAAAGAGAGTAGGGTAATTTTGCTTCATCACATCCTCCAATTACCAAGATACTTATTCATACTTGTAGTTTCTCCATAACACTTTAATAAGGTGTACATTCTTATTTTGTAGAAATTGTTCTCTACAATATTAGATATTCACGGGGTGATCCTCATTAGAAAATGAATTATACAATGGTACAGACTCTAGATTGAATACATGTGATGGGTTTGGTATGTACATTATCTAGAGGGAAACATTAAATACCTCCTTTACATGGGATAGGTTCAGCGGGAGGGCTAGTAAATAGGCCACAACAATGATTCAATCGGGGAACTCATAGGGGTCGGTGTATATTTGACTATGCATTCCCTTATTGAAAAATTTCCTCACGTTCTTCCATAGAGATATTTAAAGGTTACCATATATATAATATCAAACACTATGTATCATTGATAATTATCATCATGAATTTTCATCCATCTCTAAGAAGCCTCCATGTACATTTTAATGGGGTTAACATTCTACACCATTTCTCGGACAATTCCATGACCTAGATGTGTTTCCCAAACATCATCCCAACATGTCTATGGTCTATACCTCTTACAATTAAAATATTAATAATGAGTAAATTGGATTCTCTATTGGACACTTTTGTTGTAAGAGAACTTGATGAGAGGAATATGTTGGTACCATAACACATAGAACTCAGTATATTAGACCCTCAACATATCCTCAAGTGTTTTGATAGTCCATAAAAATTTCCCATTACATTCAGGGAGATAATCTGTACTGAAGTTCTACTCAGTGTTTATAGGATCTCTATACATTTATAAAACATATAGGTGAATCTTAGATATAGACCAGACAAAATTTATAGTGGTACCCAATGTAGCCTCACGACATCTATGATTTATATCCAATAATGATAATATAGTGATAAATAATCTAGTATCCAAATGTAGTGTGTGTTCTTTAAAACAGATCAGTAACAACCCAGATAGAATTTTTCCATTTGAAGGTATTTTTATGTCTAGTGATAGCATCAATGATGCAGTTTTTTAATTTCCATATTGGTATAGGTAATGGATTAATTATAGCCTTATACTTATTACTTTCAGACTTCACTAGCTGACATACCATGAACATAGATTTATAGAAAACAATATCCTTCTTAATGGTTTCCCAACAATAGTTCTCTCATATATTAAGATACATATTTTTGTTTCCTCGGTGAATGGAGAATATTTAGCTATGTGTAGCATCCAATTGATCATTCATTAACTCAAGATTTAAAAGAACACATGTTATTTACTCAATACTCAAAATTACTTCCTCATTAACATTAAAATATAATGATTTATCATTTTAAATTGTTTCAACTATTTTTTTAATTCCCATGTTATCTTTTTATCATCCTTTATCCATTCATGAAGAGATTGTTGAGAAATCATTTTCAAATGGATTGATGATGTTCATTTCCATAGTACTCCCTTTTACATTCTCTTAAAATATAAGATGATCCTATAATATTAAATTATCATTAATGATTGATTTTCTAGGTTCTTTTTACTTAGATAATACTCCACATTATTTTCTCTACTGAGATGGTTGTGGATTGAGAGTCATAATCCTTTATGAAATATATGCATCTTCACTGGCGCATATTAAGATATTTCTATCTCAATATACACTTAAGGATCATGAGATAACTATATATCTCACACATATTGCTATTGAGATCACACCGCCAAATTTTATCTCAATGATCACGGATTTCAACTACATTATGCATGGGGTAGTTTTCCCATGAATATTCAATTGCGTTGAGGTATATGAATGATTTTTTTCTTTTTTAATCAACACACTACAGGAAAACATCTTCTATGCATCACTGAATACAATTAATGTTTCTCCAATCGCAAGTACTGTTAGTAGAGGATCATTGATAAGACTCATTTTTAACTCATTGAATATTTATTAATATTCATCATTCTATGTAATATTGACTCTATTATTATTTATAATGTTAATAGTGTTTGAAAATTTTGATAAATTTACAAAAAATCAGTGATAATATACTGATAATCCAAGTAAACCATGGTTATATTTTATAGCTATTTTCCACATTGTCCATTCAAATTATTCATCATTGAATCATCCACAAATTTACTATTTCATGTCATGATATTACCCAATAATGAGAATTCCATCTACCAGAACTCAAATTTATTGTACTTGTAATAAATATTCTTTCTTTTATGGCCTTTATAAGTGTTCTCGTGTTCTCCACATACTTCTCCTTTATTTTGGATTATATTAGTATATCATATATAAATACTTCCAAATAATTGTTGAAATAATTTATAATGAGTATATTGACCTTGTTCATGAATATTACAAGAGAATTAGTTGGAATGAATGGAATAAAAATGAATTCATAGAACATGTTACTGGTACGAAAATAATTCTTGGGGGATTCTCTTTATTCACCCTAATTTAGAAATATCCTGAATTTATATCCAATTTGGAATGTATTGTGATCCATATAGTTGATATAACAATTCATCCCCTTCTGTTAGAGGATACGTGATCATTAATATGATTTTTTGATTGAATAATAATAATTGAAAAGGAGAATTGACCATCCTTGTTCTTGATTAAGAGGATAGGTTCACCCCATGGTGAATCACTTGGGGGTATAAATCCTTTATATATATTAACATATAGTTTTATATTCCCCCCTCATGTTACAAAATTTTCATCCTATATGGATTCCATTATATTTGAAATTCCCATGTTATAATATAAATTGAAAATTATACCACCCATCTTAGAGGAAGAATAAAAAATTCCTCGAGAAACAAATCACTATATCCTACCACAATAGGCATGTCTTAGATTTTGGATAGTTACATATAATCAATCAACATATCATGATATTATTTTTTATAGAGAAATAGTATACATGCTTGTGATAATGGTGAAAAAGAATATTCATCCTCTTCCTATCACTTTTATTTAATTGGGTGACAATTCACTATATGATGAGTTATTTTATTCTAATTACAATTTATGTTGGTTCAATATAGGTAAATCACGTCCATTCCAATAATTTCATGAAATTCCACCAAAGGGAGTCTGATAAGGTTCTCCAGTATTTTAATCCCATAAATGGTTACAAGAGAAGTGCTATACATATATACATCCATTAATTGTGGTGGTGTTTGGATAGTTCTTATAATCTTTCAGGATATGATATAATGAGTACAACCATAAACAAAAAAGTACATTCAATATTCATATATGAGTGACTGGAATAACAGTCACCACATCAATTTCTAGATTCACCTCGGTGGTAGGGATATGAAATTCTCACCCTTGCAGACAAAGAGTTTAATGGTTATCAACAAAAACCCTTATCATAGGGAATTGATTCATAGAGTGTCACAATTATTTGAAGTTAAAGCAATGAAAAGTGTGCCAAGGGATTTCCAGTGCATTCCATTATTCTATATCATTCATGAGTTTCTTCAATCGTAAATATATTTCATGGTGTCCTTACTTCATGGACATAATAAGTTTTTTGGTTTTATTTATGAAATTTTTGAGGTTCTTCTTATCACACCATTGATAAGTATGATATTGTAATTTTTTTAATCACCATTAGATTTCCCCATCATACTTCCATAATTAAACTCCACTTTATTCTTCTTATATCTGTTATACCCTTGAGATTTTCTTATCTACATATCATCTTTGAGTAAAGATAAAAAAATATCATCCATGATAAAATGTCCTGGATAGACTATTCTGTTCAGATGATATTTTTTATCCCACAAAATATGTGGTTATCCTTTCATTTTGGGTAGACAAAAAACCCTCTGAGAATTGTGAATGTCTCGATATTCATTCCATATATTCCCCAATGGATTCGTAATTATTTTCCTTGAGGTAAGGGAAATCAATTTCCCTTTTAAGTTGTAGGGTGAAAGGAATATATTTAATGGAAAACATTTTCTGTTATTCCATTCACTAATCAATTCAATTAATTTATTAATCTTTTGATTATTGATCAGTGTACACCAATGATCAGCTTAACTCTACATATGATATCCTACTAGAATAGAATTATCTTGTTGGAACATTTCTGGATAGAGAATATATTTTCAATATAGTTGGTTTTTTGTTCTGTTATTAGGTGATCACATGATCCATTGATACTATGATGCATTTTCTGCTTGAATCCCCTGATTGTGTCATGATCACAGATATGGTGCTTTGGGAACTCCTTTTGAACTAGGATTCTATTTGGAACATGATGTATCTATTAGAGTATTGTGAAAAAAGTTTTTCATTCCTAGTCCTATGAGGTGGGGAATCTCATTTGGAATGTAGATACCCAATCTTGAAGTACATGGAAGTTACATTTCTTTTTCCGAATACAAAATGAAGTACAAAAATAGATAGCCAAAGATCATATTAATTTTGTGTGTTTGGAAACTCATAACATCATTTTCTAACATGGTGAAAGATCATCAAAATCCCCCATAATGTTCTTAACTTTTTTTTAATACCTAGAACCTTTCTTAATATCCTGGAGAAGAAAAAAAATATAAAATGTCAGTTGGTATGATCATTAAGCGTAAACATGGAGAAAATAAAACAAACCAAAAAAATTGAATGTTAAAACATTATCATAATTTTTAATCATCAAAATCGAGAGTCATTAAATAAATCATGGTAGTACACTAGGCAAAGATCATAAAGGAATATTAATAAAGATAAAATAGCATGGGAATAAAAAATTGAATTTTGGAAAACTATTAAGTACCTAATATGATTTCAACTTTATCCAATAAAATGTCTCTAAGATCACCATAGTAGACGAAGTCCATTACAAAAATTGGTTTACTTTACATTCCAGCCCTATATTACTGAATTCGATTTACCTATCATTCCAGTAATTTCTATCTCATGATACAAAATATTTACCCAATAAATAGGATGATGCTATATGTCCTACCCATATTATTATTGAATCATTGTTACATGTGCCACAAATATCAAAATCATTCATCATTGAATACCCCATGAAAGAAAATAGAATTCTTAAATAAAATGGAATCATAAAATAGTACATATAAGAAAAATAGAAATAATAAAAATAATTCTATACTAATCATAATAATATTAATGTTATAATAGGGACATTAACATGACCCTTTTTATCTTATATGGAAAATAATTTTGATAAAACATTTGGACTTAATTCTAGAGGAAAGTATCCTTTATTTTTTTAATCATTTTAAATTCTCAAAATGAAAATAAATTTTAAAAGAAAATAATTTAGTTGAAAAGAAACATGAAATACTGTAGAGGAATATTATTTTAAATAAGTAATCATGAACCATAAGAAACTTTTCATGTCATATATGTTTAACAAAAACATTCTCATCGTACTTTTTCCAGAAAATTAAAAAATGTACCTCGTATGGAAAACAAAAGAATGATTCATTCCAAAACATGAAGTAAAATTAAAAAATGGGTAAAAATGTCTTCAAAAATAAATTGATTAATATTTATCATTTTATGAAAATATTTTTATAAAACATGGAAATTGATGATAAATATATCACCAGTAGATACTTACGAGAATACAATTTCGGATAAAATGAAATTCGAAAAGTTACCCCTCACCATAGGTCCAATTTCTTTGGTATGTGCCCGAACCTTTTTTATAGTCCATTTAAACATATTATTAAATTCTATCACAACCAAAATAATTTTTTTGATATCATATATGACTCACCTACGACCTTATATTACCTATTCATTTGTCAATTACATATTAAAGCCACATTTTGGGTAATAATTGTTTTATTTATCATACATGTTTTGAATTGGTATCCTTTATATTATTAATTATATTAATTATTTACTTAGATATATATTTTAAAAAATGTTTTATATATCATATATATTCATTATATTAATATATGTATATATATCTCAAAAATAGATAAATTAAATGGAATACACGATTCACTGAGACGGTAGTTCGTATGTAGACATGAATGTTATTTTTGTTTCCTTATTGAATAGAATAAAAGTAAGTAAATGATATATATATATATACAATATAATTATTATGTAATATATTTCATGATTATTTATTATATATAATTTATAATCATTCTTGAATGGTTAACATGAAGAATAAATCTCATCACGTTGTGAAAATGGTAAGCCATATGTACGCATGAGAAGTGAAGTTATTCCATAATTATTTAACAGTATTAAAGTGGATGGATTATTCATTCTCAGAAATATTATACAGTTATAATAATAATTTATTGTTATTATTTCATCCATTATACGCATCCATTTAAGGCAATGGTGACAAATAGATCACACCACAGTGTGGAGAGGGTAAGTTGTACGTATGCAAATTCATTGATTTTATTTTTCCTAGGATCTATAGAAGTGGAAATATTATTGTTTAATATTTACGAATAAAAATAAGTATATTAGTTATACTAAAGTCAAAAATTTATAATGAAACAACCAATGAATATAATGTAGAAGAGAAAATTAATTTGAAATAATTAGTAGAAGAGATTACCTCTTCCTCAACCAGCCTCCTTTAAATTTCTACAAAGGGAACAAGAGTTGGACTTTTTAGAATTTCAGAACCTCTAGAATGTAACCAGGGTAGTTTGAATGATAAATGGAAAGGGGATGGCCGATCTCGAAGGCTCAAAATGTAGTGAAGAGTCGAGGGAGGAGATTCCATTTTATAAGAGGCGAGAGGGGCACTTTAGATATATCTTAAAATATTAATTTATTATAAATTAAAATTCAATTTAAAATGGTCCAAAACATATTTTATTTGATGATAAGAATATTTTTGTTCGAATACCCATCATCAAATAAATTTTTGACATGTTCTGAATAAATTTTTTACATATGTTTTAGGTTCAACCCTTATTATAACCCTTTTAATTTTAACATGATATCATGTTATTTACACATTATGGGTTAATGTAATTACCATATTAGTTCAAAAGACAAAAAAAAGTTTTTATGACATATTTGGACTTATATTAACCATTTGGAAGAATAATAAATTTTTAGGAATTTAATATCATTTAATAATCTATATTATGTTTTATGTTATTAATTATGTCAATTTTGGATACCATTCATACATGACTTCTATAAAAACTCATAAAAAACTATATTAGTTCTAAAAAATGCATTAAATCAACCCTAATATGTCAATTTGGACACAAAAATTCATGGATGAAATCAAATGTTCATATTAAATTTTTTAAATATTTATAAATTCAATTATTAGAATCTTTTATTTGTGAGGTAATCACTACATCATAATTATGTCATAAATAAATATATTTATCTGCTATCTAAAATTTATATATAAAATACCATGATGTATAAAATATGTAAATATTTTTAATGACTATAAATATAAATTGATATTATTTATATAACACTATATTAAAATTGATTTAGTAAAAGATATATGTTTGGGTTATAATTATCTTGACTTCAAAATAATTCTTACCAAATGACATTTTCACATCCACGAGAAACCATGGGGTCCTAATATCGTCCCAAGGGTTCCCACGGCCAAAAATATCTCATCCAATAGGATTTAAGAATGTGCTAGGGTAGTTCAATATTATTATAATATTAATTTTTATACCCTTATTTACAATATTTTTCCTTTAACCCTAGTAAATAAAATAATTATTGAAGTTACTATTTATAATGTCCAAACATAAAAGTACCTATTTAAAAAAGTTTTACCATATGATTCAAAATATGGAATCCATTTTTCCAAATTCAAAACACAGATGTTACAGGAAATAATTTAAAATTAATTCTTGTTTTCAAATCCAAAAAAGTGGGTTTTAATAAGTAATATCTATCAAAAGATAGACGTGTGTTTATGTCGGATTTAAAATTAAAAAATATCCATTGAACAAAATTGGATTAAATGATAAAAATATAATCCAATTAAACATTAAAACAACTAAAAACAATAATCAATCCATATAAAAAATTAGATGAAAAAGAATCATTGAATTAATATGCATTGTTTTTCACTATTCATTAAAATTTGTATTTTATCAGCAAAATACCAAAAAATCATAAAAAGGAAATTTTTATGCCTCTATTCCAAATAATAAGTTTATATTGTCATATATAACTTATAAAAGTGTTAAAAATTAGATTTAATATGGGTGCGCCAACAAAAGGCTGTAAAACTGCATTTTTTTAGTAATACATCTTTTATCCAAAACATTGATTTTTTCATCATAACATGTTCAAGAAGATGATTAATATGGATGATAATGTTATATAAAATTATAAATGTTGCTAATAATATTCATAACAGCTATTTTATATCCTATTATATAATAATATTTTATTAATATATCGTTATTTATTGAAACTCGATATTGTATACAACGCAAGCTATCGAAGAAGGTCGCTAGTGCGTGTAAGGCTAGACAAGTCACTGTTTCTTGAAGTGAATGATTCCTTTAGTGTTTTGTATAACATAATTGAAATATATTTCATCTATAAATTGAATCCCTCTATTTTATGTGTTTCGTGAAATGTATTCTATAAAAAGATCTTGAAATTATGTACAACACAAGCAGAGTATAGTGTTGCGTATACTAAAAGATATTGAGTTCTTACTTATAGTGAAATATTATGTTGTTTTTTTATAAAAAACAATACTTCAAATATATTTAAAATAATGTGTCCCATAAAATCTCGGGTTATTATATTTTAGCCACCTTAAAATGATTTTCACCCTCGAAATTCGTCGGGGGTTATAAATGTATTTCTACTTAATAGATTCATTCATGGAACCCACATCATAAAAAAGGAATATTAAAAATTCATCTTAAAACATAATTTTAGAAACACAATGGTTACCCAAATTAACTCATCACTGGGATTTATATTGGATAACTTAGGTGGGATGAGAAAACAAGGATATGAAAGAGACATCTAACCATCATGTTTTGATGGATAGTGAAAGAGAATAAAATTTAGAGAATGTTAAATACCAGAAAGCCTTAATTTTTTATTATTTAAAAGACCATATAATTTATAAAACATTAAATTACTCAGATAAATTTTTTGGTTTCATGATCCTTTTTCTAATGTTGAATAACATGAGAAGAAATACTTACTTTATATCATTAAAATCTAGTAATTGGTTCTGCCTTGAACAATTTCCACTTCATATATTATTCAATGAAATGGATTTGAATTTTTCATTCTTCATGTGTTAGAAGATAATGTGATAAAATGATATTTCATTCCATATTATCTACAGAATGTGTTCACATGTAATCAAATATGTATAAATCCACCTATATTGAGATAATAAATTAATATAATAATCTCAAAATGTAAAATAACTTATACTATCCATAAATGCATATCATTAAAATCCATCCAGAATCTGAAAATATAAAACTATATAAAGAGATAAACTAAATTAAATTAACATTAGTCTCCCATATCACATAATCTAGTTTTTTGTTGTAAAATTTCAAACATCTGAATACATGAATAATATATTATCTTGAAACATGAATTACCATAGAACCTTAATGAAAACATGAATTGTATCAATAGATAACTATTTCCAAATACAAAAATCTCAAAAATTACATATACTCAAACCATGATGTCACATTATCCTTGTATACTTCACGAGGTCATTATTACTATCAAACATCTCATTATCTCCTTATCTCTTCATTCCAAGAACATTTAAATAACTTTTATTGGATAATATTACCTTATATTTATGGAAATACACAAGAGACCAATATATAGATATTCTAATATTCCATAATACTATAATAGATATTCAACAACACTATTTTGGAATCCCAATACATAAGCACATAATCATTACACCATAATGTTGGCATACACCACATCACCAATAGTGATAGCATGTTATTTTCATTTGCCTCTTTCCTCAAAAGGTTGTTGGCGGTGATAATCATCTATATCCCTTGGATTATGAAATTGGTTAGCATAATTCCCCATTTCATTGCACATGTAACACAGATTTATGGGAGGTAAAGTCTTTGAAGCTTTTATTTTATTCCTATTACATTGATAGTACAATGCTCTATGAAATTTTTCCCACACAGAAAACATTTATCAGTCCCCTTAAGAAAATTTCATCCATGTGTCCTTCCACACATTGATCATAGAAAAAAGTTAATATTTTTTTCTACGTAATTTTTATAGTTTCCTTCTAATTATATCCTTATTTTCTTATCATACACATGATATAGTTTATAATCTTTAATCTCACTTTTTTATGATGAATACAAGGAATTTATATAATAAAAAATAAGTTCATGAACGAATCCCAATCCATGGAGACAATTTTATATTACTCATCGTATACTTGATAATGTTCCATCACAGATTCTATTTATCTTCCATGAAATAATTTCCCAACATAAAATTTTCGCATTATGAACAATGGAGAATGGAAAATATTTTTTCAATGGTAAAAATACATTTCTATACAAAAAGTGGATTAGTTATTCCACTAAATAAGGTGGTTATATACTTTAAAAATATTCAAGAGAATGTTCTTCCCACCTTTGGTCTTTTGGGAGCATAAAAATGTTTGTGTTCATACTAACAAGATTTTTATTCATGATTCCATAAAATTTGGGTTTTCAGGAGGAAAATCATTGCATTTCCCATCGTATCCAGCATTATTGTGGTTCCTTTGGATTCAAGACAGTGTCTAAAACCCAAAATGTATTGTGTGAGAGGATAAAATAATACTTAGCATACAATATAATCAAGGGGGAGTTCTTTTAATTTCTAACATCAATGGTCCAATCCTAGGTTATTAATGATTGTTATCATATCTCTAGGACAGTAACCTATAATTATACATAACCTTAAGGACATCCTAATTAATAACTTATATATATGTCTAGGGATATCACTAAATAATTTCCATCCAATTTTTCAAAGGATTACTAAAAAATCACTTTAATACCAACTATAGAGACCCAAGATTTACATGAATGGAAATTACATTCCTTTTTCAAAGTACTTAATACATAATAGACATAGACACCCGAATAACGTAATAATTTAGTGTATTTAGAAACTCATAACATCATCTTCTATCATGGTCAAATATCTTCAACATCTCGAATAAAGATATTCCACTTTTTTTTCTGGCCTGAAATTTTCTTTATATCCTAGATAAAAGAAAAAATAGAAAGGGTGAGATCAAATGCTCAGTAATGGAAAACATGTAGATAATAGAACAAACCACAAAAATTTGAATGTTAAAACATGACCTTAATGTTTACTCATCAAAATCATGAGTCATGAAATAAATCATAGTAGTACATAAGACAAATATCTTAATATAACGCTAATAATGATAAAATAAATTGGGAATAGAACATTTAATTGTGTAAAACAATTAATAAAATAATATTTTTTCTATAATAGCAATGGAAGTTCATCAATGACCATCATTGTGGATGAAGACCATTACTGAAAAAGGTTTACATGTCATTCCAGATCTGTATTTCTGAACCAGATTTACCTGTCATTCTAGCCATGTCTATTCATGCGATATAAATCATTACCCAATGAATTTGAGGGAGACATATGTCCCACCCATCTCATAATGAAATCATTCATACATGTTCCAAAAACATATAAATCATTCTTCATAGCATAACCCGTGAAATGAAATGGGATTCCTAACATCATGCCATCATTACATAATCCAAATAAGATAAATGGACTTTATAAAAATAACTGTATCAAAAAAACAATCATATAAAATTAATAATATGTATATAAACATAACCCTATGTCATCTTATATGAAAAATAATTTTGGTAAAATACTTGAACCTAATTCCAGAATAATATTACCTTTACTTTTTGAAAAAACAATCTTCCCAAAATGCCACTCAATTTTAAAAGGAAAAAAGTATATATGAAAATAAGATTGAAATAGTGTAGAGGAATCTTCATGTAAATAATTCATCATGAATAAATAAAAATCAATTCACTCAATATATTTTCTAAAAAACATTCTCCTCATACTTATTTCTAAAAAAGTAAAAAAGTACCTCACATGGTAAACATAAGAATGATTCATTCCCTACCATGTAGTAAAAGTAAAAAATGGGTAAAAATGAATTTAAACAAACATGGATTAATTTTAATAATTTTTATAATAAAAATTAAAAAAACATGGACATTGATGATAAATATATCCCTGTAGATACTTACGTATAAACAATAATGGAAATCTCATATTGGAGAAGTTATCCCTTACCTTAGGTCCAATTTTCTCTCTATGTCTCTAATATTCTTATATAGTTGTTTTAAACATTTTAATAACTTGTAAAATAACAATATTAATTTTTATAATATCATATATGATTCACTTAAGACTTTATTTTACCCATTCATTTCCCAATTCTATGTCTAAGAAACATTTTTTGTAATAACAATTTTATTTATCATTCATGTTTTGATTTTTTATTCTTGATATTATTACGTATACAATTATTTACTAAATTATAGAATTTAAAAAATGACTTATATATTATACATAATTAGTATATATATATATATTAAATAGATAAATGACATGGAATACACCGTTCATAGATATGGTGGTCCGTAAGTAAACAGAACACTGTTTTTTTCTTTATTAGAATGAATGGAAGTACGTAAATGACATATATATATACACACACATAAATATAGTATCATTATTATTTCATGTATTTAATTTTTATTTATTATATATAATTTATAATAATTCTCAAATGGATAACATGGATAATTAATCTTATCACGTCTTGGAGATGGTAAGACATACGTATGCACCCTAAATGATATCATTACATTAATTGTTGAATGACCTTTAAGTGGATGGCGTATAATATCAGAGATTTTTTATCAAGTTATAACAATCATATATAGTTATTATTTCAATCATTTTCCCTATCCAATTAAGGTGGTGGTTAAAAACAGAGTACACCATAGTGTGGAGACGGTAAGTCGTTTGTACGCACGCGTAGTGATTTCATTTTGTATGGATGGATAAAAAGTTAAATATGGATGTTTCATATTTATAATTAAATATCTGCATATTATTGATATTGATGTTATTAATTTATAATGAAACAACTATATAAGGGGTAATATAAGATAAATAATTTTGAAAGAATCTGTAGAAGAGATTACCTCTTCCTCGATGTGCCTCATTTAAATTTCCTCTTATGGAACATGAGTTGGTCTTTTGGGAAGACCAAAACCACTAGAATGTAACTAAAGATTTTGAAAAGTTAAATGGTCTATTATTGAACGAACATGAAGGCTCCAAACGGAGATAAGATGAGTGGGATGAGGTTCCCTTTAATAAGAGAGGATAGGGGGACTTTAGGAGTATCCTAAAATATTAATTACTATAATTTAAGATTATGTTTAAAATTATATAAAACATATTTAATTATGTTATATGATGAATTTGGTTCTAATAATCATCATTGAATAATTTTTTGACATGGTTTGAATAATTTTTTATCCTTATACATTTTTTTACCCTTATTTTACCCTTTTTAATCTTATCATGATATCATATTATTTACACATTGTGGTTTAATGTAATTACCATATCATTTCAAAAGACCCGATTTTTTTATTACATATATGGACATATACTAACCATTTTGACTAATAATATATTATTAGGAATTTAATAACATTAAAAAAACTATTTTATGATTTAATAATTGAATTATGTCAATTTTGAATACTATTCATACCAGACTTCTGTAAAAATTATTTACAACATTATTAATTCGAACAAAATTATTTAAATCATATCTAATATGTCAATGTTATCTAGAAAATTCTTGGATGACATCAAAATGTTCCGATTCAATTTATTTTCATATTTATAAATTTATTTATTTGAATCATTAAATAATTTGGTAATCACTACATTATAACTCTAGAATAAATAAATATATTTATCTAATGTATAAAAATTATATATAAAATAAAATGATGTAGGAAATATTTTTAGATTTATAATGAATATTTATATACATGGAGTTCAGTTATATATCCTTCTATTAACATTGATTTAATAAAAGATATATGTTTATGTTATAATTATCTTTACTTTAAATTAATTCTTATAAAATATCATTCTCACATACAAGTGAATAAATGGTGTCCCAAAATAGATCCAATGTTTTCGAAGGTCAGAAATATCTTCTAAATATGATTTTGGAATGTGTTTGGGTAGTTTAATATTATTATAATATTTTTTTATGATTATTTACCGGATTTATTGTAACACCACGCCCCTATATCATTAGATTGAGGAGGCGGTGATGGATACTTGGCCTTAAGCGACGTTCCCGAGACGCCAATGGCTGGAAATAAATGTCGAGGGCTTCAAGATCATGTTGGGGAATGATTATACCTAAAGGCATAACCAACCAATTATCCACTAACAACCACTATATGATGCATGTCAATAAGATACCCAACCATGAATTTCAAAATACAACAAAGTTGTTTCACAACACAACCCAAAACCAATACAACCAAACATGTCCACACAACATTAGAGTATACTACAGAAACCCAAAAACCAAACAACATAAGCCATGACACCACTACAGCTTCACACCAAGCTCCAAGCTCTCAGCTCCACCAAGAAATCACAACGCTCCAATAAAGGAGGATAATGCCTTACCTTTTCCCACGTCACGATACACAACATCTTCAAAGACACCACAGTTCCAAAACTAGAAGTGAGTACTAAAACTCAAAATTATTTCCCTAAATAACATCCCTACACATGCCACTATGATAAAACCATTAGCACATTTATATAAAATAGTTTATATAAATTATATCACAAGTGAAAATATTTCTCATAAGCCAAACATGCCCTTACCAAGATATCACATCCAACCTAAGAAACCTAGGGAAATCCAACCAAACATGGCACAACCCATCTCATCATTTACATGTTAGCACAAGAACTTCCATCTTGCAAATAAATGCACAACAAACAACCAAAACGGTGGAACTTACGCCCAACCCGTTGACCAATTCATACCTAAAAAATCAAAACAGTGGGATGTCCGCCCAACCCGTTCACCCATTCACACAAGCGGTATGTCCCGACCACAACTCATATGGTGGTTCTCCCAACCACTATCCAACTCCTTTTGATAGTGAGACTTCCCGCCCACTTCCATAAAACATTTCAATCAAACCAAACCAAGCATAAACCCACTAGGGTCACAAAAACATTCAATCAACCAATTCCATTACATATCAATCCACTTCAATAAATCACCAATTTATTGAAAACAATTTTCCTTGCCAAATAACATTTCAATAAAACAAACCTTTTATTGAAAACCCATTACAACAATACTTTTCACAAATCAACCATATCATCCCATTTTAAAATCTTCATTTTAAAATCCACAAGAATAACATTTCACCATTAAACACCCCTTTTTCCAAAAATCCCCAAAACATCACCCAAGAGATTTCCAACAAATTTTGAATGACAATCCACAATTAATTTTCAGCACAACAATTTATTGTAACAAGGAACAACTAGTTATAACCAAGTGGATTCGAGAGATAAGACACCTACCTTTAGGGTTACTATGAAATTGACACACAAGCCACCACACCTCAAATCCGGCGAACGCACTAACGAAACCTTTCTAGATCCCCTTTCCCTAACATACACAAGCCTTAATATTAACATCCAGGGAAACCACAACCATAGATCTACACATAAAAAGTGTAGATCTAGAAAGCCACGAAAGAGAGGGATGTTGATCTAGAGGAAAACCCAATAGAAATAATAGGAGAGACTTATACGGGAGAAACCGCCTTCAAACTGCCTTGAAACCCCTTTGAAATGCTTCCAAATCGAGTGGGAGAGCACCCATAACCCCATGTGAACACAAAATCCCAAGTGAGGATCGAGTGAGAGGAATATTAGAGTGAAATAGGTTAAGCCCGGGGGATCCTAGAAATTATAACCCAATTTTTATGTGGCCGCACAGTTAGCTTGCACGGTTTGAAAAACTGTGCGCTAACCGTGCCCACACTACTACCTCGGGAGAAAGGGTCTGCTCGGTTTCCTTGCACGGTATGGAAAAACATGTGCAGGCCATGTAAAGCCTACTATCTACCCTAAAAGGTTTCTTGGAGAACTCCCACGGTTTCCACTAACCATGCTCAAACCATGAACCCCTTTAAAGGCCTCAAAACTCATCCAAAACCATTCCAAACTCTCCCATTCCATTCCCAAATCATCCGATGCACATTAAACACATAAAAATTCCTAAAAAAGGTCACATAAGTC
The DNA here is from genome assembly GCA_963277665.1 of Viscum album. Classification (NCBI taxonomy): domain Eukaryota; kingdom Viridiplantae; phylum Streptophyta; class Magnoliopsida; order Santalales; family Viscaceae; genus Viscum; species Viscum album. The sequence continues at coordinate 1,347,033,067 of OY728164.1, forward strand.
AAACCAGGGGTACTATATTCTCCCCACCATTGGACATTCTGTCCTCAGAAAGTAGTGAGCCCACCCTTTTCCGAAATAGCTCAGGCCAATGCTCAACCATTTCTTTCTCCCCCTCCCAAGTCTCCTCTTGTATCTGACCATGTTTCCACAAAACCTAAACTAAACTGATGCTTTTATCATGCAAGACTTTCTGTTGCATATCCACAACCCACACTAGAATGTGTACTAACGAAGCATCTAGTTATATCTCAACATGATCCCATTGAATCACATTGTCACGATCCGAGTGATACTTTTTTAACTACGACACATGAAACACATTGTACATTGTACTAAACTGGGGTGGCAAAGAAAAACGATAAGCCACATCACCAACCCACTCAACAATCTCAAAAGGTCCAATATAAATTAGAGATAAATTTCCCTACTTCCCAAACCGATGATGTCCCATCCTAGGAGAGATCCTCAAAAAAACACGATCCCTCACCTCGAACGAAAAATACATTCGACGATGATCCACATATGATTTCTGACGACTCTGTGTCGTCTCCATTATTTTCATAATCACCTTGATATTCTCTGTAGACTCCTGGACAAGGCTCGGTCCAACCATCTAGGACTCACCCCTTTGCACCCAACATAGTGTAGATCAACATGGCTTCCCATACAATGCTTTAAATGAAGTCACATGTATTGATTCTTGATAATAATTATTGTACGAGAACTCAACCAATGACAAGTGCTCCTCCCATAAGCCACCATAATCCATGACCCAAGCCCACAACATATCCTCCAGAGTTTGTATCATCCTCTCTGATTGAACATCCGTCTGATGGTGATACGCCATACTCATCTTCAACTATGTTCCTAGGGCTTGCTTCAAGGATTTATAGAAACGGGATGTAAATCTCGGATCTCTGTTTCATACAATCGAAACTGGAACACCATGCCTCTTTACCACCTCCGAAATATAGATTTTGGACAGATCCTCCACTGTATGATATTCAAGAATCGGGATGAAATGGGCCAAATTCGTTACCAGATCCACTATCACCCAGATGGAATCGTGCTTTCTGACCGTTCTTGGGAGACCTGTGAAAAAATACATTGTTATCTGCACCCACTTACAAACAGGGATTGGTAAATAATGCAACATTCCTGCTAGCCTCTGATGCTCTTCCTTGGCCTGCTGAAAAGTCAATCATCTCAAAACAACTCAGCCAAACATTTTTTCATACTAGCACACTAGAACTGTGATTTCACCACTTTATACAATTTCTAAATTTCTGGATGAACATCCCATCTTGAATGATGATACGTCGTGAGAAGATCCTCCTGACAAGAAACTGGTATAACCATCTGATTCTAAAAACACAAAACTAAATCTCCATTCAGTTTCAAACTCTCAATGGTCTCACAACCATTGAGTCTAGACCTCATGGTCACACACTCAAGATTAGATATCTGTGCCTCTTTAACCAATCCATCCTAGTCAAGAATCAACAAAACCGTAAATAAGACCGCACTATCGCCCTGGTCATTACATTCCAACCGCATGTCAGTAATAACCAACATCAAATACCACTGGTCTGATGCATGTTTCACCATATGAGCATATTATTTCCTACTTAATGCATCCAATATCAAATTTCCTTTACCCAGTGTGTACATCATGTCAAAATCAAACATCTGGAGAAATTCCATCCATATCCTTTGCCTCATGTTCAAATCCCTTTGTGAGAAAATGTGTTTCAAGATCTTATGATATGTATATTCCAATAATTTCTCACCGAAGAGATAATGACGCCACACTTTCAAAGCAGAGAAAACTACTGCTAACTCCAAATCATGAGTTGGGTAGTTCTTCTCAAGCACCATCAACTGTCATGATCCATACGCAACCACATGATTCTCTTGCATGAGAATTCACCCCAACCCTGATCCCAATGCATCGCAACACACCACATACCTTTTTCCTAGTTCTGGAAAAACCAATATTGGTGCTCATGTAATTCGGCCTTTTATCTCCTCGAAACACTGCTTTCACTTCTCATTCCACTGAAATGGAACATCCTTTATTGTCAAAGATGTCATCGGCGAAGCCAAATGTGATAAATCATGAACAAAACACCGATAATACCCTGCTAGAACAAGAAAAATCGATATCTCAAACACATTCTTTGGCGGTTTCCACGAGATATCGACCTCTATCTTTTCTGGATCCACTGATACACCCCTATCAGAAATCACATGGCCAAGAAAACGAAATTCTTGTATCCAAAAGTCACACTTTGACAATTTGGCATACAACCGATGATACCTCTAGATCCCCATCACTATCCCCAAGTGCTGATCATGATCCTCCCTTGTATTTGATTACACCAGAATATCATCTACAAACACCACCACAAATGAATCCAGATATCTATGAAATATCCGATTCATTAATGACATAAACACCGCTAGCACATTCGTTAGACCAAAGGGAATAACCACATATTCATAATGTCCATATCTACTTTTGAAATCTATTTTAGGAATATCCTCCTTCCTCACCCACAATTGATGATATCCCGACCTCAATTCGATCGTAGAGAACCACTAGGCTCTCCTCAACTGTTCGAAAAAACATCAATTCATGGAAGTGGATATCTATTATTTTTCGTAACTTGGATAAGTCTACAATAATCTACATAGAGAATCAAAGTTTCATTCGCCTTTTTCATACAAAATACCAGTGCTGCCCACGGATACATGCTAGGCCGGATAAAACCGTTGTTTTTTAACTCTTCCAACTAGATTTTCAATTCCCACAATTCATCTTGTGCCATCCGTTAAGACGGGAGTGAGATAGGTCTAGTCCCTGGAAAGATATCAATCATAAACTCCACTTCTCTTAAGAAAGGTTACCCAGAGAATTATTCAAGAAAAATATCCATGAACTGATCCACCACTATTGGAGGAACACTCTTCTCAACACCCTCTATTGATTCCAACGACAATACCGCCAATTGATATGATAACGTACACACTTCTGCTGCCAACAAACCTGTTGCACCCTGACTTTCAAGACTCTCTACTCTAAAGGGATGTATAACACCATCATGTTTCATAAAATCCACTTTTCGCACATCACAATCGATATGGGCCTTAAACTCTACTAGCCAATCCATTCCCAGGATTACATCATACCCATCTATCTCATGCATTGATAAATTCCACACTATCTCAACTTCGCCCACAACAATACAGAATTCTCTATACAAGAAGGCTCGAAACACTCTTCAACCAAGAAGAGTTTGACGTTTCAAAACCGAGGGTATTATTTTTACCCTTAAACCCAGCAAATCAACCACACATGAAACAATAAAAGAGTGTGAAGCACCCATATCAAAAAGAACTTCCATCAATGTAGAATTTAAAAGAATAGTACCTCTCACCATAGATGGTCTCGACTGATCGTCCAACCTAACCTACTCAGCTCCGAACACATGTTTTCTTTCCACACTCTGCTCTTTATTGCCCTACTGAGGCGTCGTGGTATTCCAAGAATCACCATGACCCACTTTACACTGCTGACGAGGGGTATTCTGTTATCCCAGTACAGACCCGAAGCTTGATGTACATGGTCATTACATTACTTTTGTGGAATACTTAATACATAACAAAAAAATACACACAAGGACCGTAATAGTTTAGTGTCTTTGGAAACTTGAAACATAATCTTCTAATCATGGTGAAAGATCTTCAACATCTCCAATAAAGATCTCCCACTTTTGTTTTCTTACCTAAAACCGTTCATTATATCTAGGGGAAAAGAAAACATACAAAGGGTGATCTCAAATGATAAATAAGGGTAAGCATGGATAAAATAAAACAAATCATATAAATTCGAACATAAAAACATGAACATCATGTTTAACCATCAAAAGCTTGAGAAATGACATAAAACATGGAAGTACGCAAGGCATAGATCATAAAGTAACATTAAGCATGATAAAATAGCATGGGATTAAATCATGTAATTGTGGAAACCATTCCGCACATGTCATGATTTCCATAGTATCCAAGGAATTGCCGCCCAGACCATCTTAGTGGACAAAGTCCATTTCTGAAATGAGTTCACTCCTCGTTTCAGTCCAGTAACACAGAAATAGATTAACTTACCGTTCCAGCCATGCATGTCTGATGAGATATAAATCTTTACCCAATGCATTGGAGGGAGATATAGGTACCACCCATCTCATAATGAAATTATTCTTACTTGTGCCACAAAATAAACATACATCATTCATAATAACCCAATAAATAAAATGGGTTTCATAAACATCATCCCATCATCACATAATTCATATAAAATAAATGGATATCATTTCATAATAAGAAATGTGAAACCATGTGAATCATAGAGAAATTATACTTGAAACATACACATATGAAATAATGTCATCTTAGATGGAAAATGGTTTTGATAAAACACTTGAAATGAATTCTTGAGCAAAATATCCTTTCTTCTTCAAAATAAATTTCTTTTCACAAAATGTCATGCAATTTTAAAAGACAAATATATTTATTAAAATAGTCATGAAATCTTTTTGAGGAATATTCATGAAAATAAGGCTTTATAAAACTGTAAAAATCCATTCGTGTTGTATAAGTTAAAAAACATTCTTCTCGTACTTTTGCTGAAAAAGTCAAAAAGTACCTCGTAAAAGAAAGATTAAATTCATAACATGTAGTAAAAATAAAAATGGGTAAATAGGACTTTAGAAAAACATGAAAACATTCTTAGAATTCAGGTACATTGATGATAAATATAACCCTAGTAAATACTTACAAATAAACAATCATGGATAAGAATGAGATTGGAATAGTTATCCCTTACCTTAGGTCGGATATGCTTCGTACATATCCGAACCTGCTATATAATGATATAAATAATTTAATTGACTTATTACATAATCATATTCATTTTTATGATATCATATATGTTTCACTTATGACTTTATATTACCCGTTCTTTTGTAAATTCCATGTCAAAGTAGCGTTTTGGGTAAAATCATTTTATGTATCGTATGTGTTTCGACTTTTAGTCCTTGATATTATTACTTATATCCCGATTTAAATAATTTCAGAATGTAAAAAATGATTTACATATAATATATATTCATCATATACATATATATTATAGATCGATAAAAGAAATAAAATACACCGTTTAGGGAGATGGTAGACCGTACGTACGCATGAACGTTGTTTTCGTTTCCTTATTGAATTGAATGAAACTCAATAGATGACATACATATATATATATATATATTCATATATAAAGTAGCATTATTATTTCATATATTTCATTATTATTCATTATATACACTTTATGATCATTCATGTATGGTTAACATGAAGAATGAACCTCATCGCGTCGTGGAGACGGTAGTCCGTACGTACGCACGAGCGATGATATAGTTCTCATAATTATTGAATAGAATTAGAGTGGATGGTATAATATATCCGAATTAGTATGATGTTATAATAACCATATATAGTTATTCTTTACACCATTATACCCATCCATGTAAGGTGTTGGTGAAAAAACAGATTTCCCCACGGCGTGAAGACAGTATTCCGTACGTACGCACGCATGGTGATTTCGTTTTCCATAGGATGGATAGATGGTGAAATAGGGTTGTTTAATAATTATAATAAAATATCAGTATATTAGTTATACTGATTTTATTACTTCATATTGAAACAACTAAATAAGAAGAATTGGAAGAAGAAATAAAGTTGAAAGAATCGGTAACAGACATTACCTCTTCTTTGAAGCGCCTCTTTGAGACCTCCTCTTAGGGCACTAAAATTGGTCTTTGAAGATGACCATAACCTCTAGGATGTTTCTATGGAAGTGGATAAAAGAATTTGTAAGTGGGTTTCCAAGCTTGAAAGCTCAAAGTGGTGTGAAGAAGAGAGGGAGGAGGTGCCCTTTTATATGGGAGGAGAGGGGTACCTTTGGAAAAACTAAAAATATTATTTTATTATAAAGTCATATTCGGTTTTTAATAGCTCCTAATTAATTTATTTAGAATTTTATGTGGGTATGGGTCTAAATCCTATCATCCAATAGAATTTATACAGGTTTAGGTTTCTATTTTAACCTTATCATTTAGATTTAACCTTAAGTTAAATCATTTTACTTTTACCGTGTCTTCTTGTTTTCTTACACTATAAGGTTAATAAACATACCATAACAAGCCAAACGGACCCCAATTTGTTTATTATTAATATATATAACCTTATATAAGTCATTTGGCCGAAAAATAGATTTTAAGGAATAAAATAACAATTAATAATATAAATTTTTCTTTTAAAAACTATTTTATGTCAATTTTGACACTATTTGGTAATTGATTTTTGTGGAAATTATAACAGAATGATTAGTTCGAAAAAATTTAACGAAATCAATAATAACATGTCATATTAACCTATAAAATTATTGTAATTCATAAAAAGTATAAAATTACATTTATTTGGGTATTTATAACATAAATTATGTCAATATTTCATTAATAAGATAATTACAGCATCATCATCGTGTCATAAATAAATTAAATTATTTTATGTCTAAGAGTTATAAATAAAACACCATTATGTAGGCATTCAGTTTATACTTTTAACGAATATTTATAGTAGAATTTATCTTATGTATAACCCAATATTAAAATTGATTTAGTTATTAAACATTGATTTTAACTATTTTAACCCTTCTTTAGATAAATTAATAATAAATGTCCAAATCTAATCCAAGTGGGCATAAATGGTAATATTTTATTTTGAAGGTTGTTTTTGGTCGAATTTCACTTATCCAATAGAATTAGGACATGTTTTAGGGTAATAATAATATCGATTTTACCCTTAATTACCCTATTTACTTTTAACCGTGGCAAAAAAGTAAAAAGTTACTATTCACTAAAAATTATTTTCATCTCATTGAACCAAATTTTTGTCCTCGATATTAACCGTGTCTCTCAGAGTTATGAAATTCAATTCACAGAAGTAGTAAAATTTATTTTAAATTACAAAACGTCAATTTTTTAACTACCACTAAGTGGTTTCACTATTCATCGAAAATTGATGTTTTTCAAAACAATACCAAAAATTCAGCCTAATAATTATTAGATATTCCGAATTCAAAAATGAGGTCAATTTTTCCAAATTCATATCATATAAGGGGCATCAATTAATTTGAAATTTAATTCCTGTTATCAAAACAAATAGCGTGTTTTTAAGAAAAAAAAACAATCAAAAGATTGATAATTGTTTATATCCAATTTCAAAGTGAAATTATTTCCAATGAACAAAATTGGATTAAATGGTAAAAATATATTCTAATTACACTTTAAAACCAATTAAAAATATAATCTATCCATATAAATTATTAAGATGAAAATAGTTTTATTTAATTAAAATATAACGTGTTTTTACTATTCATTATAATAAGAAATTTATCAGAATAATATGAAAAATTTATGCAAACCAAATTTTTATATCCTGATTCCAAAGTATAATTTTATTTTGTAAAATTGAACTTATAAAAATTTAAAAAACTAGATTTAAATTGGGTGCGCCATCAAAAGGCGGCAAAACTGCATTTATTAAAAAATACTTATTTTTCCCGAAAAATTTATTTTGTTCTTATACCATATTCTAGAAAATGTGTAAGATAAATAATAATGTTACGAAATTCAAAATTTGTTTCATAATATTCATAATGGATATTTTATAATAATATTATAACAATGATTCGTTGTTTTGTAAAACCCGGTATTGCGTACAACACACGCTATCGAGGAAGGTCGTGATTGCGTGTAATTAAAGAAAATTCAGGGTTGCGTGTAGTGCACGACTCCTTTTTTGTTGCATATAACAAAGTACAACCATATTTCTTTAATACATTGAATATATTTATAAAAAATCGATGTTGCGTAGAATAACTACTATCAAACAACATGAAATTGTGTGTAACACGATCCAATATTAAGGTTGCATATATTGCAAGCTAATACGGTGTTGCGTATAGCGCAAGATAATCTTGGTGATTTGTACAACGTAAGATATGAAAGAAATTAAAACGAATATATCTTATAAAATCTCAGGTTATTACATTCTACCCCCCATAAAATGAATTTCGCCCTCGAAATTCGTCGGGGTTATAAAGGGTTTTCTACTTGAAAGTTTCTTTAATTGAAACCTACATCATAAAAAGGAATACCAAAACTATCTTTCAAAACTAATGTATGAAACATAACGGATACCCAAATAAACTAATCACTGGGTTTCAACATAAGAGAACATATGTGAAAATATGGATATGGAAGAGAAATCTAACCATCATGTTCTGATAGAGAGTGGTAGAGAATATGGCTATGAAAAATCCAAAAATCACAAAGCCATAGATTTGTGATGATCTGAGCTACCATCTGATTCATCGAATATAAGGGCACCAGGACCACATTTTTGGTTTTCAAGATCATTTCCCTAAAGTTGATGAATTAAAAGAAATACTTACATGATTTTGGTACAATCTCACTATTGTTCGTGAATTGAACAATTTCTACTTCATCCCTTAAAGAAATGAAGTTGAATTTGTTATTCGTGATGTGTTAGCAGATCATGTGATAGAATGATGGGTCATTCTATCTATTTTAAAAAAAAGTTAGAAAGAGTTATAAGTCCATATTATGGTTATATTAATCGTATATGGTCCCAAAAAATGAACTTATACTTCATATATCATACCACTTAATAAAATAAAACTAGTTTCTACTAACCAGGGACTTTCTGTAGGCCAGTGGTTGGTGATAAAGGCCAGTAACACTTCAGTTTGGGTTCGATTCCCACAGCCTTGTCCGACGCGATGGGTTGTCTCCCATCCTACAGGTTGTCCTTTTTCAAATACTATATTACTATAACATCCCATCAATAATATCAAAAAATGTTATATCCTTAAACAATACTAACTTATGTCCAACATAATCCATTCCAATCTTTAGGCTTATCTAAAATACATCGGTCCAAGATCATAGTATAAATAAAACAATTACTAGAAAGGTTATCTACCAAGAATTTGAATACAAGCATTTATCTCACATATATCATAAGATATATCTTTTTGGTTTCATTCTAAACACATGAATACCTTAGTCATATATTCTCATGAAACATAAATTACCATATAACCTTAGTGAAAACATAAATACTGTTAAATGGTAACTCTTTCCTCATACCAAAATCCCAAAAATCTATATAATTAAACCATAATATCACTTAGTCCTTATATCAGTCATGAGCTCATGGATGCAATCAAACATCTCATTATCTTCTTATCCCTCCATTATTCACATATCATATACATTCCAAAAATATCTGAATAACCTTTCATGGTTACCGGTACCATTCAACATATACTTCTAAATACTTTAGGAAAAACAATAGTGTAAAAATCCTTAGATGATTCTTTATTCCATAGTACCATACATTATTCATTGTAAACATACAATCATTCCACTAACTTCTTAAACTACTGACTGAGCATCATCATTTCCTTCATCTCATAGTTCATTTGTAGTCTCTTCATCATCATCTATATAAATACTACTCATACGACCCTGCGGATTCTCTTCATGAGATTTTCCCTTAAGGAATTGGTTTGCATAATGCTCATACATTCCACACTTAAAACATCTAACAATTGTTGATGTTGTAGCAATACCATTATCCTTATCCATGGTGTTAACTGAACCTTTTCCTTTGCACTTACTAGCTTTGTGTCCTTCTTTTCCACACCCAATGAATCTTCCAGTTCCTTTGAAACAACCTCCCCAATGCCTATTCCTACATGATTTACATGAGGGAAATTGAACTTTCTTTCCTCTATGATCATCATGAAACTCCATCTTTCTCTTATTATCTGAGTCGGGAAACATACCAAAGTTGAGATTATTGATCATATTATGAGATTGATGATTAGTCATAATAACTATGTTTGCACTTCCAAATCCCATTTCATTTGGTTTCTCATGAAGAATATCATTCCATTGTCCATCATATCCTCCATTATCATTAATCTTCTTGTTTCCTGCCATTTTCTAAAACCCAAAAAAATAGTGTGAGAAGAAAAAATCATGCAAGGGAAAACAACATAGTAAAGGGGGAGTACCCTCAATATCTAGCATCTTAGGTTAAATTCTAATATCATTACCGTAGTTCTAGGACTATATCCTATATGTATACTTATCCTTAGGGACATCCCTAGACATACCTTAGAAATATCTCTAGGGATCTCACTAACATTTTCGCATTCTAGTTTCCAAAGATTGACTAAACCGTTCCTCTGATACCAACTATAGAGACCCGAAGCTTGACGTATATGGACATTACATTACTTTGGAAGAATACATAATACATAACAAAAATAGACACACAAGGACCGTAATAGTTTACTGTCTTTGGAATCATGGAACGTAATCTTCTAATCGTGGTTAAAGATCTTCAACATCTCCCATTAAGATCTTCCCCTTTTGTTTTCTTACCCAAAACCTTTCTTTATATCCTGGGGAAAAGAAAACCTATAAAGGGTGAGCTCAAATTCTCAGTAAGGGTAAGCATGGATAAAATAAAACAAATAATTTATATTTGAACTTAAAAACATGAACATAATGTTTAAACATCAAAATCTTCAGTAATGACATAAAACATGGAAGTACGTAAGGGATAGATCATAAAGAAACATTAAGCATGATAAAATAGCATGGGAGTAAAACATGTAATTGTGGAAACCATTTAGCACATGCCATGATTTCCATAATAGCCCAGGAATTGCTGCCAAGACCATCTTAGTGGACAAAGTCCCTTTCTAAATCGAGTTCACTCCTCATTTCAGTCTTATAACACTGAACCGGATTAACTTAACATTCTAGACATGTCTATCTCATGAGATATAAATCATTACCCAATTCATTGGAGGGAGATATAGGTCACACCCATCTCATAATGAAATCATTCTTACTTGTGCCACAAAATAAACATACATCATTCATAATAACCCAATAAATAAAATGGGTTTCATAAACATCATCCCATCATCACATAATCCATATAAAATAAATGGATATCATTTCATAATAAGAAAATTGAAACCATGTAAATCATACGGACATTATACTTGAAACATACTCATATGAAATAATGTCATCTTAGATGGAAAATGGTTTTGATAAAACACTTGAAATGAATTCTTGAGAAAAATATCCTTTCTTCTTCAAAACCAATTTTTTTCACAAAACGTCATGAAATTTTAAAAGAAAAATATTTTCTGTAAAATAGTCATGAAATATTTTGGAGGAAGCTTTATGAAAATAAGGCTTTATAAAACTGTAAAAATCCATTCGTGTTGAATAAGTTAAAAAAACATTTTTCTCGTACTTTTGCCGAAAAAGTAAAAAAGTACCTCGTAAAAGAACGATTCCATACATACCATGTATTAAAAGTAAAAAATTGGTAAATAGGACTTTAAACATACATGAAACCATTCTTAGAAATTAGAGACATTGGTGATAAATATAACCCCAGTAAATACTTATGAATAAACAATCTTGGATAATAATGAGATTGGAATAATTATCCCTTAACTTAGGTCTGATATGCTTTGTACATATCCATACCTCCTGTATAATGATTTAAATAATGTCATTTATTATTACAGAATCATATTCATTTTTAGTATATCATATATGTTTCACTTATGACTTTATATTAACCTTTCTTTTGTAAATTCCATGTTAAAGCAGCGTTTTGGGTAAAATCATTTCATTTATCGTATGTGTTTCGACTTGTCATTATTGATATTATTAATTATATCCTGATTTACATAATTCCAGAATGTAAAAAATTATTTATATATAATATATATTTATCATATACATATATATTATAGATCAATAAAATGAATGAAATACACCGTTCATGGAGACAGTAGGTCGTAAGTACGCATGAACGTTGTTTTCGTTTCCTTATTGAATTGAATGAAACTAAATAGATGATATACATATATATATACATAAATCTAGTAGAATTATTATTTCATATATTTCATTATTATTCATTATATAAACTTTATGATCATTCATGTATGGTTAACATGGAGAATGAATTTCATCGCGTCGTGGAGGCGGAAGTCTGTACGTACGAACGAGCGATGATATCATTCCCATAATTATTGAATAGTATTGGAGTGGATGGTATAATATATCAGAATTATTTTGATGTTATAATAACCATATATTGTTATTATTTACACCATTATACCCATCCATGTAAGGTGTTGGTGAAAAAATAGATTTCACCAGGGCGTCGAGACGGTATTCCGTACGTACGCACGCGGGGTGATTTCTTTTTCTGTAGGCTGGATAGATGGTGAAATAGGGTTGTTTCATACATATAATAAAATATCAGTATATGAGTTATACTGATGTTATTACTTCATAATGAATCCACTAAAGAAGAAGAATTGGAAGAAGAAATAATGTTGAATGAATCGGTAACAGACATTACCTCTTCTTTGAAGCGCCTCATTGAGACCTCCACTTTGGGCACTAAAATTGGTCTTTGAAGAAGACCAGAACCTCTAAGATGTTTATATGGAAGTGTAGAAGAGAATGTGGCAGGGGTTGGCCGATCTTGAAAGCTCAAAGTGGTGTGAGGAAGAGAGGGAAGAGGTTCCCTTTTATAAGGGAGGAGAGGGGTACCTTTGAAAAAACAAAACATATCATTTTATTATACAGTCATATTCGATTTCTAACAGCGCCAAATTGATTTATTTCAAAGTTTATGTGGGTATGGGTCAAAATAATCTCATCCAATAGAATTTAGACATGTTTAGGTTTCTATTTTAACCTTATCATTTAGATTTAACCTTAAGTTAAATAATTTTACTTTTACCATGTCTTCTTGTTTTCTTACACTATAATGTTAATAAACATACTATAAAAAGCCAAACGGACCCCAAGTTGTTTATTATTAATATATATAACCTTATCTAAGTCATTTGGCCGAACTGTAGATTTTTAGGAATAAAATAACAATTAATAATATAATATTTGTTTTAAAAACAATTTTATGTCAATTTTGACACTATTTGGTAATTGATTTTTGTGAAACTCATAACAGAATGATTAGTTCGAAAAAAGTAAAGTAAATCAATAATAACATGTCATATTAAGCTAGAAAATTAGTGGAATTCATAAAAAGTCTCAAATTACATTTATTTGGGCATTTATAACATAAATTATGTCAATATTTCATTAATAAGATAGTTACTGCATCATAATTGTGTCATAAATAAATTAAATTATTTAATGTCTAAAAATTATAAATAAAACACAATTATGTAGGATATCTGTTTATATTTCTAATTAATATTTATAGTCTAATTTATCTTATGTATAACCCTGTATTAAAAATTATTTACTTATTAAACTTTGATTTTAACTATTTTAACCCTACTTTAAATAAATTAATAATAAATGTCCTAATCTAATCTAAGTGGGCCTAAATGGTCATATTTTATTCATAAGGTTGTTTTTGGTCGAATAAAACTTATTTAATAGAATTAGTACATGTGTTAGGGTAATAATAATATCAATTTTACCCTTAATTACCCTATTTACATTTAACCGTGGTAAAAAAAGTAAAAAGGTACTATTCACCAAAATTATTTTAATCTCATTGAACCACTTTTTAGTAATTGATATTAACCGTGTCTCTTGGATTTTTGAAATTCAATTCCCAAAAGTGGTAAAATTTAATTTAAATTAAATAAAGTCAGTTTTTTAACTACCACTAAGTGGTTTCACTATTCATCGAAAATTGATGATTTTTAGAAAAATACCAAAAATTCAGCCAAAGCATTATTTGATATCCCAAATTCAAAATTGATGTCTATTTTTAAAAATTAATAACATATAAGTGGAATTAATTAATTTTAAATTTAATTCGCATTATCAAAACAAATAGCATGTTTTTAAGAAACAAAAACAATCAAAAGATTGATACTTGTTTATATCCAATTTCAAAGTGAAATTAATTCCAATGAACAACATTGGATAAAATGGTAAAAATATATTCTAATTACCCTTTAAAACCAATTAATAAGATTATCTATCCATATAAATTATTACGATGCAAAAAGTAATTTTTAATTAAAATATAACGTGTTTTTACTATTCATTATAATAAGAAAGTTATCAGAATAATATGAAAAATTTATCCAAAGTAAATTTTTATATCCTGATTCCAATGATTAATTTTTTTTTTAAAATTGAACTTATAAACATGTCCAAAAAATAGATTTAAAGTGTGTGCGCCATCAAAAGGCTGAAAAACTGCAAATTTTTTTAAAAATACTTATTTTACCCAAAAAATTTATTTTGTTCTTATACCATGTTATATAAAATGTGTAAGATGAATAATAATGTTATAAAATTCAAATTTTGGTTAATAATATTCATAAAGGCTAGTTCATAATAATATTATAATAATGTATCATTGTTTAGTAAAACCCGGTATTGCGTACAACACACTATATCGAGGAAGGTCGCGATTGTGTGTAATGCATGAAAAGTCAGGGTTGCGTGTAGTGAATGAATCATTTATTGTTGCGTATAACAAAATCCAACCATATTTCATTAATAAATTAAATATATATATATATATATATAAACTCTATGTTTCATAGAATAACTACTATCAAACAACTTGAAATTATGTGTAACACGATCCATGATTAGTGTTGCATATATTGCAAGATAATATGGTGTTGAGTCTAGCGCAAGATAATCTTGGTGTAGCATACAACACAAGATATGAATGAAATTAAAAACAATATATCTTATAAAATCTCAGGTTATTTATATCCATGTCCCATCATATCATACGACTTCTACGATCCATGAGAAGTGTCACGCACAAATGTCATTAGAGCATTCTGAAAGTAACACTAAAGATACCTCATCTGCTTATAATTATGACATGCTCGAGGTCATTTTATCCAATCCCGCTTGATGTGGCTCGTAGAACCACACTAAAAAAACCCTGGCTTGATCTGGGTCATCAGATGAAGATTTACCAATCCTTCTATCGGATTATATGCCATATTCTTGACCTGGGAATATGTGTCCCTCCTTCTCTTGAACCTAGCATTAGAGTTACCACTATTCCCCATGGGTACCACCATGCTTCCTCCACCCAGAGCGCCCAACAAATCCCTCTCAGCCACCGAGTATCTATTCACCATCTATGTGTAATCTTCTATACATAGTACTGCTAACTTTTAACAGATTTCTTTCCTTAACCCCACTTCAAATATCCTTGCATTCAATGAAGTGATACTTGCTACCTCGGGAGAAAACCCCAATAATTTCACAAACATAGCTGCATACTCCGTCATAGACATAAGCTCTTTCTTCAAATTAAATAAATTAGTTGTATGCTGAATTCTGAATGTATGTGGGTAGAATGGTTATTAAAAAATTCATCAATGCCTTCCACTTCATACCTTGGTCCGTCCCCGCTTGGACTACCAACTCCTACCACTAAATGGAATGATCTTCCAACATATATGATGCCAAATTCACTTTTAATTCTACCGGTGTTCCCATGAACTCGAAGATCTTGTTCATTCTATTCAACCATGCTTCTTCCCTCTCGGAATCTAATTCACCCCTGAAGATGAGTGTATTCATCGTTTGAAACTGAACTACATGAGCCAAATGCCTTGGTTCATCCACTTTTTTCCACTGTCCATAGCTTGGAATGCTTGCACTATGCTTTGCACTAAGTGCTGCTTTACCTGAGGCTTAGGTGCTAGAACATTCTTAGCAGCCTCCTATGGTTGGTCTCTACGACGCCTACCCGGTGCAATTTCTATAAACTAAAAACAAACAACAATGAGTCTCACTTTCGTAGACATCAAGAAATCCCACTTCAAATCACATTACACAACACATTCACAACAAGGATTTCAAGAATTTAACATTTCCCATGTTTCACCATTTTGAAAAACACATCATTTTCAAAATATCAAATTTATTCACATTACAGTCTCATACAAAAACAATTTCTCATTTCAGCCCATAGATCATTATACCCCAATAAAATATGCATCCTAGTGGGAAGTCATTTCGACCATGCATTCCATGCTCATGTCATTGGCTACACCCATGACCTTGAGATTTCCAATGCCTATGACTATCTCCAAAACACTTATGTACCCAACTCCCTGGTAACTTGAATGTCAACATAAAAGGGTTAGATACATCCTTTTATGCTATATATTACATGTTCCGACTATACTACGCCTTTCTACCATACCGACTCAAGGAGTATACCACAACAAATATCAACACCAAATTCGAGAATCAAGTCCATATGACCGAACAAACTGATACCACATGTAACAATCCACCCCTACCTCATTGGAATTAGGAGGTGGTGAGGGATACTTGACCTTATGCAATGTTCCCAAGATGCCCAAGGCTGGAAATAAATGTCGGGGGCTTAAATTTCATGTTGGGGAATGATTTTCCCTAAAGACAGAACAAACCAAATTATCCACTAATAGCCACTATATAATGTATGTCAATAAGATACCCCACCATGAATTCCCAAAAGATAACCAAGTAGTTTCCCAACACAAAACGAAACCAATAGAACCAGAAATATCCACACAACATCAGACTACACTGCAGAAACCAAAAAACCAAACGCCACAAGCCATGACACAACCACTTCTCTACACCAAGCTCCAAGCTCCCAACTCCACCAAGAAATCACAACGCTCCACCAAAGGAGGATGATGCCTTACCTTTTCCCATGTCATGGTACACAACATCTACAAAGACACCACATTTCCAAATCAGAGGTTGAGTACTATGACTCAGTAGGATTTCCCCAGATGACTTCGCTACACATTCTACTAGGATAAAACTATTCGCACATTTATACAAAACAATTTATATAAAATAAATAACAAGTGATACCATTTTTCACAAGCCCAACATGCCCTTGCCAAGCCTTCACGTCCCACCCATGAAACCATGGGAAATCCAACCACACATGCCACACACCATCTCATCATTTACACGTTAGCACAACAACATCCATCTTGAAAAGAAATGGACATAAAACAACCAAAAGGGTGGGACTTCTGCCCAACCCATTCACTCATTCACCCCAAAACAATCAAATTGGTGGGACTTCCACCTAACCCATTTACCCATTCACACTAGCTGTACTTCCCATCCACTAGTTATATTTTGGTTCTTCCGACCACTATCCATCCCCTTTTTATAGTTATACATTCCACACACTTCCATACAACATTTCAACCAATCCAAACCAAGAATAAACCCACATAGGTTACAACAACATGCAATCAACCAATTCCATTTCATATCAATCCACTTCAATAAATCACCCATTTATTTAAAACAATTTTCCCTCCCAAACAACATTTCAATAAAACAACCCTTTTAATGAAAACCCTTTCCATCAATACTTTTCACAAATAATCCATATCATCCCGTTTTAAAATCTTCATTTTGAAATCCACAAGAATAAAATTTCACTATAAAACACAACTTTTTCCAAAAATCCCCAAAACATCACACAATAGATTTTGAACCAATTTCACATAACAATCCACAATTAATTTTCAGCACAACTATTATTGTAACAAGTAACCACTAGTTCTAACCAAGTTGAGTTGGGAGAGAAGCCACCTACCATTAGGGTTCCCCATAAATCGACCCACAAGCCACTGCACCTCAAATCCGGAGAACGCACCACCAAAACCTCCCTAGATCCCCTTTCCCTAACATCCACATGCCTTAACATTAACATCCAAGGCAACCACAACCCTATATTTACACACAACAATTGTAGATATAGAAAAACACAAAAGAGAGGGATGATGATCTAGAGGAAAACACAAGAGAAACAAGAGGAGAGACTTACCCGGGAGAAACCACCATCAAACCGCCTTGAAACCCCTTTGGAATGCTTCCAAATCGAGTGGGATGGCACCCTTAACCCCTCAGAACCCAAAATACCAAGTGAGGCTCGAGTGGGAGGACGATTAGAGTGAAATAGGTTAATCATGAGGGAGCCCGGAACTTATAACCCTATTTTAAGTGGCCGCACGGTTAGCCCACACGGTTTGGCAAACCGTGCGCTAACCATGCACACGCTACTGTCTCGGGAGCAAGGGTCTGCACGGTTGCCTCGCATGTTTTGGAAAACTGTGGGAAAGCCGTGCAAAGCCTATTGTTTCCCCTGCACGGTTTCCTGGAGAACGCGCACGGTTTCCACTAACCGTTCTCAAACCATGCACCCCTTTAATGGCCTCAAGACTTATCCAAAACCATTCCAAACTCTCCCATACTCTTCCCAACTCATCCCATGCACTTTAAAAAAATAAAAAATCTTAAAAAAATACCACATACCTCCAACCAAGGGTACTATATTTACCCTTTAACAGTCGTATATTAAATAATTACTAAAGTCACTACTCATAATGTTCAAAAATTAAAAGTAACTATTTAAAAAAAATTAATCAATATAATTCTAAATTTGGAATCCAAATTTCCAAATTCAAAACACAAATTTTGTATTTATTACCATAAAATTAATTTCCATTTTCAAAACCAAAAAAGTTGGTTTTTAAAATTTAATGTCTATCAAATGATTGACTTTTGTTTTGGCCTAATTTTAAAGTGAAACTACATCTAATGAAAAAAATAAGATTAAATGATAAAAATATAATCCAATTATACATTAAAACAAATTATAAATATATATAGAATCTAAATATATTAGTATAATATACTAAAATGGTGTCTTGAATTAAAATATAGTATTTTTCATTATTTATTAAAATATTACTTTTATAGAAAAAATCAAAAAAATCAGTAAAAATAAATTTTTATGTCCCAATTACATCAAATAAGTTTATTTTTTAAATAAAAATTATAAAAGTGTTGAAAATTGATTTAAAATGGGATCCCATTAAAAGGTAGAAAATGTATATTTTTTAAAAATAATTCCTTTAACTAAAAAATTGATTTTTTTCTTATAGCATGTTCTAGAAAGTATTTAATATGAATGATAATGTAATATAAAATTTGAAAATTCATTAATACTCTTCATAACAACTAGTTTATATCCAATTAAATAAAAATATTTTAATAATATATTTTGGTTTTGAGAATCTCAGAATCACGTACAACACAAGCTATTGAGGTATGTCCCTCTTCCGTGTAATGCAGGACAATTAAGTGTTGTGTGTAGTGAAAGCATTAATTTTTTATTTCGTATACCATAATCCAAAATTAGTTCATTTATAAATTGAAAAAAATCAATACCCAGTGTTGCGTGAATTGAATTATATCAAAATATATTGAAATTATATGAATCCAAAGAAAATAATAGTGTTTTCTATACTGAAAGCTAATAAGGTGTTGCATATAGAGAAATATAATCTTTATGGAGCCTAAAACACAAGATATCCATTAAATTAAAAATAATCTATCTCCAAAAATCTAGGGGTCTCATAGGGGAAGTTATCACATTTCTCTTTTTAATTGTTGTAAACCCAATTCTTAATATTACTCGACATTGTCATGAATAATGATAAAATCATAAATAATTATTTTATATTATTAATCTCATAATGGTGAATCCAATGAAAATAAAGTGATAACTTATAAATTGCATGTTCTGACATAGGAATTTATAAGCATCATTCTATATTATCCATGATATACTTCATTGCATATATTATAATGTTTTTTTATACCCATAATAATGTATCACAAAGAGATTTTGAATATACCAAATCATATACCAATGGAGTGTCAAACTATGTTCATAATAAGGCCAATTTTTATGTACCAGATTACCAATAGTGAGGCCTGAAACAACTTTTCAGGGTTATTACATCATAGTACATCTATTAGAAATCCAAAACTACTTATGTTATACATAATGGGAAGTATTTTCATGATAAATGATTTACTCTATTCATACAAGAATTTATTGATGATTTATTATACTTATTCTCATCCATAAGTTATTCTCTGTTGCGATCTAATCCAA
This sequence comes from Viscum album, assembly GCA_963277665.1. Classification (NCBI taxonomy): domain Eukaryota; kingdom Viridiplantae; phylum Streptophyta; class Magnoliopsida; order Santalales; family Viscaceae; genus Viscum; species Viscum album. The sequence goes on from OY728164.1 coordinate 1,347,053,278, forward strand.
ATTCCAATTGTAACTAAATTTTTCCTAAGATAAATTCTTTAATAACCATTCTGTTTATTTCACAATAATATATTACTCATTACATAATACTAATCCTAAAAAAATCCAGATGATATAAAATTCTAGTTTCTATTTAAATTTGTAACATCACATGACAACATAAAATAAGGAATACAAAATATATAAGGAAATATTCTTTTAAATGATCTAAATACACCTTTAAACTTATATATGAATCTTAAAACTTGGGAAAAAAACAAAAGTAATTGGTGATCTATAAATTCTATTAAGGTAATAAATAAATAATATGTGATAAAATTTTGAAATAGACTTATAAATAGGGAATAAAAATCCTTTGAATAATATACATGAATAATGAGACATGGTATATCATGATAATCAGAACATTAGAAATACATCAAGAACTAAAATATTGAACCATAAAACTAGGACATGTATAAACCACCCATAACTGATTGTGGATAGTGACCTTAAAGTAATAATGTACCCCCATTTCCCAAAATATCAAATTATGATACTAAACATTTCCCAATGCATAGGGGTGATATCTAGGCACAACCATAATAATAATTTCATTATCATTCACTCTTGACCAAGCCCAATCTGATCATGATTATTTTATGCTCAATCAGGACTACCTACGATAGAAGTGGAAGTAGATAGAGATTACCACCTGAGTAATGTAATCTGATCCACCCCAAGTGTTTGTCACCATCGCAGACCTTACTCTTTGGTCTAATGTGGTTGTTATAAGGGGTTATGTAACAAGAATTTAGAACTATGGTAAAGTACATTATTTTGGTATATAATAATGAATATACATTCATTTTATTATTGTTACCTTGTAAATAGTTTTGAAAGGACAAAAAGAATTTTTTTAGTTAATGTTCAACTATGAAATATATTTTGATGAAGTAATGGATTTTTTAATTAAATAATATTTTAATAAACTATTATTATTAAATTAATATTTATAAAATATAAATTATCATATAATTTGATGAATGCAATTGTAATTTTTATTAATGTCTGAATGCCATTTTTTTGTCAAAAACCATGAATTTTAAATAAATGATGGTTTTTATTTTAAATGTGAAAAATAAAATATTAAAAAATAATTTAGTTAAAATGAATATTATTTCTGGAATATAGACATCAAAATTATCCAACAGTGAATTTTTCATAATTTTTTGAGATAGTAAAATTTTTGGGTAAATATTAAATACCGTTTAAATATATAATATGTTATATTGCATCATAATGACCCAATAGTTTTGTAATAAAGAAATATAATATTTATTTTCAGAAAATATATGTTTTACTATTAAAATAATGCGATTTTAGGATAGTTTCAATTATTTTTAATTGCTTTAGTGGACCATTCAAGACTTAATAAACATTTTTTCTTTTTAAATTGTTTTCCTTGGGAGTGTGACTGACCTCCACATAAGTAAGCCCATTAATTTAAGCAGTTTGGACTTTGTAATTATAAAATATGGTTTTCCACTTCCCTTTTCAAAAAACAATGTGCAAAAACTACGGTCTGGTTTGTGGTTTGGATTAGTTTAATGTGAGGTGTCCCAAACATAAATTATAAAGAATTCCCTCATCTTTCCTTTATAAACCCACCCAAGATCCCACTTCATCCTCACTCAAATCTTTTGAAGTTCGTCCAACATCTGAACTCCTCTCTATAGAATCCTCCCAAGGTTCCCCAATCTTACAATAATCCTCTCTCAATCCCCTCTCATGCCTTCGAAAGCACACTTGCAAGTAAGTGTTTTTATTTTTTTCTCAATTTTATCCAATATTGTTTAAATTATTTTACCCTAATAATTTCAATTATAAATGTTGGGGTATGGTTTCATTCCTCCCCCATACTTCCCTTATTATTATTTAATGATGGGGGACCCCTTTCTTTTTCATTAAATTCCTCTCATGTACACCCATTACAATGCTGAAATTCCGAAAGAAATTTCTCTCTCCTCATTTACATTCAAGCAATTATTTTGTATCATAAATCAGAATTACATTAAATATATTGATTCATGTATTTATATGACCATATTACATTACATGTAATTTAAATATTAAGAGACACCCCTTTCCAACATCAACCATTTTTACGAGTTCTTATGTCACACTGTTAGGTTGCCGAAATTGCCCCGCACTTTTCCACACCAAAGTCACTGTGTTGTAAATACCATACCCATTTCTCTCTCAAGTTTATTGACATTTATGCAAATTTACATACTATTTAAATACTTTCATTTATTTATTCCACATTTTTTTATCATGTATTAAATGATTATTTTGAATGATTCAATGTTTTATGATCTATGTGGAAAAGTTACGCATGAAAGGAAATGTTTAAGACGGGTGTGCCATGATAGTGCTCCAAGTAATTGGGTAAAGTATAATATCATGATACATCATGTTAAATGGGTGTTTAATACTTCTAATTCATGGTCAATGAGGGTTTACTCATTTTCATGTGCAATGAGGTTTTGCTAATGCTACATGTACAATGAGCCTCGGCTGATGCAAATTCCATGTTAAGTGTTGTTTCGAAATTTCCATGATATGATTATAGTTTTTTAGCATGCCTTTATGTTTATGATTCTCATGTTCTCTAATGATATTCCTATTTTCTAACATGTATTGTTTTCCTCATGTTATTCCATGATTATTCGCTTACCAGGCTTTATAGCTCAACCTTTTCTTATGCATGTCCTCAGGTTATCCCATGCAATGCTAAGTACGAGGGAATATAGTGGTAATATAAAGGATGTTTTCAATAAAGATGTTGTTTTCATTTTTTATGTTATTATGTAATGATCCTACACCCCAATGACACTAGAAATCTCGATATTCTATGTTGTATCAAATGAAGTTTATGTAATAAATTATTTTTAATTGTGTAATAAAAGATCAGGGTTGTCAAATTTAAAATCTATATAAATATTAATGTTTATATTAATTATAAACCTACAAAAGGGGATATTATGGTTGAATAATTTCATTTTAATTTACATACTAAGGGATCATATATGTTTTTAAATAGTTGTATTTGACGATTTTGTTTACTTTTATGAGAATACAATTAGAAGAGGTTGCTGGTAAGGTGTTAATAGATTATGTAAAGCATGTATTTTAATTTTATAAACATATATAATATGATCATGAATCATAAACCAGTTTCATACATGTTTTCAAATACCTATGTGCATATGAGGAATCAATTGATTTGTCTTAGTCTCTTCATGGTGCATTTTGGTCCCAAACCAAGTTGGTTGTTCATAAATCGTAGATGTAGGAGTTGTCAGATAAGAGAAAACAGTCTTGTTTGTTTGTAAACCATGGGTCCACCATTATTTTTCATGATATGATATATTGATTTATGTTGATAAGGATTATGTTGTATAATTTATAAATCATTTTATGTTACATTTCATGTCATAAAATTACGATGGATCACCAGATACCTAGTAGGATGGTTCATCCTTTTAACATTCTATTTTGGATGTGGGATGATATATATACAAACATCATAATTGGTTTTACATGTACTCTATGTGGGAATGATTTAATTTGAGTGATCATTGATTGAGCTATGAAATATTATCCTTACCCCTCTTTTATAGAGATTACAATGGTGTAAAATCTTATGGAATTGTAAACAAGATTTATTATTAGCACTCATTGTATTAAATCAATAATATTTTATATTTCATCATGTTTTTTACATAAAATTGGTCTAAATGTTACCAAAAGGTGATTGCTTCCCAGTACAAAATGAATCACAATATAACATCTGTTGATAGATGGGTAGACCCACTAAACTATTCAGATTCATGATGATATTTTTTGATTTTTTGTTCATGAAATTGGTGTATCTTTGAAAAATAATATTCTTATCATTCATATTTTCATTAAAACCTTAATCGGGAGTCAATTAAAATGGTTCCATTTTATTTGTTGTGTTTGAATCTTTGTTGTTCTCCCTTAGTCTAAGAAGATTTTAGAGAATTTTCCTTGGTTAGATGTGGATTATTCAAGAGATGATGGAAAAATTCTATCAACTCTATAGAAGGATAGTGAATAAAATAAATCACAATAAATCATATTTTTAAATTCATTATTTCCCGATATTTTTTTATGTTGTTGATCATGTTTTATATATTGATTCACCTTATGTGGGATACCATCTTCTGGGTGTGTAGGGTGAGTTATAACAAAAGACTTTTGTCCATATTTGATCATTGAGTTACTAAGAATTTTAGATTGATGTTAAACATTATATCTCTCAAATAAAAAATTCAGGATGTGTCTCATGTTTCCCAATGTTGGAGTTATCATTTGGACCCTTAAAATGTTATTGAATATGAAGATATTGGTCTTTATAATAAGACCAAAATGGAAGATAACCCAATTAAAACTATGGATCACAAATAAAAGGTACTATACTAAGATTCATTACAACTAATCTAAATATAATATAAGTGAATTTTGGATAACCATGAGATTTACAATTTAGAATCATTGATAATGAATTTTTGGTGTTCTTTTTTTGTAATTAATCATTATAGAGTTGTTTATGGTGAAATTATTTTTTTATAGTGGGGATAATTTGTTCCCAAAGATTCCCATCTATTACTTATTTGGTTTTTGGGTTTTCCATTTGGGTTATTCTAGATCATTATAATCATTAAGGGTGGAAGACTTGTATTTATTGAATGAAACATGATAGGAATATTCTTATAGTTCATGGTTATTATAAACCATATAGTAACCAAACATAGTAGAGATTTTAGGGTGAGTGTTGTATTATACAGTTTGATCATATTTTTAAAAACCATAAATCTCTTACAGGAAACTATACGAGTGTCTTGTTGGATTCATAGAGTTGTCACAAGACCTAAGAATAGTTTTCTAAAACAATATCCTTCATCCCAAGAAATAATGTTCAATTTTTAAAGGTGTAGAGGCCTTGCATAGTTGGAACATACATTTTTTGTCCATAAAGTGTAACCATAAACCCTAATTCAAATATTAAATAATTTTGAATTATCCTCTTTTCAATTAATTTTTAATATTTATTAACATAATATCCCCTATTTGGTCTAAAAATCATTCCTAATTATTTAGACCCTTTTCACATTGGATTTTTGATTGGATTCCTTCATTCCTGATTGATTTCGTAACATCATTTCCCATTTTATGAACCTATGGTCCATATAAACCATATATCATTACATGACCTCTCATCTACACATCATATTAACATATATTTGGTATTTGGTTTCCCAATCTTAGGGGATTGATAGATATTTTATTTTTTTATTATTCATTTAGGGTTGGGGGAAAAAATTTATCATTCCCAATATCCATTCTCAGTGGGAATTATTTTTCATCCATTCCTTAAGTGGGTGTCTCTATATATATATTTTACCAAATGTATTAATAAATTTTCTTAATAAATAATTATTTTTTAATAAATTTATTGTTTTAATATGAATGAGTTTTTTTCATTGTAATGTCTTATTTATTGCTATTTATCATGAATAATAAATTTTTTTTCGCAGTTGGTGTTCAATAAAATTACATAAAATAGGTTTAATTATAAAATGGGGTTACAAGAATTGGGGAGTTTCTTCATAATTGTAAATAGGCTTCATAAATTGAGATAATTGATTTATAATTTTTTCAAACATAGAAGATTTATATCCTTGGGTGATCTGGGAATTAGAGATTTCACCATGCTATGTGTTTAACCTATATTGATTTTGTGTTAATATCAAAATACCATCATATCAAAAAAAAATTAGATGGATTCATGTAATTTCGGAATTAATATTCTTTATGAGTCATAGTATGTATTCTCTTAGGCTATATCCCAATATTTTTTTTATTTTGTTAATTCTTATTTTTACAAATGATATATCATTCATTATTGGGTTCTCACTTATTTTTGTTATGTTGTATCCTTGGATATTTTTTCATATTCTATCATTTAATCATACATTTTCATTTCAGATTATACTATTATGTGAATATAGAAGGTAAATTTATAAAAATAGGTGGATATTTTAAAATTTTCATATCTTTCGCAACTGATTTATATACTAGATTTTTTCTAATGATAGAGAAAACAGTTTTATAGAATAATAGTTTTTATAGATTTTTTTGTTGATATAAACCAATGATTTGTTCTCAAAAAATAATTTTTTTTATTAGAAATTTTTTGATGTGTCTATTCAACAACATTATTAATGGGAAGAGAATCATGTAGTTCACTATCTAAAACCATGCCAGGCTGACCCTGAACCTATCACCCGAGCCGATCCACGACATGGCCAGAGGGGCATTCTCGATCCCCACGGGCTGGCAACTAGTGCCGAGCATCCAAATTTTATTATTTGGAATGATTTCACCCAAGAAAACAAATAGTCTAAAGAGTATATATAAGTAGATCATAAAAAAATAAATAAACAAAAAGAAATGTAAATGATAATAATCATCACAACTAACATGTAAATATTTAAAACTCCATGTAACCCTATGGGTTACTCTTCAGTACTGAACAAAATGTCGCTCAATGAAATCCAGACTAGAACTAAAGCCTTCAGTTGAAACTAAAAACTAGAAATCACTATAGCCATGAGTATTAAAACTCAGTTGGTAGCCCCAATGAATCTAATCACAATGCACATTCATTGAATAAAGAAAAATTTTATTTAAAGTTTGAAATAAAATCTATAAAAATTGAATGTTCGACAAGATTCATTTTTAAGGTAAAAAAATCATAATCATAATCCATTTCCTTCATGTTTAAAATTATCTACAAGAGGAGGAATTAAAAGGTGACTAAAAAGAAATCATTCATTTTTAATAAAATTTTACAAGGAAGTAGTTATTGTTCCTTTAAATCATTTATCTTGAAAAGATATTTAGAAACCAAATATTTACAATTTTACATGAAAACACCAAAACTATGACCAATGGGTATCACTACATATGGCGAGGGAAACTGTACAAACTATACTAGTGTGAATGGAACACGAGAAATCCATGGAACTCTGAGGAAAACAAGAAGGTACTAATACATGTGACTCATCCCGAAGGCATTCCTACTCTCGTTGATTTCATAACTCCCTAACACCTAACCTTCGGCCTACCTGGCCTGATCGAGGGGCCCAATCCCATAACACTAATAATGAATCACCTCTCTCTAATGGGCCACTATCCAGTGCGTAATATAAACCAGTACTTCAATCGTTTTATGTAATCCTCTTGGCTATACGAGGTTCCCTTTTATAGTTCTCATGAGGGTGCTTCAAATATTTCAAATAACAAGCCACATATATATAACCAAACACACCAAACAACTCAACACCACCACGACCACCTCAGGGGTAGTCATTTCCTTAATAAAATAATTATACAAGGAAGGTCCCATACCGAGGACTCTACCATCTCATTTTCAAACAATGATGCAAGAGACCAAGCCCTAGAGGATTTTTCCCCAAATAACCATTCAAAAGTGCCAATCGGGCCTTTATCTATGTACCATTCTAAAATTTATCAAATACTATAGAAAACCATTTTCAAGGAAAGGACAACTATAATTTTACATAAAACTTTTCAAAAGGGCCTAATTAAATCATTTAAAACTAAATCATTTCCAAAAAAACCAACACATTCCATTACACTGAAAACCAGAAGCACATGGAAACCCATTTATGAAACTCAATTCAACGATTTATATCTAAAGAAAATTTTTAAGGGACAAAGGGAATTTCATCATATACTTAGTAAACAAATTTGATAAAATAACTTCATGAAATTACAATAGAAAGGTTCTAACATTATTTCACAAAAAGAAACCATTATTTAATTCCTGAATTACAATAAATCATTTAGTAAAAGTGAGAAAAATATTAAATAAGTAATTCTAATTTAAATACTAATGAATAGGGAAAACTACCACAAAGAATAAAGGAGACCTATTCGAGTCACTTAGGATTTTGAAGCTTCTGATGAATAACATTCACACTAGAACACAAATACACTATCATACAAATATATATACCCTCAATCCACTGGAAATATTCCCCACACCATGATGGAATATGTGCACTGAAGATATATATATATATATATATACTTATACACATACGTACCTATGTATGAGTGTGTGCACCACCAAGGAGCCACCCAAGATTTAATTAATTAACCTAAAAGAAGAGACAGCATTTGGAAAACTGGAACTATTTAGGAAAACATGTTTTCAAGGAAACACCAATTAAAAGTGTCACCTTCATTTAATGAAGCACCAATCATTCCAAGAGAATCAAAAACCATTTTTCAAATTCATTTACCATTAACTAGTTAATTCATGAAACCACTTTGTAAAAACCCACTATAAATGCTTTTGAATCTCATGTGCCTTTGAAAACACATTTTTAACATTTTCCATAATCCTAAAAACACTTCCCAATAGTACCCTAAAGAAGAACACATTAAAACATAACCATATCATTTAGGAAAACAATTTTTACTATATACTCAATTCAAACACTTTCTAAATAATATTTTTGCCACCTAAAACATCTGATTTCACTATTTTACATCCAAATGGAATTTAACCAAAAAAATTTCAGACATGAACACATAGACAAACTTGAGGAATAACATCAAAAACTATTTTTATCATGTTTTTATAATACATAAAAATAATAATTGGCCAAAAAATAAAAAATCAATTCAAACCAAGTATTCCATATATGATATAAAAACCCACAAAACTTTTTTGAATGAAAATTTTGAAAGACAACACTATTTTTAATGTATGTAGTTCCAACCTCGTCATTATGTATTCCACACAGTGAATAAATTTACCAAAATCAATTCAAAAACCAAAATTTTAAACAATGTGAAATATCCTTTTTACTAATCATTTTCTATGGATGCCAAAATAATTAAAAAATACACAACACTTTTCTCAAAAAATTAATAAAATAAATTCAAAAAAGTATCGTAATAAAAAAAATCAAAAAATAGCCCATATACCTTATGACATCCATTTTCATTACATAAGCATGCGAAAAAACATTGGTAACACCCAATAAAAATATGGAGAACATCTATAAAATCACTTAAGCATATTAAGAACCACTAAATAAAATAAGCCATGGAACACCTACCAATTGAGAGAAAATGCAACGAAACCACACTAAAAGGGAAGAAAACACCCCAAAAACTATCTGCAATCCCAAAAATCCCAAGAATATTAGTCACGCATCCGACATGGATCTTGGGTCGGGCTAAATTGACGAAAACCACAACAAGTTTAAAAAAACTGTAAGAAGAGGATTCAAGGGAGAGAGGAGTGTCCGGAGAAAGGACCGTCCAAGAGGAGGGGCGACGGGAGGGCTGGAGGAGGCAAGGTAGGGGGTGTGGAGGGTTGGAATGGAGGGGACATGTGGGCGGAGGCCAGATGGGTGGTTGGGGGCCCAATCGCAGTAGGGGTGCAGCGTTTTCTGAAGCTGGGGCAATGAGGCACCTCTAGGTGACGGGTCTTGCTACAGGTCAGGGGTGAGAGCAGGTTGCGAGTGGAGGGGTGAGGCGGCCGGCCATAGGCACAGAGTGGCCAAAGCGGGAAAGGGACGGCGAGGGACACATGAGCTGGTGCGGAGGTTGGTCCGCTAGGAGAGGGGAGAATTGGGGAGGGAAAATGTTGGGCAAGGGGGGAGAGGCATGAGGGGATGGTGGTGAGGAGGTAGTCACACGAGAGGAGAGGGCCTATTGCACCGTGATGGTAAGGGGGTAAAGGGGAGGGTTCCTAGAATAATAGGGTTTCATGTTTTTTTAATTCATAGTAATAATAATAACAATTAAATTAATAACAACAAAAACTATAATAATAAATATTATAGAAAAATAATAATAATAATTTTATTCTAATAATAATGATAATAATAATATAAAAATAATATTATAATTATTAACAACCAATATTTTTAAAAAAACATAATCCACATAATTATTAAATTCTGAAAACTGGGTACCCGTGCTCTCATTGAACGGCTTAAAACCACGCACAAAAATTGAGAACCTCAACATGGTCCTCTTGGGCACCCGCACACGCACCTGGTATGACTGCAAGGTCACTGCTAATGTTGTTGTGCCTGTGCATGGGTATAAATCAAACCAAAAACAATAAATGTCATAAATTTTAAACTGAGTCCCATCTTGATCCCTAACGCAAGAATGATGAGCCCATAAATAATAAAATAAACATAAATTAGAAAGTCGAGGCGTGACAATTTTCCCCACCATAGACACTTTCTGTGCCTAGAATGTCACCCAACAGAATAATAGACCAAACAAGAATCCATTCCTGATTGAAACTGAATTAAACCACAATTCATTTGAATGGGAGAACATGATAGGGTTCTCCCCACAAAAAAAACTCAACTAATGTGGAAAATTAACACCCGAATATACTAACCCAAAAAGGGGGCGACGTGGGAAGTCCCAATCGATCCAAACCAACTTCTATATCACGAGTGAACAACACCACCACTAAAACCTCAAACTCTCGACACAGACCAAACACTCCCAACACTAGAGGAATACCATTAAGCAAAACATACCCCATGATGTGAACCTGAGAATAACCATAAACTTCCGCTCTTTCATAGGCACTTACATCTCCAAATGAACACATACAAGCCAAGATTAACCCACACAAGGTCTAAAACACACGATTTCAAAAACCATAATCAGAAAAACAAGACTATTTGGATTAAATTATAACAAATCCATCAACATCACAAAAAAACACAAAATATCTTCAAAAAATTAACTAGTAGAAAAACAAGAGCGAAAATATAATAATTGTTCCACCACCAACACAGAACACAATACTCAAAATGAGGTTTTACACCCATAACAAATCTTTACTACATGCAAGCTTCACCCCAAGACCTGTGGTTAGGGCTCTGATGGCTGAAGTATCTCCTATTTAACAGTCTGACAGTAGAATCCCTCAGTCACAACATCTTCTTTAGGAGACACTTAATGCAAAACTTATCTAGATCACCAAAACATCTGAAATTATGGCATGTCTATGTAGGGATACGACATGAACAATTCACATGCTTGAGATGGCCACAATGGTGGCTCAACACTGAACGGTCTGATGAAATGATAGATAAAACCACTATAGAGGACTCTTTACGAACATGTTCCTCTGGCACACCCTGCTCGCCAGATGGGGAACCATCATGAGTTACTGGATTCTCTTGATATCCAACCATAGGAACCCGGTATACCAACTCATGTAAAACACCTCATCCACCAACATCTCAAAATGATGGTCCCTAGAAGGGAGGACCCACTCCATGATAACTGGATAAAGACCCACGATGAGGAGAGAAGTCTTCGTCAAATCATGTGATGCTACCTCCGGAGAAAAGGACACAAGTTCTTTGAAATGGTTGACATATGATTTCACAATAAGTTGGCCTTGTTGAACGTGCATTATCGCTTCCCTTCTCTTCATCTTCAATAATTCAGGTATAATCCATCGAAAGAAGAAAGATTTAATGGCATCCCATGTCATCCCAACTTATAGTGATGACAGTTGGAACCACTCCCATTCGTTCAATACTGGACCTTCAAATAATCTCAAGACAGCTCAAACTCTAACAGACTTGAGTTCCCAACATCCTAAATGTACAACCGACCTCTTCAAACCACATAACTAACTTTAACAGACCCCAATCACCTTTAAGTACATAATGTCTGAGAAGGACAAAAATCTGTCATGATTTATCAGAAACCATTGGGACTTTTCTGGGCATCATTTACAAAACAGAATATAAAACACAAAACCAAAATGAATATCACACCAATGCAGCATCAATAAAATCACATTCATTCAAAAAAAAAACCAGCTCAAAAACCAAAAAAATACATACATAATAAAAAAATTCATTTTTTCATTTTTGATTTCAAAACCTCCTTCTATCAAGGGCACATTCCTAAAACCAAACCCACATTTCAAGAAAAATTCAACTTTACAAAAATACTTTCCCATTTCCATTTTCAAAAAATGATTACAACAATAAAAACCAACACCAAAACCAACATACAAAAAACCATCAGGATGAGGAACTAGTAGTTACGCTTATCTTGGCGACATTGTATTGATTTATGCCCCATGAAATCAAAAAAAACTAGGAGAATCTCAAACGTGAAATCAAAATCCACGTGGGTCCCTACTACATGTGAGGTCATGACATAACATTGAATTGCCTCCATTTCCCTCCATCAATCAAAAACAAATCAGAACAACACCATTGCTTCAATTCCAGGACTACCCATGATGACTCATGGTTCGGAATGAGAAAGGGTTCATGATGTACTTCACATAACTACCTCTCAAGTCCCGACAGTCTTAATCTCTATCTACCAGACACCCTATATAAAAAGAACCCCCTATGATACCACTTTTTCATCCACCAACTCGGGTCATCCCAGAACCCATCACCCGATCCAGTCCATGACATGGCCTGAGGGGTGTTTCTGATCCCCACAGGATGAAAATTTCTATCGGGAATCAAAATTTAATCATTGGGAATTATTTTACTAAAAAAAATAAACAACAGTATATAAACAAGTTGAAAATAACTAAATAAATAAAGGAAAATATAATTAAAGGATGATCAACAACATGAGTAACCTGTCAATGTCTAGAAACCCACGTAACCCCATGGGTTACTCTCTGGTACTAAATAAAGCGTCGCTCAAAGTGATCCAAACCATAATAAGATCCTACAGGTGAAACAAAAAAACACTATAGGCATGAGTATTAATACTCATTAAGTAGGACCAATATATTCCCAATGCAAATTCATTAATTAAAGAAAACCTTGATTTCACTTTTGAAATACAATATATAAATTGTGAACTTTCTACATGTTTCATTTTAATGGTAAAAAATTCACAATAATAATCCATTGCCATCATGTTTATAATAATGTACAAGAAGATGAAAGAAAAGGAGCCCAAAAAGGAATCATTCTTTTTTCATAAAAGTGTAAAATGAAAGAGTTATTTTTAGTTTAAAACATTTCTCTTGAAAAAATATTTAGCAACCACACATTTACAATTTAAAAAAAACCAAAACTAAGAAAAATGGGTATCACTACATATAGTGAGGTAAAAACTACAAACGATTCTAGTTTCATAGTAATACAGGATATCCTAGGATGTCAGAGGAAAACCATAACTTAATAATACATGTGACTCATCCCGAATCCATGCCTACTCTCAATGAAATCATAATTCTATAATGCCCAATTGTTGCCCTACCTGGCCTGATCAAGGGGCCAAATCCCATAAAAAACACCTCTCTACTATGGGCCACTAGATAGTTAATATTCAAAACTAGTGAAATAATCATTCTCAGTAAACCACTTCACTATGCTAGGTTCCCCTGTATAGTTCTAAAGAGGGTGTGTCATACATTTCAAATAACAAGCCATACATATATAATCAAAAACACCACAAAACACAGCACCACCCCATCCACCTCAACGGTAGTATTTACCTTAATATAATAATTATACAAGGAAGGTCCCATATCAAGTACTCTCCCCTCTCATGATCAAACGATGAAGCAAGAGACCCAACCTAAGAGGGATTTTCCCCAAATAAACATTCAAATGTTCTATTCTGGCCTTTAACTACATGACATTCTAAAATTTTTCAAATAATTAAGAATACCATTTCTAGGGAAAGGACAATATTAATTTTACATCAACCTAGCCAAATGGGCCTTGAAAAATAATTTAACTCTAAATCATTTCCAAAAGATGCAACACACGCCATTACATTGAAAACAAGTTGCACATGGTAACCCATTTAAGAAACTCAATACAAAACATTAAATCTAAAGCGCATTTACAAGGGCCAAAGGGGCATTTCATCAAACACTTAGAAAGAAAATTTTAATAGAACAAATTCAGGAAATTAAAATAGAAAGGGACTTACATAATCTCACAACAAGAAGGTTTTTCATAAATCCCTAAATTACTATTAAGGACATAATAAAAGTGAGAAAAATAAGAAATCAATTATTTTTTATTTTAAATACTAATGCATAAGGAAACCAACCTCAAAGAGGGAAGAGGGCCAATTTGAGACACTTCATATATTGAATCATCCAATAGAAAATGATCACACTAGCACATGTGTACACTCTCAAACACAAATATATATATACACACTTAATCCACTAAACATATTCCCCAAGCCAGGAGGGAATATGTGCAAGGAAGATATATATATACATATACACATACGTACCCACGTATGTATATGTGCACCACCCAGGATCCACCCATGATCTAATTGATTCACCATCAGGAACAAACATCATTTGGAAAACATGAACAATTTAAGAAAACAAGTTTTCATGGAAACTCCAATTTAATGTGCCGCCTTCCATTGATGACACCCCCATTGTGCACCTAATGCACCCATGGTTGTGTCAACGTCTGGTGACACACCCAACATTCAAAGAGTCAGAAAAACCATTTTTCAAATGCATTTACCATTAACTAATCAATTCATGAAACCCCTTTGTTAAAACCAACTATCAATGCATTCACATTTAAAGTGCCTTTGAAAATAAATTTTTCAAATTTTTCATAATCATAAAAACACTTCTAAGAAGTATCCTAAAGAACCACACATAAAAAAGTAATCATATTATTTAGGAAAACTCCTTTCACTATATACTCTAGCCAAACAATTTCTAAATATACTTCACACAACTTAAAACATATGATTTCACTATTTAAAACCCAAATAACATTTAACCAAATACATTTGACACATGCACACGTATACATAATTGAAGATTCACTTCAAAAACTAATTTTTATCATGTTATAATAATCCATAAACATCATAACACCAAAAAATAAATAAAATTAGGTCAAAAAAAGGAAACCATATTTGATAAAAAACCTACAAAACATTTTTCAAAGAAAATGTTAAAAGACTGCAGTATTTTAAAAGTATGGAGTTGCAAAAAGGTCTTTATTTATTA
This sequence comes from Viscum album, assembly GCA_963277665.1. Taxonomy (NCBI): domain Eukaryota; kingdom Viridiplantae; phylum Streptophyta; class Magnoliopsida; order Santalales; family Viscaceae; genus Viscum; species Viscum album. Next base: position 1,347,068,426 of record OY728164.1, read on the forward strand.
CACACCCCGAATGCATTTACCAAATGCATTTCAGAAACCATTTGTTTCATAACAAAGTGAAATAGACTTTTCACTAAGAATTTTCAAGAATTAAATATTTTTCCATACACACCAAAATCATTTCAAAACACAAAACACATTTCTCAAAATAATGGTAAAATATATTCAAATAGGAACCATAAGGAAACACAATCAAAACATATCCATTATCCCTTATGACGTCAAATTTTTTTTCACTTTAGAAAGACAAAACACTTTCGAAACACACAATAAAACTATGGAACACATCTATAAATTCACCCAAGAAGATTAAGAACAACTAAATAAAATAAACCATGAAACACCTACCGATTGAGTGAAAATGTAAGGAAGCCTCCCCAGAATGGCGGAAACACCTCGCAAACTATCTGTATTCCCTAAAATATCATGAAAATGAGTCATGCATCAAAAATGGATCTAGGGTCCAGCTAAATTGAAGAAAACAACAAAAGGTAAAAAACATTTAAAGAAGGGAATACTTGTGAGGGAGTCACTATTAGAGCAAGGACCGTCAAAGAGGACGGGCGACAGGAGGGTCGGAGCTAGCGAGGCAGGGGGTGTGGAGGGCCAGAACTGAGAGGACCTGAAGGCAGAGGCCGAATTATTGGTAGAGTGTCGGATCATAGCAGGGGTGTGGGGTCAGCTGTAGCCAGTGAAAAGAGGCAGCTTAGGGTGGCGGGTAGCGCTGCAGGCCGGCGGGAAAGATCCAGGTGTGAGCGGCAGGGTGATAGGACAGGCAAGAGGCACGGTGTGGTCGGAGCGGAAGAGGGCGGCGCGAAACCCGAGAGCATGTGCAGAGGTCAGTCGACTGGGTGTGGGTAGAATAAGGGATTGAAAACATAGGGCAAGGGGGAGCGGTGTGAGGGGATGGCAGTGAGGACACAGCCTTGGGAGAGGGGAGGTCTAGGTGCTCCGTGAGGGTAAGGGGAAATGGAGAGGGTGCCGAGTTGATAAGGGTTTCATGATTTTTTTTCATTTTGTAATAATAATAAATAAAATTATATAATAATAACAACAACAACAATAATAATAATACAAGAATAATAATAATAATAATAATAATACCAACATAATAATATTATTATTATCAAACATTATTATTTTTAAAACAGAATCCATTTATTTATCAAATTCTGAAACTGGGTACCCGTTCACTCATCACACGACATAAAAAACATGCATGTAAATTTCACTCCTCAATGCAGTCTGCTGGGGCACCCGTACAACCACCGGGGTGACCCTAAGGTCACTGCTAACCACGATGTGCCCGTGCTTGTGTCTGAAACCCACCCAAAACATTAAACGTAAGAAATTTTAAACTAGGAACAAGCTCGATCCTTGATTCACGAAGAAGAAGCCCAAAAATAAAAAAAACATATATTAAAAAATCTGGGTGTGACATTCATAATCTTCTCAAGTCTATTATTTCTTTCTTAGTGACATAAGTTGGTGGTGATAGATAGTCACTGAGAGAATAGTTTCTATCTTGTATTTATTGAATCTTGTGTTTTTTTCTTTTGGATTAATATTGTATTCCACAAATATGTATATCATCATTAAAAATTTTACTCTCTTGTTCTATCTTCCATAAATTATACACGAGACATATATTTTTTTGATACTGTTCCATTTCATGTTTAGAACGAACACATGTGATGTGTTTGGATGATGTGGGATGGTTTGTCACAAAATGGAATAGCGATAAATCATTTTAGAACTAATAATGCAACACATTCAAGAATCAGAATGTCTTTTCCGAAAAATTTCAACACTAGTCTATGTCACTGCCAGTGTCACCACCAAAATATTCATAAGGGTATTTTATGATTTTATTTGTTATAAATTAATGATGGGGTTCAAAATCCAGTACAACATAATAATAGCTATGGACCCTCACATAAAATAACCATTTTCAAAATATATTTCATAAATAATTAATAATAAAAATTATATATTCCTATAAAAATTTCAGATGAAATGAAAATATAATATAATTAAAATTGAAAAAATTCTCCTTTAATAAAGCATATAATTAAATATAAAATGAATTATCAAACCATTAGTTTTTCACTAAATAGTTTTAATAATAATAAAAGATAAAAATTTCAAATAAACATACTATGATGGGACTCACAATCTAAGGCTATGAAAAAAATGATTTTTAGCTCAATATAATAAATATAATTTTTCAAATTTTAAATTCTTAGAGGCCAATTGTTATAAATGTTGTATTTATTGCCTCAATATTTAGACACCACATGATAATTATTAATAGTCCTCTAGACCATACACTTATTATTTTACACAATAATGTTTTTCAATATATATATATATTTTTGAAGTATTAATAATTTTTTTATTATTAAATAATAAACTAAAAAAATAAAATAGTGGGGTGTTATAGATTTTTCTTCCTATATCCCAAATTATTTTTTCGCATAAGTCATCCATCTCACCCATTTTTTGATTTATTTTCCTCTAAAATAATGTTTATTAAAATTCTTCATATTAAATCAATATCCTATGATTTTGGATTTTGTTAAAATGTTATGTTATTTCATAGTTTGATGATGAATTAGGAACTTTATTTCTAATTAAAATAAAACATTGTAGTTTTGGAAGGGATGAATCTAAAACAAATTCTTTTTTTAATATATGAATTTGTTGTAGTAGATCTAAATGTTCCATTAGAGGGGTGTCTCAATTTCTTAATACCACTATAGTATACTAGGTCCATTATTCATTTTTTGGTGTTAGAATATATTTATTGATATTTTTTTATTTATTTTATATATTTATATCAGGAAATTAAAATATTAAAAAATTTGTATAAATATTTTGATTGTGATGATTATAAATCAATAATTTGATGATAAATAATGATTATTTTTTCATATATTATATTTTTTGGGGAATTACATCAATATATATTTAACTATACATTCAATATTAGACATCAATATTGGAAAATTAATGGTGGGATTATGGTCTCACTTTTATTCTTAGTCCTGAATTGATGAGTCTTAACAAGAACATATAATGTATGAATGGTGTTAAATCTATATATTGTTTTTTTCACTCTATTATTTTTTGGTGTATTCACACATATAGTATCAAATTTTTTGGTAAGGCATCAGTTTATTAGAACATGGACTTAAAAGTACCGCATTGTAACATCTTCAGGATGTAGGGACCGATGTTTTCATGCAAAAGGAAATTGGTTATGTGATAAATATTAAGTAGTAAGAAGATCAAAACCAAAATGAAACTTCTATATTATAATATCATTAATTGGATAATTATATTTTTTATATTTTATTTATAAATCATCATTGAAAGTTTTTGAATTGATGAATTTAAAACTCAAGAAAAGTAAAATCCAAACTATAAAGGTAATCATGGTTAGAAATATTTTAAAAGGTATAGCCTTCTATAATAAGTGAAAATATATAAATTTTAGAAATTAAAATAACAATAAATAATATAATATATGGGATAAGAATAATGAATAGTTAAATGTAAAAAACGTATTGAAGAAACAAAAAATTCTAATGTGTTTCTAGAAACGCATTCCCTATATTCTTTTTTATAGTTAATTATATTTTAAATTTAATATTAATTCAGTTAGCTTACCCTTTTGGCCTAATTTATATGAATGATCTACTTTCAAATTTACATATCATTTCACTATGTCTAAGAATTTTTTAAAATGAATTCCTTATTCTGGGAATGATATTTTTTGATCAAAATATACACTAGATTCAAGTCATTATCCTAAATAAATCTTTGAAAATAAGATAATTTGAATAAATACATTTAATAACAAACATTTATTCCATTCATTTATCTTAATGAAACTATTTGAGAAAAAATAATGAATAACATAATAAGGATGAAACTCAAAATCTCTTATAATCATAGTCTATATAAAGTATAATTGATTTATTTCCCAATCTGTTGCACAAATTAAAATGTGGCAGAAAATAAAACAATTTTAGAATATTAAATATAAATATTAGATTGATTTTTTCATATAATTTTAATCAATTATTTTGAGACATATTAATTATATCTTTTAAAAATAAATATGTATAAATATAATAGAAGATTATTTTATTAGTGGTTTTATTTTATATTCTATTCAGCATTTTTTACACAGAAATTTATTGAATGTTATAATGAATGTCATCTGGAAATTTAGAGAAAACATTAGGTTGAATATAATTTCATATGTTTATTCAAAATATAATCACTTATAATTAAAGTATATATTATGTAAATCTACTATAATATAATCATAATTATTGTGATTGTTAAAAACATGAATCCAAGAATTTCCACTGAAAAAATGACAATAAAATTTGATCCTTGATGATAATATTAGAACAAGAAATAAAAAGGGAAAAAATTAAAAATAAATCCTTATTATAAAAAAAACACCAAACTTTACATTATATAGTTTATGAATTCTCCCCATTAAAACTATAAAACTATAAAAAAATATTTTTTTACATTCCATTATCCGCCATTTAGATTTTAAAGATTTAAATATAAATATATATTATATATTAATAATATATATTGTAAAAAATTAAACTTGTACCCAATTCATAGTGGAACAGTTCAATAAATATTAATATTAAATATTAAATTAATTAGTGATTTAATATTTTTTCCCTTCCAAAGCCATAGTCCAATTAGAAAGAACCATATTTTAATTCTCTCCTAATTATTTTTCATTTTATCCTCATTTAAATAGAAATAAAAATTTTCAGTTATCATAGTTATTGTATTTTTTAATTTAACATCTCCATTGTAATATTTATTGATATTAATCAACTTATATTTTATTATATTGTTTTCATAATTAATATTATGCATTTAAAAAAAATATCAAATGATTTAAAAATGTCATTTCATTTAGAAATATATATATTAATTAATCACATTTAAGAAGAATTGATTATTTTTATAATATAATTTAAATGCCTGATTTTTTTGATAAAATTTATTTTTCATTGATCATATCCTTGAAAAATATTGTCTTAAAAAAATTAATCAAATCATACATGATTTTGGTTGATACTGAGTAAAAAATAAAAAAAAAATTATTTTAAAATACTAAATAAAATAAAATTTTATTTAGGCATTGTTGATAAATTATATATAAGAATTATGTTTCATAGAATTATTTTTAAATTACAATATTTAAATTCTACTTTTATATCTATTTCTAATGTTTTATTCAACAAATTTTTTTAAAGGTATCATTTAAAAAAACATTTCATATCTGACATCCTTAATGAATTAATTGTCATCTAATATAAATAAAAAATTATATTGTAGTTGATGTGTTAGTCAAATTTATTATAAATCAATTATTGGGAGTGGTAATCCAAGATTTTATTTTAGCATTATTGAATTATTATAATACATGTGGATAAAGATTTGGTAATGAAAATAAATATACATTTACCTTTTGAAAGATTTAAACTATCAGCATATAATTTATTATTACTTTCACAATATATTTTATGTAAATAATGTCATTTAGAACTATTAGATATAGTGACATTATCTCCAAAACATTTTATTTTACATTTTCTTCAAGAAGTTGTAAACTTTAACTTATTTGTTAGTAAATCAATAAAAATATGTTCTTTTGTAGTCGTATCATTTATAAAGATAGGTATAAGAATTAAAATTTTCATATAATAAATTATAAAACCATATTTATACATAATTTTATTCAATACATGATTTCTTAGAAATCTAGTCATTAATGTTTTAGAGTATATTTTCTAATTCAAATACTCAATTATTCTTAACTTTCCCACATTATTCTTCTTTAATGACAAGGAATCGGTAAAATTTTAACTATATTACTTTTAATTCACACATAATTTTAATATATATTCCATAAAAAAATATTACTCAATATTCTATATGATCATATAACATTACATCCCACTCATCCAATTAGTTGTTCGACATTTGTTTCTTTCTAATAATTATAAAAAAATAAATAATTCTATACAGAGAATTTAAATACACCAGATTATTATTTTGAATCTCTTATTTTAATTATTATTGTTTTTTTTTCTCTATTAGGATATAAAAAATTATATTTGATGAGTATAATTGAAAAATATTATTTTAATATGGTAATTTATTTAATTATTTCATAAAAAACGCTGAATGGTTTTCTCCAATTTAAACCTTTTTTCCTTCCTCATAACCAATATAATAAAATTAAAAATAATTAAATTATTCAAAAATCATTTCTATTATAACTTCTATAAATGAATTTTATTCAATATATTATATCTTTAATTAAACTAAACCCAATGAATTTATGTTATCAAAGTGTTGTATAATATAAATATATTCTTCTTAAATATTTTTTGTGCCATTATTCCAAAGAAATGTGTTTTTAAACCATTTTAAAACTATTTATACCCATGGGTCAAATTAATAAATATTACATAATCATAGATGAATAATATCTGTATATTATAGTGATCCACATCATAATAATTTAGGACCAGTTAAATTGAAAACATGAATAAATAAAAAAACCAGTAGCTAAGTGAACTATGTAATTTCAAACTAAATTAATCATATCTAAAACCCTTATCGTTCATATAATACATAATACCATTCCTCGTTTACTAGGGAATAAAAAAATATGATATAGGGAGAGTAGATTCTCAGTATAGTTACAAAATGTAGATATCAACATAGAAAGAGTCCATGGGTAAGAGAATCTGTTAATACAATTTTAATTAAATCATTCCATATATATCGTATGACATTAGATGAGTCATGTAATAAATGTTATCAGTTCAAAAGACATGAATAACATAAGACTCAAAGAATATAGGGTATGTGATAATAAAAAAATGATATATCATAATTTTGTTCAAAAAAATAATATAAAAATTATGTCTATAATACACTGAAAGAAATTCATAACAAGTTAGTATTTGTTAAAACTCACATTTACTAACAACAGGATTAGGATAACTCCTGTGAACCATCTATTTGGTCTTTAGATACCCTTCCATGTACCCTTTCTGATCATATAACACTAATAATTTCCTAATTCATTGGAGGGGGATATATTATCCACCCTTCATAACATGAAAATGAAACATATATGTTCAATAATATTAAAAAAATTAATCAAATCAAAACCAATTTAATGATCCATTTTTAATTAAAATTTTAGTATTTAAAACACTGTGGAAAATAATCTTGATTCATAATCATTTCAATATTTGATCACTGGGTAATTCATGGTAAAAGAAACATGTTTCATAAAATAATTTTCAAGGTATAACTTATTGAAGAGATTTTTTTTCATATAGAAATACATGGATCATATAACCACTAAACCATAAGTTATATAAATTGATGTAATTATTAATAGAAAATAATTTTGGAATATTTCTTGTTATATTTATAGAGGAATATATCTTGTTCATAAATAAATGATTTTTTAAAATACTTCAATTATCCCATTTTTTGACAACAACATTGGAAACTTTAGTGGAACTATTCAAGATCATGTAAAACATTTAATTCCAAAAATATATATTCAGCATATATTTTCTAAAGAAAAAACATTTAAAAATAAATTTCATTGAAAAATACTTTTGAAGCTATTGAAATATGATTTCTAACTCATTTAAAAAAATTCATGCAAAAAAGCATTATTTGAGAGTCACGATTTTAAAAATAAAGTACCAAAAAATTGATATAATATTGTTTTAAATTAAAATTTGAAATATATATTGAATGAATTAAATCAATTATTTTCTATTATGTACGAAATTTTTTATAAGTAAAAATAGTGATTCCTTTTAGATTTTTAGTGAAATCTAGAAATGATTTATTTTTTAATTAAAAAGGGGATTAAGTTTATAATATTTCTATTAAAATTAAAAAAATGGAAAAATAACTTAATATATAATATAGGAACAATTTTATATTTTTTTTATATCCTTTATATAGAATGAAACATTTATTTGAACACAATTGATAAACAAATGATGTTTTCGTTTAAAAGAATATTTTTGAATCCTCTGTACAAAAAGAGAGAAAAATTAATGGAGAAATTTCATTCCAATGAAATAATCCTCTGATATAAAATTTACATTTCCATGATAAGTAGATTATTTTATTTCATAATCTAAAGCTTCTTTATAAACAATAACATTAAAAAATGATATTGTAACATGAGACGCTAACAAATTTGGTAACATTATTCACATTAGAACCATGAAGAAATATCAATAAAATAACCATGAAATATCATAATAATAATTAAATTCATGATATTACATGTTATAGGGGTTGTATATACACCTCATAAAATAATATATGTATGAAACATAATATATGTCCCAATGAAAACAAACCGATAAAAAAACACTTACCACTATGGTAATATTAAGAATCATAAGCCCAAATACCTAATAAAATAAAATGAAATTATTGATATATTTATTATAATATATTCGTGATAATAAATTTCATATGGAATGTGTATACATGATATAAAAGAAATATGGGGTGAATTTTGCATATGTCTCTAATGAATAATAGAGTGACCTGAAATCTCATACCTTATGGCATGCCATGTATCATAGACATTTTAAACTTTTATATAATAAATATATGTTTGTTAGAAATTTATTATTGAACTAGGTATATATATATATATATTTAAATATATTAATTAATAATGACATTTTAATACCCATTTATTAAAAATTTTATTTTAATATAATGTTTCGGGAAATAAATGATTTTTTGGGAATTTTTAATTATTTATTTTCAATCCTCATTCATTTATCACGGTTTAATAGAAATTTTAATTTTATCCCAGATATAATTATCATATATATTAAAATTAAATTTATTTATATAAACCTACAAATTATATAGATAGATAATGAAATACATCTTTCGTGAAGATGATATGTCGTATGTACACATAAATTTTGTTTCCTTTTTCTAGGTTAATGGAATAGAAATAAGGTAAATATAAATTTATGTTATCGATAAATTATTGTGTCTTATTTATCACATATACTCATAAATTTATCCTTATTACCCTTTAGGAAAATCATTATTGAAACATGAACCACATCACTTTGAGTGGTAGGGGTCCCCTATATACATGATCAACGTAATCATTTTCTCAACGGAATTGAAATTAATAATATATATATGATATCACAATTCCAGAACTCAAATTATGTATAAATTTTATATTTTTTAATCTATCCTTATTAGTAACATTGTAATTTTGATGTTAAAAATAGATCACATCGCTATACGAGGCAGTGGTTCTTCGTACACATGTGTGATACTATTGTTTTCCAATGGGTTGGATGATAAGAAGGTAGATGAGGTGTTATAATTATAGGGGAAAATTTTTAATCAATAATATAATCTATAAACATTAAATTCGTCATAATATATATTCTGATAGGTGGTGATGGAAATTTAATGAAATTTTTATGTGAGGTGGTATTCCATCCTACACACGATTGATGGATTCATTTCCCATATTCTAAAACTTGGGATATATATATATATACTTTAATCAATTAAAATTATAATATATCTGAATATTAATTATTCCAAATTTATTATATCATCATAAATTAATAATTTATGATTTATTTAAAATAAAAATAAAACAAAATTGCATTCTTTAAAACATTAGGCCTTCTATAGAAAACCTATTTGGGATAATTTTATGGCTTCCAAAATCATATTTCTGATCTCACCAATTCATGTACGATGTGTAAGGATATGTCATGAATATATTTATACTAGATTAGGTAAATTAATGTTTTTTGGAATTTGTATTGGAGAGAAGTGCTTTTGTCATTTTTTAAATGGGGGATAGGACACATATTGAATTTTGGAAAAGAGTAATATGTACCCATATTTTTCACATGAAGAAGGCTATACAATTGATCATTAACAATCTATAGTTGTTATATCATATAAATATGTCTAAAAATATTTGCGGTACTTGTTTATATGACATTTTAAACTGTATATTATTAGTTTATTGACATGTTAAACTTATTATAACCTTAACCATAATAATTAAATTTATTGTTGTTTTTATAATCGATTATGGTAAAAAAATTAGATCAAAGTATTAGATATTATTAATTAGTTTTATTTAAAATATTAAATCAATTTTTCAATATACAACTAACATTAGTGGAACATTTTATTTTAAAATTAATCCTAAAGATCCTAAAAGAGCAATATTATACAAGGAGAAAATGTTTAAATTTTCATGAATATTTTATATCAGAATAAAATATGATATTTAGTTAAAGGGCATAAATTATAATAATAAATATATAATTGAACTAATTTTAATTGAAAATTAATATGTTGATATAATTAGTATGTTTATAAATATATTTTTATACATGAAAATTCTTATTAAAAACCAATATTTTTTTGATATTAAATTTAAAAATATATCTTCTCAAAAAACCCTCAAAAATATAACCCAATAAAATTACAACGAGATGATTTGAAAAATAATTTTTTTATTTAAATAAATTTCAAAAATCTTTAACAACAATTTTTTATTATTTAAATAAAATGTGGGAAATCCTTTTTATATATTTTTTTAGCATAAAAATTGACTTATTATTTTCTCATGATAAGAAAAAAAGATGAATGTTAATTTTTTCGATATATAATATATCAATTTAAAAAAAATAATTCACCAAATACCACATATATAATTTAGTTCAATAGAAAATATTTTTGTGAAACAAATTTTTCTAATAAAAATATTTCATTTATTTTATAATGGGTTTTTATTCTCATTTATAACTTATTGGTATCAAAGTATTTCATTTTATTTTCTTATGTAAAACATATATCATACAGGTTTATTTTATACTATTCGAACCCTAAATTATATTTTCTAAAATATAATTGTCATATTATAAATTAAAATTTTATTAGTATTCCATTTAAATTTTGAACTCAGAATTGTATATAACACAAGATAAACTGAATGTTCTGTGTAATGAATAATATCAATGGAATAAAATAATTTTTGGAAAAGAATATTCATAAATTATTAGGGTGTGTATGTTCTATGCCCCTTAATATTAATTTATCATATAAAAATTCATAACATTGGTATTATTATCTAACGATACTTCTACATCACTACATCCTTAGGTTGCCACAATGATTTTTCCAGATGGTTATTTGGAAAATGAATCACTAGTTGTGTGGTCATGATTCATATATATTTATCCCTACAAACCAAACTCACTAATAGTTGTTCCCCATAATAAATATAATTATATTGAATCATTACTACTATGTTTATTACATCCAATGTATTAGTTATGTACATCCTACAAAAAGATTCATTGAAAGCATCATGAACCTAGGATACGATTAATTGATGTATCATGTGAAATGATATGGTCATGATGTAATCCAGAAATTATTAAGCACTAATATAACAATGGAATACAATTCCCTTTATTTGACAATTGATAAATTTGTATAAGGAACAAGTCATTAACCACAAATTCAAGATTATGTTGATGATCATATGAAAAAAATTATTACAACATTCATATATCATTATGTTTTGTTGAACAGATCTAAAAATTTCTTCCATTTAATCCACCAACTCTAGTCCCAATAGCTTCTCTTCCCCAAATTCATCATTGAAAATAGTAATTTTTCAATTTTTTCAACATATTGTTTATATAGAGAGATCAGTTTTCTTCTTTAATAGATATTGTTGTTTGAAAACATAACTATAAAAATGGTTTGATCCAAACAACCTTTGAAATAAATATAATATGATCATAGAATATCTTATAGGGTCTGAAATTTTCTACCAAACAAACCATCTTTCGGAAGATGACACAGAGTGATGAAGATCAAAACTATATATAGAGAAACATTAAGTCTTCAACAGAACATTGAGTAAAATTTTAGATTCTATGGAAAGACAATTTAATTGGGAGCTCCATAAAACCATATGAAATTTTTTAATATATTTCAATGAAATAATATCTATCATTAAATATTCTCTAATAGGGATGATGTGTTAAAACATTTCATAGAAGTATACTATTATCCATAACGATTTATTACATATATATGTTTTTGGTTGTATAATGAAAAAAATACTTTTTTATATTTTTCCATTTCAATTTAATTTGGGAGAACAGATGGAGAATCACATTAAATAGTTTATATCACCCTTAATTACCTGAAAAATCGAAAAACTAGTTACATACATATAAATATTTTTTTATCATCTTTTCCCACTAGATATACCTTTTCAAAAAAATGTTTTGTTAGGTGATATTGACAAATCTACCTTCATTTGTGTGTTCATGGACTATAGATTTTCAAAATACAATAGGTTGTGACCCAGCATTCGGGGAGTATTTTTCCCAAAATGATATTAATATAATTCAGAAATATCAATAGTCCATATTTAAATTAAGAGAATATATAAGATAAAAATCAATGATTACCAACACCATTTATATTATTTGAAAAATGGAAAGGTATTCATACTAAAATAATTATTCCTCTATAACATTCAAAAAATGGGTTTTATTTCCATAAATTACTCCCACAATATCCTTTATATTGATAAAAAACAATCCCTAAAAACCTCAAATGTGTATTTTATGAATTTTATCTATTTGTGAAAGATAAAATCAAAATCCCATGATGGTATGAAAAATCAATCGTGTTATCTTATGTGGTTTAATATGTATTTAAAATAGATAATTCAACATTTATTCCTTAAATATGGTATAATCATATATTAGAAAACTCTTATTAAAATCCTGGGTTAATTTATGCACTAATAGAATATGAAATTTTATTTCATTACTATAATAACCATATAGATGGAGATATTCTATTCATAGAATCACATAAATTTCCACTTAGGGATAAATAGTAAGATTTTCATAGGTATCCTTCAAAAAATCTAACATGGAAATAATAAATAAAGAGTGGAGGATATGTTTTCTATAATTCTAATTATTCATGTCATTCACTATGATTTCATAATATTTCTATTTTCCATTTTCTTCATGAGAGTAATCGATAATCATCATCCTTAGAAATGGTATTTGTGGAATTGAGTCGAAATGTTACCAATAATCATACAAAGGAATCACTATAGTGTGTGTGTTGAATTTTGTGGAGATATCAATCTATATGTATTATTAGCTATTAGGTTCCCTTCACTTCATCATTTAGAAACATGAAGACCTTCTTTTCCATAGTAAAAACATTTAGATTTTTTCTTGAGGAAATTTCCTTTAGATTTCAATCCACACATTGTGCATAAACGAAATATAATCTTCTTCTGTAGTTGATTTTGATTTTCCCATCCGTTTTTCATTTATAATAAAACCCTTGTTTTTTATAGGTCACTCTAATATAAATTTCTTCTATAATTGAAGAACGAACCTTGTAATCATATTTACTTATGTATTTTATATATAATACCATCAACATTCATTTTTAAGACATTGATGACATAATAAAACATAGTTTCAATTTTTATGATAATAATATATGTGTATATCACAATATTTTCACTAATTATTATAAGACTCATTATAGGTCTTTCTCAAACACATGAAATAATCCAGTTCATCACTCAATGAAAAATTACATTGAGATAAAATATAATTTTATCAAGGAGACGGTAGAGAAAATACTAGTGAAGTTGGAGTATTATTCAACCAACCACTTATTTTGTTCACTACATGATTCCATTAACTGAATCAAACCCTTACCATTGACACTTCCAAACTGTGTAATTTCACAAGACATCTGCTTATTCATTGATGTTCTTCTCTTTTCCATGGTTCACTATTATAAGAGAAGATTGAATCTTTTACTTGAGAAATCGACTTAACCAATTAAGAGAAAACAAATCTGATAAAAGAAACCATCACCCTGAAACTAATTATTAGGTTCAATATGGGCCTATATACCCTGATAGGGGGAGAATCAGGGTATGTTTATTATTGTCTAAATTCATCAGTCCCTACTAGATACTGACCTCTTTATTACAAGGGTCACATTTTTCACACTTGTGTGTTTATGGTTATCACTTATTTTCTTATTTATTTGATGATGATTATATGAATGCAATGTAGGGAAGATATTAGTTAGATGTAGATATTTTTACTTGGTTCACCCTAACTGGGCTACATCCAAGGAGAATATAATGATGATATGCAACTATAAAAATTAAATTAAATCTCACTACCAAAAATTTTGGGGATTGATCAATTCTATGCACATGCTAACAACCTTCACAATTATTTGGTTCAGCATAATGGCTTCCCAAGTTTCACTCCCTATTTACCTCTCTCTGGATCACTATCAGTAGAAAGGATTTTATTCCTCCTCTTTTTTTATCACTACTCTGTAATGGATCCCCTCACAGTTTATTGACATGTAGGTATGTAAATTTTCCCTAATTAATGCATCCTTTACTATATGTTAATGCTTTTTTTAAATCCAAATTCCATCCACTAATGAATACCCCTATTCCACTAATCAAAGGGAAATGCCACTGAAACTACCTTTTCAAAGATAACATCTTCTCAAAGCTCCCTATTATGCAATGTTCAAAAAAAGACTTAGAAAATATCCATTGTTATTCTTCATTGATATTACCTTTTCTAAAGTTTCATTTCAAAGCTTTGTTGTGATGTTCCATTGAGAAGCTCACCTATGAAGCTTTATTATGAATCTCTATATTAATGTTTTGTTGAGAAGCTATTCTACGAATATTGGTTTATGATATCAATTGTGATGTTCCATTGTGTAGATCCATTATGTAGCTCGGTTTCAAATCTCTATTGTGATGCTCTAATGCAATTCTCTGTTTTCAAAACTCATTCCAAAGATCTTTGGTGAAGCACTATTGCGAAGCTCCATTGTGAAGCTCTCTCATGAAGCTCCCAATTTCGCAGTGCCCAATCAAGCAGCTACGAAGCTCCATAGAGAAGCTGTATCGTGATTTTCCATCACTATTCGAGAGACTAAATATTTTTTGGGAAAAACTCCATACTCATCTCAAGGGGATAGAGGACTATTTCTAAGCTATTTCACTGACCATTGTTCTATCCATTAAAATTGAATACCACATCCTTCCATTTGGAAAAGGCTTGAAATATTTTTACCATGGAGCTCCATTGCAATTCTCTTTAGCAAAGAATGTCGTAATTGTAGATCCCACATTCAATATATTTTACTTCTTTTCCAAAACCACATCATGAATCCCATCATGGAAAATTTCAGGCCCTCTAAACATGTTGAATTGATATTCATGAAAATCTAATTTTTTCCAAATATCACCACTTCTGTTCATGGTTCTCATTATTATTGTAGATCTCTCCATCAACTACCTTCATGAATTTTCCTCAATAACTTCATAAATCCCATCTTTATAAAATTCATCCCTTTTCCATTTTTTTATGAAGTCTTCAATAAAATAAACTTTTCACAAAGGTTATAAATCACCAAATTTGGGACCCCATAAATTTGGAAAACACTCGAAATTAGTACAACATTGTATCTTTATTTTTGTACCACCTCCGGATCATCCACTCCTTGAGCTCATACTTTATCAATAGACACATCCATCCCAAATATACTACAATGTTACTCTGAGTTATTTTTCCATTATAAGCATAATAGTGTCATAACATGATAATATAATTTTTAAAAACAACACACTATATATTAGAGATAATAAACTTTGATACATTAAATAAATATTTTTAGTTTATAATACATGAATATTAATTGAATGAATGAACAATCGCCCTAGGAGAATAAAATTGGAATATTACATATATTTATTGGAATAAATGAATCATGGAACACAAGATGTCATAGATCCCACCAAGACATTATTATAATGGTATTCATGGGTTAACCACCAATTTACTTAATTTAGGCATGTTATTTCCCTCAATATACCCTAAGTTTTATATTGGGATAACCTCTTATGTTGCATTTGAGATCATAAAACATAAATAAAAAATGCAACACATTAGAGGGGTATATTGGTCCCACTTATCATATAACCAAATCAAATATTCTTGTACCACCAGTTCAAAAAACCATAATCATATTAAAACTAATGAAAATAATTTTCATTCACAAATATTTTATCACATAAAAAATATTGAAATGAAATATGTTTCTTAATCATTTCATCATTTCTTCATAGATATCACATTAAGAGAATAGTCAGGTTTCATGACCATTTTATCATGGAAAACCTCGTATAAGTGAAATGATTTTCTTAAACATCTCCTTATTATATGATCATACTATTTTAAAATGTAATAAAAATGGTTTTTATAGATCATATCCCTAGTAAAAAATAAATTTCATCAAAGGCTGATATATCAAATGAAAAGTATATTTCAAGGATAAATTTGAATATATCATAGGGAAAATAACATTTTTTACATGGGAAAACACTTACAAAAATAATATTTGATTCATATAAATTAACTATGGAAATATATAAAGGGGGATTTAAAATCATATAAAAAATTCATTTTGTATAGTATCCTTTCAACATTTATTTTTTAAAACATAAATCAATTTAAAAACTAGTTCATTGAAAATAAATTTCAATATCATAAATGATATGATAAAATACAATTAAAAAATATAATGATAATGATAATATTAATTTTTTAAATATTTTTTTAAAGAGAATAATAAAAAAAAAAGTTGTAATATTTTTCTACTAAAATGATCTCTAGAAATTATATTGTATAATTGAAAGCATTAATAGATCTTGATGCTAATAATTTCCACACACTTTGAAACAAAATTCATTTCTCCTTTTTTATAGAAACCAAATGAGTAATGTTTTAAATGACATTGATATTTATTTAAAAAATTTAGAAAAATTCTCACATTGTTAATGAGTATCTATATCAACGATCATGGATCTTTATTTATTTTATTTTGAATTTAGGTTTTGGATCTAGATTGCATTCTTCATTTCATTCTTCATTGTTCTCTTTGAAATTGGGGATTAACCATTGTCGAGCATTCACCATCATTCTTGAGGTAGGTGGTACACAATTCATATCACAATATCATAATTGCAATTTTTTCTATGTAACTGATTAATTCCTATGAATTTTTTATAAAATGTGTTTAGGATCAATTTAGTTAATTTGAAGAATTAATTAATTATAGGAAAATTTTAAATTGGGTATTTATTGTTTAAATATCGAGGATAAATAATTATTGATTTAATTATGAGGGAATTGAAGAATGTTGATTGGGGGTATTTAATTGTTGAGATTGATTGTTGTAATATTGAATTTATTAAGAAAAATTAATTAATTGACTAATTAATTAGTGATGTGTATTTTAATGTGATAGATTAATTAATTGATGAATTAATTGTGGTTATTTAATTGTTTAAAATGAAAAAATTATTCGATGAATTAATTGGGGTTCTTGAATTATTTATGCTGCAATAATTAACCGAAAAAAAGATATGGGTGATTTAATTGAATAAATAACAATAATTAATTGAGAAACTAATTTTGGGGTTTTGTATGACATTGGATTGGATTAATTAATTTATATATTAAATAAGGTATATAATGTGATAATTTAATAGAAGAAATAAATAACTGGAATTATTAATTAATGAGTTAATTAATTTATATAATGGGATTAATTAATATTTAATTATTTAATACAATTAACATTTAAAATTAATAACAGAATTAATTGATGTTATTAATTGTGACTAAATGGATGAAAATAATGATTCAAAAATTATGAGAAAAATTAATTGGTGATGAAATTGAAGGGTTGAATTTCATGGATTAATAATTGAATAAATTAATTGATTTAACATGATTAAACAATAAGTGAAATAACTATTGGGTATAATTACATTAATGAAATTGAATGACATAAAATATTTAACTCGTGAATTAATTAATATGGTTTGTTGGGTAAATAAAATTGAATGATTTTGATTGATTAAATGTTGACTAAATTAACGTGGATTGTTATGTTAGTTCAATTAATTATGTTATATTAATTAATTGATGAATTAATTAAAGATATTTATATGCTTATTTGGTTCCAGAATTAAGTAATGGGATTTATGTGATAAACTAATGATTGAATTAGTAATGAAATTTATGGTATTAGTTAATTATTGGATTATGTATAGTAAATAAAGTGATTAGTTATTTGATGATTTAACTATAGTTTTTTAGGATATTAGATATTTTTTGATTTAAGTAATTTATTATATGTGGTTAATAATTTTATTTATTATTTAATTTTATCAATTTGTTTTTTTACTTGGGGAATTAAATAGAATACTTTATGTGAATAATTTATTATAAAATAAGTAATATTATTTACATGGTTGGTTAATTATTGATATAAAAAAATAACTTATGAAATTATTTAATTATTGAATTTACTAGTCTAATTGATGATATTAGGTAATTACTAACTTATGTAGAGTAGTCAATGTGATATTTTAAATGCTGAATAATTAATGTATTTGAGGTGATTAATAAATTTTTGATATAATCACATTATCAATATGATTTTTTAATTAATAAATTTACTATAATAATTGGTGTTATTTATTATTTTATGAATTGACTAGCTTTATTGATGTGATTATTTAATTTTTTAATTTTCTAATAGATTAAAGGTGATAAAATAATTTTTATGTTAATTAATGTATTTGATGTGATTAATTTTTTGTCAAATAAATTATCATTATTGATGTGATTAATTAACTAATATATTTTCAAAAGTAACATATATGGCAAGTTAGTTATTTTTTATCTAAAGTAATTGAAATGATCAAATAATTTAAGAATTAACTAGTTGGTATATTTGATTAATTAATTTATTAAATAATTAAAATAAATTAATGATACTAATTATTCTCTAAATTAATTAATGGTATTGGAATAAATAATCTATGATATAATTAATAGATGATTATAATGGATAGTTATGATAATAGGATTAATGTTGACTAATATTGGTAGATTTGAATATATGAAAACATGTTAAATTAATATCCATGTGATATAGTGATATATGTGATATATGTTAGTTATGTCTGTTGTTTCCAAAACCAACATAAGTGGGATGGGGTCTACTATTTCTAAATCGTTTATTAAATTTTTTTTTGAAAAAAGTGTGTGGGGAATGGTCTGATGCTTATAAATCTCACATGAAGGGGATATTGGTTTGGTTTATCTAAATCATGTAGTGATAATTGATTGTTAAATGTGTAAAGGAATTGGTATAGTGTTTCCAAATCCCACATGATCAAGTCATACTCTACTGATTCTCAATTCCATACTGATAAATCTATCTAGTACACAAGCTACTATCCCCAATTCCCACTTGGTCTTAGGCATGACGACTATAACGAAATTTTTATTATTTGACTATGGTTTCATTTAAAGGGGATATAAATTGAATGAAAAATGATACTGAATTTCTATATGTTTAATGAATTGTAAATTGATATTGTGAAATTTTTGAGGATCTAGAAAAGACATATGTTGGTATTGAGGTTCATGTGTCCTCAAGAAAATGGAGAGTTTATGTGGTAAAATAATTAATAATAATTAATAATGTGATAAATATTTTTGTATTCATTATACTTGTTTCTTTATATAACTATATGCACTATTATTGACTAAATATTGTTTTAGACATTATTGCCAGTGGAGACTCCGTTATACTTACAAACAACATGGGCTACGAGATCATTACCTAAATAAATTACATTGTTGAATCATAGTTTAAGGGAAGTGGAATTGTGTTAGATAGTTGTGTTTTGACTCATCATGGATGTGGGAACTAGATATGGTTCCGAACTCCCTTGGGATTGGTGAGTGTCTTTAATTTTCATTTGCTTTTGAAACTTGGTATATATATTATCATAACATATTTACAAATCAATTTGAAATTATATCGCAAATTTTGTTCTTCTAGTGATCTTAACATTGTTCTTCATCTTATTATATGTTATTCTCCCGCTTTATATTTTTTTCATTGGTGTATTAGATTAATAATGAAAGATAGGGTATATTATGCCCAAAATAAAATATATACCCTCTTTATTAGTGTAATGACTCTAGTGTACAGGGTGGTGCACTTGAGGTAATCTGGTGAACCGACTCAAGGAACCAGTGGTTGGCACCCAAGTCAGGACATTTTACAATATACTCCTATGTACATGCGAAAGAATCATACGAATGCACTCATGAATATACTGTATTAAAGACCTCCCCTAAATAGGTCAAATATCTATCATATACTTATTGAGGTTTGCTCAAAAAATTATACAATACATGCTTAATAACATATTAAAAATAATATTGATAAATTTTATATATCATTACTTTCATAAATAATTTCCACTATCACAACCCAAAACGTACATGCATGAGCTCTCATCACTTAAGTATAACATATACTATAACAACCTAGTTAAGGATAGAATATTTTATTTTCATGTCATTAATTTTTATGAATTATAATTCAATCAATAATTAAAAATGATATCATGATCATTATTTTATATGATAGACATAGTTTTGTGGGTAAAATTGTATTTTCTAAAAGGTTGTATATATAACCTTTTAATGGAGTACTATTTTTGAAACTATTTTTTTGGGAACTATTATAAATTTTATTGTCTGATATAAATTTATTAAATATATGAATAATACCAAAATTTAATATGGTTAATTTTTTTGGATTTTTTATGATATATTTCATTTTGTGAGGAATAATAAAAAAACTGCATTTTGAAAAGAAAAATAACCCTCCATATAAATAAATTATAATGTAAAATTATACTTTTAATTATTTTTAATGTATAATTCTATCAATTTTTTATAATTTAATCCGATTTATGTTATTTGATTCAATTTCAAATTGAATTTGGAAATAAATACCATTCAATTCTTTTAATGCTATTGGATTAATAAGCTGGTATTGTCACCCATCAAAAATATATTAATTGTAAATATATTCATGGAAATTACAAGTTTTTAAATGTTAAAAATACATTCCATACATTATAGAAAATGTTCCAATTTATTAATTTTTATATTATTAAATTTGGATAATATGATTAGTATCTATAGAAATTTTTAATACAATGGTTATGGTTAAATAAAGAAATGAATTATAAAATCAATAATATAAATATTAGACAAATATTGTTAAACATGTACTAATTTTATGGGTTTAGTGATTATAGACCAAAAATATCCTTGGGATTATCTTCTGACCACTTTTAACATATTTATGACTTTTTTACTTTAATAGATTTTTATTTTAATGAAAATTCAATGATTCCATACTTATGATTTTATTTCATTTAAATTTCTAATATAATGTAATTTAAAA
The DNA here is from genome assembly GCA_963277665.1 of Viscum album. Classification (NCBI taxonomy): domain Eukaryota; kingdom Viridiplantae; phylum Streptophyta; class Magnoliopsida; order Santalales; family Viscaceae; genus Viscum; species Viscum album. Next base: position 1,347,089,999 of record OY728164.1, read on the forward strand.
GTTATATATGACTATAAATATTAATTTGAAATATATTTTTTATTCATCATTGTAATATATTTAAAAATTTGAACTGAAAAAAAATTACTTTAAAGTCATTCAAAATACTTATACTATAATTATTAAATTCTTATTATTATAAATTATTAGTATTTAAAGATATTGAAATAAGTATAATTTCAAATAATTAATTTTATACTTTAATAATATAGATTACTATTATATTATATTTTTATTTTATAAAATTTTTTGAATATAAAATTATGTTATAACACATATAATTTTAACAATGACTCATTTATTTGAATTTTTTTATTTTATTATAAATGTACTAACCCTCAAAGTGTAAATTGCATCCTATGACAGTAAGATTTAAAAATTTAATTAAGGGATAAACAATATTTTTTAACCATATAATAAATACGTTGATATATTTTTTTGTATGAATTTATTTATCCATATAATAAAATTATAGTATAAATCTATGATTTTGTATCAATTTGGTATATAAATGGAATTTATATTAATTTTATATTTCAAATTACTCTACGAATGCCTCTCTCATCTCTTATAAAAGAGAACCTCTTCTTCTACTCTTTTCAAACATTATGATGTATTAGGATAATCTATGTCCAGAAAAAATAAATTCTTGTAACTCCAAAAAAAATTTAAACAAATATTTTATTTATAACACCACCATTAGTGGTCTTATGGTGTTTTGAAGAGGATATCGCATGAAGAAGAGGAATTGTTTTGATAATGTATTTTTTATTCTATTTCTTTTTCAAACTACATAAAATACTCTTCAAGATTAATGAAATAATAAATCTAGTATCTTAAATGTATGTATTTGTTTTAATATTCCCACCTAAGTCCATATATTCTTCCATCAAATAGAAAATGTTGTTATTACTCATCTATATAGAGGACTTCCGCCCAACGAACCGACATAATTTATATTCCATCACCATATATCATGAATTTTTATAATAATGACATTAAAGACTATATAAGATATTCATGAAATATTTATAATTATTAATAGTTAATATATCATTTACTTTCTTACCTTTCTATGCATGTAGAAATGCTACCATCATTCATGCATACGTGCGAACTATCACCTCCATAATGTAATGTGATTCTTTTTTCATCACCAAATAACATGGATTATATATATAAGTGTATTGGAATTAATGGTTTGATATTTTTTACTTTATAATCATTATATATATTTATTAAATAATTCTTTAAATATTTCCATAATGATCATTGACAAGTGGAAATATTACAGATGCATATATACATCATACCATCTCCATGGTTGTAACCTTGTTAATTTTTCATATACATTTTTAATAGATGGAATTATAATTATAATTGATTTTTAAAGGTTATTATTATATTTTTAATATTATTATGAACAATATGGGAAAATGACCACTTATATTATTTATAAAATTAAAATTTCATTTTGGACTCAAGAACCGAATATCAACAAAACATCAAAAATAATCTTAAAAAATTATGTTGTTATCATAACTTGAGATTAACTATTAAAAACTAATATTATAACTTAAAAAAATTGATAGAATATATTTAAATATGACATTATTATCTTAATGAATGATTATAAATGTGTGTGATGATTCAAAAATAAGTTAAGGACCATTATTTTAGAACCACAATTTTATAATTACTCTATAAACTATAATTATTAATTCCAAAAAAAATATTTAACATATTAATCATGAAGTGAATTCCCTATTTATCCTACAATTCTTGATATAATTATGACATTACATTTATTCATTTTTATTTTCAAAAAACTTTATTATACTTATGTTTTTAGGATTTTGTAAAAATGAATATTGATTTGAATGTGGAAAAAATATTTTTCATTTTCATAAGATTTATGTGTCATGATTATGTTGTGGCTCCTGTATTTTTTTTATGATTATGGGTTATTCCATAATAAACCATGGGAATGTGATATCACTACCACTCTCGAATTTATTTAGTAAATATATAGAGATAAACGATATGGTATCTAATATGAGATTAAATGAATATGATGTAGTGGGTATTCAAAATTTATCAAACTTTTTTCTCCATAGTTAGTCATTATAACCACACTACTAGTTTGAGTGATATACAAATTATACCAGATTTAACCATTATGATTTAATCATTATATGTATTTTTATAGAATAATTATGATTCCACAAGTAACATTTATCAAATATATGTCTATTCAGAATTATATCCTACAGAAATGACTTGGTTCCTCTGGTGGGAATGAATCCAGATAAAATAATCCTTCCATACAAGTATACTGAGATCTCTATAATTAGAATAGAACACTTTTTATTATGATGGATTAGTTGACAGTGACTATAAATCTTGGGGGAATCCATTAACTAGGCCATCATGATAAAAAATAGAGTAATATTTCGGTAGTGTAGAATGTAATGAGATTATATCCTGTATATTTAAGTGTATATTCTGAACCAGTTGAATCAAAAGAGTATGTTAGAGCCTTAAAAATTGATTTAATTTAGTGTTCAAAAAATCAAATGGTTAGTCTTGTCATATTCCATTATGAAGATAATAGAAGGCTTTAGTGGTTGACGATCAATAATTCTAGTGATATAGAGAAGAATTATTTTATGGAATGAGATGAATTGAATAAATTTATATTCAAAAATCTTATTCATAGTTGATTTGACATAAGATGTGGAAAATTCAAGGAATTTAGGTATGAAAATATTTTAGTGGCAACATAAGATGCAAAACTAATTTAATTAGAAATGCACACCCCAAATTATATCTGGGATCATGAAAGTAAAATAAGTCATTTTTTACTCAATATTGAATAAAAATATCAAAGGGTATTGGATTAATGGGAATTCAAAAGATACAAAAAAACCTATTTGAATTTATGTAAAGGTGTTAATGGAGTTTTATGATGATCATGTGTTCTTTGAAAACAAACATAAAAATACGTTGTGGTGGAAAAAAAAATGGATGAATTAATCAAATAAGATTTATGGAATGAAAATTATTTTTATAGTTTTTGAGAATTACGATAAACAACACTTTGGGGATGACTTTACAATACAGGTTAGTTCTTTTGATTTGTTATGATTGTGAATAAGGCCCATAAATGTAGTAAACATGATCCTAGAAGTGGAAATACAAATTTTAATATATAATCAATAATATATTTTTAGTGAAATTACATGGTTCATTATGAAATTGAGTATCTAAACAGATACCTAAATGATGGGAATAAATATTAAGATAAGTAGAAATTTTTGGTGAAAACCATTGACACAACATAAGAGAATGCTATGAAATTTAACAAAAATTTATTAGTTTCATTATTTATTTATTCATTTTTTTCTAATGTGTTTTTCGATTCGGTGTCTATGGATTCATTAATTTATAATATATTAAATGGTAAGATGGAAATTCTACTTTATGTAATGAATCCATATCATATGTTAAAAACACATGTGTGAATCATTATGTCAAAAATTAATTATATGAATCTTCATATCATTGTTTGTAAGGAGAATTTACCTGTAATACATGTTTTTTTATCATCAAGTATATCTTAGTTGTTATTTGGGGTATGGATAAAATTTTGTTTCACCATGATAATTTTTATCATATAGATGAATAATTTTTTTTTTCAGAAAGTGTTATCAAATTTTTTGAATAACGATCCCATAAAATTGATAATCTTATTAGGAGTCCATGAAAATGATAAAAAGTGCAAATGAATGTCATCTCAAATATATTTTTTAGAATATTGAAATTGGTCATATTAATGTGTTGTAGATTCTAAATGAGTATCTACATGTTTTTCCTGATGATTTTTTACATATTATACATAATCAAGAAGTTGAATTTAATTTCAACATAGTACCTTATTCTAAAAATGATTCAATACCACCTTATCAAATAGAATAATTTGACCATTTAATATTGGTAAAATATTAATGATTTAATAGATAATAGTTTCATCATTCCATGAACTTCACCAAGGGGTTATCTTATCATATTTTTGAAAAAAAGGATTCTAAAATGATACATTATATTGAATATAGCTCCATGAATAACATATCTATTTTGAAAAAAGTATCATTTTTTCATTTTGGTAAACTTTTATCATTAAAAGGGAGAATAGTATTTTTTTGAGGTTTAACTGAGGTTGGGGTAACATCAGTTGAAAGTAAAGGTATAATATTGAATAATTTATTTTGGACTTGATATGGATATTATGAATCTATAGTTATGCAGTTTGTTATGTCTAATTCATCATCATTATTCATGGATATTTAGAATAGAATAGTTCATGAGTACGTGGATAATTTTTTTATTTTATTGATGAAATTTTTATACATTTTTATAGTAAATAGTAGAATTAAAGACATATAATGGTGGTTTCTGAAACATTAAATATAAGGAAACATTATGGGAAAAACTCAAATTTAAATTTTTAATGAAAAACTATTCAATTGTTACATTGTTTGTAATGATGGAATAGATGATGATCCTAATAAAATGAATGTTTATTATTAATGGTCAGGACCCTAAAATTTACCATGATTCATAGTATTCATGGATTGTATAGATATTACTAGTAGATTTGGAATAAATTTAATTGTTATCTAGCCCACATAATTTTTAATATCAAAAGCGGTTACATTTATCTTGACAGAATAATATACTATTTTTTCATGAATTGAAAAAATAATGTTGATTACTAAATTTCTTGTCTTGCCTTCCAGAAATGGGGAATTTTTAATATACTCTTAATCCTCATTGAATAGACATTTATATTTCCAAATTTAGAATGATAACACGATTTTTAATTCTTATAAGTAGATGAAATCCCATTAGTTAAATTAATTTATAAATGATTTCAAATTATTTGATGTTTTTAATTGTTATAAAAATATAGGCATAATTTTTAAGAAGAAAAGTGTTAAAATATATTAATTACTATATATTTAATTATATATTCCCTCAGAAATAATTGAACAATATGATAGAACATATTTTATTAACTAATCATGTATTTTGATTTCACGAATCATTACCCTTCAAGAAATAAATATTAGGAGCTTGATTATTTGAGTCCAAGAAGAAATGCTACATTAAAAATGAAACATTTATAACCTGACCCATTGGATAATGATTTGATGAATTTTTGGATGGATGTTATTTATGTATTATATTTCCTTATTTTGGTTTTGGTATTAGTTAAATCATCTCCATCAGAAAAATTTATGAAAGTGAAGATGAAGAATTTGTGTTAAATAAAAAGGTATAATTGGTTAAAAATAATTTGTTTCATAATTTTAGCCTTGACTATGAATGTTTTTTTAGATTTTTGAAATGATTATGTTTTCCTTTTAATTAAAATTTTATGAACGATTTGTTAAGTGAAGCTCATTGTAATCCATTCTCAGTTTACCCTCGAAGCACAAATATATACGAATACCCTAGAGAGTATTAATGGTGTAATAAAATGAAAATTGATATTTTAGACTTTATCATGGAATATTTGAATTTTCAACATGATAAATGAGAATCATATTTACTAAATTGGATGCAACGACCATTTCCATCGATAGAGTTTATATGGAAAAATATATATATGGACTTTATAGTTGGATTACCAAACACTTCATGATGTAATAATGAGATCTGGTTATTATTGATCAACTGAAAAAATATGAATTTTTTTCATATTCAAATCAATAATTCTCAAGATAAAAATTATTGGTACTATAATAATGTGGTAGTTATTTCACATGGAGTTCCACTCTCTATTTCATCTGATCTTAATAGCAGGTTCAATAATATATTTTTTGGAATGTCCATTAGATTTAATTTGGAATAGAATTAAATTTTACCATAACTATTCATCCACAATGTTATGTAATGTAATAATAAACAATTGATACCATGGAGGATATTCTACACGATTTTTTAATGGATTACTAGTGATGTTGGGATCAACATCATTCTTTGGTTGAGTTTTCTTATCCAAATATTTTTCATTCTAGTATACCGATGTTAAAATTTGAGAAATTATATGGAATGTTTTGTTGGACTCTAGAAATTTTGGTTGAAGTAGGTGAAAGGGAGTTTATGGGATGTGAATTAGTAGATAAAATGGTAGGGACCATTTAGATGATTCAGCAACACAATAGTATATGTCAGAGAAAACTGAAAAATAATATGGATATTTGGAGGAAGGGTCCTTTTTTCTAGGAAGGAGATCATTACATTCTCATATTTTCTCAATGTTAATGTGTGATGATCATTCATATGAAGGGGAACCTAAGTCCACAATTCATTCGACTCAATGAATTATGGGATATAGTTAGACTTATTTTCAATCGAGTGAATTCACCTATGATTTATTCCCATGGACACAACATATTTCATGTTTTAATGTTCAATATATGATTGTAGGATCAATATCATGATTTATTCATTGATATAGTTTAGTTGGAAATGAATATTTAATGTGAGGAATATAAATATCATTTTCTAAAAAATAGATAGAATGTGTTGTGGAATATGATAATTCATTATGATATAGTTTTGTTTAAAAACCACATGGTTTAAGAGACACCATTATAATCTGAATATGAAATGGGGGAAATATATCATCACTTATTTAATAAGTGAATAAAATTATGATGATGCAATTTAAAAAAGGAGTAATAATCTTTTAACCAAAGTAATGATAGAATATGTCTTTTTATGTTCATTAATATATATGAATTATATGGTAAATATTTATTAAAATGGAAACAATTTTTAGTATCATATATGATAATCATATTTTTATGGTTAAAAATTTATTTTATAAAAATAATTTTATTCAGCATTTAGTGACATTATTGTTATAAAGCTATATTTGTTAATTTATTATAAATTATATTTTAAAAAAGGTATCTTCTTCATTGAATGTTTCATATTAATTTTTTTGTTTGAATGTTTTATATTTTCTAGATAAGATTCATGTATTTAGGAATAGTGAAAAATACTTAATTTAATTTGAAAAAAATTATTCATATAAAAAATTTAGATGTTTAAATAAAATATTTGTAAGGGCCCAGACCTCTCCTATCCATTCCTTTGTGAAAATATTGTGTTGGAGGTGTTCTGGGAGGTCAAGGCAACTTGTGTGCGTTTGGGTGGACTTTTAAAGAAATTTAAAGGGTTATGGATTTCGCACAGTTGGTGCACAGTTCGCCTTAACCGTGTGGCCAAACCATGTAAGGTTGGTCTTGGAGGTAGTGGCTAGCACACAATTAGCACACGGTTTTTCTAACCTTGTGAAGTAACTATGCGAGGGGTGTTTGAAGAGGAAGAAGCTGGTGCATGGTTAGCGTACAGTTTGGTAAACCGTCCGGACTAACTGTGCGGGCACTTAATGTTAGATCCTAAAATTGTGAATCTAACTTGTTTTGCCTTTAATTTCCTCGTTTATGCCCCTAAGCGGACATAACTCGGGATTAACCTTCCTTGGAGGTAGAAGAAACCGTCCCAAGCATTTTGGAGGTGATCCAGAGGCTTCACTTCGCGAATCGAAGCTGTTTTCTCGAGGTATGCGGCCCTTTTGTTTGGTTTCTTAGATATATCTAGATCTTCTCCCCCTATTCTCTCGGGAACATAGATCTACGCCTGTTATGGGGATATCTATGTGTGTGAATGTCATTTATGATGATCTTTGGTCTTGGTTGTGTTAGGAGAAGAGATCTAGGGAGGATCCTTAGTGAATCGACTCGTTCTTCAAGGGCATTCTTCGACTGTTGAGGTAGGGGATTCATGGTTTCTCTAATTGTTTATGAGAAATCATAGAGTTAACATGATTTAGCCAGTTGGATCACAATGGAATTGACCAAATTAAAAACTTGAACCAGATTAAAAGAATTGGTTTGATTGCATGTTGTTGCATTGTATTATGATAACAGTTTGCCTCTTTGTTTGCTAGATAGTGTGATATCTATGCCTTGCTTGTTTTCATGGGGTTCTTGATGAAATTGATTAAGAACGTAAAGCTGGAATTAATTGATAATTAATTTGCTAAAGATAAAGAGGCATGTAAACGAATCCGGTTGTTGTTGTTGTTGTGGTTGTTGATCCAAATTGATGTTAATCAAATTGATGTTGATGTATGAGTTTAATTTAGTTGATTAGTAAACATGAAATCTTTTGGTGCTCTTTATTTGAAGGCCGGATTCCTTGTTAAAGGGCCAAGAGCCCAAATTGATGTGATGTTTCTTTTCTTGCTGCTTGTGTGGGGATGTGACCTTGGGAGGGTTTTGTGATATGTTGGGGGCATGGAGTCCTTGTGGTTGTGGTAGCGGATGACACCTATAGTAGCGAGATGCATCGTTTTATGCATGTAGGTGTCACGGAGGACACCAGGGATGATGAAATGGGATGGATGTGATTGTTGGATTCATGATGATTCTTGGTTGATTATCTGCTTTAATTTTCCCCACTACTCAAGGAAGCTGGTCTTGCTTACCCTTCATCCGAAGGAGGCAAAGACATGTGGGGTATGAAACGTCCTTTCCGTGTTTAGCCTCTCAAGGGAGAGTGGGTCTACGCTCTTACTATAGGAGGCAAATAATCGACGGGTAGTATGTCTACTCACCGTGTTGAGCCCCCTTGTGTTTAGTATCATAGGTTGCTTTCCTAGAATTCCTGGGAATACGGAAAAGTAATTCTATATTGAATGTTTGAATAAATGATGTTAACCCATGGTGTTGGAGTTTGATGAAACTTAATGATGAGGTTGTGAACATTGAAGGGACAGTGGTTTTTGTATGTGATGTTAATGGAACATAATGTGGAATTGTTATTGGTTAATTAATGTTCGAAGAATTAATTAGAGTATAATGAAATTGATAAAAGGGGATAAATTAATCTAATAAATACCATTAAATGGTTCTGTGCTTATAGGATACCTAGTCTTAGAGGTAGCATCCTGGATTCTGAGAGACGTTAGCTGCAGTTGTGTCTACGACTAGGTAATGCCCATAGTGTGGTTGTGAGATATAATTTATTTTTTACTTTTTGTGTTCTATACGATACTCCACCCTGTCGGTAAGGGAAACTGACACCCTGGGGATTCTATGCCCTGGGGGGATGTTTTCCCCAACATTCTGATGGGAGGTTGAAAGGCTGACTACCCCCTTTAGCCCTGATCTCTTCTCTTGTTAGATACTAGTTCCATTGGCACGACAATTAGTTTTCCCCATATATGTGTGTAGAGGTCTGTAATGGATTATGGTTATTTCACACAAATATATTCAGGATATAGTATCCTATGGACAACTATAGGGGTAACGTGTATATGTTGTGATGGCTTGAGGATCCTTACTCGGTGTATGGGCTGTAATGGATTGAGTTATAAAACATGACGTATGATTCACGTTATGCGAGATGTGGTGCCATCCATAAAATTACTAGATACTTTTGGTTGTGAGGATGTTGTGGTGCTTAGCCCAGGTGTCTGCGGGTAAGCCTTTGTGGTGCACGTGGTGCAGATTGTGAAGCTTAGCCCAAGTTTATACGGGAAAGCATTGGAGAGAGATGCACAGGACGTATGTCGTTGGGGAAAAGCGACAAAACAGTGTGGAAGTATTAGAGGGATACCCTTGATATCCATTAATATATGATATATTGTTGTATGTGTTACTTCGTGAGAGTAGCCATTGGGAGGTTGGGAACTTAGTATACCTGTTTAGGTGACGAGTTAGTTTCAGTTTCTGTTCACTGTGCTTTAGTATGCTTTCTTTACTTTTTCACGAGAGGCTTTAGGGTGGATCCTACTGAGTACAATGTTATACTCACCCAACACACACATATATATATAATGTTTTCAGGTCACGTGGAGCAGGTGGAAGATCAAGCTGGTTACTACTAGCTTGTGGTTTGAGGAGTTGTTCAGGATTGTGGTGGTTGTCGTTTTCCTTTCTTTTGGGTATTTTTAGTTTTTCATGTTTAGTTGTAGTGCTATTTTATGGCATTTCATATATGTACTTGGGTTTCTTTTATATTTCAGTTCTGAGTTGGAGTTGGTTGGTGTCTATCTTATCTCTCTCTTCTGCATGTGTTCTCTTAGAGGGTAATGCCTCCCATTTGAGTGTTACTATACCCTCAGTGCTAGTCACCAACCCAGGGCCTACTGGAGGTGGGACTTGGGGGTCATTATCTCCCTTGTCACATTGCTTGACCATGAGGGGTACACCTTGTGGGGAGGGAGTTGTGATAGAGTGGTATTAGAGGTCAGGTTGAGGGATAAGATGAAGTATGAAGTTAGGGACATGTGAGGTTGCATGGGTTGGTAGGGAAACGATGTAATTCATGTTTAGCAAGTGAGGTAAACACTGGATACCGGCTTGGACATAGGGGTTTATGGCCCCCTAAGAACTGATGTAATATACTTTATGTTTACATTGTCTACTAAACAGGGTGATACTGGTTGCAGGGTAGAGACCTAGGAAAAGATTATCCATCATTCCTCTTATTTAATGTTCTTGAATGGGTAGAACATGGGATAGCTTAACCTAAAACGAATGAATGAAAACAATTAATCAATTAATGTTGAGTCTTCCCTACTCTAGGATTAGGAGCTCTAATTGTTTTTTATTTTGCAGGTATGGATCCAGGTCGACGTCCTCATCAGGGTTATGTAAAAGATGTCTAGCAGGCTATTCTAGCAGGTCACCACAGGGTAGAGGTTGATGATGAAGACACTTTTAGGAATACTCTCCGAGAGTTTCAGCACTATAGTCTACAGAAGTATGAGGGCTCCGTTTCAAATGTAGTCACAGAAGACTGGTTGGAGGAGGTCGAGATAGGATTCATTTTGATCCAGACTCAGAAAGAGTACTGGGTGTCCTTGGCTATGATGATGATGTGTGGAGCATCATGGCAGTGGTGGTTCTTGTTCGTCAGGGATCGTGAGGAGACATCGATCTCATGGGAGGAGTTCCGAGGCAAGTTTAAGGTCGAGTTCCTTTATTTGACTACAAAGGCGTCCAGTCTCCATGATCTTCTTACCCTTTGACTGGGGAGATCCAGTGTTCGAGATTTTGGAATATATTTTAGGAACCTTTTACGATATGTTTCGGACCTGTTACCAGATAAGGAGGCCAGGGCAAGGCATTATAAAGAGGATTTTTGTAGAGAGATCCAGCGCCAGGTCACCCCATTTATGTTAAACACGTATCTTGAGGTACTGGAGAGGGAATAGGTTGTTGAGAGGACTTTTTCAAGGACCAGATCATCATGATAGGGGAATCAACATGATTCCTCACGAAGTAAGGTTGTAGTTTGGGGTTCCCGATTTTCTGGGTAGAAGAGTTTCCATTCATACGGGGGTAGGTCCCAGCCCTTCACACCACGTTTCTCTGGAGGTAGAAACTCTCAGGCCTATGAAATGGGATAATGCACTTGTTTTTCTTATGGTGGTCTTGGTCATCAGTAGCGGGAGTGCCCGAGCTTTCAGTGTGGTCGTCGTGCACCGGGCGCTCCATGCCAGGTTCCTCCATTGAGGGAGTTCCAGCCAAGGCAGCAACAGCAGGTTGCACCAGCTTTCGATCAGAAGAGGGTAGATGGGGTAGGAAGGGGACATCCCCATGATGCTACCCGTCGTCAGAGAGAAAAGAACGGCTGTGGTGTTGGTCTTCATTAGGGTCCGAGAGGCTGTGGAGGAGGTCGTGGTAAGCTTCATGCGCTAGCGTTGCCAGCACCAGATGATTCAGATGTCATTCAAGGTACCCTTTTCTTGTTTTCTACGATGGTCTATGCCTTTTTTGATTCTAGAGTGACACACTCCTTCATATCACCTATCATTGTCCCTGCCTTGGGACTTGAGGTAGATAGGCTTCCAGTTCCCTTGGCATTGACTACGCTAGTTGGAGGTCGAGATGACATTTTTGAAGTATGTAGAGATTGTGAGCTAGTGTTGGGGAAACACTGCTCTTTGGGAGATTTACTGTGTTTACGAATACAACCATATGATGTCATCCTCGGCATGGATTGGTTGTATTCGGTGCAAGCTATCATGGATTTCTTCAGGAAGAAGGTCATCTTCATCGGTGAAGATGGAGAAAAAGTAGTGTTTGTTGGTGAGAAAGATCCTTATATGGATCGTAGGCACATTCCATCCTTATCATCCATGACGGATGATTTGATTCTGAAGACTTCAGAGGTTCGGAAGTTGGAGTTTCCTAGGGTCGTATATGAGTACCCTGATGTTTTTCCAGAAGACGTTGTAGCCTTACCCCCTTGACGAGAGATCTAGTTTGGGATCGAGTTACAGCCAGGAGCATCTCTTATATCTATTTCTCCATATAAGATGACCCCTTTTTAATTACGAGAGCTACATATATAGCTTGATGGTCTGTTGTAGTGTGGTTTTGTTTGACTATGTGTGTCACCATGGGGTGCACCAGTTTTTTTCGCGAAGAAGGCCGATGGTAGTTTGCGGTTGTGTGTCGATTATCGTCTCTTAAACAAAGTGACAATAAAGAATTTCTATCCACTTCTATGGATCGATGAATTATTCGATCAACTGACTGGTGAAATTTGGTTCTCAAAGATCATCTTGCGGTCAGGATATCATAAGATGTGTGTGAAGGATAAAGATATCCCAAATATTTCTTTTCATTGTCATCATGGGCATTATGTGTTCATTGTAATGTCGTTGGGTGTGACGAATGCTCTAGCTATATTCTTGGGATTGATGAACTATATGTTCCATGAGTTCCTGGAAAAGTTCATTGTAGTTTTCATTAATGACATCCTTGTGTACTCCACATTTGAAGTGAAACATGAAGAGCATCTTCGAGCCATTTTGGGAGTTCTTCGGCGACATCAGTTGTTCGAAAAGTTGTCGAATTGTGGGTTTTGGGCTCAAGAAGTCCATTTAATGGTGCATGTTGTGTCCCAACATGGAGTAGCTATAGATCCATAGAATATTGAAGCAGTTGTGTCAGGGGCAGCTCCTAAGACAGTGTTAGAGGTGTGAAGTTTCCTTGGACTCTCGGGCCACTATAGGAGGTTCGTAGCCAATTTCTCCCATGTTGAGACTCCTCTGACAGCTTTGACTATAAAATATCATGCGTTCATTTGGGCTGATCAATGTCAGGAAACTTTCAAGTATCTAAAAGAGTAGTTAGTAAGTGCTCCGGTCCTTTGTCTTCTAGCTGAAGGAGTTTAGTTTGATGTCTTCTACGATGCATCACATATGGGGTTAGGCTGTGTTCTCATGCATCAGATGTCAGTAGTTTCTTATGGGTCTTGGCAGTTGCGTCTCCATAAATTCAACTATTCCACCCAAAATCAAGAGTTGGCAGCTGTGTTGTTTTCTCTATGGTTGTGGATACATTACCTCATTGGTGAGCACTTTGTGGTTTTCACCGATCATAAGAGTTTGATGTATGTTTTCTCCCAGCGTGACTTGAACTTCTGACAACGTCGGTGGTCGGAGTTCATATAGGAATACGACTTTGAAATATTGTATAAACCTAGAAAATGAAATGTTGTAGCTGATGGGATGAGTCAAAGGTCATGTAGTGATGCTGTGCGTGAATCCGGTGATTCATGGAGAGTAATGGAAGAACGATCAGCATTACATATTGATATGGGAGATGTTGGGGGTAGAGGCTATATTTTTCGGATAACGGTGCAGTCCTCCTTGGTGAAAAAGTTAGAAGAGTCCTAGTTGGGGGATCTTGAGGTGGAGGTCTGGAGAGACTGATTTGTTTATGGTGAAGCCCCTGATGGTTGGTCTGAGGATGATCAAAACTGAGTGTTGTACCAAGGAAATATTGTTGTTCTCTTGGAGATTCATGAGGCGGTCCTCAGAGAGTTCCATGGTTCTCCATTAGCGGAGTATCCTGGTGTGACAAAGATGTACCGGGTTTTGAGGATTTAGTTTTGGTGGCATGGGCTCAAGTGCGTGGTTGTAGAGCTTGTGTCTCGATGTATAGATTCCCAGAAGTTGAAGGTCGAACACTGTGTTCCTTGTGGTCTTCTCCATCCATTATAGATTCCTTAGTGGAAGTGGGAGGTCATTTTAATGGACGTTGTTATAGGTTTACCTCGAGCTCCGGGAGGACATGATGCTATATGTGTGGTAGTGGATCATTTAACAAAATTGGCCCACTTCATATCGATCAAGGAGTCAATATCAGTGGATGTTTTGTCGAGGAAATATCTAGAGGAGGTGGTTAGACTTTATGGATTTCCAAGGGAGATCATTTCTGATCGAGATCCTCGTTTTACATCCAAGGTGTGGAGAGGTCCCCAATATGCTTTTTGTTCTCATCTATGCCTTAGCGCTGCTTTTCATCCTCAAACAGATGGTGAGACAGAGAAAACTATCCAGACTCTTGAAGACATGTTGCGCTCGTGTGTTCATGATTTTGGAGGTTCATGGATGATTCACTTACCCTTGGTAGAATTCACTTATAATAATAGTTTTAACTCCACCATCGGTATGGAACTGTTCCAAGACTTGTATGGCCGACCTTGCCGTTATCTGTAGTGCTGGACTGGGGTCGGAGAGTCAGCAATTCATGGAATGGAACTAGTGTAGAATACAACAGAGATTGTTCATGTGATTCATGTGACGATGAAGGCAGCACCAGATCATCACAAATACTATTCCGATCAAAGAAGGAGATGCTTATAGTTTAATGTTTTGGATCATGTGTTCCTGAAGGTGACTCCCTATCATGGGAAGCGATGGTTTGGTCATGGGAGTAATCCTTCTACTCGATTTTTTGCGCCTTTGGAGGTGTTACCTCGTGTTGGAGATGTGGCATATCAAGTAGCACATCACTCGTAGATGAGTTAGATACATGATGTTTTCCATGTATCGCAGCTCCAACGTCATCTTCATGATGAATCTCACATCATCGATTGGGGGGAGATCAATGTTGTTGGTGATCCAACCTTTGAGGAGTGACCTGTGGAGATCCAAGACCCCAAGGAGAAGGTGTTGCGTGGGCGTTCTATTCCCTTAATGCGTGTCTTGTGGCGACACGATGGCTTGGAGGAGAGTACCTTGGAACGTGAGTCACAGATGTGTGTCTAGTACCCAGATTTGTGTGATGTTTTACTCTTTTCATGTATCGTTGTATCTTTTGTGGTTATGAAGCTTTCATGTTTATGAGATGCCTTCCATTGTTTCTTGGGTGGCTTGATCTCTTTTGAGAGGTATCCGGATGAGTGGTTGTTCAGAACATATTTCGTTTTCTCTTTAGGTGGGTTTTGAATTCTTGAGGACGAGAATATTTTTAGAGGTATCTGATGTAATGGCTCGGACATCTCTAGTCCATTCCTTTGTGAAAATGTGGTGCTGGAGGTGTTTCGGGAGGTCAAGTCGGCTTGGTGTGCTTTTGGGTGGACTTTTAAGAAAATTTAAAGGGTTATGGCTTTCACATGGTCGGCACACGGTTTTCCCAAACTGTGCGGCGAAACCGTGCAAGGCTAGTCCTGGAGGCAGTGGCTAACACATAGTTAGCGCATAGTTTGTCTAACCGTGTGGACTAACCGTGATAGGGGTGTTTGATGAGGCAGAAACTAGCACACGGTTAGCACACGGTTTGGTAAACCATGTAGACTAACCGTGCAGGCACAAAAATTTAGATCCTAAAATTGTGGATCTAACTTGTTTATCCTTTATTCACATCTTTTAAGCCCCTAAGTTTCCATAACATGGGATTAAACTTATTTGGATGTAGAAGAACCTCTCTCAAGTGTTTTTGAGGTGATCCAGAGGCTTCTCTTCGCGAATCGATACTAGTTTCTCAAGGTATGTGACATTTTTGTTCGGTTTCTGAGATCTACCTAGATCAGCTCCCCCTATTCTCTATGGATCTTAGATCTATGCATGTTATGGGTAGATCTATGTGTTTTAATGTCGTTTAATATGAGATTTGGTCTTGGTTTTGTTAGGTGAAGTGATCCAGGGAGGATCTCGGGTGAATCGGCCCAGTCTTCTTGGGCATTCTTCGACCCTTGAGGTAGGGGATTCGTGGCTTATCAAATTGTTTATGTGCAATCGTAGAGTTAACAAGATTTAGCCCTTTGAATCACAATGGAATTGACCTAATTAAATACTTGAACCAGGTTAAAAGAATTGGTTGGATCACATGTTGTTGCTTTGTACCGTGATAATGGTTTGCCTCATAATTTGCTAGATAGTGTGATATCTATGCCTTGCTTAGTAGCATGGGGTTCTTGATGAAATTGATAACGAACATAAATCAAGAATTAATTGATAATTAATTGGATGAAGATAAGGATTCATGTAAACAAATCTAGTTTTTGTTGTTGTCTTTGTTTATCCAAATTGATGTTAATCAAATTGAAGCCGATGTATGTGTTTTATTCATTTGGTTGGTAAACCTGAAATCTGTTGGTGCTTGTTGTTTGAAGGTCGAATGCCTTGTTAAAGGGCCAAGATCCCAAATTGATGTGATTTTTGTTTTCCTATTGCTTGTGTGGTGATGTGACCCTGGGAGGTTGTTGCGATATGAGGGGGCATGGGGGCCTTGTGGTTGCGGTAGCGGATGACGCCTAGAGTAGCGAGATGCATCAGTTTAGGAATATGGGTGTCAGGGAGGAAACCGAGGATGATGGAATGGGATGGATGTGATTGTTGGATGCTTGATGATTCTTGGTTGTTTATCTGCTTTACTTTTCCCCACTCCTCAAGGCAACTGGTCTTGCTTACCCTTCATCCGAAGGAGGGGAAGACAAGTATGATATTCCATGTGCTTTATGTGTTTAGCCTCTCATGGGAGAATGGATCTATGCTCTTGTTATAGGCGGCAAAGACTCAATGAGTAGTACATCTACTCACCGTGTTGAGCCCCCTTATGTTTAGTAGCATAGGTTGCTTTTCTAGATTGCCTGGGAATATGGGAAAGTAATTATATATTGAATGTTTGAATAAATGATGTTATCCCAAGAGGTTGGTGTTTGTTAAAACATAATGATGAGGTTGAGAACTTTGAAGGGAAAACGGTTTTTGGATGTGATGTTAATGGAACTTAATGTGGAATTGTTCTTTGTTAATTAATTTTTGAATAATTAATTAACATACAGTGAAATTGATAAAAGTGGATGATGTAATATAATAAATCCCTTTAAATAGTTGTTTGATTATAGTATACCTAGTATTAGAATTAGCATCCCAGAGTCCGAGAGACGTTAGCTGCAGTTGTGTCTACGACTAGGAAATTCCCATAATGTGGTTGTGAGATATAATATATTCTATACTTTTTGTGTTCTATACTCTAATACACCTTTTCGGTAAGGGGAAATGATACCCTGGGGATTCCGAGCCCTGGGGGTGTTTTCCCCAACATTCTAATTGGAGGTTGAATGGATGACTACCCCCTTTTCCCCCGTTCTCTTCTCTTGGTAGATACTCGTGTCATTGAAACAGTAGTTAGTTTTCCACATATATGTGTGTAAAGGGCTGTAATGGCCTGTGGTTATTTCACACACATATATTCTAGATATAGTATCCTATGGACTACTATAGGTGTAACATGTATAGGCTGTGATGGCTTGAGGATCCTTACTCGGTGTATGTGATGAAATGGATTAAGGTTTAATACCTGGCGTATGATACACGTTATGCGAGATGTGGTGGATCCTAGAAACTACCTGGTAACTTTTGGTTATGAGGATGGTTTGGTGCTTAGCCCAGGTGTCTGCAGGCAAGCATTTGTGGTGCACTTGGTGCAGATTGTGGAGCTTATCCCATATTTATACGGGAAAGCCTTTAGAGAGAGATGCACAGGACATATGTCTTTGGAGAAAAGAGAAAAACCAGTGGGGAAGTAGTAGTGGGGTACCTTTGATATCCTTTATTATATAATATATTCTGGTATGTGTTACTTGGTGAGAGTATCCATGGTGATTTTGGGAACTTATTATGCCTATTTAAGAGATGAGTTAGTTTCACTTGTTGTTCACTGTGCTTTAGCATGCATTCTTTAATTTTTCACGAGAGGCTTGATGGAGGATCCTACTAAGTATACTATAATACTCACCCTATATATATATATAAATTGATCTTCCAGTCACTTGGAAGAGGTTGGAGGTCAAGCTGGTTACGACTATCTTGTGGTTGGAGGAGCTGTTCGGGCTTGTGGTCCTTTCCATTTTCCTTTATTTTTGTTATTTGTAGTTTTCCCATTCAGTTGTAGTACGTTTTCATGGAATTTCATATATGTACTTGGATTTCTTTTATATTCCAGTTCTGAGTTGGAGTTGGTTGGTGTTTACCTTATCTCTCTCTTTTTCAAGTGTTATCTTAGAGGGTAATGCCTCCCATTTGGGCATTACTATTCCCTCAGTGCTAGTCTCCAACCCAAGGCCTACTGGAGGCAGGAATCGGGGGTCATTATTTCCCTCCTCACATTACCATCCCAGGAGGGGTACACCCTGTGGGGAGGGGGTCGTGAGAATTTAATTAGGTTAAATGTGTAGTTGTATAAATAATATATCAATTAATACAATTTAGTTCTTTTGAATCAATTTCACATTCAATTTCGAAAAAAACATTTCAATATTTTGAGTGATTCACTTTAATAACATTTTTTATTACCCCATCGACAAGATTATTTTTAAATTATTTTTTATTGAAATATTGATTTTGAATTTTGAATCATGCATTATATATTTTGAATCAGATAGATCAAATTTAGTAAATTATCCCCTATAATTTTCTGGACAATATTGATAGTATCTTTTACAATTTTTATTATCATGAATATGGGTAAATCATATAATTAAGGGTAAGATTAATAATATTAATATTTGATAATTAAAAGAAAAATTTCATAAGATTGTTGGATGATTTAAATTCAACAAAAATCATCGATGGTCAACCTAAATGACCTATTATAACCACTTGATGACTTTATTCACTTTATGGTATTTTAATTTATTGAAAAGTCAATGATCCCATACATATAAATTTAATAAATATAACCTTACTAATATAGGGTTATAAATTATATATACTCAAATAAATATAGTATATTGTAATATAAAATTTTTAAATTCATAATGTCAATAAATTTATAGTTTTTAGGAGATAAATAATTACCTTAAATCCATTAATAATGAAGTTAAGGTAATTGCTTAATTTGTGTAAATATAAAATAATTGTTATCAAATATATTAAAATAAATATAATTTGATATAATTATATTCATGAAGAATATTAATTATTCATTTTACATGATATTTTTGTTTAAAAACATTGGGTTATAATATATTATGATGTCATCATACTTTTTTGATGTCACATAATGAATAGTGTCAAAACTGTGAGTAATGATATTCTAAAATATAAAATATTTTTTAAAATGAAATAAAATTTGAATAAAATAATATTCATACAAATGACTAGGATAACGAATATGATTATATAAAGGACACATTTAATGGTTTTTTCTTTTTTATGTTAATTATTCTACCCCTCAAATTTTAAATTTTATGAAATCATGGTAAGAGTTAAAGGGGTTAAATAAGTGTTAAATAATGATAAGGATTATAAAAAATAAAAAAAATGAATGATATTTATTATATGAATGAATTATGATCTATCGTCATCCAATAATATAAATTAAATTTTTTGCATCGATTTGGAATTGATAAAGAATTTATATTATTTAATATTTGGATGAATTCCATTAGTGTAATTCCCTTTTCTTATGTAAAAGAACCTTTTACCACCCTTTATTTACAAATAAAAACCAAAATGGTTAATTCCTGATATACCAAAATATATTCTGAGAATACATACCTATTTTTATTGATTTTATATAATTAATAAGGCCACCATTTGTGTTCTTATGTATTTAGGAAATTGATATCATCCGAATAAGATATTACTTTTTTAATCAAGTATTATTGTTTTATTTCTTCCTGCACATCAATAAAATTTACTTTAAACATTATAAAATAATAAATATAGTATCGAAAATATAATGGTATGTTATTATGTAATTTTCATCACTTTAGTCCATCTCCATTTTAATTAAATATGAAAATAAGTTATCATTCATGTATAGGGGGACTACCATTTCGTGAACAAATGAAATTATTTTTCTCTCACTTTCTATAAAGACAAGTTATAATGATGAAATTTATTATTATATATTATATTTATGACTTATTTATTATTATTAATATAGAATATATCCTTTATTTTCTTAAATTTTCATGCACCTAAAAATGAAAATGTCGTTCGTGCATAAGTGTGGACTATCACCTCCACGAAGGGATTTGATTTGTTCTTGATCACTATATCACATGGATGATATATAAAAGTTTATTAATATTATTAATATGATATTGATTATATTATTATAAATCTATAAATATAAAATTATACTTACTTATTTCTATAATGGTCATTGAAAAATGGAATTGTTACAAATGCATAGGTACGATATACCATTTACAAGATTGTAACATAGTACATTCTCATTATCCATATGAAATAGAAAGATTTAAATATATAATTGATCTATTAATGTGATTATTATATCATTTATACTATTCTCAAGATGATGGAATATTTAACACATTGAATATTGACATCAAAACAAATTCATTTTGGACTCAACTATGGAATATCATAAAATATTTGACATGAACATAAATAATTTTGTAATTGTTATATCATTGTAAAAAGTTAATTAAAATGATTTATAATGTCACGAAACTTCCTGAATTCATTGGATCCCTAATAAATAGGCTAGTCCTGACATAACACATAGGGTTTTTCCTATCCAAACGAGATGTAGAATAACCCCAAGAATTTTACAACATTAAAGTGTGTATGAATTTGGTATAAAAACATAGAAATAGTGATGATAAATTAAGTATGAATACATATAATTTTATTGTGAGAAATTTCCAAGAATTAAAATATGAATAAAGATCTCAATGAAAACCCAAAAATTAATATAAATTAGGATATCAACACCTATACCAATGGAAGCTAGTCTAAAATCCTAAGGATAAACAACTATTATATCTACCAAGTGGCAATTTAACATTTCTCAAACCTGGATGAAGTTAATCTAAAATCACCTTCAGGAACATATAGGTGGAGAGATAAAATCATTGTACGGTCTAAGCATAGATTGCATAATAATATTCCAACATTTAATTAAATAATAAAATATTTAATTTAAAATAAATAGGAATGGTATTCCAAAACAAGTATTAAAAAATCATACATTTAATTTCAAATGATGGAAATAAAATAAAAAATTTCTAAATAAACATTTTATATAAAATAGTTTATAAAATTTTGAAAAGGTCTGTTTAAAATAAAACAAAAAATAGACTATATTTCAAATAAAAAAATGATGAACATCAACATACACAAAATAGTTCTTTTGTTCCAGGATATGGGGCACCATCAATAACAAATAATATTCATGGAAATATATGTATACGCATCCCTTAGACATTGGTCAAAGGGAGCTCATCACCATCCCATCAGTGATGTGACATGCTTCATATGTATTGATAGTGTCATAAATAATTATAATTCTATCCTCAATAACCCTCTAATTTTTTGGATATCATGTTATTTAATCAAAATCAATGATTGAAAGTTTATAAATGATTAAAAACAATATTCATCCCATTAATACATTTCAAATATTCCAATTCCCATTAAAAAACAATACCCGAGTTTTTAATAAAATAATGCATCACTCAAAGAATAAACACAAGGTTTATAACAATTCAATTTATATTAATATTATCATATAAAACATTTAATCCAATTCAATAAAAAAATCACAATTAATTTATCAAAATTTCCATCAATTTTACGAACACAAACCAATTCATTGGAAGTGGTATTTTTTCCATATTTTTTTCAAAATATATAATTTTTTTTAATTCAATAGAATTGTGTATTTTCAATAAACCAATTAAATGAAATCTAATTTATCAAAAGAAATTAAATTTAAATATAAAAATTAATTTTAATCATATTGGTCATCATAAATGGAGCAACCTTTAACTAGATCACTGGATCTCAATAAACAAATTCATAATCAGTAAAATCCAATGAAGAATGTCAACAAGAAATATCTGAGAATCAAGCATAGATAAAAGATCTATAAAATCAAATTAAAAAATCTATGAAAAAATTGAGATCTATATAACCCAATTGAGGAAAAATGATTTAATGGTAGAAATAGAACAGAAGGATTAAACATCATGGGAACGGGTGAAACGCTATTCTACTAATATTTATCCACATATAGAGCGGTGTAGAGGGGTAAAAACACATTTAAGAAGTATCTACGGAAGAAGAATACATATTAGTTTTGTACCAGCCCATTGGGAGCATTTGATGAGTTTTTTAGGGTTTTAAAATGAATTTTTAGAATAAGGACATATTTTAAGCTATATTTTCTAGGAAGGGCCACATAATTAGACCAACTATGTGCCCTTGTTGTGAAGACATTATTTCCAGATTCCCACATTCTACTATGTGGGTGAAAAGTATTCCTAAATTTTCTATATACATAGAAACAACAACTATTTTTTTCATGACTTCGATGGAGAGGGAACATAATTTGGGAAATTCTTACACCAAATATACACAACATAGAATCATTCAAAATTTTAAATTACTCACTTGAATAAAACCTAAATATTAATTAAACAAAGCATGATGAAAAGTAGGGTTTTTGAAAACCTAAAAACTATAACATGATGCGACACTGTCTCTACCTTTCAAACATTCTGTCCCATGAAATTCAATTCAAAGGCCTCATTTACAAAAAGATGATGTCACTACTCTCTCCTCAGTGCCTCCCTCTCTCACATGTCATGCACATCAAAAATATTCCAACATACCAATAGAAAAAAATTATCCTCCTCTAACAAATTAATATGGTATGAGAATAAACTATCCTGAAAGGATTCTCATTCATGTGTAAATAATGTTTGAACTCAATGTCACTCCAGATCAGAACATGAGATGCATTAGATTGATATATTTGTAGTAGTGATATATGTTACACATTTTCTATCAATGTCAACTATCTTGGATGTTATAAATAATAACTAAATTTCCATACATGCTCAATAAACTTGAATGATCCCACAATTTTAGTAGAATGATTTCCTTTCCGCTAAATCCATAAATTACCAAATTGGTGTGAATCATTCAAGAACACACAGTCATCAACAAATAATTACAATGGTCTATAATTACAATAAGGTTAATAATTATACATTATATATGCTATCAACATTATTTGTTGGATCAACTAAATAATAGTTGTCATATATTGAACCAAACTCAGTCCACCCAAGAAACATTCACCATTATCTGACAAAAAAACAATGATTTATTAATGAAAACCATAAAATTACTCAAAAGTATTAATTTTGATCATAGACTTGTAAATAGTATAACCGAAAATCCCAACATCTAAAATGGATCAATCCTATCTCAACAAAAGACAATATCATATGAAATAATAATAATCTCATGAATTTGAATATATCTTTCTATATGGCTATCTGAATTTGGATGGACTGCCCTGATAAAATATACTTGAGATCCCTATTCTTGTGGTGGCCTATAAAAAAGTGATAAGTTGATTGTGGATAATAATCAGAGACTATAACATATGAAATTACATGAAAAAAACAATCTCATAAACATAGATATGTACAAATTCTCCATCATTTTTTGTATCATTAATGTGTATATAGTGATCTGATTATGTAAACCAAATAGGGACAAACATAATGATTTCTTATATATATGGGTATGAGGAAACCGAAACACAATCTATATAGTGATCTAATCCCACTTCCCAGTAGCCAATGGATGTGGCTATAGAAAAATAGACGGTTAATGGTGCTCGACCATAACATATAAGAATATATAACAATGAGAGACAACATCATAGACCCATCTTATTATACATATCCACCAAAATCTAGAACCTGTTTTACAAAATATCATAATTTCTCCAATTTTAATTTACATTTAGAAATTTTTTAAATTAACTTTATTAGATAAACATAACAAAAATTTAACAACAAAATAAATCTAATAGAATAAAATTAATACTGTAGATAAGGAGCAGTCAGGTTTAGTCTCCCCACCATAAAGAGGTTCTATAGTACCAATGAACTCATAGTCATGTTGTTGTTCCAAAATAATATTATCAAGAAGAGTGTATGTTAACATAAAACAACATAATAGATCCCCATTCCCAAATTCCTATACTATAATATTCATATGTTAAAAAAGAACAATCAAGTTCGACTCATTAAATGATTCCTTCATGGCCTGGTCAATGATTCCCTATCAAAGCATCCTTGATGACATTCCATTTAGGTAGGGGTATATACATTGTCAATATAAATATATTTCCAACAATCCACCAGAAACAACTTGTTGAGTTTTAAATATTATGATATAATTTGAAAGCCATGGTTTTCTAGTTCAAATTCATAGTAATTATTTCATAAAAATTGTACTTCCAGTAGCTCTTATATTCATGCACTACAGTTGCATGTTCTGTTTCATGGGTTTTATAGTTCTTATCAATTGGATTAAGCTTATGAAAAGCTACAAGCAACAAATGATCACCCTATATAGTAAAGTATCTAATCCACAACACTAATGCATTATGAATAAACACATATACATTCTTGGCCTCAAGAAGAGGGATCATCAACATAGTAGTCAAAAGAAATTTAATCTCAACAAAAGAAATTTGATATTTCAAATACCAAGAACACATTAATCTTTTTTATGTAACAAGATACATTAGAGAATCCAATCATAGAGATGTCCTTAATATATATGTAATAATACCCAACTAATCCCAAAAAATATCAAAATGTAGAAATCATTATATAGTTGTTCCCATCTAATAACAAATTTCACCTTCTTAAGATCAAATAAAAACAATGTCCTGACCCCACATCTCCCATGAACAACACATCATGAATCCAAAAATTACATTTTTAAATCTTGAAATAATGATAGTGACATTCAACTATTCTATAAATGATATCATATGATGTATATGATCATCCATAGGCATGGAACAATCAAGTATTTCATCCTCAAGGACAACAAAAAAGGTACCATAATACACATGAAAAATCATATTCATCAAATTTATAAAGACGGTAGAATATTTGGATAAAAGTTTTTGTATAAGGAAGTACTAATAATGGTTATAGATGCACCAAAAGGTTGTTTTTTGAATATGAAGTTATTTTTCCTCATCATATGGTAACCAAATCAAAGGAAATTCTCCAAGAACCACATTTTCACTTATAATAGATTAAACTTCTAATCAATCTGTTGTAAAGTAAAAAATTTATTTAGCATAATTTGGTTGAGTGTTCGATGACCACAAAAAAGTAATGTGAAACATCATATTTCATATAAAATAAACCTTTAGTGTCGCCCAAGCTGACATAATCAGTCATATAGAGACATTCTCTAGAAGATTACCCATTTAACACTTACAATCATTAATTTTAGTAGGATCCATAAGGAAGTAATTAATAAACACTGATTGAATTCCATTGACTCGAACAATATAAAAATATACTTCCCCAGATAATGGTAACCCATAGAAGTCATAAGAGAACTCATTATGAAATTTTATAAAAAAAGGAGGGATACCATAGATCAATTATTCTCACCCAAAATAACAAGAAATCACTGATACTACTTTTCCCAATTCTGGATGAAAAGGTCTGTCTCTATTTGACCTCATGTCCCAGACTATTTGTTAGACGCGACACACCCCATCAACTGTAATAATGAAGACCCATCACAGATAACAATCAATCTGGGCTTATTGGCAATGAGCCAATCCATACTAAATAAGACACCAAGAGGAACTAGGTTGAGATCTAGAGAAATACAAGCTTGATTTATATATTATAATGAGAAAACATATCTAAGAAAATGGAGACAGTACTCTCTCTTCAGTCTAAGGGGTATAGTAATATCCATATAAAATGATAAAATATCCATATGTAGATTTAACAAAATAACAATATGAGATGAAATAAAACAATGAGATGCAGCAGTCTCAAATAATGCAATTAATAATGAAAAAGTAATACTAACGGTACGTCTCACATTTTTTGGACCGGTATCCACTTCATATTGAGTTTATTTCAATATATGAAGAATATTTGTTTAATATTCATATTTCTAGAACCCCTTGTACATGATGAATCTGATGAAACATTAATTTTATAAGGTTTTTAGGATCTCGGTCAACAACTTGGTGTACAAAAGGAATGGAATAATTTTTTTAATCTTACTAGAGTAACCTCAAAAGACTCAAATCATCAGCACTTCACTTGAAAATTCATTTAGAATGACAAGTCATGAAACACTGGTAAAAAATGGCCTCTTTCAACAAATATAAGAGGTCTAGAAAAACGTTGTCACCAAGAAACACTAAGAAAATAATCACACATACTCTCTCTTTAATAAGAGTACATTGAACCACCACTCAGAGGAAATGAAATACTCAAAAATCCCACAATAAATCTAGTTCCATATTGACCTTCAGAACTCAATCTAGAACATCAACATAAGATGACTGATTATAAAAATAAAAACTATGGATGAATATCATTTTGATGTCCATTTTTTATAATAGATTCATCATATTCTCATTCAATACAATATCAGGTTAAAACTTCACAATCTCAACAACGTAATTCTGATACTTGGTCTTGGTCTTTTCAACCCTATCACATTGTAAAAACTCAATAAAAGTTTCCAAAACCCAAAAAAGTGGTTAAAAATGGTTGATGAAAATATACATGATTTCATTCTATTATAACATCTAATTTTTCCTTTCCACCACCATCATATTCAACCATATTCTTTTAGACGCCTCATTCACGAAGGTTGCACTCTTCAACATGATTCCATCAAACATATTCAGTAACAAAAATAGTAGATCAATATGGCTCGTCCATTACCCAACCTCTTGAGGTTGTTTGGAGACAGTAATTGATGATTTTTAGAGAAATAACACATGATCATGAATCTATAAAAGATCCCTTTGATATTCCACATTTGGAGCCAGAAAGAGAAATGGTGGGGGGATCTGTCTAAGAGCATTGATAGTATGCACAATCATGTCAACCTATTAATGTCAACAAGAGGTGTTCATATATTTGGATAATTACTAGCTCTAATATGGATCCTATTTTCATTTCTTTTTGAAGGATTAATTCTACAAAACATATATAAAAACCATTGAATACATCTTATGAACACTCAATTAGACAATCTTGGGAAATTAATCTCTACTAATAGACACATGATATTTTGAATCTACTATTTCTTAATAAAAATAAGGAAATTACTAAATCAATTACATAATAAGACATTAACCAATCCAATCAATTTTAATTAATAGTCATATCATTGTGGTCTAGTAATACAGTAAATTAAAAATTCATCATAAGTCCCACAATGATTACACAACATCAAACATACATAAAAGAATGATTCAAAACATGTATCATTAATGTAAATTTTCCTGTAACTATCCCTAAACCCTTTTACCCAAACATCCACGCTAGTATTGACATATTTGTAAGGGAATTCATGATCCCCATGCGTTTGATACTAGAACATGGCATCATTCAACAAGTATGTGGCAACAACATTTCCACAAACAAAATGAACGAATGATAAAACATTAAGTGTGAATAATATAAAAATATATAGGGAGAACTATAATTGATGTCAAACAAGTATAAATAGTCTAATGTACAACCACAATATTCTATAAAATAGGTTAAAAACCCATGTCCCAATTGAAAAACTATCTAAGACCAAGGTTCAATAGTTAATTGCCCTTCTAAGTGTCACTTTAACCATTTTCAAATATTGATGACCATAAGATTAAATCCCCCAAAGACATAGGAATATATTTTTTTAGAACTCTAGTAAGGTATCTCCAAATAATCCCTACTAAGATTAAAATATTTAATTCTACAAAAAAATCATTAAATTTTAAAAAACAATGTATTTAAAAAAAATATTTAATAAAAATAAAACATTACATTTCAAATAATAGAATACATTAAACATATTCACTAAAAAAATTTATATAAAACAATTTATATATGTTCATAATAAATGTTTATTTTTTTACAAATAATGACATATAATACAAAATCAAAAAAAATAGGAATGTGGTCATATTAAAAAGGTTTGATAGTTCTAGGATTTGAGACTCCCTCACACTAAACTAGCTATTATAATAATATATCTATAGAAATCCCTCAGACATTGGTCAAAGTGGACTAACCACAATCCCATCAGGGTGTGACCTATTTCACATGTATTGTATGTTTTTTAATGAGTTAGAGTGTTATCCAAAATTAACCACTATCTACCTGGGATTACATGTTCTCCGATCAAAATAAATTATAAAAAATTTATTTTAAACATTTTTAAAATAAAATTCATCCCATTCTTCAATTTTAGATATGAAAATTTCTTTTTAGAAACCAATACATGGGTTTTTTAAAAAAAAAAAATTTTATGAAAAGACCACTAGGTTTATGAAAAAATAATAATAAGTTTTTCTCAAATAAAACATTTAATTTAAATCCATAAAATCAATTTCACAATTTATTTCACCTTATTTTCCATTAATTTTAAAACCACACTTCAAATCATTGAAATTTTGTGGTTTTCATGAGTTCTTTATGAGTATAACATAAATACCCAATTCAGTGAAATGGTTGTAATTTAATAGAACAGTTGAGTAAAATTTAATTGAAATTATAAAACTGATTTTATATTATGTAATTGAATTTAAATCAAGCAGCATATTTTTAATCAAATTGGATATCATAAATTCAACCACATAATATGGGATAACTGGATCATAAAACACAAATCCCTAATTGGAAATCTATAGTGATGTTCCTGGGAAATGAATATCATAGAATCAAACCAGGATAACATATCTAAAATGAAGGTATTAGATTCCCCAAAAACATGGATAACTATATAACAATATGTATGAAAAAGAGAGAAAGGGATGAAGAGACTGGAAGGTGGAAACTTATTGGGAAGGGATTGAACAACATTCTTCGAGAATCATTTCCATTATATAGGGGTTTAGTGGGACAAAAATCACCAATAGGGGGAATATAAGGAATAATAAATCATATTAGGATCATAATGTCCCATCAAGAACTCTAAATGAGTGTTTTAGTGTTTTATAATAAATATTCATATTAAGGAAATCATGTACACAGAACTTCCTGGTCAAGGGCATACAATTATTGAAAATATGAATATTATCAATGTGACCCTTTCTGAATAGGTCATTAATTTATACTAGGATGGATAATAGTCTTTCATGACATCTACTATGAATGAAGCCCCGACTATTTGGTTTTTCCTATTTATCCACTGAGTGGGAATACATCTTGGGAAAACACTACACAAACCGTTCACTACAAAAAACATTCAAAATCTCTAATGGTTCACCTAAAGAAACCCAAAATTAAATTGACCAAATCATGATCAAAATAGTGTTCTACGAATAATTTATCATAATAACATAAATTTAAAAATAGTCATTTAAATGAATATAAATAATGTATTTAATTAATTTAATTTCTTATTATGGGAGATAATGATTGTACGTAAAGTGTCTGACTCATGTTAAGGGACATTTTTTTATAAAATCTCTTTAAATGTTACACTTTAAAACAAATATAAAAAAATAATTATTTTTATCAGATACATCCTGAATGGAATTTATAAATATTCTTTAAAATTATAGTTTTGATTCATCATTTATAAGTTAAAAATTTTATATTAAAATAATTTTCTTTTCATTTATGTGTTTGAGTCTTTGTAAAAATTAATAGTGATTTCAATGAGGAAAAGTTATTTTTCATTTATATTTGATTTATGTGTTTTTTTTATTTTCTTGTTCATGCAAACTATTTATGAGTACAGGTAGTTCCATTATAAACCGAGGTGGGTGAGCCTGTTATAACTCTTAAATTCATTTCTTAATGAGGCAATCTTATCTGGTAGATTTCACCTAGTATATTAATAGAACATTCTCCAATACGTATTCCAAATGTAAACATGAAAGGTACTATCTATATATCCATAGGAAAGACATTAGATTCCAAAGTGATATGGATATGATTCCCTAAGTTAACATCATGATTTCTACTTCCAATGGAAAGTTGTAGGAATTTTACTATTTTATGGGGTAAGCAAAAGAGTAATTGTTTTCAGTATGAAAATTAAAACATTACATCATTTATTAATGGGTTTATATGTTTTCAAGGAATAATTGTTTATATAATTATTTATATAACCCTTATTGAGATTTTGGTTCTCATCCAATGTTTTATAATTTTTTTCAGAGGATATATGGATCTGTAAGGAAATGGAGGTAGTTAACATGGATTTTCTGAATATTAATCATGGAAAAGAAAATATTTTTTTATTGATTTTTATATAATGGAAAAAATGGATACTTTTTTAGTAGATTCCCTTTTTTCAAAAAGGGGGATGTTATTTCAGAATGATGACAAGATTCTCTAAAAACCAAAACAAGAAATTATCACCAATGATCAAAAATTAATAAAATTCATCACTAAAACACAAGAATATGAAATTATTATGTTTATTTTGTTATATGTTCTTCCCAAACAGAATGGTCCTATTAATCCCACAGACACCTGGACCACCGCCCCATATAATGGATACATCTAATCTCACCTAATGACATAGGGTTCATCACACCCGAATCATAACTGAAGTAGTGGGGTATCGTGACCATGAATAAAATAAAACATCTTCCCTCCACCTGCTATGAATCTCCCTTATAATAATCCACCCTCAATATTATCACCTCACATCCCACCCAAAGACACATGTTCCACCATCCCACATCATTGTCCGGACACATCTCACCCAAAACACCTTGGCCACAGAAAAAAGTCCCATAAAAAACAGTTGGCTATCACAACCTACACATTTCCACCATCCTATTTTAGAATGTCGGAATGAGTTGGTAGCCATTCATCCATACTCATCACCAGGATGTTAGAAAAAAAATCCCATGTGAAATCATAGATGTTGTAACATATTGATCAATGTAGGTTGGGTGAATGTTGAAAAATAAATTAAAATACAAAATTTACATATAATCTTCGTAGAAAAAAATCTTTTGAGTTCACAACAAAACAATGACCAACTCACAACACCTCCACATTCAATGAATCTTCAAAATAAAAAACACAATAAATACCACATTCTACATATCACACCATGAACCATTTTCAAAATCTATCCATTTTATTTCAATATTTACCAACAACCATAGTGTACCAAAGTACCAATATTTTATTGTTTATTAATCATTTCCCTTCCATCAACTAAATAAAACTCTAATAATATTAAATGACATTATATAATTATACTATAAATACCCATGTATATAGAACAAACCCACTACACATCAAACGAAGCTGATTGTTATAATAAAAAAATTCCAACAAAACATCACCTCATCAACCAAATAATGTCTAAACAACCCATTAAATCACAACCGAAAGCACAGACAACCAAACAATATACTCTCCTTCACAAATGAACGAAAAAAATATCACATCACCACCAGAATAGAAAATAGAACAAAAACCATCACATAACCAATTTAGAAGCATGGGAAGTAAATAGTCACCTGACCATCCAATGGGAATACAATCCATCATCTTTACACCATAGGGTCCTGGAAAAACAATCCATCACCTCTCATCCAAAAAAGAATAATGAAAAAAACCATGGACTCACCACCACCAAATCATTGTCAAATACGAACACAACTAACACATTTATTTTCAACCACACAAGACCTACCCTTAATCAAGAATACACATTAAAACACCTCTACGACAATTTTACAATTTAAAAAAATAGGGTTTTATCACATTTAACTTTATTTTATGAATGTTGTCACACAAGACATAAATCAAGGGAAATCTATTTAAGAACCCAAATAGACCAAGTTACCCAATTTATATTATGGGTTGTTAAAAACAATATGAAATATGGTTTATTTATTACAATAACAACATCACACAAAATCTTCCTAGATAGCAATGATATTTTTCTTGGTACTAAGACTATAAAAAATAACATAATAATAATAACAAATACATAAAAGAAAGTGGCTTGTTGCTCTGTAACATTAAATTTTATTTTAAAAAATAAGTTATCATAAGTTGGTCAATGCAAACCATACCCATGGATAAATAATAATATACCCCTACTCAATGATAATAAAAATTTGACATGAGGAATTCCCCACCTAAAATAAGATTTTTTATATTATTTCACATTTCACAGTGGAAATAAAATTCTGAAAAAGATTTTTACTACTTTGAGAAAACATATAAATCTGTATCACATCATCATATCCATTAGAACATAACCCAAAACAATCCATAACAAAACTACACTACCACTATGATTTTCAATAGAATATTAAATGGTAAATATGGGGATATAAGGGAGAAATTATCGTTGATTACCAATGAACAACCACTAGATAAAATATTCTCAAAGTGTGAGGAAAATTTATGGATGATCCTAAAATTATTTCATAGGTCATCTAGAATAAAAGAAGGTCAAATATGTGAAATGAAATAAATTGGATCAAAAGGTTATAAATAAACATTATACCACTATTTTCACATCCACAATTACATTCACTATATGAAATACATGGTTTTTTTTAAAATGAAAACTTATTCAAAAATTAAAATCATGTTAGATTCTATTATTTTTATGTCATTAATTAAATTTAGTGTGAGAATCCATTTTTTGGGTCACATATAGTCAAATACAATCCATGAAAATAGATGAACACAAAAGCCCTAAAACAACAATTCATGTCATGTACAACATTCATGATTTTAATTTCCAACAATATCTCTACATAACCTCCAACCACCACAAAGAATAATAATGCATCCTTTGAAACACCATCAACCCCCCAAACCTCAAAATGTTGTAGGATAATAAGGCTAGATTCCATTCACCAAATAACTATCAAATGATTATATCACTCAATAATAAAAAATCCAGACCATATGGAAATTGTTCTAAATAGCCACCCCATGTGATTTGAATATAAGATAAAATTACACCACAATGCTTCCATTAATAAAACCACAACAATTGAAACACCCGTAAAATACAATGTAAATCAACAATTGACCATAATTCCCATAACTAAACCACCCCATAGTAAGTACAAAATCATCTCATCCCCACACATAGCCCAAACCAACAACTTCTATAACCAAATAAATCCACCTCCCTAAACACCCATATTGGGGAATTCTACCCCTTCAGTCAGGTGAACATTTTCTCTATGTGGTACTAACTCTCCAAAAAATATTTAATAACATCCTTATATAATACAACTCAATTTGGAATAATGTCATCTCCACTTCATATGATAGAACATTAAAAAAAATAAAAAATTGAGAGAATTGAAAATATCATTTCACAATAATATCCAAACATCAGATCACATGAAATATATAGTAAGTGAAAACATAAAATAAACTCAGGTACACAATGAGAATCTACATACATGATTAAAAGTGTGTTCATCTAGGAAACCATTACTCCACATCACATAAACCATGGGAATGGACCATCTATGCATAACCTTTAATTGATGTTTGTGTATATCTACTAGACAATACTAAACAAGATTTCATTCTCGATATAGTTATATACCCAATGAATGTCATGTTATTCATTTTGAAAATATAAATGAAGCTAATGTACATGAATGGGTTCATGGATCCTTTATAAATATAGTGGAAATTTCAACCAATACACCTCCTTTCCAACTCTCCTAAGCACCGAAAGTGGAAAAAAAAATTGGATTAATATTACTACTATTTACAGAATTCAACTTTCTATGTAAAGGATAAAAATTCATGACGATGTCTCCCCCAACATCAAACACCAATGACCACATCATGTGATTAAAATATTTTTTTTTCTAATTCTGCGCTTCTTTTATACTCTCATGATCAAGATGAACTTTCTATGTTGTTCTCTCTTACACATCATGACAAAGAACTAATTCCTCCCCAATCTACCTACATCACGAAGTATAATAACAAAAAATCCAATAAAATATTAAAATAGTTCCTTTAATATCTTAATGTGATAAATACTATTACAAGAAAACTTATCCCAGATATAAGTGTCGTGGAAACTATCTTCTAAGGTCTAAGATGAAGGCCTTAAAGATATCCGCCAACCCATTGATAGTTCACTCCATCATACCATATTTTTATGGGAGGATAAAGGTGATGTGATGTAATTGAGTTACAAAATAATGATGAAATCCCCTCCAAAATCTTGAGAAATAAAATACATCGTAATATGAAGAAAAACAAAAAAGGTCACTAAAAATCATTCCCCACATCCACACTGACATTATAATAGATTGATGTAATTAAGGATCCTTTATCAACACATCAGTCACACTCGATGAAAGGAAATACTCCTAAAAACATTCTAAAATATGACCCACAGAACAAGTTCCCCTTTCTACTAATCAAGATATGTTCTACACCTTTGATGTAAAAATACAAGTGTCTGAATAACTACTAGTGTGAAAAAAATTTACTACTACGAATCAGATCAAACATTAATTAATATTTACAATATCCAACAATATATTCATTTAATCAGAAAAATAATTTACCTATTACATCCCAAATCCTACCACTGTAATGAATTCAATGTCCTCCACCACTAATCATCCTCTTCAATCAGATCACCTATTTTGTGATCAATCAGATCATCATATTGAACCTATAATTTATAAACAACACAAAAACGACATCTATGAATGATATATAAATGTGGGAAAAATGAAATTCATCTACCATTTAGTATGTAATTTTACTCACATTCATTTTAATTGAATTTTCCATTTTACCCTTTGTATGAAATCCCATGTCAAATGAGAAAAATGATATCTTGATGAATTTTTTCCCTATTTGTCTATCCATTGAAACTCATCCACCTCACATTGTCACTCAATAATATTAGTTTTTTTGCACTAGGTTATAGAGGGTATTAAAAAATCACTTCCTAGATATCCCTCTAGCCTATATCAGACACCTGGGTGACCATGTATTGTTCTGATACCATCCCATGAAATTTTCACTATGTCAATCATTAAAATATAACATAACTATCAAAAATCACATCTGATACAACTCTATCACCACACCTCATGGAAAAGATACCTCAATGAGGGGAGAGAGAAAATTACCACTGAGACCCTCCTCGAGTATTCCCCATGATGGTGAATATTACTATGATTTATAAAACTATCATTATGTGGGTGTTATAACCATATATATTAATATATAAACAATATATAAGATTAATAATAAAAAAGAAACTCCATGAAATAATATAAGAAGAAAAAAAAACCATCCCATGATACATGTACAAATAATCCAGGCATATATAAAGGTCCACACAAGTAAATACACAAAAGAAAACGCTAATGGAATATAACAATAACTATAAAAAATCTCAAAGATAGTCTTCTCTAGAATAATCAATATATTTTTAAAAGAAACATGGTAACCTGTTTATGTACACAGTGAGAGCATACAAGTATACCATGTTTGAAAAATATTGAATCTTGTTATCATGTTATGGATCAATACTAATTTACACATTAGAATATATGAGAATCAGCATCACCTAATTTGGTCAACTATCCGTCCCAACCTCAAAATATGTATTCTCACCAAAAAAAATATCCACATATTATTACATAATATAATTCATAATAATAAAATTTACCCTGAACCACTATACCACAAATTCTCCACTCTCACACCCAAATGATGTACGTTATGTCACTCCCAAATATTCTTAATATCATATAAGGGATCCCCACAACAATATCATATAATATCATACCCTATACACCTGGGCCACTAACCCGCATCATAATAATGGCTCAGTTTATGGGTATAAATGTGGTCATTAAAATCAAAACCATATGATACATACCATGTTTCATAATAATGAAGGAGATTAACCTCATTACCCCTCCTACCATTAACCAACCTCAATATACACTTCCACAAAGCATGATCATATCACATCTCACAAAAAGATTCCTAGTTCACTTCCCCATAGAATGATCAAATCATTTCTTTCCCAAAAAAACATGGATCTTCACGTAGTTCACTATCAGATCTGTAGCAATATTATCTTGTTCATACATACTCACTTTAGAGAGAGTGTGGTAAATAAAGAGTATCCACCATGAGATGTTAGGTAAATCACCCCCGTATAAAAATAAATGTGTCAACACATAGAGATCAAAATAGATGGGGTACATATAATAAAGAAATATATATATATATATGAGATAAACACAATCTTGAAAAATGGGTTAGAAATACTCACCAAATCACAATATATTCACTTTCAATGCCACATTTAAATGAAAAAATCTATACTGAAAACAATCCCTATCTCAATCCAATAAATAATTTCATTATCTTTCCCATTAATTTCATATTTTAAAAAAAACTTCATTTAACCACATAACTGATCAACTGTGTATCCATTCATCCATTGTATCCCATTAGGGAAGCCATCCAAGAAATGTTTTAAAAATTGTTATCTTATTATTACTTTACAATATTTTTATCTAGCATAACACCACCACACATCACATATAGTTCATTATTACAATTAATTAATAACCTCACATTCTCCACAAAAATAGACAAAAAAACAAATGTTGAACTACCCCAAAAGAAAGAACAAAATACCATCACCCCAAAGCCCCAAAATCATAGAAAAAATCATTACCTCACAACCCCATAAGAATAGAAAAAACAATATCCACACTAAGACAAACTAAAGACCAAACTAACCATCACCTTGCCATCATAGAAGCACAAACAAACAAACCATGATATAACTTCCACAAAAGACTATCCCAATATAGAATCACTTCTCTACCATTGAAGAAAAAATTAAACCATTACCATATATCTCCAAAAAAACTGAAAATCCCTCAACTCAATAGATAAAATGCACTTCCAAAAAACCACACATAACCCCATAATATATTAAAACCAAAAAACCCTACCATAAAAGAACAACCACACATTATAACACAAAAATATCATTTCTTAGATTTATTAAGTGGGATTTTATAACATTTTACTTTGTACTAGAAGGGTTATCAAAAATTCAATAAATATAGGGGAATCCATTTTATTTTACGAATATAATTGGTTAGAAAATTTCAATTTTGTGTTGATATCATAGCAACACTCAATAATATATCCATATCACAATAACTAAAATACAAGAAAATGAGCCAAATAGACAATAATTTCTATGAGAAATTCATCCTGTATAATCATAAACTTATAATATATTAATATTTTAAAATTATGAAAATACAATCAAGTTCACCGATTAATTTCATAATATATAATAATTTTTAATGAGTTGGAAAACATAAACCATCCACCAAGGATATACAAGGGTTAAAAATACAACATAATAAAAAATTGATAGTTAAGGTATTACCTTTGTGAATGATGCATTCTGATATCACATAACACAAAAGGGTAAATAATAAATGCCTAGAAACATCAATTGTTGCATGATATCATCGATTAACACATAGTAGACCAATATATCTTTCAGAATGGAGCACAAACACAACTCAATCAAAAAATACACCATCATATCCAATCCATAAAGATGATTGATTGGTATAGAATGGGATAAAGGGGATAAATCACCATGGATCACCAATAATCTACAACCATAAATCATAGAAATGATTTGTAGGATAGGGTATTGAACAACATTTGAATGATATAAGGATTCTTATAAAACTAGAGGGGGTGATGTGTCACCAAGTGAAAATAATCACATGAAAGGGTTATAAAATAACCATGATCATATGTGTTTATTTTCATTTATTTAATTATTTAGTTGAAATTAATTGGTTTTAAAAATTATTTTTCATCTCCTAATTTTATTACCTCATCCTAAATGAATTACACATTCTGAATTACATTCTAATTGTATATTAATTTAAAAACATGAATCCATTTCATAGGTCACCCCATAAATACAGAAAATCCATGAATGTAGTTGGATTATAATTTCATGAACCACTAATTAATTTTGATTATCCTTTTCAGGCAGTAAATTTGAGTCTTCTGTTATGATGTACCTCCATCTTCTATAGATCCTCCTCAAATTTCCTCTAAAAGGAAACTTACACAAAAAACAATGACGGTGAAATTGGTCGGTAAGGAATGGTATAATACAAGGTTAATGTTGTATTTTAATTAAAATGGTAATATAATATAAATAATATAATATTTAAATATTAAATATATCATTATATATAGTGTTAGTTGGTGCTGA
Source organism: Viscum album (assembly GCA_963277665.1). Lineage (NCBI taxonomy): Eukaryota > Viridiplantae > Streptophyta > Magnoliopsida > Santalales > Viscaceae > Viscum > Viscum album. The sequence goes on from OY728164.1 coordinate 1,347,128,664, forward strand.
TGGAATATGATTATTATCGGTTCGTTAGGTGGTGGTCCTCTATACACCTAAATGACAGTTTCATTACCCATTTGATGGAAGAGGATATGAAAATAATTCTTTTACACTAACATATTAACATCAACTTATATTGGATATATTTATATTATTATATCATTATATATGAATAATATATCATGCAGTTAGTAATATAATTAAAATAAAAAAACATAGTTCAAAACATCAACTATTCTTTTTATATCCCATTTAGGATGAACAAAAATTCATCATAGAGTGGGAATATTATGTTAAAAAATATTCTAGAATGTGGAAAGTTATTTTAGGAATATATTTTGTTATATTTTGAATGAATTAGACTTTTATTTATTTTTTTAGTGGAGATAAAATTTGATGGACTTTTATAAGTGGTAAAGAGGACACGAAATGAAATTTTTGAAAATAATAATGTGTAAGTATATTTTTCACATTCCATACAGATACAAAATGGGTAATTCAAGAAAAAAACTAGTTATTAAGTATTAAATTTTCCATCTAATTGGCGTTTGAAAAAATTTTAGCTCACATTACCACATAAAGATTTATTTTACACCAAATAAACCCTTTTTAGAAAAAACTGATATATTTTACTTAACAGTTTTTTACAATTTATTAATATTAAAATATATGATTTAATATTTATAAATTTTTTTAATTTATAACTCCAAAAATGGAATAATTTTTTTCAAATCCAAATCACTTAATTGAATAATTTATTTACTAAATAAACCTGTATTGTTGACGAACATGTAGTATTCCAATGGTAAAATCTTCATATGTTAAAAAATATTTTATATAAATATTCAAGATTGAAATTATTAAAATCAATCAAATTGGATTAACAAATATAATATTAATCTAATATAAATTTTAATACCATATTATGTTTTTATGGATTTATATGTTTTGAAAATAAGTATCAATTATTTATTAAAATGAGTAATTTTTTGCAATTCATCAAAATATTATTTTCTGTAAAAAAATTCACAAAATATTGCTATATGATAATTTGGATATTATGTTTAAAAATATTAATGTATTTTATTCAGAATAACTTTTCCAAATTTTTGAAAAATTATAATTAAATTTATTTCTATTAAATGTGATAAATTTTATGTTTTGAAAAATAGCGTTTTTGTTCATAGGGTGGGATTTATTTTTATCTCAAGGCTATAAAACAAATAAAATGAATTTTAAATTTTTTTAATATATACAATATGATGTTAAAAAGTCATTCGCCAAATGAAAAATATATAATATTATTAAATAGAATCTATTTGTCTACATAATTTTTTTTGTAAAATTATTTCATTTATTTGAATAATTTTTATTTTTATTTCAAATTATTTATTAAAATTTATTTAATATTAAAAAAATGTGTAAGCCATATATTTTACTAACATATTTAATCATATTCATAACTAATATTTCAATGATTATCCAATAACTATCATATCAAATTATAATATTTCAATATTATGTTTTTTTATTTTAAACTCAATGATGTGTGTAACACAAGATAAACATGATGTTGTGGGTAATGATTTTTTGAGATGAATTTTATTAGTAAGATACCATTATATTAAAAAATATTTGTTTAAAAAAACACTTTTATTACATAATATCTCTTCTTATTACAGAACCAGTATAAATATATATAATGTCTAACATGAGAATCTTATTAATGAATCATTAAATTATTTTATTATTGTTTGCTACAAATATTAATTGTATTTATTTCTAGGGGTAATCCTACATTATTGGAAAATTATTTTAAATTTTATTAAAATTAAATTACATCAAACATATTGATTTTTATTTTAACAATTATTACATTATCATAACAAAGTTTATTGAAAAAAACAATGAAAAATATAAATATAAAATTGATTGAATTATATATATAATAGAAATAATTTGTATATATCTAATCTATATGAAAAACACTAGCATAGAGTAATACATTATTGAACATTTTGGATTGATAATTCTCATATAGGAAATCAGCCTTCAAGTAATAATACTTATACCATTATAAAAATAAATATAAATAATCTATTTTGGTGGATAGTAAATTGGATATATTGCATCATGATTAAAATTATAATCTTCATTATTAAAATGGATAATTCTAAAAAAAAATTTGAAATAAAAATATAAATTCACTATATATAGTTCGTGAGAGATACCACTATTTATATATATATGTAACAAAATTTTATACCATTAATATAACAAACACCGATATTCATTTATTTTATAAAATAAATATTCATAAAAATAATTATATCCTAAGATTGATGTATTTTTATTAACATTGTGAATTTTTATATCCTAAAATGTATTGTCTAAAAATAAATTTTGATTCCTATAATTATTGGTATTTAAAAATAAATTAGGTCAAAGAAATATATCATCATCTAATTTTCTAATAACAATTGAAAAAATTTACATAAAAATAACATTATTTAATTTTACATATAAATGAACATCCTTAAAATATATAATTATATCCTATTAAAAAAATATACTCCAAATTTATTGAGGGGATTTAAAATATAGGGAATAAAATAATAAAATTCTACAATGTTATCAAAATTCATTCATTCAAATATTTTTTTAATGAGGAAATATATTTTATATTGCGGAGGATATTTGAAAATATTAGTGGGATTATATTATATTACATTAAATTGTATACATACATCTATTTTTGTACATGATATAAATGAAAATAATGTCTAACATCATATTTTATCAAATCATGCGAAATATCATTATAATTTTAAAAATAAAATAAATTAATTATTATCTAATGTTAATATTATATTTTTGAATGAGGATCTAATATATGGTAGTGTATTGTTCATCAAAAACAATATTGTATAAAAAATTCCATCTAATATATATTTTACTATGTATGTTGAGTGTGAAATATTTTTTTGTTCCTTAGTTGACCCATATCCTATTTATTTTTACAAAAAAATAAATATTTTTTATATTCTCAATATATCCATCATATATATTAAAGAAATTGAAAATTAATATTTTTAATGACATAACTCTTTTCTAATAATATAGAATAAATCATGTTTTGATGTTCCTGTTAAATGAAAAAGAAATATAAAAATATATTGTTCCACTTTCGATGATGTTGTTGATATAAAAAATTAAATAAATATATGACTATGAAAAAAACTCAATGAATTATGATCTAAAAATTGCAGAATCTGTGTTTAATATGATTTTTTATTCATTATATAGGGTTGATATTTCCAAATAATAACCAAATCTGGTGTCATTGTGATGAGAAAACCAACAATAATATATGACTTTAGATCCAACCATTTTTTTAAAAATGCTTACAATAATATTTTAATTTATTTTTTGTTGATTACTATATTTATTATTTCCATAAAAAAATTGGTTATATCTAAAAATGATAACCAAGGAAATAAAATAATTAATTAAATTTTTTAAATATAATTGGTAGATAAAAGATACTCCATGACATAAATATAGAAAATTATGAAGTCTAAAATATATTTCTAGGAATTATTATGGAAAATTATATTACAAAAAATTCATTTAAAATATTTTCATGAAAAAGTAACCAATGTTCATGAACATACATTGATGTTATATATATGTTTTCAAACATGAATGTATATTCAAAAAAATTTCAAGAGGTATGGTTAATGTATCGTAGAAGGAATCTTCTATGAGGATGTAACAACAGCATATCTAGAAAAACAATTATGGTAGTTATCTAAAATTATTTGTCAAAAACATATTATCTATTAATTAATAAAACATATTAGTAGTATTGCAAGACAAGATACTTAAATATTTTCCACAATACATATGAGAATATAAAATAACCCATAAAAACATTGAAAACATATTTATATTCTATTATATCATTGGAAATGACAAATAGTTCTTTATTAGGATTCCAAGGGAATGGAAAAAATATAATTGTGAGCTTACAAACAATATGTGGAGTCCTATACAACATAATCTATTACACCATAATTATGCTATAAATACAATGACATAAATTAATGTTCAATATAATGATATAATCAAATCCTACTAATGGAATTCTATATCCCTATAAAATATAAAAAACATGGATATTGATATCAAATCACAAGAGGATGGATATTATTATTTAAATCATGATTTACATTGAATCAATTCCATGTCACCAAAAATCATATGTAAATGAATAATACATATTCCATAACTCTCACTAAATTTCTTCTTGAAAACTAATAATGCATCAAGGAACTATTTTCTTCCACACTAATCATTAATTAAGTCTTATGAATTCATATAATGCATGAATAAATCAACTATATAGTTTATGAACGACCACATTATGTAAAAAAACTCCATATTTTATTTTAATGTATATGTTTTATAACTATTTTATGAATAAATAAATGTAATAACATTATATTTATGAGTCCTTAAAAAAACACTATTTAGAGTATTGATATCGGGTTATTTTAATAAAATCCATAATAAATTTAAATTTTATATCTTGGGGAACATTCTTCAATGGACTATATAAAATATATTGTGTCAATAAATAAAATGAATTGGATCGAAATCCATCGCTTTTATAATGGTTGATTTGAAATGGAAAATGAATTGAAAGATCACCATGTGATTAATCCCCAAAATAAAACAACGATGGGAGGATTTAGATATTAATCTAGGTCTTGTATATACACCATAAAATTTAATCATGCAATGAATGAAAATCATATCTCAACGATTCCAAATTGATATATAGACACCCCTACATTAATGATATCCTAAGAATAAAAAATGTGACGGATTCCAAAATTTTAAAATATAAATGACTGATATATATTAATTTTTCATTGAATAATTATGCAATTTTTTAATAAATATTTAAATGATATGGATCATAATATTTATCATTTACAATGGAATTGAAAATAAGAAAATTAAACCCATACAAACATAAAATCATTATACTCAAATACTAATAGAAAATATAATTTCCAAATAAATACTAATTATAATAAATAATTAGCGGAATATGAAAAACAATTAAATTGAAATTTAGTACAACATAACGTATAAAATATTTCATAAAACATTATCATGTCTCTATGAATTTAAATTTGATAAAAAAATCTGAACATTAATCCCACCAAGAAATATATTATTTAACATCATGTCACATAGAAATAAAGGTCCTAGTGTCCTATTATTTATCCTTATTATTTAATATATTTACTTCTTAAATTAAATTATAATTATACTCTAAACCAATAATAATTTGTTATCTATTATATGCAATATGAATTGAAATAAATAATGATAATTTTGAACCAATTTTTTAATAGATGTGTTGTTATTAATTCTCTCAAAAACATCATCATTCCATTATCATAAAATGTAATGTAATTTATTTCTTTTATTTATTTATAATATTATAATTTCATTCTTTGATATTTTTTGCCTATTTATTTAAAGGAAAATCTAAGGATGAGAATGTTTCAATGATTTTTAATAAAAAATCATTTTATATTAAATGGGGATATTAGACATATAATTAAAATTTCATAACAAAATTGATATCAATATTTATATATTTATATAATATACATCAAAAAATTACATTCTCCAAACCATCAATGATATAAACCTATAGAATTTTTCAATTAGGTGGTTAAGCCATATAAAACAATAAAATTTCATAATTATTTGATGACAATGTTTTGAATTAATTGTAATATCTTTATACAATAAGAATAAAAAACATATATAGTGTTTTCACTATGTCATTTTATACGTTATAAAATTAATGTGAAATATAACCTTATAAATTTAATTACATTGTAGGAAGAAAGTTTTTTTCTTATAATAATGATCTTTTGGATACTTGAATTTCCCACTTATTTTTATTCACCACATTTCAATTTGTACGTCCAATTATTTATTCCAAAACAATTGTAAGTTCATAAATAGAATTTTTTCAATTAAAAATATTTTCATTAACATCCATTAATTGTGGAAAAGAAAAGAAAACAATAAAAATAAATAATTCTATAAAGGAGTTAGTTCACACATATTCATGGTAGATGATTTCTTCACTACAGGAAAAATAACCTATACCAATGGTTTGGAGGACCGTTGGCAAGTAAGCCATGACAATAGGTCTATACCAACAGTTTTGGGAAAACCGTTGGTATAGGTAAGATGAAAATCTATACCAACGGTTCTCAAAACCGTTGGTATATGTATTTCAAAAAAAACATTCAGTGGTATTTGATCCCAGGACCTCTAGTTTATAATTGAATGACTTAACCACTATCCTAACATGACTTTTGTGAACATAATTTCATAAATATATATATAAATATATATTGTTATAATTATTTTAAATTTTTATTTATATATTGTTCCCAGTAAGAAGAGTCGATAAAAAATTGAAGGACCTATACCAATGGTTTTAGACAAACTGTTTTTATAGGGGGGACCCATACCAACGGTTTTGGCCAAACCGTTGGTATAATGTCTCTATAATGGACCTATACCAACGGTTTGGCCAAAACCATTGGTATAGATCATCTATAATAGACCTATACCAATGGTTTGGACAATCCGTTGGTATAGGTCCGCCCCTATACCAACGGTTTGTCCGACACCGTTGGTATAGGTCCATTTAAGTGACCTATACCAACGGTTTTGGCCAAACCTTTGGTATAGGTCCAAATTCATGATCTATACCAACGGTTTGGACAAAACCATTGGGAAAAGTCATATTTCCAGTAGTGATTTTTTAATAGAACACGAGAAATATAATCTTTTCATTATTTAATTATACAAACACTATTTTAAAGATCACAATTATTTATAAATACAACAATTGGATAAGTTGTATTTCATTTTCAATGAAATTGAATAATGACACACCATGAAGGTCATGACACACACACATGAATGAATTTCATTTTTGTTCCAAAATGGAAAATGATAAATTATGTTAATAGATATTACATAAGAATAATAAAATTCATTATTAAGCTGATAAAAATTAAACAATATACTAATGATAAAAGTTTACATAAAATATTAACACATAATTGAATAGAAGTTATTAAAAATATATACCCACACTGATGAGTTATAAAATACCTTTAATAAATTCATAAAATGAACAAATTATGATAATTTATTTTTAAGTGAAAAATAACTATGTCAAATAATAATCTAGAAGAATTAATATGGGTAGATATTTTGGAAAATGTTTTTTTAGTATTGAAATGGACATTATGAGGACCATTTATATATGGGGAAAATCGAACATTTCTAAATACATAAACATAATATAAATGGGTACAACGGTTTAAAAGTATTATGGATCCAAAAATTAGAAATAATTTATTCAGTAATGATATATTATTTTGAAGCTATAAAAAATCAATAAGAAATATGTTCTTACAATTATACATTATCCACACCCCAATACATATTATGTAAACCATTATTTTTTATTGTGTTAAATATTTATTACAAAAATAAATCATTTTTGTTCCTAAAAACCATATTATAAAATCAGAACCTACTAATTAGAAACATGAAACCCATTTATTAATTAAAATTATTACAATTAGGAAAATTAAATTTTTACATTTTTTTATAATGCCTGAAAAACCTTTTATAGAAATATTTATTCATTAGATTGATATTTATCTATTGAGTAAAATTAATAAAACATGTGGTATTATGATATGATATTGTTTTTTTATAAAATTAATCTATATTTAAAATAAATCAAAAATTAAATGTTTGAAGACAAATATTTAATTGAAAAAATATACTAAAAATAATTTTTAGTAGAAAATAATACATATTCCTACCGAATTTTTATAATTACTTTCATTAATTTATATTAGTATTTTCAAAAATATATATTTAAACCTTAAACATATTTTTTAAACCAATTTACTTTATAAATCTATATTTCATGATAATTTAATGTTTATTTATAATAGTTTCATTTTTATTATAAATTTTTTTCAACATTCATCATAAAACATGTATTTCATAAAACCCATAATTATCAGCTTATGATAATATTGAAAAAATATATAAAATTGAATGTAATTAAATGAAATTAAATTTAATATATACTTTTAAAATAATTAAAAAATGAAAGATTTTTATAATATTCATTATGAAATTGTTTGTGGATATACTATCTAACAAAAATATTAGTGTATTGTGTATTAAATTCATCCCACAAAATAATTTCATCCTTGAGATATGGAACATGAAAACTATTATAAAATTATAAATATTACATATTTATAACTTTATTCACATGCAATAACCTCAAGTAATTGGTTCCTCTAATTTACATTATTCTAAAATCCTTTTTAATTATACCACACATTGACCATGCTATAAAAATCTTGATTGCCTCTTTATATTAAAGCAATCACAGTCTAACTCTATTCCCTTACATGCGAGTACATGTATTGAATTTTTCTGGATTTCATCATTGAATGAAGGAAAAATACATGGAATTTAGAAAGGGCAGTGGAATATACAATAATTAACAATCAACTATAAATGTATCAAGAAATTCAAAAGGGAAATTGTACCATTGTCTTAAAATACCCATTTTACCAAATCTACAAACACATTTCTCTAATGACACCAATAACAATACGTAAACCACCCACATGTAATTCCAATCCATTCCATTAATTATCATCATATGTATTTTTTCTCCTTTCAGTTGCTTAGATAAGTCCAGAGTTGTTTTATAAATTTGATGTCATGGCCTCTATATGTTTTGAGAATAAGTGATTCCTTTATAAAAAAATTTCCAACATTTTGGAGCATCAATAACATCCCAAATGATACCTCCTATGGTTCCATTCAGATGATCAAATGAAATTCTTTTATTTAATTAAAATTTTACAGGTGTTATATGTTGATCTTATTATAGATTGATGTCAAGAGAACATTATCTGAAAGTATATTCTAGTGTACAAAGTGTTTGTTAGACTCCCAATCAAGTTTTAATGATTGTAATAACATTATCTCTAATAAATGGATATTAATTTCATATAAAATTATTTTCATGATTATGTTATATGGTTATTGAAAACACATGAAAAAATTTAGACATTAAATATTATGATAAGTTATATTTTGTAGAATATCAATGTATATAATTAATCATAACTTCTGATAAAATAGTTATTATATAGGGATCATATGATTTGTAATATTAACTTCTATAACCAATTACAACTATTATATATTAAAGAATAAATATCATCAAACAATAAGATCAAACCCTATAAGTAATTTTTATTAGAGGATCGACGGTAGATAATATCACTGGGCTATATCCAAGTATAATACAATTTAAAAATTCAACAACTAAATAACAAGTGAAATTATTTACAATAAAATTTCAATATCATTGATATCGTGTAAAAAACATTTTTTTCCAAACCACACCATGAAAATATCACAATAACACATCTCACCTTTATGAAATTCAATAGTGTAATAACGATCCTTTTATCCAGACACAAAAAAATATTAATATTTATACTTTCATAAATTAATTTTTTTAATATATAAGTTTATTACCGTAAAATTCTTAAAAAATAACTTGATAAAAATAAAATTTTGATGTGATTGAACACAAATTTTATTTTTTGAAATATATAGTTCAATTAGGACATTTTTCTATATGAAATAAATTATATTAAAAACTAATGATTCTATGATAAAATATTATTAGTAAATAAAATTTATTAAATATAACCAATTATGTTATTTTATTAAGTGGAAACATTTCAAAATGTTTGAAAAATGTTTCTGTTAAAAAATACATTCTTCATTAAATGGGTTTTTTAAAATTAATATTGACAATTATCGTACAATGCGGATAATCTATATAATAGAAATATTTTTTTAAACTATAAAATTGAATATATTAAATTAATATTTTTTCATTATTTCTAGAGATAATCTATTTTTGGGATAAAATTACGAATAGATTAATATATTGTGTTTATTATGACGTCGTAGTGACCCATAAAATAATGATATTTATAACATAAATTGTATCCATGAAAAAATATGTATATTTCAGTTATAAAATTTTTTTTAGGTTATTTGATTGTTTTTAGATACCTATGATTAATACATTGAAACCAATCGTGTATTTTAATTCTTTATAATCAATTCCTTGTAAACATGGCTCACTTTCACATCACCATGTGTATTAATATAAAATGTTCATCTCTTTACAATGTATAATAGTGAACACTAATTAACATTTTTAGAAATCATTAGAATAAACCATAGTAATATTTCTTGTTTGGATTTCATTATATTATAGAGTACAAACCCCATTATTTGGAGGTAAATAATGAATGCCCCTCTATTTTCCAATATAATCCCACAAAGACACCCATTCTCCTTGACTCAAACCTCATGATCATGAAATTTCATTTAATTTTTTCTCTTTATGTCACCATAAATACCAACAAGTTGGTAATAATTTTCTTATATGATTTTAAAAGAACCCTCATAGGGCAAGTGATCCTCTCCATCTCTTCTTTTTTCAGAAACCTCCTTTTTTTTATTTCCTTATTCCCAATTATTCTTATTGAGATATGATTTGACACATCCCCCTAAATACCCTGAAAATGTGAACGTTTTTATATACCCCATTCACTCTCATTAATCATTTTAAAAAACTATTACATTACCCTCTTATGATTTCGAAAATATCCTATGATTTTTCTACACCAATTTTTTTTTCTGAATACCATTCCTTATTCCCACTGTAATGTATTCAACTAGATTTTTATTATCATTTGCTGATTGGGTAATTCATCTCATATATATGACAATAATTGATCATGGAATTAAAATTTATAAAAGGAGTGGTTATGTTGTATGAATCATGTTCCCCACATATTAAAGCATACGATATGAAAATAGTAGGTGCAATATGATTATTTTCAAATGCATTGGGAAATTTTTTTGTCTCATTTTACATCATGTATGGAATTAGGGAGTAAAAATAACATATTATAATACTTTCCCATCGTTTTATGATTTCTTGGATGTTATCCTTAACATATGATTTTTAAATCATTTTAAATTTTGTCTTCAGATCCCCAGGTTTCTTTTATGGTATCATTTCATATCATGTCATAGTATCAATATTATAATTCTCATCCATTTTATGTTACATTGATATTACTATTGGATGAAATGAACTAAATATATTTTTTTCATTTATTTATTATTACCTTAGAAGGATATATTTCATACCCCTTTTTTTTATATGTCCCCATGTTAACTGTGATAGTTTTATAAGAGCGATAAAAATTTATAATTGTATTAATGATGTTTTCAAAAAATTTGATGAATTGATGGTTCAATTTTATATGCTATGTACCTAATTCTATAAATTCATAAGGATTCATGATCAAATCTGGTGGTTATATGTGTATCATTATGTAATAAAGTATGAAATAAGGTTTATTAAAAAAATGGGTCCTCATAGTGCGTATTATCAGAAATCCATGTTATTATTCATATTATGATTAGATAACTCTATCAAAATCCATTGAGATAATTCTAAAATTTTAAATACTTACTTTAATTTATCTATAGTATATATTACATGGATTATATGAAAATACATCACTATGTATATAATACATGTGGAAGTGGCTTTAGAATATTGGTTCTTAGGGGTAATAAACTTGAAAATGGAACATTAAGCTGATGTAAATCAAATCCTGCTGCTTGAAAATGGCCCTTGATGAACTCCTAGATTAAAAATCCATGATGATAAGCTTCTATAAATCCAGAATAACCGTGTTAACCAGAATGAAAAGAATAAAAATATTATGAAATTTAATATTATGAAATAGATGATGGATAACATCAACTATAAACCTATAAACAAATAGGATAAACTTTTTATGTCATTCATAAGTAATCAAATGAATTTTCATAGATTACCTTATATATTCAAAAAAGATTGTAATTTCTCATTCCAAATTCGATTTAAGATGATTTTAATGGTTAAAACTATAATAAACTTGAATATTTAAATCTTATATTCAAGGGTTCTATGTATTATCTAATATCATGAAAATTTAGTATAACTATTAATAAACCACAACATGAAATGAAAGTTAACTTTTGGTGATGATGGTGAATATTCCAATTTTTCTATCCAAATAATATAACTCAAACTCAATACATATTTTTTTGTGATGAATTCCCTATAGAATCTTGTGATGCCTCATTTTGTGGAATTTGGTGAAATTCATGGAAAGGATCAACATTCAGGGTCTAGATCAAACATAAATTTCTAAGGGAGGTAAATTTCCCAGTTATTAAATAAAATTGGGAGTATGAGGTCGATTATTATATGGTACAAACTTCTAAAAAATTTAAATTATTTCATTAAAAGATAACATATTTAGCTCGAATGGTTGATACTAAAGTATATATCATCATAATGACCAACCTATTATATTAGATTTCATTGATAAATCTTCCAAAAAATTCCCTTGACTTATATTTGTTGGAGAGGTTTTGGTATGAGTGAAATTATTACCTAGATCTTTTTTAATATCCAATACACCATATTTAATGTTTTTTTTCGATATAGAAGATAAGAAGAAGATGATACATGAGATTTTAGACAAAGGGTTTATACACCAATCTATTTTTCCATGGGTTGTACCTATACTCATCAACAACAAGGGGGTATGGAAATGTTCATTCTAATTGACTATATTAATATCAAAAAAATTTTGATAAGAAATAATTATCCTTAAACCAAGATTAATAAACGGTCTGATCATCTATATAGAGAATAAAAAATTTGTAATTTGGATCAATTGGTAGGTTTTTATCATCAAATGGTGAAAATGAGGATATCCGCCATAATAATTTTCATAAAATGTATGGGCACTACAAATTCATATTGATTTCATTTTGAGTCAGTAACCCTCATATTATCATCATAGACTTGATGAATAGAAACATTAGAAATTTACATGACCAAATTTTTGTAGTATTTATATAATATATAATCATCTACTCGAAAAGATTATTGGAACATGAATATAATTTCCATAATATATTCAAGACCATGAAGAAAAAATATATTAATTAATAGTATAATAAATAGGACATCTATTATGATCAAGTAAAATTCAAGGGGCTTGTTATATATATATAAATGATATTTTTCGGTCTATCAATATTAGATGCAATTTAAGTATTTCACATATCAACTTATCTAATGGATGTCTATTTTTCCATGTATTATATTATTACTATCATTTATTTGTGAGAATATTATAATTTTCTTCAAGCCAAAAAATAATATAAAATTGAATGGTGTAATTTTTATCTTCATGATTTATTTGAGGAATGATATAAAGATATAAAAAAGAGGATAATCACTTCACATAAACTCACATTACCCACAAGTGGGGATCTATTTGTGATCCACAATGATGCATCCATAAAATTGATTGGGTTGTGTACATGTTGAAAAATAAAACGTTATGGGATATGCCTCCCAAATATTAATGATCCATGATTTAAATAGTGAAAAAAATCATCTAGAATTGGTTATAGTGATGTTTTTAGTAATGGTTTTCTTAAAATATTACTATGTCGAGAATATTGACCACTATAAGGGTTATAAAATCATTAATTCTTAATTCACACAAAATAAAATCAATTTGATCCAATGGAGGTGGATATATTTGATTGTGGTCTATAATTTTTCAATTAATTACCTTCCTCAAAAAATTAAAAATTTAGAATATTCCCTGATTATAAAAAAAAATCATATGTGCTATTCATGGCGGGCATTATTAGGGATATAATATTATTAGACATGAAGCGTATGGAAATGGAAATGAAAAATTTCCATCATTATACCATTACCAAGAAACTAGACACACAGATATTATATAGAGGGTCAAGAAGGATCATAATGTTGATTCACTGCTATAGAGATATTTGGATTCTATTCTAGAGGCCAATATTGAAAAAATTGGAGCTATAATATTTGGAACCCCGATCTGTGTCCCATTACTACTAAAACTGTAGAGATAACTAATACATTCATAGAAAAAGTCATCCTTATCTATATAAAATATATGCAGATAATCATCAATTATAAATGAATGTTTGGGTCATAGATAAGTTTTTCCTTCATATTACACCATAGCGTGCATTTATAAATTATTTAAGAAGATAAATTTTTCCATTTTAGATCATTTATCTTATCAATGATTTGGTCTATCAACTATCACCAACACATAAACATTATAAAGAACATGATGTCTTCTATGAATCTATATTAATATAGTACTTACCATACCCATCTTAGTTACCAAATCAGAATGTGGTACCTTTAGAGAATGATCTTCTATATGAGAAGTATGTGGTGAATGTCATTTGATTATTGATACAATGTAATACAGATCATGATAACTAACCATGTCAATGTGTTGTGGGGAAACAACTTGTTTTGGGAAACAACTAGGGAACTAGAAGATGGGATTACATAGAAGTAAACTCATTTATTTTTTCATTTGAAATAAAACGTTCTATGAGAGATTTCTGAAGGGGGTGAGGAAATGACTATGAATTTGTAAACTATATTACTTTAATGAATAAATTAAATTCACTACTATGAAATATTGTTATAAAAATGAAAAAGACATTGTTGGAAATTTTAGACATTTATAACATACATCCTATCAAATAATACATTGTAATGTATCAATGAAATTTATAATATAGAAATTATATTGTGATCATATTATTAGTATGTATTAATGTTTTGAATAAAATCCTATTAATATATAATAAAGAAGAGATGGCATCGATTACTAGGACAATACCCTAAGAATACTGTTTGACGTAGCCTTCAAGGGATAGATAATCACTTCGGTATGCCCTATTGAGACCCCAATATGAGACTTAAAAATAAATAAGGACATAATCCATGTATGGGAGAAGTTCAATATCCTCTATATCAAAAACCAAACCATATATGTTAATCCAACCAATTAAAATATCTCCATCACACAATATACCCTTAGGTCCTTCACTAGTGTATCAAAGGGGAATGTTTCTAGAAAATAACAATATTAATTTTGCATAATTTTTATGTAGTATTTCTATTAATTCTTTTATAATAACATTATAATGATTAAATAATATGTTTCAAAAAAATTATATTTTTACGCGATAAAAAAATATTTTATTTTTGGGAAATATAGAGTTCATTAAAGCCACTCATTTTTACATATTCAGATTTTTTATAAATGATATATATTTTAATAAAATATTGTTATTACATTATGTTAATTAATGAAAAATTATTTTATACAAAGTCAAAAATAATTTTTATAGGAGTTAGAAAATATTCATTGTGAAAAACATTAATTTTTTAAAAAATTGGATTTTTTAATGGTGTAAATTCTCAACATGCATACATTTAAAATAAAAAAATATAATTTTTTAAATTTAAAAATATATGTTTCGAATGGGTTTTTATAACAAAAATTAGAGATAATAAAATCTTATGGTCAATATTAAATATTGTTTAAAAATTTTGGTTGTAAGATGAATTCCTAATGAACCTAAAATGATATATTATGTGCAATAAAACTTATACATAACCAAATTTTTATTTAACATTAAAATATACTTTTTATTTAGGATAATTTATTACATTATAAACTATTATTGAATATTCAAAAAACTAGATAATATATAATTATTTTAAAATAACCTCTCTTAAAAATGGCTCGCATCGACATCACCAAGGGAATTATTTTTCCCATATCAGTTACTATTAATTTATACAAATGAAAAAAAATTCTATTTTCGAAAACATATGAAACCCAATAAGACATTATTTGGTTTTGATTAAATTATCATAAATTGTCAATAACAAATGATAAGATATTAATAAATAAATCCCTTAACTTATTTTATATAAACCCATAGAAATGCACATTCCACTTCAATAAAAACTATTTAAAAAACATCAATTACTACATTCATCTCTAGATCCTTTCTATGGTTCCACCAACCTCTTAATAATCTCCTTGGTAGATTTTAGTAATGAAATATCTATAAAAGTAATCCTATATCATTTATTATCATTTAATATCATCCTTTATATTATTCCATTTATTTTCTAATGTTTTATGATAGGATATGATTTGTCACACCACTTTTTTTGGTATTATGATATTCATGTGGTGAATTACCCTCTAAAATCTCATTAATCCCCAAAAAATTTACATTATAATCCACTGTTAGACTACCAATAATATAATATGATATTTCCCTGAAAATCATTATTATTGTGGATAACCATCCACATTTACACTCATGACTACTAACCAATATGTACCATTCCATAATTATTTGGGAATTATAATTATATAACAAATACTCAACTATCATAGTATTAAAATACATGAAACTCGTCTTTATGTTTTTTCATTCATGTGGCAGAGTTATTCATGTACATGATATGAAAATAATGGGAATCCTAGATATCTCTCCAATCTATTATTTAATGATTTAGTCCCACAAGACATCCAATATAAGATCATATAGTAAAACTAATTTCTTATGGGACATTTTCAACCATGTAATGATATCTTGAAAATTACCACTGACTTATGTTTATGATTTCATGTTTATTTTCGTCATGATATTTCCTTGTTTCATTTAGGATATCTCATTATTTCGTGACTTATTATTTGAGATTATCATTTCCTCCCCTCTTATGTGTTATTGATATGCCTCTTTGATCATGAACTAAATTTCTTTATGTTATTCTTTTTTATTCTCTTTTTAGGATTTATAAAAAACACCTATATTAACACCATATCCATGTTCCCCATTTCATTTTTAAATTAATGATGGAATTTTATGAGAATGATAATGATGATTTCAATGATATTGGCATCCATGTTTTAGTTGATGTAATATTTACCTATTTTTTTAAGATCATTGGATTTATGATCATCTGAAAATGTTCTATGTCCACCATTATGTAATAAACCTATAAATAATATTTATTAAAATTGTTTATTTTCATATTTATTGGATGTCCAAAAATTTACATAGGTTTCATTATGTTTTAAACATTTTAATAGTATTGTGATGTTAATCAATAGTCATGATTTGATAAAATATATAGAGGTTATCCCTAAAATATCATGATTTTATTGATATTGTGTTTTAAAAGTTCTCTAGTGCTTCGTGTTCCCTTATATCATAAAAATGTGTCATCATCATATATCAATAATGAATGACTCATATAACACCAAAATTTGTTTTATTCTTAGTTATTCAGTGAAATATAACATTTTAATATTTTCATAGATCTATAAAATTATTGTTAGATGATTAATTATTCCCATAGTATATTGTTTTCTTCTATAACCAGTTAATATCAGATGCATCTAGATAGTAAATCCAATATTTCAAACTTCCTTCTATCCCACCAGTTGTGCCCTCTTAAATCCCTATATATAAGTTTGATACAATGGTTTATATATAAATTTAATCCTTATGATATGTCAATAAGATAAATATTCAGTTTTATTGTTGATGGATGTCATGGTCAATATCTAAATTTATATTCTACATATATATAAATAATTTACATCAATTTTCCAACATTATCTGTATAAATATTCCATGGTAAATCATTTTAATTGTACTAAAACATTAAAAAAATAGAATATATTTCTATCAAATTTCCTAAAAATGTAACAATGCATCCCATTGATAGAAAGTTAGAAAATCCTACTCTACCATATATTAGAATATAATATCATACTTAGCTGTCGTCATAATGATAACTCTTCGTTATCTCCTAGAAAATGTGTCAGCCTCTTTATTTTCCATTCATTGGTTGTAGTGTATTGAGAAAACATTTTTCTAAGAAATTCATAACATATTCTTTACCTCATGTATAGTTTTTCTGTTATAAAATAAATGTGATATTTTTTATATGATTTATCATTCTATATATAGACTATTCTTATATACCATTAATGAAAATATTTCTACATTAAACTCGTGTTCATGTTTTAGGTAGTTATATATTTAAATATTTAATATTCGTAATGAATAAGTAAAAAATATATAATTTTTCATTCGAACACAACCCAATCATTTTATCTATTTAACACTATATATTATATATCATTCCAATACTAATGGTATTGTCATATCTAGTGTATTAATAAATCTCCACTTTAACTCTTTGAAACGTTTATCACAATCCCCACACATTGTATGTTTAAACCCATTATATGTGAACATGATTAATATTTAGACCAATTAGGAATTATTTTATTGAAATATAAATTAAATCCTTTTAAACCATTGAAACGAAATATCTTAGTAGCATTTCTGAATATAAGAAATTATATGATTATCATATTCTTCAATAGATAGACATATATTACATCAATGAGTAATTGTTTTTTATGAAAAGAATCATTTTTGAGGAAGAATTCACACTTATGGAATTCCTCATGTATTTCCATATCTCTTAGGTTATTATGAATCATTAATAGATTTTTTCATTTTTTTCATTGTTTATTAGTGTAAAATATACATTCAAAGAATACCACAAATTTTTATCATGATAATCATTGAATAATCTAGAAATAAAATCCCCAAAACAAATCGATAATTAGCCAATATAAATGGAATAACTATAATATTTTAAATTTTATGTCCCATGTGAAATTTCATCATTGGTATTCATCATTCGTCCCCCTTAACTAATGAAAAATATAACATGACTGGTTGTTGAAAAATATTTACCTCAATGAATTTGAAAAAGTTATTTATAAATTCATGGTTAATGATACATATTATTTATATTAATTTAATTTAATTCCATATAGTCAATACATAATCTCATAAATCCATAAATAAATTTCCATAGTAAAATGTGGTCTCTACATTTGAAACTACAGGGTATATAAATACATTACAATATGACTCCAACATTTGTTACTTCATCTATACTAATTCCTATGATGTAATTCTATAGAAGGTCTATGATTATAATCATTTATAGTTAATAACTTATGTGCAATATTAAACATCATTATTAGGAGGACAGAAAGAAAATTCCTTTTGATACACATTAATGTATTTTTTTAAAAGGGAACATAATCTATCCATATGATAACCATCCTATCCATATATAATGTTTTCTATTACCCTTTAGCCCAAATTCATTTGGATGAGATTCTGGAGGTGTCTCTAATGATGAATCAGGAGGAGAAGTGGGTTTTTTTGAAAATAAGGGTTATTATAAATCCATCAAAAATAGTATTTGAAATCCATAATTAATTAATAAATTATTTAAACATTTATTATAGATCTTCATTGATGAATATTTTTAAATAAATCATTGGTAAAATAGTGATGTTTTTAATGGGGAATATTTTTGTATATTAATAGATATTCAATGTTAATGTTTATTAAAATAAGAATCAGATTATATACCTTAACTAAAAACTATTATCACATTGCATTGGATGATGATAAAAGGTTCTATAAATACATGAATGATATAAATGAAAGTCTAGATCAAAATAAACTAAAATTTTGTTTTAGTTTACAACTAATGTTCCTGATTTCACTCTATTTTGTACTTCATCATATGATATATAAGCTTCATATTAAATTTAAATTCCTATGTGATTTTTTATTAAAATGATCGTAATTTTTGTCAAATAGGATTAAATAGTTCACCATATACTAAAATTTAACTAATTTAATTTAAAAAATAGTAAACTTTCTTTTGATTTAATAATATTTATTGAACTTTTCTTTACACATGAAACAAATTCCCATTCCATTAATGCATGTCCTTAAGAGTTTCTTTCCATAAATTGATAAATATGGAAATTTTCATGCTTAATTTTATTATAATTTATTATAATATTTTTCAGTTTGTTTAACATATGTCATCTTCTAAATAAATATTTTTAATATGGATATAATTGATAAATTATTTTACATACTAACTAAATATGATAAAATATCCTATTAAAAAGAAAATTATAATGAATATAACAACTTTAAAAGACTGTCTTTATCGGATCGATGAAACAATCAATTTTTTTCATTGTATACAACATGTCTATCTACCATCCAAAATAAATCATCTTTATGATTCTAAATTAGAAACAACAAATAATATTAATCTCTAATAAGATGATAGGCTAATTAAATAGAATTTTCCATCTAAATACTACCCAATTATATAGATATATTTCATAGGGACACAATACATTTATCACATACCAATGGTTATTTACTTCCAATTAATGGGGGGGGGTTATCACATGATGTAAAATAATATAGTTATACATAATTGTACATAGTTTTCTTTTCTATATTGGTGAGGTTTTTTTTCATTGCCTTTGTGACTATGCTATAATGATTAGGATCTGAATTGTTATAAATCCAGCCTTTTTTACTTTTTTAATAGAATTATTCCCATATTAACTATGGTTTCTGATTTTGTTACCATTAATTTTCTTATTATATATATATATATAAATATTCATTCACATAATTATCATATTGATTTTATTTTTGAAATAAATTCCAATAGTTTTTCTAGGAAAAAATTCTTTAACACCATATTGGGATTCCATTAAATTATGATATCTAATTAGGTTCCTCAATATATAGTAACAAAAGTTTCTAAAATTCCTTAAATAATAAGAACTGTAACAACATAATCTCCATAAACCTATATCTGGTGGTTATATTAAATTATTGGTACGGAAATAATAATTCATTAAGGCTCCGACAACAAACTTGTCTTCAATGACAAGATATTTACATATGTTTTTTTAATACACATGAGAACATAAATTTTAATATAAAATTTCATTGAGAACATCATTTTATATTATAAAATATAATTAAAAAATTCAAATATATCTCATATATGTTTCCTAAAGAATAAAAAACATAATAATTGGTGAACCAAAGTATCAGTAAGTAATCAAATATAATATATGTTATCATATCATAATAATAGAATAATATTATATAAGAAAATAATAATAAAAATAATTTCATTATAAAATGAAATTGAGGGACCACTATGAGCATAATAATGTATGGAAACATTCATGATGATTATTGATCTGATAATGATGGAATCACAATATCTGGCTTAATAAACATATATTTATGGACTTATTCTAGAACATCAAATCTAAACAGGTAAATTATGTTGAAATAAACTAGTTATTTTGTCTCATGATACGTTGTGATGCATGAATGGGGGCTATTTTTGGGCCCAACCATAACTATTTATCATTAATTCTCTAATAAAATAATGGAATGAATAAATTATTCAAAACATAAAAAATGTCACATATTAATCAATTATAATATTAATTGCAATTAAAAATTAATGAATTTTTAATATTTCATCAACTAATTATTGGGTCACAACCTATTTATGAATCTTAAAAAAGACACCTTGTATAAATTATGTTTAGTTAAATTAACAACTACCCCAATAAATTATTTTAATGTTTGATGGTTAACACCCTTGAGTTAAAGGATGAAATAAAGAATCCTCATAAAGGAACATCATTTGAAGAAATAAAATTTCAATAACATCAAATGATTTTGAAAAAATTGAAGTGATAGATCATAAAATGATCAATATAGTACTATAAAATATTATGAAATGATTTTTAATGTAATCAATTTCTATTATATATAATAAAAAAATAAGTTTTCAATAAAAATAAAATCCCACAAAAGACAAACTGAGACACAGAAAAAAAATGATAATAGTAACAAAAGAATAAAAATGACATGATTTAAATATAGAGAAATAAAAATCTGTTTAAATTAATTAATTTAATTATACTTAATTAATTTGTGATAATTAATTTAAGATATAAATAAAAAATAGTTTACAATATCAAAAATGCCACATGGAATTTATGATGATACAAATGATTCCTTAAAACCATAATAAAATTCATGTCAATTACCTTGAATATTATGATTACAAATAAAAAATTAAATATTGTGAATTATAATTAGATAATGATAAAAATAATAAATGAATATTATGTGCACAATTTCAATGAAAATTTTTTAATCGATTTATCATGTCTTATGGAATTTAATTTTTTCCCCTAAAAACATACCTTCAATCAAATTAATCACAACTGGATTTCACCACCCCTATAATAAAATTAAATATCTTAATCACCAACATTATAAATTTATTCAATATTATACCCTTTTTCAGATAAATTTATTTTTACAGTATTCATAAATAACACTCAGTTATTTCTAATTTTCAATATTAGTTGTGACTGATATTGATAATTTTTAAATAATTTAATAACAATTATGTATTGATTATTTCATCTCCAGAAATTCATAATAACATTATTATAGAATGATATTAAGTAATTCTAATAATTTATATTTTTATAAGTTTATTCTTTGGCTTGTTTTCATAGAATCCATATTGATGGAATAATTTATGAGCATGTTTTGTTGATTTTTTACAATGGAATATTTATATTTTAACTAATGAGTTTATATTTATCTTACTATTGATAAATATAACTAAAATAATTATATTTTACTTTATATCATATATTATTGGAAATTAGATTCACATAGTCAACCAAGATTTAAATTTATATAATTTTTCATGTAATTTAACAAACCAACCAATATATGAACTATTGATAATTTATTTATAACTATGAAGTGATATTGTTTAACATATTAATACAATATATATAGTAATTTTATAAAATGTAAAATATATTTTTTTCTAAATATATGAATAAATTTGGATAATAATATAATCTGTATATTTTAACAACATAGTGTGATAAATCATTGTTTATCTTAAACACCCTTTTACTGAATAAAATTTTCTACAATAACTTATTAATCATATTTTTAATAGTTTTTTATTTTTTCATTCAATAACACTAGTTATTTTTTAGAAATAATATATGTAAATTAATCCCATTAATATAATATACCTTAAAAGGAATTTATGAAGAGAAAAAATTTAACTAAATAATTCCATGGAGCTGGTGGTCCACATGTAATAATGGTTTATTACTATGATTTCCATAGAATATAAGAAATATATTATAATTTCTAAATATTTAAAAATTAATGACTATTTTTCATAGAATACATGATATGCATCACTGATCATTAAGGAACAACAAAATTCTATTATTTAAATCATAATGTTAAAACATAGTAGTTAAATATGTGGGAATAAATATTGTTATGTGCATTAAAAAAATATAATCATCCTTACTATTTAAAATTTATTGATTATTTATTTTTAAATAACAACTAATTTATAATTAATTTCATTATCTTCTTTTAAAGGGTAGTTTTATTGATTTTAATGAGTAAAAAATATATTTATATATTTAAAATTTTTTAAATTTTATTGGAATAAATTTTTTTGAAAGAAATAAATTTTTATTTTTTAGGGAAAATTTCTCATATTTTACTAAAAAAATAATATTTTTTATATTGAAAAATTCTACTTCTAATTTTAAATTTTACTTTTATTGAAATATTTACAAACATAAATTATATTATAAATTATTTTAATTATTTAATTATTTAACTTTCATTTTAATGAACCCAGTTATTGATTCCTAATGATATTTTATATTTGATGTTAGATTTAAATATTTTATATTTTGAATTTTTTTGAATAACTATTTATCATTTCTTTTTATGGTTTGATATTAAATTTAATTCATAGATTTATATTGTTTTTTGATTTATTAAATTTGAATTCAGTGTTATGAATCTGTGGGTCTAAATTTTTTAAAAATGCCACTTTTACTTTTAGTCAACATAAAGAGTATACATTGTAATTTTTTTACCATGGTAATGGTGACAATAGAAAATTGATTTTTAATTAAAATATTGGAAAATAGAAAGTCCCAAAATCATTTGATAACATTATTTTATGAATATATTACATCTATTAACCTAATTTATTTTCTTATATGGATTTATTTTTGATTTTATTTTCATTATAACCTTTGTATTATTTTATTTAAATAAAATTCAAAAAAAGAACACTCTTATTTTAAATAATTATAAAATATTTACAGTTAGTTTATCTAGAGTTTATGACTTATTATAAATTGTATTTTTAAATCTGATAATTCTTATTCTATCATAGTAATTTATATTAAAATTTATAGAATAAATAAGGACTATAAATTCTTACACAACAAAAACATAATAATTATTCAATTAATATAAAAATAAAATAAATGATAGATAATGTATTAAAATAAATATAATTTGAGATAATTATTGTTATCTGTGAAATTTTATGACTATCATATCCTGTTAAATAAATAATAAAATAATTTATTTTAATTTTACTTATTTTAATGATGATATTTGAGACAATGCAATGAATAGTCCTTAAATAAGAATTATAGAAATATCATAATAAACAACAATTTATGTAATGTTTTAAAATTACAAAAAAATTATACATTAATCCTATTTATTACGATATTATTGATAATATCATCCATATTCCATTTATATAGTTTTCTCCATTCTCGTATATAAATTAATCTATAAAGAGTCAAAATCCATGTTCCCACAATATAGGTGATAATGATTAATTTAGCATTATAACAAAATGATAAAGGTAAATAAATTAAAATAATTTTTCATTTTCATTTTAAGAGAGATTTTATACCCATAATCATTAATTATCCTAAATATAACATCATGCATTTCTTTTTAATTAAATATTAATAAATATTAAATTACTTTTTTTTTGAAATTTTATGAGTATGCATCCCCACTCTTATAACAGGAGGAATCTTCTTCTCATTCCATCACTCTTAAAAATCCAATTTGTTCAGCTAATAAGTGATAAATTATATTCATATATTACAACACATAATTATTTAAGCAACTGAATTGGCATAATAAAATATGTAGTGGTCTTATAGTGTTATGAAATTGAGGTCATCTAATGTAGAGGAATCATTTTTAATCGAATATTGTAGTTTTATTGCATCACCCATTTCCATAAAATCAATCATTGCAATTATTAAAAAAATAAAATCATTACCTTAGTTATACTGATATATTATAATTTAAATTGAATAAACATATCTATCTCCATCATCCATAAAATGGAATGGAAATCATTTTTCTTGAGTATGGTGGATTATCACCTTGTGGACTTATGTAAGTCAATTTCCATCGCAATATCCCACATCTAGATGTAATGAAAAAATTAACATATATATGATATTTATGGCATTTTTATATTTTTTAAATGATAATATATAATTTCATTTCCAACCAGTACATTCACTGATAAATGATAATGTTTTTTGTGCATACTTGTGGACCAATAACTCTATAATGTGATGTGATTCATATTTTCATCAATACAAAACATGGATGATATATATATATATATATGAATCTGTAAAATAATATTTATTATAATATTAAAATATGAAATAAAACATTAACACTTAACATCATTCCACAATGTTCACTGTAAAATGGAAACATTACACAATAATATATATGGGTTATAAAATCTTTTAATGTAACATAGTAAATATTTCATAACCATCATTCATGATATGATTTAAAATAATCATTTATATTTTAAAATATTTATAATTATATTATTATTATTTATATGATGTTGTTACGAATGTGTCTATCATAGTCATTATAGATAAATAATATTGTAAATAAGAACAAAACTTCATCCAAATATATTATGTGAATTTACACAATTTTGAATATAAATACATGGGGGTTAAGTGAAGAATAAAAAATAAAAAAATTTATAAAATTTCTTATTCATGTATGAATTATCCTTTTTTATTATTCATGATGATAAATAATATTTTTTATGTGGTATTATACATTCTCATGAAAATATAATTTAATAATTCTCTAAAAACACTATTTTTCATCGATATCCATATGAATTTTCTAAAATAATGTTTTAATGAAGATTTTTTACAATTAATATATTATTTTTAATGTTATTTTGACCCAAGTTTTATTTTTTACAAAGAAAATAAATTAACCATTATGTTTTTTCCAAATGAGGTATTTTGTGGATTTCCACCCAAAAAATAGAAGGCACATCTTTTAACATATATGGATTGAATTGATTCTTCTAAACTCATAAAAAAATTCTTTGATGAATACATTACAGGAATACATTGTTCTTTTCAAGAAATATTTGTTCCATTATATGTGCATAATTGTTTATAAAATAAATGATTTTAAATTGTAGTGTTATTTTCTTGATGAATGTTTTAACCATGTGTAATGGTAATTATATCCATCGAATAAAGAAGCTGTTGATTTATCATATATTTTATTACTATATAATATTATATATAATTTTTTATTTTATTAATTTTTGGAGGTATTTTTATGGTGTTTGTTTATGTTATAAACTATGGGCAGTTTGGACCATTTTAGGTCTTCAATGCACTAGTTTATGTGAGAGAGTTATTCAATTAGGTTTCTACAATGACTTATAATGGTTTATATATCAAGGTTAAATGTATTTTTAATATTGAAATACCTATTAAAAATATGATATGGAGGTAACAAACTACGACTATCCATAGAGATTATTCGAATATACTCTGATATTTATTCTATGTATAATCATGTTTGATATTACTTGTGTAATTGTGATTGTTAATCATTATATAAACATGATAGTTATTCCATGTGTTATAATTATAATTTCTTAAGTTACCTTCTTGATTTATCAATTCTCATTATGTTATTTATTGAAATATTCACATTCCACAATGTGATGGTATGTATATGATACTTTATAAGGATGGGAGATATACCCTTCTAAAAACATTTATTATGAGATATTCATGATTTCAATGAAAAATATTTTGCATTTTATATTCCTTTATGATTTCTTATTTTATGTTTTGTGAAATGGTTTTGGAAGAAATTGTGATATCATTGTAAGGAAAATAATTTTTTTTGGCCAATGTGAATTTTTAGAAATAAATATTTTTATAATTATTCCGGGAATAAGAGATTATTATGATATTTTTTTGTCCCTTATTGAGATTTTGTTGAAATACCATGTTACAAATTTTTTTGTGGGAAAATTTATGGCTAATGGCACATAAGAATAAAGAAAAATTTCAACAAGCTTCTTCAGGAATAAAATGTGTTTCATTTTCAAATTATTATATAGTGGAAAATGTTATCTTGAATTGAAATGCACACTTTTCTAATAGTGGATATTTATTTAAAATTTATGTCCTAAAATTATAAAATAGTAAACTAAAATATCTATGGGAAATTAAGAAACTTATTTCTATAATAATATTAGTACAATAAATTCAATTTATGTTTGGGTCATTACAATTATTATATGAGTGGTAATTATTTACCATAAGAGGTTAGGATGTTATTTTAATATAAAATAAAAGGCATCTATAACCTAATGGAGATTATTTTTTGGAGAATAATATTTATTTTTAACAAAAATATAATATTTTATTTAGATGACATGAATATGAAAATAATAGTGAATATCTTTCCTATAATATCGTATATTATGATTCTTAATCCCAAAAAAGTATTTTTATGTTGTTATTATAAAATTATTGATCCAGTTTGAAAGAATTTAAAAAACAATTTTCAAAGAAAATATAGTGTATATTTGAATGGTACCCTAAAAAATATGTGAAATTTAGTGAGAAATTTTATTTTTATCATAACCATCTGTTTGTTGTAATGATTAACGACAACAAGCTTAGTAAGTTTCATAATTCAAAAAATATAGTATTTATGAATCCTCAGGGATGATGAGGTGATAATGATCATAAATATAAACATTTTCAATAAATTATTTCCCAATAATTTGGAATGAATATCCAAAAATTATATATTTACTAAATATTAATATTAATTATATATGGTAAAAAGGTTATTAATTAATAATATTCCAACAAAAAAGAGATCATTTTCTTCTATAAAGGGGAAATAATTACATCCCAAGGTTTTAAAATATTGTTTTATATTTTTATTGAATTTTAATTAGGAATGAAAATGTACTCGAGGTAATTATCATGAATGGGAATAGAAAAAATAACATATTAATGTCTGTAAATGATTCATGTTATTATTAATTAAGATAAGGAATCTAAAAATGAAATATGAATGGTATAGATTGTATCATTGGATCAATTTTCACATTTTTTTTACTGATGACATGATTCATATTTTTCATATATGGTGGATATGTTACAGATGATGATATAAAATATTGGATAAATTATTATGTATAATGATGAATTATTATTTTTGAGTACATATAGATATTATAGAATTTTTATGTTAGGTTGATCATAAAAATTTGAACTCTTTTTAATTTTTTAGTGATTTATGAATTTAAATGATATATATATTTTAGCTATATACATCATTAACTTTTAATAATTTATTTTTTTGAGGAATAATTTAGTTTTAATTTTTTTTGAAAAGAAGATAAAAAATATGGATTGCATATTGGAATTATAAGATAATTTATTTTGAGTAAATTTTGAGATATTACATTTTTGGGGATGTAAAATGAATGGAATGAGATATCCTTATTGGGTATAACATTTCATTATTTTTGAATATATTACAATTATTTTTTAGAATATATGTATCAATTATAGAATTTTCATAGGGATTATATGAAATTAGTTTTATAATATTGAAAACCTTAATTCTTGATGACTACCAGCCAGGTTTTGAAAGTCTACAAGGATTGATCCTAAAATTAAGGGTTGAAAACGGTGAATCACCTACCACTAGCCTACATTATATCCCAGTTTTTTTTGAATTATTTTAAATATTTATTCAATATGAAATTTGACTTTTACGTTCTTTTTTATCATATTTTTTACATTATAGATTACTGTGAAATTAAAATGGGGCTTGGAGATTATGTCCATAATTTTAGATAAAAAATTTTAAATATTTTGGGAATCATATTTTATTAATGTAAATTAAATTATATGGGATTTGGTTGGTAAAAACGTGTTTGATTTTCTTTTTTGATGTTTATATGTTTCTAATGTATTATTTTGTTGGTTTTTGTTATTATTATTAATTATTATCAAAACAAAAATGGCTCGAACCTCTCATGCCCATTACATTGAGAAAATGGGGTGTTTGAGGTGTTCCGGGAGGACTAGGAGACTTTTCCCCAACACTTTTCCAAATTTCTAATTCTATGAACAAATCCATCAGTAAACAGTTCTATCGGTGAGGTTCAATGAATAGTTCTATCAGTGAGGTTCAGTGAACAGTTCAATCGCTGAGGATCAGTGAACAACTCTATCGGTGAGGATTAGTGAATAGTTCTATCGGTGAGGTTCAGTGAACAATTCTATTGGTGAGGTTCAGTGAATAGTTCTATCAGTGAGGCTCAAGGAATAGTTCTATCGGTGAGGTTCTTTAAACAGTTCTATTGGTCAGGTTTAGTGAACAGTTCTATAAGTGACGTTAAGTGAACAGTTCTATCGGTGAGGTTCAGTGAAGAGTTCTATCGGTGAGGTTTAGTGAACAGTGATCTATCGGTGAGGTTCAGTGAATAGTGTTCTATCTCTAAGGTTCAGTGAACAGTGTTCTATCTGTGAGGTTCAGTGAATAGTTTTCTATCGTTGATGTTTAGTGAACAGTGTTTTATTGGTGTGGTTCAGTGAATAGTGTTATATCGGTAGGGTTCAGTGAACAGTGTTCTATCGGTGCAGTTCAGTGAACAATGTTCTATCATCGAGGTTCAATGAACAGTGTTCTATCGGTGAGGTTCAGTGAATAGAGTTCTTTCGGTGAGGTTCAGTGAATAGTGTTCTATCGATGAGGTTTTAGCGGTGAGGTTCATGAACAGTTTTCTAATGGAGAGGTTCTTGAATAGTGTTCTAACTATGAAGTTCATGAACAGTGTTCTATCTGTGAGGTTCTAACTGAGAGGTTCGTGAACAATGTTCTAACAGTGAGGTTCATGAATAGTGTTTACATCTTCTTATAGTTTCACCCCTTTAGACTTTTCCAATGACGTAAAATGAATTTAAAGCCTCTTTTTAAGGACTCTAAGGCAGATTCAAAGGCCATAACTCCTATATTAATTATTCCTATGGATCGGGATGTTTTTACTTGGTCAAACCGTGTGGTTTAAGGAAATCCTCTTTTAATAAAGAATTAAGCGTATCTTAAACTATCGCCCAATTTAATATTCAAAAAGGGACAAGATATCTTCCTCCCTTATTATTCCTCTTTTTTCTCAGCTATGAGATGCTAGAACCTTTCAATCATTCCCGTAGGAGTTGCACAATCAAACTTTAACCCTAGGATTGGTTCTGCTCTATTTTGATGCATCCAAGCAGTATCGATCAATCTTCGATATAAGGTTTGATTTTATTGTTGTTACTTTGTGGACCATATTCTCTTGTTTATACTTTCCATATTATAGCATGAAATCTTTTTTCTTCTAATGGGGTCTTTTTGGGGGGTTGGTTGGTGCAGTCATACCGTGGCATCCTCGGGAGGATGCAGTATTCGCAAGAGGAGGATGGTGACCCATTGTGTGGATAAAGAACATGAGGAACTGTTTTAGGTAGGGTATCTGTTGCTTCTCTTTCATTTATGTTCAACTATTTCTTTATCATGTTTTATCCCACTAGATGACAAAGAAATTAACATAATAAATATTTGAACCGAATAAATAAATTTATATCAATCATATGTTATTTCATCTTGTTTTTTCTAGATTGTGTGATATATATTCTTGTTCTTATTGGAAATTGATAAAGAACGTAATCCGGGATTAATTAATAATTGTTTGAGAAATGATAAAGAGGAATGTAAACAAATCTGGTTCATGTTGCAATTTTATATTAATCAAATTGGAGCAGTAAGCGTGATCATTTATTTTTGATAGCATACTGTTAGGTTTCTACAATTTAGAACCATCGAATAATAACTAGGTTAATCAAAGATGGATTAAAAAACTGTTGGTTGTTAAAAAAAATTGATTGTAGGGTTCTGAGTTACCCTCTTGTTTGATTATGGGCCAAGAGCCTAATTTTGAAGATGTATGTTTTACTAGTTCATGAGGTTTTATGTGAGCATGGATGGTTGTGGTAATATGTGGAGGCATGGAGGCCTTTTTAGTTGTGGAAACAGATGACTCCTAGAGTGGTGAGATGCATCGGTTTATGCACGTGGGTGTCAAGGAGGACACCAGGGATGATGGAATGGGATGGTTGTGATTGTTGGATGTTTGTTTTTTCTTTAGATGTTTATTTGCATTACTTTTCCCCACTTCTCAAGGTAGATGTTCTTAGATAACCTTCTTTAGAAAGAGGCAATGATATGGGGGTTATTCCTTGTTCTTTCCATGTTTATCTTCTCAAAGAAGAATAGTTAAATGCTCTTTCTATAAGCAGAAGAGACTCGACAGGTAGTACATCTACTCCCCGTGTTTATCCCCCTTGTGATTAGTAGCATAGAATGTTTTTATATAATTTCAAGAAATGTGGGAATGTATTTCTGTAATGAATAATTTAATAAATGGTGTTTACCCATAGGGTTGGAATTTATTTGAACATAATGATGAGGTTGTAATTTTGAAGGAACAATGAACATGGGTGTGATGATAATGAATTTTAATGTGTTATTGTTCATTGTTAATTAATGTTTAAATAATTAATTAATGAATAATAGAACTGATAAAAAGGGAATTAAGTAATCTAATAAAGCTTTTTAAATGGTTGTGTGCTTATAAGATACCTAGTCATAGAAGTAGCATCCCAGAGTCTGAGAGACGTTAACTGCAGTTTTTTCTTTGACCAGGTTTTTCCCATAGTGTGGTTGTGAGTTATAGAATATTGTGTACTTTTTGTGTTTCTATATGCTACACCACACTGTCAGTAAGTTCAGCTAACACCCTAGGTATTCTGAGCCCTAGGGGGTGTTTCCCCACATTCTGGTGGGAGGATAGATGGATGACTACCCCCTTTGGCCCCGCTCTCTTCTCTTGTTTGTTACTTGTGCTGGCAGGAACATTGGTTAGTTTTCCCCATATATATGTTTAGAGGGCTATAATGGCTTGTGGTTATTCACACACATATATTCTAGATATATATTTCTATGGACAACAATAGTTGTAACGTGTAGAGGTTGTGATGGCATGAGGATCCTTAATCGGTTAATGGGATGTGATGGCTTGAGGTATAATACCTAACATATGATACATGTTATATGAGCTATGGTGGCTCTCGAAAACTATCTGGTTACATTGGTGTGTGGATGTGGTGGTTTTGTTGCATGAGGTCCATATTCTGGTGCTTCACCCATGTGTCTACGAGAAATCCTTTTTGGAGAGAGATACTCGGGACATGCGATGTTGGGGAAAAGTGGTACACCAGTGGGGAAGTAGTAGTGGGGTACACTTGATATTATTTATTATATAATTTATTCTTGTATGCGTTACTTGGTGAGAGTTTCCATGGAGAGACTAGGAAGTTAGTATACCTATTTAGTTGATGAGTTAGTTTCACTTGTTGTTCACTGTGCATTAGTAGGCTTTCGTTACTTTTTCATGCGAGACATCGGAGAGTATCCTACTAGTATACTGTTTTACTCACCCTAGGTTTCTATAAACTATTTTTCAGGTCACTCAGATCAGGTCGGAGATCATACTCGTTTCTACTAGATTAGGGTTGCTGAAGCTGTTTGGGCTGGTGGTTGTTGTTGTTTTTACATTCTTTTGGGAACTTGTAGTTCTTCCCTTCCATTTGTAGTACTATTACATGACATTACATATGTGAAATTCAGATTTCATTTACATTTCAGTTTTGATTTGGATTTGGTTGGTGTTTATCTTATCTCTCTCTTCTGCATGTGTTCTCTTAGAGAGTAATTCCCCCCATTTGTGTGTTTACAATACCCTCAGTTCTAGTCACCAACCCAGGGCCTACTGGAGGCGGGACTCGGGGGGTCATTGACTCCCTTTTCACATTTTCGACCCATGAGGGGTACACTTTCTAGGGAGGGGGTCATGACAGAGTGGAATCAGAGGTCTGGTTGAGGGATATGATGGTGTTTGGAGTTAGGCACAGGTGAGTTTTCATGGGTTGGTAGATAAACGTTGTCATTCAGGTTTAGCAAGTGTGGTAAACACAGAAGACCAGTTGAGACAAAGGCGTTTATGACCCCCTATGATGTTATGTACGCACATTTATGCTTACAATGGCTACTAAACAAGGTGCTACTAGTTTTAGGGTTGAGACCTAGGAAAGGATCATGCATCATTCTTCTTTTTTCATGTGATTGATTGGGTAGACCTTGGGATAGGTTAACCTATAATGTATAAAATAAAAATATTATTTAATTAATGTTGAGTCTTCTATATTCTAGGTTTAGGAACTCTTAGAGTTGTTAATTTATAGTTATAGCTCCAATCGACGTCCTCATCAGGTTTGGGTAGAAAATGTCCAGCAAGCTGTTCTAGCGTATCACCACTAGGTAGAGGTTGACAATGGCGACAGTTGGAGGATGAAAATCCACGAGATTCAGCACTAGAGGCTGCAGAAGTATGTGGGCTCTGTTTCAGATGTAGTCATGGAAGACTGGTTAGAGGAGGTCGAGATCGGCTTCAGTTTGATCCGTGCTCAAAAAGAGCACTGGGTGTCCTTGGTTGTGACGATTTTTAATGGAGCATCAAGGTTGTGGTGGTTCTTGTTTCTTGGGGTCCGTGAGGAGTCAGCGACATCATGGTAGGATTTCTGAGACAGGTTTCGAGTCAAGTTTCTTTCTTCGAATGTGAAGGCATCTAGTCACCAGGAGCTTCTTACCCTTCGAGATGGGAGCTCCAGAGTTTGAGAGTTTGGAATTTTTTCAGCACCTTTTATGATATGATATATACCTAATTCCAGTTGAGGATGCCATAGCAAGAAATTTCGAGGAGGATTTGTAGACAGAGATCCAGCACCAGGTCACCCCATTTTTGCTTAAAACATATCTTGATGCGCTGGCGAGGGTAGAGGATGTTGAAAGGACTTTGGCCAGGACCAGATCATCACTAGAGGGGAATCAGCATGATTTTTCATGAAGCATAGTTGTGTTCCGGGGTTCTTAGTTTTCAGGGAAGAAGTGTTTCCGTTCAGCTGGGGGTAGTTCCCAGCCCTTCACATCTCGTTTCTCCAGTGGCTGCAACTCTTAGGCCTATTCCAAGGGATCAGGCACTTTGTTTCTTGTGGTGGTCATAGTAATTAGCAGCAGGAGTGCAAGACCTTTCAGAGCGGTCATCCTGCACCACGCGCTACGCTCTAGGTTCCTCCATTGAGACAGTTCCAGCTGAGGCAGCAGTAGCTGGTTGCACTAGATTTAGATCTGCAGAGGGTAGATGGGGAAGGTAGAGTACAACCCAATAACACTCCCCATCCTCAAAGAGAAAACAACAACCATGGTTTTGGTCGTCATCATGGTCAGATAGGCCATGGAGGAGGTCATGGTCAGCTTCATGGTCTAGCGTTTCCAGCTTCAGGCGAACCAGACATCATTCGCGGTACCATTTGTTTGATTTCTACTTTGGTGTATGCCTTGTATGATTCAGGAGCAACACACTCCTTCATACAACCTTCCCTTTTCCATGCTTTTGGAATTGAGGTAGAGAGGCTTCATGTTCCCTTGGCATTGACTATGCCAGTAAGAGGTCATGCTGGCTTTTTTGAAGTATGTAGAGATTGTGAGAAAGTGTTGGGGCAACTCCACTCATTGTGAGATTTCCTATGTTTACAAATACAACCAAATGATGTTATCCTCAGAATGTATTGGTTGTATTTGGTGCAAGATATTGTGGATGACTTCAGGAAGAAGGTATCATTATTGTGGATGTAGAGAAAGTGTTTTTTGTTGGTGAGAGAGATCCTATGATGTTTCATAGACACATTCCATCCATATCATCCATGATGGATGAGATGATGCTGAGTTCATCAGAGGATCATTAGTTGGCGTTTCCTAGGGTCATAGAGGAGTACCATGATTTCTTTCCAGAAGTGGTTTTAGCATTACCCCCTCAATTAGAGATCGATTTTGGGATCAAGAAATAGCCAGGAGCATCTCTTATCTCTATAGTATGGCCACATCTAAGTGAAGAGAGCTACGTATACATCTTGATGGTCTGCTATAGTGCAGTTTTGTTCAGCCAAGTGTATCACCACGGGGTGCACTGATTTTTATCGTGAATAAGGCTGACGGTTGTTTTCGGATGTGTGTCGATTATCATCTCTTAAACTAAGTGACAATAAATAATCGATATCCTCTTCTATGGATTGATGATTTATTTGATCAACTGAAAGGTGCATGTTGGTTATCAAAGATCGACCTGCAGTCGGGATATCATAAGATGCATGTGAAGGCTGAGGATATCTGGAAAACTGCTTTCCATTGTCATCCTGGGAATTATGAGTTCATTGTAATGGAATTTGGGGTGACAAATGCTCCAACTGTATTCATGAGATTGATGAATGTTGTGTTTAGTGAGTTTCTAGAAACATTCATGGTAGTTTTCATCGATGAAATCATTGTGTAATTCACATCTAAATAGGATTATACAGAACATCTAAAAGCCATTTTGGGAGTTCTTCACCAACATCAGTTGTTCGGGAATTTGCCGAAGTGTTGGTTTTGGGCTCGAGTTGTTCGTTTCATGGGGGATGTTGTGTCCCAACAGGGGGTAGTTTTGGATACATCACTAATATAAGTAGTTGTGTCTTGGGAAGACCTCATGATAGTGTTAGAGGTGCGAATATTCCATGGTCTCGCAGCAAACTACAGGAGGTTCGTAGCTAATTTCTCACGAGTTGTGACTCCACTGATAGCTTTGACTAGGGAGGATCAGGCATTCATATGGACTGATTAGTGTCAGGAAGCTTTCGAGTACTTAAAGAATAAGTTAGTAAGTGTTCCAGTTCTTTGTCTTCCAGATGAGGGAGTTCAGTTTGATGTTTTCTGCGATGCTTCACATCTGGGGTTATGTTGTGTTCTCATGCAGCAAAGGTCAGTTGTTTCTTATGGGTCTTGGAAGTTGATTCCCCATGAACTCAACTATGCAACCCCTGATCTTGAGTTGGAATCTGTGGTGTTTTCTCTGATGTTGTGGAGACATTACCTCATTGGTGAGTGCTTTTTGGTTTTCACCAATCATAAGAGTTTGCAGTATGTTTTCTCTTAGCATGACTTGATCTTACAGCAACGACAGTTTATGGAGTTCTTATAGAAATTTTACATCAAAATATTGTATACTCCTTGAAAAGGTAATGTTGTAGCTGATCCGCTGATTCGAAAGTCAGGTAGTGATGCAGTGCATGAATCTTGTTATTCTTGGAGAGTAATGGAAGAACTGTCACCATTGCATCATGATATGGAGTAATTTGGGGGTAGAGGGTGTCTTTTTTAGATGATGGTACAATCATCCCTGATTCATATGGTGGAAGAGTCCCAGTTGGTAGATCTAGAGGTGGTGGTCTCGAGAGACCGAGTTGTTTGTGGTGATGCCCCTGATGTTTGGTCAGAGGATGAACAACACCGAGTGATGTATCATGGACGTATTTTTTTTCCCTTTACGATGTGCGAGAGGGTTCTTAGAGAGTTCCATAGTTCTCCTTTAGTAGTACATCCTGGTGTGATAAAGATGTACCGATCCTTGAAAAGTCAGTTTGGGTGGCCTGGGCTGAAGCATGCTGTTGCAGATTTTGTGTCTCAATGTTTAGTCTATCAGAAGGTGAAGGTTGAACACCGTGTTCCTGGTGGTCTTTTCCAGCCATTACAGATTCCTCAGTGGATGTGGGATGAAATCTCAATGGACTTTGTTACTAGTTTACCTGGAGCTCCGGGAGGACATGATTCTATTTGGGTGTTAGTGGATCATTTATCAAAATCATCCCACTTTATAGTGATCAAGGAGTTGAGCTTAGTGAATGTTTTATCGAGGAAATATCTATAGGAGGTGATGAGACATCATGGAGTCCCTAGGACTATTATTTCTGATTAATATCCTCATTTTAAATCCAGGGTGTGGAGAGGTCTCCAATATTCTTTCGGTTCTCAACAATTCCATAGCACTAATTTTCATCCTCAAAAGGATGGTCTAATAGAGAGAACTATATAGACTCTTGAAGACATGTTACTCTCTTGTGTTATTGATTTTTGAATCTCATGGATAAGGCACTTACTCTCAGTGGATTTATCTTAAAATAATAGTTTTCACTCCACTATTGGTATGGAACCTTTTAAAGATTTATATGGTCGACCATGCTGTTTTCCGTTGTGTTTGACTGGGGTCGGAGAGTCAGCAATTCTCAGACCAAAACGAGTGCATAATACAACAGAGATGGTTTAGGTGATTCGTGAGAGGATGAAGACAACACAAGATCATGAGAAATCATATGATGATAAAATAAGGATACCCATAGATTTTACTTTTGGGGATCATGTTTTTCTGAAGGTGACTCCCTATCATGGGAATCAAAGGATTGGTCGTGGAAGTTAGCTTTATCTCCAGTTTGTTGGGCCTTTAGAGGTGTTAGCTTGTGTTGGATCTATGGCGTATCAAGTAGCACTCCCTCCATAGATGGGACAGATACATGATGTTTTCCATGTATCACAACTCTGTCATTATCTTCATGATGACC
Source organism: Viscum album (assembly GCA_963277665.1). Classification (NCBI taxonomy): domain Eukaryota; kingdom Viridiplantae; phylum Streptophyta; class Magnoliopsida; order Santalales; family Viscaceae; genus Viscum; species Viscum album. The sequence goes on from OY728164.1 coordinate 1,347,166,625, forward strand.
CTCACATCATTTATTGGGGAGAGATCGATGATGATGATGATGTATCCTTCAAGGAGCGACCTGTGGAGATCCAAGACCTTAATGCGAAGGTGTTGTGCGGGTGTTCTATCCCCTATGTCTGTGTCTTGTGGCGACACAGTGTCATGGAGGAGAGTACCTGGTAACGTGAGTCACAGATACATGCTCAGTACCCAAAGTTGTTTGATGTTTATCTCTTTTCATGTAACAATTTCCCCTTTGTGGTTAGAACTTCCATGTTTTTAATATGAATTTCTTTTGTTGCTTCTTGTGGCTTGCTATATTTTGAGAGGTATCTCAACGGGTGTTTATTCGGACCCCGTTTCTTTTTTTCTTATCTTTAGGTGAGTTTTTAATTCTCGAGGATGAGAATGTTTTGAGGTGTATCTGATGTAATGGCATGAACCTCTCTGGTCTATTTTTTGTGAAAATGTGGTGTTTGAGGTGTTCCGGGATGTCAAGGTGACTTATCCCCAACACTTATCCAAATTTCTAATTCTTTAAATAGTTCCATTAGTGAACTATTCTATCAGTGAGGTTTAGTGAACAGTTCTATCGGTGAGGTTCAGTGAACAGTTCTATCAGTGAGGTTAAGTGAAAAGTTATATTAGTGAGGATCAATGAACAATGATATCAGTGAGGTTCACTGAATAGTTCTATTGGCAAGGTACAGTGAACAGTTCTATCTGGGAGGTTTAGTGAACAATTCTATTGGTGAGGTTCCGTGATGAGTTCTATCAGTGGTGTTCAGTGAACAGTTCTATCGGTGAGTTTTAGTGAACAGTTCTATCAGTGAGGTTCATTGAACATTGTTATATCGGTGACATTTAGTGAATAGAGTTCTATCAGTGAGGTTCAGTGAACAATGTTCTATTAGTAAGGTTTAGTGATCATTGTTATATCGGTGAGGTATAGTGAACACTGTTCTCGGTTATGAGATGCTAGAACCTTCCAATCCTTCCTATAAAATTTTCTCAATTAAACTTTACCCCTCACATTGGTTCCGGTCAATTTTGATGAAACCGAGTTTTATTGATCAATCTTCGATATAAGGTAAGTTTTATCATCGTTACTTTGGGGACCATCTTCTCCAATTTCTCCTTTCCATATTATAGAATGAAATATCCATGATTATAAAGGGGTTTTTCTTGGGGTCTAGTTGGTGAGGTCGTACTGTGGCATCCTCAGGAAGATGCGGTTGTCACGAGAGGAGGATTATGACACGTTTTGTGGATAAAGAATGTGAGGAACTATTTGAGGTAGGGGATCCATTACTTCTCTTTATTTTATGTGAAACTATATCTTTAGAATGTTTTTCCCACTAGATGGAAATGGAATTGACATAATAAATATTTTAACGGGATAATTAAATTGATATCGATCATATGTTATTGCCACTTGTTTTTTCTAGATTGTGTGATATTTATGCTTGTTCTTGTTGTAAATTGATAAAGAACGTAAACTGGGATTAATTGATAATTGTTTGGCTAATGTTTAAGAGGCTTGTAAACGACCTTGGTTTTCATTGCAATTTCATGATAATCAAATTAGTGCAGTAAGCATGTTTATTTATTTGTGATAGCATACTAGAAGGTTTCTTGAATTTAGAACCAACAAATAATAAATCGGTTAATCCAAGATGGATTAATGAACTGTTCGTTGTTAAATGATAATTGCTTAGGGTTCTGAGTTACCATCTTGTTTTTTAAGGGCCAAGAGCCAAATTGTGATGATGTTTTTTTTACTGCTGCTTGTGTTTTCATGTGAGCTTAGATGGGTGTGGTAGTATGTGGAGGCATAGAGGCCTTTTTGGTTGTGGCAGCAGATGATGCCTATAGTGGCGAGATGCATCGGTTTGTGCATGTGGGTGTCAGGGAGGACACCCGGGATGATGGAAGGGGATGGTTGTGATTATTGGATGCCTGTTGTATCTTTGGTTAATTATCTGCCTTACTTTCCCCCACTGCTCAAGGAATCTGGTCTTACATACCCTTCGTCCGAAATAGGCAAAGACACACAGGGTATGGAACATGCTTTCCATGTTTAGCTTCTCAAGGATGGATGGATATATGATCTTTCTATTAGTGGAAAAGACATGATGGGTTGTACATCTACTCACTGTGTTGAGCCCCCTTGTGTTTAATAGCATAGAATGTTTTTCTAGAATGCCTGGGAATGTGGAAAAGTATTTCTGTAATGAATAATTTAATAAATGTTCTTAACCCATGGGGTGGGAGCTTGATGGAACATAGTGATGAGGTTGTAATTTGGAAAGAACATTGAACTTGGGTGTGATACTAATGAATTTAAATGTGGGATTCTTCATAGTTAATTAATGTTTAATGAATTAATTAACGTATAGTGGAAAAATAAAAAGGGAATAAATTAATCTAATAAATCTCTTTAAATGCTTGTGTACTTATAGGATACCTAGTCTTAGAAGTAATAGCCCAGAGTCTGAGAGACATTACCTGTAGTTGTTTCTAATACAAGGTTATTCCTATTGTACGGTTGTGGTTTATAGAATATTTTGTACTTTTTGTGTTTCTATATGATACTCCACCCTTTCAGTAAGAGAAACTGACACCCAGAGGTTTCTGAGCCCTGGGGGTGTTTTCCCAAATATTTCGATGGGAGGATGGATGGCTAACTACCCCCTTTGGTCTCACTCTCTTCTCTTGATGTTTACTTTTGTTGGAAGGAAAACTGGATAGTTTTCTCCATAAATGATTGTAGAGGGATGTAAAGGATAATGGTTATTCACACACATATATTCTGGATATAATTTTCTACAGACTACTATAGGTGTAACGTGTATAGGCTGTGATGGCTTGAGGATCCTTACTCTGTGTATGGGCTGTGATGGATTTAGGTATAATTCCCGATGTATGATACATGTTATGTGAGAAGTGGTGGCTCCTGGGAACTACCTGGTTACTTTGGTGTGTGGACATGGTGGTTTTGTTGCATGAGGTGCATATTGTGGTGCTTCGCCCAGGTGTCTGTGACAAAACATTTTTGGAGAGTGATGCTCAAGATGTGCGATGTTGGGGAAAATTGGAAAACCAGTGGGGAATTAGAAGCAGGGTACCCTTTATATTACTTATTATTTGATATATTCATTTTTACGTTACTTTGTGAGAGTTTCCATGGAGAGGCTGGGAACTTAGTATACCTGTTTAGGAGATGAGATAGTTTCACTTATTGTTCACTATGATTTAGCATGATTTCTTTACTTTTGCACAAGAGGCTTCAGGGAGGATCCTACTGAGTTTACTGTTATACTCACCCTATGTATTTATAAAATATTTTTCAGGTCACATGGAGCAGGTCGGATATCAAGCTTATTTCTACTAGCTTGGGGTTGTTGAAGCTATTCAGGCTGATGGATGCTGTTTTTTTGCCTTATTTTTGGTACTTTTAGTTTTTCCCTTCCAGTTGTAGTACTCTTGCATGAAATTACATATGGGAACTTGGGTTTTATTTTATATTTCAGTCTTGAGATGGAGTTGGGTGGTGTTTATTTTATCTCTCTCTTCTTCATGTGTTCTCTTAGAGGGTAATGCCTCTCATTTGTGTGTTTACTATACCCTCGGTGCAAATCGCCAACCCAGGGCCTACTGGAGGCAGGACTAGGGGGACATTATATCACTTCTCACATTTTCGAACTAGGAGGGGTACATATTGTGGGGAGGGGGTCATGATAAAAATAAAGATATTATGTTTTTAGAGAAATAATATTTTTAGTAGAACACTTTTTGAGTGATTGTTGTTATTTGAAAATAAATATCAAATTTATTTTGGAGAACAGTGTGATCAAATATATTAGATTTTATGGTTTCATCTTATTATGTATAATTTTTAATTAATTTTATGGATTTTTATTTATCAAGGGACCTATGGAAAATTTTGGGTACTAATGTCTAATTTTGTAAATTAATGTATTATTTCATATATAAATATTTATTCATTTTGGGAATTATCATATCTTTTCCTAATCTTTTTTTTTTGGAATATTTCTAAATTATGGACAAACATATTAATTTTACTTTTTTGATTATTTAATCTATTGTTAGTTTATCCAAAAGCTTTCGAAATTAATAAATTCTTCTTTCATAACCATTTTTTTCAAGGAAACAGATGATTTAGTCTTCCAAATAGACATAAACATGTAATATGTATAGATATGTAATTTTAATTCATCATGTATTTTGTATTGATGGAAAATTAAACTCTCAACTCTAGGAAATGGATCTTGAATCGAAAAAAATCCCAATTTCTCTTTCATATAGAGAAATCAAATGCCTTTTAACACATCAAAGATTTACATTTTAGTAATGGGTGGAATTATCATTCTGACTTTCCATATCACAATCAATAATTCCTTGAATGTATGGTTTTTATTCCATATCCATGATTTCAATTCTCTGTTGTTTTACCCTACATGGAAACATACATTATTTTATTTTTGATAAATTTTGATACTTTTATATCTATATATTCTGAAGGAATTATTATAGACTATTTATACAATGTTTTTTTTACAGAAATGCTATTTAAAAAAAGAAATCAATGGTTACCAACAATTAATTAAAAATGTTAAGATGAAATTTCTTAATTTGGGGGGGGGTGCAACATCTCGTGACTTTATAAGGAACTACAATTTTTTATAGTGTACAAGATAAAAATTTTGAGATTAAACAATTAATGAAATGTTATTATCTAAATATGAGCATTATAATATAGCCATTAAATTTTATGAAATTTATTGTATTAACTACATTATAAAATATATAACTTTCGTACATATTAAAAATTTATTAATAAATTCATTGTAATTACTTATTCAATTTCTATTGAAGTCATTTTATTTTCATAAAAAATGATTTTTAATTTTTTTTATCATTGGATTATATAAATAATTTCTAAATTATGTTAAATTGTACTTTTTGAAATAAATATAATTTTCTAAATAATAATATAAAATATTAATGTTTGGTAATTGCATTTCTAGAAATATTATTTTTTAGTGAATACCGATAAAAATATAATTTTATAGAAAACTGTATTTAAATTTAAAGCATTTAAAAATTTCTATTCTATTCTAATTTAATTTCAAAATATCATTATATCATTCTTATTTTAAATAATATAATTATGGTTTTTAAACATTTTCATTCATTAATATAGAAATAAAATATTTAAAATTTTAAAAGTTTTTTTAAAAGATATTATTATTCATGGTTTTTCAGTGTGATATTTAATTTATCTCAAAAAAATTAGTTTTTTGAATTTCAAAAATAATTTCATGTTTAGAAATTGTTTTTACAATTTTATTTAATTATTTCACAATTAATTTTGGCCCAAATAAACTACAACCTTCGTAATTTTTTACCATGGAAAGGGGTAAATATTGTAATTAAAGTTAAACATAAAATTATAAGGATTATAAAAAAGTCCTAAAATATTCATTATGTATATTAGAAGATTTAATTTCATCCATAATCATCCATTATTTGGTTATATATATTATTGTTTCTATTTAAAAATGATTATAACATTTGTAATGTTTTATTTAATGAAAATTAAAAACTATCACACTCCTGTTTTCAATAATTATAATATATTTAGCATTGGATTAACCATATGATATGTTCGGTTATAAAAATTAATTTATAATATAATATAATTTTCTTTATCGTGATAATTTATTTTTATTCTTTAGGAAGAAATATGTTCTTTAAATGAACACACAACATTCAAAAATTAATTATATTATTAATAGTAATGTCAAATAAATGAAATTAAAAAAATTCAAAGAAAAATAATAAGAGACAATTAATTTGTGCCATTAATTTTATTGAAGATAGTTCAATTTTAGGTTTATAATAAAATTTGTTTTTAATATTTTAAGTTTTTGATGATGTTATTAGAGTCAATGTAATGAATATTTATAGAAATATTCATACATTACATATATGATAAAAAAAATTTATTAATTGATATAAAATTATTGATAATGATTTTTCAATAAGAGAGTATATTATATATTTTATATTATCATCGACTTTCAATTTATGGTCCATTTGTCCATTTTTGGTAATATATTTATCATTAATGAGTGAAAATCTTTTCTTAATTAAAATTTTTAAATTGGGAAAATAGGGTTCAAACCAAAATCTAATGTTAAAAAATTGTAATAAAATATCTAATTTTATTTCACATGACTATATAAACCCTTAAAAATCATATATTTGAAATATATATTTGTATCCATTTTTAAATGATAATTAATTTATATTATGTTAATATTTTTTTAAATTCCATGACTCTCCCTCCCCTATCATATTATAGTGCACCAAATCTTCTCATTCCATCAATATTCCTTAATCACATAGTTTTTAGAATACTACAACATTTTGTTACATTATTTTAGGTATCCTTCATATCTCATTTTGTATTCCAATTTACTTTGGTTAGCCTTGTCATTTATAATGATGATAACTTTTTCTAAGGAAAATGAAATAAATATTGTGTATGTTTATTTAATTAATGAAATCTATGTATATATGATTTAAATGATTTAAATGATTTTTGTAATTATAAATATTTTTTGAAAATAATAGAGTTGGTTTAGAGTATTTTAAAATGAGTCTTGTATTTTTACAATCTACAGAATAAATACAAACCATTTAATTTGATTACACATCCTGAATTGTTTGTTGGGAATATAACTTGAACCGGTATAAAGAATAATGATTTAACACTATGAATTTATATGACCCATCATGTAATTATAAAATAAATATTTTAATAATAAGGTGATAGTTTTTTAGTCTACTTGGATTACATGGATCTTACAAAATGTAAATGGGTTACAGACCATGTAAATATCATCTCTATGGTTTTTTGTGTGCTTCAGGATAGATCCCTCTATCATTTAATTCTATCCCTATTCTATCTTTTCCTAGGTTCTCTCCCTAGTGATTATAGATATCTCATATATTTATATATCATTTTGATCATACATTAATCATCATTTCAGTTGTGTTGCATTTCTATGGGTGATTATGAATTATGTTTCTTCCATGCCATTTCTCATAGTATACACATTTCACTGTAATTAGTATCTATTGATATGAAAAGATCACCTCCTTTATCATTTCTAGATATATTATGTGATCATCATTCAATGGATAACCCATGTGTTTGTTTTTGTGTAGTGTTCTGTTTTCTTCATGGTATGTTATGATCTCACCTCTCTTATGAATGTTTTTCATGATTGAATCATTTCCATGACAGGTTTATTAATTCGAGAAAATCATAATTTTTCATTCTACTATTAATGTTTATGGATTGTGTAATTGGTTTTTGTGACCCAAGTCTACGGTATGTGGTTCTATCTCTTACAATTGTTGTATGAACTATATTGCTTTGGTTTTGTTAAATTATTTTATTAACAAATTATAATGATTTATTGATGGAAAATTTTTGGAAAATTTGTTTTTTTATAAAATATTGTCTTCCCTTGTTTTGGTAGAATATAATTTTATTTTTCAAATTATTGTTAATTGATTTTCTAAATTATATTTAACGTATTGGTATGGAAAATATAAAACATTGGAATCATTGATTACTTAGGTTGAATTATTATCTTAGACAAATAATCTATTTATTATCATGGGGGTCACTCATGGGAAGTCCCTCTATTTTTTTTAAACATTTATAGAGGGGAGTAATATTTTAAATTTCTAGGTGTGTTATCTCTTCTCTTTATCAATGGAATTTAAGGATTTCATTGTGAACCATTCATTTATATTGGTATGTGTAGACTTTTAGGCTTTCTTAAATTAGTCTATAATTTTTAGTAACATGTGGTAATTTGTTAACATATTTTATCTTGAGTTATCATTGATGTGATGTGATATATTATACATGATTTTATTGTTAGACTAATAATATATATGAAAAGATTTTAAATTGTTTTCAAATATTTACATGGAATTGTAGAAAAAGGAAATTGTAATTTTTTCCAATTTTTTATATAATAATTATATACTCTTAATCAGGACTTTTTTTTATTAATGTTGAGAATGTTCTAATTATTTAGCATATATTATTATGGAACACCTAATTGGGAGTCTACAAGGCCTAATATTATAGACCCCATTCACCCATTTGGTGGTTTGTATTACATTTTATATCATTCGATGAGGGAAAGGGAACATAATGAAATGAGGTGGTAATGATTTCCATCAATAATGTATGTTTTTCCGGTGTTGAGATATTCAGTGTTTTATAATGAAATAACATGGAAATGTTTTTATCCTATTTTAGTTTCCATTTAATGTCATAAATTATAATTTGTAATATTTTAATTTGTTTGGGTTTTATCATGTCGACCTTTTCATCCATTTATAGAATGTTTTTATCTCTTATCCCTTTGTTATATATATATATGTGTGTGTGTGTGTGTGTGTGTGTGTGTTTATTCCCTATTGTTACTTAGTGATGGGTGACATAATTGCCTTTATTTTTTTTATAATGATTGTGATATAGTTATAAGCCCATGGGGATAGGTAATTCCAATTGGGTGTATTGAAATTTTCTAAGCTAAAAATTTGATATGGTATCTATGTCATGTTCATCATAGTTTGGTATCTACTATATTCTTTCCTCTGATGGTTCTGGGCGCAGCGGAAGTGCGTGGGTGGATGTGCCCACTTGGCTTTTTTTTCATTATAAATGATCAATCTGGGATCAATATGATGATAAACTCCAGTCTCCATGGATTGATTCATATAAATAGACAAATAAGAAGAAAGGTCTCAGAACCACAAAAGTGGATCGTCATAGATTGATTATAATTAATTTCATTAATTGACAAGATGTACCTTTTGGGTGTTATTTCTTCATTGATATTATTGATCACATTCTGATGTGATTCATCATTACGTCACAGAATCCAAGGGTAGACTTCCTATAGCGGTTATCCACATGTGCACCATGCATCTCTAGACGTCACAAAAGGTGTCTCTAGGTGCATTCATGGAGAAACCTTTGCTTGTGTTTCCCACCTTAGATCATCTCGATATGGTGAAGATGATCTCTCTCGATCTTGAGAATGTTCTTGGAGGAAGGAGTTCTTTCAGTCATGAGAGAATTCTCTAGAATTGTTGTGCACAACGATTCTCTTGGAAAAATAGTTGGGGCTGTGAGGATATTTATAATCAGTTTTGAGGCTGTAGAATTATGAAAATAAAAAAATGTGTTACGCGCTTTATTTATTTCATTAACTCTTTTGAAAACCCCATGTCGAATCAATAATTCCTTGACATGTGCCCATGCTGATTATAATAAATATTATTTAATAAAACAATATTTCCTCAAAATCCCGACTGAAAAAACTACATGGTCTTTAATCATAAATACACGGTGTGTACTTTTTTTAATTAAAAACTACACGGCGTGTAATCATTAATACATAGTGTTTAATGGTTTTCAAAATAAAAACTACACGGCGTGTAATCATTAATACACGGTGTGTAAATTTTTTCATTTTATTCTTCCTCCAACATTAAAATGATTTAGGATTACATGAATAATAATTAAACCACTTATGGGAATTATATTTATTCTACTTGAGATACTTGGATACACTTAGTGTGTGACCCTCTAGGCCTCTTTCTTGTTGGCCTTATGCGGTCTTGCCTAAATTCCAAGATTACTGTCTAGCAACGGGTCAAGGCACCCAAGAGAAAGAAGTTGACACTGCAATGACGTGTCACCTCATACGAACTCTTTCTATGTAATTTAATCTATTTGTTTCAATATCCCATCAAGCAGGTTTCATGGGAGTGTCATAAACCTATATTCTTGATATGTCATTCTTTTACTTCTAGAAATAATCTCGTCATGACACCATGGCCCTTGAATTTTTGCGACTGTTCTATTTCAATAAAAGGGCCCGAGATATCTACTTCCATAAATATGGAAGGGAAAAATCCTTCATCGACTTATCCATTAACAACATTTCATTCGTGACCCACCCAACGTACCCTACTTCCTTCCAACACTCTTTTTGATGGTTTTCATCAACAAATCTAAGTGCGCAAGTCATGAAATGAGTTAACGATAATCGTTTAGTCTATGGACCATTACACATGCTCGTAGATAGCAATATCTGATGACACCAAGTAATGAATAATTGCAACTAGTGGGTCTGTTCTCATAATATCCCATCTTGGAGATTTCCATGTGCGAACTCCATGAGAGAGAGTCTCATCTTATTATGATTACTCGCACATAATGGTCTGTATAATATGTGTCCTATCATAGTATGTCATCCTACTTTAGAACATTATTTAAATATATTGTTATTGAATTTCAAGATTCTCATCAAAGCGAGGATTTTCCATGACCTTATTAATTCAACAAATATTCCTGGACATTATTATATCATAGTCATGTGGAGCAATGAACAATATATAATAAGATTACATTCATGTAATCAAAGTACAAAATAGTTGGTTTTTTGGACACCAATCCTTACAGACTCCTACTTAGACTACAACCAACTATCTACAACTTTTAGTCACCTAGACCTCACATGATGATCATGTTTCGGCTGAGTCAAGGCTTTAGTCAAGGGTTTCGCCACATTTTCATCCGTGGAAATACTGCACACTACAACATCACCTCTCTAAAAAAAATCCCTCAAGAGATGATACTTCTGAAGAATGATCTTTGTTCATTGATGTAACCTCATATCTTTTGAAAGTGCCACCATTATAGTATTATCACAATACAGTGTGATGGGATAATTACTGCAAGGTAATACATCCATCTCTTGGATAAAGATTCACATCCATACAGCTTCTTTAGCTACCTGAGAAGCTGCGATATACTTGGACTCTGCTATAGAATCTTTCACCACACTTTTCATTGAGCTCTTCCAGCTCATATCACCTCCATTTAAACTGAAGATATATCCAGTCTACGCATTTATGTCATCTTGATCAGTCTGGAAACTAGCATCTACATGTTATCTAATGACTAGTTCCCCATCTCCTCCATAAACTAGGAACATATCCTTAGTATGTCTCAGATAGTTAAGGATATTCTGGACTTCCATCCAATGTCGGTCTCCTAGATCATCTTGGTATCTTCCTACAACACTTAATTCATAATCAAAATCTAGTCTTGTACATAGCATAACATACATTACTGACCCAATCGCAGATGCGTAATGGATTCTTACTATTTTAAATCTTTCCACATGTTTCTGAGGAGACATTTTTTTGGAATTATGAACTCCATGTGACACTGGAAATAATCCCCTCTTGGACTGTTCCATACTGAATCAATTGAGTATCTTGTCAATGTATGTACTTTGACTCGAGCCCATCATTCTCTTGGATCTATCCCGATGGATCTTGATCACATGAATATTTTCTGCCTCGCCCAAGTCATTCATAGAGAATCATTTATCTAATCATGCCTTAACTGTCTATAAGATAGGTACTTCAGTTCCAATTACTAATATGTCATCATCATATACTATTAGGGAAACGACTGCACTTCTAATAAAACTCCTGTAAACACAAGGGTCCCATTCGTTCATAAAAAAGACAAATTCATTGACAACTTCATCAAAAAAAATGTTCCATGACCTTGATTCTTGCTTTAATCAATAAGTGGATTTATGCAACTTTCAGACCTTGTTGGCATCCTTTCGATTCACATACCCTTCAGGTTGTGTCATGTAGACATCTTCCTAGATGTTCCTGTTAAGGAATGCTCTTTCGACATCCATTTTCCAAATTTCAAAGTCATAGTAAGTGGAAATGGCCAATAGGATTCTGATGGTTTTAATATCACAACCAATGAAAGGGATTTATCACAGTCAATTCCATGACGCTGTCTAAAACCTTTGGCAACCCGTCGTTCCTTATAAGTGATATATTTCACCTCCATGTCTAGTTTCATTTGGAATACCCATTTATTACCAATAGGCTTTACATCAACTGGTGGATCTTCCAATATCCAGACTTAGTTTTAGTACATGGAATCCATTTCAGAATTCATGGATTCTTGCCACGTCGTAACGTCTGTGCCTTAAAATGCTTCCTTTTAAGTAATAGGATAATCATTGTCTACCAATAAATAGTCACCATAATCTGTGAAAATAAAACTACATTATTATAGTTCTCTCACCTATATCATGCTCCTACGCAGTTCTTGTGTCTCTTGAATAGATTTTTCTTCCACGAGGCTTTGTAGAATATGTTTCTGTACCATATCTTGTGTATCTTGAGCCTTGACTTCATCAAAGTATATCTCGCTCCCACTATCTATTTTGGAGATGTGATCCCTCTCTAGTAATATGGTGTGACTTGCCACTGTATCCATTTTTTCAAAGGGGTTGTATAGGTAATATCCACTTGTTTCCTTGGGATATCCTAAAAAGATACACTTTGAACCTCGGGGTGCATGTTTGTTACCTGAAGAAGCCTTAAAAAATGCTCCGCTACCCCACACATGTAAATTCAATTACATGGATTTGCATCCACTCTATAAATGGTATGGATTACCATTTAACAATATAGTTAAAACATGGTTTGTTATGTGTGCTTCTTTTTTCAATGCATATCCCCAAAAGGATAATGGAAGACTCTCATGACTCAACATTGTTCTCACCAGGTCCAATAGGGTGTTGTTCCTCCTTTCACATACACCATTCCACTGAGATGTGTAAGGAAGAGTGAGTTGTTATAGAATACCAAACTCCCGTAAGAAATCAATGAAGTCCTGATTAAGATATTCTCCTCCTCTATCTAAGTGGAGTTTCTTAATCTTTGTACCAAGCTGGTTCTCAACTTCATTCTTGTATTCTTTGAACTGATCAAAAGAATATGACATATACCTTATCAAGTAAATATATCCATATCTACTAAAATCATAAGTAAAAATTATGAAGTATGAGAACCCACCCCTTGATTACACTGGAAATGGTCCACACACATATTTGTGAACTAATTCAAGAAGCTCATTACCCCTTTCACCATTCCCACTAAAAGGGGATTTGGTCAGTTTTCCTTGTATACATGCATGACATACACCATGTGGTTTTAGTTCGAAAGAATATAAATACCCTTCTTGATGTAATTTTGTCAAACTTTACCCATTTACATGACATATTCGGTGAAGCCAATGTTGTGTGTGGTATGAGTCATGTGATGTAACTTTTTCATCAATTTCAATTACTTGGTTTTTGTAGTCTATCACATAATGTCTGTTATATAAATATGCCCTTCCATAACAGATTATATCTATATAAAAGTAGCAACATTCACTTCCAAACATGAAGATAAATCCATCAATATCTAATCTAGATACTGAAATAATGTTTTTCGTTACAGAGGGTACATATTACCATACATTAAGAACCAATACCATCCCAGTAGGAAATGTTTTGTGGTAGTCTCTGACGGCTACAATAGCGAGTCTGGCCCATTGGCAGCTCGTATTCCACCTCACATCGGTCAATCATTCTGAATCTACTCGGTTCATGTATTTGTTTATAGATGTGAGCACCACAAGATGTATATAATACCTAATTGGTAGAAACAGATAGATTTTGTTCGATAACAAATGCACCTGAAGCTTCCCCTTGCTTCCTTGGCTCGGTGCAGTTTTTCTTCCAGTGGACCTTCTTGCCACATGTGAAACAAACAACCTCTTGTTCTGTTTCCTCCCCTTTAATCTTCATTTTATTGGAGGGACATGATGAATATTGGGGATTAAAGCTCGTCACCTTCCCTTTCCTTTTATTCACCATGGGGTCAGAAGGCTTTTCACACTTCATGTCATTGTCCACATTGAAAATGAAGAAAAGAAGATCAGACAGAGACTTCTCAATTTTGTTCATGTTGAAGTTCACAACAAGGTTTGAGAAGCTCTAGGGGAGTGATGAAAGAATGAGATCTGTACCCAGTTCATCAGGGAGGTTAAACCCTAGAACCTCCAAGAGCTCAATGTTGCCAATGGGCTTGACTACATGAGTCCAGGGTGGGGAACCCTTTGCACGCATTCTCTAAAATAGATCTGTGGAGATCTCAAACCTTTTCTCATTTTTCCCTATCTTTGTATAGACCACGGAGGTGCTCGAGCATGCTATAGGAATCCATGTCTTCATGAGACTTCATGAGATCACTAGATATTGATGATAGAAACAAACATTGAACATTGAGTGCGTCGTTCAAATGTTAATCCTAGTCCATGAAATATTTATCACTCGCTCGTTGGGTAGGCGAATCAAAAAGTGAGGACTCTAGCTCATAAAACATTCATTCTTGGTGTAGGATAACCTGAAGGTTCCTAAACCATTCCTGAGAGTTACTGCCAGTGAGAATATTGCCTTTTCCCAGAATTGATCGCAAAGAAAATCTGTTTGACGTGTTTTTCATATTTATTCCACAAATTAAAAGCATAGATTTATAAGTACCTTTTGATTGGATTTTATGAAAAATACTAAATGAATTTATTAACTCTCCCAATATTTTATAAAGTCCCAACAACCCTCACTATTGATCCTAGAATGTCTATTTTCTTTGACATTCTAGTGGCAAGGATCCATATTCCCTTTTGCATAACCCCAATAAGGGTTGGTCAAGATATTTGAATGTATTTAGGTAGCCAGGTCTTTGACAACATTTAGCTTACAGTTCCTTGATGTGTTTAGTGGACTCCCCAATCCTGAAATCATGACATGGATTTCCTCAACTCTTGCCTCCAATATTACATCAATTATAGAAAGGGAGACTCCACTTTATGAAATATGTTTAAGAAGACCCTAAACCTTTCAAAAGGGCTTCCTTTATAAAAGAATGTGTCCCAGCAATGGTTTGTCAAACACGTAGTTTTATTGAGTCTTTACCTTAAACAAGTAATGGAAGGCTTGGTCTGACATAATATGTTATTGGGGGATTTTAAACTTTATGTGAATTTTTGAATTATCACATTCTTGTTAATATTATGTGATTATTTCTTAAGTGATTAACCATGTTTGGATAATGTTTATGCATAGTCTAGTTTTTAATTTAATCCATCTTTTCATGCTTGTTTATTCCATTAATTATGTAATCGTGACAACACATTCATAATAAATAAACCGTGCAATCAGATATAAATAAAATCAGATGGTATGACCATGAGCATCTATTGGTTAGCTTATATAGCGGTTTGATAGGCTATCCCTGACCTATGGAAAACACCTTGAACCCTATGGTTTGTGTTTCTCCTCTCCAATCTCTCCTCCATTGAATCATTTTGGGTTGTTTTTTCCTCAGCCTCATATTTTTGAACCATCTCCACTAGCTTGGGAGATCCTCCATTACATGGGGCTTACATTAAAGAAACCATGTGGAAGCAGGCCCTACATTTTATTAGAATAAGGCTCAAAGGCCAACGAATTTACATTAAACTAATTTAAATGAAACCATACACACATAAAAAGGGTTTTGGGTCTAGCTCATGATCATACATAGCATGAAAGGACATTTATGCATATTTAGAATTCAAATTCCTTTAATCATTCCATTATTTAAAATAATTCGTGCTTTAATTCAATTAATTATGAACATATAATTAATAAATTATTTATCATAAATTCTTTTCTAAATTTCCTTGAGATTCTTCTCATCAATATTCCCTGTATAGGTCTTTGTACTTTTTGAGGATACTTGGAGAAATTCCATTTCTAGAAAGTACACGGCTTGTAGGATATATTACACGGTGTGTATTTTTCTCCCTTTATCCAATGTAAACACCGTGGGCTTTGGCGTGTTTGCTGTACATTGGAAATTTTGGAGTACAAAGCATGTAGATTAATATAACACGGTGTGTACTGCCTTGTTACATGGTTACCGGCCTGGAAATCTCGTGTACACAGAACACATATTCTCCTTGTACATGTTTTCACCTGCACCTGATCGGACTACACTGCGTGTTGATTCATCATACACTTCGTGTATTCTAGTTCCACATTCCATTCATTTCTGGTCAACACGGTTTAATAAAACTCAGGTATACTCAATTTACATGATGTGGTTTGGAGATCCAGTACCGGTTCATTGAACCTAAGTACACGTAATGTAGTTTTCAGTACACGCCATATTTTATTGGGTGTACGAAAAAAGAGCGTCTCTTCCAGATGAGATCCTCAATTTATATTTTATCAAAATTAAAATTTAAAGTTCATTTCTGTGATGGGAATCGAGAAATGATGGAGGAAGAATGGACCTGGTTCATTGAGTTTATAGAACGATTTATCATGAATTGAATCAAATATAAATTCATAAATTATCAATGAAAATTAAATAACTATAATCAACATTGTAACCTATCTTTGATACCATTTGAGGGTTCTGTGCATAGAGGAAGCGCATGGGTAGTTGTTCCCACTTGGCTCTTTGTCATTAGAAATGATCAATCTGGGATCAATAGGAAGATAAGTGATCGTCTCTATGGATTGATTCACAGAAATAGACAAAGAAGAAGAAAGGTCCTGGAACCACAAAAGTGGATCATCGCAAGTTGATTATAATTAATTTAATTAATTCAAAAGTAGGACCTTTTGGGAGTTCTTTCTTCATTGATATTCTTGATCATGTTCTGATTTCATTCATCATTGTGCCGTAGAAGACAAGGGTAGACTTCCTCTAGCGGTGATCCACACATGCACCATGTATCTCTGGACGTTTCCAATGGTGTCTCTAGGTTCTAGCATGGTGAAACTTTTGCATGCCTTGCCTGCCTTAGATCGTCTTGATCCGATGAAGAGGATCACTCTCAGTCTTGAGAGTGTTCTTTGAGGAAGGAGTTCTTTTGGTATTGAGAGAATTATCCAGAATTGTTGTGCACAATGAATATCTTATAGAATGAGTTGGGGTTGTGAGGATATTTATAATCAGATTTGGGGTTGTAGAGTTATGACAATAAATAAACATGTTACACATTTTATTTATGTAATTAACTCTTTTGAAAATGCTACGTCAAATAATTAATTCCTTGACATGTGCCGACACTGATTATAATAAATATCATTTAATAAAACAATATTTCCTCATAATCGCCACTGAAAAAACTACACGGAATGTAATCATAAATACACACCATGTACTTTTTTTTCATTAAAAACTACATGGTGTGTAATCATTAATACATAGCGTGTACTTGTTCTCAAAATAAAAACTACATGACATGTAATCATTAATACACGAAATGTACTTGTTTTCATTTTATTCTTCATCCAACATTAAAACAATTTAGGCTTCCTTGAATAATTATTAAACCACGTATAAGAATAATATTTCTTCTACTTGAGATATTCGTATAAAACTAGTGTGTGACCCTTTAGGCCTATTTCTCATTGGCATTAGGCTGGTTTTCCTAATGTTCAAGATTACTATTTAGCAACGGGTCAAGGAACCCAAGAGAAAGAAGTTGACGCCACATTGACGTGTCAACTCATGCGAATTCTTACAGTGTAATTTAATCCCTTTGTCTCAATATCTCATCCAGCAGTTTTCATGGTAGTTTCAAAAACCTATATGCTTGATCTGTCATTCTTTGAATTCTAGAAATATAATCATCATTACACCATGGCCATGGAATTTTTGTGATAGTTCTATTTCAATCAAAGGGCCCGAGATATCTATTTCCATAAATAGGGAAGGGAAGAATACTTCATTGACTTATCCATTAACAACATGTCATTCGTGACACACCGAACATATTCTACATCCCATAAACTCTCTTCATGATGGTTTTCATCATCAAATCTAAGTGTGCTAGTCATGAAATGAGTTAATAATAATCTTCCAGTCTAAGGACCATTACACACGCTCGTAGGTGGAAATTTCTAATGACACCAAGACCTATGGAATTGTTACTGGTGGGTTTGTTCTCAAAATATCCCATCATGGAGATTACCAAGTGTGAACTCCATGAGAGATAGTCTCATCATCTTACGAGTACTCGCACATGACGGTCAGTATACTATGTGTCCTATTATAGTATGTCATCCAACTGTAAAACATTATTTAAAAATATTGTAATAGCATTTCAAGGTACTCATCATAGTAGAAATCTACCATGACCTTATTAATGCAACAAATATTCCAAGACATTATTATATCATGGTCATGTAGAACAATGAACAATATATAATAAGAGTGAATTTATGTAATCAAAGTAAAAATAGTTGGTTCTCAAGACACCAACCCTTATATCCTCAATATTATTTTTCATGTACATCTAGTATACTAGATAATTGATTGTCGGAACTTGATAGGTAGGTTTTGGTGAGTGCCTAACCACCTCAGTCCATAACAAACTAGATATACCAATTTATGTTAGGCTGTGTGTCTCATGTTTTCATTTTATGATCTGATTCATAGATAATTACTATGTTTTCCTAGTGTGAACCAAGATTATTCAATTGTTTCATAATTTATTTAATTTCAGTATAAAGTAGAATGCATATGGGATGTGTTCCATGGCACCCTAAAGAGCATGTAGTTGATAAGCCTCTTGGGAATCCAAATATAGATCAGAATCATTGAAGTTCATGTTTTCTACCAGAATTTAACAGATGTCCATAGAAAATTAGTTTTTGTATTACTAAGTGGACTATCATAAAGTTATATATCACTCGAGTTTATGAATGATAATCCACAATATTTTAATGTTACGGAGAAATTACAAGATTAATAATACTGGCTATTCAAGATTAATATGATCTTAGACTTCGTATATACAATTAAGAGTATCATGGTGAATTGTGTGGAGCTTAGACTTTAGTGTACAAACTATTTATTATGGTATTTCATGGTACATGTAAATAGGGATGTTTGTTAGAACTAAAATGGTTTCTAGAATATCTTATTTCAATGGTTTTATCCATATTCAATTATGATTTATAAGACTGAAGAGTTACTATCATTTCTATAAAGAGTGTATGCAAAGTCACTATATACCAATCATTTTATGGAGTTAGTTTAGTTTTTTAAATAGGGGGTAGTTAATGACATCCAAAACACTTATTTAGACATAAATATTTTTAGACATATATCGTTTCAATTGAATTCAGGAAAAATATTTCATACCATACTAAGATATTAGAGAGGGAAACAATGTATGAGATGAATATGACAGACAATGAAGGTTATTTTTCCAAATATGTTTCATCCACTGGATACTACTATAAAACAAATAAGATAAAGTTAATATAAAAGGATCGTCACTAGTGTGGTAAAGGGGTATCACTCTTGAAGACCACATATACACCCTCATTTATATCTATATGTGTTCCTTTAACATCCAATTAATGTTGAATGTGTGGAAACACCTGACGTTTTTGTCCAGTATCTATGAAGATATGTAAATATTATTGGAATTACGATTATCTATAGCATTTCATTCAAAATTTGTCAATAAATAAGAATTTCCTGGGATTATTGAATCAAAATGTTATTATATCAAAATCATATATTCTAAATACTATGTGGCTATAGAAATAAGCCCCATTAATGAATCACCTTCACAAAATTGATGGGACTCCAACAAAGGTAGATGCATGTCCAGTTACATTAAGAGGTAACATATTTATTTCAAATTCACTTGCGATTTATTTATTTTCTACTGGTTTATCCCACTAATATTTATCTTGGAGAATTATTTATATTATTAAACATAGAATGAAATCCATAATCTCTGCTATGTTTTTAATGGCATAAATTAAAAAGTAGATAGAGAATGGGTTTCTATGTACTTCATGTACACTCTTGATAGATGAATAGTGGTTAGTCTAGATTTAATAATTCATGGCCATGATTTGTTAGACATCATCATTAATATTGATTATATTTTCACTCATCATAATAAGGATGATTTTTATCAAAGTTTTGTATCATTTTATGAAGACGATCAGACCTCGTGGATGTTAAAGGGAGATTACACCTTGAGTTCTTATAATATAAGGCGTTTCCACCTAGAACATAGGTGTTTATTGTCTACTATAGCAGTTGAGCATAAGGATGTGTCTTTCATTAATGATATTCCTTTTCCTATATGGTAATTCCTTAATTTTTCCAAAATTCATTCTATACTCATCCTCTAGATAGGGACATAGACATTACGGTTAAACAGGCACAATATAGGAAGTTGCTACAACACCATCATAACACATGGTGCTGACACTTCTAACTACGAAATAGATATAATTTGATTATATGATGGATAATTGTTATTTTACCCTAGTGTTTCACATTACGTATCCCCTTTTTTCATGAAGTAATATGATTTACTTTAATTGTTTTTGGAATAATGAATATTGATCTAAGTTACAGTTAATAATTATGTTTATAAAACTGTGAGTTTTACAAACATTTTAAACAAATGAAATAAATTTCATTGAATTATCTTTTTAATGATAAACATTGAACAATAGTTGTTTTATTATACCCCGAGTTAATCCTTCTTTAAACACAAAATCATCCTATCCAGTGTTACAAGAAACACCAAGTTTATGTGAAATATCATTTTATTATTAAAACTATTTAAAATAAAATGTTAAAAAATATCCATTAAATATATTAATATTAATAAAAACATCCAATTCATTATAATTATTTATGATTTCTTACATAAATGGAACATATTAATAATAAAATTCATAATTATTGGCAATGTATTGGTGTTTTTGAAACTACTATTTTCTCAAAAGAACTATTTTTATGTACTTATGAGAACATTAAGAAACAATTATTTTCAAAATTATATAAATTTATATTTATAAAATAAAATAAATTTTTAAATTCATAATTTTGAAAATATCATACTGTTAATTATTATCATTTTACTAAAATTTATAACTTTTCGATAAATGGTGACAAAAAGATAATTTAATTTTAAAACTTAATTTTAGTTTAATATATTAATACATTAATATATATTTTACCTATTTTAAAAAGAATAATTTGATCAATTCTTCATAACTTGATATAAATTTTGTCTTTGGAACATATTTTACCCAAAATTGGATATAAAAAATAAATCACTAAAATTTATTCACATTAAATATCTATCATATCAACCCATTTATGAGATAAATTTTAAATTATTTTATACCACTTAAGTCAATAGAATTTTGAGAAATGGATTCCATATACTGAATAAGAATAATTTATAATATAAAATATGATCAACATTGTTTTGGATAAAAATTATTAGTGAAAATAATTAATATTAATGACATTGATTATTGTAAAAATGAGTTTTCAAAGTGGTTAACATTAATAATAATTGGCTAAATGACCTAAAAATAAGTCCAAATTATATTTTATATAATTATTAATACCATATACCTTCTTTTCAAAAATACACCCCATTATTTGGGGAAACATATTAAAGGGGGGCCTCTCAATAGTGTTTTCCTTTTTATATTTACAAGAATGCCACTCTTTTGCCATTGTAGTGGGAACTAACCCCCCCTACCCACATATTCACTCCACCAAGAGCATTGGCCTAATTTATAAAATTTAAAAATATCCTCCCAAATCTCACACCATCATTTTATATTATTTAAATTGGGATTAATGTCTTTCAAAGAATCCTTTAGGGAATACAAAAAGATGTTACCTAAAAAATAAGTTACATCCTTCAACAATAACATTTTTTTATTTATTTATACAAAACCCCTCTTATTTATAATATATGATTATATAATATAATTTGAATCATAAATATTATAATGTGTTTTTATTTTGTTGGTTCTACCTACTCTTATACACAATTCCATGAAATTGAATATGAATCAATCATTCTTGTGTATGGATTATTACACCCTCATGAACCGATTTTGTTCCTTCTTCTATTACCACATATCAAGGAGGAGAATAACGATTGAAATTTAATTTTTCTATAATATATTATATAATTTGGATTTATTTATTTTTATTTACTTATTATATAATTCATACATTCATTATTAACTTTTTCTATAATATGGTAACATCATTTGTGGAAGTCAAAATTACCGTTTTCTTAAAGAAATGTGGTTAAATAACACATTAGATATAATGCATAAAAGATGGTTTTAATAACATAGTTTCATATATATATAACATAATAATTCAAATGGAATTATTATATATAAATATATATTAATATAATTTATTTACATACTTTATTTCAATATGATAAAATATGGAAGCATCCATCATGCATACAAATGACCAACGATGTCCATGAGTGGTGTTTGTAATTTTCCATTTAAAACATTTATAAGTAATTATAAATTAATATATATTGTATATATATATGGTATTTATATATTAATTTACATTCTAGAACTAAGTAAATAATGATCTATGTAATAGTATCTAGAATAACATAATAAAACATAAGCGAAAAACAAAGCTGTTATTACCCTAAACATGACTCTAACATGGGATTGTATATATATTGGTTATATAAGTCATAAAAAAATATTATATTGGATTATATATATGAATAATTTTACTTTAAATTTTTATAATATTATTATATTTTCTATAAATTATTTTTGAAAGAGTATGATGATAGTAAAGCATATGGTAGTGGGATTTTAGTCTCACTATTTTTTCTATGAGAATTACGCCATTTCAATAGTCCTTTAATTTTATGGTGTATGTACTACAAATGAATGAGTTATATAAATATTATATGTATACTTATTGGTGTTTATATTTCCATTTTATGACATCTGTTTCATGGAATTTAAGAGTTAAAAGATACCAAATGTGTAAGGTAATTCTCTCTCAATTTTCCTTCTTTGTGAAACATGTTCTATTATGAAAAAATATATTCTTAAAAGATGTATATAATTAAATTTTAAATATATAATCATGAATAAAAATATTTTGAAGAAAGTTTAAGATTACATTAATTTCATTAAAATAGGAGGATCTTGATTTAATTTTATAGAAGTGGTGATAGTTTATTGTTGTAATCTCTTCATTAACGAGATTGTTTACTATTATGCTTCCATAGCCGAAATTTCATGATACATATCTCAATAACAATCATATAATTTCTTGTCTTATGGTTATTCATGATATCTTCATGTATTATTAACATCATTCCACATTTTTGTACTGAATATAATTAATTGTTTTTTATAGAAAGATTATTTTATTTCTCCCTATGGTCAGAAATATATATTATAAAAAAACCTTAATTTTTGAAATTATATCATAAAATATTTTTTATTGATATTTTAAGGTTATTTTCAAGGATGATAAATTTAAAAATTATTTTTCTTTTACAAGATGTTTTCTATGGTTTTCAATGATGACATTATTTGCATTCAATGTTATTTTAAGATAAATATGTTTTCAAAATGTTTTATGATTTGAAATGACATTCATATAAGGAAGGATATTATTATCAGGATATGTTATGAAATGATTGGTCATAACTATTTTCCATATTATATGACATATTTTATGTTTTATTCATGAATTTATAGGGATTCAATCAATGTGATCCATTCATATTCATTATTTTAATGGTTTATGATTTGATGGCATGATATTTATGAAACCCATTTCTCTTTTAAGAGTTACATTTTTATGAATCCAATTTCTCTTTTAATGACAATATTATTATGAAACCCACATTATTTCAGTAAATATACATTTATTAAATGAATATTAAACCTTTCATATTTCCACATATTATGATAGGATTCCATGTTTCCAATACTGTAATAATTTCATGGGTTACTATATAATTTTATATGATCTTGTGGAACACATATATATGATTTAATTATGATATTGGATAGAACTGTATCTTCATCCATTGAATTGGTTAATAATTTATATCTCATGAGATAGAAATTTATTAGAATTGGATTAAGCTAATTTCAATTAATGAATTATTCATTTATGATGGTTTTGGGAGATAACATTTACTAATAAGATTTTCATTGGAGTGAACCAATTCTACTAAGATAGAATTAGAACAATTCCTTTTCTATTGTGTAATTTTTTTATAGTTTTATGTTTATATCACAATTCAATGTTATATTGATATGTTATTCATTTATGGAATATTATTTTTATTCCCCTATGATTCGTGTCTTATGAACTGCCAAATATTATGCCACAACTATTGAGTATGATCTTTGATATACTTTGAATGAACATATAATGTTTTGATAATTTCCACATACCTTTTTTTTCTTACATATCTCCCTTATATACACTTATCATGTATCTAATCTCACAATTTCAAATATATCATTTCCCAATTTTACAAATATATGTATTATGTAATATGTGTCTTAGATGGGTGTTAGTGAAGGTAAAACTAGTGGAATATAATGTATCTCAATTATGTACTATTCTTAATGTTTCTGTAGTTTCAAAGGAACAAATCTATTACCCTCTTTAGGAATTTGTTTATGTAATGTATTAACTGTTCTACAAAAGTTAATATAATTTCAATAGATTATATGAGAGGGGTTTTTTAGATGGTATTAGATAAAATTACTACTTAGCCAGTAGAAACATGGAATATAAACCATTATTGATAACCCAAGGTAATCTTTAATGATAAGCCTTATGATGAGTTAATTTTTTGTAAAATAATCTAGAAATTTGGTAAAGGATAGTGTGGTAGGAATCCTAGTAATATATTCCTATCATGATACAAAAACATTATGTGTATTTCTAATATATGTACATAGAGGTAACAACCCCAAAAAATATTGATATTGACTCGGTCGAGAATAGGTTAATGAAAATATGACTTGTTTAACATGTTGTTTGACAGTCCTGGGGAATATTTTTTTAATTATCCTAACTCTTAATAAGTGAGAATTAAAGACGTAAATAGAATTTTTCTATGAATGATATAATAAAAACCAATGGTGTCATTGATAATGGATGGTGTCATTATTTAGAAAACCTATAAGCAATTCCATGGTTATTTGGTTTCTATCTATGATTGTAACAACCCAGGTAAATAAATAATATGACATTTTCATATTTATCAATATTTGTGAATAAAATTTTAATATTACTTTAAAGTGAGTTCTATGATCGATGGCGTACCCAATACACAACAATCAGTTTCTTTTAAATCTTATGTTGCACACTAATAATAAAATAATATTATTTCAAATGGTAGTTAATGCATTATTGTTGTAATGGAGGGAATGAATAGAACTAACTAAAAAATTATTATACATGTTTTTTAAATATTTTTAATTTTATCTAATAAATGATAGTGGCTTAAAATGTGAATGAATACAATTTTAAGCGTAAATATTATAATATTCTTTAAAAGGTTGATTAACTACCTTTTGATAGATAACCCTTTTTAAATCCACTTTTTTACTATTTTATATATACTATTTTACAATATAAAATCCTTATTTAGAATCGGGACATCCATATTTAATTTGTGTATGATTTTGGTATTTTTCGGATAATGTTCATTTTTTAATGAATAGTGAAAGATGTGGTATTTTAATTCAAAACCTCCTTTTCATCTAATTTATTTATATTCTTATATTATCTTTTTAATTGGTTTTAAAGTTCAATTAAAATATATTATTAACATTTAATCCAATGGTGGACATTACAATTAATTTCACTTTGAAATTGGACATAAAAAAGTGTCAATCTTTTGATATATATTGTTTCTTAAAAACAATTTAGTTGTTTTGACAACAGAATTAATTATAAAATTAATTAATGAAGCTTATATGTTATGAATTTGGTGAAATGGACATCATTTTTGAATTTGATATATCATATATATCTTAGGATTAATTATTGGTTTTTTCGGAAAAACATTAATTTTTGATGAATAGTTAAACCACTAAGTGGTAGTTGAAAAACAAAATTTTCATTTAAATGAAATTATACCGCTTTGGTAATTTTTATTTCAAAAATATGACATACATGGTTGTCAATAGTATGTAAAATGTGGTTCAATGTGATGAAATTTTTTTTGGTGAATAGTATCTTTTTGAGTTTTATTAATCGCGATTAGAGGTAATTAGAGTAATTTATGGTAAAAAAATATTTTAATAAGATGAAATTACCTTGAAACATGTCTTAACCTTATTGAAAGAGTCATGGCCGACCATGAAAATCCATGGGTCAACGTGGTGACCCCATGGATCCACATGGGTAAAAAATGACATTAATAACTTTTTATTTAAACTAAAAATACGAGTGTCACAAACATGTATTGTTTTACTTAAACAAATTTTACATGGGCTTATATAAGTAATATTTTTGACTGTAAATATTCATTAGAAAGATAAAAATATTTCCTACAACATGGTAATTTTTTTATAATTTTTAGACATTGAATACATAAAGTTATTTATGATACCATGATGATGCATTGATTACCTCATTATTGAATGATTTAAATAAAATGAAATGATAAGGTATAATCTAAGACATAAACATGAATAAAACTATTTTAAGGGTTTATTTCGACACCTTATCACCATATCCTTAAAATATATCTATGTGGGACCTTTAAAATAGGAAAAACATATCATAATAATGTAACAGTTCATGACCTTCCATGAGTGCCCCTCCACCATCTTATAAAAGTCCCCCACCTCTACCCATAACCCACACCTCTCAAGCCCTTGTCTCGTCCAACCAATACTCATATTATCTATCCCCATCCCACTCTTCTTCCTAGATGCCTTACCTAAGGCAGAAATCTCTTCAAAATATCATTTTGGTTCAAACAAAAGGGAGCTACCCGATTTAAAGGTAATGTCTTATCCTATGTTTTTTTGTTTTATTTTACTTCTCCAACCCCCTAAATTCTATTTATTCCATTATTTTGTAACCAAAAAAGTATCTTCAGTATAATAGGATTTTTTATGATAATTATTCTAGCTAAACATACACACACCTCCGTATAATGGTTAAAGAACAAACTCTTTCCGTTGATGGTGAATAACTACCTCCCGAAAAGATGATTGTTCAATCTCCTCCTACCACCTCTCATGGTGTAAAATATAATGGAACTATATTTATATATGATATATATTATATTTATGTCCTCTCTATGATTCTTTATTTTATATTTAAAACATACCTTTATGCTTTTCATGTTGTGCAAATGCGATAATTTAATTTGAGAAAGTGTGGACTACCGCCCCCTCAAGTGATGTGACACAGTCATGCAATACATGGAATGTATAAAGAATGAAATTAAGGAAAATATTTTAACTATATAACATTTATATTATACTATAACTATAATAAATATATCTCTCATTTATTTTTTAATTCCATTAATATGAAAATGAAATGAAAGTAGCATTCATGCGTACGTAAGGCCTACTGTCTCCATGAAAGGTGCATTTCATTTTTTATCTCTAAATGTTATGGAATAGTATAAAATTAATATATACTGCTTATATATGATATTTAAATCATTAATACTATTCTGTAGATTGTGTACTTATAACTACATGCACATTTTTCATCAAAAAATATCATTTTTGACTCATGTACAGAACATCGACAAAAACGTCTGATATGAACTAACATAATAATCTAATTTTTATTACATGATAATATGTGATATGAATTGAGAAATAAAATTTAAAATATGTTCTTAAGAAATTATAAATTTACCAAAGAATATTAATCAAGAATATTAAGAAATGACCAAGACAAATTGGGCTTGAGATAAGGCATCCATACTATCTCTTTCATTACAAGTACCTTCTTTTATGTCATTTCATTTATGCTCCATGTTATGATGTTGGTGTTCTGTTCTGGGTTTTTCAGCCATGAAATGCCCAATGACTCTGTATCCAATGATTGATGGACATACTTTCCAAAGGCAGGCGTTCGCTAGATGGTCTGACCAGTGACTCTTAAGACCTCACATCGGTCGAGAGGATGGGAAGTCGGGATCAGCGCACCCTTTTTGGGGGGGAAATTATTGCCTATTCTAGGACTCTATTATAGATTTAAGACGTATTCATATGTTCACGAATCTTTGGTTTATACCCAAACATAGTATCCACTGATTTTACCTTGGTGGGCAATGGTCAACTGGACGCAGGGGTTCTGAATCATTTATGACTGAGGTTTACCATCCTTCGTTTGATTAATGACCTCGAAGGGCTGGAACTCGCTTAAGGCGGCACTAGGAGTGGTGTAGTGAACTGACGTTGAGATGGTCTGATCGACCGACTATTGGGCTTGAACCTCAGGTAGGCATCATACATAACCTGCTTATGAAGCAGGGATCAATTTCCTCGTAGTTCGGATAGGTGTCAGGAAACCGACATGAAGAGAGACCAGGTGGTCCGATGGGTGGTGGGATTGAACCTCATTGAGGCTTCATACGTACCCTGCCCAGGAGGCAGGGAATAAATTCCACGTAGTTCGCAAAAACATCTTAACGTCATGCTGGACGAGGGTGGAACTCGATGTGAAGAAACGACCGAGTGGTGGGCTTGATCCTCGTGGAGGCTTCCTACGTACCATGACTTGACATGGATCAAAGTCCTCGTAGTTCGCTTTAGCTTGGGGCTTACGCTCTGGGGCAGCCCAGAATGATGGGTTAGGGCTTACACTCTGAGGAGGCCCATAGGAGGATGTCATGGTCAATGTTTACTCTAAGCCCACATGAGTCATTCTGGGTGTGAGAAACACGAGGCAGTAGGGACCAGCGGATCATGACACGAAAGTTGCGTCCGTGAGAAGCGGAGTGTGGCATACGCAAGAAGGAAGCCCAAGGTGATGGATTGGGGCTTACACTCTGAGGATTCCCAGAAGGTTGGGAATTACTATGAGATGGATGCCCGGGGTGTCTTTCTCATGTGTGTATATGAGGGAATCCAAACCCTCTGATGGGTTGAGGAATATAATGGGGGTCAACGCCTATGCGCAAGCGCACAAGCGGGATAATGCGAAGGGAGTTGGAGTCAGTCCAAACAAAGGGAGATGAAAAGTGTGAATCACATGACCGACATTCGGAACGTAATGAGGGTGGCATAGTGATGGAGGATAACTTTATACCATGTTCTTAACACATCATCCATATAAGGTTAGCCTAAAATGGGTACGAACAAATGGGGGTTGATTGCTGACCATGTTCAAAACACATGACCTATCTCGAAGTGTCGTCCAATGTCTTCCAGGGCGTTGGCCCAGAATGGTAGGTGAGGTGAGGCAGCATGGGACCAGGCCGTTAGGGGGTCCCTTCAAACATGTAAGAGTATGAAGTTCCGAATGAAGGACACACAAAGCATGGGGTGGAGTGATGGAATGTTTGAATGTATTACAGCGCTCTTGAAGTTACGCCACTGTAAACATGGCATGAGGAATCTCTTGAATAGAGCTAGAGGCATCCAATTATTGAATGAGAGGGAATGATACAGTTTATAGTCATGTAGAGAAGACTATTTCCATACAGTTTAATGCCATGTGGTCAGGACAACGACCCTACAGTTTAACGTCATGTGGTCAGGACGAAGGCCATACAGTTTAACATCATGTGGTTAGGAAAAAGGCCATACAGTTTAACGTCATGTGGTCAGGACGACTAGGTAAGACATACCTAGCTATGGTTGGTGTGGGAATTACGCAAGGGAATCCCTTTCTGGATGAACCTAGCAAAAGGAGCTAGAAAATGTGGTTTAAATGAGAGTCATGAGGAGTAACTTGACTCATGGAAATTATAGGACGGATGTTGGGGTGGCACAAGGGTGAAATGGAAAATACTGTAGACCCAGCCCGAAAAGTTCATGGTGTGACACTCCCCGTGGTATTAAACAATGAGTGCATGGGATTTTCCGCATGGGGCTGGACGCGAAGGAGTCGGCCGCCAGGGACTGGCTGCGGTGGAGCTGTCCACGAAAGACTGACCATGAGGGACTAGCCGCATGTCGTTTGTAGTTTAGTTCTCCATGATGGGTGTCCGTGGAGGAGTTGTCCGTGGAGCAGATGGAAGTCCTCGAAGGATGCTGTCTGTGAAGGATGATTTCCAAGGAGGAGGATGTTCGTGAAGGAGGTTGTCCGCGGATGAGATGGTCGTCCGTGAAGGGTGTCTGCAAAGGGGCTATCACCCGTCCTACTTTGTGCCCACAAAGGTGTTCTGCCTCCATTTCGCGAACGACACTGGTCTGCGGAAGAGATAGACATCCGCGAAGGAGATGGCCACTAAGGGCTGGCTGCGGTGGAGTTGTCCGCTTGTGGTTCACAGACTGTTTTTTCCTCTACACGGAAGTGTTCATCCACGTATGATATGCAGTCCGCAGATGGCTGTGGAGAGATTTCTCCATCATCTCCACATGGGTTTTCACCCGTCCTTTCTCATTTTTCATTTTGTGTCCCCTTGATGACAATTTATAGATACACGAATAAGATTGGAACACGACCTTTGTGGAATCCCATGATGGAATCCCCATCCACGGATGACTCGGTCAGTCATCATTTATGGAACTGAGTTCTATGGAAATGTTCAGCGATCGTACACCACTCCACCTTTATCCTGTGAATGACAGAAGTCCGTGGAGGGGGAGGCTCGCAATGGTGGAACGACCTGGTGCTCATCCTACTTTTCAACCGCAGAGGTCCCCGCATTTATTTCGTAGACGACGTTGGTCTGCGGAATTTCGGGAGGGCAGTCTACCGCACTAGTCGCGTGTTGTTGCTGGGAGTCGGTGCACAGATCAGTTTGGTCATTTTAAATGTCTTTCAGTAATTGAATTTCCTATTTGCGAAATTTTCAGGACACTACAAATGCCCCCCCATCGGAATGGGGTCTGATCAGAATGAATAGGAGGCCATTACAATGTAGAGTAGTCCTGAAAATCGATGAGTGATTGGACAATGCTCTAAATTTTTAATAAGCCAAGGGACTCAGTGAGCATAGTTCGACTATTTCTAGAGATTTGTAGAAAAACCCCAAAAACTTATTGACTTTTCATTTAATGCCCTAATTTTTCCAGGGCCCATTTACTGTGGCCCCAGTGGGTATAACCCACCTTTTTCCTATGTCACCCTGTTCGGGTTTTCAGCCTAACCGACATTGTGCCTCTTTATTTTGTGAGCAGTATAAAGTCCCGCTATCAAGACTATCACTATTGATGTTTTAGGTCGAACAGATTTGAGCAAATATGGTGGGGCGAGGTCCCCAATGGGTTTTAACTGATTAAAAGATGTCTTAATATCCTTCAGACGCACGTGGGGGAAACATGTTTGAATTTGAGCGGCATGAAGGGCATGCCTTAGGGCATGGATTAGGGCATGGGAGTCGTGCCGGCATACAAAGGTAAGAAGCGCATTTCCTAAAGAAAACATACCTTTGATAGACAGGAGAGGGGCAATCAATATGCAGAGCTGCTGAGGGCATGCTATGAATAGTCAGACAGTGGTGTCCATAAGTCAAAGGCTTATCAATTTCTGATGGTCTGGGGACTTCATGGATGTTCGGCTTATGGAAACCATGATGGGTGTCTTGGAAGGAAATGAAAACTGCCAGGGGTGGCTCAGAAGAGTAGTGTGACATATGATATGGTTTTGGGAACATCCGTACTAATCAGGAGAATGGTCCGGAGACCACCCCCTATGCATTTAGTTAGAGTAAGGGATGGTTGAGGCTTGACACAGTTTAAAGTCAAGCAGTTGGAACATTATCTGAAAAGGGACGACATCTTCGGGTTCTCGGTAATCTCATCAAAGACATTTCTCTGCATTCAGATAGGATTATGAAAGAGGTTGGTAATCTATATCTCGGAGGGTTTCTGAATCCTGGGATATAAATGGGGGCTCAAAGGCCAAGAGACATATAGAGAGAAGAATTGCCCAAGTAAAACTTCCCTTTGGTAGACGGGACATGGGTGATCAAAATGCAGAGCCACTGAGGGCTTGGTATGCAGAGTCATACAATGGTGTCCTTAAGTCAATGACTATCCACTTCCGATAGCCGAGAAACTTCAGGGAAGTTGAGATTTGGAACCACTAGGGGTGGCTTATGAGAGTTCAGTTGTTTCTGAGTACAGATTATGGTTTATGATGAGAGGGTGCCTGAATACAGGAGAAATATCTGGACTAATCTTCCTGAGAACAGGTGAAGTTATTCTTTCTCACACGGTTGTGAGGCGGTGTTTCATTCAGGTATGACTCGTGCACTGCAAGACTGAGAATAGCCTCTGTTTCTTACGGAACCCATGATGGGTTCGACTGAGAAGCTTAACGTCATTCGGTAAGGACGAAGATATCTTTAAGGGTTGTCATGCAGTTTAATGTCATGCAGCGAGGAAGGAGACATCTTTAAGGGTTTCCGTGCAGTTTAACGTCATGCGGTGAGGACGGGGGGCATTATTGCGAAGGGTTCTCTTCATCAGAATATAAATGGGCTTGAATAACTCAAAATTTCCTAGATGTGGAAGGGTGTATGATAGTGTAAATCATGGTTCTGGGGCTTCCTGTATCAGGAAAGGTGATATGGGGGCTCTGAGGCTGGTAAGCTTATGAGGCTAGGAAGAGCATCGCATGTGGAAATCTTGCCTTTGATGGACGAGCCAGGGGATATCATTATGCAGAGCCGGTGAGGGAATGGTATGCATAGTCGCACAAAGGTGTCCACGGGTAAATAAAATTCCACTTCCGATGGCCATGAGTGGTTATGAGGATCCACGATTGTCCGAGCCACGAAGTCTGTCATTTGGCAGGGGGAATGTATGGACATGTCAGGGATATCCGTCCCTGGTTTCATGTTGAGTTTCAAAGATCCCCCTGGTGCTGATCTTTTCTTCTCTTTTTTTTGTGCAAGGGTGTGCCTTCATTTTATGCAGTTTAATGTCATGTGGCAAGGACAAGGAACTCCTAGTTTATCGGTCATAGAGCTCAGACCATTGGGTGACTATTGGTGTAGTCACTCAAAGGATAATTTAGTCAGGATGTTCTTGTATACTAGGAACATGGCTGGGGATAAAGGTTCTAAACTACAACATTGAGATTTCCCGGATCAGGAGGTATGGTGTGGGGGCTCTAAGGCCGGTAGGCGTACGGATCTAGGAGAAGTACCGCCCGAAGAAATCGTTCCTTCGATGGATGAGCTAGGGGATATCATTATGTAGAGCCGCTGAGGGCATGGTATGCATAGCCGTACAAAGGTTTCCTCGGGTCGATAACTTTCCACTTTCGATGGCCATGAATGTTTATGAAAATCCACGATTTCTCACAGTGCAGAGTTCGGCACGTGGGGATGATGGTGTCTGGGTTTACAAGAAACATCTTCACTATAATTTTCCATTGAGTCAAAGTCGCCTAGTCCTGGCTTGATGTTTTTAAATGTAGGTCTCTATGTAAATCATTGGTGGACACACAGGCTATCCAGATAGGGAAACCCTGGAATCACCCGATTGTGAAAAGGGGAATGAACTTGCAAACCACTTTTTCATAAACTTCTGGATCAAGAGTTATGGTCTAGAGGCTCTGTGGTCGGTAAGGGTACAGAGCATGGAAGACTGTCGCCTGTGGAAATATTGCATTTTGTAGACGTTCCAGGGTCTATCAATATGCAGAGCCACTGAGGGCATGATATGCATAGTCATACAAAGGTATCCACAAGTCAATAACCTTCCACTTCCGATGGCCATGAGTGGTTATGAAGATCCATAATTATCCTGGTCGTGGAGTCTGATGCATGGAATGGATGTATCCAAATGTGCAAGGAGTATCACCATATCATATCGCCAAGTGTCCTGGGTGGGTCAC
The DNA here is from genome assembly GCA_963277665.1 of Viscum album. NCBI lineage: Eukaryota > Viridiplantae > Streptophyta > Magnoliopsida > Santalales > Viscaceae > Viscum > Viscum album. The sequence goes on from OY728164.1 coordinate 1,347,200,479, forward strand.
AACGAAGTCCGTGCTGTTTAACGTCATGCGGTGAGGACAAACTCCATGAAGTTTAATGTCATGCGGTAAGGATGAAGGTGACCTGACGTGAAAGAAAAAGGGGGTCTGTGCAGTTTAACGTCGTGTGGTGGGGAAAACATACATGTAGTTTAACGTCATGTGGTAAGGACGAAGATATACACCCCATGCAGGACTGGACCGTACACGGGGAAAGCGGGCATTATTAACATCATTGTCTGTGCAGTTTAACGTCGTGCGGTGAGGACAAAGATATACACCATGTGTCAGTCTGGTTTGCACACGGGGGAAAGGGAATCCTTTTTTTTCTTTTGAAGTGTCTGATAGGTAATCACGGTGTCGCTACGTATCCTACGAGGTCCAGAATCAAGCCATACGTAGTTCTCTGTAAAGATGATACACCCCGTGTCGGTCTGGTCCATACACAAGGGAAAGGGGACACTTTTTTTTGAAGTGGTTGGGCCAGTATAGGGAATCCCGGTGACACTATGTATCCTGCGAGGGTAGGAATCAAGCCGTACGTTGTTCTCTATAAAAATGAAACACCTCGTGCAGTTCTGGTCCGTACATGGGGGAAATGGAATTTTTTTTGAAGTGGCTGGGCCTGGATAGGGAATCCTGGCGTCACTACGTATGCTGCAAGGTCAAGAATCTAGTCGTACATAGTTCTCTAAAATCTGTGCAGTTTAACGTTATGCGGTTAAGACGTGGTCCATAGAGTTTAACATCTTGTGGTTCGGATGAGGGGGAATTATTAGATTCTATGCAGTTTAATGTCATGCGGTGAAGACGAGGAGCTTGGAAGTTTAACGTCATACATCTTGGACGAAGTGTTCTATGTCCCTATGACAAATACTTCATTAGGAATCTCGCATTTGTAGGAGCTGTGGTGGACTGCTCATCCATGTAGATCAGGGAATACACTCCATTGGAGTATAGCTTGTGAACAACATATGGTCCCTCCGACTTGGGCTCCAACTTTGGAGGCTTTTTTCTAGGTATCATTAGGGTCCGGAGGACCAGCACTAATTCTCCTTCCAAGAAAGACTGGAGGTGGACCTTTTTGTTGAAGGCTCATGTGATCCGGTTCTGCTATATATCTTGGTGGTGTAGAGTGTGCAACCACTTCTCGTATAGATATTTCAATTCACCTAGCTACTTTTATGACTACTCATCATTGTATAATCGATCACAGATGGCAACGCGGAGTGTGGGAAGTTGGAGTTCAATGGGCAGGACTGCCTCTGTGCAGCACACCAATGAGTACGGGGTAGACCGAGTAGCGGTGCAGACTGTGGTTCGATAATCCCACACTTCATGGAGGATTTTATCCGGCCATTACTTCTTGTATTTGTCCACCATTTCTTGGAGGATGTGAGACATGGTCTTTTTGAAAGCTTCTATATGTCTATTGGCCACTGCATGGTAGTGGTATGGGTGGTTATCCTTGATACCATACTCGTGGTATTGCTTTTCCAACTCAGCAGAGAAGAAATTGGTGTCGTTGTATGTCAGTATGGTATGTGTGACACCAAATCTTGTGATGATATTGGACTTCACGAAGCTGAAAATATTTCTTTCCCTGACTTCCTTGATGGGTATGGCTTCTGCCCATTTGGAAATGAATTTGGTCTTCGTGAGGATATAATTCAGCTCTTTGGCCGTGGCGGGAGGATATGGTCCCACGACGTCCATCCCCCAGACGGAAAATGGCCAGGAGTACTTAGCTTGATGAAGTAACTCTGGGGGCTGGTTTATGAAGTTGGCATGGATCTGGCTTGAGTGGCATTTTGCTATAAAACACTCGCAGTATCATGCCATTGTGGGCCAGTAGTACCCAAGCCTTCGAACCTAATGGGAAAGCTTTGTCCCTGGTTTATGTGCTCCACATGCTCATGCATGAACTTCAGTCATGACGACATCGATTTCTTCTCCGCCAATGCCTCTGAGGAGCACTCCATCGAGGCCTCGTTTGTAGAGGACCTCTTACTGACCCATGATGCCATATAAGACAAAATTGATTGCCCTTCTCCATATATGCTCTCATTCCGCCCTATCTGATAGAAGCTCTCCCCGTTGAAGGTAGTTCATGATGGGGGTCATCCAGCCGGTAGCAGGAGCATATGGCTCAAGTATAGGACTTAATTCATGGATCTCTTCCATCTTAACTTGAAAAAATAGCAATACCATTTGGCGGTGAGCAATACTGATGACCGTTTCATCCCGACCGGGGTTGGCTGGGGGTGTGGCCGTGTTGGCTAATGCATCATCCTGAGCATTCTGGGACCGGGGAATATAAGTCAATGTTGGTTCTGTGGAGAAACTCGACCATTAACCCTCGGACATAGTCAAACAAGGGGATCAACTCATCCTTTTTAATATCATAGTCACCATTGACTTGCTTGATGACCATCTCCGAGCCACCTTTTTCCTTAAGTTGTTGTACTTGTGCCTGGAGTGCGAGCTCCAGGCCTGCAATGAGGGCTTGATATTCTGCTTCATTTCTCATACATCCCTCTGACAGGAGGAAGGAATATGGAAAAAATACCTTTTCTTGGGACATGAGTATTATCCCCAGACCCACATTGTTGAATCTAGGATCCTCCATCCACTTCCCAATGGGGCTTCAAGACGCTCTGTCAAAGTTCATTTCCCATGCTGGGACTTCCTCTTGAACCGAGATGATATCTTCATCAGGTAGTTCAGCATCCAGTGCAGTGGTCCCGGTTGAAGGGTGTTCTTCCAGTAAGTCTGCTAATTCCTGGCCCTTAATGGCTTTTTGAGGCCCGAACTGGATGTCAAATTAGTGCAGGATGACTGGCCATCGGGATAGGCATCCGGTTTGCATCGGGCGACTGAGGATATACTTGAGCAGTTTACTCGGTGAGATCAAATGGACCTCATGATGCTGCAGATAATGTGGCAGATTTTGAACCGTGAAGACCAAGGCCAGACAGCTCTTCTCGATATTTGAGTATCGAGTCTCAGCATCAATCATGGTTCGACTGAGGTAATAGAGACTGTTTCCACTTCCGGCGTCGTTCTTCTGTGCGAGGAAGGCAACCAATGACCATTCTAGGGCCGTCACATATAGAATTAGAGGCCTTCCTTAGACCAGGGGCATGAGGACTGGTGGTCTTAAGAGGTACCTTTTCAGGTCATCGAATGCCTCTTGGCAGTCGTCTGTCCATTGGTACGTGACCCCCTTCTCCATCAACCTGGTGAAGGGAAAACATTTGCTTGCTAGGTTGGCTATGAACCGCCTAATATAGTCCAGGTGTCCTTGGAATCCCCTTAGCTCAGTGAGATTTCAAGGGGGTGGCAGGCTCAGGATAGCCTTCGTCTTCTCAGGGTCGACTTTGATGTCGTGATGGCGTACGACGAAGCCAAGGAACTTCCCTGAGGTAACCCCAAAGGCACATTTCAAGGGGTTCATCTTCAAGTTATGATGTCAGAGCTTGTTGAAAACAATATCATGGTCCTAAAGGTGATATGAGGATTGTCTTCACTTGACCACTAGTTCATCCACTTAACATTCAACGAATTTCCTCAGGAATGGCTTAATGATCAGATGCATGGCATGCTGATACGTGGCGCCAGTATTTGTGAGACCAAAGGGCATGACCCTATAACAAAATACCCCTTGTGGGGCCCTGAAGGTAGTGGATTCTTCATCTTCTTAGGCCATCCTAATTTGATTATACCTGAAATAGCTGTCCATGAAGGATAGAGCCTCATACCCAGCTGTCACATCAATTAACAACTCAGTGATTGGATCCATGAATTCATCTTTCGGAAAATGCCGATTTAGGTCTCTAAGGACCATGAAGACGCGGATTTTACCATTATTTTTCTTAACAAGGATGCTGTTGGCCTACCAAATGGGGTACTGGAACTCTCTAATAAAGCCTTCTTTAATGATTTTATAAACTTCAGCCTCTATCTTGGCAGCATGTGAGGGTTGTTTCCTTCTGGCGGCATGTTTGTAGCCCCGGTGGTATTCTGGAAGACCCAAGGGATGTGTCTCTACCTCGAGATCATGTCCTGGAATTCCCATGTAATTCCATGCAAAGACATCCCAATGTTGCCTTAAGAATGAGGTATATACCTCGTGTTCTTTGGGAGACATGGCCGCACTAATGAGAGTGGGCCTCAGGTTTTCTTCGGTACCCATGTTTATTTCCCTGAGCTCATCCATAGTGGTGGAGATACCCTCCTCAAATGCGGGAGGTGCATCTCTGGGATCTTCCCCCTCTACATCTCCCAATTTCTCATCCTCATGATCTGACGAGTAGAGATCTTCCAGTACGAGCCTTCGAGGGTTTGAGGGAGAGGCATCGTGGGCATCCCTGCTTGAGTATTCATCCCAAATCGAGGTCATTTAGATGTTCCCACATTTTCATGCTCAGACATCATGGCTAAAGTCATGAGGACATCCAAATGTGTGTCCAGACTCGAACTCATACTCTCAACATGGTTGAAGGGAAAGACATAATCTCTGCCAAGATGCCTGAGGGGGTCATCGGGGACTATTTCCAGGCCATTTAGAGCAGGGATCCAGTCGACGCCATCAATCAAAGGCTTCTTCTTCTTTTTATCATAGAACACGAAATTGATGTAATGTGACTCAGAGATCTATAAAGGGGCCTTATCATCATGCTACATCCCTCTTTGTCCATTGATGCAGTACGTGATACACTGGTGGTAGGATGAAGGAACGACCATGTGCTTATGGAGCCATGGCCTTCCCAGCAAGGCAATGAATGTTGTGCTCTGCCAGACCACCGGGAATTCCATGTAGGATACCGGGTCACCAAAATGGGTATTTATCTTAATCTGTCCCATTTGTTTCTGATCACCCTTGTCATAACCCAATAGAGTTGTGGCTGGGGGAATTAGATCATCCTCATTGTAGCCCAACTTACAGAGTGTCCGTAGGAGAAGGAGGTTAACTCTAGAGCCATTTTCTATAAAGAATGTTCGGATCTCAACACCATTAAATGTGCCGGACACATATCGCGGTATGATGTGTCCCTGAATGATGGAATCTTCTCCCTGATCGGTGAAGGAAATCACCTCATTACATTCAGTCGGGCCAGTCTCCGTCTGGTAAATATCGGCAGTAGCAACCTCGTCTTGGAATTACTTAGGGCTTATCAATGCTTCTATAAGTTCCTCCCTGAGGTCGGATGACAAACTCAGGGCATCCAGGATTGACAACTTGGCTGGTACTGATGCCAGCTGCTTAAGGATGTCGTATTTTTGCTCCAGCGTTTGATGCTTCTTCGTTGGTGGGAGAGTCTTAGCGGGTGCTTTGGGAGCTAGAGAATTTGACGAGGAGGGACAGGCCGTGAGGACGGATGTAGATGGTGTTCCCACGTTTTGAGGACTTTGTCTAGCCAGTCTGTTGTACGCACTAGGCGGCTAGACACTTGTTCCTCCCCTGATGGGTATCACAGAATAATGGGGCCAGAGTGGCTGCTTGTGGAGGTGTAAGGGAATTCTCTCTCCTGCTGAGTCCACTGAAAGGCTCTCCCACGGCTTTCTGCAATATTGACGGTCTGGGCGGGGGTCCAACCATAGGGTTGGTTTCGTCCGTGGTTGCGCCTCCCCTGGTATCCTCTGCCCTTGCGATTCCTCATCCCAGCTCCTCATGTAGGGAACACGGGTTCGTAGTGATACCCTTTGTCAGGGAATGATTCCATGAGATGGATGACGTTGATAGAACCAATGATTGGATCCTCATCCTCTGATAGGTCAACCTGGTCGGTTGTCTTTGATGGTGCCATTTGGTGGGTTGGTGCCCATTGTTCTAGATCCAAGGGCATGAAATCTGCCCGGGTCGGGACTAACTTTGGCCCCATCACGGACTGCTCCTCTTGTGAATGCTTCATTCTTCGGCTCCGTCCGGATGACTGGATTGTGGATGGTTTTGAGGCCGATGTGGTCGGCTTTGAGGCTCTAGGGGAAGATGGTGGCAACACCGGCTGCTATAGTTGAGCTCGGAGTATGCCATGGGCTCAGTTGATAGTCTTCCAAATCATCTAGTTGTTAAATATCTACCCCTTCTTGCTGATGACTTTCTTCCACCCCTCCTCTTTTTTCGGAGTTGGTAGTAGAGACACATGCCACTTGAGATGGTAGTGGTCCCAGCATGACTTGTCTGGAATATACCATCCTCTACAAGAGGTCTTTGAAGACGAATCATTCTAGGATACTGTGCCCCAACTTCCGATGGTAGGGGTAGTAATCTGGCCTGTAATCGTGGTCGACTTTTTCAAGTTTCCTCGGCTCTGGGAGATAGAGCAAGTTGCAGTTCATGGAGGAAATGAAGTAGACGTGAACGTGATCGTCTCAGAATGAGTATACTTTTTTTCTCCGCTCCTTAAACTGGTTCCACTTCGGTCCTCTATGATTGTCTCGTTTAGGCGGGGGCAGAGATGATATGTAGGGGGCCCTTGACGATTTAGTGGAGGCCTGAGAGGCGGAGCGGGCAAAGGGTCCGGCTTGAGCCTGGAAGTGGACGCATCAGCTCTAGGAGCTCTCTTAGAAGGATCATGTGAAGCTATTTGAAACATTTAATTTGTTCACTGCAGGGAGTCCTAAATTCTCTAGGCAATGGGCAAGAGATGACGGAAGCCAGTGGTGCACTCCACCGATATGAGTGGTGTTCGCAGTTCATCTCTAAGATTATCGATTCATATGGCTAGCATCTCATCTTGAGGAATTGTCTTGTTCACAGAATTGGTCAGACCTTTCCATCTGGCGATGAAATCTGAGACCCTCTTGTTCTCCCTCTTCTTGCAGTTTGTGAGATTGCTGACCATTGTTTTAGGCAGTGTTGATCTAAAGTTGAATAGGAACTGCGGCCAGAGGTCCTCCCAGCTCTTTAATGACTGGGCCGGCAGACTCGTATACCAGATGAAGGCGGATCCTTTCATGGTTCGCATGATGCATCGGAGTTTCACTGCTTCTTGATGTTCTGGAGTCCCCATCATTGGGTCGTAATAGGATGCATAGTGCATCAAATACAACTTTGGATCACCTCATCCATTGAATATGGGGAATACATGGCTCCCAAAATTGAGTGGAGATGGTGTTTTGGTCACCCAGTCTAGGTAGGGTTTCCGCTCTGGCTGTATCGGGGTGCGTCAACCATCCATCACTTCCAATCGAGCTATTAGTGCCACGATGGTATTGGTGAGTCCCTAGTTGACATCCTGTTGGGCCCGGTCCTGGGCAGGCATAGCCTGAGGCATTGCCTTTGGATCCAGATTGGACGGCACCAAGGGTGCGTATTCCGTTCAGGGTACCCTCGGAGGGTTCGGGCGTACTTGCTCCGGTTGCCTCCTAAGTGGAGGGAAATTTTGGTATTCATATGGATCCACATCTAGGTAGTTGAACGGGCTAGGCACCTCATTAGACCGGAGCCCTGGCTATGCTTCGTTTGTCGGGGAACGCCTTAGCCTTTGAGGTGCACTTTCAGGGAGTGCATGACGTGGCTCTTCTTGGGACGCACTTTCAATAAGGTGGTTCCTCTGGAGTAGCTTGGCGTTAAGCCGCCTCAATTATTTCATCTCTTCTTCCTAATGAGCGAACCTCTCTTAGAGTGTGAGCGTCTCGTTTTTATCGAGACAGGGGGATGGGTTAAGGGTAATCTTTCTTTTGTTCTTGTCCTTGTTGGATGCTCGCAGGGTAGGCGGAGAGAGGTTAGCTGAAGGGGTGACCATATTTAAAGCGGCCCTCTGGTTCTAGGTGTGCACAACTGGGGGTTCATTGTGATTCATAGCCTGACCAGAACCGTCGTCTCCCGACCCATACAGATTTTCATTTTCTCCGGTGTCACCCATGGTGTTAGCCTCTATGGCGTTGATGAACGCATATTGCGTAGTGGAGGGAATGACATATTCCAAATAGGAAGAGGATCTCCCGTGTCTTCCACTAGACTTCCCTTTTATGACATGGGATTTCCCTCAGAATTCTTGACGAAGGGTGACGTGGAGTGTTATTTGATGCGACCTTATGGTGCTCCTTCCTCTCAGAGGGGACGATGATTCATATGACGGGATAGGACAGGAGACTCCTCTTTTGATTGTCCTCCCTAGATGAGAGAATATTAACTTTCATAGGGGAGGTTGTTGTTGAGGGGGTAATAATGCCCCTAGCCCTGAGGGCTGGGGCTGGCACCATTCCCGGGACGTTGAGACTCTTCCCAATTTTTTTGGTCTTACGGGGGCATTTTTTGTTAAAAATTCCCCCAGCCCTGTAGGCTGGGGTTGACCCCGGATTGTTGTAGTGGCTGTGGCTATCGAGACCTGCCTGATCTCCCGTGCCCCCATCTAGGGGTGATCCGGATCTGATGTCGAATTCAACTGTGGATCAGTCCCTTCTGGGGAGCCAGGCAGAGATCGTTGATTGGCCTCTCTTAGGTGATTGGTTGGTTGTTTGCTCTCGGTGGCCTGATTTAGGAGTTTTTGAATGGCTCATTCCTACCAGGCCTGACTCTTCTGGGACTTACTTGAGGCATGATGTTGTTGGGTGTGTTTCCTCTCTTGAACAGGGTGTCCGCCCGATTGTCGTCTTGATGTGATGACTTTGCAAGACACTATACCGAACGGGTTCTTCTGGGCGGGGAGCAGAGTGAAATACAGAGATCTGTGCCCCCCAGCCCCTAATATGGACTCTCGATGGAGCGTCACTGATGAGGCGGTGCTACTGATGTAGTGCGTGGAGATAGGCTATCTCCATGTTTCCTTTGCGCCACTCGGGGAGTTGTTGTCACGTCGAGGAAAGGTCCTCCCGGTCGATGTTATGCAGGAGGTCCCCAATCATCATGATATGTTCTACATACCCGTCATAGGGCAGGAATCTTGTCTTCAGTTGGTGGGGGTTCGACCATATATTATGGTGGATGTCGTGCATGCATTCTTTTGACAACTCCCTGGGTATGTCGTACTGAGAGGTGGTCAGGGGCCAAAAAATGACTGGTATATCATTCCTGGAAAGTTGTTTCCTCAGGTGTAGCATATCGGCATAGTCCCACCGCCTACGATTCTTCAACCTTGTCAGCCCGGCTGAGGCGCTAACTACTAGTGTGATCAGAGGCAGTGGGACCGGTAGGTGCTGAATCATTATGTAAGCGATTCAGAGGTGGTTCAGAAGATGAACGCGGCCCCAAATCGTCTCCGGATCGAAGAAGGGTGTCGTTAGTGACAAGCTGGGAATCTGACATGCTCGATTACTTCCTTCTGAGTGCCTCGGCATACAAGGGCCTTTTGTCTCTTGATTCGGAAGGAGGATGACCTCCCTATTGATATAATGTGTCTTCGCAGGGAGGAGCTTCGCAATGACGGTCATAATGGCGGGGAATACCATTACTGCTTGCTTCCTCACTGCATAGAGGACTTTTGCAGTGCAACCCTAGGGAGAACCACCAAGGCATGTTGCAGCAAGGGGAGGACCTTATGGATGCGTAGCGTTGTTACGGGGAGGTCCTTCACAACTACTGCCATTATGGTGAGGATGACCATCGTGGATTGACGTTCGACGCACATCCTTGGGAGGACCGTCAGGACACGCCATGATAAGGGGAGTACGTTCTTCTCCCTTGGGACCATTGCATGGTGGACCTTCGCAGTGGCGGCCGTGGTGGTGAGGACTACCATCACAGCTGCGGCAATGTTGAGGACTACCATCACTGCTGCGGTAGGGAGAATATCAGCGGGATACATCCTGGGGAGGGCCTCAAAAATGTACCGTAATGAGGGGAGGGCCTTCTTGTTGCTCGACATCTCTATGGGGAGGACCTCCATTATAAGGGTGGTGAGGACTACCACTGTGACCTAATGTTGGGTTGCGTGGAGTTCCGTTGCAGCGTAACCCCTAGGGAGGACCTTCAGGGTAGGCCACAACAAGGGGAGGGCATTCTTTTCATGATGAGACATCACTATGGGGAGCGCATTCGTAGTTGCGACTATGATAGTAAGGACTGCCATCATAATATCTGGTCCCACTGCATGGAGATTTATTGTAGTGTATACCCCGAGGAGGACCTTCAGTGTGGACCACAGCAAGTGGAGGATCTTCTTGCTGCTTGATCTTCTGGTCACGCGGAGGGTTTCTATGACTCGCATCAAGGGAGAATCTCTTTTGAATGATCGTTATATTCCCATAGGGGAAGCCCCCACGGGTGCTCTGTGGAGGACCTTCAGAGCTACTAGTAGCAACATTGCGGGGAGGAACTTCGCAACTGATACTTCCACCCCCATAATATGGTAACGGGTGGGTAGGGTTTTGAGCCTTTGACGTGTTCTTAGTAGCGTTGGGAACCCCAGCTTCTAGCAGAGCGGAGTCATGAACCCGCTCTTTATTTTCCAGATGCCTTCGGCGCATTCGGGGAACTCTTTTGCGGGCAGCGGGGATCTTCTGCTATTGACAATGGCCTTCACCTTTGGGTCCCTGTCTAATTGGGTCCCTTGACATTGCCGGGATATGCTGACGAACATCTTGACTTTTATAAGGGATATATGCCTTCTCTGGAGCATCCAACGTGATGGACGGGTGTCCCCCAGTTGGAATGAGTGTGACTGCTCGATCTGGTTGCCCTTGCATCGCAAAATATAGCCGGCGACCCTCATGTGCTGAAGTAGGGATGCAGATCTTCTCTGAGGATGCTATCTCGTCTCTTAGATGAGTCGCCTCAATTGGGGATACGGTCTCATGGGACCGAGTCCTTGCTGTTGCTGCCAATGCAATTACATGATGGAAAGTCTTCAAGATATGATCTAGGATCGATACCTGATCCTCCATCATTTCCAGGATATGTAGAGAGACATCTTTGGCTAGAACGGGTATGAAGGCCCATTCCGGTATCAGAGTATGAATATCCTGCTCTGGTCCTCCAGTGGTCAGTGGGTACTGACAATTCTCCTGTGACGGTGCAGGTGAACATATCTCCTAATATTCCGGTATACGCCAGTTTCTCTCTCCATTTGCCGCCACATCGAGGTGGAAGACTTTACTTGCATCCGCAGGGATCTGGCCCTGCTTATATTGGTTTCCCACCGTATCGAGTCGGTGGCCCTTATTAGTGGGGAGACGTGTCTGCCTATGATTTTCCGCCACATCTAGGTGACAAGCTTTGTTGATCGCCACCATATCAGGATGGCGGGCGTCTAAAGCAACTGCCAGGAGCCGGTCTTGCAGGTTCCTGGTCGCCACCATGTCGAGCTGGTGGGCTTCACGACCCTTGGTAGGGAGAGGTGCCTACCGGGTAAGTGCCATCCTGTGTGGGATATAGGCCTAATGGGGCTTGGTGGGAATGCGTGCAGGCTCGTATGATGCCGCCATGTCTGGATAAAGGGCTTGGGAGGAGTGGATAGGTGTAGGTGCTTGTTCGTTGTACGTCTTTGTGGCTGAGAAGCGGAGATCCTCCTCAGGGACAAAGGTGATGACCGGTCCCCGATTATACGTCTTCCGCCCTCATCGGGAGGTCTAAGGGGTCGGAGCTTGGGTAGCGTGGGCCTGTATGCTTGGGGAGACATCCTCCTCGTCGCGAGGATGTTGGGTCCCGGCGTGACCGCGACGACGTCTGCCGGTGGGGGCCATGTAGCGGAACCCCCGTTTGGTAGGGATGAAGTCCTAATTGTTTACCTCATCCACCTCCCTAAGATAAGGGAGGTACACATTGTCCTGTTCCATGGATAGACTCCCGAAATGGTTGGAGACAGCGACATGGGCTATCTGGATCCTCCTTTATGGTCACAGCTGGGCAGGCGACCGGTGAGTCTTGATGGATTGGAGGGCGTGCATGGTCGCCTCCACCATTGGGAGAGTACCGTTCACGTGGTACTCTCAGATCAGCGCATCCGAAACCTAGCATTGAAGATGATGGGTGGGTGATGAGGTCCTCCATTTTTGAGGAAGTCTCATCCTTGCGTTGTTGGAAGTGCGCACTTGTGAGTTCTTTTGCGATGTCATTGGATCGAAGGGAGTTTTGAAAGTAGTGCATACGAAACATTTTAACAGATACAAGCTACAAACCAATCAATGAAGCATATCATAATTCCATGAATAATTAATGACCTTGCTTGGCCCTCCTTTGTAGAATAATGGGCACTGGGTGAGATTAAGTTGAATCTGTTATGTTTGGTTAAAGATTCACATCGAGTTCAACATTTTTTGTTCTATTCTGGGTTTTTCTGCCACGAAACGCCCAACGGATCTGTATCCAATGATTAATAGACCTGCATTCCAAAGTTAGGCGTTCACTGGATGGTCTGACCAATGACTCTTAAGAACTCACATTGGTCGAGAGGATGGGATGTCAGTCTCATCGCACCGTTTTTTGGGGGAAATTATTGCATGTTTCAGGACTCTCTTATATATTTAAGATGTATTCATATGTTCAAGAATATTTGGTTTATACCCAAAAATAGTATCCACAGATTTAACCTTGGTGGAAAACGGTCAAATGGAAACAGGGGTTTGATATCATTTATGCCTAAGTTTTACCATCCCTTATTGGATTAATGACCTCGAAGGGTTGGAACTCGCTTGAGGAGGAAATAGGAGCGGTGCGGTGAACCGATGTGGGGATGATCGGATCGACCGGTTGTTGGGATTGAACCTCAGGGAGGCTTCCTATATACCCGGCTTAGGAAGCAGGGATCAATGTCCACATAGTTCAGATAGGTGTCGGGGAACCGATGTGAAGAGAGACCAGATGGTCCGATGGGTGGTGGGATTGAACCTCATGGAGGCTTCCTACGTACCCTATCTAGGAGGCAGGGATCAAAGTCCATGTAGTTCGCATAAAAAGTTTAACATCATGCTGGATGAGGGTGGAACTCGATGTGAAGAAACAACAGAGTGGTGGGCTTGAGCCTCGGTGAGGCTTCCTACGTACCATGCCTTGACATGGATCAAAGTACCCGTAGTTCGCTTTGGATTGGGGCTTACGCTCTGTGGCAGCCCAGAATGATGGGTTTGGGCTTACACTCTGAGGAGGCCAATAGGAGGATGTCATGGTCGATGCTTACTCTAAGCCCATGTTAGTCATTCTTGGTCTGAGAAACAAGAGGCATCAGGGACCAGAGGATCACGTCGCGAAAGGTGCATCTGTGATAAGCGGAGTGGGGCATACGACTGAAGGTGACCCAAGGTGATGGATTAGGGCTTACACTCTAAGGAGGCCCAGAAGGTCGGGGCCTACTCTGAGATGGAGGCCTGGGGTGTCTTTCTCATTTCTGGCCATGAGGGAATCCCAACCCTCTAATGGGTTGAGGATTATAATGGGGTCCAACACCTATGCACAAGTGCACAAGTGGGATAACGCCAAGGGCGTTGGAGTCAGTCCAAACAAAGGGAGATGAAAAGTGTGAATCACATTCCTGACATTCAGAATGAAATGAGGGTGGCATAGTGATGGAGCATAACTTTTGACCATTTTCGGAACAAAGTATCCATATCAGGTTAGCCTGAAATGGGGATGAACAAATGAGGGTCGATTTCTGACCATGTTCGAAACACATGACCTATCTTGAAGTGTTGTCCAAAGTCTTCCAGCGCATTGGCCCAGAACGGTAGGTGTGCCGAGGCGGCATGGGGCTAGGCCATTAGAGGGGTCCCTTCAGACATGGAAGAGTATGATGATCTGAAGGAAGGACACGTAAAGCGTGGGGTGGAGTGATGGAATGTTTGAATGGATTTCAGTGCTCTTGATGTTACGCCACTGTAAACATGGCATGAGGCGTCTCTGGCATGGAGCAAGAGGCATCCAATTATTGAATGAGAGGGAATTCTAAAGTTTATAGTCATGTAGAGAGGACTATTTCCATACAGTTTAACTTCATGTGGTCAGGATGATGGCTATATAGCTTAATGTCATGTGGTCAGGAGGAAGGCCATACAGTTTAACATCATGTGGTCAGGATGAAGGCCATATAGTTTAACGTCATGTGGTCAGGACGACTTGGTAAGAGATACCTAGATATGGATGGTGTGGGACTTACACATGGGAAGCCCTTTCTGGATGAACCTAGCAAAAGGAGCTAGGAAATGGGGTTTAAATGAGAGTCATGAGGAGTAGCTCGACTCTTGGAATTTATAAGATGGATGTTGGGGTGGCACAAGGGTGCATTGGAAAATACTGTAGACCTGGCCTGAAAAGTTCGCGGTGCGACTCTCCCCGTTGTATGGTCCAATGACTACGTGGGGTTTTCTGTAGAGACCCGTATCTTGACGTACATGGACATTACATTACTTTTGCGGAATACTTAGTACATAACAAAAACACACACACAAGGATCGTAATAGTTTAGTGTCTTTGGAAACTCGGAATATAATCATCTAATCCTGGTAAAAGATCTTCAACATCTCCCATAAAGATCTTCTTCTTTTTTTTACCTAAAACCTTTCTTTATATCCTGGGGAAAAGAAAACATAAAAGGGTGAGCTCAAATGCTCAGTAAGGGTAAACAAAAGAAATATGAATCACATAATTTTCATAAGAACATAACATTTTTGGAAATCTTAACCTGCAAAGGAGAGCATAATTTCATACCATGGGATAAATCATAGTAGTGAAATGAAATCATAACATAAAACATTACTCATTGTGGAATACACACATAATCATAGAGAATCATTTCTTGTTAGTCAAGACTCATTGCCAAGACTATCTTAGTGGACAAAGTCCCTTTCTGAATCGAGTAATCCTCGTTTCAGTCCTGTTTCACTGAACCGGTATAACCTACCATTCCAGCCATGTCTATCTCATGAGATATAAAATCTTTACCCAATGCATTGGAGGGAGATATAGGTCCCACCCATCTCTTAATGAATCCTTTCTTATGTGTGCCACAAAATCATAAATCATACATCATTGCATAACCCATGTAATAAAAATGGGATTCTTAAACAACATGACATCATAAAACCATTCATATAAGATAAAGGAATTCATAAACATAATTCCATCACAACATAGTCAAATCAATCTAAAAATATGGATAGAAACAGAACCCTTTATTATCTTAGATGGAAAATAATTTTGATAAAACACTTGAAATGAATTCTTGAGGAAAATATCCTTTCTTCTTCAAAATCCATTTCTTTTCACAAAACATCATACAATTTTAAAAGAAAGAGATTTTATTAAAAATAGTCATGAAATCTTTTGGAGGAAGCTTCATGAAAATAAGGCTTTATAAAACCGTAAAAATCTGTTCATGCCGTTTAAGTTAAAAAAAACATTCTTCGTACTTTTGTCGGAAAAGTCAAAAAGTACCTCGTATGAAAAAGCGACAAAAGATTCCTTTCATATTCTTTACTAAAAACTAATCGAAGAGTAAAATTGGATTTAAAATATTGTAAGTGGATGGAAACAATATTACATATTGAAGGAACATGGATGTGGATGATAAAATACACCCCAGTAAATACTTACGAATAAACAATCTCGGATAAAAATGAGATTGTGATATTTCCCTTACCTTAGGTCCAATTTGCTTTGTATGTGTCCGAACCTCCTGTATAATGATTTAAATAATGTCATTGACTTATTACAGAATCATATTCATTGTTATGATATCATATATGGTTCACTTATGACATTATATTACCCGTTCTTTTGTAAATTCCATGTTAAAGAAGCGTTTTGGGTAAAATCGTTTCATTTATCGTAGGTGTTTTGACTTGTTGTTCTTGACATAATTATTACTTATATCATGATTTACTTACTTCCAGAATATAAAATATGATTTATATATCATATATATTCTGTATATATATATATATATAATAGGTAGATAAATAAAATGAAAAACACCGTTCATGGAGACGGTAGTCCGTACGTACGCATGAACGCTGTTTTCCTTTCCTTATTGTCTTGAAATAGAAGTAAGTAGATGACTTACATATGTATATATATACATAAATCCAGTAGCTTTATAATGTCATATATTTCATTATTATATCTTATATATACATTATAATCATTCTTAAATGGTTAACATGGAGAATGAATCTCATCGCGTCGTGGAGACGGTATTCCGTACGTACGCACGAGCGATGATATCATTTATATAAATATTGAATTGAATTGGAGTGGATTATACAATATATCAGAATAAATATGATGTTATAATAACTATGTATAGTTATTCTTTACACCATTATACCCATCCGTGTAAGGTGGTGGTGGAAAATAGATTACACCACGGCGTGGAGACGGTATTCCGTACGTACGCACGCACGGTGATTTCTTTTTCCGTAGGATGGATAGATGGTGAAATAGGGTTGTTTCATACTTATAATAACATATCAGTATACGAGTGATACTGATGTTATTACTTCATAATGAAACAACCTAAGAAGAAGAAGTGGAAGAAGAAATAAAAATGAAAGAATTGGTAACGGTAATTACCTCTTCTTTGAAGTGCCTCTTTGAGACCTCTTCTTAGGGCACTAGAATTGGTCTTTGAGGAAGACCAGAACCTCTAGGATGTTTCTAGGGAAGTGGAGAAGAGATTTTGGCAGGGGTTGGCCGAGCTTGAGTGCTCAAATTGGTGTGAGGTGGAAGGGGGAGGAGGTGTCCTTTTATAAGGGAGGAGAGGGGCACCTTAGGAATACCTCAAAATATTATTTTATATTAATGTCAAAATCGGTTTATAATGGTTCCAAAGGGTCTTATTTCGAAGCTAAAGTGGGGTTGGGTCGAAATCCTATCAACCAATAGGATTTAGACAAGTTTAGGGTATTATTTTAACCTTATCAATTAGATTTAACTATAAGTTAAATAATTTAACTTTTACCGTGTCTTTTGTTTTCTTACACTATATGGTTAATACACTTACTATAACATGCCAAACGAACCCCAAATTGTTTATTATTAATATATATATCCTTATCTAAGTCATTTGGCCGAACCTTATATTTTTAGGAATACAATAACAATTAATAATATAATATTTGATTTAAAAACTATTTTGTGTCAAGTTTGACACTATTTGATATATGATTTTTGTGAAAGTCATAACAGAATTAAATGTTCGAACCAAGTTGATTAAATCAACATTAATATATCATAGTAACCTAGAAAATTAGTGGAATTCATAAAAAATTTCAAATTAGATTTATTTTGGTGTTTATAACATCAATTATGTCAATATTTCATTAATAAGATAATTACTGCATCATCGTTGTGTCATAAATAAATTAAATTATTTTATGTCTAAAAATTATAAATAAAATACCATCATGTAGGAAATATTCTTAGATTTCTAATGAATATTTACAATCGAATTTATCTTATGTATATCCCCATATTAAAAATGATTTACTTATTAAACTTTGATTTTAACTATTTTAACCCTTCTTAAAATAAATTAATAATAAATGTCATAATCTAATCCAAGTGGGCCTAAATGGACATATTTTATTCCTAAGTTTTTTTTGGTCGAATTACACTTGTCCAATAGAATTAGGACATGTGTTAGGGTAATATTAATATCATATTTACCCTTAGTTACCCTATTTACTATTAACCGTGGTAAAAAAGTAAAAAGTTACTATTCACCAAAAAATTATTTTCATCTCATTGAACCACATTTTAGTCCTTAATATTAACCGTGTCTCTCGGATTTTCGAAATTCCATTCACAGAAGCGGTAAAATTAAGTTTTATGCAAAATTCAGTTTTTAACCTACCACTTAGTAGTTTCACTATTCATCAAAAATTGATGTTTTTCAGAACAATGCCAAAATTTCATCCCAAGCTATATTTCATATTCCGAATTCAAAAATGAAGTCTATTTTACCAAATTCATAACATAAAAGTTGCATTCATTAATTTTATAATTAAATCCCGCTGTTAAAACAAATAGCGTGTTTTTAAGAAACAATATCTATCAAAAGATTGACACATGTTTATGTCTAGTATAAATGTGAAATTACATCCAATGACCAACATTGTATTAAATGGTAAAAATATATTCTAAATATACTTTAAAACCACTCAAATTAATGATTTATCACTATTAATTTTTTCGATTAAAAAAGTTGTTTTTAATTATAATTTAGTAATTTTCACTATTCATCAGAATATGAAAGTTATCCGAAAGGTACCAAAATTTCACCTTAGGCTAAATTCGATACTCCAAATCCAAAAATAAAGTTCATTTTGAAAAAATAAGATTTATTGGATTTCAAAAAGTGGTTATTACTATTCATAACGGCTAGTTTTAATAATATTTTTATAGCATATCGTTGTTTAGTGAAACTCGGTATTGCGTACTACACATGCTATCGAGGAAGGTCACAATTGCGTGTAATGCAAGACAAGTCAAGGATGTGTGTTGTGCAAGCTCCATTTGGTGTAGCGTACAACACAAGACATTAACAAAATTAAAAAGAATATATTTTTTTATAAAATCTTGGGCTGTTACATTTTTCGCATTGGGCTGGCCGAAAAGGATCCATCCACGAGGGAGTAGCTATGGCGGAGTTATCCGTGAAGGAATGGTTGCGATGGACTGGCCACATGTGCTTCACTATGTAGTTCTCTGCGATGGTTGTCCATGGAAGAGCTGCTCGCTGAGAAGATGGGATTCCGTGAAGGATGATTTCTGCAGAGGCGGATATCCGAGAAGGAGGTTGTCCATGTATGAGATGGCCATCCACGAAGGGTGTCTACAAAGGGGTTGTCGCCCATCCTACTTCGTGCCCGTGGAGGTGTTCCGCCTCCATTTCGCAAACGCCACTAGTCCGTAGAAGAGAGGTCCATCTGCGAAGGAGATGGCCATCCGCGAAGGAGATGTCCACTAAGGGCTGGCCAAGGAAGAGATTTCCACATGTTTTTTGTACACATGTTTCTCCTCTACGGGGAAGAGTTCATCCACTGATGATATGCGGTCCTCGGATGGCTGCGGAGCGATTTCTCCAGCGTCTCCCCATGGGTTTTCTTCCATCCTTTTTTCCTTTTCTCTATTTTTTAGGTTCCCCCTCAGTGAATATATATAGAGTCGTGATGAGGCGGTATCGATGGGCCCATGGCACTCTTTGCGGAAGCCCATGAGTGAATCCCTCACTCACGGATGACTCAGTCTCTCGATATTTGAGGAGTCAAGGCATACGGGGTTCCTCCACGGCGGCACATCAATCTGCCTCTATCCTGCGAACGACGGAGGTCCGCGGAGGGGGAACCTCGTGGCAGTGGACCAGACTGACGTCCGGTGATCTTCCTAGTTCGCGCCCGCGTAGGCGCTCCTCTCCCATCTTAGGAACGACAACATCCGTGGGAGGGCGGTTTGCCGAACTGGCCACGTACTGTTGCTGGGAGCCGGTGCGCAGACCGGTTCGGTCCCTTTCAAAGTATTGTGGTAATTGGATTTCCCCCTTGAGGAATTTTTAGGACCCTATAGTTGGATGATGTTATTTTATATTAAACGTACTATAATATTTATTTTAATATTATGAGAGACCCCCTCTTACTCTCATCAATTCATTTTAAGAATTTTTAAGTTGCGCCTTTATGCTGTCGAATTTTCATATGGATTTTATTATCTCACTTTTAATTCCGTGAGATTTCCATTGGTCGCCACTTATTTCTGTAATGTTGTGTATTGTTTACTTCCAATTGATATATATTATCATGATTCTTTTTATATTCATGTTGTTCTGAAATTGATTTGGTGTTTATTATCTTTTAGTCATACGACTTGATTGATTACAATGAGGTAAGGGGTTTTTATCTCACTTTTTATTTCTGTGAGATTAATGCTACATTTGCCACTATTTCTTTTTGTGTGGTTTATGTACTACCAATTATTCTACTATTTGTGTAATATAATCTCGTTTATGGGTATTTAAATCTTCATTTTATGACCCTTCTTTAATGGGGCATTCGTTTCGAAAGTTACCCAAATTTTTAAGGGAACCTTTCACCCTTTTCTTTTTAAAAGACTGCTTTTTGTTAGGTCTTTTAATTTACATCTTCTAATTTTGGGATATGTTATTATATATCTTTATTGATGTAAATGATATGTTCAAGTGATGAGGTACCCTTTTTATCTCTCATCTTCTCATTTTTTGAATTTTAAAAAGACGTTGTTAGGCTGTCGAATTTCTGTTAGGGAACTTCTTAACCCAATTTCAATTCTTTGGGTTAAACGTCTACTTATAGATTATGTCATAATATGAATATGTGTGGATGACCTCTGATTGTTTTTCAATAAATATTCTATTATATTGGATGTATTTATATTTGTCACGCATTATTATGTAATTGATTTATCCTTAATCTAAGGATACCGACTTTGTAAGGGTCTTCATCTCAATCTCCGTTCATTGAGGCATATTTTTGTTCTAATACAAGACTTTTTTTATACGCTATATAAACACCTTTGACATTTCATTTCATTAAATGGGAATCATTTTCTACAAAGCATTTTACTAAACGAAAAAAAGGAATGTTTCTTTTAATGTACATGGTGACAACAACCTTTTCCGCCGCCGTGAGTACTATTTGACCTTTGGCTTACTTAACAAGTCGTAATGTTTTCAAAAATAATAAATACCATATACTCTATTATGTATTTTGTTATTGAAAATGGTTTTTATAATGGATTTGTTATGTCAATATATTTAAGTGATATACTGTGATTGGAATGTTGAATGGTTTTCTTGCCATTATATTTTTTTATGTCTTATGATTTTGTAATGGTACATGGACATTTGACGGGTGGTTACGTGATAAACCATATGATGGGTGGTTCCATGAATAACAGGACGAGTGATTATGTTTTAACCTCCAATGCATTGGGTATGGAAGTTAGCCTTATAGCTATTCTATTCAGTGATTTGTGTTGATGTTGACAGCATGTTTATTCCATTTCAGTATGTTTATGTCCCAAGTTACCTTTATATGTTATGTGTTATTTATATGGGTATTATGGTAATATTTTGTTTACAAAATTATATGTAATGATATTTTATTCATTGAAGAGTATTTAATACTTTATAAAGGTGAAAAGTATTACTTATGACAAAGTATTCATGATTTACATAATGTTTTTTTAAAACTAACAGTTTTCTTTCTTTATGTATCCTTTACTGGGCTTTTTATACTCATCCCATGTTTTTAAAATGTTTTCCACAGGACATAAAGATGAATAGGGTCAAGGATAGGATCAAGGAAAGACATGCTATCTAATACATGGAACGAGACATGTTTCTTTTTAAGTGTTATTATTTTATGAAAAAAATGTAAACTTAGTAGAAGTGTCTAATTAATAATATTTTGAGATGTAATAGTTATGTAATAATTCTCTAAAACTTTAAACCTGAATTGATCCTCTATGTGAATTATTCATTTAATTCATTATTATGTAATGTTTTAAGGCCGGGTCCTTATAGTTGGCATCAAAGGTAGGTTTAGATAACTATAGAGGTTAGAGTTTTGTTTAAGAATAAGTGACATGTTGTGTACATCCACAGTGGTTATTATATTAGATGGAGTCATTTTTATTTTTGAAAGTTGGAATGAGTTTGAGATAACTTGGATAAGTATATCTGAGTGTTTGTCTTCCTCTTTAGTACATGATGATTTGGTTGATATACTCACACTGACATTTTTGGTTTTAGTAAATGGATAGATCTATAAGGTCCCGAAGTGAAAATGGGTATGAATGAAACTATGGCAGTTCTTAGATTAAGAGACTGGATGAAGTGGAGGATTCAATGAGGAATCTCATGGTTATTATACACCAAAAATCAAGGAGTCATGATTAACCACTTGAACCGTGGTGTGTTCTCTAATGAACCTTGTACGAGAGAACCAAAATGATGTGGAAGTTCGAGTAATAATTATAAAGGTAACCATTAGGGTTTATATCATCCTTACATATGAGGTAACTATGAGTTACTATATGTTGAGGATAAAATATTTTATGGTTATTTTTGATGAATTTATCCCTTTTTGAGGAATGTTATGAAATTATATATCTTTGGAAAATGAACAACACACAGACTGTGTGGAAACCCGTCGCGTCAGACGAAGCTGTAGGAATCAAACCCACAACTAAAGTGCGACTGGCATTTATCACCTGCCCCCAGACTACATGAAGTCCCTAGTTAGTATGACTAATCATTTTTAGTTATATGATCTTCTTAATCAGGAATAAGTTGATTTTGGGTTATCTATAGAAATGATTAACCTATCATGGAGGATATTTTATTAGGATAATTACATTTTAATAAGAAACATCAAGAGTAACTGATGTTATTTAGAGATTTAACTTGGAAGACTATGTGATTAAATCCTTCAGAGATTTGTATTTAAATCTTATTTTTGACTACAATGATGAATTTTATGGATAGCTATTTATTGAATGGTCTTTGATAACCTTTGGGTCTTGTTGGATAAATTTTGGAGATTAAGAGTTGTTTTTCTTTTTGTAAAAGATTATCCTTTTTAAGGATTATCTGATCTTGTACTAAACATTTTGGTTTTGGTTAAGGTATAAATACATGGGAAATATATAGTTAACTTTTTGGGATTTGGTCATTCTCTTGAAGTTGATTATAGTGCTCTTAATGTGAACAAGTCATCTTAAATACTCATCTTTTGGAGAAAATATGAGTTTGTGTTAGAAATCTGGTAAGAGATGAAAGTCTACATGAAATGTAAGTATGCTTACTTATGTTATAGTTAATCCCATAAAAAAATTCCTCAATTAAATGTAACTGAAAACAAAAACTTTGTCTGTTAACTTTTCCTACGGGGGAATCAAATACCGTTTGACCCGTTATAAGTTTGTGATTTACTGGTGGTTAACTTTCTATTAAACATGTTTTCTATCACTCTCCATCAGAACATGACCTTTTTTTTCTCTTCCATATCCATTTTTTCCTATATGGAATCCTAGTATGGGTTAAATCGGGTGACCATTGTACTTCTCTTTCTTTCTTTTAAAGTGACAGTTTAATTGACTCCTTTTTTGATGTGGGGCTTTCAATGAATTTTCCGAGCGCAATTTTAAAATTGCGGGGACACAATTATCAAAAGGGGGAAAAGATGTAACAACCAATGTAAATAATGAATATGGAATTTTTATATTTATCAATATTTGTGAATAAAATGTTAATATTACTTGAAAGGGAATTCTATGATCGATGGCGTACCCAATACACAATAACGAGTTTCTTTGAAATCGTATGTTGCACACTAATAATAAAATAATATAATTTAAAATCGTAGTTAACACCTTGACGTTGTAATGGTGGGAATGAATAGAACTAATAACAAAATGATTATATATGTTTGTAAAATATTTTTACTTTTATCTAATAAATGATAGAGGTTTAAAATACGAATGAATCCAATTTTAAGGGTAAATATTATAATATTATTTAAAAGGTCAATTAACCGCCTTTTGAGGGATAACCCTTTTTAAATCCACTTTTTGATAATTTTATATGTTATATTTGGAAAAATAATTTCTTTAGAATCAGGACATAAAAATTTTCTTTTCTGTTTGTTTTTGAATTTTTCTGATAACGTTCATTTTTTAATGAATAATGAAAGATGATGTATTTTAATTAAAAAACTCCTTTTAATATAATTTATTTATATGGTTAGAATATATTTTTAATTGGTCTTAAAGTTAAATTAGAATATATTTTTACCATTTAATCCAATGGTGGACATTGAAATTAATTTAAATTTGAAATTGTACATAAACAAATGTCAATCTTTTGATATATATTGTTTCTTAAAAACACGCTATTTGTTTTGACAACGGGAATTAATTATTAAATTAATTATTGAAAATTATATGTAATGAATTTGGTGAAATGGAAATAATTTTTGAATTCAGAATATCAAATATAGTTTAGGATGAATTTTAGGTGTTTTTATAAAAAACTTCAATTTTTTAGGAATAGTAAAACTACTAAGTGGTAGTTAAAAAACAGATATTTCATTTAAATGAAATTTTACCTCTTCTGTGATTTGAATTTCAAAAATCCGACATACATGATTTTCATTAGTAAGTAAAATGTGGTTCAATAGGATAAAAATAATTTTTGGTGAATAGTGCCTTTTGAGTTTTATTAATCGCGATTAGAGGTAATTAGTGTAATTTAAGGTAAAAATAATGTTTTAATAATATGAAATTACCTTGAAACATGTCCTACCTTTATTGGATGAGTCATGGACGACCATGAAAATCCATGTGTCAACATTGGGACCCCATAGAGCCACTTTGGTCTGAAAATGACATTAATAACTTTTTATTTAAAGTAAAAAATAAAACTGTCACAAACATGTATTGTTGTACTAAAATAACTTTTACAAGTGGTTATATATGTTTTAATTTTGACTATAAATATTCATTATAAATATAATAATATTTCCTACATCATGGTAATTTATTTATAATTTTTTGACATAAAATAAATAAATTTATTTATGACACCATGATGATGCAGTGATTTCCTCAATAATGAATGATTTAAATAAAATGAAAAGATAAGGTAAATTCCTGGACATACACTTGTCTAAAACCTATTTTAAGGGTTTATATTTAACCCTTATCATAATATCCTAGAAATATATTTTTTTGGGACCTTAAAAATCCAAAAAACATTTCATAAGAAATTAACATTTCATGACCTTCCAAGAGTGCCCCTCCTCCCTCTTATAAAAGCCCCCAACTCTACCCCCTTACCCACACCTCTCAATCCCTTGGCTTGTCCAAACCCTACTAATATTCTCTCTCCACATCCCTCTATTCATCCTAGATGCATTACCTTAGGCAGAATGCTCTTCAAGAAACCCTTTTGATTCAAACCAAGGGGATCTACCTGATTTAAAGGTAATGTCTTCTCTTATGTTCTTTTATTTTATTTTGCATCTCCAACCCAATAAACTTTTTTTATTACATTATTTTGTAACAAAAACAGTATCTTAAATATACTTGTATGTTTTTATGAGATTCATTCGAGATACACATACACACACCTCTATCTAATGGTTAAAGAACATACTGATTCCGTGGATGGCGAATTACTGGCTCACGAAACGATTATTGTTCAATCTTCTCCAGCCACCTCTCATTGTGTCCATTATGATGGAACTATATTTATATATGATATATATTAAATTTAGTTCCTCAATATTCTTCTATATTTTATATTTAATACATAAATTTATGCTTTTCATGTTGTGCAAATGCGATAATTTTATTTAAGGAAGTGTGGACTACCGCCCCCTCAAGTGATGTGAATCTTTCATGCAATACATGGAATGTATAAAAAATGAAATTAAGGAACTTATGTGAAATATATAACATATATATTATACTGTAATTATAATATATATATATATATCTCATCTATTTTTTAATTCCAGTAATATGACAAAGAAATGAAAGTATCATTCATGCGTACATACGGCCTACCGTGTCCATGAACGATGCATTTCACTTTTTATCTCCAAATGTTTTGTAATAGTATAAAATGAATATATACTGGCTATATATTATGTTCAAATCATTAATACTATTATGGAGATGATTTACTTATATCTACATGGGCATTTCTCATCAAACAAGTTCATTTTTTACTCATGTACCGAAAATCGACAAAAAAATCTGATATAAACTAACATAATAATCTTATTATTATAACATGATAATATGAGATATTAATTTAATAATAAAAATTAAAGGATGTTATTAATAAATTATAAATTTACCAATGATTATTATTTAGTAATATACAGAAACAAATATGACAAGTTGGACTCGAGGTAAGGGATCCGACCTCTCTCTTTCTATTCAGGTACTCTATTTTATGTCATGTGTTTTAAGCTCCATGTTCTTATTTTGGAAGATGTTATTTTATATTAAACATACTTTAATTTTTATTTTAATGTTATGAGATACCCCCTCTTACTCTCATCAATTAATTTTAATAATTTTTAAGTGGCGTCGTTAGGCTGCCTAATTTTCATAAGGGATTTCTTATCTCACTTTTAATTCTGTGAGATTACCATTAGTCAACACTAATTTATGGAATGTGGTGTATTGTATACTGAAAATTGATATATATTATCATGATTCTATTTATATTCAGGTTTTTCTGATATTCATTTGGTGGATATTATCTTATGGTCATACGACTCGATTGATTACAACGAAGTAAGGGGTTTTTATCTCAATTTTTATTCTCGTGAGATTCATGCTACATTTTCCACTATTTCCTTTTGTGTGGTGTATGTACATCCCATTATTCTACTATTTGTGTTATATAATCTCCATTCTGGGTATTCACATCTTCATGCTTTGAGCCTTCTTTCAAGGGGTGTACGTTTCGAAAGTTACCCAAATCGGTAAGGGAACATTTCACCGTACTCATTCTAAAAGATTTATTTTTGATAGGTCTTTTAATTTACATCTTCTTATGTTGTGATATATTCTTATATATCCTTATTGCTGTAAATGATATTTCCAAGTGATAAGATACCCTTTTTATCTCTCATCATCTCATTTTATGAATTTTTAAATGACGTTGTTAGGCTGTCCAATTTATTTAAGGGAACTTCTTATCCCAATTTCAATTATTTAGGTTAAACATCTACTTCTTGATTATGTCGTACTATAAATATGTGTGGATGAACTCTGATTGTTTTACACTTAATATCCTATTATATTGGGTGTATTTATATTTTTCACACAAAATTATGTAATTGATTTATCCTTAATCTAAGGATACCGACTTTATAATGGTCTTTGTCTCAATCTCCTTTCATTGAGGCATACTTTTTTTCTAATACAAGACATTCTTTTATACTCTGTATAAACACCTTTGAATTTTCATTTCATTCAAAGGGAATATTTTTCTACAAAGCATTTTACGAAATTATAAAATGGAATGTTTCTTTTAACGTATGCGTTGACAACGACCTTTTCCACCACTGCAAGTACTATATGACCTTTGGCTTCCTTAACAATAAGTAATTTTTTTAAAAGGAAATAAATACCATATACTCGTTTATGTATTTTGGTATTGAAAATGGTTTGGATAATGTATTTTTTTTCCATATATTTAAGTGAAATATTGTGATTGAAATGAGGAAATGTTTTTTTCCATTATATTGGTTTTATGTCTTATGATTTTTTAATGGTACTTGGACATTTGACGGGTGGTTACGTGATAAACCATATGATGGGTGTTGCCGTGAATACCAGGATGAGTGGTTACATTATAAACTACAATGCATTGGGTATGGAAGTCGGTCATATGGCCATTCAATTTAGTGATATGTGTGGAAGTTGACTGTATAGTTATTCCATTTAAGTATGTTTATGTCCCAACTTAACTTTATATTTTATGTGTTATTTATATGGGTTTTATGGTAATATTTTGGATACAAAAGTGTAAGTTATGATATTTTATTCAGTGATGAGTATTTAATACTTTATAAAGGTTAAAAGTATTACTTGTGATAAAGTATTCATGATTTACTTAATGTATTGAAAAACTAAAAGTTTTCTTTCTTTGCGCATCCTTTAATGTGATTTTTATGCTCATACCAAGTTTTTGAAATGTTTTCCACAGAACATAAAGATGAATAGGGTCAAGGATGGGATCAGGGAATGACATGCTTTCTTAAAGATGGAACATGACATGTTTCTTTTTAAGAGTTTTTGTTTTATGAAAAAAATGAAAACATAGTAGAAGTGTATACTTTGTAACATTTTGAGATTTTATAGTTATGTCCTAATTCTCTAAAACTCTAAACTTGAAAATATACTCTTTGTGAATTATTCATTTAATTCATGATTATGTAATGTTTTATGGTCGGGACCCTATAATGTTTATTATTTTATACATTAATTTTTTTTAGTCAATGAGATAATCCATAATGAACTACATCAATGTTGGGAGAGACGGTAAGTGAAATGAATTTCCTCCTATGAAAACAAATTTTATAAGAGCTAGAATGAAAAATTAAATTTCTATTTTCACCAAACTATATCATAAAATGAATCAGTTTGATCATCCAAATGTGAAATGGATGAGAAAACATTACTTTGTCTGAATTTTCAAGGAAAATTTCACAATCTTTAAATGGATTTTCTTATCCAGTAGTATTTAAAAAATGTATTAGTACCACTAAAATGATATTTTTATAATTTAATGATCATTACATGATAAATTAAGATTGTTTTTATCATTTAGAATGAAAATGAAATCCTTGGTGGACTCTAATAAATAATTTAAAGAAAGATGCTAAAAAATAATCCATGTATTCAGATGAGTTTATGAACACAAATATCAATATATATATCCCATATATTCTTCATAAAAACATGGAGAATGAAGTTCTCATGAAAATAAAAAGTAACGATGAATCTGTTGGAACCTACAATGTAATTTTATAAGACTTTGGTGAAATGGTTTGGGTATTATCATCCCCCACGAATTTAAGTTTGAACAATTCTTGAGTGGATTAAATATAAGGCTTACAATGCTGTTAATCACAAGAGACATCATTGTCTATGAACAGATTGTGTGTTTTTAATTCATGGATGAAATTAAGGTTCGATTTAAGTATCAATCATATGGTTTTGATAATGAAATTAATATGGTGTAAAAATGAAAATCAAATAACCAAGGAGAGAATATGATGATCTTTCATATAAGATTAATGTGTGGGATGAATCCTAGATTAAATTTTCATATGGGGATTAATCAATTTTTTTTGTATGTGATGGAAGGTTATTGGGATTTTTATTGTATAAATGATCTGATGAAGTTAGCTAACAATAAAAATAGAGATAAAGATACACAGAATGAATGTCCCCTACTTGAATCCATAATTATTAATGAGAATGGGAATTTTACTAAATATTATCCAAACCAAAATGTTAATGATGATGATATACATAAAAAACAACTTATTATGAGGGAAAAAGGAAATAACATGTGATCACTATTTTTTTGAGGGGTGAGATTAGAACATGGTGAAAGGTACACATACAATCAACTGTAGAATTACTAATATCCTATTTAGTTATGGATATACCAACTCATTATTTCAAATTGAATTTTATAATGTTGTTAAGATTCCAAAAAATTGATTAGATATGGAATTAGAAATGAATACCCTTAATGGAATTATGATGTCATATCAAGTCTACAATTCCTCTATAGTTGTTATTTTTTAAAAAGAGCTTCTAGAAAATATTTTCATTATTTATCTTGTTTAATATTATTCCACCTTAGGAATGGATTTGGATTTATCTATATAAAATCATCCATAATTTTCTAGGAAGATATGTTATAGTATTTATTTAAAAAAAATAAAATTTAATATGAATGTGACAAAAAATATGAATATATAATAGAGATTTCATACATTAAATAGGTTGTAATTCCCATTGGGAACAAATTTTTATCTAAAATGGATGGGGAAAATTAACATCGATTGTATTTTTTTCCAATAATTTTTCGATTTCTATATGGAATTGATTCATATGCATCCACCAAAATAAGAATTTGAGTTCTCAACAGAACACATTCCATGTTGAAAATAATTTCAATTACTCCTAATTTAATGGAACAAATTGAGATAAATGAATTGATAATGATACTAAATGAATACACTTTACAAGGTATTCATTCATCCAAGTGCAACACCTGGCAGTGTATCATTTCTTTTTTTGATAGATAAATAAGGATCCATGAGATACTACAATGATTATTGGGATTTCAAAAATATCTTGACCAAGAAAAAGTATCATTTTCTCATATTGATGACTAGTGTGATCAACTATGAAGATCTCAATACATTTCCATGATTGACCATCACTCTTGATATCATAAATTTTGGATCAATAAATAATATATAACCAAGAAGGAATTCAATAAATTTTCTAGACACTATGAATATACAGTGATGTCTATCAGTGATACTAATTCCGTAGATATCTTCATGAATTTGAGGAATAGAGTCTTTCAAAATTATATTGATCAGTTTGTGGAAGTACATATTGATGACATTATTATATATTCATATAGAAATAAAGAGCATAAAAACACTATAAAACATTACTAAATAAACTAAGGAATGAAAAAATATTACCAAAATTTACATAGAATATATTTTTTCTGTATAAGGATTGATTTTTGGGTTTTATAATCTCATGATATTATATATTATTAGATCCTTCAAGGATGAAGAATAATGAATATTGAACCATACCAAACACAGTGACTCAGATACATAGTTTAATGATTATATCTAGAGAATATCAATGGGTTTTGGAAAATTTATAACAACTATACTATATTACAACCAAGATAACTTGAAAAGATTCCATTTCTCTGTAGACAGATGAATATGGAGATAATTTAAAGGAACTAAAGAGAGGCTTAGTAAGTGCACTTATTCTTACATTAACTAGTTTTGATAATGATTTGTAATATATATTGACAAATTCATTAATTAATTGGTATTCCATATTATGTAGAATAACATGGCTATATTCTATACTTAATCAAAATTGAATATTCATGGAAAAATTTACAGTACTGGTTATTTAGAGTTAGATATTGTAATTTGATCATTAATGATATTGTGGATTTATCTTCATGGTGAAATTTTTTATTTATATATAGATAATAAATGGTCAAAGTATATATACATAGAGAAGGTGTTGAGATTCACAAGAGAGGATAGTTTGATATGATAAAATATTATGACTTCTCAATACGTTTGTAACATCCCAGGTAATTAAAGAATAAATAATTTTCATATTTATTAATATTAGAGAATTAAATATGAATTTTAATTAAAAGGGGTTGCTATGTTCGATAGCGTACCCGATACGCAACGATGAGTTTCTTTGAAACTTACGTAGCACACTAGTAATAAAATAATATTTTTTTTTAAAATGTTAGTTAACAAGTAGTCGTTGTACTGGCGGGAATGAATAGAAATTACTAAAATATGAATAGATATGTTTTTATATGTTTTTACATTTACCCAATAAAAGATAAAGGCTTAAAATACGGAAAGAGTTCAATTTTAGGCTTTTATACTCTAATTTTCACTAAAGGTTCACTTATCACCTTTTAATGGTGAACCGTCATTGAATATAGTTTTGATCACTCTTATACATTCTTTTGGACCAAATAAAACTCTTATTAAGAATCGGGACATCAAATTTTACTTTGTGTAATTTTTGGTACCTTTCTGATAAAGTTCATTTTTTTTATGAATAGTGTAAAATGTTGCATTTTAATTCAAAACCTCTTTTTGATCTAATTTATTTATATGATTAGATTATGTTTTGAATTGGTTTTTAAGTAAAATTAGAATCTATTTTTACCATTTTATCCAATGGTGGTCATTGGAATCAATTTCGATTTGAAATTAGACTTAAACTGGTGTCAATCTTTTGATACTTATTGTTTTGTAAAAACACGCTATTTGCTCTGGCAGCAGGAATTAATTATTAAATTAATTAATGTGACTTATATGATTTGAATTTTGTAAAATAGACTTCATTTTTGAATTCGTAATATCAAATATAGCTTAGAGTGAATTTTTGGTAATTTTCTGAAAAACTTCAATTTTGATGAATAGTGAAACCACTAAGTGGTAATCAAGCAAACTGTTTTTTTCAGTTAAATTAAAGTTTACCACTAATGTGTATTGAATTTTGAAAATCCGACATACATGGTTGTCATTAAGAAGTAAAATGTGGTTCAATGAGATTATAATAATTTTTTGGTGAATAGTAACTTATTAAGTTCTTAATCGCGATTAGTGGTAATTAGGGTAGTTTAATGTATAAATAATGCTTTAATAATATAAAATGACTTAGACACATGTCCCAACCTCATTGGTTGTGTCATGGCCGACCAAGACAAGCCATGGCCTAACTTGGGGACCCCATGTATCCAATTTTGTTGGGAAATAACATAAATTACTTTTTATTAAATGTTAAAGTGAAAATGACACAAACATAATATGTTTTGCGAAAACAATTTTTAAGTGGGGTTATACAAGCCCAAATTTTGATTATAAATAGTCATTGGAAAGCTAAAAAGATTTCCTATATCATAGTATTTTTTTTATAATTTTTAGACATTAAATAAATTAAATTATTTACGACATAATAATGATGCAGTGATGACATCATTATTTAACGATTAAAATAAAATGGAAAGATAATGTAAAATCTAAAACCTACACATGGCCAAAACCAATTGGATGAGTGGATTTCGAATCCTTATCACCTTATCCACGAATTCTATCAATGTGGGACCTTTTAAAACCGAAACACATTTTCAAACAAAGTTATATTTCTTTACTTTCCAAAAGTGCCCCTCCTCTCCTCTTATAAAAGGCCCCCACCTCCACCTTATTTCACACACTCTTCAAGCCTTTGGCTCGGCCAACCCCTGCCCCTTTGCTCTCTCCACATCCCTATCCTCATCCTAGAGGATTCCCTTTGGGCAGAATCCTTTCAAAGGAAGCCTTTAGGCTCAAACCAAAAGAAGTTACACTTTTTAAGGTATTTCATTCTCTCATGTTCATTTGTTTTATTTTTCTTCTCCAACCCCCTAAACTCTTTTTATTTACTTCTTTTGTAACAACACCAGTATCTTCAATATACTAGGATGTTGTTATAAGATTTATTTGAGCTACACTCTCACACAACTACATCAAATGGTTAAAGAACATACGGTTTCCGTGGATGGAGAAATTCTGCCTCCCGAAACGATGATTGTTCAATACTCATTTAACACCTTCAAAGGTGGCCATTATGATGTCACTATTTTTATATATGATATGTAATATGTTTATGTTTTACTTATTCTTCTGTATTTTTCATTTGTGTCTTACCTTTATGGCTTCCATTATGGGTATACGCGATATCTTCACTTAAGGAAGTGCGGACTACCGCCCCCTCAAAGTGATGTGATTCGTTAATGCCATATGTGGGACGTGTAAAGGATGGATTTAAAGTTATTATATATGATGTTATACTGGAATTATAATATACCTATATATATCATTATCATTTATTTCCATTAAAGTATGAGATAGAAATGAAAGTAGCGTTCATGCGTACGTACGGACTACCGTCTCCATGAACGGTGCATTTCATTTCTTATCCCCAAATGTAATGTACTATTAAAAGTACATGTATATAATGGATATATAAAATTAATGATATATCTAAATGATGAATATAATTCTGGAATTAAAATATACATAAGTCTCATTTAGTTTTAATTCCGTTAATATGACAAAGAAATGAAAGTAGCGTTCATGCGTACGTACGGCTTACCGTCTCCATGAACGGTGCATTTCATTTCTTACCTCTAAATGATTATGTAATATTTTAAATACATGTATGTACTGGATATATATGACATATATGATATCTACATCATGAATACCATTCTGGATATAATGAAACATTGACCAAATTAACAACATGTAAGTGTAAGAAGTCTATTTTTGACTTAAGAACCAAATACCGACAAAATGAACATTATTAACTTAAATGATTTCATGATGTTCATAACATGGTATAAAAGAAATAATGAACTTGGAAAAGATTCATAATCAAGTAGAGATTAACTAAAGTTTATTATTCAGGAGTTTAAAGAACGGTCGGGTCAAGTCAGATACGAGGTATGGGAACTTCTTAACCCAATTTCCATTCTTTGGGTTAATCTCCTACTTTCAAATTATGTCATTATGTTATTATGTCGTATCTTGTATTGGTACTTTATTTATGTGTACTTATAGTAAGTACACATAATGTATCTATTTTATTTTAAAAATTATCTTTGTATGGGACTTCGTCTCAATCTCCTTTCGTTGAGGCATATTTTATTTTATACACAACTTTCTTTTATATGGTGTATAAACCCCTTTGACTTTTACGTTTACTCAAAAGGAATCTTTTTTATACGAAGCGTTTACTAAACGACAAAAGGGAATGTTTTTGTCGTACGTATGCGGCGACAACGACTTCTCCGCCGTCGTAACCGTTATTTGAGTTTCGGCTTCCTCTACAAGCCATACCTTTTTTTTAAAAAGAAAAATAAATACCATGTTTTACTTTGGTATTGAAAATGGTTTTCATAATGTTTTTATTATATCAATGTGTTGTATTGATATCTCGTGATTGAAATGCGGAAATGTTATGTTTCCTTTATGCATGTTTTATGTGATATGATTATGTTATGGTTCTTGGGCATTATTATGAAGACGGGTGGTTCCGTGATAAACTAAGGGCGGGTGAGCCCGTTATAGCTCTCCAATGCATTGGGTAACGCGAAGGAGTGAAACATTAAGGTTTCTCCGAAGAGATTTTTAGGGAATATACTGTGATGGGTATTCCAAACGTAACCAAGAGGGTTACTCCCTACGTAAGAATGTTATGAATGCCTCAAGTTACCTTTATGTCTTATGATTTCTATGATTTATTCATGATTTTATGAGGTATGTTAAAGTGATTATGTTTTATGGGTAAAGTATGATTTCACTCTTATGTATGTATGTACCCATGTTTCCTTTCCATGTTTTTATAACCCATACTGAGTTTTTATGCTCATCCCAAGTTTTTGAAATGTTTTTCACAGGTCAAGGGAAAGGTACATGATAAGATGATAGAGTCAAGGATGTGTCAAGAATTAATCCATGTTTTATTTTAAATGTGTTTCCATTGATGGGAATGAAGAATACTATCTTTATGTAACCACTTTGTTTATATGTGGAATGTAATGCAAGTTTTATGATCTAATTCTCTAAAACTCTAAACCCGAAAAGATCCTCAATGTGTAATCTTGTAATAACTCAAGATTAAGTAAGGTTTAAGGCTGGGGCCTTATAGTTGGTATCAAAGGGAGGTTTAGACAACTTTAGGAGTTAGAAAAGTGTTAAATTATAATATGATTGAAATGATATAGCATTTACGGATTACCATGTTGCTTCGCCTAAGATATTTCCATGTTCATAATGGTTTTCCGTAGGGGAAACAAAGCAGCTATGTTGGGACGACATCAGGAGGAAGACAACCTTCCAAATCAGCAACCTGAGATGTTTGGAATCGGAACTGAACAGTTTGTTGCAGTGATGGCACAGTTGACTCAGGCTATAAATGGTGGTGGTATCCATGCACGAGATCAGCCAGATCAACCGCATAGGAACATGTCAATGGTGGAACATTTCATGAGGCAACATCCCCCATCATTCAGAGGATCATCTGACCCTGTGCAAGCTGAAGGGTGGATTAAAGCACTGGAGAAGATTTTTGATGTCATGGGGTGTTCAGACAATCAAAAGGTTAGTCTTGCTATTTACCGTTTGGAGGGTGAAGCAGATCAGTGGTGGTCTATGGTTAAAAATATCAGGGACGCCGATGAGATTGATGCTCTTGACTGGGATGAATTCAAAGGTATGTTTCTTGAGAAGTATTTTCCTAAGGCTGTTCGACTTAGGATGGAAAAGCAATTCTTGGAATTGAGGCAAGAGGAAGAATCAGTGGCTGCCTATGAAGAAAGGTTCACTCGATTGGCAAGGTATGCTCCAAATTTTATTCGGGACCTTGATAGTAAAATCAATCGTTTTTACTCAGGATTAAAGCCAAAGTATCGAAGGGCATTAGCTTCTCGAGAGTTTAAAAGTTATGAAAAGCTTTTTCGATGTGCTGAGAAGGTGGAAATGGAGTTTATCGATGACCAAGTGTTCTATAACAACCAGCAGAAGAAGAGACCGAGGTGGCAAGAGAAAGGTAAGAATTCTTCAAAAAAGTCTGATGGTAAGAAAACTAAGTTTCCAGTTTGTGATAAATGTGGCAAAAGGCATGCTGGGGAATGTCTTCTGAATTCTGGGAAGTGCTACCGATGTGGTAAGATGGGACATAAGGCGCGTGATTGCACTGAAAAGGATCAAGGTGAAGGTAAGAATAAATTTGATTTACAGTTAGTGAAATGTTATAAGTGCAATGAGATGGGTCACTATGCAAACGAGTGTCCGACAAGGAGCTTGAGTGATGGGAAGCAGTTAGACTACAAGAATAAAGGGGTGCTGAAATCCTTTGCAACTACTTCAGCAGATGTTGGGCCATCGAATGAAGTGGTGTCAGCTCCAGGGAGCTCAGTATTTTTTGAAGATTGACTTGAGGTCGGGGTACCATCAGTTGAATGTAAAAGAAGCAGACGTTCCGAAGACTGCGTTCCGTACTAGATATGGCCATTATGAATTTGTAGTTATGCCTTTTGGGTTAACCAATGCACCTGCCGTATTCATGGACCTTATGAATAAAATTTTCCATGAGTTCTTGGATAAGTTTGTGTTTGTGTTTTGAGGTTTGTGAAGAGGTTATGTGTGCCTTGTGATTCACAGTTGAAGAGAGAGTTGTTATGTGAAGCTCATAGTTCTCCGTTTTCAGTTCATCCGGGCAGTACTAAGATGTATAGAGATCTGCGGGAGTATTACTGGTGGGATGGAATGAAAAGAGATATTGCTGATTTTACTGTGAAGTGTTTGACTTGTCAACAGGTTAAAGCAGATCGGCAGTTACCAAAAGGGATGCTTCAGCCTTTACCAGTGCCAGAGTGGAAATGGGAGAATATATCCATGGACTTTGTTGTTGGATTACCGAAGACATCTCGAGGTAATAATGCAATCTGGGTTATTGTTGATCGCTTGACTAAATCTGCTCATTTTCTTTCTATACGAGATACTTTCTATCTAGATCAAATTTCCCGTTTGTATCTTAAGGAGATAGTCAGGTTACATGGAGTTCCTCTCTCCATTGTATCAGATCGTGATCCCAGGTTTACCTCTAACTTTTGGAAAGGCCTTCAGAAGTCGTTGGGTACTGAATTAAATTTTAGTACAGCTTTTCATCCTCAATCAGATGGGCAGTCAGAACGAACAATTCAGACATTGGAGGATATGCTACGAGCTTGTTCTATGGATTATCAGGGAAGTTGGGACCAACATCTTTCTTTGGTTGAGTTTTCATATAATAATAGTT
Organism: Viscum album; assembly: GCA_963277665.1. Taxonomy (NCBI): domain Eukaryota; kingdom Viridiplantae; phylum Streptophyta; class Magnoliopsida; order Santalales; family Viscaceae; genus Viscum; species Viscum album. The sequence goes on from OY728164.1 coordinate 1,347,237,575, forward strand.
TCCATTCGAGTATACAGATGGCACCATTTCAGGCATTATATGGGAAGCGGTGTCGAACTCCAGCTTTCTGGGATGAAGTGGGTGAAAGAAAGTTGATGGGACCAGAATTGGTAGAAGAGATGGCAGAAAAAGTTCAGTTGATTCAGAAACACATGAGAATAGCTCAGAGTAGGCAGAAGAGTTATGCAGATAACCAGAGGAAGGATCTATCTTTCGAGGTACACAATGTTTTTCACGTTTCGATGTTGAGAAAGAATATGCCAGATCCATCTCATGTTTTGAGTCCAGAGGTAGTTCAGCTGGAAGAGAACCTATCTTATGAGGAACAACCGGTCCAGATTCTTGACCACAGGGAGCAAGTGTTACGGAATAAGGTGATTCACCAGGTAAAGGTTTTGTGGAAAAACCACATGATTGAAGAGGCAACATGGGAATCTGAAAATGCTATGAGGGATAAATACCCCCACTTATTTTGATAAGTGAATAAAATTGCGAGGACGCAATTCCCAAAAGGGGGGAAGGATGTAACATCCCAGGTAATTAAAGAATAAATAATTTTCATATTTATTAATATTAGAGAATTAAATATGAATTTTAATTAAAAGGGGTTGCTATGTTCGATAGCGTACCCGATACGCAACGATGAGTTTCTTTGAAACTTACGTAGCACACTAGTAATAAAATAATATTTTTTTTTAAAATGTTAGTTAACAAGTAGTCATTGTACTGGCGGGAATGAATAGAAATTACTAAAATATGAATAGATATGTTTTTATATGTTTTTACATTTACCCAATAAAAGATAAAGGCTTAAAATACGGAAAGAGTTCAATTTTAGGCTTTTATACTCTAATTTTCACTAAAGGTTCACTTATCACCTTTTAATGGTGAACCGTCATTGAATATAGTTTTGATCACTCTTATACATTCTTTTGGACCAAATAAAACTCTTATTAAGAATCGGGACATCAAATTTTACTTTGTGTAATTTTTGGTACCTTTCTGATAAAGTTCATTTTTTTTATGAATAGTGTAAAATGTTGCATTTTAATTCAAAACCTCTTTTTGATCTAATTTATTTATATGATTAGATTATGTTTTGAATTGGTTTTTAAGTAAAATTAGAATCTATTTTTACCATTTTATCCAATGGTGGTCATTGGAATCAATTTCGATTTGAAATTAGACTTAAACGGGTGTCAATCTTTTGATACTTATTGTTTTGTAAAAACACGCTATTTGCTCTGGCAGCGGGAATTAATTATTAAATTAATTAATGTGACTTATATGATTTGAATTTTGTAAAATAGACTTCATTTTTGAATTCGTAATATCAAATATAGCTTAGAGTGAATTTTTGGTAATTTTCTGAAAAACTTCAATTTTGATGAATAGTGAAACCACTAAGTGGTAATCAAGCAAACTGTTTTTTTCAGTTAAATTAAAGTTTACCACTAATGTGTATTGAATTTTGAAAATCCGACATACATGGTTGTCATTAAGAAGTAAAATGTGGTTCAATGAGATTATAATAATTTTTTGGTGAATAGTAACTTATTAAGTTCTTAATCGCGATTAGTGGTAATTAGGGTAGTTTAATGTATAAATAATGCTTTAATAATATAAAATGACTTAGACACATGTCCCAACCTCATTGGTTGTGTCATGGCCGACCAAGACAAGCCATGGCCTAACTTGGGGACCCCATGTATCCACTTTTGTTGGGAAATAACATAAATTACTTTTTATTAAATGTTAAAGTGAAAATGACACAAACATAATATGTTTTGCGAAAACAATTTTTAAGTGGGGTTATACAAGCCCAAATTTTGATTATAAATAGTCATTGGAAAGCTAAAAAGATTTCCTATATCATAGTATTTTTTTTATAATTTTTAGACATTAAATAAATTAAATTATTTACGACATAATAATGATGCAGTGATGACATCATTATTTAACGATTAAAATAAAATGGAAAGATAATGTAAAATCTAAAACCTACACATGGCCAAAACCAATTGGATGAGTGGATTTCGAATCCTTATCACCTTATCCACGAATTCTATCAATGTGGGACCTTTTAAAACCGAAACACATTTTCAAACAAAGTTATATTTCTTTACTTTCCAAAAGTGCCCCTCCTCTCCTCTTATAAAAGGCCCCCACCTCCACCTTATTTCACACACTCTTCAAGCCTTTGGCTCGGCCAACCCCTGCCCATTTGCTCTCTCCACATCCCTCTCCTCATCCTAGAGGATTCCCTTTGGGCAGAATCCTTTCAAAGGAAGCCTTTAGGCTCAAACCAAAAGAAGTTACACTTTTTAAGGTATTTCATTCTCTCATGTTCATTTGTTTTATTTTTCTTCTCCAACCCCCTAAACTCTTTTTATTTACTTCTTTTGTAACAACACCAGTATCTTCAATATACTAGGATGTTGTTATAAGATTTATTTGAGCTACACTCTCACACAACTACATCAAATGGTTAAAGAACATACGGTTTCCGTGGATGGCGAAATTCTGCCTCCCGAAACGATGATTGTTCAATACTCATTTAACACCTTCAAAGGTGGCCATTATGATGTCACTATTTTTATATATGATATGTAATATGTTTATGTTTTACTTATTCTTCTGTATTTTTCATTTGTGTCTTACCTTTATGGCTTCCATTATGGGTATACGCGATATCTTCACTTAAGGAAGTGCGGACTACCGCCCCCTCAAAGTGATGTGATTCGTTAATGCCATATGTGGGACGTGTAAAGGATGGATTTAAAGTTATTATATATGATGTTATACTGGAATTATAATATACCTATATATATCATTATCATTTATTTCCATTAAAGTATGAGATAGAAATGAAAGTAGCGTTCATGCGTACGTACGGACTACCGTCTCCATGAACGGTGCATTTCATTTCTTATCCCCAAATGTAATGTACTATTAAAAGTACATGTATATAATGGATATATAAAATTAATGATATATCTAAATGATGAATATAATTCTGGAATTAAAATATACATAAGTCTCATTTAGTTTTAATTCCGTTAATATGACAAAGAAATGAAAGTAGCGTTCATGCGTACGTACGGCTTACCGTCTCCATGAACGGTGCATTTCATTTCTTACCTCTAAATGATTATGTAATATTTTAAATACATGTATGTACTGGATATATATGACATATATGATATCTACATCATGAATACCATTCTGGATATAATGAAACATTGACCAAATTAACAACATGTAAGTGTAAGAAGTCTATTTTTGACTTAAGAACCAAATACCGACAAAATGAACATTATTAACTTAAATGATTTCATGATGTTCATAACATGGTATAAAAGAAATAATGAACTTGGAAAAGATTCATAATCAAGTAGAGATTAACTAAAGTTTATTATTCAGGAGTTTAAAGAACGGTCGGGTCAAGTCAGATACGAGGTATGGGAACTTCTTAACCCAATTTCCATTCTTTGGGTTAATCTCCTACTTTCAAATTATGTCATTATGTTATTATGTCGTATCTTGTATTGGTACTTTATTTATGTGTACTTATAGTAAGTACACATAATGTATCTATTTTATTTTAAAAATTATCTTTGTATGGGACTTCGTCTCAATCTCCTTTCGTTGAGGCATATTTTATTTTATACACAACTTTCTTTTATACGGTGTATAAACCCCTTTGACTTTTACGTTTACTCAAAAGGAATCTTTTTTATACGAAGCGTTTACTAAACGACAAAAGGGAATGTTTTTGTCGTACGTATGCGGCGACAACGACTTCTCCGCCGTCGTAACCGTTATTTGAGTTTCGGCTTCCTCTACAAGCCATACCTTTTTTTTAAAAAGAAAAATAAATACCATGTTTTACTTTGGTATTGAAAATGGTTTTCATAATGTTTTTATTATATCAATGTGTTGTATTGATATCTCGTGATTGAAATGCGGAAATGTTATGTTTCCTTTATGCATGTTTTATGTGATATGATTATGTTATGGTTCTGGGGCATTATTATGAAGACGGGTGGTTCCGTGATAAACTAAGGGCGGGTGAGCCCGTTATAGCTCTCCAATGCATTGGGTAACGCGAAGGAGTGAAACATTAAGGTTTCTCCGAAGAGATTTTTAGGGAATATACTGTGATGGGTATTCCAAACGTAACCAAGAGGGTTACTCCCTACGTAAGAATGTTATGAATGCCTCAAGTTACCTTTATGTCTTATGATTTCTATGATTTATTCATGATTTTATGAGGTATGTTAAAGTGATTATGTTTTATGGGTAAAGTATGATTTCACTCTTATGTATGTATGTACCCATGTTTCCTTTCCATGTTTTTATAACCCATACTGAGTTTTTATGCTCATCCCAAGTTTTTGAAATGTTTTTCACAGGTCAAGGGAAAGGTACATGATAAGATGATAGAGTCAAGGATGTGTCAAGAATTAATCCATGTTTTATTTTAAATGTGTTTCCATTGATGGGAATGAAGAATACTATCTTTATGTAACCACTTTGTTTATATGTGGAATGTAATGCAAGTTTTATGATCTAATTCTCTAAAACTCTAAACCCGAAAAGATCCTCAATGTGTAATCTTGTAATAACTCAAGATTAAGTAAGGTTTAAGGCTGGGGCCTTATAACGTTATCACATCATGAAAAAAAGGTCGATGATGCATTGATATAATGGACCATGACATCTTATGCATGATGTGGATCATGAAAGATACAATATTTATGTATTTGAAAAGTATAGACCTAAAAATTATGAAGGAATGTAAAAATATTATTTTTTTAAATTTAACATTCAACTATATATCTAGTCGAAGATTAAAGTGTCATATATAAAAGATATTTAAGTTTTGATGATGGTTAGAAATGTTCTTCATTTAATCCTTTATCAGGATGGAATGGTATGATTATGGAACCACACATGTGTTCTGTCTATACCATATTTGATGAGGGAGGTGTTATAATATTCCCATATTCCATCCATCTATATTCATCCTATGTATATGGGGATATATAGGCATGTGAAAAAATAAATTTTTTTTGGTGGAATAAAAAGATATATGAAAAACTGTGTATCTTAGTGCTTGTTATTTTATCTAGATAATGATGAAAAAAATATCTAAGGGGTTGATTCATCCACTACCCATACCATATTTGTAATGGTATAGCATCAATATGGATTTTGTGGTTATAATCCACAAAACCTATAAAGGGAATAATGTTATTTTGGTGGTATTTGATCACATTACTAATTTAAAACACATTGTAACTATTAGAATAGACTTTTATCTAGGTTATCATTCAAAGATATACATCATGGATATGGCATGATTGGAATGGTAACCACATCCGATGGTATATAATTATGATATGTGGTTTACCTCAATATTTTTAAGAATTATTCATAAATCCCTTGATACATAATTGAGTTTCTATAATTATTATCATCCTCATGTGGATAAACAACCTAAATGAAAAATTTCAACAATATAGTATATTTGGGGTCTTGGTTAATAAATTTCAAATATAGTTGGGATCAACACCTTCCTATAATTTAGTTTCCATTCAATTGTAGATTCCACTCTTGAATTTAGATGTCCCATTATGATGCCAAATATATAATGGAATTTATATGTTTAATGTGATGGATTTATGACTTAGAATGAAATATATTGTGACCTGAGATCACTGAATAAATGAATGACAATGACATAACATTTTATTTTCATTTTAACATTGTTCTAAACTGATAAGCATTATCATTCTCTTGAGATTGATTTTTCTGATATATGTTATCTATGAATCTCTCCTTAGAATAAAGTTATTTGGTTTGTGATGAATTAGGATTTCTTCCCTATGTTTATTAGTCCCTTTAAAATATTGATCTTATCGGGGTTATAGATAATTGATTGGAACATCCACATAACCTTCTTTAATACCGTGATGTGTTCCATGTATCTCTCCTGAATGTGTACAAACATAACCCTTCACATGCACATAAATCATTGGTCATAATTATGGATTTAGAAATTTATTAAAAGGATAATCCAATTGTAATTTTGGATCATATTGAGAAAGATTTATGAAACAATACCACTCACCTAGTAAGTGACTTCGGGAGACACCACCATTTTTTCGAATCATTATCGGATCATGTGGATGTGATGTTGAAAAAAGATTCCTCATTCTTTGTATCTGAGTGATAAATTTCCATATTGAAATTAATTTTAATGGTGGTAGATTGTAACACCCCATGTTTTTATAAATCTTTTATTAAATAAATTACATTTCAATAATGTATTTTTTTTAATAACAACACATCTTTAAAATTTTCTATACTATAATGTGTTTTATGATTTCACTATATGCAACATCACTGTAAAATGTATTATATGAGACACTGTGGTTCTACGAAATAAAATATTATTATTAGAACAATAGAAACTAGGAATTTATAACATAGCCATTAAAAAATATGAATATTAATAAATAATTTTCGAATATTATTTATAATATTTTTACATAAATATCAAATATTGATATTAAAGTATATACTCTTTGGTAAAGTCCTTATATGTATGAAAATACTATTTCAAAAAAGAACTAACTTTCTTATCCTTCTGTTCAAAATAATAAAATTAGTTTTTAAAAAATTTGAAAATTTATGTTTATTAAATAAAATTAATATTTAAATTAATAATTTCAAAATTATCTGAAGGTAATTTTTTAATAATTTTAAAATATATTTAATTTTTTTATGAATAGTGGTAATATATAATTTTCTTTGAAATAATATTTTTGTTTAATATATTTATATAGTTCGATAATTTTTCAATTTTTTTAAATACTATTATTAGTTCAGTTATACATATATGAATACATTTCAGTCCATTGAAACAAATTTTACATTGAAATTGGATGTAAAAATTGTTCAACCTTATAAACCTTATCATTTTAAAAACAAGTCGTCAAATCCCATTTAAGAGATTAATTTTAAATTAATTTCTTCAAATAATCTAATTATAAATTATAAAATTAGTATAAATATTTCGAATGATAATTATTTAAATTTTATAGAATGGTAATCATTTTTTTGACCAAAAAATATTTTTTCATACGAATAAAATTAAATATGATGATTAAGATACAAACTGGTTGACTTACTGGGTTAACTTCACTCTTAAAAGGATTAATAGAAATGGAACATGTCCAAAATACATTTTCATAGTGTATATCGATCATATCAACTATATTATAAAATATTATCCATTACTTAAGGCACCTTTTGTAATATATAACTCTCAATATTCTTTTCAATTTATATTTTTCAAAAAAACCAATCCACTAGTATAAAAGGGAAATCACACCCTCCCCTTTCATATTCACAACTATCCTGAAATTTATACTTAAAAACAAATCTAAATATAATAAAAATCTATACTTTCATCCTAGAGGCCTCAATTGGTTGATAAATTAAACTAAGGTATCCATCTGATGTAAATCAAAAGGAATTTTCAAATAACGAGGTAAAATCTTTCAATAAGCACTTTTATTTATTTCATTCCATAAAAATAAATTATTCTTATTACATGGTTACATAATAACTTATATGTACTTAATATATTGTGATGATGTTATGTTAATTGTTTTTCTACACCAATAAACACATCCATAAAATGGTATTATAAATTTTCATTCCTATGTAGCGCGGACTACCGCCTCATGAACCGATTTCATTTGTTCTTCCACTACAAAAATTCAAGGAAGGTAATAATGATGTACATAATTCCCTATTATGATATATTATATTTTTATTATGAAGTCATTCTTATTGATTTATTATATATCAAATACCTTCATTCAGTACAATTTTTGATATTACAATAACATCTTTTGTGGATGAGTGGACAACCGCCTTCACAAGGAGACGTGATTCTTTCACACATTACATGAAATGTATTAAAAATGGTTTTAATAAAAATATTTCATAAAATTGAAATAATTATTAGAATAAAATGTTAATATAAATATATATATATATATATAAAATCATTTACTTCATTAACTTACTTTCTTTCAAAATGACAAAAAAAGTAAATAATGTTCTTTTATATGTATGTCTTACCATCTCCATGAATGTTGTATTACATTTTCCTTTTATGTATTTTATATATTTTTATGAATCAATGTATAATGAATATGGTTGATATCTATATCATTTTTTACATTTTTAAATGAGTAAATAATGATCTATGTTTGAGGATCTAGACTAAAACATTAAAACACATATGAAAAATAATGTGGTTATTTCCCAAAAAGTGCCACTTACAAGGAATTGTCAATAAATAGGAAATAAAATATCCTAAGAAAATTGTATATGGTATGATATAGATGAATATTTTTATATAATAGATTTATAATAAACTTACATATATTATTCATAAGGTTTTACAATGTAGAACAAGATTCAGGATATAAGGTATGGAGATTTCATGTCTCGCTATTATTTTCACAAGTATAATTCAATATTCAAATCTAGTTACTTATGTGTTTTGTATATACTACCCATGAATGTATTCTATAATTATTATCATAGGATATATTTTAATATTTATATCCATTTTTTTCACTTTTACAAGGATTTGTGGTTCAAATGTTACCAAATCATGAAGGTAATGTTGTCTCAATTTCCATTATTTGAGACACAAGTGAGTTTATGCATCTATAATCTATTAAATGGTGCATCATAGTACCTTAAACATGTTTAAATGTGATTATAATTATAGTCATGATATTTTATTCAAATTTTAGTTTCATTATTTCATTCAGTTTATGATTCAATGAAACCTTAGTTGTAAGAGTATAATTTTATGATCTCAATATTATTGAGTATGTTTAGTACCATGCTTCAAAAGAGGAAATATTATTATCCATATCTTAATAAATACCTTAAATTATATTATCATTTTTTATTCATGATATATAAATATATTGTTACCAATATTCAACTATTTTGTAAAAAAAAATTATAATTTTTTTTTATGAAAATCAAACACAATTTTCCTCCTTGGTCAGAATTTTTTTTATTCAAAATCATTGTATTCTAAAAATATTAAAATTTTTCTTAATGATATATCGAGAATATTATTTTGTAAAAGTGTTTATATTTTTTATTTTCTAAAAATATATTATAATTTTTGTCAATTTTATTATATCTTTTTAATATTATTTCCAACCAAATGTATTTTCAAAATCATCAATGTTATAAAAATATGTTTTCAAAGAAGAAAGTATATTTTTCTCTAGGAATTATTTTAAGTGATTTTAAAAATAATTTTCCTTCTTTCATGACATCAGTTAATGTTACCCAAGACATACATGTGATATGATCCAATTTTTCAATTTATTTTTATAATTTAAATGGAATATGTTTTCATGGAATGATGTTTAAGAAAACAATTTCTCATTCAAAATTTTTAAGTTTATGAAACTCGCTTCTATTTCATGGGATATATTCTAATTAATCCCTAGTGTTTTAATGAGTTATTTTGTAATTCCAGAATGATTTATATTTTATTAATTTGAAAATCCCTTTTTATATCTACTGGGGTAACCTTTATATATTACATATACTCATTGGAAATAAAAATTGATCAATTTCCATTACAGGACCAGTGACCAAATGCCCAACCCAAATCCCCACCCGAACTGATACTAATATTTTTGAAACACAAAAACCGACCTAAAAATATGGTCAACTATAAATAGTAATTAATAATTTTATGGTCCTTTACTAATAGACATTTTATAACCACTCAATTACCCAAATATAATAGAAAAGTTGTTTATTACTCTTAGTTATGACCTCATTTGTGACTTCATCCTAGATTTGATCAAAATTAGTATTGCTAAAATCGATCCAATAATCATCATGTGAAATCATCGTGAATACTATTTCTAATAGACGCATCTATCATGTGGTTTTCACTACTCTACGTCTCCTCCCAAATCTAGTATTGTCTACACTGATGTGCCGGATGCACCATTGACAATACCATTATCCCTATAAACCCACCACACAGCGGTATATCTATGCCATCATGTTTTCCACCTCAATGAAATCGACGAACAAGGGAACCCTAATGAAGTGTGACATAGATTTTGTCTACAACAATGAATCCCATTACAGTATAAAAAATCCAACTACCCATATGAATAAACCACACAATGGACTTTCAATTTCATCACACATTCCTCCCCCAATGAAATCCACCGATAAGGAACCATTATCTCAAGGGATGTAGCCACTGACCACACCATCACATGATGTCCCCTTATCCCTAATATCTCTATCCCCACCACTATGACCTACCATATCCACTGCCTAGACACCACACTTGTTGTCCATATCCCCATCCTAACCCAATTATTCCCTATATATGGGGATATCAAATATTGAACACTTGTTTTATACAGTATTATGAGTAGCCTTTACATCAAGTCTAGCAACCCAGCATTCTTTTCCCGGGTTATTATTTGATGAAGTAATGATGGATCCTATATTTTTTCAACACGAAATGATTTGATAACATCATTACAAAACCCATTTCATTTCCTCTATTATGATATAATTTTTTTTGATCCTGTGGCACAAATATGGATGATTAAGATATTGGATGGGCTGGACCAATATCTCAATCCAATTTATTAGGTAACAATTAGATATATTTCCATGTACATGGATGGAATGTGTAGTGAAATCTATTTTGGATGGACTTTGTCCACAAAGATGTTTTAGGGAGTGATCCATTAAAATTTACATCATTTGTGGAGTGAACCCATTAAAATAATATTCCCATCAACATATTCCTTGACTCCAATAGAAATAATTTTATTTGTATATGTGTCTTCCACAATTCATTGTCTTATTCTATGTTATCCTTTCCTGGATAGTTCACCTGATTCCCTTGTGGTTTCAAATCCCCATTATACCTATATTCTCATTATTATGCTTTCAAATCACCCTTTTTTAACCAAAACAAGATTCTAATATCACCCTTTCTTATGTATTTTTCCACTACGCGATGAATATATATGTTATTAATTATTTTCCTAATAAGGTTACTAGTCACTAAGAATCTAGTAGAAGATAATGTCAGTCAATTATGTATCAATGATTATGTTTTGATTTTTCAAAGTGACAAAACAAATTCGGTCATTTCTCATGTGACTCTGTAAAGTATTTAATGTTAAAAAAAAGTGAATTTTATGTCTATATTTTAGATGTGATGGATTCTATAAGTATTATTTTCCATATGGGGATGATTGTTTTAATCTGTTAAAGTGGGAGAGTGAATTTCAAAGAACGATCTTAATTCGGGTTATCATCCGTACATTGTACAAGAGTATGATTTGATGAAGAAGGATTTCAAAAGATGATTTGATAATTATGAATATAAATTTATGTCATTATATAGGACTAATACTCCAATAAATTTTATGGATTTGATGAATGAGATATTCAAAGAAAATTTATAATCATCTATGGATGTGTTCATTGATCATATTTTGGTTTGTTTGAGATCTATGAATGATCATGAGAACCATTCATGTTATTTTATATAAATCCAGAGGAGTCTTTGTTTCTGTGGAATCATTTTAAAATGAAATTTATAGATAGTATGTTTGATGTTCCTATTAATCCTATATTATGGCCGCATGTAATAAGTTTACCCTAAGAAGGTGAAGGATACATTTCTCTTGGGAAGATGCACAAAATGTATTTTGATATACCTATATTCCATGGGAATTATCGATATTGGGAAAGGTACATCAAGGATAAAAACAATGATATCATCATCATTAAATTATCATGCATGGATAGGGGTGAAATTCCAATTGGTTGTAGCGTCTCTATCATCTTTTGATGAGATAAAATAACTTCTAAAATCATCTCATATTATGATCTTTCATAATCCTGGGAAGGGGTATGTGGTTTGTTTGAATCTATGGGTGCTTTTTTGGGTTTCAAGGTTATGTAGGATGATCACGTGGTGTCATAAAATATTCAGAACCTATGACCACTTGGTAATGTTAATTAGGATTCTCTATTTAGGAATGTACAGTCACAGGATGTTTAGGACATGAAGAAATAATGGAACCTTATTGGACTCTTTTCTCAATTGCACATGGGAAGTTATTAAGTTGTTTTGTTGTGGTACATTAAAGTGTTTGTTTATCAAATTCTTTTCATGAGTTTATAAAACACTATAATTAGAATGATGAAGGGGTAAGAGGAATTTGATAATCCATTTATGGAGGAGATAATATTTTTTGTTGGTCACACTTTTAAATAGTGTACACTTTTTTGTGAATCATGTTGTTTTTCCATAATTTGATATAATCTAATTTTTATTTGAAAATATTAAATCATTGTGGTTTGTTAATCAGGACACAAGAAACTAGAATTTTTGTTACCTGAGATGATGATTTTGGTGACTATGTATGATGCATTTAATAGAATATTTTGTATCCCACTATTCAACCTACCGACATATAATGTGGTGTATCAAAAACATTATAGTCTGTTTCAACCTCATTCAATGCCAGTTTTGAAATGGTATGTGGTTTCCATGGAACCATTTTTCGATTAACAATGACTCCCCATTAGATGAATGAAATCCATGTGTTTATTTATTGGTTGAAAAATATTTTATTTCATTCTAATCAAGGACATCAATAATGTTTATGATAAGTGTAAGTGGTTTTCATAAAAGGATGTGAGTATACATGGGGATTAATATTCCATTATTTCAGATAGAGACAAAAGGTTTACATTATGGTTTTGGATGAGTCTCCAGAATGATATGGAGACTCATTTCAGGTTGATTATAGATTCATCTCATAGATATACGTTCAGATTTAGCATGTTATTCATATATTGTATGTTATGATTTGTTCTTATATAATTTATGATAATGTATATTGGGATATACATATTGGATTGGTTGAGTTTGAATATAACAATTGTAATTAGTCATCAAAAAAAATTTGTCCATTCAAGGATTTTTTGCCTCCAACGAAGATCACCTCATTGATTGGAAGTGATGAGATAATTCTCTTTAACAAGATAGAGCCTCATTCAAGAGATTTCAGTAAGGATTTAGTATATGAATCAATGTATGGACATACCTCAGAGTCAATATAAATGATATACTAATAAAAAAATTCTTCCACTTTTGTTTTCCATAAGTTACTATGTTTTCTGTAATGATTCTCCTCAGTTGGGTCACCATCAGCATGGGGAACAAGGATAGTTGGCTGCAAGATATGTTTCACCATTTTATGTTACTAGATAGATTGGTAAGTATACTTATCATTGGCATGAGTTCATGATAATTTCCATATTCCATATATCATGAAATATTATCCTAATCCCTCTAACGTTTAGAGTTGGGTTGTTATTAAGTTAGAGAATGATGTTTCCATTTTAGATCCACCAATGGAGATATTTGAATATCTTATAAATGGATTTCATGGGATTTCAACTCTATTTTTAATATTTATATGGAGATGTGGATTAAATTTTCATGAGGCATGGGAAAAATAGTCATTGGCAAGAGAGTAGTGGAATAACCTTTTTTAATACACCATTATTCTATTGGATTTTTCAGGATAAATGTGATATGATGGGATATTTTTGACATCATGTTACCATCATTCCAGTATTTTTAGTATCTATTACCAAATTAAACATTATTTGGGTGTTTCTTGGGATTCATGGGGATAGAGAACATTTTATGTCGAAAATTACTGAATATTATATTATGAATTTTTTTTTTCAAATTAAAGGAGCGATAGTATAATTGTGTTAAATAATTTTCAGATCTTGACATTAATATGAAGAATTCTGAATTTTTTTTGATATTTTCAAGAGGAAACATAGCCTTTTCATAGTGATCAGGAGAAATATGAACCATATAATGTGATTATACACTATGTATTGATTTCCGGGAAGATATCATGAACAACTATTATGTGTGATGATTTCACAGCATGAACATATATTACACATGATCAAATGGTAAATTAATCCCTTTAATGAATGGAGTATAATCACTTTTTCTTAATTTGTCTTGATGGATTTCATGATGATAAAAGGGGTTATACTTAAAGTATATCTCATGCGATTAGATTTTATGAAACCATATGACTTATCCCTCTTTCTTTTTCTTGAATCCATATTCCCTTTCAACCTGAATACCCTCCCATATGATTTTAGAGTCATCTTCTCATTCCAGATCATTTCAATCACCTATTGATCATCAATTTGGTTATAATTAATTTTTATGTGTGGGCATTGCTTTATTTTATTCTACTTCATTGATCATGGTATCTACACTATGTTATGATTGTGCCTTTGTTGATCTAGGATGATCATCTTCAAAACCACCTCCATATTTATTGATTTATCATTATCCAAAACCTAATCATTGTGTTGGTTATGGTGCAATGGAAAATTTCCTCCAATAATTTACATGATATAATAAATATGCTAATAAATTTGATGGTTTGAATTGATTTTGAGAAGCGTTGACTGATTCTAGGGCCCATGTCATTGTCTTTTTGTTCTAGTTTCTAATGAATTCAATTTTGGCCATGTGGGGAAATGTTTGAGGTTGTTGCTTCCATATCTTTTCTATAACAAAATCACTTCATTGTTATGATTATATAATTTTTTTAATAATAAAATGAGAAGATTTATTGATTGATTATTTTTGTTGAAGTATGATTGTTGTTATAATATTGGTTTCCCTTGTATTGGTATAAGAAATGGGTATTTTCAAAATATTGAAAAATGCATTTCTGAAATTTAATTCAAATAATTATTTTAATAAAATGATTTAGAAAAAATATCACAGGTGAATCCATGGTTTCTTATGTGAATGTTTTATATTAGTTACATCATTCATGTTATGTCTTGGGATTCAATCATAGGGTGTTATTATATTTACAAATCCGGTTGTTTTTGAGGAATTATAATGACATTATAAAGGGATCCAGTCATCAGTATTCTCTCTTCTTCGTGGAATGCACTATAAGGTCAGGATTATTATCTATTTATTTATTATCATATGATAATAATACTAGACTAAAATAATGTGGCATTTGGCCTTATTTTACCTCTAAAAATATTTTCAACAATTTTATTTTTTATTATCATGGATTTTATATTATATGAGTTTCATTATTTGTCTTAATTTGAAAACTGATTTCAATGAAATGATTTGAAAAAATTACTCCAGAATTCATTAGAAAATATGAAATATGAGAAATTTAAATGTATTTCCATGTGGATTCCAACTCAATGTAAGGAACTTTAATTTAAATATATTCTTGAGATATTGTTTTAAAAACTCTTATTATACCATAATTATATTATTAATTTCCATAATTTTTTTGAAGAATATTTTTACTATACATATATTATGTTTAATTCCTTTATTTAAAATGATTTACTATGTATTTATCATATTTAAAGGGATATTTTTTCTCATCTTTCAAATGAGGTACTTCGTCACTTTTCAGAAAATAAATATTTAATTAATGTGCATATAACTTATAAGGAATGAATGTATTTTCCCAACTAAATGAATAATTTATTCTTTGAACAATACATTAATATATTACATTTTTCATCGCTCTAAATGTATTTTCTTTTTTATTTGTGCATTTTTTTTAAAAAATATTTAATATTGACATCATATTTCTATCAAGAATGGTTCCATGATATTTAATTTTAATTTTATTAATAAAGGAAGGAAGACATTGATTTTATCAATGTTTTATAATGAAATTATAATGTTATATACATTATTAATTCACTTATTCATGGGAATTGATAATATGGATTGGAGGAACCAAACGATAGGGATCTGATTACATATCTATATTGTATTCATTAGAGGGACAAAGACAACTAATTATGACTCTAATATGAGAATGTGGGAATATACCTCGGTGTCTCATCCAAATATGTGACAGATTAATCTGATTATATTTCTCCTAAAAAATATGGGAATATATATTGATTGTTTTTTCATGAATAATTTTGATGGTTATGTGAAGCGTACGTGTGATTTTTTACTCTAAGTTTAACCATGATGGTTAATCATTGTGAATTTAAGATTATGTATCATCTTACCTACATGATTTATATTTGAAAACTATTTTTATTGAAATATTTTGATTTAAAACGGTAAATGAATTTTTGATATAAATTTTATGGTTTAAATATAAACCTATTTGAAAATATTATTATGTGTTTATCATTAGTTGAGAGAATACTTCATGAGTTTTATATTCCCTTTGAATATATATTTTGATACTTTTTATGAATAGCATTAGAATAGAAGGTGGTATCTGGGTTAATAAAATGTTTTTTAACATCCCAATTATTACATTGAGAAATGAAATCATTAATAGTTATTAATTGTTAAACAGAACTTTTTTATATATATTACTAATCCGTTTCTCATAAAATTTTAAAAAATAAAATTCATGAATTATTTTTATTAAATTAAAGGGAATAAGTGATGCTAAATGTCTTGAAAAATTTAAAGAAATGAAAAGTTGTTTCATTTTAATGTATTATTTTTTTGAAAAATGATAATTCATTGATTTCTTCAGTGAATATATATATATTTATTTATTTATATTTATTCTTTTTTCGTATGAGTTAGGATGTAACATTCTATAACTATACACCTAAATGATCTTTGGGAATATAATAATTGGAAATATAGTCTAACATCACAAGAATATGTTCTTATAAAGTGTGGGTACTTACATATATAACATGTTTTAGTATTTTTTATTTTTAAATATGATAAAAATATCCTAATTATTTATCAAATTATATATTACCTACATCCATGTATGGGGATATCTGAAATGATGCAAGATTCTTCATAGAGGAGGAAGTCGGTATATAAGAATATATGAAATTTTTTACATAAGGTAAAAAATGAAAGGTGTCTATTACTTGATACCAAATAAAAAAACATTAATTATCAAAATTTGATAATTTTATTATATTTGGATTTAGGGAATAGATTTTTAATTTATATAAAACCAATAAATGATATTTTGATACATTAGTACTCGTATTCAAGAGAATGTATTTCCCTTGGAGAAATCTATAGAAACTATTGGCATAAGATAATCTATTGTGACAGATATAATAAGAGTATAAAATACAATTATATGTGCAGTATTTAATGTAGATATTCAATAGAAGAATGAGATATTAATTGGTTTTCAAGGGGTGGTGATTGTCATATTTTAGTAGTGGTTAAAATGAAAATTTTGAGAATATTTAAACATAATATACTGTTATTTGATGATTAACATTTCATGTGGCTACAAAAATGGGAAAAAATAAGTGTGAAATAAGATATGAAATATCTTAAACAAAATAATTCTAAACGTGTTTTTTTACTTGTTTCTAGATCATTATCCCGATATTTATTAACATTACATTTCACAATGATAATATGATAACCAATTTTTAAATATGTACACAATATTTATCCCTTTAATTGGGGGATCTTTTTAACATTATTTGAAAATAATTATTGAAGATATTGATTACATTTTAGACAAAAAAATGATTATAAAAAACTATTTTTTTACATTTTTAGATGTAATGTTTAAAATACCATTTTTTGAAAAATTATATTTATAATATTATATTTTATCTATGGTAAGATTATTAATGTTTATTATTTTAAGGATAAAAATTTATTTAATATATATATTATTTTGATTTAAATTTATTCCATACATAGATTTTAACAAAAATATATTTCAATATATGAGAAGAACAATAATAGTTGTTATGAGGAAATATTAATTATGTCTTTACAAATTTCAACATATGTTTAAAAAATACATAAATCTATTTCCAATTTCTAAATATTAATAATTTAATTTATTATTTATGAATTAAATGATTTTAAAATTATATAGGTAATTATATTATAATAACAATTTCATTATAATTATATTTTTAATAATAATTTTATATTTTATAATTCTATTAAAAATGATATATATTTGAAAATCCTTAAAAACAACCTAAGTAAATGCTTACATTATAATTATAAAAATATTTAAATTATACTAAATTATTTTAACATTTTTACTTGAAAAAATGAATAAAGTATCTTTCAAGTTTGTATTATTAAACAGTGAAGACATCTAGTGGTTACATTTTATATTAGGTAATCTGGTATTACATAGGGATTATGAGTTCATAGGGCATGAAACTATTCAGAATGAGTGAATCACATAACAAATTTATACTAATATTTAAGTAAATTTTATCATTTCACCTTACACATTACATTTTTAATCATGTTAATCATTTAATCTCCTATTCACATGAATTTTTGTTTTTCTAACTATTGATCTTAAATAATATTCTAGAAGAAATTTATTTTAGAATAATTTTCACAAAAAATTGAAATTAGAAAGAACCCGTGTATATATATTTTTTCAAAACTGAAATGAAAAATAAACCCATCCACTCAATATATATATATATTACACACCAAAAAAATACATTCAAAATACATTTATATATAAAATAAAATATAAAAACATAATTAATTACATATTAAGGATTTAATCATATGTTATATGGGATGTGATATAACATTTATTAAATAATTCAAATAAGAGAAATATTTTGAACAACAATAAAACAATTAACCCCAACTGACATCTTATTTTAGGTCCTTCCAATTAAATATGTTACATCACACTATTAATCTTGGAATAGATTTTCACTCATATTATAATCAGTAACAATGTGAAATTATATCAATTAAATTATCTAGTTAATTATTCTAACATCTAAAAACTCCATGGGAAATCTATATATATATACTTATAAAAAACCATTCACAAACACCATTGAACGTTTGTCATATATTATAAAAAATTATAATTGATTCAAATGCACATCATGTGAATCACTAGACTTATTACACCAACAAAAATTATTTTCACATTTAATTTATCATCTTACATTAAATATATATCTTGATTGCAGGACATTGGTTGTTACATTTCTCCATATTTATTCAAATACTAAATTAATATATTTTAATTCACTTCCTCAGAACAATAACAATGTTAGCTATCAAAATATTCCAACATTATCCACACAAAATAATCTCTCACATAATAATCATTTTTCAACAGCAAAACCCATTCCTCTATAAAAATAAAAAAATCCATCCCAAATTATACATTACATTATAGGTGAATACTTCCCAAAACATGATTTTAGTCATCCACAAAAATATAGAGGCCCACCACATCTATAGTTATCCCAAACTGTAACTATGAAAAAAATAAGAACGAATCTAAACTATATCTATATTATATTAATCATCAATATTTCCTATAAACAACTTCTGGGGAATATATAATTCAAAAAATTATTATTTATCCTAGAATGTAACACTATATTTTTATTAAGGTAAATATCAATATAATAATAACTGAAAAACCTCACTTACACTTACTTACATTAATGATAATCTAAATACACATTCATCCCAATCAATTATTTCTCATAATTTGTTAGAGAATCAAACTCTACCTGTACTATTTTATGATAGAATTTCTGTTAAAGAATCAATACCCAAATAATATTAAAGTATTTTTAATTAGAAATGGATGTTGTCCCACCACCCTACTATTTGAATCAAAAATAATGTTTTAATCATTATAAAAATATAGTGGTATGTTGGTTCCAAAATAGATTGAAAATATTGTATAACCAAATGATAAAATATGACCCCTATAACAATATCACAATGTTCTATGATAGGATTATACATCATATTAACTCTAAAAGAAACTACTTAAAAACTGATCATATACCAACCATTGAATGAATCATGATTCTAACAAATAATGAATATGGAACCACTTATATGTACTCAACCTCTAAAAATATTCTATGTAACAACACATTGAATAATAGAGATAAATTACTATATAGAGTGCTAATACTATTTTCCTCACTCATTTTATATTATTTCATAACATTTATATGACATTATATGTGGTCTTGAATAAATATAAATACAATTATTTTCAATTATAAACATATAATAAAATATATATTTCATGATTAAGATACATTATCTCAAAACAACCAGTTATTTTTTCAATTAACTCTTCAATAATTTCATTTATCAGTCTTGTAGTAATCATGTCATCCACATAGTGATTTAATATTATGAAATGACCATAATAATGCACCTTATGGTATAAAAATGTACATTATTACTATATAAAATATTTTATTACACTATATTTAATCTGAAAATATTGTTACCTAAATATATTACATTATCTAGCCCACTACGTCTCCTATTTATCTTGTATAGAGCACACTTATTCCATTTTTTAAATGAAACAATTTGGTTAGTCCAGGTAAATATACACATCTAAAAAGCATTGATAAAATGTAGTTTAGACATGTAGTTACACCATATGAATCCCTTCCAAGGTATAATTCTAAGGAATATATGAATATTCATGTTTTTAACAACTAGTTATATTATTTTTAGAAAACATAAAACATCACATTATATTCATCCCATTACACCAACCCTATAATTCTATAACATTCCACCGCATGATTCATTATAATGAAAATAAACCCATTTGTAAATACATTCCAATAATTATGTTTTTTTAAATCTAATGTCCAACTTAAAATAATGTAATCTATTTCAACCCTAATTAATAAATATAGCTAACTCATGTCACAATGACAGGAAACATCATTAAGGAATATAGTTATCTCATTACCTATAAGAATATTTTATTCTTGTTCACATTCATATATCTATAAAAACACAATATTCTATTCACACCTTTCAACTTACTTTATGTTTCATATCTATCTATAAAAAAAACTTTAAAAATTTCCCCTTTATAATATCTCCCTTGAACTTCCTTATTCTCTAATAACTCTTATACATCTAGCCTTAGAATCGTTAATGATGCTAATATTATATGGGAAAAAATTCATTTAAATTTAGAATAAAATCCACTAGGAAATTAGGTTTTAAATTTTTTTGATAATGTATGGTAGATTAATGGTTGATGAGGAATGAGATATTTATTCGACTCCTTATAAAATAAATTTATTAATTCCTTATTCCATATTTGAATGAAGATTCTTACATATTATGGAAAATTCATATATTTGGTTTTAAAATATTATTAATCAACGGAATAGAATAATGAGTGGATGTGGTTGTTATTGTTGAATACATAGATATTGACATAATCATAAACAACTATATACATCAAATTAAATTGGGATGGATTCAAATAATAGTAAATCATAATCATTATGTGAATTCATTAATAACTATGGATTTATAAAGGATGGTTGTTTTGCTACAGAAAATCATAAATCATTTTTTTAAAATATAAAAATATAGTCAATATAATAATGGTCCATCAATAGATGTTTAGATACTAAAGAACATTAAAATCAATAGAAAATAACTTTTCAAAAATGATTTCATAATGTTTTTATGGGTTTTTAATATTAGTAAAATGATTTAGGGTGTATTTTAAATTTAATAAATCATCCAAATATTTTTGGATATAGTTTTTTAAGATTATAATATTGTTCAAGAAATCATTAAATATAGATATGGGAAAAAAATTAAAATGTCGAATTTTTTTATTTTTTCATAACATCTATTCATATATATGGAATAATTATTTTGGTGTCGCTAAAAGTTTAACCATAGAATTTAGGAAAGATTTTATGCTTATAGTGAACAAATAGATAATGGTTTAAAATATAATTGAAACTATAATGTGAATAAGTACCATTTTTCAGATATCTAAAAAATATATCAGAGTCATATTTGAATTAATAATGGGTTGCAAAAAAACATACGATCCATCTAAAGGCTCATATAGGTCAGTATAAAAAACACATGTGTTTATTAAATATTATTTTAATGCAACCCAGGGAACCCCACTGTGTCTGTAATAGTAATATAGGGAAATGAAATTATCCATTTAAGCTATATTTTATGTTAAAATGATGATATGAAGTGCATATTTTTAAATGAAATGGATTTATAAAATTTCATATAATTCATTTAATATTAATTATGGTTTATTTTATATAATATATAAATATTCATAGATACATATAGAAATAAATTTTTATGATAATAAAAAATTCTTTTGTATTCTAAAAATCAAAAATAAGATAATGATTAAGAAATTTATTCACAATTTCCAAGGATGGTAGATGAGGAACATGGTATATACTATTATATGAAATGGGAAAATTCAATAGTGTAAAGGGGATTTATAAACATTGATATTATGATGATATATTTTCTTAATAAAATAAGATAAAATTGAATAATTATCTATTCCATGAGTATAGAACCCAAAATGCGAGGTTATGTACTTGTAAACAGACTCTACCATAGACTAAAATACCGAATAATTTTGTGTTGAAAATGGATTCATTTTATTTAATAACATTTCATGGAAATTAATATATTAATAATCATAAATTATTAACGATAAATCATTGACTTGAATTTCAACTATTGAAATTTTAAGTATTTGTTTAAAAAGTTTAAAAAAAATAATAGATCATATTGCTAAAAATTATGGAGTTACTTCAATTAATTACTGAATAATATATTGATGATATTACATGAATTAAATGGTTTTTGATTTAGAAATTAGTCATAGAGGCCCTAATATTATATTATAATAGAATATATGTGATAAATTTTTAATAATATCATGAGAAGTATATGACTGTAATCATGTGTGTTTATGGATATGAAAGTGAATAAGCATAGACCACTCTGATGACAAATTGTTATCATATAATATGATTGAGAAAATTAAATGGATAATCCCTATTATATACACATATCAATAATATTCTTGAGATTATATGATATTTTTAATCCATTCATGATCCCTTTTTTAAGTGACTTATATATTAAAGAACACATGTCAGTAGTAACCATAGTTTTTGGTGAAGAATAACATTATAAGAAAAATGGTATACCTATTTGATAGTACTTTTGATTTTCATTCAATGATATAAAGGTTTTCATGATTAATATATTTATATAATTATTATCTATTTTATTATACTTGATTCATAATGAAAAATATCTTATATCATAAAATGCATTAGCATCTTGAGGATATAGAATATCATGTTCCAGATATTCATTGAACATGAACACTAATTACTGGAGGTATCTATTATAAAAATTTCGACATCATGTTGGATGAGGGAAGAATGTTGGGAGGATAAATAAATAACGTATTAAAAGATTACTATTTTTGATATAAAAAGGATTAAGGGTGTAAAAATTTATATTATATGTTTTTTATGATTGTTGTTGACATTGAGGATTAAAATTACCATCATACTTTAATTCACATGCATCATATTGTGATTATCTATGTCATAGAACAAAACCATAACATAAAAATGTATATGTTCAAAAATTTAGGACCAAACCTTTTAAAATCAATTTTTGATGATGTCTCCAAATTGATTTCTACAGATAAGATGGTGTTTGGTGTGGATAGCACATTAATTGATATATACATCTTATCTCAGAGAAGTATTTGAATAATTATAGCTGATACTTATAAATTGATTGTTAAATTATATTATATAAAAACATCCATTATTCCTTAACCCTCTTAGGTTTCCGGAATAATTCATTAATAACTTCTATCGATATCATATAATATCTAGGCTTCCAGTCATTAGATAAATTCATTCCAAATTTTATTTTCATAAAAACAAAATAATGAGTTTATTTAAAGAAAATTTTTAAGGTACAAAGATAGAAAATTTTATTCTCTTCCCAATTAAAATAATCATTTAGGTATTAACAAAAAATTCACTAGAAATAATGGAAATTGAAGGTATGAATCCATGAGTGGGTTTAATTGTTAAATAAGATAAAACTCTACATAGAAATAATCATAGTGGAAATATTTAACCTCTAAAATATATTAATCATAAAATTCCATGAAAAGAAACATCATGATATTAAGAGTATGAGGATACAATATAACAAAATTTATTTTATTATATTTTAAACATATGATAATAAGTTATATATTTTATATTGTACTTTAAACACAACTATGTGGTTAAATGATCTATGTTATACCATAAAAATGTAATCGTTTAATGTGGGTATTATAACATACAAATTATATTGAAGTATATAGATTTTTATTACTCAATTATAATAAATTGTTGTTATAACATGTTGAAAATGAAATTATTTATTAAAAATAAAATAGATACTGACAAAATCCATATGAATGGAATAAATAAATGTTTTTCTAATAAACTATTTTTACACATGAATTGAATTTTAATATTAATAAACTAATAAAAAACTACTTTTGAAGCCTTATTTATCAATGTAATTATTGAGTTTGACAGTGTATGATCCCCTTTCACGTCCTAGAGTGTTTCATGATTCATAGGGAAAAAATACTAGTTTTTTTGGAGAATGAAACAGATAGTCACTAGGTGTAGGAACTGTAAGTAATTGTGTCACAGACATGCCCTCACATAGTGATATTGTCTAGGGGGGGGGGATGTCATCAAGGATCTTGGAGAATGTTACTACATCTCTCCGAAGAAGTCCAAGGAAGGATTTCTTCTACCAACCAATGCTAATGTCCACCAGAACATATGTCAGGAAAGAAGCTAGGGCTTTCTCAAGGATTAATATAGCTATCCAAACTACTAATTAGTTCCACTCACTGGAGGTGTTGAATCTTAGAAGGACGTACGATAAAATTCTAAATCATTATGAATGTTTGGAGTGGGAATCAGTCACTGTAGAGGAAAGTTTTTACCATGAGGGTAGTGATGGGTTTGATTTTGATAATATATAATGGTTTTCCTTGGTCTGTTGTACTTTTATGCTAAAATTTTCTTTTATTGAATAATTGGTCATGGGTTTTGACTCTGACTATGCTTTTCTGTTATTGATTTTCCATATTCTTTGAGAATAATTTAACATACATGAACCTCTTATTAAAATGAAATTATGATTTATGTTTTTAAATATTAAAAGGCCATACATGTATGGAAAATGTATTTTTGAACCATACTGCCTAAAAAATCACAAATATCTAATCGTTTTAATAATTTGAATTGACAAATTTTAAGTAGGATATTTTTATATCTAATTCTCTACTCATCACCATTATCCTTTACCTAATCTTCCCATATACTCTAGTGGCTTCTCACCATACATCATCCAAGATACCCTATTGTACTGATTGGACATATGAAACAAATGTTTAGTTTTTGGATTAAATCTGTTCTCTAATTCATAGATAAAATATTGATCTCTTATCTCGATGTAATAGTAGTATCTTATTGAGATATTAAAAACATATCTACAGGGTCTAATATAGAATTTAAGGTGTTACTTATGGATATTATATTATGTGAACTCGATCTCTTGAATTCCAATATATTTCTCCAATGGTGATTAGTTTCCTCCATTTATGAGAGTCAATGTCCCAATATAATGTGCCAAAATTTAAATTCACTAAATATTTATGTGAACATATTTTTTCTGATTTGTTTAAATTGTTTATTTTATATAAAGGAAAAAAATCATTAGATGCATGTTTTAGATGTTTTATATCTTAAAAAATATATTTCCACAAAGTATAAAATGATTGAAATACATTATAGATTATTTTCCCTCTATAATGAATTTTTATGCATGGAAGATAGGATATATCAGTTTGGAACTATTTTATAAAATGTGTTCATGTTTTGAAATTGGTTTTTAGAAAATATATCTATTTATGAATGATGGGAACATCATAAAATAGACATATTCAACCTTATAGTATGTGACAAAAATAATCGAGAATTCCATGGTATGAAAAAAATGGTAGGACCGAATATTAATGTAATTCATCATATTTCTATCTTACTTCATACTAATTTTTTACACATCTAAGTACAAATTCCCTTTTGATAATTCCCAACATTTTCTTATTCATTAATAAAATCATACCAGGTATTTTTCTCACAACTGAGTTTTCAATTTGGTAATTTGAATATATTATGTAATGATTCATTGAAAGATAAGTTCACTGTAAAGATCACTAACTAATATTGGTTATCATCTTCATTTTTCTGGGATAAATTAGTAGTAAAAGATCATGATATGAAGACATAGTATTGGATTCTATAATAATATATTCATGTTTACCTTTTTGGATTGGATTTTTTTGTATCACATATATGTTATCTTCTTCTTCATATATTACTATTACCTTATCCCATTTTAGTTTCTCATGAATCATTTCATGGTTGATTGTTGATTCAGGACTTTTTATAGGACAACATTTGTAAAACATTCAGTAGAAATAATCTTCTATATTTTAAAATGTTATCAGAGATATTAAATATATATAAATTTAGTAAAACGCAATTTTTTTATTGTTGTAATTATATATAGTAGTTATCACTTTTTGAATTTGGTAGTCTATTTAAAAGGGTCTGTATCCAGGTCACATTGGATTCTAAAATTGAGATACCGTGGTTAGTCATAGATTTTATCAAAAAATGAGCCATAATTCAAAATATTTTAAAGAGGAAGTTGATTTGTGTTTTATTTAAATGAACCAATTATTTTTTAATGAATTTTTTTAATTATATGAATCAATGATAATTTTATTTTCATATCATTTTAGGGAATTATTATATATTCTTGAATCTTCCCTATGATATTATAATTAATCTTAATTTAATTTATTATTGCCTCTTATATTTAAAACAAAATGACTCCTATTAGATGAATTATGAATCTAGGATTCGAAAACAATAGTAATGTTCAAAAAGAAAATACTCCATAGGGACAAAATTTAGTTGATGATTTTATCAATAGTATTGAAACACTAATAATGGATGGTCTGATAAATCATGGATAAATGGTGGATCCTATATTTGAATTTTCAAAGAAGAATAAACACATCATTATTGCAGATAATCGACCCGGGGAGACTGAATAGTTGAATTACTGGAGTGAAAGGATATTATATTTTATTGAATCTTTTGAGGACGCTAAGTATTGTTATTCAACCTACACTCTTAATGGAATTAGTAGGAATAGTTTGACTCCATCTTGAATATAATGAACCAAATTTTTTCAAATAAAATTTAACATACAATTGAATTAAAGTACATATTATGTATTATGGATAAATAAAAAAACGAAATTCATTGGTTTTATTATGTCACAAAAAAATTCCTATCATTATTCTTTATCATTGATAATATATTCACTAAACAATGATCCATTGATTAGTATTAATATATATTTTTAGCATATCTTATTTATAGAGACAAATTGATAGCCCCCACCAGTAAGATCATACCCTATGAAGCCCATTTATTAAAGCATCCATGGGGATTAATTATTGAAATTTTTCCTCGACTTTTCCCATGATGAGTCGCAAAAACTTATGAATGAGAAAAATAGTTTATAGGGGAAGATCAAGATCATTGGGATCACGACACAAAACACGTATGCTGAACAACCCGATGAATGTCTCCTAGTGACACACCATACACTTAGGGAATTTTGTAGTGTATTATGGTGATATTTATGAAGACAATAATAATTTGAATATGTATATTGTATTTACAATATAATAATTATATGCTTCATTCTTATGATTACTTTATATATGATGTGTTTATTTTTAAAATAAAACATAAAATTTATTTTTAATTAGTACTCAATTTAGATTATAATATTTATTTTGATTAGTTAATAGATTATTAAACCAAATAATATTTTAATAAAATATTATTATTTAATATTTTTTATTCTTTATAAATAATATTCTAGTTTTATGAAGTAAAATGAAAATTTTTAAATGTTCAAAAACATTTATTCTAAAAAACACAATCTTTCATCATAAATGTAGATAATTATATTAAATGTGAAAGTAATAATATTTATAAAAATATTCATATAAAATGAATACTAATTTTCTAATCCAACGTTAAAAATTATCTAATAGTTAAATTTTCTTAATTATATGAGATATTAAAATTTCTGTGAAAAAATAAGTATCATTTAAATATATGAAGTGTATTATGGAATAATAATTGCCCAATAGTTATTTTTTAAATAATATAAAAGGATAAAAAGATCAATTATTTGTTTTCCCTTTAAAATAATTTTATTTTATATTTATTGGTTTAATTTAATAAATCCATTATGAATCCTCTATATCCATTAATATATTTTATGGTTTTAAAATCATTTATTTAAGGGTACGAATCACTTACACATAATCAAGGGTATTATTTTATAATATTCATATATAGGACCTATTAGATAATGTACACCAATAATCATTGGATTAAAACCATGGGAACAAGATTTTAATGGTTTGTTTTTTGGTTATTTTATTATATCGATTTCAAAAAAATGTTTAATTAATGACAATTAATTCACAACTCATTCTCTATATAAACCCACATCATATCCCACATATATATAATAAAAAATAATGGAGATCATACTTACTCTACCCTCATCACTAAATACTCCACCCATGGTAAACGCAAGATATCAATAAGCTCGTCCTAAGCATTTGGGATCACACACTCATGTAAGGGATCCTCTCAGTATCTTCTCTATTAAATATAATTTAATATATTATTCCTTATATTATAAATTACTAATGATGGTATGTATATTTAAATATCCATAGTTCTATAGATTTTATTTCCAAATGATGATATTCCCCTTTTTTCTCTCGTTATCCCGTTTTATGAATTTTCATGTGATGTAAATATACTGCTAAATTTTCAATGTGAATTTTTATGCCAGAAATTTTTTGTAGTTAACACCATACACATTTAATATCATGTGTCTTCACCATTATACAGTCATAAATCATTGAAATTGGAATAAAATCTATTTATTCTGTACTCTTTGATTGTTGAATAAAATATGATGATTAATCAATCTATGTTGTATAATTTGTATAAAAAATTAAGCATCAGAATAAAATTAATGTGACTCGTGCACCTGGAATAATATAGTACTCCAATGAATTGGGTAATGTTTAGATTCATGATATTTAAAATTGGGAAAGTGTGTTAATGTGATTCTATTTTGGGAATTTTTCATTCATTTTTTCTAGGTAGTTATCCTTGAAAAATGTTTACGATGCATTGTTTTAAGATGCTGCCTCATTTCCCATGTTTCCGTTATGATTATGATTTTATTTGATGCCCTGTTATCCATGTTTATGATTTTAACCCATTTTATGACCCATATAAATTCATATAGTTGTACATGTATAATATTTTTTCATGTAATTCCATGTTTATTTCTTTAGTGGTATTTATAGCACACCCCTTACTAATTTATGTTTCCAGATTATCCCATTTAGTTTTATGAATGAGCATGTGAAGTATGTTTTCAATAAAGATGATATAATTCATATTTTTATTTTTTATTTAATGTACCTAATTTAGAATAAAACTATAATTTTTTATCTTCCTGGTTGTAATATATCCATTATTTTGTAATAAATCAAATATTAATGTGATATAAAGAGAATATTTTTTTAAATTTTTTATCAAATGTGAAGTTTATTTTTTTTTGAATTAGAATTATAAAACATAAGAGAAGTCATAAAAGATAGAACTTTGTATATGAAAATATCCAAAAATATATGTAATTATAAATTAAGTGGGTTATCTAGGAAATACACCCTAATATGAGTAATATAAGTGTATTTGGCTCTAGCATAAATGTATACTGGGTTAAAACCTAGAAAAACAATGTTGATCTTGAAACGACCAGGAACTAGTTCATGAAAATGGGTCATGTAACACACCTATATTGAATATACAAGTTTATATTCTTTGGTTATTTCAAAATCATATTTTATCCAATTATTAAGTAAATAAATTCCTATAAAAGTACAGTTTACAAAAATGATCTTGGATAACATATATTGAATCCTAGAAATTTTAAAGTTAAGGAAATACATGTAATTTATACATTTTCTCTTATATGAAATTTATTCTAATTATTGTGTTAAATAGATTAAAAATACTCATCCATGATTTCTATTTTATTCTATATAATGGCGGGAAATTTGAGGAATCAGGTAATAAATCGATGCTATGAGCAATGTGATGACTTTCCAAATGAGATTACCTACCCAATGAGAGAAGGAATAAAAAATTTTATAATTATAATCTCTTGGGAGAATCTTGTTATGAAAATAATAATGAATTAAGAGGTGCATACAAATCTCCCAATGAGAGAAGATGTTGTTATTGAGAACATTAAGTAACAATGTCTCCAAAAAATAAATTAATCGACGATCTATTCATCATCTTAAAAATGGATCAATTCTATTGAGAAGGCCTTCTCAAATATTCAATGTCCAAGGAAATATATGGTTTGACTGGATATTTATTATATGTAGGGTAAAACTAATCAATGGTTGGCATTAATAAAAAGAACACAATGCCTATGAATAGATCTAAGCACTAGGGTAGATAGAATATAGAAAATATTTTTCGATAAATATTTTAATAAACTCTTTGACTAAAAATAGAAAAATATTTCCTTAAACTCAATAACAATATTTATTAATCTATTGGGGTGTATGAGTAAAAATTCACAATATCTGATGATGTGACTCCATCTTTTCCATTTACCCTGAATTCAAGGATGAATGCCTTCTAATTGTTCTAAAACCTAGTCTATGAAAAGTCCGGGTGATTTGAATCTATGATAGCTATGAGGAAATTGTCTTATCTTCCCTCAATTTCATTATAGTGGTTGGCCAATCTCATGTCTATCACATGTATAAGAAGTTGAAAAGGGATTTTAATTCATTTCATTTTATGGATAAATATAATTATGGTTTGAATGTATAATATCACACATGTCAAAGGTGAGGGAGAACCCTAAAAATAGCATAAGGGTAACAAGGAAATTTATTAGTAATGGAAATGATATGAACCTTTCGAACGATTTAATGTAAGAGAGACCAACTAAAATATTTAAGGAGAGGAATAGTCTAATCAACCCTTAGAAGATGGGTCATTTATTCAAAAAAATGGAACTGGGCCACTTTGAAATCCAATTCACAATGCCAAGGGGTTTCTAAGAAAACCAACAATATCAATGGAAGTAGGGTGATGATTTTTCTATCACAAAAATTTGGGTAGATACAAAAAATATAGTGGTTA
This sequence comes from Viscum album, assembly GCA_963277665.1. Classification (NCBI taxonomy): domain Eukaryota; kingdom Viridiplantae; phylum Streptophyta; class Magnoliopsida; order Santalales; family Viscaceae; genus Viscum; species Viscum album. The sequence continues at coordinate 1,347,269,009 of OY728164.1, forward strand.
TAGGTACTCTAGTTATTTATTGAATAATAGAGACGATGTTTTTTATTATAAATCTACAAAAAAATTTACATCATGAATTTATAGTATAACTATTAAAACACTGCAAATAGAATAGAAATAGGGATATCGATGAAAATATAAATAGGGGAATTATTACATCCAATGTACATAACACGTCACTAGGAATCATTTTCAATATGAACATCCTAGAAAACAATGTAATACCCCATTTAGTGTAATTTGACTAAAATATGGATATGTATTGGCTTTTCCTATATACATCCAACATAAATTCTATAGATGAGGACATCACTCTCTATATTAAAATTTACATATGTTTCAATAGAAGTGCAAGGAATATGATGAATCTTATTTAGAAACAAAATCCCAATCATGTATATTTTTGACCAATAAGAATGTGTATATATCTAAAATTATTGATTCTGATGAATGAATTGTCCTTGATGACATTCTAATTGGGAGAAAATATGTGGATGGGTTTCCTGAGGATTTTCCTGGTCATCCTCCGTATCAAGAGATTGAATTTTCAAAAGCTCTTATATGTAAGATGTTACCATTATCCAGGACTCAGTATTAAAAAGATATTGTGGAACTTAAAGAGATAAATAAATAACTATAGGAGAATATGGATAAAGGATTCTTGTGCCTATGTTCTTCCACTTGAGGTCCATTAGTCATATTACTTGAGAATAATATAGGCATAATAAACCATTATATTGATTATCATGTGCTCAATAAGATCATGATAGAGGCAAATTACAAAATTACATTGATTGATTGATTTTTCAATCAGATTTGTGGAACATAACCATTATCCACGGTGTATATGTGGTTGGGATATTACAAAAAAATTGTATTAGGGGAATATCCCCCAGATTAGTTTTGGTACAATGTGTGGGAACTATGCATTCCTAATAATGTCATTCGAACAAACAAATTTCCCATAAATCTTCATGGACCTGATGAATTCAGTCATTGGATATTTCCTAGGAACATATTTTGCGTCCCTTATAGAATATTGTATAATATACTCTAAAATCATTTAGGATAATCAAAAGTATCCAAGTACTATGCTAAAAATCTTATCAAAGAGAAGCATGTATATAAGTAATGAAAATGTGAGTTCTAGTTGAAAGATGTAACATTTGTGGAGATAATAATGAAAAGAAATGGGATATCAATGGGCCCTTCAAATATAGATTCAATTAACGGATTTCCAAGTCTAGTATCTGTGATAGATATCTGTGGTTTCCTTGTATAAATTGGCTATTATCATCGATTTTTGAGGAATTTATCATGATTTTAAAACCCTATTAAAAACATAATATGGAAGGTAGTCATGTTTATTTTACTGATGATTGTATATATTACATAAAGGAATTGAATAGGTGGATTATCACTACACCTATTCCCACGCTACCATATAGTGGGGAACATTTGATGGTATTCCGCGATACTTCGAAGAAGAGATTGGGATATATGTTAATAAAAAATTAAAATTTGATAGCCTATGATACAATTAAAATGAAAAATCATAAATATACATACCTAATGAAATATCTAGAGATGTTTTTAGTAATAATAAATTTAAATAATAATTGTATAATTATCTCCTTTTTTAGATGTTTAAAATATATGTTGATCACAAAATCTCCAAGTGTATATTAACAAAAAAAAGAGATCAATATATACTAATGAATATGGCTAGACCTGATCAAAGGCTAGGATATCTAAATAGAATAACATCCTGATAAATTAAATAATGTGGATAAAGATATATATAGTTAAATGATTGGTTGCGCCCAAATTTACCCTAGTGGTAAAAAGCGGTCGATGTAGTACATGTAGGGGTTGAGTCCATACGGATAGAAGAAGTAACCTTGAGATGCTATGATATGGTGAAGGATGGGCAATGAAGTAGCCATCTTTGGTTTTTATTTTGGATGGTTTTAATTAACTCTAATAATCCTAATTGAATTCAATTCAAATAAAATGGGTTGATCTTAGGATTATGCTCGCGGTGGATTGAATGAATTTTACTTCTTTAGAAAATTTTGGTTTTATTAATTCTTGATGAATCCATTCTTCAAAAATAACACTACCTTCATCATTTTCTGGTTTGATGCTTAATAAACACAATTAATAATCCTCAGTACACTTATAGAACCAAATTCGTGATCTCTCCAAGGTATATGGACATTTAGTAGTTGAATTTAGGTTGCTCAAACAAAGTAAATATGAAGAGTATAAATAACTAAAGAATTGATGTTTTAAATTAATTATCCAATTAACAACAATTCATTTGTAAAATAAAATTCAATCCATCCTTTTCATTATCCTATGATCAACCCATTAAAGGGTTATCCCTCCATTGATGGTATACACTCAATGGTGGGAGGAAGATGGATTACAAGAATTGGATTGAAGAAATTTAAACCGTAGAAATAACTAGCACTCCTCCGTGTGTGTGAATAACAATCACACCTATGTGTGAACTAATTCACCACAACGCAGATATATGACTGTGATTTGTGAAAATTTAGTTTTAATAAATTTATGGAAAATATAGAAGAGAAATATGTTTATTAAGAACAAAAAAACTTACATGGAAATTGATAACATTACAAAGAAACTTTTGCAACATAACCTTACAATGAAAGAAGAAACAAAAGATTATAAGAAAAATATATTCCCCTATTTCCTTCAACACCAGCTCCTTATATAGTAATGTTAGTAGCCTTAGGTCTACACCCCAATAATTAATTCACCCCTAACAATTAATAGAGTCAAAAGGAGGGTGAATAATCAAAAGGAAATCGACGTTTTGAATTTTACCCGGAAAACTATCCAGATTCATCCACCAATTTGACATGTGAACTTGGAATAGAAGGAGGCCGAATACTAAGGGGTCGTATAAGTGAAATATTCTCCTCCTTCAGTCCTCTATGATCTTTAAATATTTCATAATTTTTGGCGCAGCCGTTTGGATGTTATGGCAAAAATGGTGGGACGGATTTATATGCATTAATGTCAGGTCCACCATTTAAATCTCAACTTCATATCCCTTTATAATCATGAAAAATTCAGAATTAGCTCTAGCAACAGTTGAATAAAATGATCCTCATATTTTTACCTTTCTAATATATAAATTTGAGCTTCATTGGGCCTGGTTTGTGGGCCCCTCATTTGTTTGATGGGCCTTAGGCCCAATATGCTTTTTCCAGCCAGTTTCTGCATTCAAATGAAAAAATCTCCATCTTCCCTTGTGATTCATCAATCAGACCTACAGTAAAAAATGTTCCAAATAAAGTGATGAATCATATACCAAAATATCAAATTAAAATGATAAATATTGTAATTTCAACAAGAAAAATATTTATTGGGACCAAATTGACACTTTAAGAATGAATTGCACAATGATGGGAAATGAAGTTCAATTTATGAATTAGACTAAAATTGATGTTTAGGAACTTTTAAACACATTAATATTAAGATTTTAACAATGAATATTAGCCACTTTTAGTGACTAATCACTCCCCCAAACATGTTTTTTCTAGTCCAGAGCAAAATATATTACAAATATGAAATTCAAATCCCTTTTTAAAAAACATTTTAATACAGATTTCTCACCCAAATTCCTCATACCAATTTTTTTTGAAACCCATAAAAATCATTTAAAACAAGCTAGGTTCATAAGAATATCCCAAGCCCAAGCCCATTCTTTTGTTCAAATTCATCGTTACTTTTCATCCAATTTCAATTAAAAATGATAATGTGTTGTGCATCACAAAATATATGGGTCCCATTTTATTGTGCAATGGGAAAAATGGAAGAGCTAGTTGGAAATCACATTAAAACTTAAGATAAGTATCCAATTTTTTTTAAAAAAATTTCTTTGATTTTTTATATTTTTTTAACCACAATAGATTTGAAAAGACTAACTCTGGGCAAGACAACTATGGAGTCGTGATCCCTAAGTGTCGGACGCCACATATATTGTCAATTCCATGATCTAAAATAGAGATATAAAGCCTAAATCTAGGCAAGGCATCTATGGAGTCATGATCCCCCTGTGTCCAACGCCACACATTTGGACAAAACATTGCTCTATGCTGTCATTATTTTTTGTTTCATTTTTTTTGTTTTTTTTGTTTTTTTTTGTTTTAGGATACTCAAATTAAACTAAAAGTGACCCCAGAACCCTATTCATTAATGAAAGGGGCCCAAGAACTCATATTTACACCCATGATCTTGTAGGCGTGCATTGTGGCATTTGTATTAAGTGGATGAAAATGTAAACTTTGAAAAATCACATCGGACAACCGCACTTTCCAAAAACTCTTCTCATGAACATAAACTTGCATTAAATTAGAATCAAATAATGCATTATTATTTGATATCCAATTTCATATTTTTCAATTTGTGTTATCATGTTCAAGGTTAATGGAATTTTTCATTCCATGCATGTTCTTATTCACAAAAAAAATCAATTTTTCTTTCATCTCCTCCAACTTATAATAACATTGTCCCATGTGTTTAAGGAAAATAAAAGTTAGAAGGGGGTAGGAGAGGAGTTCAATGAGTAAATTTAAAATGATAATCATGGAATGAAGTCACATGGTGGTTGATGATGATAGTGTATGCCCCAGTCTCCGTTCAATCCTAGATTTGAGTCTCAGTGGCTTGGATAGTGGTGAATGGATTTTCATTATGACTTACAACGTGTCCTTTTATTTTTTTAACCTATAAAAACATAAAAATAAAAAAAACAAAATAAACTGAGGATACATGGTCTTCTTTTTAGATTTCCGGGTAAAGGTATTACTCAGAGATCACGCCACATGACATGGATGAATATGGAACTCCGCTTTCATACCCAACCTTACTCATAAAATAAGAACAGGTTAATAGCTTATGGTAATTTACTATATAATAAATAAAAAGATTCAAAATGATTAGAAACATGAAAACCATTGGTTGCCTCCCATGCAGTGCTTTTGTTTAACGTCGTTAGCTCGACTTGAACCCCCCAACTTATCCAATACAAATATTCAAAATTTAAATGAACACATATTTCTCCACCTCAAAAAGATTTAGATTAAGTATTTTTTTGGATTTTTTCCATGTGAAATACCATGATTAAAAATTAGTGTGAAAGTCCAAGGAATTTCAGTAATGGTTGATTGTGTTTCATTTGGAGTATTTACAAATATTTCAAGGTTCATTCCTACTTTGTGAGATCCTTGATGAAAATGGATAATAATTGAATGGTCTAGGATTTCATAAATAGTGGGATTCTTGAGTGGGGAAAGACAGATGATAATGTTGAGTTCAGTTTCATTGAATTTTCCTAGAGATGAATAGAAATTTGAATCCAAATTTGTTTCTTCTACAAAACATTTTGAAAGAATTTGTTCATTTTGAAAATATGATTCATTCCTAAAATTTTCCATTTGAATTTCATGAGTGGGTATGGACTCACTATTCATTTTATCCCCCAATGTTTCAATGATCGGTGATTCTAAAAAAATGTTATGGGAGAAATATTCTGAACACTCAATCCCTGAAGACAAATTTTCCCCTTGTGAATCCAAAAATTTAATTTCCTCCTGATTTAAATACCCTTGAACATTTAATTGATCTTGTTTAGTTATCCAATATCCAAAGGATATTTTTTTCAATTCCTGGGATGTTATTGGGATAAAAGATTAATCTATCAATGATTAGGAAAGAATATCTTGAGTGGGAATGGGTTCCTCAAAAGTCTTAAAGCTTTGTAATTCTAATCTGAAAGATGAAACTTCTGAATTTATTTTATCCATTTTTTCACACAATTGTTCATGAATGTTTTCACGATTATGGTTGATATATGTTTTCACATCATGTAATTCCTTATTATTTATCTTTTCAATCATTCTTGATAGGTATAGAAATTGAACTTTTAAATATTCAGCATCCCATTGAGTGTACATCTCATCTGGTGTGGTGTATTAAATTAAGGTTTGGTCAATGAAATTACCTATGTGAGGTGTTTCTCAATATTTATTTCCGACTTGATTACAACATTGGTTTATGAAGGGGTATTTTGGAGGATAATCCATTGTAATTGATTTAAAACTGGTTTTGGGATTTTTTTGGACACAGAGAAATTGAAAGGGGAAAAGGGAAGAGAAATTAGGGTGAGAATAGAGAATTTGGGGTGCGAAAAGAAGATGAGTTTCTAAGGTACTTACATGGGTCCCCTTAAACGGTGCCAAAATTTTGTTGTTCCCAAATTTACCCTACTGGTAAAAAGCGGTCAATGTAGTACATGTATGGGTCGAGTCCATAGGGACCGAAGAAGTAACCTTGAGACGCTATGATTTTGTGAAGGATGGGCTATGAAGTAGCCACCTTTTGTTTTGATTTTGGATGGTTTTAAAGAACACTAAGAATCCTAGGTGAATTCAATTAAAATAAAATGGTTTGATCTTAGGATTATGCTCGGGGTGGATTGAATGAATTTTACTTCTTAAGACAATTTTGGTTTTATTAATTCTTGATCAATCCATTCTTCAAAAATAACACTAGCTTCATCATTTTCTGGTTTTGTGCTGACTAAAAAAAATTAATAATCCCCTAAAAAATTAGAGAACCCAATTCATGATCTCTACAACGTATATGGTAATTTAGTAATTGAAATTAGTTTTCTCAATCCCAGTAAAGATGAAGAGTATAAATAATTGAAGAATTGATGTCTTAAATTAATTTTCCAATTAACAACAATTCATTCATAAAATAACATTAAATCCAGTCTTTGAATTCTCCTATGATAAAACCATTAATGGTTTATCCCTCCATTATTGGTATACTCTCAATGGTCGGTGGAAGATGGCTTACAAGAATTGGATTGAACAAATTAAAACCGCGGAAATAACGAGCACTCCTCCGTGTGTGTGAATGAAAATCACACCTATGTGTGAACTAATTCACCGCAATGCAGATATATCACTATGCTTTGTGAAAATTTAGTTTTAATAAATGAATGGAAAATATATAGGAGAAATATTATGATTAAGATAAAAAAACATAATTGGAAATTGAAAACATTACAAAGGAACTTTTGCAGCATAACCTTACAATGAAAGAAGCAACAAAAGATTATAAGAAAAATATCTTCCCCTATTCCCTTCACCACCAGATCCTTATATAGGCATATTAGGAGCATTAGGTCCACCCCCCAACAATTAATTCACCCTCCCAATAATTAATAGAGTCAAATGGAGTGTGAATAATCAAAAGAAAATTGACGTTTTGAATTTGGCACGGAAAAATGTCCAGATTCGTCCACCATTTTTATGTGTGAATTTGGAATTTAAGGAGGGAGAATACTGATGAGTTGTAGAAGATAATTATTCTCATACTTCTGTACTCTATGAGTTGTAAAAATTTATGGAATTTTTGCGCAACCGTTTGGTGGTTATGGTCAAAATGGTGGGACTGCTTAATTAGCATTAATGTCGGGTCCACCATTTAAATCTCACCTTCAGATCCATTTATCATCATGAAAACATCAGAATTATCTCCAGACACAGTTGAATAAAATGATCCTCATATTTTTATCTTTATTCTATATAAATTTGAGCTTCATTGGGCTTGGTTTTGGACCCCACATTTGATTGATGGGCCTTAGGCCCATTATGCTTTTTCAAGAAGGTTTCTGCATTCAGGTGCAAAACTGTTCATCTTTCCTTGTGATTCATCCACAAGACCTAAAAGAAAAAATGTTCCAAATAACATGATGAATCATATATAAATATATCAAATTAAAAGGATGAATATTGTAATTTCCTCAAGAAAATTATTGAGTGGGACCAAATTGACACTTTAAGCATGAATTGCAAAATGATGGGAAATAAAGTTCAATTTATGAATGGAATTTAATTTAAGTTTATGAACTTTTAAACACATTAATATTAAGATCTTAACAATGAATATTAGCCACTTTCAGTGACTAATCAATGATCAACCAATTCTATCATTTATGAAAATTTAGAGGGATCTGATCATATGTTCGGAAAGGATGGACATGGGAATCATAAATGATGTAACATCATCAATACATTCCAAAATTATTTATCAATCATACCATATAGAGTGGATAAAGGATTCTAAAATAACTTTTGTAGGATTTCAGGAGAATGAGTAAACTAGAAGAAATTGGAAATCCTAGAATTTCAATGTTAATGATGAAGTAGTTGTGAGATTTTTGTCATGACTATGTTTACCATCAAATATTGAGTTATTATAGTTTTTAATGGATGATACTAATATCTCAAATTTATAAATTCATATAGGATGGAAAAATATTTATTATTATCTTAAATTTAAATATTTGTGGGGAAATATTAAAAAATAGATTTTAGAATACACATCAATGTTCGTAGTTTCTAGATGGTGAATGATGACTGAAAAAATCATAAGGGGATATTTCAATCATTAACCTCAAAATCAAAGTAATGGGAAAAAATCATTGTATACAATTTCAATAGTATATTGATAAAAAAGGGAAATAATGATTTTTAGTTTTTTTTGGATCATTGTACAAAGTGTTCGAAATTCATTGAGATTTTAGGGGAATTGATAGTGGAACAATTATAATAGATATAAATCCTATAAGTAGTGAGGTTTCATGTAACACCACTAATGATTTATTTGATTGAGGTCCATGTTTAACTACCATGTTCTCAAATAGTATCAAAAACACTCCATATACTATGTTCAACTTCAACATGGTTTATCACTCCCAATATTTTATGAAATCTAAGGGGACAAACCAAACACAAGGATATTCTTAGAGCTTGCTAAATTTACTACAATGTGGTAATAAAATCAAAAACTCACTCGGTTCATGTTCAGATAAAAAAAAGTTTCGAATCAAGAAATAAAATGAATCTCTAAAAAGCCATTGATGGAAAAGGGGGGAAAACATTTTCATTTTGTGATGCTGTTGGGGAACACAAATTTCTTGTTCCTGAAATGTTATAGGAAATGATGGAAATGTTCAAGACCATTTGATATCAAATCAATGATTCTCAAACCAAAAAAATTATATATGGTAACAATCATTGATGTGACCTATAGTTTTTTATAAAAATATGATACTCCTAAAAATATCACCAATGAATAAACAGATGACATTTTTTAAGAAGGGGATGAATAGTCCATGATACATTGGTTCTATTGACACCCTTAAGCGCATCGTAGTGGTAGCTTATAGATTCGAACTCCCACCTAACATATACAAAGTGCATGATTTATTCCTTGTATCCCACTTGGGGAAATACATACCACACCCCTCAAATGTAGTCAATCTAAAGGTGGTGCCATTGGATAATGGTATTTCATGTGATGAGTAACTATTGAAAATAATAGATTGTTGGGACATTGTTCTACGAAATAAGACAATGCACCATGTCAAAATGATTTGGAGAAACCCACATTTTGAAGAAGTGATTTGGGAATCGAAAGAAGTGATGAAATAGAGTGACCCACATATTTTTTTTATTGTGTTAAAATAATATTTTGATAGAGAAATTTCTAAATGGTTTAATAATGTAATGACGTGAATATTTATAATTAAATTCCCATTTTAATTTTACTAAATTTATTATTATATATTATTATTATAGAATTCACATACACTAAATTAATTTTATTATATCATATTTAAAATATATTTATGAATCATTAAAATTTATTATATAATCATTGAATAGTGAACACTTTATTAGTATAAATTTTTTGTTTCAACAAATCCAATAGGCATAGAAAAAGCATGTGATGGCCTAACTGATTATGATTGTAGCTTATGAAGCCCATTTTTCAAGGTTTTTGAGGGATATAATTGCTTTGGTATTTCATGTTAACAATGAAAAATATTATATACCACAACATATGAATGAGAAAAATTGTTTACGAGTGAACTCCATGTTTATCAAGATCACGCCCCAAACTATGTATGTGAAACTAACAAATGAATGTCTCTTCGTCGGGCACCTTAATCTTAGGGTTTTTTCTGTTGTAATATATGTATTTTTATCAAGACCATAATTATAACGACCCTATGCTTTTCAATGGCAATTCCATTCTAATAAATATGTCTTAAAATCCCATGAAGACACAACATATTGAACTACGAATTGCAAAGTGACCTTTAAACATATGTTTTCCACTTCTGTGTTTGGAATTTCAAAATTATGACATACATGGTTGCAATTAGTATGTTCTTTGGATTCTAATTAGAAAAATATAATTTTTGGGGAATAGTTACATACAATTATGAATAGTAACCAACCCTTATATGTAGTGATATACCCTAATGTATATTAATCTTACCTATGATAATATATAAAAAATAGTCATGTCGAAAGTACAATATTTCTATATTTTAGAATACGTAAATGAATATTTTAAAAATGGTTTTTGATAATAAATTATTATTTTAAATAAATATTAACATAATAATATCTGGAAAATTATTTTTGAAAAAACGACTTCATTTTTTGTATTCTACAAATAGAAAAATATTTATGTTGAAATTTTGGTATTTTTCTGAAATATTTGAATTTTTGGTGAATACTAAAATTCATTAATTTACCTTATAAGTACATTATAATTTAAAACCACTATTAATGACATGAAAAGTGATTTTAGCACAAAATCTCAAACTCGCATTCCCTATTTACTATTGGAAGACTCACTATTTCTTTTCATAGTGGAAATTAACAAATAAATTAATTAAATATTAAGGAAAACCTTCTGCCTTCCACTATTAATAGCACCCTCCACACCATTATTTCCTCACACATCACAACCATCATTAATTGCCAATATTGTCCCCAAACATATTCCATTGTCCCTCACCATGTCCTAGAGCTTCAGGTCTCATAAACAGACCAATCCTAGCTACCTTAATGAGGATCTCAATAGGATGATTCAAGAGGTATTTTCATTCACTCTTTTCCAATAATTTCATTTCAATTTCATGTTATTTTTTTATTCTCTCCCCACCTATATTCATTAAAATTGTATGGTAACTCCATTATCATACATATAATGTAATTTTATTATACTAATGGTATATTATACCATCCAACCTCTTCTCCTCATCCTTTTAATTTTATAAAAGAAAATGTAGTTTGTGTGGTGTTAATCTATCACCTTCAAGAAAAACATGTTTTCATTTTCCATTTCTACCTTAAATTCTGGTCATGAAAACATTTTTATGGTTGAACTAGAATATTATATATGTATTATGTCCTATTTGATGTTTGGGAAATAACTTATGTACATATTACTAAATGATTAAACAAAACATGTTCGTTGTGGTCGAAAGGCAGTCTAAATTAACCCAAAAACCCATCTTTTCATTCTTATCTAATGATTAATAAAAATGGTTTATAATATAATAAATTATAAGATCATTTAATCTTTTGAGAATAATTAATAACATGAAATATCTGTTCTGTATGTTTATCCATGTTCTACACGAACATTATTGTATGAATACATGTGTACCGCTCAAAAAATTATAAAAAAGAACATTCCCAAATAGAATTTTTAAAAACAAGAACTCATCAAAATTCCTATAAAATAACTTAATGAAACCATAATGAACCATATTAATGAACAACGGGTTTTTTAATTTTCAAATAATTAATCTAATGTGGTTATACATGACATTAAATTGAATAAGTTGTCCAGATACAAGGTAAGGGGAAAACCTTGAATGCAACAATCTTTCTTCCGGTTCTCCCTCTTTCAAAACAATTTTTTATGGTAAAACCTTAAAAATAATTTTTTCATCATTATGTTAAATTTTATGGGATATAAATGTTTTCTACTAATGATTATGTCAAACAAATGTTTTCCAAAAGAACACTTCTTTCAATAAAACTCCATTTTCTTCTCATTCAATGTTGACAGTTATTGTAACATGTATAGTATTCCATCTTTCATTTGGTATCCAAAATTTTATTAATGTGTTATCATGAGATTAAACACATTCCATTACATGGGTTAGTAATGATATTTTTTCATTGTGGAATTCTTGATAAATGATTATGTTATGATGAGACGGGTGCACCCAGAATTATATAGTGCAATATGAATGTTTCAATGTGATGGGTGCGCCGAGAATTATACTGCACTCCAAAACATTGGGTAATGTGATGAATCAGATGAGTAAATTGAAATGATGTGTGAACAAGATTATATCTTTTTTCACATGTATGTGTGGTAGTTAACCACTAAGACATAATATTTTAATTTTTATGCATTTCCACATTTAAAGTATCTTGTTAATGCTTCCTATTATGTTCATGATCTTTTGCCTTTATTACGATTATGCTCAACCCATGCTATATTGATTTTCTCTATCTTCTTACTAGGCTTCTAGATCACCCCTTTGGATGTATATCCCCAACTTTCTACATGTACTTTGTGGAGTTCATGTGCCAATTAGAATCTTGAGAAGAAGAAATGAAATAAATTTTTATGCTTGATATTTTAATTGTTATATAGTATTCTAGTTTTACCAAGACACTATTCCATTGGATCTTTTTTGTGTAATAATAATATTATTTTTATCTATACAATGATTTTATAGTAATGTAAGAAAAGGTCAGGTGACTATAGATGGTATCAGAGGCATAGTTTATTTTATTTTGGAATTAGGATTAGTAAACCCTAAACAAAACCATTATCATGATACTAAGTAAAAATATGCACAAACAAACCTTTACATTGGGATCCCATATGTTATTTTTTTAGTGAAAATTTGAAAAAAATACTTAGTTATGTATTCATGAATTGTTGACTTATGTGTTGTTCTAAGATATTCTAATTTATAAAATAGTGGTAACTCGGAGAAAATAGGCCAGCAACTCCTTTGAAGGAAAATCCAACAATTTAACGAAACACATCCCCAATGATTTGAGAGGTGGAGTTAAAACAATCATGGTGATGCGTACCCAACTATCTTAGGTTATGATAAATAACCATAATAATGGGGAACATCCTCCATCACCAAAGAGGGATCAAATGGATATCAATTACTTTAAGCGGAAAAAACCACAAATTTTTAGTGGATCTTTCGATCTACAAGTTTTGGAACAGTGGGTAAACTCCATGGGGAAAATATTTTATGTTCTTCATTGTTCAAAGATAGAGAAGGTGACTCTATCCATTTATCTTCTAGATGCAGAGGCCTATCAATGGTGTGATTTTATTGCGAACACCAAGCCAACAAACAAAATTTACGAGATTGAAGGGGAAGACACTAAGATAATGTTTCTTAGCATGAATTTCTGAAGAACTATTCACACTAAGATAGAGAGAGAATTCATAGAGATCAAGAAAAAATAAGGATAATATGCCACATCCTACGAAGAGAATTTCACAAGGAATTCAAGGTAAACATAGGGTTTTGTTGTCAATAATGACAGAAAAATTGATAGATTCTTTAGTGGATTAAAACCAACCCTTCAAAAAAATCTAGAAATTCGAGACTATGGTAGTTATGATGAAGTTGTTATATGTGCCCTCATAGTGGAGATGAAGTTTGTCAAATGGTCTCATGGATATGGTGATATGAAATGAATTATTGTGTATCAAGCTGGTGGATCTAATGAAAAAGTTGGAAAGAATACTCAAAGAACCTCATGCCAAAAACGTGGGAAGTTGCACCATGTGAAATACCACAAAGGGATAGAGATGTGCTTCTTGTGTGGGAAAAAGTAAACCATGATCAAGAGTGTATAAAATACATGAAAGGTAAGGGGTATGTGGTGAAATAAAGTAGATAACCACCCATGGATCAATGCTATACTTGAAGGGAGTTAGGAAACTATGAAAGCTGGTGCACTAAACCTTGAGTTCTTGAGGGTAATCTGAGATATCAACCACCAAAACCAAAGGAACAAGGGAAGGGTTATTCCATCACTACTGTAGGAGTGGATAAAGATAATGATTTCATACTTGGTAAACTTTGTATTCAATAAAGAATTGAAAAAGTCGTATTTAATTAATGTTTTATGCATTCTTTTATTTCTTTCATGATTTCTAAAACTATAGAATCGATGCCCTGAAACCTTTAATTAAAGATATCTATAAAAACACCAAATGGTGAAAACATTGCAACTCAAGTGTTTGAATCTTCTCCTATTCATGTATGTGGGAAGATTCATCTAGAGAATCACGTAATACTTCCCATGATGATATTCTACACTATAATGGGAATGGGTATCCTCTTGTCATATAGACCACATATCAATTGTTAGGAAACGTAAATATATTTTCATATTTAAATCCATTCCATTATCATATACCATTTCAAGGAAGATAATGAATATCCTTTTAAAAAATCCTTCAATGATGTGGGTGTTGATTCCCTATGAAGAAGAATACCTCTCCCAAATGGTTGAGTCAATGGAATGTTTCAACCTTGTGTAACTGACCATCTTTTGGGAATACAGGGATTAATTTCCCAAAGAGTTACATGGAATTAACCCAGGATCGTGAGGTATATTTATTAATAGAACTCATAAATGAAGCTACTCCTACTTATAAGTGTCCCTATAGGATGGATCCTATTGAATTCAAGGTGTTAAAGAAGAAGCCGGAAGAGAATTTGGACAACGGGTTCATACGCCATAGTGCATCACCTTGGGGTGAACCAGTTATCTTTTTGAAGACGAATGATGGAACAATGAGATTGAGTATTGATAATCAAGAACTCAACAAGATCACTATAAAGAACAAGTATCCTTTACTAATGATTGAATATTTGTTCGATCGGTTAAGAGGAGTTCAATACTTCTCAATGGTGGATCTTTATTCTAGATATCATCTGCTAATGGTGATGTGGGAATATGTTCAGAAGACTATCTTTCGTACATGATATGGGCTCAATGATTTTCTTGTGATTCCCTTCGGGCATACTTATGCCCCTACAATATTCATGGATTTTATGAATAGAGTCTTTAGACTTTATATCTACAAATCTGTGGTAGTATTTATTGACAATATTCTCATCTAATCTAATAGAATGGAGGACCATGAAGAACATATAATATGTGTGTTTATAACATTGAGAAAGGGGAAGTTGTACTCCAAGTTGTGAATAATTGACTTTTGGATGAAGAAAGTCACGTTCTTGGGACATGTGACCACAAGTAAGGGAATTTCTATGGACCCTTCAAATACAAATTTGATGGGGGAATGTCCCAGGACCAATAGTGTCACAGAAATACATAGTTATATTGTATTAGTTGGCTACTATCAACGTTTTTTGAAACATTTACTCACGATTGTCATTCCCGAAAAATAAGATAGCAAAGAATGGGGTAATTTATTTCTGGACGGATGAATGTGAGGTAAAATTAAAGGATCTAAAGGGAAGGCTTGTCATTGCACATGTACTCAGACCACCAAAAAGTGTAGAATTTTTTGTGCTATACAGTGATGCTTTAAAGAAAAGATTGGGTTGCGTACTCATGAAAAATGACAATCTGATAGCCTATGCCTCACAAAAGTTTAATATTCATGATAAGAACTACCTGGTGAATGATATTGACCTGGAAGCTATGATTTTTTCCTTAAAAATCTGGAGGAACTATCTTTATAGAAAGAAGTGTGTCCCAGACACTGACCAAAAGAGCCTAATGTATATCTTCACATAGAAGGGCCTCAACATGCATCAAAGATGATGTTTATTGATAATCATGGATTACTATGGATCTATTCACTATCATTTGGTAATGGAGGTCATGGTAGATGATGCTCTAAGCAGAATGGAACATGTTACACAATCCATGTTATAGATTGAGAAAGACACTATCTTCATGGATATGAAAAAGATGGATTTAGAAAACATAATGGAAGGGGATACATCCTACCATTCTCAAATTATTGTCCAACCATCAATCCAAGAGAATATTAAGGATGCACTATTGGATGAGGTGGAGATTAAAAACATGGTGAATTCAATATTGGAAGGGAAGCTGAAAGAGATCTATATTGATGATGATGGAAAGATTTGGTTTGGAACCCAGCTTTGTGTGACTTCATCAACCGGGTTTATGAATAAGCTATTAGACAATGCTCATAGATCAACAATCTCTATCAATCATAGGAATACCAAGATGTTCCATGATCTCTAAGAACACATCTGTTGTAGTTACATGAAGAGGAAGATTACAGAATATATATCATGGTACTTGGTATGTCAGAAAGTTAAATTATAGGAACAGAAGTCCAAAGGGTTGATGCACGAATTGCCTATACACATATAGAAATTTGAGAATGTAACTATGGACTTTTCCATGGGTCTCTCGATAACTTCGAAGGGAAATAATGTGATATTGGTTTTGGTTGACAGACTCACCAAGAATTCCCATTTTATCTCTATTTGGGAAGACCTCATGCTTTAAAAACGTTCTAAGATCTATGTGATGGAAGTGGTGAGATTGCAAGGACATACACTCTATTGTATCTTATTGTGATTCAACGTTCACATCTAAATTCTCTAGGAGAATTCATCATTCATTGTGTACTGAATTAAATTTTAGCACGACCAATCACACAAAAACTGATGGCCAATCTGAAAGGACTATTCAGATTCTTTAAGATATGCTAAGAGCCTGCACTCTAGAATTTAGTGGTGGATGGGATCATCATCACCCATTAGTTGAGTTCTCCTACAACAATAGATTCCATTCAATTATTTAGACTCTTCCATATGAATCTCTATATGGATAGCGATGTAGAACTTCATCCTGTTGGGATGAAGAATGAGATAGAAAGATACATGGATGCAATCTAGTGCAATAGATGACCGGGAAGGTTCATGTAATACAGAAACACATCAAATCTACTCATTGTGGGAAAAAGATATATGCTAACAACCATCAAAGGGACTTGGACTTCGACGTTGGTGATAGAGTCTTCCTTCAAATATCACCATGGAAGAGCATCTTCCCATTTGGAAGGAAAGGGAATCTAAACTCAAGGTACATTTTCCCCATTGCACTCCATCACCACATAAGAGTTGTGACCTATTGGCTTTCACTTCCACCAAATATGGCTCGTGTTCAAGATGTGTTTCACGTATCACTCCTGAAGATGTACATACTAGATCCCACACATGTTCTGAACTCATAGGTTGTACACCTAGAATATTATCTCTCATATGAGGAGAAACCAGTAGATATTAGGACAAGAGAGATAAGGTTATATTAAACAAGACAACCCACCATATAAAAGAGTTGTGGAAGAACCATAAGCTTTTTGATGCTACTTGGGAACCAAAAGTGGTGATGAAGGAGAAGTAACCTCACCTGTTTATGTAAGGTGAAATTTCAAGGGTGAAATTTCATAAGGGGGAATAATGTAACAACCTAATGATTTCCAACAGAAATTACCTTCTTATAAATATTTCATAAAGTCACAAGAAAACATAACATAATTAAATACTATGTTCTAAGATACGGTTAAACATAATTTTGTAACTTTTGTTTTAGGAATTTCAATGATATGATATACACGGTTGCAATCAGTATGTTATTTGGATTCCAATAAGAAAAAAATAATTTTTAATGAATTATATCCTACACTTTGGAATAGTAAGCTATCCTTATGAATACTAATATATGCATAAGAATGGTAAGAATACCAATGGTAATATATAAATAATATTAACATTGAAATTACGATATACCAATATTTTTTAATAAGTAAAAGAATGTTTCCAAACTGGTTTTTGAAAATAAATTATTATATTAATTATATATTAAAAGAATAATATTTCGATAAATATTATTAAAAATTGGACATCATTTATGGATTCTACATGTAAAAAATGGTTACGGTGTGTTTTTGGGATTTTTTCTTCAAATACATGAATTTTTTGTGAATAGTAAAATAAATTAATTTACCGTATAAGTACATTATAAATTATAACCAATATTTATAACATCAAGATTGATGTAAGAACCAAAATCTAGAACTCAAAATCCCTATTTACTATTATTGGTCATGGAATACTCACTATTCTTTGACATAGGGTATATTAAGAAACTAATGGATTTTATATTAAGGAAAAACCTCTCCCCTCCAATATAAATACCACCCTTCACACCTTTATTTCCTCACACTTCTCAAAATGAAATCCTTTCCTATACTCTTCAAAAAAACTTATCTATCCCTGCTCTAATGTCAATGATCTTTTAGTCTAATAAAAATACCAATCCATGATTCTTTATGGTGGATCTCAAGAGGCGGATTCACGATGTTTTTTCATTATCAATTTTCCTTTACTTTCCTTTCAATTTCAAGTTCTTTTCTTATTCTCTCCATGCCTATCATCTTCCAAATGGTATGGTAACTACATTAAAATAAAAATAATGTAATTTTATGATGATAATGGTATATTATACCATCCAACCCCCTTATACACTTCCATTTATTTTTATAAAAGAAAATGTTGTTCTTGAGCTGTTAATCTATCACCTTCAAGAACGACCTTTTTCCTTTTTCCATTTCTATTTTTAAATCTGGTCATGAAACCTTTAAGATCGTCAATCAGAATATTATATATTTATTATGATAGATTTTATGTTTTTTAACTAACTAATGAACATATTACTAAATGAGTAAACAAAACAGGTTCATTGTGGTCGCAAAAACGCCGAAATTAACCCAATCAATCATCATTTAATTCTCATCTAATGATTCATCCACATGGTATATAATATAATTCATTATAAGATTATTTAATCTTCTCTTATATCATTAATAACATGAAATATAAGTTCTAATTGATTAACCTTGTTCAAAAATACAATTCATTTATGAATACATGTCAACCAATTCAGAAAACCATAAAAACGTACATTCTCGAACATTATTTTGAAACTCTATAACTCATCCAAAGGCCCATAAAATAACATAATGAAAACATAATGAACCATATTCATGAAAAAATAGTTCTGTAATTTTAAATTAATGAATCTAATTTGGTTTTATAGGAGATTAATGTGATAAAAGCATCCAGATACAAGGTATGTGGATAATCTCGAAGCCAATTTTCATTCCTCAGGTCCTTCCTTTTCACTCTATTTTTTGAATGTTCAATTCATAAAAATAATTTTTTTAATAACTATATTACCTTTTATGGGATATAAATATTTATAGTAATGTTAGTTTCTAATAAATGTTTTCCAAGATAACACTTTTTTCAAAAACACACCTTTTACTTCTCATTCAAGGTTGACGGTTCCAGTAACATGTTTTTTATTCCCTCATTCTTTTGGAAACCAAAGGTTATGAATGTTTAGTTGAGATGAAACATATTCATTTCCATAGGTAGTTATGATATATATTCATTGTGGCATTCGTGATAAATGATAATGTTATGATGTGACAGGTGCACCCAGAATTATATAGTGCAATGTGAATGTTTTGATGTGACGGGTGCACCCAAAATTTTACAACGCTCCAATACAATTGGTAAAGTGAGGAATCTCCAGAGTGAAGTAAAATTATGAGTGAAAAGATTCATGATATTTTCACATTTATTTGTGGTATTTAACCACTAAGACATGTTGTTTCATTTTGTATGCATTGCCACATTTCTAGTATCTAATTAATGTCTCCTCTCATGTTCATGATCTTTTCCCTATGTTATAATTATACCCACCCCATGCTCTATTGATCTTCTCTATCATATTACTGGGATTTTAGCATTAACATTTTGAAATATTTCCTCAGGTGGATACATGTACTATATAGATGACAAGTGCCAATATAAATCTTTAGAATATGGAATGAAAAAAATGTTTATGCTTATTATTGTAATTGCTATGTAGAGTTGTAGTTTGTCGAGGACACTAAACCATTAAAATCCTAGATGTGTAATACTATTAGGTTTTTTATCTTTTAAAAGATGTATTTGTAATTTAAGAAAAGGATGGGTCACTATAATAATAATATGAATATTTATATTATATTTTCAATAGATTAGTATTTATATTTTATTCTTATCATTGCATTATATATTTTTTAGATAATAAAACAGAAATATTATTTTCTATTAGAATTAAATTTAGATTGAGATATTTATTTTGATATATTAATAGATTATTAATATATATATTATTCTAGTGAAATGTTATTATAAAATATTTTTTTTAATACAATTGATCATAAAATGTTTTTGTGGTCAAATGTAATTTTTATTAGTGTTTGGAAAATATAATTATCAAAAAAAACCCATCAATTTCTCAATAAATATAAATTAAATCTTTTAATATGAAAATAGTAATATTTATATAAATATTTAGATACAAATAATGATATTGTTGAAATAATAAGATCAAAATCATCCAATGTCAATATTTCATAATTCTTTAAGATGACCGATTTTTCTAGTAAAAATTAAATAACACAGAAATATACGGTGTGAATAATGAAATAATAATGAACCAAATTGATGTAATAAATAATATAAAATTTTTCCATGACAAAATATATGTTCTAGTTTTAAAATTATGTGAATTTATATTAATTTATTAATTTTATAATTCCATTATGAATCCTTCAAAATCGTTATTATATTTTAAGGTTTTCAATTAAATTATATAATAGTATGACCATTTACACATATTAAATGGTATTATTTTATTAATATAGGACCATTTAAATATAAAATAATGATAATAACTCTCATTTTTTGTACAAAATTGGAAAAATAAATTGGACGGTTTTCAGTTTTTGAAATTTTATTATATATATTTCCAAAACTATGTTTAAAAAATTGTAATGAATTATCCACTCATATCTTTTATAATACCACCCATTATCCCACATTTTGTCACTTATAATTAATGAGTAACTTCCTTATTATTCCCACCCCTAATTATAGTCATCCATTGTTACCAAATATCTCAAGAATCCTCTACCATGAACAAGGAGTAACACAATCATGTAAGGTATGTTCTATTTCTCCAATTTATTAATTTGTATTTATTATCACATGACTTCTATTCTCAATTAATAATTATGATATATGTCATTAAATTTACTTATTACAATCAATTTTATGTATGAATGATAATATACCATTTTCACTCTCCTAAACCCATTTATGAATTTTTATGAGGTGTCGTTTTGCTGCCGAAAGTTCATTGTGTTTTTTTGTGCCAAAACAGTTATTTAGGGAACACCACACCCTTATCTATCAATGGTAGTCTCCATTACACACACATATATAATTGAATTATGAATTACATGTATGTATTAATATCTCATAGATTTAGGATGAAAATATGATTCTTAATGTATCCATGTTGATGATCTATGTGGAACACTTAAAAATGATAATGAAATGAATGTGATGGGTGCACCCAATATTATATATAACTCCACTAAAGTGGGTAATGATTTAGTATCATGAGATATAATTATGGTACTTTATGTGAACCTAGTTCATTTATGGGACTTTTTACATTATGATTTCATGGCCACTATACATAACAAATGTATATGATGCAGTGTTTTTTGATGTTTCCATATTTTTCACTGCCATTATGATTAGAATGCTATATCAATACTCATTGTTCATATTTCTGATTCTCAACCCATTTATTAAACATTAATATTCCAATTTTCTATCATGTGTTATCTTATTCATGTTATTCCATGTTTATTCACATACAACGCTTTATAGTTCATCCATTTCTTATACATGTCCCCAGGTTATATAATGAGCATGTTTAGTATGTATTTAGTAATGATGATGTAATCCATGTTTTATGTTGTTATATAATGTACCTGATTATAAATAAAACAATAATTCTATATTTTTTGGTTGTAATATGTGTAATTGTTTATAATAAATCATTTATTAGTTTGAGATTATCATAAGGGTTGTTATAATTAAATATAGGTTAAATGAGTAATTTTCATAGACATATTTCATGAAGATACTCAACTAGCTATATAACCATAAAAACATTAGATTGGAAGAAACAAAGTAATTTATTATCATAGATTATGGGGAGTGTTTTTTGGAATATTCAACATGATCACAATGTTTTTTGACCTATAATGTGATCATGTCCCAAATGATTACCATAATGCTCAGAGGTTCAAGATGAGTATGAGGGATTATATTTTATTGGTGGTGAATCTCGTATGCCATCTAACAATTTGGGATATTATTAGTAATTTATTATTGAATAATGTATAAATAGTTTTCCTAATAGTTTTCGGAGGATCTTTAGTTGGTTTAGGTGGATGAAGGGGTATGTCTGCCATCCCAAAAATAAAGTGTAAGGGTGTTCTGTTTACATTAGGAACAATTTTTTTGGCATCAATATTATATTAGTTAGTGTTTTTATATCAGTGTGGATGGAATCCTGATACCACATCTACCAGTATAGAGGCCCATCGTAAATTTTACTATTTTTTAAGATATTTGTATTTAATGTGTTTTTATATAATTATTCCCTATGGTAGTAGATCTAGATCCAATCTCCCTATGTTTATACATGTCATTCATGGTACATTTTATGGTGGTGGGTCCCATACACATTCCATGGGAAATAGTAATATGGAAAAGAATAATCATGGATGATCTAAGAGAATATGTCTTTTTGTATTTAATAATACACAGATTCAATTTTAGGAAGTACCAAAGACTATTTGTGGAAAAATTCACATTTACTGATCTATAGTACATGCATTTGTTTGACACATGTGCGGCTCATTATTTTATACCACCAATGTAAAAATATTTTTTGGAATTCCATTTTCTAGTTATTCCATTTATGTTGTACATTTCATTATTCCTTTGGTATTGTGTTCTGAAAAAGTTATGAAATGTACCACATGAAAGGTATTTATTACATAAATTTATGTGTTGTTAAAATTTCAAAATAATTTATCATTACATCTTAAAAAATATTGTAACCATGAAATGGATTATCTACATTATAGTTGTGATTAGTGGAAACCATTATCGAGTAAATTTTTAATATACCTATTTAGTATCTCGTGTCTATCAAGGTGAGTTGGATTCTAGATCTAGGAAAGAGGGGAAATTATTTATAATGTTGGAATGATCTCATGTAAGTAATGAGAGATGATGCAAGAATACCTTGACACTAGCTTGAGTATCCTACCTCCTATATTTTAGAGATTATACCTTAAGATATTTCATGATTAATTTTCTTGATTACCATTATAGAAATTGGTTCAATTCACTGTTGACCTTATCCCATGTATGATGGAAAATTATATTACACCTAATTGAATGAAACCAACATTTCTAGCAGAACATATTATTCTGCATAAAAGTCGAGAGGTTAATAGATTCATTCATCCAAACCTCTCTCTATGGACTACATCTATTCATAATATAAATAAAGAAATCTACATCCTTATAATTTTCGTTGATTATATGCAGTTAAATTAAGAGACTAAAAGGAATATGTTCCAAATTCAATTAATTAATGATTTTATTGATCATCGCATATGGGATCATTGGTTTTATAAAATTTACCTATTTTTGGGATACAATAGTAGAGAGTCCTAACAGATGTTACATAAAAAATGTTCTTATGATTCGATATAGTGTTTTTTAGTTTCTGGTTAAGCCATATGATTTCATTAGTTTTGTTTCATTATTTATTCCATATATTTTCTATTTCATTCATAATTATTTTCACCGGTAAAATGTATTTTTTTTATATTTTGGTATACTTAACGTCCGAAGATGAAGAAATTTATGTATATTAACTATGGAATATTTAAGTAACATGTCACGTGTTTTAATATTGTTACATACGATTCTTTTATTCATGAATTCATTTTTATAGAACATGTTATATCATTGAGGTTCATTATAGTGTATACTAGAATGATTTGAGTTTGTAATGTAATGAAAAAATCATATAGATGTGTTTTTTATTGAGTGAATCATGGGATTTTATTGAAATCCTAGGTAGTTTGATTGACACTTCTCTAATATTTAATCATTGATAACAACTTTTCCCACCATGTAATTTATGATTTTTATTGTGAAAAATTATATAGTTATTTTCAAAAATTAATTGGGATGATGACTTATATTACAATTTAGATTCTTATATAATGATTTTCAATAATGGTATTTTGAGTGATTTATTATGTACCTAATTTGGGTGGGTTTTGAAATAGGGAAAACAAGTTATTTCATAAGGAATATATAATTATTCCATCTTGAAAATTACTCTCACCATGGCATTGGGTTGGAAGTTATTATAGGTTCTCCCAATACATGTCTTCTAAATATATTTGGGTAAAGAATTATTATATTTTCTAATAATAATAGTATGATTTATTTCTTTATTAGTTTTTATCTAAACATCCAGCATGGATGTTGTGTTTTGTATCATAATACATTCATCTTTGGTATTACTTATACTATAGTGAATGGTAACATTGTAATCAATGAATTAATGAGGAAATTACTAACTCTATCCTTTATGTATAAAGCCCCAGCCTTAAACATTACTTAATCTTGAGTTATTTAAAGAATACACATTGAAGATCTTTTTAGGTTTAGTGTTTTAGAGAATTAGATAATAAATCATGCATTACATTCCACATTTAAACAAATAAGTTACATAAAATATAGTACTCATTTTTTCCATCAACGAAAACATATTTAAAATAAAACATGGATTCTTACTTGACACTTCCTTGACACTATCATCAGATCATTTACCTTTCCCTTGGCCTGTGAAAAACATTTCAAAAAAACATGGGATGTGCATAAAAAGCTCAGTAAGGGATATAAAATTACAAAATGAAAACATTAGTCCATGTATGAAATCACACTTTACACATAAAACATAAGCATTTTTACATACCTCATTAAATCATGAATAAAACATAGAGATCATAAGAAATAAAGGTAACATGAAGCCTTGATAATATTCTTACGTAGGGAGTATCCCTCCTGGTTACTTTTAAAATACCCATCATAGTATATTCCCTAAATATCATCATAGAAACATTAACATTTAACCCCTTCATGTAACCCAATGAATTGGAGAGCTGTATCGGGATCACCCACCCTTAGTTTATCACGAAACCACTCGTCTTCATAACAATGCCCAAGAACCAAAAATAATCGTATCACATAAAACATGTATAAATGAAATATAACATTTCCACTTTTCAATCACAAGATATAAAAACAACACATTGATATAAAAGAATTATGAAAACCATTTTCAATACCAAAATAAAAGAAAAGTAAAAAATGGTATTTATTTTTCTTTTTTTTTAAACGTTATGGCTTGTAGAGGAAGCCGAACCTCAAATAAGGGTCACAGCGGCGGAGAAGTCGTTGTCACCATATATGTAGGACAAAAAAACATTCAATTTTTTCATTTAGTTAACGCTTCATATAAAAAATATTCCTTTTGAATAAACGTAAATGTCAAAGGGTTTTATACACCATATAAAATAAAGTTGTGTAGAAAACATAATATGCCTCAATGAAAGGAGATTGAGATGAAGTCCCTTACCTTAGGTCCGACTTGAATCGATCATTCTTTAACCTCTTGAATAATAAACTTGAGTTAATTTATACTTGATTAAGATCCTTTTTCAAGTTCATTATTCCTTTTAAATCACTTATTACCATGTTATGAACACTATGTAATTATTTATGTTAATAATGGACGTTTTGTCGATCACTGGTGCTTGAGTCAAAAAAATAAACTCTTTATAATTACAAGTTGTACATGTGGTAAAATATCCATTATATCGAGAATTATATTCAAGATGTAGTTATCATAAATTTAATATATATCCAGTATATACATGAAATTATAAATTTCCAGAACACTTAGAGGTAAGAAATGAAATGAACCGTTCATGGAGACGGTAAGTCATCCGTACGCATGAATGCTACTTTCATTTCTATTTTGTATTTTATGGAATGGAATCATAATGATATAAAGTTACATTATAATTCCAGTATAATTTAATATATAATAAAATTAATTCCATCCTTTATACGTCCCACATATGGCATTAACAAATCAAATCACTTTGAGGGGGCGGTAGTCCGCACTTCTTAAAAAGAAGATATCACATTTTCCCATAGTGGAAACCATAAAGTTATTCCATAAATGAAAAATATAGAAGCTTAAGGAAAACATAAAAATATTATATATCATATATAAATATAGTGACATCTTAATGGACACCTTTGAAGGTGTTAGAAGAATATTGAGCATTCATCGTTTCGTGAGGCAGAAATTCACCATCCACGGAAACAGTATGTTCTTTAACCATTAGATGAAGGTGTGTGTAAGTGTAGCCCGAATCCATCTTACAAAAAAATTCTATTATATTGAATATACTGGTGTTGTTACAAAATAAATGGATAAAAAGATTTTAGGGGGTTGGAGAATCAAAATAAAACAAAAGAACATTAGAGAAGACTTTACCATTAAATCGGGTAACTCATCTTGGTTTATACCAAAATGGTATGTTGAAGAGCATTCTGCCTATGGAAAGGCTTCTAGGATGAAAGGTAAGATGTGGAGAGATAAAATGAGCAGATCTTCTCCGAGAAAAAGGTTTGAGAAGTGTGGGTAAGGAGGTAGAGGTGGGTCCCATTTATAAGAGGAGAGGAGGGGCACTCTTGGATTGTTATAAAATGTTACTTTATATTAAAATGAGTTCCAGATTTTAAAGGTCCCACATTGATATATTTCTAGTATAAAATGACAGGGGTTCGGAATATACTCATCCAATTGGTATTTTACAAGTGTAAGTCTTAGATTTTACATTATCTTTTCATTTTATTTAATTCGTTCATTAATGAGTTAATCGCTACATCATCATGATGTCATAAATAATTTAATTTATTTAATGTCTAAAATTTATAAAAAAATACTATGTTGTAGGAAATAATTTTATCATTACAATTAATATTTTTAGTTTAAAATATCATTTATGTAGACAAAATTAAAATTTTTTTACTCAGCTGATACATTCTTTGTTATATTTAACATTCATTAAAAATAAATAGATAAAAAGTCATTATCACACAAAAGTGATTCCATGGGGTCCCAATGTTTCGCACAAGACATCCCATGGTCGTCCATGACACAAAAAGTATCATTAGGACACATGTTGGGGTCATTTCTTATTATTATGATATTATTTAATTTTCCATACCTACCCGATTACTAATTAATCAAGATAATTAAAGATAATTACCATCATTACTATTCATAATGTACAAAAACAAAATAGTCTTGATTAAATAATTTGGAACTTCTGATTCCAAATATTTAATCCATTTTACCAAATTCCAAACACAGAAATTGAAATAATTAATTTAAAAATAATTCCCTTTGTCAAAATAAATAGCTGGTTTTTTAGAAACAATATTTATGAAAAGATTGGCACTTGTTTATGCCTAATTACAAAGTGAAATTAACCCCAATGACCACCATTGGATTACGTAGTAAAATTATATTATATTTACACTTAAAACCAGTTAAAAAGATAATATAAATATATAATTAAATTAGATGAAAATGCAGTTTTGATGTAAAATGCAGTATTTTTCACTATTCATTAATAAATGAACATTGTCAGAAAATACCAGAAATTTATCCCAAGTAAATTCTAATGTCCCAAAAATAAAGAATAAGTTTATTTTGACAAATATAGCTTATAAAATTGTCAAAATGTTGATTTAAAAATGGATTACCATTAAAAGGAAGTAAAACAATCTTTTAAAAATATTAGTGTATTCCACGCTTAAGATTGGATTTATTCTCATTTTATGCCTCTAAAACACTATATAATTAATAAATAGACCTAGATCAGAATATATATTACTAATTACTTACATGGGATGTTATATCCATCCCCCCTTTAGAAAATTTCTTCCCCGAAATTTATTTACAAATCAAATATGTGTGGGTATTTATCCCTCATTGAATTTTCAGATTCCCATGTTGCCTCTTCACTCATGTGATATTTCCACAAAACCTTTACATGATGAATCACCTTATTCCGCAACACTTGCTTCCTGTGGTCATGAATCTAGACCATTTTTCCTCATAAGAGAGATTCTCTTCCAGCTGAACTACCTCTAGACTCAAAACATGAGATGCATCTGGCATGTACTTCCTTAACATTAAAACATGAAAAACATTGTGTACCTGAGATAAAATCGGAGGTAAATCCACTTGGTATGCAACTGATCCAACTCTCTCCAGAATTTAATATGGTCCAATGATCCTTGGACTCAGCTTTCATTTCTTACCAAATCGCATCACACTTTTCCATGGTGATACTTTGAGAAAAACATGATCGACTACCTTAAAAGACAGATCCTTCCTCCTATTGTCTGCATAACTCTTATGCCTGCTATGTGCTGTTCTCATGTGTCTCTATATTAGCTGACCTTTTTCTACCAACTCTTCTACCAATTCCAATCCCATCAACTTCCTTTCACCCAATTCATCCCTGAAAGCTGGAGTTCGACACCACTTCCCATACAATGCCTCAAATGGTGCCATCTGTATACTGGAATGAAAACTGTTATTATAAGAAAACTCAACAAAAGAAAGATTGTGGTCCCAACTTCCATGATAATCCATCAAAGAAGAACGTAGCATATCCTCCAAAGTCTGAATCTTTCATTTGGACTTCCAATCTGATTGAGGATGAAAAGATGTACTAAAATTTAATTCAGTACCCAATGACTCATGAAGGCCTTTCCAAATGATATAATTAAAACTGGGATCACGGTCAGATACAATGGAGAGAGGAACTCCATGTAACCCGACTATCTCTTTAAGATACAAACGGGAAAGTGGATCTAGGGAAAAATTATCTCAAATATAAATGATGTGAGGAGATTTAGTCAAGTGATCAATAATAACACAAATATCATTATTACCTCGAGGATTCTTCGTAAATCCCACAACAAAGTCCATGGATATACTCTCCCATTTCCACTCTGGAACAGGTAAAGGCTGAAGCATCCCTTTCGGTAACTTCCGCTCTGCTTTAACCTGTTGACAAGTCAAACACTTCATAGTAAAATAAACAAAATCTCTTTTCATTATGTCCTACCAGTAATACTCTTGAAGATCTCTATACATCTTAGTACTAAAAAACCAAGAAAACTACGAATGTCAGTTACATTTTTGGGTCTTCCCCATTCTTCAACAACCATTTTTTTGCAGGATCAACAGTTATCCCATCTTTAGAAACAATGTGACCAAGGAAATAAATTTTTTGCAACCAAAAATCAAACATGTTGAATTTCCCATACAATTTATTTTATTTTATGGTTTGAAAAATAACCATTAAATGTCTTTCATGCTTCTCTTTACTTTATGAAAAAACCAAAATATCATCAATTAAAACAACCACAAACTTATCCAAGAACTCATGAAAAATTCTATTCATAAGTTCCATGAATATAGAAGGTGAATTGGTTATCTGAAAAGGCATAACTAAAAATTCATGATGGCTATATCTTGTACAAAACACGGTCTTCTTGAATATCTACTTCCTTTACCTTCAATTGATGGTACCCTAATCTCAGATCAATCTTTGAAAAATACTGAGCTCCCTGGATCTGATCAAACAAGTCATCAATATGAGGCAAAGGATAACTGTTCTTAACAGTGATGTTATTCAAGGCTCTATAATGAATGCGAAGTCTCATTGAACCATCTGCCTTTTTAACAAATAAAACAGGAGAACCCCATGGTGATGTTCTAGGTCGAATGAAACATTTCTCTAATAAATCTTTAAATTGATCCTTCAACTCTAAAAGTTCAATTTGATCCATTCGATAAGGTGGTTTTGAAATTGTCTTAGCATAAGGAACTAAGTCAACAGTAAATTCAAATTCCAGATCCGGTACTATTCCAGGTAACTCATCAGGAAAAACATCAAGATACTCAATTACCACTGGCACATCATTAATCTGAATAGTTCCTTTGTTTTCAACGATATGTTCAGGGTAACATTCATTCCCATATTTTACATGTTTCTCAGCCTCTTGATATGTTATCATCATTAAGGGTTCATTCTTGTAAACAAACTGAATGTCTTTCTGAAAAGAAACTTCTTTAGATTTACAGTCAATCTTAGCATGGTAAATAGAGATCCAATCCATACCCAGGATAACATCAAACTCTACTAGAGGTAAAACAATAAGGTTTTCAAGTAGGTTCTTTCCAAGGTTAAGGACATGAAGATTCTTATAAATTCTTTTTACCTCAACATTTCCCCCATGTGTTTTTAGCACATGTTCAGGAGTCATTTCTGGAGATGGTATTGCCATTTTACTAGAAAAGTTTTTAGAGATGAAAGAATGTGTAGACCCTGAATCATACAAAACACTGGAATAATCAGAAAAAACAAACAAAGTACCTGATAACACTTCATTTGATGGCCCAACATCTGTTGAAGTAGTTTCAAAGTATTTCACCACCGCTTTCTGCTTGTAGTCTAAATGATTCTAATCACTCGAGATCTTTGTTGGACACTCGTTTGCATAGTGACCCATCTCATTGCACTTAAAACATTTCACTAACTATAAATAAAATTTGGTCTTACCATCATCCTGATCTTTTCAGTGAAATCACGAGCTTTATGTCCCATCATACCACATGGGTAGCACTTTCCAGAATTTAGAAGACATTCCCCAGAATGCCTTTTACCACATTTATCACAAACTGGAAACTTAGATTTCTTACCATCAGACCTTTTTGAAGAATTCAACCCGTGCTCCTGCCGCCTCGGTCTCTTCTTCTGTTGGTTGTTATAGGAAACTTGATCATCAGAAATATCCATTTCCACCTACTCAGAACATCAAACAAGCTTTTCATAACTTTTGAACTCAAGAGAAGATAATGACCTTCGATATTTTGGCTTCAATCTTGAATAAAAATGATTTATTTTACTATCAAGGTCTAGGATAAAATTTGGAGCATACCTTGCCAATCGAGTGAATGTTTCTTCATAAGCATCCACTGAGTTGTCCTCTTTCTTGAATTCCTAGAATTGTTTTTCCATCCTAAGTAAAATAGGCTTAGGAAAATACTAATCAAGAAACATACCTTTTAATTCATCCCAGTCGAGAGCATCAATCCCATCAGTGTCCTAGATATTTTTAGCCCTCGACCACCACTGATCTGCTTCACCCTCCAAAAGGTAAATTACAAGACTAACCTTTTGATTTTCTGAACACCCCATGACATCAAAAATCTTCTCCAGTGCTTTAATCCACCTTTCAGCTAGCACAGGGTCAGATGATCCTCTAAATGATGGGGGATGTTGCCTCATGAAATGTTCCACCACTAACATGTTCCTCTGCAGTTGATCTGACTGATCTCGTGCATGGATACCACCACCATTTATCTCTTGAGTCAATAGAGCCATTACTACAACAAACTGTTTAGTTCCAATTCCGACCATCTCAGGATGCTGACTCGGAAGATCATTTCCTTCTGTATGCCTTCCTAGCACTGCTTCCCTGTTTCCTCTGCAGAATACCATTCTGAACAAACATGTACAAGATGAAGCAACATGGTAGTATTCAAATTCTATATCATTTCAATTTGTCCATAAAAAATAAATATTTTTGGATAATCATTTAATATAATTCTAACTCCTAAAGTTATCTAAACCGACCTATGATACCAACTATAAGGCCCCATCCTTAAACATTACTTAATCTTGAGTTATTTCAAGAATAAACATTGAGGATCTTTTCAGGTTTAGATTTTTAGATAATTAGATCATAAATCATGTATTACATTCCACATTTAAAAAAAGTGGTTACATAAAATATAGTACTCATTATTCCCTTCAACAGAAACATATTTAAAATATAACATGGATTCTTTATTAACACTTACTTGACACTATCATCATATCATGTACCTTTCCCTTGACCTGTGAAAAAATTTCAAAAAAACATGGGATGAGCATAAAAACCTCAGTAAGGGATATAAAAGTATGAAATGAAAACATCAGTCCATCTATGAAATCATACTTTACTCATAAAACATAAGCATTTTAACATAACTCATCAAATCAGGAATAAATCATAAAAATCATAAGACATAAATGTAACATGAGTCATTAATAACATTCTTACGTAGGGAGTAACCCTAATGGTTATGTTTGGAATACCCAACACAGTATATTCCCTAAATATTTTCGAAGAAACCTTAAGTTTTAACCCCTTCGTGTTATCCAATGCATTGGAGAGAAATATCGGGCTCAACCTCCCTTAGTTTATCATGGAACTACCATTCTTCATAACAATGCCCAAGAACCATAACATAATCGTATCACATAAAACATGCATAAAGGAAACATAATATTTCCACTTTTCAATCACAAGATATCAATACAACACATTGATATATAAACATTATGACAACCATTTTCAATACCAAAATAAAAAAAAAGTAAAACATTTTATTTATTTTTCATTTTTTAAAAAGTTATGGCTTATAGAGGAATCCAAAGCTCAAATAATGGCCAGGGCGGCGGAGAAGTCGTTGTCGCCACATACGTATTACAAAAATAAACATTCCCTTTTGTCGTTTAGTAAACGATTCATATAAAAAATATTCCTTTTGAATAAACGTAAAACTCAAAGGGGTATATACACCATATAAAATAATGTTGTGTATAAAACATAACATGCCTCAATGAATGGAGATTGAGACGAAGTCCCTTACCTCGGGTCTGACTTGACTCGATCGTTCTTTAACCTCCTGAATAAAAAACTTGAGTTAATTTCTACTTGCTTAAGAACATTTTTCATGTTCATTATTATTTTTATATCACTTATTACCATGTTATGAACACTATGTAATTAATTAGGTTTATAATGGTCGTTTTGTTGATCATTGGTACTTGAGTAAACAAAACTCTTTATAATTACAAGTTGTTCATGTGGTAAAATATCCATTATATCCAGAATTATATTCATGATGTAGATATCATATATGTCACATATATCCATTATATACATGAATTTATAATAATACATAACATTTTGAGGTAAGAAGTGAAATCCACCGTTCATGGAGACGGTAAGTCGTACGTACGCATGAACGCTACTTTATTTCTATTTTGTATTTTATGGAATGGAATCATAATTATATAAAGGTTTATTATAATTCCAGTATAATATTATATATAATATAATTAACTCCATCCTTTATTTGTCCCACATATGGCATTAATGAATCAAATCACTTTGGGGGGTGGTAGTCCGCACTTCCTAAAATGAAGATATCGCATTTACCCATAATGGAAACCATAAAGGTATTACATAAATGAAAAATATAGAACCATAAGGAAAACATTAACATATTATATATCATATATAAATATAGTGACATCTTAATGGCCACCATTGATGGTGTTATAAGAATATTGAGCAACCATCATTTCGTGAGGCAGAAATTCGCCATCCACGGAAACAGTATGCTCTTTAACACTTAGGTGAAGGTGTGTGTATTTGTAGCTTGAATCCATATTATAAAAACATCCTAGTATATTTAATATACTGGTTTTTTTACAAAATAAATGAATAAAAATAGTATAAGGGGATGGAATAGCAAAATAAAACAAAAGAACATTAGAGAAGACTTTACCTTTAAATCGAGTAACTCTTCTTGGTTTGAACCAAAATGGGTTCTCGATAATCATTCTGTCTAAGGTAAGGCTTCTAGGATGAAGGGAGGGATGTGGAGAGATACAATGAGCAGATTTGGGTAGAACTAGAGGCTTGAGAAGTGTTGGTAAGGAGGTAGAGGTGAAGGCCCTTTTATAAGAGGAGAGTAGGGGCACTCTTGGAAAGTTATAAAATGTTACTTTATATTAAAATGAGTTTCTGATTTTAAAGGTCCCACATTGATATATTTTTAGGATAAGGTGATAGGGGTTCGAAATATACACATCCAATAGGTATTAGACAAGTGTATGTCTTAGATTTTACATTATCTTTTCATTTTATTTTAATCGTTCATTAATGAGGTAATCGCTACATCATCATGATGTCCTAAATAATTTAATTTATTTAATGTATAAAAATTATAAAAAAATACTATGATGTAGGAAATATTTTTATCTTTCCAATGACTATTCATAGTCTAAAATATCATTTATTTATACAAAATTAAATATGTTTTACTCATGTGATGCATTCTTTGTTATATTTAACCTTCTTTAAAAATAAAAAGATAAAAGGTCATTATCACACAAAAGTGATTCCATGGGGTCCCCAAGTTTGGCACATGAAATCCCATGGTCGGACATGACACAACTAGTATAATTAAGACACATTTTTGGGTCATTTGTTATTATTATGATATTATTTTATTATCCTTAACTACCCGATTACTAATTAATCAAGATAATTAAAGATAATTACCGTTGTTACTATTCATAATGTCCAAAACAAAATATTATTGATTACATAATTTAAAACTTATGATTACAAATATGTAATACATTTTACCAAATTCCAAACACAGAAATTGCAATAATTAATTTTAAAATAATTCTCGTTGTCAAAACAAATAGTTTGTTTTTTAGCAACAATATCTATGAAAAGTTTGGCACTTGTTTATGCCCAATTCCAAAGTGAAATTAATCCCAATGACCACCATTGGATTACTTTGTAAAAACATATTCTATTTACACTTTAAAACCAATGAAGAAGTTAATCTATCCATTTAATTAAATTAGATGAAAATGCAGTTTTGATGTAAAATGCTGTATTTTTAAC
The DNA here is from genome assembly GCA_963277665.1 of Viscum album. Classification (NCBI taxonomy): domain Eukaryota; kingdom Viridiplantae; phylum Streptophyta; class Magnoliopsida; order Santalales; family Viscaceae; genus Viscum; species Viscum album. The sequence goes on from OY728164.1 coordinate 1,347,303,927, forward strand.
TATTCATTAAAAAATGAACATTTTAAGAAAAATACCAAAAATTTATCCAAATTAAATTCCAATGTCCCAATCATAAATAATAAGTTTATTTTGACAAATAGAGCTTATAAAATGTTCGAAATTTTTATTTAAATATGGTTTTCCATCAAAAGGCAGTAAAACAAACTTTTAAAAATATTAGTGTGTTTCATGCTTAAGATTGGATTTATTCTCGTTTTAAGCCTCTGAAACACTATCTAATTCATAAATTGACATAGATAAGAATATATATTATTCATTACTTACTTGGGATGTTACATCCTTCCCCCCTTTAGAAAATTGCATCCCCTAAATTTATTTACATATCAAATAAGTGGGGGTATTTATCCCTCATTGCATTTTCAGATTCCCATGTTTCCTCTTCACTCAAGTGGTTTTTACACAAAACCATTACATGATGAATCAACTTATTCCGCAACACTTGCTCCCTGTGGTCAAGAATCTGGACCAGTTGTTCCTCATAAGATAGATTCTCTTCTAGCTGAACTACCTTTGGACTCAAAACTTGAGATAAATCTGGCATTTAATTTCTAAATATTAATACCTGAAAAACATTGTGTACCTAAGATAAACACAGAGGTAAATCCACTATGTATTCAACTGATCCAACTCTCTCCAGAATTTCATATGGTCAAATGAACCTTGGACTCATATTTCCTTTCTTACCAATTCACATCACACTTTTCCATGGTGATACTTTGAGAAAAACATGATCGCCACCTCAAAAGAAAGATCCTTCCTCCTATTGTCTGCATAACTGTTCTTCCTGCTCTGATATGTTCCCATGTGTCTCTGTATTAGCTGAAATTTTTCAGACAACTCTTCCACAAATTACGGTTCCATCATAATCCTTTCACCCACTTCATCCTAGAAAGCTGGAGTTCGACACCGTTTCCCATATAATGCCTCAAATGGTGCCATCTATATACTGGAATGAAAACTATTATTATACAAAAACTCAACCAAAGAAAGATGTTGGTCCCAACTTCCTTGATAATCCATCGAACAAGCACATAGCATATCCTACAAAGTCTAAATCATTCGTTCTGAGTGCCCATCTGATTGAGGATGAAAAGCTGTACTACAATTGAATTCAGTACCCAAGGACATCTGAAGGCCTTTCCAAAAGATAGAAGTGAACTTGGGATCACAGTCAGATACAATGGAGAGAGGAACTCCATGTAACCTGATTACCACCTTAAGATACGAAAGGGAAAGTTGATCTAGGGAAAAATTATCTCGAATATCAATGATGTGAGAAGATTTAGTCAAGCGATCAACAATAACCCAGATTGCCTTATCACCTAGAGGTGTCTTCGGAAATCCCACAAGGAAGTCCATGGATATATTCTCCCATTTCCACTCTGGCACAGGTAAAGGCTGAAGCATCCCATTCGGTAACTGCCGCTCTACTTTAACCTATTGACAAGTCAAAAAATTCATAGTAAAATCAGCAATATCTCTTTTTATTCCATCCTACCAGTAATACTCTAGAAGATCTCTATACATCTTAGTACTACCAAACCAAGAAAACTAAAATCTCAGTTACATTTGTGGGTCTTGTACATTTTTCAACAACCATTGTTTTTGCAGGATCAATAGTTATCCCATCTTTAGAAACAATGTGACCAAGGAAAGAAATTTTTTGCTACCAAAACTCACACTTTCTGAATTTCCCATACAATTTTTTTCTTTTAAGGTTTGAAAAATAACCCATAAATGTATTTCATGCTCCTCTTTACTTTAATAAAACACCAAAATATCATCAATGAAAACAACTATAATCTTATCCATGAAATCATTGAAAAATTCTATTCATAAGGTCCACGAATACAGCTGGTACATTGGTTATCCCAAAAGGCCTAACTACAAATTTATAATGGCCATATCTTGTACGAAATGCGGTCTTCGGAATATCGGCTACCTATACCATCAAGTGATGGTACCCCGATCTCAGATCAATCTTTGAAAAATTCAGAGCTCCCTGGAGCTGATCAAACAAGTCATCGATATGAGTCAAAGGATATATTTTCTTAAGAGTGATGTTATCAAGGCTCTATAATCATTGTAAAGTCTCATTGAACCATCTATCTTTTTAACAAATAAAACAGGAGCACCCCATGGTGATGTGCGAGGTCGAATGAAACCTTTCTCTAATAAATCTTGAAATTGCTTCTTCAACACTAAATCTTGAAATTGCTTCTTCATCAGGAAAAAAATGAAGATACTCATTTACCACTGGCACATTATTAATCAGAACAGTTCATTTGTTTTCAAAAATATGTGAAAAGTAACATTCATTCCCATATTTTACATTTTTCTCAACCTCTTGATATGTTATCAATAGTAAGGGTCCATTCTTGTACACAAACTGAAAGTATTTCTGAAACGAAACTTCTTTAGCTCTGTAGTCAATATTAGCATGGTAAATAGAGAGCCAATCCATACCCAGGATAACATCAAATTCTACTAGAGGTAAAAAAATAATTCTTGAAAGTATTTTCTTTCCAAGGATAAGGATAGGAAGATTCTTATAAATTCTGTTTGCCTCAACATTTCCCCCAGGTGTTTTTACCCCATGTTCAGGAGTCATTTTTTGAGTTGGTATTCCCATTTTACTAGAAATTTTTTCAGAGATGAAAGAATGTGTAGACCCCGAATCAAACAACACACTGGCATAATAAGAAAAAACAAACAAAGTACCTGCTACCACTTCATTTTATGGCCCAACATCTGCTGATGTAGTTGGAAAGGATTTCACCACCCCTTTCTTTTGTAGTCTAACTGATTCCCATCACTCAAGCTCTTTTTCGGACACTCATTTTCATACTGACCCATCTCATTGCACTTAAAACATTTCACTAACTGTAAATCCAATTTGGTCTTACCATCACCCTAATATTTTTCAGTGCAATCACGGTCATTATGTCCCATCATACCACATCGGTAGCACTTCCCAGAATTCAGTAGACATTCCCCAGCATTCCTTTTACCACATTTAGCACAAACTAGAAACTTAGATTTCTTACCATCAGTCCTTTTGAAATAATTCTTCCCTTTCTCTTGACACCTCAGTCTCTTCTTCTGTTGGTTGTTATAGGAAACTTGATCATCGGAAAACTCCATTTCCACCTTCTCAGCACATCAGACAAGCTTTTCATAACTTTTAAACTCACGAGAAGATAATGCCCTTCGATATTTTGGCTTTAATATTGAATTAAAACGATTTATTTTACTATTAAGGTCTCAGATAAAATTTGGAGCATACCTTGCAAATCAAGTGATCCTTTCTTCATAAGAAGCCACTGATTCGTCCTCTTTCCTCAATTCCAAGAATCGTTTTTCCATCCTAAGTCAAACAGCCTTAGAAAAATACTTCTCAAGAAACATACCTTTGAATTCATCCCAGTCGAGAGCATCAATCTCATCAGCGTCCCTGATATTTTTAACCATCGACCACCACTGATATACTTCACCCTACAAATGTTAAATTAAAATACTAACATTTTGATTGTCTGAACACTCCATGACATCGACAATCTTCTCCAGTGCTTTAATCCACCCTTTAGCTAGTACAAGGTCAGATGATCCTCTGAATGATGGGGGATGTTGCCTCATGAAATGTTCCACCACTGACATGTTCCTCTGGGGTTGATCTGTCTGATCTCGTTCATGTATACCACCACCATTTATCGCTTGAGTCAACTAAGTCATTACTGCAACAAACTGTTCAGTTCCAATTCCAACGATCTCAGGATGCTGATTCAGAAGATCATTTCCTTCTGTATGCCTTCCTAGCACTTCTTCCCTATTTCCTCTGTGGAAAACAATTCTGATCAAACATTTCCTAGATTAAGTAACATGGTAATATTAAAATGCTATATCATTTCAATTTGTCCATACAAAAAAGAAATATTTTTGGATAATCATTTAATAGAATTATGACTCCTAAAGATATCTAAACTGACCTTTGATACCAACTACAAGTCCCCAACCTTAAACATTACTTAATCTTGAGTTATTTCAAGAATACACATTGAGGATCTTTTCAGGTTTTGAGTTTTAGATAATTAGATCATAAATCATGCATTACATTACACATTTAAACAAAGCGGTTACATAAAATATAGTACTCATTTTTCCCATCAACGGAAACATATTTAAAATAAAACAAGGATTCTTTCTTGACACTTCTTTGACACTATCATCATTTAATGTACCTTTCCCTTGACCTGTGAAAAACAATAAAAATACATGGGATGAGCATAAAAATATCAGTTAGGTATATAAAAGTACCAAATAAAAACATTAGTCCATGTATGAAATCATACATTACTAATAAAACATTATCATTTTAACATATCTCATCAAATCATGAATAAATCATAGAAATCATAAGACATAAAGGTAACTTGAGGCATTCATAACATTTTTACGTAGGGATTAATCCTCATGGTTATGTTTGGAATACCCATTACAATATATAATCCCTAAAGCTCTTCGGATAACCCTTAATGATTAACCCCTTCGTGTTACCCAATTAATTGTAGAGCTATATCGGGATCACCCGCCCTTAGTTTATCATGGAACCCCCTGTCTTCATAACAATGCCCAAGAACCATAACATAATCGTATCACATAAAACATGCATAAAGGAAACATAACATTTCAACTTTTCAATCACAAGATATCAATACAAAACATTGAAATAATAACATTGTGAAAACCATTTTCAATACCAAAATAAAAGAAAAGTAAAACATGGTGTTTATTTTTCATTTAAAAAAAAGTTATGGCTTGTAGAGGAAGTCAAAACTCAAATAATGGTAACAACGGCGAAGATGTTGTTGTCGCTGTATACGTACGACAAATAAACCTTCCCTTTTGTTGTTTAGTAAACGCTTCGTATAAAAAATATTCATTTTGATTAAATGTAAAAGTAAAAGGGGTTTATACATTGTATAAAATAATGTTGTGTATAAAACATAATATTCCTCAATGAAAGGAGATTGAGACAAAGTCCCTTACCTCGGGTCCGACTTGAATCAATCGTTATTTAACCTCCTGAATACTAAACTTTATAAAATTTCTACTTGATTAAGAACCTTTTTCAATTTCATTATTACTTTTATATCACTTATTACCATGTTATGAGCACTATGTAATTAATTACGTTAATAATGTTCATTTTGTCGATCATTGGTACTTGAGTCAAAAAATAAACTCTTTATAATTTCATGTTGTTCATGTGGTAAAATATCCATTATATACGGAATTTTATTCATGATGTAGATATAATATATTTCATATATATTTAGTATATATATGCATTTATAATATTACAGAACATTTAGAGGTAAGAAATTAAATGCATCGTTCATCGAGACGGTAAGCCGTACGTACACATGAACGCTAATTTGATTTATATTCCGTATTTTATGGAATGGTATCATAATGATATTAAGGTATATAATAATTCCATTATAATTACATATATAATATAATTAACTCCATCCTTTATAATTCCCACAAATGACATTAACGAATCAAATCACTTTGATGGGGCGGTAGTCCACACTTCCTAAAATGAAGATATCGCATTTACCCATAATGGAAGCCATAAAGGTATGCCATAAATGAAAAATACAGAAGATTAAAGAAAAGATAAACATATTATATATCATATATAAATATAGTGATTTCTTAATGGACACCTTTGAGGCTGTTAGAAGAATATTGAGCAATCCTCGTTTTGTGAGACCGAAATTCACCATCCACGGAAAAAGTATGCTCTTTAACCAATAGATGAAGGTGTGTTTAAGTGTAGCTCGAATACTTCTAATAAAAAAATCCTAGTATATTAAATATACTGTTTTTTTACAAAAAAAAATGAATAAAAAGATTTTAGGGGGTTGGAGAAGGAAAATCAAACAAAAGAACAATATATAAGACTTTACCTTCAAATCGTGTAACTCTTCTTGGTTTGAACTAAAATGGTTTCATGAAGAGCATTCTGCCTAACGTAAAGATTCTACGATGAAGGGAGGGACGTGGAGAGATAAAATGAGTGGTGATTGGCTGAGCCAAAGGCTTGAGAAGTGTGGGTAAGTAGGTAGAGGTTTGGTCCCTTTTATAAGAGGAGAGGAGGGGCACTCTTCGATAGTTATGAAATGTTACTTTATATTAAAATCAGCTTCGGATTTTAAAGGTCCCACATTGATATATTTCTTGGATATGGTTATAGGGGTTCGAAATATACTCATCCAATAGGTCTTTGAAAAGTGTAAGTCTTATAGTTTACATTATATTTTCTTTTTATTTAAATCGTTCATTAATGAGGTAATCTCTACATCCTCATGATGTCATAAATAATTTAATTTATTTAATGTATAAAAATTATAAAAAGATACAATCAAGTAGGAAATATTTGTATCCTTCCAATGACTATTTATAGTCCAAAATATAATTTATTTAGACAAAATTAATTTTTTTACTCAGGTGAAACATTCTTTGTTATATTTAACTTTCTTTAAAAATAAATATATAAAAAGTCATTATCACACAAAAGTGATTCAATGGGGTCCCCAAGTTTGTCACAAGGAATCCCATGGTCGTCCATTACACAAACAGTTTCATTAGGACACATGTTGGGGACATTTGTTATTATTATGATATTATTTTATTTTCCTTAACTACCCGATTACTAATTAATCAAGATAATTAATGATAATTACCGTCATTACTATTCATAATGTAAAAAAACAAAAGAGTCTTGGTTAAATAATTTGGAACTTCTGATTCCAAATATGTTATAAATTTTACCAAATTCCAAACATATAAATTTCAATAATTAATTTAAAAATAATTCTCGTTGTCAAAACAAATAGCGGGTTTTTTAGAAACAATATCTACGAAATGTTTGGCACTTGTTTATGCCTAATTCCAAAGTGAATTTAATCCCAATGACCACCATTGGATTAATTAGTAAAAATATATTCTATTTACACTTTAAAACGAATTAAAATGATAATCTATCCATATAATTAAATTAGATGAAAATGCAGTTTTGATGTAAAATGCGTATTTTTCACTATTCATTAAAAAAATGTACATTGTCAGAAAAATACCAAAAATTATCCAATGTAAATTACAATGTCCCAATCATAAATAATAAGTTTATTTTGAAAAATAGAGCTTATAAAATTGTGAAACATTTGATTTAAAAATGGTTTTCCATCAAAAGGTAGTAAAACAATCTTTTAAATATATTAGTGTATTCCATGCTTAAGATTGGATTTATTCTCGTTTTATGCCTATAAAACACTATCTAATTCATAAATTGAAATAGATAATAATATATATTATTCATTACTTACTTGGGATGTTACATTATATAATCGAGGGAGAAATGATCTATAATTATTTTTTTCAATGAAATGATCTTGATAAAGAAAGAGGGTGGTGGGAAGGTGTGCATAACATTAATGAGGGGTGAATTTTATTTGTAGGATATAGTTGAGCTTGATAAAGATTCATTCACTAATTTCTATGTTTTTTTAAAATAACTTATTGTAGCATGACCTTGGAAAATTTTTATTGGTAACCTATGTTTTCTAAGACTTTCAGACGTAGTATGGTCATTCATATATATCTGGGGAAAATATTGGATAGTTGAAATAGTTTTTTTTCTTATAAAACCTTGAACTATAAAAATGTATCATGACCTTATAAAATGTTATTACTGGATAGAAAAGAAGTGTTATACTAACATCATCATGAAATTTTTCCGAAATAGTTGAAGAATTGACATCTTGAAAATGATACCTATATGATTCAAAAAACCATATCTATTATCTGAAGGAATTTCAGATCAAATTTCCAAGGAAATAATTATTTGTTTTCTACAGACTCTTAGTGAGGATGATTTGATCATTGTTTTCATATATCATCATAAAAATTATCTCATTTCTTCTATGTCAAGGTGAAATCATAGGGAGATAATCAAGGGAACCTACATGTTTATGATGCTGTGAATATACATAGAGTTGTTTCTTCAGATTTTTCTTATTGGGATCCAATTTTTACATCAAGGTTTTGGACAGAATTTGAAAATTCAATGGGATCCAAATTGAAACTAATCATGGAATATGATTCATATATGGCTAGGTGTATAGAAAATACTATTCAATTCTTATTGGATATTATCAATATGTCACATCACTAGATATAAAATCAGTTTGGAAAACCGGGAATGTTTTCACCATGGAACATTTCCCCTATTAATATTATTTAATTTCTAATAATGGTGGATTATCAGTTTAATATGATATCATGTTTTATGTTTATTCAGGATTTTATTATAATTTTCTATATTAGGATGTATCAATAAAATCATTATCATTTTAATGAATTGGATGTTGTGGATCTAGAGCTCGAATCCTCCATTTAAAAAAAAATAAATTCAGATTATCAATCAATAATACAATGTAATTTGTAGTGAAATAATTCGAAATTTTTGTGTAATATTGTTGTATTTATGGGATAAAATGAAATGTGGGATTGTTAATTAATGATGGGGAAATAGTGGAGTCTTATTTTTTGAAGACATAATAATTCAAACATTATAGGGAAAAATAATTCATGTGTTAGAGAATTGTGATAAAATATGTGTCAAAGTTGTGAATTATTATACAATTGGGTGATTATTTTAGTTGTTATATTGGTTTTTAAGTGTCTAAGGATGAAAAATTTATTTTTTGAAAAATTTTATATACATAAAATTGTATTAGGTTCATAGTTATAACTAAACATGTTGTAATTATGGAATATGAAAATTTGAGGATCCAGTGGATTTCTATAGATTTGAGCATGGTTATTAAAAATCCCTAGATCACTAAGGAAACTGTGAAATTACCTATATGTTTTACTGTATGATTAAAAAAACATGAGGATGATTATTCTATAACATTCTGATAGTTCATAATTAACTGGGATCGTTATTTCTCAATGGGATGGGTTCCACACATTGTTGGTGCATGGTTTTCTAAACAATTAATCCTAACCACACACCATGATTTCAATAATTCAAAATATATATTTTACCTATTTTTACTAGTTTTATTATATTTAATTTCTTTTTAATCCCAATTTTGGTGTAACTAAACATCACATATCATTCACTTGGATTATTCCATTGATTATTTGGTCAGATCTATTCTTTCATAGTGGATATCTTCAAGGATTGTTATATTATTGATAATTTTTTATATCCTATTATTTTATAATTTATTTATCACTTGATCCCCTATATATTTAAATAAATATTTGTTTATTAATTCATAATATATGGAGTTTTATATGGAATTGAGCGTATTTCTTATATATATAGGATTGTGATGACCTGATCTCTAAAATTAAAATTATTTATTTTCAATGGTGACTAGTTTTACTCCGGTATTAAGGTAGGGTTGTATTTAAAAAGGATCTATCTATTTATTTATTTATTTTTTATTTTTATTACCTTAGTTTTATATTTTTATTTTTTATTACATCAATGTGGAATTGATTCATTATATTCATTTTTAAAGGGGAGTATATATAAAAACAGATTACTGAACAAAAAGTATTTTATGAAAAACCTCAAATATGATTTTCAATATAACATCAATGTTCAAGACTTGGTTTGATGATGACAAATTTTGAAAATTATTTAAAAATTATGACCATGTATTTATAATGGTTTTTGGAAAATATTAAAAACAAGGAACCTTTGGTGAATTTGAATATATATATATATGACCCTTAGTGTGTGTGACAAAACATGGGGTTTTTTGGTATTGAAAAATAGTTGATGAACACGATATTTTTGTAATTAAATTTCTTCTAGGTACAAGTAATAGTGATCATTCACATGTCTTAATACATTTTTCCATATTCTCGATCCCATATTGTTCTTTGTTTTAATCATGGTGGTGTATTTTAGGTTTTATTACTCTTTTTTTATCCTATAATGTATCCATGTATTATTTTGTATATTAATTCATTCAATCATTGATTTACATCACATTTCCATTATTTAGGTAACTATTTTTTCTTTTTATTCAATAAAAAATATATTTTATAAAAATAATTCACATATAATTTTATATAAAATTTTATTTATTTTATGTCAAGAACTTACATTCTCATGATGTTATACTTTTTCAAATTCATTTCTAAAATTCTACAAGGATTTTTTCTCAAACCCAAAATGTTCCCCTTGTAAATTAGTGATGTCATATTTTATGATGTTGATATATGTAAAGGTTTTACATAGATCATCATATTTCCTAGGTTGTTTTCCAGTTATAGATGATACATAATTTGAGTAATGGAAGATATGATATCTTTTTTGTGTATGATTTTCTGTTAAATATATTGGTTTATATGTTTGGATTTTACTTGTATTATTGATGGTTATGTACTATTTTTTCATAATAATATTTTATTTTTATCCCTTTTCAGTTACACATGTGACTTGTTAGTGGTTTTTTATATTCCTTATCATATAGACAAATTAAACGAGTGATATGTTTGGTTGGTCCATCCTAGTTTGTTACAATTTTGATTATATATATATATATACTATATATAAAATAATTTGAATTTACAATAATTTAATAGTTTTTACATAGAATTCAATAAATGTAAATTTAGTTTCATATAAAAAAATAATTTTTATATCAATGGTTTATGTTGTGTTTTTTTACACATATGTTATCATTAATTTATTACACAAATATACATATTGAATTTAAATAATATTTATTGCATAATTAATATTATCTTGTCCATATGTTTTATTGTTTTCACATTCATTTTTTGTATTAATTGGTATAAGAAACAATTATTTACCATGTTTATGGTAAAAATTGGTTTTAGGAGGGTGTCAAACTCAAATAGAAGTGTAAAATTATAAAGAAAATTGTCTAAATTTTATTATATTTATATATTTCAACATTTTAATATCATAACATCTTATTGTTTTTTATATATATCTAAATTCACAAGAATATTACTTTATATAATTTAACTATTTTTTGTAATTCAATTACTGTTCCTCCTAACACATATAAAATGGAACCTTTTCTCCTTAATTATAACTATAAATCTATAAAGTTCATAAGAAACAATAAAAAAATTCACAAATGCATAACATTAACTATTAATCTCATAGTCTTCTCCAATGGCCATTCAAATAATTGGTTAATGTGTAATCCCATTGAGCACGTTCAAAGAAAAGGTAATCAACTTATCCAACTATTTAAATATTTATTACCTGTACTACATTCCTCAAATATTTTGAATTGGATGTAAAATATTTAAAAATGTATAACAAATAAACAGAGATGTTATTATAATTTGGGAATAATAATTTTCTACCTATTTAAAATAATATACACAATTAATATTTCCTCAATAATTTTGTGTGCATTACTGCCTCCATATAGTAATATTAGTTATTTTATCACCATCTCACATGGATTTATATATATATTAATTTAATGTATATGCATAAATTTTAAAAAATAATTATTATTTTTAGAATTATAATATATTATATACCAATATATCAACACATCAATTGGAAAAGGAAAATGTATCGTCTGGTCGTTTGGACTACAACTTCCACTATATGTTGTGATTTATTTTTCATTTCCATAATAAAAGGATTATAATAAAGATTAATTTAATTAATAAATATTATATTTATGCTATATGATTTTTTGGATAGGTGAAATATTATAAAACATAATTTTGTTCAATATTTCATAAAATTTAAATTCTAATTCTGAAAACTAATATTCTATCATCATAGTGATGCGATGAAATTCATTTTCCATTACCACTTTATATAAATTGTTGTAATGTTGAATGTAATGAATATGTATTACCTATTTTAGTATTAATATATTTGACTTTATGAAAATAAGAAAAATGTGTATGGACTTTCCCCACCAAACCAAAACATGAATGTAAAACACACCAGTTTCAATATAATTTCTCATTTTAATGATGAAATTGTTAATAAAAAGTTCATTGGAAATTATAAAGGAATGGTATCTTTATAACATGTTAATTACAATATGATTAAATCCTTATGTATCCCCTATATTTTTTCATTGGTTATTCTATATGAAATGTTTAAATTCTCCTAAGAGACATACAATTTCCATATATTATACTATGAGGAAATGATTAATGATTATGAACATTTTGCACAGATATATATTTAATTCATCATACAATGGGTAGGGATGAAATAATTTATACATTCAATGCATATATTAAAGATTGGTATCTCATGAAATAAGATTTTTTTAGAATGGTTTCTGAACCATGTTTAGTAAACTACTTCTTCAACTATGATAGATCTTTTAGAGAACTATTAATACGTAAATAGCTGATTAGGGAGTGAACCCAATCTTTAATGGTACTCATGTAAGTGAGCCTTGATTATTTAAAGGACTTCCTACTCTTATGTTATTTCCTCAAAATTACTCTGAAATTTTATAATTCATAAAATATATTAGAATGGCCAATGATTGTTTATATTTATTTCTCACTCATATTAACCTTATATTTGGAAATGATAAAGATTTATTCCAGTATTATTATTTATTTATCTATGATAGATCATGTATGGAAATTTTATTTTATCATCATGACATCATAGAATTATTCATTTTAAATTATTCAATTTGATCAGAGATTTATATCTCTCATGACTACCCATACTAAGAATCCTCGACCAACATATTTTATACTTCCTTATAATAAGTTTGGATGAAATGTTATCTATATGGTATTTATAATAACGGTACTATGTGAGATGTTTTTTTTGAGATGATGACGATATTTAGTGAAATATGTTGATGATGTTTCTTATATATGATGACATTATTAAATTAAAGATCTGAGGATTATATTTTTAATGATATGTAATGAATAATAATCTAGTATAATGTAAATTTAGTCATGTTTACTAGAAATTAATTTTTTAATTAGGTATGTTATTCCTGGGTATCCTTAGTTTTTATTATATTAGGGTATATATATTTTCATATAGTTTTATGAGAAAAAATTTCATCATTATTGGAATATATCTATAAATTGGATGATATAATTCATTTTGAAATATATGGAATGTGGGGTTTTATAGAAATTTAATCCACATTTGGATACACTAAGGTTGATGTATTTGTTGAACATATATCTTTAGTTGTAACTACTAAAAAAGGGGTGAGTGGGTATTATATTTTTCATTACTAGTTCATAATGAGTGGGCCTGAGACTGCACGTCTATATATAAACTATCTATTGATATTATTATCTAAAATGAAATTTTCATTATAAATCGTTATGATAAAGAAAATATAAATAATTTACCACCTTAAATAAGATATTCTTATATTTGATGAAATTTATGTTTTAGAGATTGTAATAAACGTTTAATAATTTACACATTCAATGAATGAATTTTCATTAGTAGTTTTTATAAATATTATTGTATATAGGATAATGTTTTCTTTTGTCACTACTCTAGAACAAGAAATAATCATGTTAGCACAGAATGTGATGAAAAATGTATTAAATTTTATTACGAAAAAATTGTTTTTTCGGATTTGTAATGAGAAACCCTAATTATATTCCAATCCATTTATTGTGATATATTATAAAAAACCGTAATAAGATGAATTTTTCATACGCACATTGTATATCAAAAATGGTGTTTCATGGGAATTACCATCATAAATATAATTGATGGAAGAAGATTAAATATCAAAAATAAATATTGTGGGATAAACATATTATAGAAATTTCTTAATGGAATGTGATGTTGTATTATCTGAGGAATAAAGTGGAATCCAAAAATGATTATCAGAGAAAAAATTATGATTTAAGAGTAGGGAAATCAGGTAAATCCTAAGGAACTATTTCTAATTCAATGACAAAAATGTCTATAATTAAGGATTCATAATATAAAATTCCCTAATATATATATATATACCTGATAACTATACGAACCCGATTTTTTTACATTATGATATGGATCCATTTAATTATCCAGATAAAATCATTATTATGTTCTATTTTTTGGATTAGACCATAAATCATTTCTGATGACCAGATTTTTATATTTTGGAATGATGAAAATAAGGGGCTGAAGGTTGGCTACATTCCATATACACGGCTTGTATTTTGAATACAAATTGTGTACATAATAGACAATGTGAATTATTTTGGATAGAAACATTCATGATGTGTAGTGAACTTCCCCTGGAAAGAACCTCCTTATATTTACATAATCTATAATGAATTAAAATTATGTGTAAATTACAAATGATATTTTTTAAGAAATGAATAGTGGAATATTATATATTATCAAATCTCACACCTCCCACACTCATTTCTCTCTCTCATACATGTGATCAAATATATTTGATTCCATTTTCACCTAATTTTAGTAATTGATTTTTTATCTTCACAAGGACTTAGATTCAGTCTTCTTTTGCATGATGGATGGAAAGCAGTATGGGATTCATTCCATAGACATCGTTATACATTATTTTTTCTATTGAGGATATAATTTTGATGCATGATCATATTAATTTTTATGGACATTAAAATAGTCATCAATTATCTATATAACAAGAAAAATAAATGGGATAAAAATGGAAAAGTATAGTACTGTAGGAATATAGTATGTGGTCTATGAAATTTTATTATACATCTCACCATTTTATTAAAACTGTCACCATTGTGCACAAGGTGGTCTCACTAGGTGTTTCCCCAAATTGTAATCATCATTCAATTAAATTTCCTATTTAGTTATCCAGAACCTACTTATAAAACATTAAATCATTGGATGGTAATACCTCAATTAAGATCATTTCAAAATGTTTAGTTCATTTTTTGTTCTCGAGTGACCCAAGTTGGGTTTATCTATGGCACTATTCGAGTGCATTAGACTTGAACTGTATTAATGTAAGTGTGCCTTCATAATTAAATTAATCTATAAAATAATGTTATTTGAATATTTTATTAATATATTTCATTTATCCATATACAATACAATAAAATTTATGTCAGTTTTAAGCTCGGACATTAACTTTTCATGTATAATGATAGGTAATGGAATGAACCTATTAAATTATTACAAATTAAAGTGATAAATTGTTTCTTTTCATTGAATAACCCTTATTAAGTAAATTAATTGTATGTAATTATACCATTAAATTATTAAAATAAATGAGTATTTCATGGCGATTGTTTAAATAAAATATAATTAGAAAAGAGTTAAAGATTCATTTTTCTTTAGAAATGATTCATCATTAGAGGAGTGTATGGACTTGATTGGGCCTTGGATTCCTTATATAATACATTGAGAACTCATACGAACATAATATGATTCATTTAGCCTATTTCCATTGGATATACCCACCATTTAATATGGTCATTTTATTTTCACATGAATTCATTAATGATGTACTAATGATTATCCCAACACTTCTCAGTGTATTATACGGATTTAGACAAACTACTTGAATTCCAAATAATGTATTTGGATGCACGAAATCATAGATTCACAAATTTGGGACCATTGATTCATATCCTATGATTACCATGAATTAGATTCACGGAATCAGTTAGACTTATTTAATGTGTAATTCATTTTGAAATCCCAATGGATTTCACTTAGACCCCATATATTTCCAAACTACAAGAAATACTTTGGTGAGTTGGCTAAACCCCAAGGTTAAGGATTCCTTTGTTAATATTTGATACTCCTGCATAATTAAATTTTTCTATCATAGTAATTATGATGAGTTCACAAGAATTTTCTATAAAAAATATAAAAAAATTATTTAAATTTTCACATAACTTGACTCCAATTGATGTTGAAGCGGTTATGAGTTATTTATTGGTTATACGTTAATTTATTATATACATTCAAATTATACAATTTTTATTCATAGATAGTATTATATGTACTCTTTTCATGGAGGACTACTGAGATTTATTCCTCAACCTATATAAGACAACGTTGGTAGCTGAGAAGATAAGTTGATTTGTGGTATGTAAACGGGGAATCACGTTTCCATGGATACTTGATTTGATTACATTCTATATGATGGGTCTTGGTGGTAAATAAAATTGTAAGTGCTAAAAATTTTTGGATAGTTTTTGGTCAATTTTTTATTTCTTGTTTAATATGTATTGAATAATAATCCTACTTCAATGTATACATATTTCACACTTTTTTGAGAAATAAAATTACAAAATTATCTTTATATGAGACTATTCATATTTTTGTTTGATTATTTTAATAGACCAATATCTTCAGTTATAGATCCACTACTAAAGAAAAAAATAATCAAAATCTTACATAGTATTTTCTATAAATATTTTCCTACATAAATATAAAATACTAGATCACATAAATTCCCATGTATAATTTTGGATTCCAATTTTTTATACTATGTAAAAATTATTAGAAACATGGCTTGATAAACAACTAGTTCATAAAAATCAACATTACCTCCCTCTATACCAATATTTTTTTATTTCAAAATAGGTCATCAACATCATCGATGTAAAACCCATTACGAAAAAACTAATTTAACAACTTTCATCAAACATAAGAAGCTTATCCTATGAAAAGTATGATCTCATATGCTCATTAAGGGTAAACATAAGAGATATCAAAGCTTTATCACATATAATAATAAGATAAAATTAAGTGTAACGGATTACAATCCTAACATTAGAAAATTTTACCTTGTATATAAAAGATAAAAATAATGATTCATGTAATAAAACATAGATGGTAATAAGACACGAGGCAGAAAATAATCAAAGAACATGATTTATGGGAAGATAAAATGAGACATGGAACTGTGGAAAAAAAATAAGCAAATAAAATCACATCCCTTGTCCTAATTTATCTTATCATGACTATCATAATATAATAGGTTCACTCCCCAACCCATTATAGTATTCAAGGTTCACATCCCAGACTATCATGGTGGAAAAATCCACATATATATCATAGTTTAAATCTTGTTAAATCATCTCTATGTAATTATATGTAAATCATTAACCAATTAATTTGATATAGATATATTTACATCCTATAATATAATTCAAAACATGGATATTTATTTTATATTAATAAAATTCAATCACCATATCATATCCAACAAAATAAATAGGTTTCATAAATATTTTTCAATTAAAAAACCCATCGAATAGATAATGGATTCAAAAATATCATTCCAATATAAAAACCAAATATAGAAATAATAATGATTATATCATTGAATAATTAACCCATTAAATCTAATTTATCATAAAATAATGTTATCATAGATGGAAAATAATTTTGAAGATTACATGAAATAATTGGTGGAAAATTTCATTTCTCATGTTTTAATAATTTATTTTTAAAGAGCCTCATATTTATAAATGAAAGAGATTTCATTCAAAATTGTAAAATATTTTTTAACAAATTATTTTTTATGAAATTGGGAAATGTTTCTCAGGTAGTATATGTTATTAAAAATCTTTCTTATTTTTTCAGAAAAGTCACAATGTTACTTTTTTATAACATATAACGTAAATTCTTTAAAAATCATCTTTTAAAAATTAGAAACATGAGTAAAAAATAAATATATAATTTATATAATAATATTATGTACCTTTGAAAAATTTTATTCTACAAAATATGGACATTGAAGAGAAAATATTACATATTGGATACATAAACATAAAAAATATCAACTAAAAATGAGATTGTAAAAATAATCCATTAATAATATCATATAATTTAATTGAGATTTTATAAAATTAATATATTATTTTTATCCACTAAATATACTTATAAAAATGTATGTATAAAATATAAGATAATAAATTTTAATTTCACACATAATCATTGGATGTAATAATCAAACAAATATTTGTTTAAAACAATGAAATAACTATTTTTTTTCTATCATTTTTTTGATTATAGGTCTTGGTAAATATATAGTGAACATGGTATAATCATTTATAGACTGTTAATGATGGAATTAATTACATATATAATAATTATATATAGAAAAATATTCTGTAATATATATCTGTAATTGAAAAATTAATTACAATATCCATGGAGTTGGTAGGTTTTAAAAATGCACAAATGTAGTTTTCATTTCATAATTACTAAAATTAATGATTAGAAAATATGAATTCATATTTCTAGAAATAGTCATATATCATTATTAAACTCATAATAATGAAACTTATCTAAGTGATGTCGGTGTTTTATTTCTGATTGTTTGATTCTATAGGGTTAAATATTTTTTAGAATCATTCGCATTAGGAACACAAATTGTTAATATTTCAAAGAAGCCCATAAAAATTACCACTCCCATAATTGGTATGTACCTTTTTCCAAAAGAAGATAATTAATTGGGGTTTCAGACCATATGATGTGGAATAACACTCAATTGTTGTGTGGATGAGTGGTCAGGCTCATTAAAATATTTTGGGTGGAATTATTGTCTATGCTGGGACTCTCTTACACATTGATGGTATGTTTAATAATTTCTACATAATACTAATACAGAATGGGAAAAATTTATTTTTTGGTCTCTTTATTTTGAATGAGTGGGGAGTCTTGTTGATGAATTCATCTATATGTATCCAAGGTATGGCATCAATATCCCTTTGGTGGGTAGATGTTGATATGTTGAAACCAAGTCTCTAGGTACATAGATTCAATTTTTTTAGGTGATAATTAATATTCTGAGTATGTTATTGATCCATAATGAGGTATCCTAGATGTTCATTTTTATATCAGAGATCAAAACATGTATTTTTTTATTAAAACTGATGTAGTATAATGGTATATGTAAAGGTCATATATTTGGTCACTTATGCATTATTCATTGATTTATAACATCGATGAGGCTTCCTAAGAATCCTACTTTTTTAAGGAAATAGAGTTATCCTAGTTCATTTACGCCATTGGGAATTTTCCAATGGTATATACCCTTTTTATGGGGGTATTTATATAATCACACTTATCAGGGATTACAAAATGAGGTTTCCCTTTTTGGTGGAGATTCATCATGCTAATTGGATGATCATTGAATTTCCTTATTCTAATGTGATATATAATCTGTGTGGGAAAGAAGTGATTGTATGTAATCATCCTCATTACATATGGATGTGGGGCTTATGTGTTGGGAAAAAATTTATATTTTTCATAAACTGCATGGGACCTTTGATGGATTCATATGGTTCCTAATTATAGATGGTATTAGAGTAATTTTAGGAAAATGAATAAAGTCTTACATAATGAGGATACAAATATAACTTATATGTAGATTGTTATCATGTCCTGGGACACCCATTTGATAGAGACGTCATGTCTTTATGGCATATGTTCATTATCTTCTCGACATGCTTTTATTTTAGGCTTGACAAGTCATACTATGTCTCTATGACATGTCAAAATATAATCTCATACACTAGTTGAATTGTCGATGGTATATCACATAATATAGATTTCACGTATTAATTTAATAGTAAAATCAAAGATGACTTGTTCGGGTAATGTCACAAGTCCTAGAATGTTGATCCTAAAAGCCATCACATGATCCTTATTGAGATTCTTTGAGGGTGTCACATGTTATTGCTTAATTCATTGGGTGTCATTGTAAATGATCGATGACATTCTAGGTGGGAATCTCGATATTTAATGTGACATGTCTTTGAGAGTTACACATACTCTGCCTGATTGTTTGGGTGTCATTGAATATGATTATTGACATGTCTGGGTGGAATCACAGTTGTTAGTTGACATACCCTAGGGGAGTCATGAGATCTGGACTACCTTTATGGATGATTCCATAGGAGCCATTTTACATTCTCCTGCAATATCAAAAGACTTATCTGACATGAGCTGTGTTTATGTTTGATATATGTGTTATTTCTAGAGTACATTATGAGGTATTAATACAAATATCAGAGGGTATCGTGATACTTTGGGTCCATGTCTCGAGTGTTTCCATGTGACTTGATGTGGAATATCTTTTGAACTTCACAAGATCAAAATTTTAATTCAACATAGATTTGTTAGATCTATGTGACATTTCCTAGTGATTCATCATGACCTAGGTGGTTTATGTCAAGAACATGGGAATAATTTATATGTTTGTTTCATAATTATCTTTTCTTTTAATATTTTCTTCTTTCATTTATTACACAAGAGGTATACTTCATCAGTGTATACTTTTTTTTGTTATCATGTGATTTATAAACAAAGTGTGATTATATTCACAAAACCATCCATAAGTCCTTCACATGATCAATGAGTAATCAAATGGATTACCATTTCATCTTTTAATATTACTCTAGTTGTTCCCTAGATTTTACCTGATATATAACCTTTACAGTTTCAAGAGTATCCACACAGAAAAATTTGATATGGTGACTAGGATTCCTAGTTATATGATCTTAGGATATAATTTTTGATGTTGGGGTGGAGGATTTATAGGCCTCATTGTCTTGAATAATCTCCTCTTTGCATGTCACATTTCAAGAATATACATGTTGGAGATGATGGAGAGCATTGATGTGATGTATTTCATGAGATCATGTTTTAAGTTACTAAAGGGGTGTCACTTCATTTTAAATGAACACAATAACATCCCATTAATTCCACATTAATTATATTATATCCAAATATTTGAGTCATTCCTGATCAAGATGAAATGCTATTGTACTTTCCAATGGTCCAACCAACATGTACAAGGTCCATTTATAGATAAGGGTGCCTATTTAATGGCCATAATATGAACTTACTTTACATTTATCTAACCTTTTATGAGACAAATATGACATTATAGGGAGCCTTTAAAGGATCAAGTTGTCATGTAAAATGTATTTTGTGATGTCTTGTGGAAGGTATGAGTGCATCTCATGAAATTTATGATCAAAAGAGGCTCTCGACATTTCTATTTTTTTACATTATTTTATATCTCAATGTCGTTGGATCTCGTCATATTAAATGTGTTTGGTCAAAAAAAATCACTTAGTACACTTGTGATGCATCATGTGACTAAAAATGGGTCATGCATTGATGCATGAACATTTCATGGAAAACACCTTTAGATTTCAATATGGTGTTGAGGCGGGAAAATCAGACCACTTAGACATGTTTAAATCCCTTTATATGGTTAGGGTTACATGTCATCATGGTATAATGGGGACATACGAACTGTATAGGGAATGTAACATTTTTTTATGACCACAATGTGATTGAAAAAATCAATATTTTTATTAAAATATTAATTCTAAAATGGATATGGGTCTAATGAATTTGATTGAGTGTTGTTGAGGACAATAATTATCCAAATCGGTGATGTGTCACGTGACCAACAAAAGGCTTTGTGGTGATACATGAGCATTATCATGAACAAAATAACTTATTATTGTTTTTATTTGGATCCAATAGTGGAGGATGATACCTCTAGTCCACATACAAATACCTATAAATCAGGTGAGCTTTATGACCGCATGAGGTTACCACTTTTTAGATATATTCCTCCATACTATCCAGGGTTCTTTGGATGGATTGTCAAGAGCATGTTTGCTAAAAATTAACCTGAACTTATTGATATAATATGTAATCCAATGCATGGTCACTGTTTTTATAGGGTTCCTTTTCTATAGATGAATTAATTTTCAATGGGGGTTTGTGGTATCAACCACAGGTTATTAGATATACGTGGCTCCTACACATGACCTTCCAAATACCTTAGAATCACATGTATTCTGGGGGTTCACTCAATTCACATAATTTGTCCTCCTTTTCTACATTATGAATAAAATAAAAATAACACCCATATTTATGTATTTAATCATTTTTCAATATTTTTTATTCTTATGTGAAAGGCTTTAAATAATTACACCATGAATAGTTACATCTCTAGGGGTAGTTTCCCTCTTTAGAGGAAAGTAATTTCCCAGCTATGGATTCAGTGTTGTCACCAATCAGCGACTTTGGGTAATTCATGTTCTATCAAGTATGGTTTTTTATTTCATAGAATCACTATAAATAAGATAGCATGTTGTGGTTCAATCACTAGCTACCCAACACCTTATAGATTCTTCCCCAGCCTCCGACATATATCACTTTTTCAAATCCCTTCCTCAAAATTCGATCATGAGATTCATTCATGGTAACATCCTACAAGAACCATTTCATAATAACTCTTTTTTCTAGGATCATGTTTATAAAAACCAAAATCTAAATTTCAGTTAATTGTTGAACATCATCCATCATGATTCATGGATACCATTAATGGTATCATTAGATCTGTACGATAACTAATTTTTTTCATTTCTACTATTTTATTGCATGCATGAATTTTTCAATATTACACAATCATGAATATTTCAGAGAATCACCTAGTTATGTGATGTTTTTTATATGCTCCATGAGATAATTGAAATTTAGGAGACTCACACACCCTTTATGTGATCATGAATTCCATTCTAATTCATGCGATGAGCATGAAGCTTCTGGAAGGTAATCTCTTCCAATTGAAAATAATATATTTAACCATCTAAACATAATCCAATAAAAAATTTTCATATGGATTCCAACATTAATAAAACATCTTAATCCATGGATAATCAACTGTGTTTGATTTTTAGAACCTGTAATGTTGACCATTGATACCTTTCTAATTATTATAACAATGTTTCTAAATAGATTCAGTCATTTGATTTCCGTAATTATCATTTATCTCATCAACTTCTACTAAATTGGTTCTTTTGGAAGGAATACATTTTAATTAATTATTTGAAAAAAAAATTATTATCTTGGTGGGTGACAACTTCTCTTAAATGTATTTAAACACCAATTTATGAGGATGGTCAAATCATCATAGCACAATCCAAAGGGCTGTCTTAAATTTTATAAAAAGGTCCCTTAGGATTGGATGACTATGATTTAAATCATTGTCCCATAAATCATAAATTTTCTACTTTATTCATCTCTTCTCTAAATAAATCATGTGGTGAATGTAGCTAAAAATTTTATAACCATCCTGGTAGTAACTATTTTGGGGATTGGGCATGGCCATCATTGGTCTGGGAAAGCTGATTAGAGTTTGCTGACTGGTTATATGATTTCCATAATTATTAATCAATATGTTTTTCATAGTTTATTATTTATCATCAGCATACTCTACACAAGGTCGTAGTATGTCATTAGTTACCTCACAAAAATTAATATCATCCATCACTGGGAGAGTTTTTAATTAGTATTTGGTATATCTATCAAATGGGTGGGGTACACCCTCTCTACGATATGTATGTAGAATTCCATTCTAGTACCAATGTAAGGGATGACCTCTTCCAAACATAAGTATTGGAGAGGGAAATTCTCATCATTATGAAGTTAAATTAATTAATAGAGCTGAAAATTCATTATATTATTTATTTTAAGTATTGGATCATAATTTTCCATTATCACAGTACAACTACATTGACTACTATACAGCCCCATCAGTTCCCTTCTCAGATTTTCTGTAAAAGATCAAGTTATTGTCAGTCTATTTTGGGAGACATAGATCGTACTTCATGAGCATACTACATGACATTAGATATATATTCGAGCCTTCGGTTGGTGATAATCATGTCAATGTTCTTTAATGGGTTGATTTCATAGCTAGGTATTCACATTCAATAATATGATTCAGTAAATTGGTGATTGAATCATATCTACCCAAGGGATGTTGCCTTCACCTGATAGTGTTTACCAACTCATACCTCCATCAACTCTACAAAAAAATTAAGCATGAAAACATCCCTAGAATTAGATAATCTTTCATGTTTTTATTTGGATAGATAGTGGATTTTTTAGGTTTATTAAAATAATACAATACCACTAGGATCATTATTTACCTATCTCACCTCAGTTTTCTCAACATATCAATGCTTGAGTACAAGACAATATTCCATGATGAGTTTACCTATGTGTTGATTTCATCCAATAGATTATATTTTACAATCTAACATTCATTGAATAATCCAATCATTGAAAATCGGAATTGATATATTGATAAAAGGTAATACAAGATCTCACATTGGGATAGGGGTCTTATATCTTGGGTGGATGAGCTAATATTCTATGATCTATATAGTCCTTATCATATTTATCATTACTTTCCCTACACCTAAACAGTATCCCCTCTTCTATTAGCTGATATAGGAGGATAGTTATTCCCTAGGATCCTCCTATAGTTTTTTATGATTTTGGAACATGGTGAAATTGACATTGAGATGTTTCTTTCTTCTATTAAAGTTGTCACATTCCTTGCTATGGAATATTCCCAATAATGGGAAGAATCTTACCTAGGTGGTACTCAATGAAAAATGGGTTTTCATTAGGAAAAATCATTTTCCCCACAAACCACATTCTCTATTGCAAATACGATGTTGAATATGGTCATGGGTGGGAGGTTGACGAATTTCCACATTCATGGAAATGATCATCCCTATAAAAACACAAAATATGTTGAGTAAATTATCCCTCTCACACAACCAACATTGGATGCCTTTCATTTGAAGAATATATGGGAATTACTATCCTATATCATTGGATTCCACTAGAGATTAGAAATTGTGTAGGTTGATCTAGTAGATTATTTGAGATTAGATTACTGAGACTCCTCTAGAAACAATTCATGATCATGATGGACACCCTCATCGATGATTTTATGTCTTGTAGAAGACGGCTCGGATCACCATGAATTATATAAAATCATGTCAAAAATTATTCATACTCGAAAATATTTTACCCCTAATGGGTGGAGATTTCATGATTTTGAATATGATGTTCCTCTTCCAAGATAGTTGATGGAGTCCTGGGAGGTAAAAGAATAGAGTGACCATTTTTATCAGATTTTCAAGACCATATGGACGCATAGACCCTGAT
The DNA here is from genome assembly GCA_963277665.1 of Viscum album. Classification (NCBI taxonomy): domain Eukaryota; kingdom Viridiplantae; phylum Streptophyta; class Magnoliopsida; order Santalales; family Viscaceae; genus Viscum; species Viscum album. Next base: position 1,347,329,005 of record OY728164.1, read on the forward strand.
GATATTGAGATAAGTGGAAATCATACCTCATTTAAGGTAAGACCTATAGCATAAAAATCCTCATTGGAATATAATAAAAAATTTATGAGGAATTGACCAATTTAGTCTATAATCTCCAATAGTGGGAATAAATGAAAGAAGTAAGATGAGAAAAACTTCATCATTCAATGCACACTTCTCACTAGACTCGTTCCAACTAATCCAGATCAGCTAATAAATTATTTTTATATTTCAATAAATCAAATGAGCTTTTTATGAGGTTAATGTAGAGACAAATAAATAATATGATTCCTCCAAATACACTCTATAAATGAATGGATTATATGAACCACTAAAGTAGTCATCTAGATTTTTTCATTTATGATGTGAATGAAATTTTATTGACAAGATGATAGATGAATCACAAAAAATACCCATAATTTCAAACATTTCCTCTAAATGATAATATAAAGATTTTAATATTTAAATCATAATAGATTCTTCTGTAGATGCTCTCATTAATTCCAACAAATCCCAAGGTTCCTCTTTTATGTATTAATTATTGTTTTCTAGATATTAAATATTTAAAATATGGAAAATTGGGTAGAATATATTCCATGGAGGGAGAGTACTCTATCCTTTACCGATGTTTATTATCTTTGTGAGCTTATATTTGTTTTTTCCATGGACATATGGTGGGACATACAATCATTTCCATTCATAGAAACTAAATTTTTATTTTCCTGTAGTTTAGGGTGATTTATTTCAGACATTAAATCATTGTATTTTAGGATCTTTTATCTTGGACAGTCTATAACTAATTTTTAGGTTCTTTTAGCTCGGACCTTCTACAGTTGTATTTTAAGGGTTTGTATCTCACACTATTTTTGCGGTAGTTTAGGGTCTTTTAGATCTGACATCCTTTTGATATATTTTATGTTCATTAATCTCCAACATTATATCCTCGTAGTTTACATTCTATTTTGCATAGAACTTCTATCAGTTTTGTTTATGGTCTTTTACCTCAGACATTATGATGATTGAAGTCTAAGGTATTACTTCTATTACAAGAATGATGATTATGGTATAAGGTTTAGACATGGTAGGAGTGACTTGAAACACACTATGATGAAAACTTCATCCATGTGTTCAAGGGGATAACAAGGATTAATTCTACATTACTACAGATAATTCATGGCAATGAATGGTATCTCAAATCCCTTATAAATCTGCATAACAATAAAATTTAGGTTTATCCACTCTTTTCCTTGGGTTATCGAATATTTATGGAGTATTATAAAACTGTTGTGAAATACTAAGTATTATAGGTCCACCAAGATATTTGGAATATGGGTATTTTATGTAATAACACAAAAGGATGATTAAGTGAATATAGAATAGGGATGACATGCTGATGATGACCCATAACAATCTGAGTTATGTTCTTCTACCATGATATTTTGAGGGATGACCATGATTTGTAATCATTTCTTATAAGGTCTATATTCATATGGTTGGTATGTGGAATCACGTTTTATCAATAGAATGGTCAAGAAAAAAATGATATTGACTCCTTTATGGGGGCCATGAAGGCTTTTTCAAGAATGAAACTTCTAGTTGATGAGGTTGGGTATGGAAAAAATATATCCATGAAGTTATTTACAACACTTTGGAAGATTGCCTCTATGTTTCCAAGCTACATATCTACAATAATTGTTTTCAAATAATTAGGTGCAGACCATCAATGGTTTGGGAATTGAGTCTTGCATACCTTCATTGAAAAAGCTTGAAAAATTTTGTGATATAATCTCAAGGATGATGAATTTTCATGTATATTATAGTAAAGGGATTTTAAATCATGGCCTAATGTGCTCATGATAGATGGATGAGATAGGAAAATCATACTAGTAATCGACCTGAACACAAGAAGGTGTTGAGTCGTACCGTGATGATGTTAGGAACCATACAGATTATAATTATTTTTCTTCAGACAGACACATTTTCATGACGAATATTAGTTCATATGTTTAATACATTAGTATATATTCAATTTAAAACAAAGGATCCCTTTAAGACATGTATCTTTTTACTAGTTATATGAATGGATTATAGTGATCTGAGGTGTTAAAATCACAGATTGTTATCTTTAGAAAGTTTAATATCCATAATATTTTGAGAACCTAACAATTTTGGTCACTACGACAATAACATATTCTCATGGAAAAAAGATTTGACAAATAATTCCTCTAAATTTTTCTTGAAAAAAGTTTTCCATTGATCATAACATGTATTTTAATATGGATATAGTGTAGGAACATTGTTCTTTTTATTAATTTATTTTCACCCTAATTAATTTTTATTATCTTTATATAATGTGTATAGAAAATGATGACAAGAATTTTGATCAGGATTCCCTTTTTGTGTTTAAAACACGACATGTTTTCCCCCTTTTACAACCAGTTTAATGGATTCATTTTTCAACACTATAAGCTAGATTATAAGGTTGTATTTCTTTGACCAAATTGTTGGTAGTTTATGGTCTTCATGTAAAAGGAATCAATATGGGGGATTTTACTCAAGATTCCAATTAAAATATATTTAGTAAATTTAACCCCATCATCCTTATGAGAGGAGGAATAAAAATATTTTAAACCATAGATCAGGCTTCTGAGGTCATGGGTAATGATATGAGACAATCATACTAGTGATTTTTTAGAAGACCCTCGGGTGAAGGGTTCCATCATGGTGACAGAATAAAAATAGTATTAGAATTCTCCCCTTAGATTGATAAGATTTATCTCATTGTTAGGTTCATGGACTTGTTAATAAATAGCATGGTCAGGTTGTGAGATCTATTTCCCATTCCAATGACTAATAATCGATTACATTAACTTTTGGTACCTGAGTCATGAATGTTGAATTATGAATTGAGGTGCTTAAAAGATAGAGGAAGCACATCATAATATGGCAGAGCAGGGGAAGGAACATTTGGTCAATTGATAAAAGATAATTATAGATGATGATCTTCATAGATTATCTACATTTTTTAGGACATATATTATACCATGCATTTAAACGTTTTATGGTAAGTATATTTTCATTCGTGTTTAATTTCATGTGGTAAGGATGTTTTTATTATATAGTTTTAATGCCATGTTACTTTGACATTTTCCTTTTTGTTTTATGTCCTATGGAAATGATATAGGAGTTGATGTAATTTTTTTGAATGATTTATTACATTCACACGCATTCCATACATGGATTTTACTCTCAAGTAAGAAATATGTTCATGAATGGCTCAACCCCTATGCAGTTGGGGTAGAGTTTTTTTGGGTTGTTATAACTATGACAAAGGTTGTAGAATCATACCTCACAATGTATATTGTAATGAATTGAATCATTCCACACATAGTTTTTGAACTAGAAACTCACTATGTTGGTGTGACCTATATATAGAGGTAGTAATTGATTCCATTGACTATTGTATATGGGAATACGATTAGAGATCAAAGTGTAACTATGTATAATGTGATGAAAGGAATCATTCCACACATAGTTCTCAATTAACCATGCAGTTTAACATCACACTAAAAGAATGAAATCTTCCCTATATGAAAATGGGTATTATGGATAACCCAAAAATGAAAATATGGGATTCAAAACATATCCTATGATAATAGAAATGAATCTGGATATAGTTTTTGAGGATAGATCCTCCCATATAGTTATGACCTATATGCAGTGATGTGTCATTTTTTTCTTATTTGTTTTGATTGGACCAGGGGTTGAAGGATCAGGTTTCAGCACTTATCTTGCGATGTAGGGAATCCACTCATGCGTTTATATTTAATGGAGGTGTGGTAGGACCCAAATCACCTAAAATATCGGTCATCAATAAGGATATCCATAGTTATGAGAACAAATTCATGTATGGGCCATAAAATTAATTTTTTAATGTCATGTACTGAGGACTCCATGTATACCATTTGAAATATTTCAATCATGAAAATTATGAATATATTAAGAGATTATATGCCATGTTCTTTTGGGAATCTTATTGTGAAATTACTAATCTCAGGTGTGCTATAAAATTTGTGAGAAACATGTAATTGAAAATGATCATATCATTATATAGAGGATATTAATGATAGGATATGAGAATTTTATATCATGGTGTATTTTTATGAAGATGTAAGATCAATTCATCCCTACATATCTCACTAAAATTAGAATCAAGTCGTGCATATTTTTTTAAGAACCACATTTTTTATAATCAGCTGAGAAATACATTATCCATGTAGTTCAACATTCTATGCTAAGGATGTGGATTGGTCAATGTGAATGGAGAGGGATGTATTTTATTTTTATGGTTTTACATCATATGCTAAAGGCATTTTCCTTGTATCTTCATGTCATATAGTAAGGACAAGTATCTCCTAAAAAAGAATGGAGGGCAATAATGTGAATGTTCCCATGAATAGAAGTTTTGGTGTCATTAAATATCATTTGATATAAGGAATGAACAGACACATAGAAAGTGTATGATGATACTCCCAGGGTGGATCTGATTCTCACACAATGATGGGGACTTTTCAACCTTTTTTTCACAGATATAGTTCAAGTGATGTGAGTATTTTATGATATGATGCTTCCCATTAATTTTAACACCATGTACTAATGAAATCTTGAATTTAGTTTATGACCATGTGGTAAGGTCATATTCCATTAATTTTTTGATCATGTGTTTTAGATGTGAGGCATTGTTATGTTTGAAGTCATTCTTTTAGGATAGGTTTCACCTAATATGAATGAAGATGAATCATTTGAGGATCTGTGCAGTTTAATATCATGATGCGAGTATTTGATCTGTACAGTTTAGTTTAATGTGGTCAGGATATACATACATAATTTTACATCATAAGAATATGACCCCATTTTTCATTTTAAGATCATACAATTGGAACAATTATAACACCCCAAAAATATGCAGTATGAACATTATACTCAATAGCGTGTATGACACACAACACCACATATATAAGGGAATATAATATCCTTGGAATTTATAATATATTTAATATTTTAATTATTCTAAATATATTCTATATCAATCAATATATGTTATGTTGTTTTATCGTGTGACATACTCCATAAATATTTTCATTAATATTTTGAATTACATTCAAGACCATGTTTTACAGAATAATAAAATATTGTCATTACATTAATATTTTTTATAATTATATACAAATTAGCCCGTAAATTTGTATTTATTAATATTATTAACTTAATTATGAAAATACATCTCTTACTCAAATACAATATGAATTCAATAGATAAAAATTAATTAGAAATTAAAATAATATCCCATAGAAAATAAAGGGGATATTTTATAGAAATATATTTTTATACTCACAATGTTATTTAACCTAAAATTTACACAAATTAATAATCATGAATGATATTTACGTAATATATTTTATATATTATCTATAATAATATTTATATTTATCCAATAGATTTTATTCAAATTAAATAAGAATAAATACAATTTCATAAATAAAAGCATACATTTTATTAAGGATTTATTACACCTTTTATGGGTGACACATTTTTAAATTCAAATTTTGGAACCTTAATAGACATTATATGTCAATGGAAACATAATATGTGAATGTGGACAATATTTTTTTGAGTTAATTTTTATAATTTTTCATTGAAGTATCAATTTTTAATAAATAGTTAAAAATTCTAAATTTTAGTTTAAAGTTTTTTTTCATATAATTTTGTTATAAGGTTATGTTAGATTTGAAATTGATTATAATTTTTATTTTAAAACAATTGTATCATTTAATCCAATTTACATAATGTGAATATTTTCATGGAGAAATTTGGTAGAAAAACATAGTAATCATTAGGAGGAATTTACTTTCAAAACTCACATTTTCATTTTATCTGCAGGAGTAAATTTATATTAAATTATAACACATTGATTATATTAATTTTGAAAAATGGATTACATATTTCTAATAATCATAATTTATAATTTCTAATATGGTACAATTACTTTTTGACCATAAATATTATTGAAGGTAGCTAAAATTATTTATAACATTTAAGGAGAAATTATGAATAACAAGGGAATAAACATTATTCTTAAGTGCAATACAACATATAAACTTATCAAAAATAAATTTTATGTGTATAATCATACACTATAATACCATTTATATAATTTTTACCATTATGGGATCCAATTTGTATGGGATAACCTAGGGTGGTATTACCTCTCCCAAATTTTACAAGAGTGTCACTACTCCTCCACTAAAAAAGGTCGCATCTCGCCACACTATCACTTCTCCAAATAAATGTATCATAGAAAATTATATTATAATATTGAACCAAAAAAACTCTACTAATCCTATAGTCCTCTTTTAGTATGAGATCAATATATTTTACCCCATTGGTGAAAACCAAGAGTTACCCGATTAAGAGGTAACATTCTTCCTTAGTCCATTTCATTATTTTTCATTCTATAACCCTTAATTTAATATAATTCCATTCTTGTAAAATAAATAAATATAATAAATATATTTATATTATTTTATATTATTGTATTTAACTACACATAGAAAGACATCCATTTAATGGGTAAAGAAATTATTGTTCATTTGTACGATTATCTATCACCTCACAAAACCAAGTTATTCATATTTCCTTTACCACATTTTAATGATGGAAGTTATACTAAACAAAAAATTATTGTATAATATATATATATATATATATAATATTTATATTTTCTTTATTATTATTTAATTATTTTATAACATATACCCATACACTTTTATTTTTTTATACATACGATAAAATCCATTTTTACAGTGTGGACTACTTTCCCCTTAAAGTGATTTGATCCATTCACATTATACATGAATAATATAAAATATTTCATTAATTAAAATTATTTAACATAATTGGCATGTATATGATAATAATTCAATAATTATCAATTTAAAAATTAATATATATCATTTTTTACCATTTCACACACTTAAAAAGTGATAACATCATTCATGGATGTGTGGACTACCCCCTCCTTGACATAATGTGATTCCTTTTACATCACAATAATTATATATATGTGTGAATTTATTATTAAATATTGTTATATTAATTTTATTATGATCGTTAGGGAAATATTAATGTTACTTACCATCTTAACATAGCAACCATTGAAAAAATGGAACGCTACTCATGCATGTATACTACCTATCGTCTCCATGTTTGTAATTTTGTTTAATTTTTCATAACAATGTCTAATATTTGTTATTAAAATAAAAATTGATTTATAAATATGATAATAATGGAAATATTATTATTTATTAGATATTATATAATTTCCCCATTTAATAATGTTGACCTACCAAAGTTGTTGTTTGTCACATAAAATGAATTTCTTAAAAAAAATATATAATGAAATCATAGTTCATTATTTAGTTTTACACAATATGGTAAAAAGGGAAATAAATGTAATTATAAAAATGAGAAATGTTATGATGGATTTAGGTAATTAACATAGAATAATTATAAATAATGTAAAAGGATGTTCATCTAAATTCAATTTCAAGGTACATGATTTTCATCTTAATTTTTTCCTATGGAAGATCAGTGTCATGTTCACCAATTACATCTTTTGGGTGGTGTATGTACTATGTCTCCAGATGTATTATATCATTATTAATTTGTTCTTCATTGAAAACAATGCTTCTATTAAATATTATTTCTTAATTAGGTTTATTATTTAAAAAATATCATAGTGGTATGGAACACATTAGAATATTTAAGGATTACATTCCTCATGAATAATTTTATTTATCATTCATTTTTATTTGATATCATTATATAACATTTGAAAAATAAACAATTTAATTTTAATATACTATGGATATTAATAACATTTTCATGTATTAGAACCAATTTCCCACACTTTAGTATACAATATGGGTTTTTATATGTTCTTAATAAAATGAAAAAGCATTTATTTATGTAGTCGGAGAACACTATTTCTAAAGAATCCATGTTTTATTAAAATGCTTTAAAAAATGTTTTCAAATGGATCTGGTAATTTTTTCCTCAATTCATTTTAAGAAATATTTTGAATTGAATCTTCCTGTTTATTTTAGCACAAGGGGTTTTATCACCTTATTTACAAATAAATAGGGGATTTTTTTTGTTTATGTTGTATGTTATATATTGATTTTCCCGCCATAATTCATTCAAATCCTCATTTCATTATTTAAAAGGTATATTTTTTTAATAATTGTTTTAAATGTGATTTTCATCAAAAATATACATTTTTTAATAAAAGGGATTATTTCCTCAATGAATTTTTAATGTTATTATTTGAGTTATTTAATGACAATAACATTTTATTTGACTCCATGTGGGATAAGTTGTATTAATACCATTCTTATTTGTCCCCTGTATTATTTTCTGATTGATTTATCCAAGGAAATTATTCACATTTACTTACATTATTCCTTTATAGTCCCCTTGAAGCATTAAATTTCCTACAACAATTGTACATTGAATTGCACCTATTTATCCATATCATTTATCATATATACATTTATTGTGTATGCCATATAACATTTACTATAGTGTATACCTTTAATGGTATTTGACTGTTTTGAAAAATATTGGAAAATTTGTATCTTATAATCCATAAGGATATTTGATATCGTACATTGTAAAATATATTTTTCAATATATGATGAATGCTTTGGAAATTTATGGTATAGGTTGGGATGGTTATAGATATCCCCTTGTTGTGTTGATTTTCTCTTGGGGTGAGTTATTTGGCCTACTTATTTTGATTAGTTTTTTTTATTTGATAAAACATTTTTGAATTGCCTTGATAGTAATGGTTCCATGTACCTATGAACCATGGTATCTTATAATTAAGAACATACATATTCTGTTTTAGTTATTATTTATTCTTGTGATTTTTCATCGACATATATATGGATACAATTAATTTATAGTAAATTTATTAAATTTTATGTGTATCATTTAATAAAATATACATATTTATATTTCCTTATTTATATTTTCAATGGAACATGTTTCCATTTATATACAATTCCACTTGATTTTACTAATTTATTCATTATTTATTCCATTGTACATTACCCTTACTTGGTATTTTTAGTCTCCCTTTTTATTTTTCATTTCCCAAGGAATCCATGAAGTAATTAAGCTAGTCAATGATATGATACATAGAAAAAATTTGTTATTGAAGATCTTATTTAGGAAATATATAATTATGATTTTGTTAGAGTATTCATTTATTAACTATGTAACTTGTTTACTACGGACATTAAAACTATCGGTAAATTGGGTTTTGATTTTTTGTAATCATTCTAGTGTAATTGAGAGCATACACCAACATTGGGCCTTCTTGGGTAGGGATGCCACAAAAACTCTATACAGTTTTATGTCACATAGTCAGGATATGAGGAAATATTTAATTTAATGTTTTTCCAGGAATTGTAGCTTGATGATAGTTATGAAAAGTATTTCATGGGAATTATTACATTGATGTAGGTGATATATTCTACCCATACACTATACCTAATTAGTTGTCTCGATTTGTATTAATCATATTTAATATATATAGAAAAAGATAATTTTGGTTAAAACATTGGAGGCTTCCTCAATATTTTCATAGAGATTATAAGAGACCACATCATATCTTCTTTCAAGAATAAGTATATTCAAACCATTTTATTGAAAGCATGTGTGATTTGATTCTAATGGACAAGAAGGATTGGTAATGTATGAAAACTATTATCATTCTTTCATTCAATCTAATTGAGAAACATTTGTGATTTCTCTTCATATGTGTGTTGTTTGTAAATGGATATTTGATATGAGGAAAATTGGACTTTAATGTGAAAAACTCCCTCAATTATATGAACCAATGATGATGGATTTTTTATGTAAAAATATGTATGGTGGTAAAATATGTTCAGAAAGCATGCAGGAGTTTTCAGGACATGATTTCATGACATTATTCACCATCCTTATAGTATGTTTGACAAAGTCTTTTTTGAGGCATATATTATTCAATTATCCAATACATTAAATCTGGATGTGTGATTGGACTCGATGATGTAACAATGGTACAATTTGATGAATTTAGTAAAAAAGAAATTGGCGTTATTTTTCAACAACATTGTCAGAGAGACCCCAATCCTATTGATTATAGGTGATATTACAATGTTTATGATATTCATCATACCAAATTACTTGAGGTGTATTTCCTTAGTGCATTTGGACATTAATTTGGTAGTAGTAAGAGAGTTACTAAATTTTATAGTAGTCGTCGGAGGATATGGTCCACAACATCCATTCCTCTAATGTAAAATAGCCAGGAATCTTTAGAAGTGTGTATGAATTATGTGGGTTAAGGGATGAAGTACGCATGGACCTATCATGGATGAATCTTCATGGTGAAATCCACACTGTCCTGTAAAAAGTTTTTCTAATAATAACTAAACCTCGTGATTTATTGGGATAACTTGGTACTATAATGATGATCACCATATTATCCTGCATTGAATTCTTCCTTGAATTCATGAACAGATTTTTATTCTATGCATACGAGTAGGATTCCATCAAATTTTATATGGTAGACGTGTTTTTCTCATTTGGGGTCATCCCATAGGGTAAATATTATTGAATGATTCCATATCTATTCCCTATTATCTGTGTATATTGGGGGAGTCCAATTTTGGGCATAGTTAAAAATTAGAAAAATTTATCCAATGGTGGATATTGAATCTTCATGCTCAATGTGGCGTTGACATGTTTTATTTCATATATTCTACTTATAATGATATAAAAGACCATTCTTCACTATGTTGTAAAGATGATTCATTCCTTATGATCATGGTTAGCCATGACATTGGCTCTATTTTCCAATGCATTGGCACAATGACTCTATGATTTGGGAACATTATGTAATGTGGGGTCACAAGGGAATTATTATATTAGTCTTAATACATAGTGAGTGATAGGATACAATTATTATTTTTTGAGGCAATATTCTTCATTAATTTTTCCTATCACTATTTATGAATCCCCATTGATATTTAGGTAGGATATCTATTTAGGAAGGATCTCTATTGTTTTATGAGGACATTGTATTCGGACTCATTATTCTCACAGCCTCATGATATAGAGGAACAATATGCTAATTTATTATTGTCTCAATAAAAAAATAGAATCCATAATACAATGTAATTGATCCTCATATTTTCAATCCTTTTGGTTATAGTAATTTGGGAGTTACTATGAAAACAAATATATAATTTTTTGGGGAGTGTCATGGGCATTGAAAATCTCCTTATATGAGAGTCTACTGTATACTTTTGTGCATTCAATTCTAGTATGTTCCCCATGGAAATAAATTAGGTAATGACCTTTCACATCCTTCTATGTCATAAAATTTATATTATATTTTATCATAATGACCAGTTGTAATGAAAGATTCATATTAAAAATGGGGCATACAAATATTTACTTTAGTGGAAGAATACTATAGACTATATGAACATTGTGGAAATTTAAAAAATTCCTCAATTTTTGTACCACATAGATGAGTAAGAGGCAGTTATAGTCAACAATCAACTGTCAGGTCCTTGTATCATGCACTGTTTGGGGGAATTGATAGGGGGTTTTCTCACTCCCTACAATTCTATCCTATAAAATGAGGCTTCCATATGATAATTCCAAATTATCGAGCTATAATATGACTTTATTTATCTCCATAGGTTTAATTAGGACTGGTGGGTGTAGAAGATGATACATGAGATTATTGAAGGCATCATGGAAGTTCCTATCCCATTCATATGTAATTCTGTTCATCATTATCTAGTTTAAAAAATGATATTTTATACCCATGTTCGATATAAAATGTCAAATTTCATCCCAATTCCCTTGATTTCCCCTTAGTTTATTGAGGTTTCAAGGGGTTATATTCCTAATATTGAAAAAATATTGTTTTGGTAATCCTAGAGGATGTCACGGTGTGCCAAAATTCCCAGGAACCGATATGATGTAACTTAATTTGAATTGTATTGTATTCATATTAAAACTATATTTTTATTACTTTTTGAATAATATTTGTAGGTATTTGAATTGAACACAAGGCATTCGGGATTTGAGAACCATGTATTCCACATAGCATACATCTATTCTTCCCGATATTTTCTTAAAGATATGATGTAAGGGCTGTTGATAAGTGACCGAACATTCCTATATCTAAATGGAATGACCAGATAGAAAAATATCTGTTGGGGTGCTCTAATGGTAGTGTATTCTTCATTGTCATAGACTATCTTTCTATTATTTTAACATAAGAACCCATCCATGAAGGAAAAAATAATTGAATCTAGTAGTGCATCGATCAAGAGTTATGTCATTCGAAAAGGGAATTCGTTCTATGGGGAATGTAGAATAAGATTTTTGAAATCAATGCAGACCATAATCTACCCAATCAATTTCATGATGGGTAAAACATTAGAAATATATCATTCACAATAAATATCCTTACAAATATTGGATTTAATAAATTATTTAACTTACACCTCTACACCGTTATCATGAATGGGGTGCATCATCTCGGATCCCTTCTAGAAGTTGTAACGGCTACCATGTATCGTGAGATGGTTTATATCCACATCTAGATTCTGTTTTTGTATTTCTTTATAATTCCATGAAAACACATATCATTGATTCTTTAGAAACATGTTGTACACCACTTTCTCTTTGAGGGGAATGAATGAAATAATCAGTTTAGGATGGAAATGTTCATCTATTCCTATATTTACCAGCCTAATCTCATCAATGGTAGTGGAGACACCTTCTACAAATGTGCGAGGGGTGCTATGGAGGTCATCCCTTTCTTTTTTCATATATTATTTTAGAGATTCATTTATATATAGAGATGAAAATCTGGTGGTAAATAGTTCTCTATCTACGTGAGAGAGGCCATGAGAATAGATACCATCATTAACTAAAATAATATTCATTGATGAGAGATGTTGGATATTTTTTTACACTATCACATGGAAATAAAGGGTTTGGACCTCAGGATGGGGTATATTAAATAATAAAAAACTTATGGGAGGAACATGTCACTATAGATAATTCTCTAGGTATTTGATAGAAGGTCTAAAAGATGTTTTTGGATTAATGTCACATATAATAATCCACCATTATTTTTCTCCCCTTTTATGGAAACATGTTTCAAAATATGTGGCTTGGAAAGAATCAAATGCGGTCCTATAAAAATGTTGTATGGTTTCTATTCAACTGGTGGGGTATTCTAATCATTGGTTTATGTTGAAGGTTTCCCAATATGGCCATGGATTCGGGTTCTTATGAGTAGAACATTGTATGTCATTTTATACTATATAACAATAAACTATATGGAATATTTGAGATCCCCAACCCAGTGTTGATTTTTGACAATCTAGATATGTTTTTGATCATGATTATCAACCCCAAGAATGGTCGTCTTCATGAATGACTAATCACCATCTCTATATATCGAAAATCTATGTTTTTTAATCCTGATGAGACTGATCCCTGAAAAATTATCAACCAGTTTCCTTATGATATTTAATTTTTCATGTCTAGACGAAATTTATATGGTTATGATGTGTCCTAAAATGAACACTTATGGATCCTATTTTAAATGAGATTATGGCATGGAATTTTACTTGGATGGTCTCCACACGATTGACCTCGATAGAATCAAACATCTGTTTTGATTTATTTTGGAATTTTTGTGGATTTAATGTGTTCCAAATTGAGTTATTCAGAATAATAGAGTATATCTATGATTGAGATCCTGTTCGTACAACCTCCAACAGTTTTCTAATTTCATAATTCTGTGTCAGATGTCAGCAAATCCTGATGTTAGGTTACAACATTACATGTAATCATAAGATGATGTATTGGAGGTGGGATATCCTAGTTTTTGTAATGTGGTTTAGGTAGCATCATCCACTAGTGATATTTGTTTTTAAAACCTTCTCTTTTTCATGGGGTAGGAATATAATGCTACCCCTATAAGGGATTTATGTGATACAAATGGGAACTGGTGACCACTTGATGGTCCTGAGAGCCCTCTATGTATTTTCAAGGATCTCTAGAGAACTTTTCCATGGGTATCCATTGAATATATGTATTCAATCTTAGGTGATTAAAATTTAGGGTCTTAACATGCAATTGTTGTCCCATGAATCCTTGGTTCCTACACATGCAGCCTCATATTCCATGGTATTGTGTGGGAAAATCATACTAAGGTTAATATTCAACATTAGAAAAGGATTATTTTATGTGTATCACATTGAGAGAACCAAAAATGATCTATTTATTTATCTATTGTTCCATTTTTTGGGGAGGATCCCATGATTCAGATATTTTAGAGATGAAATCTACATGGTTTGGAGCATTCAATAGAGTCGAATAGGGATCATCTTATTATATAACTTATTATTTTATATATTCACATACACATTCAAGATATATATCTAATTACACCTAATTGGTTGGTGGAGCTATTCTGGCTCTACACAAATGTTATCATAGGGTGCAATGAGCTAGAAAACAATTCTCTAAATCATATACATGTTTATCTTTTTCTCATACCATGTTGAATGTTTCTACTGATCATTATTATATTCTATTTCAGAGATGGTTATATAGGCCACAATCATAAAAGAGTTATCATACACCGGCTTTCCGGAATTGAACATGCCTTAAAGAGTGTCTTTGAAGATAATGTAGTCCTTGATAATATGACCCAACCATCTCTAGAAAGGGAAATAGTGGGGATGGTATGTGTAGTGGACATTATTGGGCTCCTCTTTGGTGGTATCTTGAATAGTTTATCATCTATGGATCTTTTTCAGTGACATGATATTGTTCATTTCAAAAGGAGTATTCCTTATTCATTCATTCCTAAAATCATGGGCAACCCATATTTCTCTGAACTTCTTGATAATGGTGATTTTGTGGCTATTTACCCTCAAGAGGATCTTTTGTGTGGGTTGGGGCCTGTCTAGTTGTATGAATGGGCAGTACAACTAGTTTTAGTGAAATAACATCAGTTTATAACTTTTAGATAATTTTAAAATATACTCAATTCATAACATAATAATTTGATTGGGTTCAAAGAATAGAGAATCGTAAATTTTCAGATATTTTTAAAAAATCACATAACCCACCTAGATGGTTCAATGGGATTCGATTTGTGGTAAATATAACCTATATATTTTTACCACTGATTTCTAGAAATTTTTCCCATGAGAGAGGGATTATGAATTAATAGTTTTATCCCTTAAATCTATATATATGGCTACACACCCTATTACATTCATGTTTCTTGCAGTGGATTTGATTAATTTTTTTCATCAGTATAGAGCTGAACTAATAAAGAAATTAATGATTAAAGTCTTCCAATCATGCAATAGATCATTTAGAAAATGTTATTTACCAAAACAATACTACCCATTAAAAAGTTTATACAAAACACCTCTTATTATTTTTCTCCAGTTTAAACCCATGTACCATCATTAACCCACATCAGGAAATGATGTGAGTGAGTTGTTGTTTAGGTTTTCTTATTACCACAAAGGGAAATAATTATGGATTGAAAAAAAATGGTGGATAAAATGTTTCATCCACACAGTCATGATATTGATTATTCTCATGCTATAATGGTGCATGTGAACCATCCATGGATTAAATCTTATTTAAAATGCACTCCATGTAATTGATAATTTCACGATGCACCACTATTTGAGTCACCACCAATCTAAAGAGAGCCTGTTGGTCCTAATGGGGTTTCCCATTTTTTAACCCAGTGACTGTCAATCGATGTGCAGATTGAGTGATCATATATGTGAGGGAGAGGTTGTCATATTAATTTAACGATTTCAAAATAATTTTTTCCTTACTTATTTAAGTATACCATCTTCTTATATCAAAATATAGTCTAATGCTCATATGCTACATTTGATGGTTAATCATCTCTTATATGATGTGGAACATTCACCTCAACCTAAAGACAATTCCCAAGGGGAATATTTCCCCGGACTAGATCCTTGTTGTTATTGTAGAAGATATTTCATATAATTATCAATATATGAAAATATTTAATCAATGGAGGGAACATTGAAACTTTCTATTAGTTATTGGGATGTACCCACACCATTCCCTTTATCGTTGTATGTTTTTGACTAGATATGTGGGATATCAATATTATAAGGGGATAAATTTTCTATCCTTTTTTATAGGAGTGTGAAGCCTCGGTCTGTGTATCCAAATTACCCTCCCATTGGGGAACGCTTTCAATGTTATTTCGCTCTACAGTAACATTATAATCCACAGTCAATGTGTTGTTAAAAAGACATCATTTATTGAGGTTAATTGGGAAATGATGTTTGTCCAATTACATTCAACTTAATAGAATAATTCTAATATATATGTATTATTGCTATTCCTTGAACACTTGGCCAAAATGGAAAATTTTAGATTTTGTCCCTAGTGGGGTATGATAGCCATCATCATACACTATTCCCATCCTGTTATGTGAATAATGAACTTGATTGAGTTTCATGTCAAAATTTTTGAATGGTCCTCGAATAGAATAAGTTTTTTTATGATGTGAAGAAACAATTGGATTCCAAACATCGATGTTAACCTCCATATCTAGATAAGACATATCCCCTCAATGTTTGTGACATAGATAATTCCCTCATCCATATAGAATGAGGGTTATTTTGGTCCACAATTGGAATTCTTTGATGCTATTTATGAGGATATAATGTTTCAAGCTGAAAATTTGATGATTCCAAAGATGATATTGAGATATAAATTCGCACTACACATTGGGTTGGGGATGATCTATAAATATTTTTTATTTCCCCTGATCCCTGTATGAGTATGAAAAACCAAGTGATGGAAATGGTGAAATAAATTACCCCATCCCAGTGGAAAATGATTTTTTTGAAGACGTTAATGATATGTATCAAATCCTCTCACCAATTATAGAAATGAGTGTTAGACACAATTGCTGATTTTATCTTATCTCGGTGAGATGGGATCACACTCGGATGAAATTAATTTTATATTATAGTATGCATTATTTGATGGTGCACAATTTTCATTTTTTATAATATGGGCACAATTGAAGCCCAGAACAATAGTCAGTTTCGATAGGCAATCTTTGGGTTGATTTAATCAATGTCTTTCATGTCTAAAATGAGTTTTCCTTGTATTAAGGGGACTAGGTCAAAGACTTGTTGGATATACTATTCATTAATTCTTGGTGTCTGTACATCGTTGATGTTGGGTAATTCTATTTCGTGAGAAAATCAATAATGTTTTTAATGGTCCCCTAATTTAGGTGGAGGATATTCCATTACAACATGCCTTATCTAAGGGGGTATGTTGTTCCAAGGGTTTTGAATAGTGTTACACTCTATAAATTTCCCATCCATTAATATATATACATGATGTGACATTGAAAATCAATTTATGGAGAGGTTTGATGCAATGGGAGAAATCTTGTTTCATTACATAGTGCTTTCCAAATTTTCGAATTTATGCCTAGGTGATACCAGCTATGTCTATTAGGAAAAAAAGTATCATGATATTATAGAGGTTCCCTCATATCCCAGATTACACAAGTGAGAATTTATTTATATTTCATTAGTTTCCAATATAATTTTTTGAAGATAAGTAATGAAATAATATTTCTCATCTGGGATCACCTAGATAAAATTGGAAAGATGAAAAAACAAGATGGATATGTTGTTTCTAGTTAAATCTTAGCATTAATCATGTTTCAGTTAAATATTAATCATACAAATAGGCATTTATCCAATCATATCATAGAATGTATTTTTTGGGGTCTCATGTTGACTATAGAGGAGTGATCTAGAAACATGAAGAGTTACTATACATGGTTGACCCTAATGCTTCAATATCATCACTATACAATTGATTTTGGAGTTTTGATCACCTCTCTATACAGAGGATTTTGGGATTTTGGTAGATCATATTTTTTTGGGATATATCACCATCCAGAGGTTGACCATGCATGATGGAATGAGAAATCCATTGGGAAAAATATTCACACTACCATGTGGAGAAATATAATGATAATGATATTCTTGTGCTTAATTTTAATATTATATGGACAATTTATATGCTGATTATTTGACTTGAACTACCTGAAGTACACTAGGATTGGGAATATTAAGCATATAAGCCACGTTCTGAGTCATTTGTGGAATAAACCAACATTCCTTGTAGAATTGTTCAAAAATACGTTCCTTGTATTTGATGGCTTCCAGAAATTTTTTATACTAGTATGGTGCTACAAGTGATTGAGAATTCTGTAAAGAAGCCATTCTGATATTCTAATGTACATCCTCATTATTGATAGTAATATGAGCATATCTTTATTGATGTTCCATTCTAACTGGGTGGTCCTCAGTATTAATGGGTTTTAGATCTCCATTCTGATCTATTAGAATATGTCTACAATTTTTTATATTGGTATATGATCAAACAATGAAGAATTTGATTTTCTCAATTAGTGATTCCTGGTTGATAACATGAATCTGAGGATTGTTCAGGGTGGAATTACCCATCATAATATTCTGATATACCTCTGTGTTGGGGGAAGAGATATTAGCCACTATATGTATTTCCCCATAAGGATGATGTTGTAGTATGTTTTTTGGGAACATATGAATATCACGCTAGATCTATTGGTCTGATACAATATACCATTAATATTCAATGATATGAACACTAGATTTTCTTGAGACGCGTGTCTTTCTGAATAGTAGAGACCTAGATGAATGATGGATATGATCTGCATACTTGGTTTTTGGATTATATAGAATGTGTTCTAAAATATAAATATTAGCATGTCCTACATCATGTTCCCTTCTCACATGGTGTCACCCATTTATAATGCTGATTTGATCACAAAACCATGCCACTATAATATTCCACCATACATTTTAGATAGGTTATCTCTCATGTCCTAAGGTATCTCCAACACTAACATTGTGATCTCAGACTAGAAGGATAATATAAGCCTGCTCTGACACCCCTTCTTTTATCGTAATATACAGATAATCCATTTTTATGGGTGACAAATAGGTTCTTCCTACAAAGAAACCACTTGTTCAAAATTATCCTTCTATTATACTAACCTGGAAGTAGGGAAAAGAGTATTAAAATTTTCGTATATCTCCACTAGTTTTATATTTTGTTGGTGGATTTTTTATATTGTTTATATGATGAAATCTAATTTAAAAAAAGTGAGCACAAGGATATAATCACAAAACTTTATATATCCATTAAACACTGGATGATAATTTCAATTGAACCATTTTTATGATCCCACATTTTCATCATATTTCCTCCATAATATGATGATGTAATTATTCAAGGTGATAAGGGTATCAACCTACCCCATACGTAACAAATAAATATTCCAAAAACTATCTTCCAAGCGGTTAGGGATAAGATCATACTCATTATCTATTTGAATAATATGTTGTTAATCATCATTGTTATAAATTGTGATATTTCCCCCACTAATATTATCAAGATCCTTCCATTTTTGATGTGTCTTCTTTATTAACCAAGCATGGGTATCAGAGTTTTGTGAGTGACGGTTGGTATATTTAATAGATGGGTGATGGGTATCGGTTTGATGATGTTGGTGACAATGGTTGACAATATCCCTCCTCGTAATCACCTGAAACTAAAGTGAGTTATATTTGGCTCCATGATAACCATCATCATATACTAATATCGGTGATTGAAACTCTCTAGTGATGAATATATGAAGAGGTATTTTGTTGAAATTAGGTCCGCTAGAATTATAGAGACATTCATTGGACAATATTGACCTATATGATTCTATACATAAAGACCCTCATTTGAAATCTCTATGCTCTAGATAATACAAGGTCAACTATATTCTCATACAATTTCATTTTCTATCATACGGTGAAGATGTCTGTTCAGTGAGGTCGTTATCTTACCCGGATGTGTTGCCTTTATAGATGACAATCTAGAATTGTCATTGGATTATGACATTGTCTCAGATCATGGTGTTGTTGATTAAATATTTATATTCAATCATTTAGAAAACAATGAACATGTTTACTGATCAACACACCATTCATATAATTATATGTGATAAATTAGGTAATCATTGGTAATTTTTTATTCTAGATATACCCATTCATATCTTATGGACTTTTCAACGAGTGTATGGACCTGATTAATGAGAACCTGAGAGTCATAAGAACACTTATATGATCCATGTTTCGGTAAACTATCCATCATCCCATTTGTGAGTTTCAACTCATTTTCACCATTTCATTTTAATTTTGAATAATATTTAAAAATGGATAATGACCCAAAAATTGTGTTATTTGATAGATTTATGATAGGTTAACTATTTATGTTTTTGTTTAAACTAAATTGGCCTAATGGATTATAAACCAATAATTTTTTATTTTAGAAATTCACATTAGGTTCATCATTTTGGTTTCAATGGGATGATCTATGTGTCTTTAATCAATTGGATTGATTTTGAGGGGTTTGATGTTCTGAACAATCATTTACATCATCTTTTCCATTTTTACTCACTCAAATAAAACATTGAAGGATTCCAAATTGAAAACATGGTATGGAAAATCTTATTATATGAAGGAAATTATTTAGGATTTCAGTTGCAATGATGCATAAAAATGCACATTATTCAATAAAATGGGAGGTCTGGCTCATTAGACCCATTTTGGAGAAATTTGTTACAATGTTGGGACTCTCTTATAGATTTGATATATGTAAATGAATATCATCCTAATCCTGATAAGTGACTAGTTACCCTAATATAATGATTTTTGTTTATGTCTCTTTATTTTTAAAGTGAGGGATTGGTCTCGTTGGTGATTCCATTTGTATGTTTCCAATGTTCTTTTTTCAATTTCCCATTAGATAGATGCTTCTTATATGTTGATTATGTATAACTTGGAACTAAGATTCTTTCAGTTATCTAGGGAGGTGGTTAAAATTTGTAGGATGGTATTGATAATTCATGAGCCCTCATATGAATCTGGTTTTATTTATAGAATCCAAAATTATTTTTTTTGTTAAATCCCATGAATTTTAATATAATATGGATAAAACATATATGTGGGATCATTAGAATGAGGTATTGAGATCGACCCTTGAAGAGGCATCTGATGTATCTTGGTTTTCAATTAAATTAGATCTATCATTATTTATTCAGAACATTGTTACATACCCCATGGTATATACAATTATATAGTGGCGGTTTATGTCATTTCACTGATTAGGGATTACACAATGCGGTTTCCATAGAATGTGTAGATTTATGATCTTTATTAGTAAATCATTTCAATTTCCGAATTCAATGTGATATATTCCTATTATGGAAGAAAATTTATATCTTGGAATTTTATTAGTTAATATTTATAGAAGGATTATATTCTAGGATATCCCATTTGATGGATAATAGAGGGAATGGGCCATTTGAATGAGTCTTACATATCTTAGTTATATTAGGAATCAATGTAATCGTAGTTCAATGATTCTTTTTCTTACACAATTTTTTAACCTTATAATTTGATTGGATAATATTATCATCTAAATGGATGAAAATTTTACCTACCCTTCTTATCTCCCAAACATCTATTGATCGGTTACTCGACATTACATGATTGTCTTCTCGAAAATTAGTATAATGTTGACCTGACATGTCCAAATACAATCACATGATTAGTTTACTTCTCTGAGGGATGTCACATTATATTGATGGAATGTATGAATGACATTGAATGGCCATGGCTATCATGCATAGATGAAATCTAAAGACCATTCTTGTTGATTAGAGAGCCATCATATGATCTTGACTAATATTCATGGAGGGAATCACATGATCTAGATAACTTTCTCTAGTATCATCATGAGTTCTACTTGAAAAAATATTTGGGAATTGGGAGAGTCAATGAGACATGTGTTGGAGGGTTTTGAATGTCCAATATTACTTTTTTGGGGGTGATCGTGAATGTTATCATACATGTTTGAGGGATTTTTTAAGAGTCTAATCACATACCTTGATATTGTTATGATACATATTTATCTTGTTCAGAGTACTCTGTCTGATCATATTGAGATTCCCTGGTTCTATAATGATAATTATCTGACTTTTGTTGATATCACTTTATTATCGTGGTAACTTGTCTGGAGGACATCATGAAGATTTGATAGAAACCCAAAAGGGATTCATGAGAAATTTGTGTCATGCTCGGGGTGAACTATGTGACATTCAATAACATGTATAGGGGTATCGCATGATCCTAAAAGAAAACCAGAGGAGTAACATGTGATGTGGGACACATGTTCTCATGCATTTTTGTGACCATGTTGTTTCTTTTGAATCACATGAGGATAAGAATATTTTTTACACAAATGTATCCCAACATTTTTCTTTATTCTAGCCTTTTACTTCATAATACTTAGATTGGTTTAGTTTTATATTTTTTTAATTATCACAAGATTTAGAGAATTTTTTGTACGTCCTTACTGTAACCCAACATAAGTCGTTCACATAATCTATGAGTGGTCACATGAAGTGCCTCTGCGTTATGCATGACCTATCCTATTGTTTCCCATAGTTTAGTTAATTTTGATTATTTCCTACCCTGACGTTATATGCTTGGATAAATCCACTATGATTCATATCTTCATCAGTGTATTGATCCACGTTTTCATTTCTTGATGACGAAGTGGTTGATTTATAAGGATTGACACCCATGAAAATTGGAATTTGTAGAGCACATACAACGCAAATCATGATATAGTTGGTGTATGATTTTGATTTCATATTTTTCAGGAGATACTTTGGTAGGTAATTATTGGGGTATTGAAATATTTTTGGTGACAGCAAGGTCAGAGGGTCAACGTCGAATTTTTTTATATTATAGGCTATTAAGGGGTTCTTGCCTAATTATTCTGGAATGAAAAGGGACATTTGTAATGTTATTATGATATGTACAAGGGACATAGTGGGATTATTGTGAATATTGAAGGGGTGTCATGCGATCATATGTGACTATTCTGTGAACATTCATTTGGCAAGGTCTCCATTCGAAGGTGACTTCATGAGATCTATCCATTATGTCGTTGGGAATTTAGGATGTCAAATAGAGGAAATGATAATGATTCATTAATATTACGACCAAAAGGGGATCCAACCATTTCAATATTATTTCCTTCTATTATTTTTCACAAACATGTGATCTTTTTATATTTCAAGAGTGTTGTTGAAGAAAATCAGTCTCTCCACTAGTGTTGTGTCCCATGACCAATAAAGTGTCATGTTTGTAATGGATTTCTATGCTCAAACCATTCTGTTTTTATTATGGAGATGAAGGGAGAGTGCCATACCAAATTGATTTGTCTGAAGTCCTTCATGTGGTAAGGGTGACTTCTCACCATGGAATATGTGGTCTGGAAAACCATGTCTGGCTCATCACATTATATTTACATCAAAAATATGCTCACACCATTACCTAATTTTAGTTCCAAATTATTTTTTAAAAAGAATGAGGTATCATGAGATTTAATACATGTTTTCAGTGATTATAATTTTCCCCATTTGTGTTTTTTATGACCAAGAAATATATTATTTTGATATCTGAGAATTATCACCAATATACCCATACTTTGAAAAAATTTGCTAACAAAGGGAGAGTGTGATACCGCTTTGGCACGTCTGTATTGCTTGACGTGACTGGGTGACATACTAGAGGGCTCATGTGAATCTAAGAGGACATACCACCATTGAATCAATGATGTCTCATGTGTTTCATTAGTGTTTTGAGTATTTTTATAACCATAATATGATACCACCTTCTGTTTTTCAACATATTTTCTATATATATTTTTTACTACATTTCCTCCCCCCATTTTCTGATAGTTTTCATTAACGTGGGTGCTTGTTTGGTAGTATCACTCTGACATCATATTTTCTAGGACACTACAAAAAGAGAACAAAGGCTTTTAAAATTGTTTTTTGGGATTTTTCACAGTTTATACTCTATTTATGGATCCTTCTCATGGCTTTTGGAAGGTATCATGATCACGTCACTTCTGGTGGAAATCCTAATCTGCATGTTTTATACACCTTCCCATTTATTTGTGGGGGAAAATAATACCCATAATCATGTATTAATTCATATATTAATTTTATCATAATTATATAGTGGGTGTCAAAAAATATTCATCCATAAATTATTTTGATTTAAATGTAATTATATCCTGACATGGAGACGTTAATCTATATATCGAATGAGCGATACATTTACATAGAGTTTGATGGGAAAGTGGGTTTACAATTGGGTTTTCATAATCAAAATAACATTTTAGGATATCGAGGATATTGATGATATTATTTTATGATAGGAATCAGATATTAATGAATTTAAGTAATAGTAGAAAAAGATACTGATTTGTTAGAGTGATTACAAATTCTTCGAAATGTGTCCTATGGATCACCTCTAAAGGGATCTGGAGTCTATTTTTTGAAAATACCAACACCTCTATATTTTGACTACTAAAATTAATAAGAATTGTTTTTAGGGTATGGTTAATATTGAAGGCTCAATGTGATGTAAATAATTGAGGTATGAGGTTCCCTTGGATATTTCATGTGAGGTGGTCTACATGAATATCTAGAAATATTACTTTATAATAAATAAATTTGTATCCATATAAAAAAGGGGAAATTATATGAATATAAAATATGATAATTTTTTCACCAATTTATTGTAGACAATTTTTGGCAATATTTTAAACCCTATCATTTTAATTACCCCTCAGATAACCCATTTAGTTTTTAATTAGTATGATGCCTTTTATATTATTAAAAATTTTAATTTTTAATTATATGTTATAAGATGACGGTTAATATTAAATTAATTAAATTTTATTCATTATAGGGATCTATTGTTAATTTTTCAAAAAATTTATATTTTTAAATTTTTTTATCAAATTTGTTTGTCATAAATTTTTATTAATGTAAATATTGATACAGTTAAATTATTTTTACATCCAATGAATTAATAAAATAAGTGATATTAGAGTATAATTTTTTAGGAACTATTAAATATTTCATATTGATCAAGAAAAATAATTTAAATCTTTATCTTATTCAAATTATTCCAAAATAGAATTTTAAATGTATTTCTTCATTTTTCTATTTATTAAATAAATATTGTTTTATAATCTCAGAAGCATTTATTCTAATTATATAATTTAAAAATAAAATTATATTTAAAAAATTTACCTTAATATTAGACCGACATTTTTGAAATTCATATCTTCATTTTTTTCTCAATGAGGACAACAAAAATATATTAAATAAATAAGAGAGTGATATTTTTTAAGTATCATTGATTAATATAACATATAACCATATTAATGGAATATTTTCTATCCAAACTATAACATTAGATCCTAAAGTGAAAATGGTCGATTGAAATTAATGTCATAATTTTTTGTACATGTTTAGGTCATTGGTATATCATTATTTTTTATCCTTATTTTAATATATTCAAATCTTACTATGACAACACATATTTTAAAATGAGGAGGATCCACATATTTACTATAAGTTTCTAGGAGACACATAAATGAATCAATGATTATATTTTAAACCTAATATTAATCAGTAGGAAAATATTATGATTTTTATGAATTATATATCATTAATTTTAAAATATCATTAATTTCAATTTTTACATTATTTAATATATTGAATTTTACAAATATCAAGAAAAAATGAAAACTTCAATAAAAATATATATTTATATTCCAAATATGAAATTTTATTATGATAAATTCATTGATCTCAAGAAATATGTTAAATTATTTTTATTTAATTATTTTTAATGACATTTACTTGATATTACCATTTATAAAATAATTAACGCATTTTCATTTTCTGAGAAGTTATGGTAATTAATTCATTACTAGATAATAAAAATAAATTACTATGATATAGATATATATTTATTTTTAAAATGAATAATTTTATCCAAATTTATCTTCTAGATAACACAAAATTCTAATTTCTGTGGTTATTAGAATTTTGAGTATTAAAATTTTGACTTTTCATTTAATTAATTTCTATAAATGTCACAATCTCATCCAAAATGGCTAAAAATAGTAAAAAGTTAATCCCTTGTATGATTATGGTAATAAATAACTCATACAATAATTTTTGGGAAAGTGTAAGGGTCATTTTCTATCCATTATAATTATATTATAAACCCTGAATTTATAGATTTACCTTTAACTATGGTAAAAAATTCAAAGGTAACAATTCATGTTGACAAAAAAATAAAAGGGGCATATTTTATTTATTTGGAAAATATTAATCAAGATACATAATAAATTTTTTATAATTTTAATAACAAATTTTGTAGAATTAAATTTATATTTAAACAGGGAATTTGCAATGAAAAACATTTTTCATAAAAAAATGTCCTTATAAAATATATATTTTATTTTATTAAATTAATGAGTAAAATATTTTTCAATGAAAAAAAAATTCATAAAAAAAATTCAACAAATTGAAATAAATATCTAATAAAAAAAATAATTCATAGTAAATACCTCAAAAAATATAATTTCATTTATAAAATAAATAATTTTATTTAATCATTGATAAATTAATCATGATATAAAAATATAATAATTTTTCCATAAGAAAATATTGATATGAAAATTTTATAAAGGATGCTAATTTTATAAAATAAATTTCACAATATATACCTGAATTAATTATATTATTTTTATATTAAACGTAATAAAAAACATTTGCATATTAATCATGGTTCAATTGAAATCAATGTTATGAATCTTGTAAAACATAAAACATATTATTTCATCTCAAAATAATGGGATATAACTTTGCCCCCACCCTTTAATAATAATTACCCCCTCAATTATCACTTTTCTTGGTAACCAATGCTGACTTTAAAAGATACCATTATTGAAGTCCTAAATCAAAAAAAGTTTCAAAAAACCATCCTCTTAAAAATATTAAAATTAAAATGAAAAGCCCAAAAAAATAGGGATCCAATTAGGGGAAAATTAGTTGAATGTAAATATATGTAATGTTAGTAGAATTATTTCTATCAAGTAATAATGTACGGTAAAATATAACATGATCATTAAAATGATAACTGTCACAAAACCATAATTTAGTGTTGGGTTAAATGGATATTGATTCTGTAGTAAAAAATATAATTAGATAATTTTTATTTATATAAACTACTTTTTATATAGTTCAGGTATTATTTTACAAACTATAGTAATAAAATATAGAAATACACTTGATATAAATTTATAATATTATCATTTAATAAAATTCAATATCAAAATCATCCTTTTCTCTATCAATGAGTATTAAATATGAATTATTTATTCATGAAGGTTCAGAATCATCTTCACAAGGAAAAAAATCCCTAAAATAATAAAATTCTATCATTCTTGTATTTAAGAATAATTTAAAAAAATGTTAGTAAAACATTATATAAATATTGAAAAACAATAAAACCATATATCAGTAATAACGATTGTTCTACACTGATTATTCAAGATATAACATCCCTCAAAATTCCTCAAAATTATTCAAGACTACGATTGAAACCCAAATATTGAGATTCATTTTATCTCATCATCTCTAATGAATTTTTTTCTCATTTATTTCGAAATAACATTAATCACTCTTCATATATCAATCAAAAAATTAGTTTCCATAATAATCATAATGTTATTCTAACCATTTCCATATATGTTTGGAATCAACATAAATCGAAATAATTATATATATTCTGCTAAAAGGAAATTCCAAATTTATCCCTCAAATAATACCCCATGATATTATTAAATAACTTACAATATAAATAGAATCTTCCAAAATATCATCATTCGTTTTACCAATATGTTAATATATAAACTCATTGTTATCTATATCAGATTTTACCCCAAATTTAATGTATTCTTCATCTATATAATTATTTAACTATAAATAATATGTCATTCTGTCATATATATCATGTCTTCCTTTTGTAGGAGATGAACAATTTTCCGGCTTGGATTTTGGTTCCAATCTCTAAAACCTTTCCAGACCTGAGGTGTTTCCTCTCTACATTACTGTTGTCCTTTTTCAAAAATAGTTTTAACATAATACTTATAAACATATTGAAAAATAATAAACATACAGAAAAATAATGTTAACATGTACAAATTTAACGAATAATATTTACCAAAAATTTTATCTCATACCTTTCATATTTCATCTCAAAATTTAATAACCCATCATTCTGTTGAGACCAAATCTTGACGTACATGGACATTACATTACTTTTTCTGAATACTTAATACATAACAAAAACAAACGAACAAGGACCGTAATAGTATAGTGTCTTTGGAAACTCAGAAAAATAATCTTCTAATCGTGGTGAAAGATCTTCAACATCACCAACAAAAATCTCACCCTTTTGTTTTCTTACCTAAAGCCTTTCTTTATATCCTGGGGAAAAGAAAACATAAAAAAGGTGAGCTCAAATACTTAGTAAGGGTAAACTTATAGAACATAAAACAATCCATAAATATTTAAATACAAAAACTTGAACATAAAATCTAAACATCAAAATCTTGAGCTAAGATATAAATCATGGAAGTACGTAAGGAATATATCAGAAAGAACCATTAATCATGATAATATAGCATGGGAATAAAACATGTAATTGTGTTAACCATTAAGCACATGATATGATTTCCATAGTTGCCAAAGCATTGCTTCCAAGACCATCTTAGTGGACAAAGTCCCATTCTGAATCGAGTTCACTCCTTGTTCCAGTCCTGTATCACTAAACTGGATTAAATTACTGTTCCAACCAAGTCTATCTCATGAGATATAAATCAATACCCAATGAATTTGAGAGAGATATATGTACCAATATTCCCATAATGAAATCATTCTTTCGTCTGCCACAAAATAAACATACATCATTCATAATAACCCAATGAATAAAATGGGTTTCAAAAACATCATTCCATCGTAACATAATCCATATAAAATAAATGGATATCAAATCATCATAAGAAAAATAAAACCATTTAGGTAATAGATACATTATTCATGAAAAATAAACATACTTAATAATGTCATCTTATATGGAAAATAGTTTTGATAAAACACTTGAAATGAATTATTGTGGAAAATATCCTTTCTACTTCAAAATAATTTTCTTTTCTCAAAACACAATGAAATTTTAAAAGAAAAGGATTTTGTTAAAAATAATAATGAAAAATTGTAGAAGAATCTTCATGAAAATTAGGCATTATAAAATCGTAAAAATCTGTTAATGCTTTATTTTTTAAAAGAAACTTTCTCCTCGTACATTTTTTGGAAAATCCAAAAAGTACCACATATGGTAAAGAAAAGAATGATTGATTCCATAACACTAATTAAAACTAAAATAGAGGTAAACATGTCTTTAAAATACATGGAATAATATTAAACACTATATGAAAAACATTTTTATGGACATGGATGAAAAATATAACCCCAATAAATACTTACATATAACCAATCTCGGATAAAAATGAGATTGAAAAATTATCCCTTACCACATGTCTGATATGCTTTATACGTATCCGAACCACCTGTATGATGATTTAAATAATTTCATTTAATTATTAATGAATCATATTCATTGTCATGATATCATATATGGTTTACTTATGGCTTTATATTACCCGTTATTTTTTAAATTCCATGTTAAAGCAACGTCTTGGGTAAAATCGTTTTATTTATCGTACATGTTTGGACTTTTTGTTCTTGATATTGTTATTACTTATATCACGATTTACTTACTTCCAGAATGTAAATCGTGATTTATATATCATATATATTCAGTATATATATATATAATATAGAAAAATAAAATGAAATACACCATTCATGGAGACGATAGTCCGTAAGTACGCATTGACGATGTTTTCCTTTCCTTATTCACTTGAATGGAAGTAATTAGATGACACACACACACATATATATAAATAAATCCATAGGCTTTATCCTGTCATATATTTCATTATTATTCATTATATTAACTTTGTAATCATTCTTGAGTGGTTAGCATGGAGAATGAATCACTTCGCATCGTGGAGACTATAATCTGTACGTACGCATGAGCGATGATATAGTTCCCATAATTATTGAATATAAATGGAGTGAATTATTTATCAAAATAAATATGATTTTATAATAAACATATATTGTTATTCTTTACACCATTATACCCATCCAAGTAAGGTAGTGGTGGAAAAACTAATTACACCACGGCGTGGCGACGATATTCCGTACGTACACATGCGTGCTGATTTCATTTTTTGTAGGATGGATAGTAGGTGAAATAGGGTTGTTTCATATTTATAATAAGATATCAGTATATTATTGATAATGATGTTATTACTTTATAATGAAACAACTAAATAAGAGGAAGTATAAAAAGGAAGAAACTTGAAAGAATCGGTAGAAAAATTTATCTCTTCCTCGATGTGCCTCATTTAAACTTCCACTAAAGGGAATAGATTTGGTCTTTAAAGAATACCGGATACTCTACTATGTTTATAGGGATGTTGATAATGTAAATTTTCATTGGTGTACCTGGCTTGGAGGCTCAACGTTGTGTAAAGAGGAGAGGGAGGAGGTTCCCTTTTATAAGGGTGGAGAGGGGAACCTTTGGAAAGTGTGAAAATATTATTTTATTATAAACTTATATTCTGTTTCAAAAACTCCAAATAGAATTAAAGATGAAGATAAAATGTCTCATGGTCATAATAAAATCATCCAATAATAATTGGACATGTTTTCGATAATATTTTAATCATAATAATCTTTTTATTTAAATCATTTATTAATGAGGTAAACACTGCATCATTATTGTGTCATAAATAATTTAATTTATTTGATGTCTACAAATTATAAAAAAAATACCATCATGTAGGAAATATCTTTATATTTCCAATGAATATTTATAGTCGAAAATATAATTTATATAACCCCTTATAATAATTAATTACAATAAGATTTTTTTAATGTCACTTTTGTCTTTACATTATATTAATTATTCCAAATTGTCATTATCACTACCAAGTGGCTCAATGGGATCCCAAAATTTACCCAAGGTTGCCCATGGTCGGAAACTACTCATCCAATATGTTTCAGACTAGTGTTAAGGTAATTTTGAAATATTATATTATTCTTTTAACCTTGAATTGCCCTATTTACCTTTAACTGTGGTAAATAAAAGTCAAAAGTTATTGTTCACCAAAAATTATTTTCATCTTATTGAACCACATTTTACTTCTTCATAACAACCATGTATGTCATATTTTTGAAATTAAATTCACATAAGTGGTAAATTTTAATTTAAATGAGATATTTAGTTTTTTAACTACCACTACGTGGTTTAACTATTAATCAAAAATTGATGTTTTTCAGAAAAATTCCAATAATTAAACCTATGCTATATTTGATATTCTGAATTCCAAAATGATGTATATTTTTCAAAATTATAAACATAGAAGTTTCATTACTTAATTTTTAAATTAATTCCCATTATCAAAACAAATAGTGTGTTTTTAAGAAACAATAACAATCAAAAGATCGACACTTGTTTATGTCAAATTTCAAACTGAAATTAATTCCAATGACCAACATTGGATTAAATGGTAAAAATATATTTTAATTACAATTTAAGACCAAATAAAAAGATAATATATACATATAAATTATCTCGATGAAAAAAGTTGTTTTTAATTAAAATTTAGCGTATTTATACTATTCATCAAAGTAAAAAACTTATTAGAAAAATATCAAAAATTTATCCGAAGTATGTTTTTGTATCCTGATTCAAAAGAAGAATTTTATTTCATCAAATTGAACTTATAAACATTTCAAAAACTAAATATAGAGTGGGTTCTCCCTCAAAAGGTAACAAACCTACATTTTATTAAAAATACTTATTTTACCCAAAAAATTTATTTTATTCTCATACCATGTTCTAGAAAATTTGTAAGATGAATAATTATGTTATAAAATTAAAAATTTAGTTAATACTATTAATAAAGACTAGTTCATAATAATATTATAACAATATATCATTGTTTAGTGAAACTCAGTATTGCATACAACACACGGTATCGAGGTAGGATGATCTTGCGTGCAACACAAGCCAAGAATGGTGTTTGCGTATACTAAAAGCTTGTATGGTGTTTCATATAGCAGAAGCTAATATTTTTGAAGCGTACAACACAAGAAATTAAAGAAATTAAAAAGAATATTTCTCATAAAATTTCGGTGTGTTACATTCTACACCCCTTAAAATGAATTTCGCACTCAAAAGTAGTCAGGGTTATAAATGCTTTACTACTTGAAAGTTTATTTCATATAAACCCACATCATAAAAAGGAATAATAAAACATAATTTTAAAAACTCATGTATAAAACGTAACAGTCACCGAAATTAACTCATCACTGGGTTTCCACCTAAGATAAAATATGTTAAAATATGGATATGGAAGAGAAATCTAACCGTCATGTTCTGAAGGAGACTGGTAGAGAACATGGCTATGAAAAATCCAAGAATCACAATGCCATAAATTTGTGATGATCTCAGGTATCATATGATTCATCATATATAAGGGAACTAGGACAAAATTTTTGTTTTTCAAGATCATTTCCCTAATGTTGAAAAATTTATGAATTAAAATAAATACTTACTTGATTTTGGTAGAATCTCACCGTTACTTGTTCCTTGAACAATTTCCACATCATCTCTTCAAAAAATGAATTTGAATTTGTCTTTTGTGAAGTGTTAGTAGATCATGTGATATAATTATAGGTCATTCTGTCTGTCTCAAAAATAATGTTAGAAAAGGTTATATACATAAGTTCATATATGGTGAGATTAATCGTATATAGTTCTAAAAATGGACTTATAAATCATCTATCACCCTGATTAATAAAATAATACTAGTTTCTAGTAACCAAGGACTTTCTATAGGCCAGTGGTAGGCGATAAAGGCCCGTCGCACTTTAATTGTGGATTTGATTCTCCCAACCTTGTCTGACGCGACGTGTTGTCACCCATCCTACGGGTTGTCTTTTTTCTAAAACTACACTATTATGACATTACAATAAATAATATCGAAAAAAGTTCTAGCCTTCAACAATACTATGTGATGTCCAAAATAATCCATTCCAATCTTTAGACTTATCCAAAATACATCTATCCAATATCATAGTATAATGAAAATGATTACTGGAAAGGTCACACAACAAGAACGTGAATACCATCATATATCCTCCATATATCGTAAAATAAATCTTGTTGGTCATATTCCAGACATATGAATACCATAATTATGTATTCTCTTGAAACATGAAATACCATAGAACCTTAGTGAAAACATCAATTCTGTCAAAAGTTAACTCTTTCCACATACCAAAATCCCAAAACTTCTATATACTCAATCCATGATATAACGTTGTCCTTTTATCAGTAATGAGCTCATGAGTACAGTCATTCATCTCATTATCTCTTTATCCCTTCATTATGCGCATATTATCTACTGTCCAAAATTTTTTGAATAACCTTTCATGGTTAACGATACCATATACATTAAAATACTTTTGGAAAAAATAGAGTAACAATCCTTCGATGGGTCTTTATTCCATAATACCATTACCTATAAAACATAAATTTTGGTAAATGTAAATCATTCCACTACCTTCTTAAACTATTAACCAAGCTTCAACAATTCTTACATCTGACATATTATTTGTAGTCTCTTCATCATCATCAATATAAATATTTCCCATACGACCATGATGATTCTCTTCTTGAGACATTCCCATAGGGAATTGGATTTCATAATGCCTATACATTCGACATTTTAAACATTGAACTGTTGTTGATGTCATAGAAATACCATTATCCTTGTCCATGGTGTTAACTGATCCTTTTCCATTGCAATTACCGGCTTTGTGTCCTTCTTTTCCACACCCAGAGCATCTTCCAATTCCTTTGAAACATTCTCCTTGATTCCTCTTCAAACATGATTTTCATGAGGGAAAGTGAACTTTCTTTCCTCTATGATCATCATGAAACTCTATCTTTCTCTTATTATCTAAGTCATGAATCTTACCAAAGTTGAGATTATTGATCATATTATAATATTGGTGATTAGGAATAATAACGTTGTTTCTCCTTCCAAATACCATTTCCTTTTCTTGATCATGAAGAATATCATTCCATTTTCAATCATATTCTCCATTTACATGAATCTTCCAGGTTCCAGCCATTTTCTAAAACCCAAAAAGAATAGTGTGAGGGGAAAAATCATGATAGAAAAAAAACATAATAAAGGGGGAGTACCTTAAATATCTAAGATCTTAGATTTAATTCTATGATTTTTACCATAATTCTAGGACTATAACCTATACTTATACTTAACCTTAGGGACATCCCTAGACATACCATAGAAATATCTCTATGGATCTCATTAAATTTTTCGTATCATAGTTTCCAAAGGTTGACTAAACCTCCCTTTGATACCAACTATAGAGACCTAACCTTGATGTACATGGTCATTACATTACTTTATCAGAATATTGAATACAAAAAAAACAAACACACAAGGACTGTAATAGTTTAGTGTCTTTGGAAACTTGGAAAAATAATCTTCTAATCACGGTGAAAGATCCTCAAAATCTCCCACAAAAATATGCCTCTTTTGTTTTCTTACCTAAAACCTTTCTTTATATTCTAGGGAAATGAAAACATAAAAAGGGTGAGATCAAATTCTCAGTAAGTGTAAACATAGAGAAAATAAAACAATCCATAAGCATTTGAATGCAAAAACTTTAACATAAAATCTAAAAATCAAAATCTTGGTCTAAGACATATGTAATGGAAATACATAAGGCATATATCATAAATAAACATTAATCATGATTAAATAGCATGGGAATAAAACATGTAATTGTGGAAACCATTAAGCACATGATATGATTTGCATAGTAGCCACGACATTATTGTCAAGATCATTTTAGTGGACAAAGTCCCTTTCTAAATCGAGTTCACCCCTAGTTCCGGTCCTATATCACTGAATCGAGTAAACTTACTGTTCCAGCCATGTCTATATCATGAGATATAAATCATTACCCAATGCATTACAGGTAGAATTTGGTCCCACCCATCTCATAATGAAATCATTCATTTGAGTGCCACAAAATAAACATACATCATTCATAATAGCCCAACGAATAAATGGGTTTTATAAACAACATTCCATCCTAACATAATACATATAAAAGAAATGGATATCATTTCATTATAAGATAAATAAAAAAATTTAAATAATAGATACATTATAATTGAAACATAAACATACTTAATAATGTCAACATAGAAGGAAAAGTGTTTTGATAAACAACTTGAAATGAATTCTTGAGGAAAATATCCTTTCTACTTCAAAA
This sequence comes from Viscum album, assembly GCA_963277665.1. Classification (NCBI taxonomy): domain Eukaryota; kingdom Viridiplantae; phylum Streptophyta; class Magnoliopsida; order Santalales; family Viscaceae; genus Viscum; species Viscum album. The sequence continues at coordinate 1,347,364,751 of OY728164.1, forward strand.
TCATTTTCTTTTCTCAAAATGCCATGAAAATTTAAAAGAAAAATATTTTGTTGAAAATAATCATGGAAACTAGTAGAAAAAGATTAATGAAAATAATGTGTTATAAAACCATAAAAATCCATTCATGCCGTATAAGTTAAAAGAAACATTATCCTCGTACTATTGTTGGAAAAGAAAAAATGTACCATGTTTGGTAAAAAAAGAAAGATTTCTTCCATAACACATATTTAACGTCAAATAGGGTTAAACATGACATTAAAAATACGTGGAAGAATATTAAAAACTTTATGAAAAAAATATTTATGGACATGGATGAAAAATATAACCCTAGTAAATACTTTCATATAAGCAATCTCAGATACAAATGAGATTGCAAAATTATCCCTTACCTTGGGTCTAATATGGTTCCTACGTATCCGAAAATCCTGTATAATGATTTAAATAATGTCATAGACTTATTAAAGAATCCTATTCATTGTTATGATATCATATACGGTTTACTTATGACTTTATATTACTGGTTATTTTGTAAATTCCATGTTAATGTAGCGTCTTGGGTAAAATCATTTTATTTATCACACATGTTTGGAATTTTTGTTCATGATATTATTATTAATTATATCATTATTTACTTACTTCAATAATTTAAATCATTATTTATATATTATATATATTAATTATATATATATTATAGATAGAAAAATAAAATGAAATTCATCGTTCATAGAGACAGTAGGTCATACGTACGCATGAACGCTGTTTTCATTTCCTTATTGACTTGAATGGAAGTAAGTAGAGGAAAAAAACATATATATATATATATACATAAATAAAGTAGCTTTTTCATGTCATATATTTCATTATAATTCATTATATTTACTTTATAATCATTCTTGAGTTGTTAGCATGGAGAATGAATCTCATCACGTCGTGGAGACGGTAATCCATACGTACGCACGAGTGATGATATCATTCCATTATTATTGAATATAATTGTGGTGAATAATATCTCAAAATAATTATGATGTTATAATAATCATATATCGTTATTCATTACACCATTATACCCATCCAAGTAAGGTGGCGGTGGAAAAACTAATTACAACACGATGTGGAGACGCTATTCTGTACGTATGCATGCGTGAAGATTTCATTTTTTGTAGGATGGATAGAAGGTGAAATAGGGTTGTTTCATATTTATAATAACAGATCAGTATATTGGTGATACTTATCTTATTTCTTTATTATGAAACAACTATATAAGTGGAAGTAGAAGAAGGAAGAAATTTGAATGAATCGATAGAAGAAATTACCTCTTCCTCGACGTGCCTCATTTAAATGTCCACTTACGGAACTAGAGTTGGTCTTTTGAGAAGACCAGATCCTCAAATAATTTTCTCGGGATGTTGAGAAGGGAATTCTTCAGGGTTTGGCCGATATTGGAGGCTCAAAATTGTGTTAATAGGAGAGGGAGGAGGTGCCCTTTTATAAGGGAGGAGAGGGGCACCTTTGGTTCAATCATTTTCCATCGTGGTTATGATACTGTATTTCTGCTGATATCCATCATTAATGGATCCGTCTTATTTTGTCAAAAAAAAAGGTGCTAAGGTAATTTTGAATTATTATAAAATAATTTTAACCTTGAATTACCCTATTTACCTTTAACCACGGTAAATAAAAGTCAAATGTTTCTATTAACCAAAAATTATTTTCATCATGTTGAACCACATTTTACATATTTGTAACAACCATGTATGTAGGATTTTTGAAATTAAATTTACATAAGTTGTAAAATTTCATTTAAATGAAATAGTTAGTTTTTTAACTACCACTATGTTGTTTCAATATTCATCAAAAATTGATGTTTTTCAGAAAAATAACAAAAATTATTCCTAATCTATATTTGATGTTCCAAATTCAAAAATTATTTCTATTTTGAAAAATTCAAAACAAAGAAGTGTCATTAATTAATTTTAAAATTAATTCCCATTATCAAAACAAATAGTGTGTTTTTAAGAAACAATAACTATCAAAAGATCTACACTTGTTTATGTCAAATTTCAAAGTAAAATTAATCCCAATGACTAACATTGGATTAAATGGTAAAACAATATTCTAATTACACATTAAAAGAAATTAAAAATATAATATAACCATATTATGTATCTCGATGAAAAAAGTTGTTTTTATTTAAAATTTAGCGTATTTTTAATATGAATCAAAATAAGAAACTTATCATAAAAATATAAAAAATTTATCCAAAGTATGTTTTTATATCCTAATTCAAAAGAAGTATTTTTTTTTCCAAAATGAACTTATAAACATGTAAAAAACTTTATATAAAGTGGGTGTTCCATCAAAAGGCGGAAAAACTGCATTTTTAAAAAAATACATATTTTACCCAAAAGAATTATTTTATTCTCATACCATGTTCTAGAAAATGTGTAAGATGAATAAAAACGTTATAAAATTTAGTATTTCGTACAACACATTCTATCATGGAAGGTCGATGTTGTGTGCAACACAATCCAAAAATAGTGTTTGCGTATACTACAAGCTAGTACGGTGATGCATATAGCACAAGCTAATCTTGGTGTAGCGTATAACACAAGACATCAATGAAATTAAAAAGAATATTTTTCATTAAATTTTGGAGTGTTACATATTATCCCAACAAAACAGACTCAAAAAATATCATTATACACATTCAAATCTAATAAAATTAATCCTCAAATGGGGTGTATAAGACTCCAAACATATTATATTTTATACCCATGATGGTATCTATAACTCATTAGATAAATTAACATGAAAAAATCCAAATCGATGAGTTATCTAAACCATTCTTTGATACCAAATGTAATAGCCCAAAATCCATGATTTTGGATCCACAACTAAATCCTTAAAAATTAAAAATGTTTCAAAAAAATCCATAATATATTTACAATTTCAGAAAGAAAAAATTGGATAACTTTAATACCTAATGACAATTTTTTAACAGAGTTTTAAATAATAAGGACAAACTATTTAACACGTGAGTTTATAGAAAACTAGTTTATAAAAATCGGCATTATATACCACTATACCAAGAATTTCAAATATCACAATAGGTATTAATTCCATACTTGAGAAATAAATCTAGATATAACACATTAATCATAATTCCTCATAACATGAGAAAAATAAACATATGAATTCATAATACATGAATAAGGTTATGAGATCAGGAAAATAACATTTGAAAAATCCATCATTTATAGAAAATATCACAATATTGAGTTATGGAATGAATCATGGATGTTCACAAGACATGTGTCATAAAATAATCAAATAACATGATATATTAGAGCATAACAGAATTCACAGAATTGTAGATAATTCAAATTCATTGAAAAAATTTTCATCAATCATCAAGGATATTGTCCAATACTATAATATAGGAATTGTATCACTCCCCAAACCATAATTTTAGTCATTTTTGACTTCTTAGACAATCAATCTAGACAACGTTTGTTATGTGAACGAGATCAATTCTAATTCATGTTATGTCTATATCATAAGATATAAACCAGAATCCATTTAATTTTATGGAGATATATGCCACACTCTTTACATAATAAAAACCACACATATGTGTATCACCAGAACATAATTTTTTCATCCTATCATAGCCAATGAAAAAATAGATTTCATAATAATTTCATCATTACATAACCCATGGTATATAAATTAGATTCATAATTATAATTCAAATATAAAAATAAAAAAACTGTTTAAATATTATGTATTAGATCTTAAAATCATAACCCTAGTAATGATTAATTAAAATTGCATAATATTATCTTATATGGAAATTTATAATCAATGTCACATATAACCAATCATGAAAAAAACATTTCCATTTTTTAGATTAATTTATTTTGAAAGATATATAAATTTATTAAAGAAATCCTTTTAAGAATGTAATTTTTTTTACTTCTGAAGGAAGATTCTATTAATTACTATGTTATGATAGAATTAAATCTTATCATGCCTTATTACATAAAGTAACATTCCAAAAATATTTTTTTAGAAATTTCATCATAAACCTTGAATAGAAAATGAAAATATAATACTTTTTAAAACAAATTTTTAAAAATTCAAACATTGATGAAAATAAAATTAAACATCCATTCATTTATTGACGAAATAAAAATTTAATTTTTTTATAAGACATCTACATGTAGGAGAAATAATACTTAATGGATTCCTATCCATAAACAATCTCGATTAACAATGAGATTGTAAAATTAATCCTTACAAGTATCAAATCATGGTAGTGGCCATTAATAAAAGGAAATATGTATGTGTATTAAATTAAAATCAACATAAAATATTGGAATTAAAAAATAAAATAATCTATAAAAATTTCACTCATAATCATTTAATTTCATGATTTAAAAGAAAATAGTTTAATCCAATGAGTGGAAATTGGGTTACAAAATCAATTGACTAATGTATTGAATTCTATAATTAATGTTGAAACATATAATATAGAAAATATTTCTTTAATAAAAACACATTCAAAAATCTATTTTTATTATAACTATTGTTTTATTTATAACATCTTATCACCTATTTAGAAATAATTTGATATTAAAATATATATTTTGTGTGATGACTACATTTTCCCATGTTTATTTGGTTCAAATGTATTTGACCATATATGTTGAACATGGTAACAAAACTTCATGACTGATAATAATAATATAAAATAATTATATTCATAATTATTTTAAATCATACAATTTATAAATAGAGAAATTAGTTACATTGTTCATGAAGAAGGGAAGCCATACATACACTTGATCGCTGTTATAATTTTTCAAATCATGGAATCAAAGAAATTTATTTAATAATTACTATTTTATTAATTTTTATTCTATAATATATATCATATATGTTCATTAATCCCATAATAGTTCCCATATATAAAACATGGCTATGAAAAATTAATTTTATCTATTTTTGGAGAGAGTATGATGAACATACGCATACACAATATTTTAACTACTCGGTTTGTGGGAAATAGGTTGTGTAATAGTGTCATCATAATCATAATAAAATTTAATCAAATTAAAGATAATGAAGTTACTATTTAAGGATGTAAATAATATATTTATAGGTGATTATGATAATTTGAGAAATAAGGTTATCAGTTAGAGTGATTTTATATTCTTTGAAATGTCTCCATGGGATCTTCTATAAAGAGATTAGGGTTAGTCATTTGAGGAGGATATGATATCTATAACATGTATAGGGAAGTTTAGAAGATAAATTTTCTGGTTATGTTCAATCTGGAAGGATTAATTTGATGTAATGTTCTGAGTGAAGAGTTTCCCTATTATTATTATGGAGGGGGTATATCTGAATTTTTTAAAAGATTATGTTTTAATAAATTTATTTTCATTCTAAATAACAAAAAATGAAAATATACTTAATGTATAGATAATATTAGTTTTTAATATAATTAAACAATATATTGTAGGAAAATTTCTTACTATTATATAAAAAATAGTTTTTATTAACCATCAGTTAACCCATTTTAATTTTGACTACAAAAACAACTATTTTAATATAGAAAAAATTAATTTTTACTGATAAGGTTTAAATTATACATAAATGTTCATGTAATAAAAATTTATAACTTATAATAGTAATTTGGTATTATTTAAAAAAAGCTTTCATTTTAAATAATTTTATTGAATTTTATTTTGATATATTATCCTTAATATCAACTTTGATACTGTTAATTTTCACTCAATTAAAATACATTAAAAAATCAGTAAATTAAAATATAATGATTTATAAAATATTTAATATGTCATATTGATCTATAAAGTTAAATTCACACATTCAATCATAAAATTATACAATAACGTATATTTCTAATGTAATTAAGTTTATTATTTTGTTAATTAATTATGTATTATAATAGCATTTCACTAGCATTTAATGTAATTTTAAAATTTAATAAATTTAATAATATTATTATATAATTTAAAAAAAAACTTAATGTCAATCTATATATTTTTTATGTTTATATCTGTATATTTTCTCTATGTGGAAGAGAAAATAAAGAAGTGAGTGACATTTTTTAACAATAATTTATATAAATAATATATATGACTTTTTAATGAAACATTATCCATTAAATCAATAAAATTGACGAATAATGTGATAATGGTTTAATAATATTCATATAATAATTTTTTGAATATTTTAATGTCACGATAATACTATAATCTCTTCATTTTAAACTCTATTTAATCTCATTAACTCTTACTATAATAACATACATTTTTAGTTTTTGAGGTTTTATGTATGTTTAATAAAATGAAATTATATTAATAAAAAATAATGGATGATATTATTTGCTTTATCCAAATTAGTTGGCCATATTTATAATTTTTAGGAATATTATATCAGTTATTAAAATATAATTTATTTTAAAATAAAAATAATGTCAAATTTGAAAATATTCATGACATTAAAATTAAGAAATTCAATACAATAAGAAAAAATAAAACCAATTCTTTAATTATATAAACATTTTTTCAAGTTAATATTGAAATTTATTTTATCAGATTATTCATCTAAAATAATATTTATTTTAATATTTTAAACATCATTAATTTGATATCTCAATTTATAAAATAATTACTACATCAGCATTTTGTGAGAATTTATGGTTATAATTTATTCACTATAAATTATAATTAAATTATCAAGAGGTTGATAAATATTTTATATATAAAATTTTTATTTATAGTCAAATATATCTATTAGAAAATCGCATATTAATGTTTTAATAGTTGTTAAAACTATTTGTATGATATCTTTGACATTTTAGTATATAAGTATTTTAAATGTCATTATCTTATCAAAAAGGATCCCCATGGTTATAACAATGACCCTTGGATAATTATTTTATAAAATAATTTTTCCTATAAAAATGGTGGAATTTTTAGAATCAATTTGGTGTCCGTATTATTTTAATTATTACCCACATTTACTAGATTTACCATTTCACATGGAATCAAATATTACTAATATTTCTATTCATATTTGCAAAAAATAAATGGGTCTATTTATTAAACATGGAACATATTAATCTGAATATATTATCCATAATTTGAAATTGTGAACAAATATTTTATATAATTTAATTTAAATTTAAACATAAAAAATGAAACATCATTTTTGTTTAAAAAATGACATTTTAAAATACTAAATGAAATTATATTTTATTCAATTTTAAATTCCACTTGAAAAATTCTATATGGATTATTTTATAACATGATAATTAAATTAAAATATAAAACTACTAAAAAACATAATTTTACCATTAAAAGACATGAAAAATATAAATAAATAAAATATTATTTGTCACTATTCAATAAAAAATAAATGTTTTAAAAAAATTCATAATTCTACCAATATAAAATATTGATATGATTATCTAAAAAAATTAAAATTTCAATTTCTCAAAAATTTTAACAAAATAATCCAAATATTAAATATATAATAGGTACATAAAAAGAAACGGTAAAAATTTTTCAATAAAATATCTTTTTTATAAATCAAATATCATCACTAAAATTACAGTGTATGACTAAAATCAATTATTTAATACATTATAAATGTGTATTAAAATTCATTAAATATTTTATATTTAAATTAATAATATTAATATCCTCGAATTTAATGGCTAGGTTCTTATCATATAATTTAAATAATAATATTTTAGAGTTCATTTATGCTCAGTGTTTTCTATCTTCTACATCCTCAAAAATTGTTTTCCTTTTAAAATATTGGGGTATTAAATTATTATGGAACGTTTATTTTTCTTACATACCATACAATATTTTTTTTAATTTTTCTTTTTATTAATCAGTTATGACTCCACTATGGTCTACTCTAAATTGATGACAAAGTGTCCCCACAAACACACCATAGGCCCTTTCAACTTGTTAGTGACCTCTAGTTTATAGATGGGTGTGCTACCATGCATGTTGATTATTGAGGTTGGATACTCAATAATGATATAGGTATGTGATTTTATAATGTGTTAAAATATAATTCTTTTATTCTATCTTACTCTTATGGAAATAAGAAAAATATTTTGATCATTTTGGGATTAGGTTCTATGTTGTTCCTATGAATATTTAACCATGGTTGTGGTAAAATACCATGTTTCCAGGTAATGGGAATTTTTTGTTAATTTTTAATATTAATTTAGTCGATATAATTTCACACTTTTGTGATGCACATGAATTTTGGTTTTTCCTTGATTTATGGAAATTTTACCTTACCTTATTATGATAAGAATAAATTATACATGGGTCATTATAGGAACCATGAATTAGAATTCCCTCAATTTTACACTACCTGAAGGTGAATTCCATTTCTTGTATTGTATATGATATTTTTGTGAAACCTGATTTTTTATATAGTTATTATACTAAAATCAAAAGTAGGTAATAAATTTTTTGATGGTATAACACTAATATAAAATGTTTATTCTTGTATAGGCTGATGGTGGAATCCTAAATAACTATATTCAACCCTTATAATATATGTACCCATAATTACCTGATTTTTGTTTTGATTGTGATCACATGACTAAAAGTTTAAATTATATATACTTTGGGACACTATATAATTGAATATTTAATGAATAAATAAAGACAATTTATTTTAACCCTTAGATTGTTTAAATATTTTTGGGGGCTGGTTGGAATTTAATGGGTGATGATTTTAGTATTAATGTGTTTGTACCTTTATTAATTTGAAATGATTATCCAATTATTGGAAACTTGTTAATTGTATGTAACAACCGACACACCTCAAATTTAATTTTTGATTTATAAAATAAATGTTTTAATGTAAATTTAGAGTCCAACTGTAACATAATGTGTTTATTTCCATCTCAAATTTGAATTGACCCTTCTATATATGAAAAATAATTTAATGAAATCTTGAACACTTATCAATACAAAATCATTCTACGTAGATTATTTTTTGTAATATGATGGGATGTGATCTATTTTTTGTTATGATCTTATTTTATAAGATCTTATTTCTATATCAACCTGTGTTCGAAGGTATGTGAGTTACATTTATAGTGTAATGACACCATGATGTCTAGAAATCATGAAGAATGAGGGTGGTTATGGCCATGATCCAGAGATGGGGATCTTTGAGCCACAGGTATTACATCTATGAGTTTCAATGGCGAAACCACTTTCAATACCTGAACTACGAAATAAAGTTCATAGCATTAATATGGGTTTCTACCTATGACGATGTGTATTAAAATTTCTCCATTTTCAATAGCTATAATGGTTGATCTGAGTCGTTAGTTAACAAATCATCATTCTCCCATTTTATAAGGGTATAAGGTTCCTCAGGCTACTGAGTCTGGTATAGTAATTTATTCAATAATCTTGATAGATTTATATAGAGGATAGTCATGATCGCCAAGTAAATTTTGTGTTATTCCACCAAGCGTTGGTGGGATACGAATACTTAGACTTCGCATCATCAGGGAATGTTTAGGGTGGACTTCCATAATAACATTATGAATAAATGTTCCCTAAAATGTTGAGGAGTTTCCAATAAATAGAGTCTATGCACCAGTAAGAGGGTGATATGTCCACCATAAACTATTTATTATATTTCACTAAGTTGAATCATTTTCATTGCTTCATGATGGTGATTATATATTATTAGTGAAATATATTGAGGATGGGATTTATATTTACATCTGCTCGTAGGTGAATCTCATTCACCTATCTACAATTGTATAACTCATTAATCCAAATCATATCATTGGGCACATCCTAAGGGATGTTGATAGAACCCTTTATTGAGGATTTATTATAAGGAAGTTTTGTATTTGTTCATGATGATAGAATAATTTTCATTGAGGTTTTTTTATTTATCATTGGATTCTAGAGTACCAATACTAGTTGCTCTGTGGGGTACCATCTATATGGAATATTTGGAATTTGAATTCATAGTGTGATGGATACCATCATGATTTTATTTTATGTTGTTGTATGGGTCATCTTCAGATATTTTTCAAGACTATTCCGTGTATTTTTTTATGAATTGAGCCAACACCATATCCACCTTTTGAAGAATGGTTAGTTACGCTATTCCAGGATGGACATTGGAGAAACATCAGAAGTGAATTTCATGGGGGAGGTCATGGTTCTATTAGCCAGAATTATGATTATCAGTGCTAGTGGAGAATAACTTCTCAATGTAGTATAGTTGTATCATAGGGCCACATATCATTAAGGTTTCATGCATTACAGTTGACATTAGATTATCATAGTGGAAGACCGAAAATGGATCAAGGTACTATTCTAGTGGCCACTACTATTTTATCTACATTATTCGATATAAGGGAATCTCAATACTTTACCTATTTAAAAATCACATATTTTATTTTTTTCGAAATTTACTATTTTGGTGTAGTGATAACCTAGTACCCACCATTGGGTCTGCATTTATAGAGTATACATCAATGTAGTGACTTTCCCATTGAGGATTGTAGTTATCCATCCTTATAGAACTTGTTACTATATGAGATGAAGGGATTTTATTTCATTCAATGGATATATAGGTTATTCTACTATCACTTATATGTGGAATACTATATGAACCCACACCTTACTTTCTGGTATATGTTTTAATTTTCTGGTGATTTTGAGAAAAAGAGTAGAATCTGTAAATTTACGGAGTACACGCCGTGAACTTTGGAATACACGCAGTGTACCTAGTCTCCATGGGTGAGTATGTAATGGCTATGTAACGGCTGAGTACATGGCCGTGTGGGGTGACCCATAGACTGCCTAAAGTGGGGGCTAGTTAAGGAATGTACACGCTGTGTACCTCTAAAGAACAAACTGCGTACTTTTCTTGTTAACTATTTTATCTGACCGAGGTCACATCTCTTTCTCATAAACCCCTTCATCTAATGATGTCTCGTCCAGGAGAGACTAAGGAGCGTGATTATTTCTAAATCCCCTAATCAATCTTTCGTTCTCTGATTCAACTACCGTTTATTGTGTTGGAATCGGCACAGTGATCTCTTCCTTTTTCTATTTTATCGTTCCTTGATTTCTCCTCTTTCGTGATATATACTTGGATGTTCATTTTTGAATTTTTTTTAGCTCAACCACATTCTAGGATGATTCAATGGCTGATGCCGAAGTATATAGATCGTAAAATTCCTAGGTAGGTGGTTCATGCCTTTCCATAGTTTGTCGTTGAATATTATGTAAAAAAGATCCCAATATCCTAGAATGGTGTAATGCGTGTTTAGGGATTTTATCCATGTTAATGCATGTTATTCCTTTTGTTCCTAAGTAGTGGTTGTTTGATTGGGAATTGGGTTATATTCCATGCAATGGATGTGTTCCCCATGTTTGTTTTCATAATGAAGATTTGGTCTAGATTTTCCAGTTAGGCTGCTGGTTTTCCTGGCCTAGCATTGTTAGAATGGAGTGAAATTATCTGATGATGTTATAGGCTTATAGCTATTTAGCCAAGTAGTTCATGAAATTTGTTATCCATGAAGTTCATAAGGTTAAATTTGGTTTTTGAACATCATTGTGCACGATTGACTTACACAGGGATGTGGGAACCTATTGTAGTTGAGCATTGGGGGAGTAGACACTGAGGGCTTCTCCATATGGTCTATTTACATTTACATTGTGAGACTATAGGTGGTTGACTTTGTGCACACATAGAGTGTTTGTCTATCCGTGTTTTGAGACAATAGGAGGAATTGGATGTTCAGTGATTTCTTAGACTGTCTATAGTTACTGATACAATACTATAGGGGGAATTGACGGTGAGTGCTTCCCCAACAAGCCATTACTAAAGCTGAACCATAGGGGTTAGACAGTGAGTACATTCCAGAGGGATTCTTATGTCTAACTGGTTGATCATGCGGGGTTAGGTTTTGACTACTTCCAATAGGGTTACTTGTTTTGGATTTGCTTCATACATAATATATGATAATAAATGCAATTTAAACTGTAGGATTGTTTACTTTTGAGTACATCCTTGTATAATGATTCATTATTATTACTTCCTACTATATATATTCACTGACTTTTAAGAATAGATCTTTGGGGTATTTCATACCATGATTCGTCTCAAACTCTATTTGGGTCATGCTTTTGGGTGCAAACAGATTATATGGATGTAGGTATAGATAAGGGTAATTTTCCTTCTACGTTAGGTACTTGACAATTATACAGATGGAGAGCATTGGAACATGCTGAGTCTTTCGATGCTGCAGGAGTTTATTTTTTTTCTTTGCAAGTTGGATTGTTACTATATTCCGACATTGTCACTTGTTTGGCTATTTTCATATACAAATGTATCAAGCATCATTATATATGTGCTCTAGTTTTTTTTATTTTTTTAGTATTCCATTGTATACTTGTTGCATGTTATAACTTCTTCCACTATTATTATCTATTTATTTATTCTACATTAATCTACTAATGAGGTCACTGTATCCCCTCAATCACACTGATGGACCTCACTGCTAGTTTTCAGCCTTTGCTGCTTGGGGAAATGGTCTTGAGGCAATGTGTCCAACCGGTTATCAGGAACCTCTAGGCGACACTTGGAATTGGGAAATTAAAAAGTGGAATCAAAGGAATTCTCTTCTTCTTGTCTTACTATTTAGAGCCAATAGAAAGAAATATGAATTTTGTAATAAGCTATGCTAGTGAGTATCTAACTCATGTACAGGGAAAATCTAATTTACCTCAATTATTGCAATTTTTATAGTTTTTAAATTTTATAGTTGATTTGATTTCATAGTTGGGTGATTCACATGTTTATTTTGTTTAACGTTGATAATATTGAGGTTCTATTTATGTTGCAACCCAATGAGATGAGGGTATGCCATCTCAGGCATCATATAGGCACTTGATAGAGATCACATGTCATGTATTATTTCCATTCCATTTATGGTGTATTATGGATTTCATGTTTCTGTGATAGATGTTGTGCTAGATATGTATGGTTTTGGGATATATTACTAGATTGAACACCTGTTATTATATTGGGTATTGTATTGTTTAAGGTTTTATTTTAATGAACTCCAAAATTCGGATCTTGAGGTGTTATGGGCCCACATGGATTAGAATTTGGTGGATCATTATGCTGTTTTTCTTGTATATGACATGTATGATATTCCAAGCTGTTATTCGTAGGGAGTATGGTCCCTCACAGATCCAAATTTGGCACATTAATGTTTGTTTCAGTGGTTTTCTGGGTTCTAAAATAGAATCCAAGGCTTACTATCTGAAAAAACCCTAGAATACATTGTCTGTATTACAGAATAGACGACATGTATCCTTCTGTTTAGGAAGGAACAATTTTTCTTATGTGCACATCGAGTGCTGTATGTACACACTATGTAGTCATGAACCATGTCACAGGCTGGGTGGGAAGATACACGGGGTTGGGAAATCAATGGCGGAACATGCCATTTACCGGACATACACATATTTTGTATAGACCTTATGTCCAGCTGTGTGACCAATGACTGGAGTGGATGAAATCCAACTAGTACATGATGTTTCTGGAACAAACACACTATTTACAGACTACTATATCTTCAACCGTATGTCTAACGACATGGGAGGCTGAAACATAGGTGGAACACACTGTGTTCAAGAAGAACATTCTATGTAAATTTGTTTTAAGAGAACCACGTGAGTTAGTTATGTAGAAAAACATGGGCATGGGAAATCCATTCATGTACACGTCGTGTCTTTGGGGGGAACATGCTGTTTGTATAGTACATTACACGACTCGATAGGGAAGAAGTACCTGTCCATGTGAAAGATAAAATGACCTTTCCATGTAGGGGTCATGCATGTCCTGTTCCCAGTTTTGAAAAACATGAATGCTTCCTTCTCCTGATACTTTCTTTAACTTCTATGTTTCATTCCTTGATAATATTCATCTATGTAGTGTGCTTGACCATGAAGAGTCATTCCACTGCGATGTGCTCTGATTTTATGCTACATTTAATGAAATTATCAGACCCTAGGCATGAGAGAGTAGGGACTTCTAGAAGATCCTCTTGTCATGACCGTCTTGGCACTAGCTGTTATTCCAAACATAGGTGTTGATGCACAGTTATGATAGGGATTTATGAGGTCCATGCATACCTTCTAAAGAGTACCACCTCCTGCCCCATCTATGGATGACTTGACGCGGCTTTTTGAGCAGTTTTATCCTCCCACATTATCAATGGAATGAGGTCCTTAGGCATCAAAATCCTTGTTAGAAACCATGATATCGTTCTTTAAACATATGGAGATACCTCCATAGAGGAGGGTGAAGCTCACTACATATTTCTTTCAGGATTTTTCCAGGAGATGGTTGGATGTGATCTCACTTGCGGGACACAAGCAGGTTGTGGCCTCAAATGAGTTTTAACATTCCTACTATGACTATTTCTACTTGTAGACTTTGAGGACCAATCGAGCCCGGGAGATAATGAGTCTGGAGTGGGGTACACATTCAATTATAGAGTATTCTTATCACTTCAAAGAGTTGTAGAACATCACACCCACCACGTTAGGTGAATAATTATTCGTAGGGAGGATGATTGAAGATGGTCTCATGCACGCCATCAAGTATCATGTGAACATATTCGGTCGACTTCCATCACCTTTATAGTCAACAAAGCACTAATCATGGAGAACAATCTTAGGGATTATGGAGATGTGTGCTAGAGTGGAATGACATCTAGATTTGGTTCCCCTCCAACTGAAAGAAAGAAGTGTTGTAGGGAGTTTATTCGCGATGGTCTGAGGAAGTTGGATAGATCCTCTTGAAGCCAGGTGGTGTGCTACTAGTGTAGGAAGAGTGAGCATACGAGATTGCATTTCCTGAGAGACCTAATGTAGTTCCAATCTTGTGGAAATAGGGATCATATTTATTGTTCCTATCAGTTCTTTGCACCAGAATGTGGTGATAAGAGTTCATCTATGACAAATCATTCTTGAGTAACACTATCAGTTTCTCATCATTCTTGGAATTGGAGTTCTTCTAGGCATTCTGGCTGAGGTGGAGATCATTTATTTGGTAGCCAGTCAGTAGGCCATCAGTGAAACAAGGGTGGATTAACTCAGGGTGGTTAGGCAAGGTGAGAGGACCATAGTACAAGATAAAAATTTAGAGTAGAGGAGTTCAAGAAGTTGCAGGATCTCGAACCCTCGACAGTTCGAGGTAAGAATTTAGTTTCCTCGGTTCTAGATTTTTTACTTTTCGATATAGGGGCTTCATATAGTTTCCAATCTATTTCTATTGCGGAGGGCCTTGAGTTCTGTATCCTTACATCTGCTGATTTATTGTTGTTGGACACACTATTGGGATAAGAATGGCTACTTTACATCAGTGAAAGGAGTGCCCTATTGAGGTTTGTGGGTGTCACTTCATATGGTACCAAAATGTCCTAGATATGAATGACTATGATTTCATTCGTAGGATGGACTGGTTAGTTCATGTCCTGGATTAAGTTGATTTCTATTAACGTATGGTGAGTTTCACACCACCATAGGGTGATTTGTTTCTACACAAGGGTTAATAGGATGTCCTTGCATGCAGAGCGGGACCCGAGAATCATGGGTTGGGATGATTTATAGTCCATATTTCTACTATTTATCTGAATGACCAGGGGAATTAACAATTGGAATTTACACTAGGGGCCGAACGTTTTTGGGATGTCTTTCTATAGTACTTTTCAAGTTTTCCTCTAGATTGAGAGTTATACATTCCTATTAATCTTGTGACAAGAGTGTCACAGGTGTCCATTCCTCCATATAGTTCAGCTACAAAAGGGTTTCCTGAGCTCAAGAAGCAGTTAGAGGAGTTACATGCTAAGGTTTCATTCGACCCAATACTTCTTCATGGGGTTCGAATGCCCTGTTTTCGAAGAATGTGGATGGTACCCTCCAACATTGAGTGGATCATCAGATGTCGATATAGTTTACAGTCGTGAAAAGATATACCTTGCCAATTATTGATGTTCTATTTGATTATTTTCGAGGAGTCTGGGTGTTCTCGAATATTGAATTGAGATCCTGTTTCCATCAGTTTCATGTTAGGACATCAGATATAAATCTTACAACCTTTCAGAGATGGTATGGCCTATATGAGTATGGGGTTATGCCATTTGGTCTCACTAATGTGCTAGTAGTTTTCATGGAACTGAAGAACCAAGCATTCCATCCAAACATGGATTCCTTCTTGTTAGTTTTCATTGATGATATCTTGGTGTACTCTCACAGTCGACACGACTACACTAAACATCTTGATAATGTTTTGAGTACACTGAGAGAGAATCAGTCATTACTATGCTCTCAAAACTCCACTTTTGGAAGGACCAAATTCTCTTCTTGGGTCATTTTATCTAAGAGATAGGAGTATCGGTATTCCCAAATAAATTTAGAGATGTATTTTCCTAGGAGAATCTGAAGAATGTCTTTGAGGTACGAAGTTTCCTAGCGATGGCTAGTCACTATTGACGTTTCATACATCACATCTCATGCTTAGTAGTGCCATTGACGGGCCTGACTAAAAGGGTGAGAAGTACTTGTGGTCAGATTCTTGTTAGTTATCCTTTCAAGAGCTTAAAGGGAGGTTAAATTAAGCACGAATACTAGTATTTCCAGATCCAATCAAGATATATACTATTTAATGTGATGCATCATGTATTGTGATGGGTGATGTTCTTATTCAAGGGTATTCGTTGTGTATGGGGTTTTAGTAGTTGAGGCCACATGATAAAAATTACCCAACACATGATATGGAGTTTCCTACAGTTCTTCATGCTTTACTCAATTGGAAACATTCGTTGTTGGGAGAGCATTTTTGTGTTTTTCACTGACCAAAAAAGTCTCATGTATATCATTACTCTGTGCGATCTAAATCAGAGATAGTGAAGCTGGGTTGAGTACCTTGATTCCATTGATTTTGATCTTACTTAGTCACATGGGAAAGGAAACATAGTGGCAGATGCACTGAGTAGGTGGACTCTGATATAGGCAGTTTAGGATGCCATCAGTGAGTGGAAGCTTATGGATATGTTCAATGAGATGCATTTGGAATTGAATGACGGATAGGGGTAGATGTTTATTTCTTCTATAGACGTCTCATATACTCTACCTAATCGAGTGAGAATGAGGAACCAATCAGATTTTGAAGGCCTAGTACTTTGAAAGAGTGTGTAAGGAGGAGACCCTATTCATGGATGGACCATAGGTGAGGATGAGATCTAGAAATTTCAGGGAGCGTATGTGTGTCAGTAGAAATACATGAGGAGTTGACGTGGGACATTCATTCCTCAGTTTGGGCAGTTCATCCTAGTGTCACAAAGATGTATCGTGATCTACACCATCAGTATTGGTGGCTAGGTATGATGAGATATGTTGATAGGTTTGTCATGAAGTGTTCCACGTTCCATCAAGTGAAAGTGACGCATCATCGGCCAGTAGGGATTTTGAATAAGTTACTCATTCCGGAGTGGAAGTGGAATGATTTTCGAAAGGATTTTGTGACAGGTTTTATGAGGTCACCTTGAGGGAATGTTGCAGTATGTTTTTCTATTGACAAACTCACAAAAAATGATCGTTTCTTACAGATCAATGTTACCTTCAGTGTTGATGAGCTGGGAAGGATGTACATCTTGGATGTTGTACATTTACATGGAGTTCCAAACTGCATTGTTTCAAATTGGGATGCTCATTTTACTTCTCGGGTCTGGAATGGACTATAGAGGGCTTTGGGAACCAAGGTACTTCTGAGAACAGCATACCATCCCATGAAATATGTCCAGTCCTATTGTACGATATAAGTTCTAGAGGAAATTCATCAAGCATGAATCCTATATTTTTGAGGTTTTTGGGAGAATCATATACCACTTGTGGAATTTTCATTTAAAAATAGTTTTCATGCAACTATTCAGATGGATCCTTCTGTGGCTCTGTATGGTAGGACATGCCGATCACCCATATGTTGGCTGGAGGTAGGAGAGGCTGCTATACTTGGACATCATCTTGTTCATGAGACCACAAAGTATATGGAGTTGTTTCAGAAGGCAATGGCCATTGAAAAGTCATGAAAAAAGCCTTATGATTGTCGATGGAGAAGACCTCTGGAGTTTGAGGTCCGAGATCAAGTTTTCCTGCCTGTCATGCAAAGTTTCGTACACAGGGGTATTAGGAGACATGTCATGACTTCCTCCAAATATGTTTGATTGTTTGAGGTTTGGGAGTGAGTCGGGATGGTTCTCTATTGATTGTAGTTTCCTTAGAGTTGACGTTCTATGCATGATGACTTTCACATTTCTCAGCTACAATGATGTTTCACAGAACTGTCACATTTTTTCAACCCGAGGAGTTAGAGTTAGAGGTGTACGCATCGTTCGAGGAGCATCTTATCTATATTTTTAATCTCATTGAAAAGGTTCTCTATGGATTGTTTATTCCTCTGTTACAATTTCTATGGTGGTGAGGCTGAGTACATGAAGAGACTTGAGATCATGAGTCTAATGTAAGATCATAGTGGTCAGAGCTATTTGAGGATTCTTCCTCTACGCTGCGATTCTAGGGAATTTCATGGACGGATTTTCTTTGAGGTGGAAAGTTTGTAAGAGCGCATACATTCTATTTCAGGTATGGTTTTTTCGTTTCTGGTGTTTTGGAGAAAAATATGAGAATATTAAAATTTAAGGAGTACATGCCTTGTACATTGAAGTACACACATTGTACCCGGTTTCCATGGGTGACCATGTATTTTCCGTGTAACGGCCATGTACATGGCTGTGTGGGGTTACTAAATACCGCCAAAAGTAGATGTCGGTTAAGGTATGAACACACCGTTTACCATTAAAGATCATGCCGTGTATTTTTTTTTTAATTATTATATTGGACTGGGGTCACTTCTCTTTTCAATAAACCTCTTCTTCTAATGACATATCTTCCAGGATCATCCACAGAAATTGATTATTCCCAGAGCCCCTATTGATCATCTGTTTTCTGGTTTAACCACTTACTATTGATTTGGAATCTTCACGGGGAGCTCTCCCTTCTTCTAGAGCCTTGTTAATTGATATCTCCTCTTTATTGAGATATCATTGGTTGAGAATTTTTCCCATTTTGTAGATCTATAGGATTCTTGGTCCTTTTAAGCGCCAAAGATTGAGTATATCGATCGTAAAACACCATGGTACGTGGTTTGATCATTTCCATAGTCAAACATTTAATATTATGGGAAAATGTTCCCAATACCTTAGAATGGGGTATTGTGTGTTTAGATATTTTTTCCATATTAATGCCTGATATTCCATGTGTACCTGAGTGGTGGTTGATTGTGAATTAGTTTTTTTTCTAATATATGTATGTGTTTCCTGTGTTTTTTTATTTTGACTATTTGGTCTAGCTTTCCTGAATAGGCTGCTCGATTTCCTTGCCTAGTGTTGTTATGATCGAGTGATATTATATGATTCTATTCTATGATTTTAGTTGTTCAGCATTGTAGTTCATGAAATATGTTAGCCAAATTTTTCTTAAAGTTTACATTATTTGATGAACATCGTTGTGAACGATTGAATTACAGAGGGATGTGGGAACATGGTGTAGTAGACCATAGGGGGGAATGGATGTTGAGGGCTTCTCCAGAGTGTCTTTTTTTACTTTTATATTGTGAGACCATATGGGGGACGAACTTTGTGCTCCCTCATAGTTTCAATAGTTCCATGTATCATGACCACCTAGGGAATTGGACTTTTATTTCTTCATCGTAGTTTCTATAGTTACGGATACGAGACTACATGGTGAATTGACACTGAGTGTATAGTCAGGATAATTTACTAAAGATGAACTAAATGGGATAAACTGTGAGTGCATCCTAGATGGATGCATATGTATGATTGGTTCAACTAGACGGGTTAGGCTATGAGTACATCCTTGGGGGATACATGATTTTGATTAGCTGCATACATGATATATGAAAAGAAATGCAATTGGATCTGTAGGATTGTTAACTTTTGATAACATCCTTTTTTACTGATTTGTTTTTCTTATTGCATGGAATATGTATTCAATGAATATTAGTAATAGATATTTGGTTGGTTTCCTACTGGTATTCATATCACACCATGTTTGGGTAATGTTTGTGGGTCCAAACAGATTATATTTCTACATGTATAGATAAGGTAAATCAGCTTTCTATGTTAGGTACTTGACTGTTGTGGAGCTAGAGAGCATGGGACCATGCCGAGGCTTGTGATGTTACTGTTGTTTATTTGTTTTCATTGAACATTTTTTTATTACAATATTCCAGTATTGTGACTTGTTTGGCTATTTTCTTATACATATAAATAATGCATCATTATATATGTGCTCCGGTAGATTATTTCTTTCAGTCTTCCGCTGTTTACTTATTGCATATTATTACTAGTTTCGCTTTGGTTATCTATTTATTTCTACTCCATTACTCTTCCAATGAGGCAATAGATTCCCCACTATCACACCTAAGGACCTCAATACTAGTTAGCAGCCTCTGGTATTTGGGAAATGTTCCTCGGGCCATGTGACCAACCAGTTATTGGGAACCTCTGAGCAGCACCCGAAACCGAGACATTCCAAATACTATGTATATAGTGCATCATTTACAACACATGAGGATGGTATTAACATACCAACAGGATAGTGGAATATCCATGATGACGGATATGTAATAAAGAATCATTATCTTGATGTGGGTAACCGCTCATATTGTTTTCATTTATCTAGAAAAGTTGGTTTTAAAATATGATATTTTTCCCCATAGTTGATCATTTCATGGATGTATTACTAGATGATTTCTATGACTAATATATATTGAAAAAGGTATAGTTTAAGAGAATTTTTTTTCAATATAAGTTCTTGTATCTACTTATCAATAGAGGATGAAAACTACTAGTCTCTTGGAGTTCAAGTGAATGTTCTAAAAATTCCAGTCTAATCATTATTTCTAACCCAATGCCACATATTGGAATTATCCAATGATTTTAGCTAGGAAACCAGATAAGAAACATTGGATATGTTTTTATTACTAGTAGTTAAACTATATAATATTAAATAACTGGTTTCATTTCCCTTAAATAGAATATCTCTTCACCCAACTCTTTGGAGATAGGGTGTTCCCAAATATTGATATTGGATTGGCCAATTACAATTAACAAACTAGGAATTAAGATAAACCAAGTATAAATTCTATAATATGGAAAATTTTACATATGTATATTTTTAGGCTATTTGGTCTTACAAAAAAATAACAGTTTTTAAAGAATTAATGATTAATTTTTTTCTAACCCATATCAACATTCATTTTTTATGGTTTCTGTTGTTCATATTGTGGTGGATTCACATTCTCAAAAAGACAATGCCAAACATCTTGAAAACATTTCGAATACACTACGAGAGAATCACTATTATGATAATATATCAAAGTTCCATATCTTCATCAAAAAGGTTCACTTCTTCTGTCATATTACCTTAGAATTAGGAGTGTCATTTCACCTAGAGAAGGTTAGTGATATAGTGTCCTTATAGCAGCTAAATAATGTGTTGGAAAAAAGGATTCTTAAGAATGGA
Organism: Viscum album; assembly: GCA_963277665.1. Taxonomy (NCBI): domain Eukaryota; kingdom Viridiplantae; phylum Streptophyta; class Magnoliopsida; order Santalales; family Viscaceae; genus Viscum; species Viscum album. Next base: position 1,347,386,482 of record OY728164.1, read on the forward strand.
CTATTATTACTGGAGTTTTATTATAACCATCTCAATAAATATTTTACCTCTCACTGGTCTTACAATGAAAGGTGTGATGATATTTTAGTTCAAATCAAGCTAGATGGATTTTTTGTTTCTATATTGATAAATACCAAAAAACATATTCTATTTATACTGGAGTCTATTAGAGGCTACATATAACCTTTTGATTCATTAGGCATCAATATTAATGTAGTGTTGGTGTTGGAGGAATGAATCATTACATAGAGGTCTTGGAAGATGAGACCTCATGAGCATAATTTCAATACTCAAAACATTGAGCAACTATTAGTGGTCCTTGCATAAGGTTGTTATAAACACTATCTAATGGAAATGTGATTTGTGGTTTATGGGAACCAAATGAGACTAAAATATTTCTTTTTTCACCATGAATTGAATGTTAAACTAAAATAATGGTTCAAATGCCATGATTCCTATAACATTGAGCTTACCTATATGAATTTAATGGGTATTGTGATAGTATTTACTATGCCAGTAAACTCAAGATCATTCTATTCCTGAATCATGAAATTAAAGGAAATTGATGGCCCTATAATATGATTTTCATCTAATGTTTCATGGGATTCATTTAAAGTCTGGTATTTCATCCATATTTTTTTATCTATCCACTAAATTAAATTATTAAGAGATGTAATTTTTCATATCGTGAGTGATTACGCCAATGAGAATGTAATTCTAGGGAGAATGTTATTTTTTATTGGCATGCCGATGGAAATTATATCCAATGAATTCATGGGAATTTCTAGGTTCATATATATGTGACATTGGAAGTGATGAAATTGTCCCAAACATATCATAGGGTACTTCATCCATACATATCCATGAATTATCCTGAATATGTGTCCCCAATATTTGTGGTATGTGATGAAATTTGAGATATTAGACTTTTCCACTATTTAGTCCACCTTTAAGAATCTCAAGGCATAACAATAGTGTTCTTTTGGATTATTACTGCTATTGACGATCCTACAATGTAAATTACCGACGTTGAGATGTTTTTTTTGTTGGATTACATTGTTTTCCACAAGGTAGAGATAAGTGTTTTGTATTCGTGGATCACAAGAGAAATATAGGGATTATCATTTTATAAAAAAAATTCAGGAATGGCTTACATAGATATTTGTGAACATAAGTTCTTATGAGCATAAAATTTCTCCAACAGACAGATGGACATTCAGAACATACAATAAATGTGTTGGAGGACATGTTTCGGTCAGGAATCAATAATTTTTGTAGTACTTGTTTGAATAAAATAAATATCATTAAAATCACCTAGAATAATATATTTCATGTAATGATTAAGATAGATCTCTATTAGGACTTATAATTTTGGATACTCCATTCACTATTATGTTTTTTAGAGGCTGGAGGGGCACTATTAATCGGTTCTCCTATCATTCAAGAGACTTCAGATCATGTGGTGTTGATCTGAAATTTTATTAATACTACATAGTCAAGAAATAAATTGTAGGATGATTACTACTAATGATCTCTATAGTTGTAGTTTGGGGATAGTGTTTTATAACCGGTAAAACCAAGACTTCGTCATATACCGATAAAGAGAAAATTGAATATATCATATTTCATTATAAAGAAATTTGAGATGATGGATACAACAGGGATGATAACCCATTTGTTCATATTATCTCATAGGTACCTTCTATGCACAATAACATAAATATTTAACAACTTCACTATCACTAGGAAATCTCATCTCATACTATTGATCATGAAGGTGTGAAATTATATATTTATGATTCTTTTTTGGTCTATCCCATATGAATCATTGATCAGAGAATGATGGATCTTCCAGGTCTATTTTTCTCTTTATTATGGGTGTTATGGAAGTATGACTATGTATAGTATGAGACTTGGGTGTGGGAGGCCAATGCATTTGTTGAGTGGCTAGAGTGATTCTCAAACAGAGCTTGACATCTATTGGATGGGAAAATTGGGGATAATTTAATTTAAAGGGGTAGACTAGATGGACACATTTATTCCTGTCATGTGAAGATCCTTTTAATTTTCTAGTTAAAATCTTTCTTATGTTCCATTCATAGATTATACACTAATTTCAGGCAAGTGGGCCATTTGGGTTGTTTTTTGTTTGAAAAAACAGGGGAATTAAGGATGGATACAATGAAATTACATGAAATTTATTTTGAATACATGACATCATTAAAATATAGGATATGTATTGGTTTGGAAAGATCCATCTATATTGTATAATTAGTTTTCCATGAATGGAAATACCAAGCTCAAATGATGTGTAATGAATTCACACGTGTTGTAAATTGCAGGGATAGTTTTTTAAAATGACATAATTCCTCATTTTTAACGAAGCTAAACCCTCTACAACTCTATTTTCTCCAAAAATAAGAGGTTCACCATAAGAGATCCCCTTTGAGCCTAATTCTTTCCTTGTATCCTGTAACTCTAAATGAACTCTAATTCGATCACTATTATCATGTTGGGTAGCTACAAGTACTTTATTTATTCCATTTGATATGATAATCATTCATCTCTCTATCAACAACACTATTTTTACACATGCTTAATTTCTATCATTTTAGGGAGTTGACCATTCCTCCATTTTAATTTGATCCAGGCCAAACAAACTACTAATATTTGATGAGAAAAGTTATACGACATAATTTAGGTGATCTATGTATTTTCCCTAAACATATCACCTTTTTAGAATCATTCTCTTGTACACCTACCAGTATCACTGGATGTTTCCCGTCATTAATTTTTTTATCTTACATGGTAATATAGATCCCAATTAAATCTATTGACATCAATGTACATTGAGAACTCAATGAAAAAATACAATAAGGGTGTTTTATTTATTTCATACTTGGTGTCCCATGTGGGGTCTATTTGTTGTACCGTTCAAATGTGTATTACATGGCCACTATTAAGGTCAGTGTTGCTTCATAATTAGATGACTCTAAAAAATCATGTCATATGGAATGTATATGTATATGCAACACCTGTAATTATACCTTTTAATTTAATTGATATTGTTTTCATTTCATTGCATTACCTTATCTCATATGATGAAAGGTAATGGAATAAACCTATTATATTATTTCAAACAAATGTGATTTTTTTTCATATCCTTGAATACACCAATTATTGATAATGAATGTTATGTAATAAACCTTAAATACAAATATTTTTACATGAACGATGATTTAATAAGATATAAATTGAATGAGTATAAGTTTGTTAATTTCGTGGATCATTTCCATTGTTATATGATTTTTCAAACTTGATCCATACTTGGTTTCATGATGGAATTCCTTGATAACTCATAGAACACTAGTCTATATCATTGAGCCAATTGCAATATGAGATACCCATAATTGAAGATGGCCATTATCTTTTAACATAGTCACTCGTGTGATGTAAGACCAATTATATTGAAGAATTTTTGGATATTGGAATCCCATCTATATACTAAACAAATTCAGTTTGATTTCGTCATACATGAACCACCAAGGATTCACACCATGGGACCCATTAATGTGTAACCTGTGGTTATCATTGATAAGATTCATGGATTCATTTTGAATCATTTATTGTAATATTCCATAGGATATCCCCTTAGATTAATATCATTACCACTTTATTTTTTTATTTCATGTGTTTCAAATATATTTTTTTCTGACCCAAATTGTCACAGATGCCTTGGAATTACCTTGGATCCCCCTTCATTATTATTTTGTTTTATTCCAATATTGTTGATGAATTCACATTTGTTTTCTGTATAAAATAAAATAAAATTAATTAAATGGTCACTTGTTGAGACACTAGCTGATACTGAAGAAGGTTTGAGTTATTTTGTTAAAATAATTTAATTAAACATATACATGTAAACTATATAGTTTATATTGACTAACTATATTTTGTATATTTCATTGTTGGTGGCCAACCGAGATACATCTGAAATACTATGTAGTCTTCTATTGGTACCTTATAATATTATATAGAGAATGATATGTAAAATATTAAGAATACCACATTAGACACATGATTTTATTTTTTTCATTAAGATGGGCCTATGATGTAGATGAACGGGCTACTACTCGGGATGAATATATATGTTTTGGTATCTTTTTCATTCCTTGTAAAGAATTTCATACACTATCTGTCTGCTAACATGTATACAAATTTTCAAATTTTTAGACATCATATTAAACCATCAATTTTTTTATAATACAATTTATATATTTATTTGATTATTTTTGATGGATTAGTATTCTTAATATCACTTCAAAATTAAATTATAATTTTAATTAAACAATTTTTATGTCTATTTTGTCTCTAATGTGATCCTATTTGACCAATGGTAATTTTATACCCACATTCACGTCCTAAGACCTCACAGTTAGTTCGCATCCTCTGTCATATAGGGAGGAGTGATTGAGACCATGTATCCAACAGCGTTCAACTACTCAGTATTGAGCCGGCTCGAGGACATTAAAATAATATTTTATGAAGGAAGTTGCTATTTTATTTATATTTATGAAGTTTATCATGACAATTATTTCAAACATATCCCCTACTATAGACTTGTTAACATAATCTTTATTTTTTGTAGGAATGTTACACTTGAACATTTTATTGATCATATTTATTTGTGATATTATGTGTTTTTTATCGTCTAAAAAGATCAATCAACATATATCCCTTAAATATTTATAGTATATAGAGATCACATAATAAATATTCAATTATCCTATTACTGTATTTCAATTTATAGAATAGTATGAACATATAATTTAAATTTATTCCATTTTATAGTTCTCCCTAAATATTTGAAATATATTTTTATTGTAAATTTTTATTCGGAAAAAATATATTTTTGATATTCTTATTTCCTGAAAGTGTTCAATGTATTTCACAAGGGTATTTGGTGTCCATTGGGATTTGTATTTTTTATATATATAACTCATACATAGTGCATCAACTATTTTAATGTCCCCATATATAACTGACTAGATATAGTATCTAGAAATGAAGAAATAAATCCAAGAGTATCTTAGTTAAGACACATGATATACCCATGTTTATTTTAATTGATTATAGAAAACAATAATATATCACCATCATGAACAAATATCAATTTAATTTTACTGATGACATAATGATCAATTATGTCAAAATTAATACTTTTAAATGATTTTCATTGTTGTGGAAACAATCAATTGAGGGTCAATAAATTTAATACCCCCATAAAAGACTCTCAAATGAGGTACATTCCTTATGAAGTTAGTATTATTACATTTGAAATTAACACATCACGCACTATCGTCATCTATAAAATTATTAGAGTCTTTAAATTATTTTGGTTTTTTTTGTATTATATATAGATGATATTATAATACGTTTAATAAGTAAGAAAGAGATTCAATATCATTTTAGGAATTTATTTATAAACTTATAGATGGAGAATTTGTTTGAAGAATTCATAAATCTTGATTTATGGTTAAATAAATATTCATTATTTGGTTTATTTTTTTCAAGAGAGGTTCTATTTTTGGATCATTTTTTTTAAATGAAGCTTTGGTCAAAGACCAAAGAAAAAATTTATTGAAACAAAAGAGAGATTACATGAAGCGAAAAGACGGGATTTTTTTACAATCTCTATCCAAAAGATGAAATAAATCAGGGGGGATCGAGTCCATCCAAGTCATGCTTTGATGTACACCTTTGTTGGCTAGAGCATCAGCAACGGCATTTGCTTGACGATAGGCATGAGTAGCTATAAACTCGATCCCACAGAGAAGATTGAGACAGTTCAACCAGCGAGCAGTGAGCGACCATGATAGATGAATGCTTCCAGTCCAGATGGCATTAATGATGGTGGTTGAATCACTTTCAATCCAAAGCTTTCTCCAACCTCTTTGAAGAGCAAAGTCAACAGCATGAATAACGCCAAGCATTTCCGCCTCCAGAGAGGAAGAGTGGCCACAACCAACAAAGAAACAGCCATGGCAATGCCCAACTGTGTCCCTGAAGATAGCACCGCAACTGGAAGGACCAGGGTTACCTTTGGAAGCACCGTCAACATTCACCTTGATCCATCCTGGTATCGGGGGTTGCCAAAAAACTTCAAAGAGGCATTTTGGCTTTGGGAAGATACCAGGAACGTGAAGATGACGGAGGATCATAAGGTCACCAACCGAGTTGTTGCAACAATCTTTTTGAATTGAGGCTGCCTCAGGAATCGCGAGGAGAATTCGGGATTTCCCTGCAATAAGATAGAATGAGTGATTATTGTGAATAATATCATTTCTAACATACCAGAGTTCATGAAGAAGTTCTGCCACTGCCGCCAGAAAGAGATTTTTAACCTGCAGAGAGGCAACATGTCTAGTACAGTTTATTAAAAACAAGTGAATAGAATCAGTAATGGGCAATCTGCAGTTAAAAAGATCAAAGATGTAATTCCAAAGGGCAGAGGCCGTCGCACAAGATAGAAAAAGATGATTGGCATCTTCCCTATGTTGGTTACATATACGACATTTAGAGCAAAGAGAGATGCCAAAAGATTGGAGGCCAGTTTCCGTGGGTAATCTGTTGTGCGCAATTCGCCAAATAAGGATGAGTCTGGAAGGCTTGATGTAGAATTTATTGAAATGATTCACCAAAGAAAAGAAGGATTCAGAATCAGAAAAATTATGCTTATAAAAATTTTTTGAATCCAGGATGCCATTGGGAGAAGGCTCCCAAACAAGGAAATCACCAGCAGAAGAAAAAGCATAATTTTCAATGGCTTGCATAATGATATCTGGGAAATCCCAGTCAGAGGATTGTAAGACCTCCTTTATAGATTGTTGAGTATCATCAGGAAGAAGATCCGGAGGCAACAAAGAGATCAGAGGGTTACCACACCATTTACCACACCAAAAATTAATGGAGGAGTCAGCACTGACAATCCATCTAGAGTTTTGCATGATTTTCTGAAAGGAGTCTCGAATGGAAGGCCAGATAAAAGAGTTAATGAAATTAAGATTACCTTTGGACAGCCTAGAAAAAAATCTAAGTTTTAGAAAATCAGTAGCTTTAGAAGTGGAGTTAATGATGCGCCAAGTAAGGCAGGCCTGTAAGGCATCATTGAACAGCTTTAAATTTTTAATGCCTATTCCTCCATTAGCAATGGGTTTACAACAAGTATTCCAAGGAATAGTAACAAGCTTCTTTTCAAAAATACTTCCAGACCAGATGAAGTTTTTGATGTAAGTGTTAATTTTTTTAAGAGTACCGATGGGCCATTTATAGACCATAAAGGAATGAACCATTTTAGAAACAATGGTCGATTTGACCAAACAGATTCTCCCAGCCATGGAGAGAGACTTCCCTTTCCAATTAGCTAGTTGATTTGTGATATGAGCAAGGATATTAGAGAAATAGGTAGCTTTGGGACGACCCCAAAAAAGAGGAACACCCAGATAGGTGAAAGGTAAGAGACCCTCCTTGATACCCAGGTAATTAATAATACCAGATTTTCTTCTGACAGGAAAATTCTTGCCAAAATAGATGAAGGATTTGTTCCAAGAGATAGCTTGACCAGAAACATCCTCATAGTGAGATATAGTTTTCTTGAGAGCATGAAGGCTTTTTTGGTCTCCTTTTATAAAAAGGATAATATCATCCGCATATAAGAGGTGAGTAGGGGCATTTAAGTTTCTGGCGACCTGAATAGATTTGATCAAATTATGATCAACATGGTAGTTTATGAGTCTGCTAAGATAATCCTCAGCAATCACAAAAAGAATGGCAGAGAGAGGGTCCCCTTGTCTAACACCTTTAGTGCATTTGAAAAAGCCACGAGGAGTTCCATTAATCAGGATAGAGATATGAGCTGAGTGGAAAAGGGTCTTAATTCTACCAATGAAGGAATCGTTAAAACCAAAATTCCTAAGAACTTTGAAAATAAAATTCCAATCAATAGTGTCAAAGGCCTTTCTAATATCCAGTTTGATGGCCACAAAACCACCTCTAGATTTTTTAGTTAAAGCATTCGTGCACTTAGATGCAAAACAAATGCAGTCCTGAATGGATCTTCCCTTGATAAAACCAAATTGATTCCAAGAGACGATTCTATTACAGATAGGGGCAAGTCTATTTGCAATAATTTTAGTGATGATTTTATAGATAGTGTTGATCAAAGCTATAGGTCTAAATTGATGAATCTCAGCAGCATTCTCAACTTTAGGAATTAGAGTAACAAATTGAGCATTGATTCCATGAGGGAGAGATCCGTGAGTGAAAAAAGTCTTAACAAGATTACAAACATCCTTTTGAATAATATCCCAATGATTTTGGAAAAAGCCATTATTAAAACCATCCGGGCCAGGAGCACTATCGGGGTTAAGTTTAAAAACAATATCTTTAATTTCATGATCAAGGGGAGTGCTTAAAAGGTATTTATTGTCACCTTCATTAACCAGCAAAGGAAGGATATCAGGTTTAAGATCAACATTTCTATCCGGACCATTTAAGATGTTATAGAAGTACGTGATAACATGATCCGTAATGGCTTCTTCAGAGTCTAAGACCATGTCATTATGAATGAGCATAGAAAGCGGACGATTGGCCTTTCTAATTCTTTGAAGATTATTATAAAATTTAGTATTACGATCCCCATCAGTAAGCCATTTGGTTCTAAACATCTATTTACGAATATTATCTTTAAAAGTAAGAAGGGAATTAAGTTTCGAGGAAATATGAACTTCCACCTGAGAATCTAAGTGAAAGTCAGAATGAGTGTTCTGAGATTGAAATTGACTAAGCTCATCTTCCAGATGAGAGATGTCTAGATCAATTTGGACGATAGAGTTTTTACACCAACCTTTGAGAGCCTGTTTAAGAACATTCAGTTTAAATAAGCAAGCAAAGTCATCCTTATGATGGTTCATGGAATTCCAAGTGTTAAGAATAAAAGAAGCACAGTCAGGGTTCAAAGACCAAGCATTGTTAAATTTAAAAGGAAAGGTAGTTTTTCGAGTATTCGTAGAAAGGTTGACAAGGATCGGATGATGATCAGAGTTAATTCTAGGGAGAGTAACACAAGTAATTTTATCCCAAGTATCAAGAGTCTTCATGTTAACAAAGGCTCTATCAAGTTTACTAGCAACATTTTTATTGTAATGCTTTCTGTACCAGGTGTATTTGGCACCGATAAGATTAACCTCAAAGAGTTTACAATCATCAATAGTAGATTTAAACTCTCTAGAGGAAATGGGGAGATGAGCAGGACCAATTTTTTCAGTTGAGGTAATAATAGCATTGAAATCTCCCAAGACAAGCCAAGAATCTTGAATGAGTTTGGCAATATCAAGAAGTTCAAGCCATAACAGTCTCCTATCCTGATACCTATTTTTGGCATAAACCATAGTACAATAGATGTGCTGACCATTCCAAATGAAATCACAAGTAAACTGCTGATCAGAAGTTTTAATAATGTTAATGTTTTTTAAGGAATTATGACAAAAAATCCACAAGGAGTCAGTCTGAGGACCGTTTTTACAGGATCCTAGAAAATTGTAATTAAAAGCACCAAATTTCATAAAATTCATTTTAAAATTGACCTTAGGTTCAGCAATGGAAAAAAGGTGTGGTTTATGAGTATTTAGAAACCGCCTAAGGGTAATAGAGGTGTCATTATTGGCCACCCCTTGACAATTCCAGAAAAGAACATTCATTGCTACTTGTGTCTAGGGTTAGAACCCTTCTTTTTTTTGGATTTACAAGAACCCTTCTTTTTTTGGGATCTTGTAACAATTGAGGAAGAGGATATAAGATGATGTCCCTCTTCAGTTTCAGAGCTTTGAGAGGAATCATATTTATGCTTAGCATTTTTAATAGTAGCAGGTTCTGAAGAACACAATGAAACAGGAATTACTAAAGGTTGAGATTGTGCTGCTCTATGAGGAGAGTCCTTTACAAGAACATGAGGTAAAGGAGAGACAATTTGATTAGTCTTAGAAGAAACATTATGAACAGATTGCTCATGTTGCGGTAGAGTCTCAGTCCCAATCTGGGCAGAATCAAGGCCAGCTGGATGAGAATGATCAGAAACAGGAGGCCTGTTATGATCATGGTTCTGATTTTTATTAGGAGAATTAGAGATAGTGCTGTTTTCTAGACATAAATCATGGTCTTGAGCAGTTTCAGGAGCAGGCAGAGGGGTATGAGGAGAAAAAACAGCATTATCGGTATGTATAACAGGTTTACTGACAGAAATATCAACATTTCCAGCAGTAACAGGGTTCAAATTATCAAGGGATTCCTGCAGAACATCAGAGATCTGTAAGTCAGTTGGGGGATACGATCCCTCCTTCTGAGTAGTGAGATTGTCAGTGTGTAAAATCAGATTTGGATCAGAAATGTGTGATACGATAGGATCAACAGAATTTTCAGAAGTAACAAGAGCAGATTGAGATTTAGTTATAGGAGCAGTAGTACTAGAAAGGTCATATTTAACATCAGAAATGGGAGGCACAGAGTTACCAGAACCAACAGCTTTGATTGGAGCACCTGCAGACTCATCCGGGGCACTAAGAGCAGAAGAACCTGGGTCTGCAGGGAGCACATTGTCAATATGAATTATGCTTGGAGTAACCACATTCTCTTTGAGGGTAGATACTGAGTCACCCAACTTCCTACAAAAATCCTCCTTTAAACAAGAAAAATCAGAGGAAGGAGCATTGTTAACAGTATTAGAACTAGAGGTAGGAATGCTCTTGTTAGAGCATTCTCTATTACAATCATCAACTAACCCATTTGAGTCAGAGGGCTTATCCTTAATTTGAGATTCCTCCTCAACCAAAACAGCCCAAGATTTACCTGCTAAGGCTATTGAGGAATTAGATTTCTGGACCCACTTATCAACCTTAGGTGGATCTGATTTTTCAACAATGTTTTTCCCTTTTTTTGAATTTTTAACCTCTTGCCAGTCATTTTTATTAGAGGGGTCCAATTGCTTTCTAGCAACCCTACAGTTGGCCAAATTATGGCCAATCAGTTTGCAAACTTCACAGAAGGAAGGTTTATTTTTATATTCAATACTGAGTTCAACCCTGTGTTCAGGGGCATTAAAAATTATGGTGGATGGTAAAGGATTAGCTAGGTTAATCTCTACCATAATTCTGGCATATAAACCCAGATCCCCATTCAAGGTTCTATGATCGATTTTTATAGGAGATCCTAAATAAGAAGCAATGTCATTTAAGATCTTTGGGTGCCAAAAGAACCAATTCAGCCTATGAATTATAACCCAAACAGGAGCCAAATGGTTTTTGTGAGTGTAAGGATTAAAAGCAGGGTCCCAATCCGAGATTCTAAAAAAACCAGGCTTTAGTTGTAAATTACCAATCTTCCAAATCTGCTCAAGCTCGGATTGCGAACTAAAACGTATGTGATAGTAACCCTTACCTAAGGGCACCATCTTCCAGCGTGAAGAACTCCAACAATGAGCAATTCTATTCTTGAGATCAGAGATAGGCCAAGGTTTATCACCTGTGATGTAGGAAATACGACCAAGCACCGAGTACCTGAACATTTTCTCCCTCTGTTTCAATGCTTCTGGATCAGCATCAACCATAAAACCTCCATCGTCCAGTTTTCGGAATAAAGGTTGCCTGGAGTCTTTCCCGCTACTGAGATCAGAGTCTTTTAGTGCATCGCGGAAGGAGACAGGAATATTTCGAAGTGGGATTTGTAAATTCCCAACTTTGATGCTCGTAGAGGCAGTATCCACAGAAGCAGAGACCGAATGGGGGAGAAACTCCCATTCTGGATCAAAACCGGCCATCAGAAGCAGCAAGATTCAGCGGAAGCGGTTAGGGTTTGGAGTCGCCCGTTGAAGCGCAATACGAGAGCTCTCGACATCACGCTTATCCTGTCATTCACCTTCTATTTTTGGATCATTGAAATACATATGTTACTAAATAATTTGATCGATTAACTTTGGAGGTCGAGATTCAATGTTTTTTAAAAACATATAGATACTAAAAAATAATTTAGTGTGATTTTACATTTCTATAAAACCTATAAACCGTGTTAGAATATTAGTGATCCATGTTCTATTTGTGAGATTACTGTGACACAAATTTCAATGAGAGAAATAGATGGTTGTTTAGTGAAATAATGATTAAAATATTGTATAGAGAAGAAGGTTTTTTGAACTATATTGGTTCATCTAACAAAATGATTAGATCATTCCTCTTTAAAAATCATAATGTGATTGTTTTTGGATCATGTTTTTTTTTGAGAAAACAAGAAAAAAAATTACGTAACAAAAGATTTAGAGTTAAAATATAGTAATTATTTCATTTGAAAAATGTATGAATTATGTCAATAGTTATATATGTGATATATAATGTCTATAAAATCATGAAATTTAAATTCTCATATGAAGTGTTGAATAGATTACTATAGATATGGTTATAGTTTATTAATGATTAATAATGATTTTTATATTACCACACTATGATGGCTAACATGGTTGTTGATGCTTGGCATTGGATGGTCCATTCCAGATTATCCAATATTATAATTGATAGAGATACAGTGAATTTAGATATCTAGAGAGAGGTTTGTGAAATTAAAATTATATGAGCTACATTCATTCATTCTCGTATGAATTTTAACCGTCAATCCATGTGAATATTAATGAGGTGCAGAAAGAAGATGAGGTAGTAAAAAAGTAGATGAGGAATGATATGGAGTTCAAACTCGATTATGATGGAATGATAAGCTTTAGGAGATTATTATGTGTCATATCATTATCTTATCTATGGAATTAGATATTGAAAGAATCTCACAGTTCACTAGTATCAACATACTATAGTAGTATGAAGATGTATATAGATATGAATGAGTATTTATAGTATGAAATTAGAAAAAGAAATATTGTAGAGTATGTACATAGATTCTTGTTATATAAAAAATTAAAGTATGGGAGATATAAGACAAAGGGGAATTTACCACAATTACACATACCAAAATTGAAATGAAAAATTCCCTCTAAGTTAAATCTATAGGAATCATAAAAAACCCTATGCAAAGTATAATAATTGTTATATTAAAGAAGTAACTATAAATTTAGGACATATAATTTATATTTGATAAATTATCAAACTTGATCATGTCACTTGGATATTATGTATCACTCAAAATCATATCTAACTAGGATGTGAGGATTACCTGAGATTATGTAGAGGACATCAATAAGCTCTGAATCTGGAGTTTTTCTACATAAGTTATCATCACCATGTAAATTTTATTTATGAGAGGACCATTAAAAATCTATAATATTTATGGATATATTACTCTATTGATTTCATAATTTTATTTTATCTACACCATTATGTAGTTGAATTTTATTATAAAAATAATATTCAATAATGATTTCCACGGGATTCTTTTGAAAATATACTTGGAAGGAAGAGAATAACAATAAATGTTCTTAGATTATATTGGAGAATTAATGTTAGTGAAACCAATTATAGAGGAATAAAAGAATTAGAAAGTTATATCCATTTAGTAGTTTGTCAAGAAACAAAATGTTGTCAGAAAAATTAATACTAATAATCATTTTCTAGATTTTGTGTCTATATTTTTTTTAAATAATATTCCTATTTAAGACTCATACCATTTATGAAGATTTCTTGATCTTCTTTTCGGGTAAAATTTTTACTTTTTCTATGAACCATTGGTTTCAGTTATTTTAGGGGGAGTTTTTTCCTAAATTTGAGAAATTTTGAAGGAAAAAGTATAGGGAATGGTTGGAATATGGCATTCCCAAACCGTGCACTCTACCCGAAGAAACCATGAAATCCCAAATAGAGTGTATTCACAAGGCTATACAAAAATTTTTAAAATGGTTTTCCATATTATGAGAAACCATTCACCCACTAGAAGAGGCACATATTTGAGGTGCACAGTTTTGAAATCATGTTCCCCTTCCATGAAAAGTGTGAACATGATTTAAATTTACAAAATAATTGGTTTTATAATTCCGAAAAACACCATTTGAATCCCTAATTAGCTCTAGCTTGAACCTATGAATTCATCCATGATTTTTGCAGGCTCTGAGATAGATTATGTTTCTTCCTAATCTCTATTATTAATGATTCTTTGTCTAAGTCAAAGATCTACAACATCCCGATAATAGGATCTTATCTTAGGTAGTTTCCTTCTTCTATCTTATATCTCCCTAATGTATTCAATGATGTTATCCAATTTTTTGTTTCATCTAGATATTAGTTCATTTTATCAATATCTAGAACTATGGGATCATCATTTTTTAATCTTGATATAGGATTTTGTATCAAGATCTTCTTCTATGTTGTTTTCCCTCTCCTATTGGGGATTTTAGATTGACAATTTCTCATAAAAGAATAGATGTAGGTGGTCTATCATTCAACTAAAAATGTTTTGATTTCAATTATTTTTATGTAACTGAATAATTTATCTTAGATAATTATTAATTGTGTTTAAATAATTGAATTAATTAATTAAATAAATTAATTAAATGAGGCATATAAAAATTTGGTTTTTGGACTTTCATGAATTGGAATAATTATGTTTTGTGTTAACTATGGATATATTTATGTGATTGAATATTAATATATAATGATTTATTAAATTATGGGGACATTTAGATTATATAATTTTATTAATCAATCCATTAAATAATATATGTTTAATAGTGTGATTTCAGAATATTATAATTTGATTGATTATTTTTTGATTTAATTAATTGAATGATTTGTATATGAAATTATTAAATTTGATAAGTTAATTATAGAATTAATTAATAGGTCTATTGACATCATGGAATTGAAGAATTTAATTAATTAATTTAACAATTAATTAATAGATTTATGTGACTTGTATATATGGAATTCATATGTGACATAAATGATTATTGATAACAGTGTAATTCAATGTGAATAAACTAATCTTAAAAATTGAAATAATATTTTCTTAGATGTTGAATTTTTAAAATTGAATTATTCTATGAGTGAATTAATGAATGGTAATAGTTGAATTCTTTTGAGAATTGAAATGATGCGTGGTAACAATTGAATCCATATATATATATATATATATATATAATGATGGATGGTGATAATGTAATTCACACGTGATTTAAATTTATAATGGTTACAATATAATTAATATGTTTATTAAATGGTGAAAGGTAAAAAGGAAATTCATATGTGAAATAAATGATTAATGGTAAAAATGGAAATATTATTTGAATTAATATATTATTGGTAACATTGGATGATATATTTTTGTTGATATGAGGTGTGGTAATAATAGAATTCATACCTGAATTGATATAATGGATCCTTAAAATGGCATTATGATATTTGAAATTTTTTAGGGATTGTTCAGAAAATGGAATGGGTCGAATGAGGTATTGATAGTTAGGGATCCCATGTGAATCTAGGAGATTATGTGGTTTAATAATGTTTAATTGAATAAATGTAATCTATTAATATTATTATTATTAATTTATTCTTTATATAATTTCATACATTTTTAGTGAATGGATATAGTTTTAGACATTGTTGGTGGTGTCTTAATGAGTTGTACTCACACACTACATGGGATTCTGGAATAGTACTAAAATATAATTTATGTTTGTAGGATATGTGATGGTCATATTTCTTGGGTTTGATGGATGATTTGGGATGGAGCGTGGATGAGTGAACTAGAATTCATTAAGGAGAAGCATTAGAGTTTTTAGTGCCTCTATTTTATTCATAATGACACATGTCATGTATTTTTAAAGCAATATCTATTATTTGGATTGTATATTGTATTTATTTTTATGTTTATCACGTGATGTTGGTCTTATTCTTGTTATATTTATTTCATTTTGTTATTTTTTAATTATTCAATTTTTTTATTCTTTAATAAAGATGGTACATTATCCCCATGATTGATATTAGACCCTCAATGCTAGTTAGCATTTTCATGCACATAAGGAGGTGTGTGTGGGGTTACATAATTGACTGGATCATGGCACCGAGGATTGGAACCCTGGTCCAGATGTTACAGTTCCATATTAAAGGAATGGATAATTTTCATTTATTTTTTTACTATTTGAGAAAGGTATACAAGAGAATTTAATGAGGCAGTTCGTAGTTAATAGATCATGCATGGGAGTATTTAACCCATATTCCAGCATAAAATCTATGTACCCATGATGGGATTGTTTTTATTGATATGTGTTGTTACAGTTGATATTATTTGACATCGAGTGATGCACATGTTGTGTAATGTGATTATTATTGTTTAGATTTTCATATAATTAACTCGTGGCTCAGAATGGCATGATAATTGTGTCTAAATAAATCATTCATGGAACTGAGGATTATTTTTTGACCTGAATAATTTTAGGTGTGCATGATAATACTATTTTGGGGATGTTTTTTATATTGAAATATTATTTCTTGCTATTGAAATTTTGATGTTTTTACTTTTCTGAGAAATTTAATATAAAATGGTTCTAAACAACAGCTTGAAAATTTTAAATAATGAAAAATATTATAAAATGTGTTCTTAAGAAGAAAATGAATATGAAAATGACTTTACCTTTTGTTTAACATGACCGTGATGTAATACAGTTAATGGTAGTACTAGTTCCTCAGTTTTGAGCATGTGGCGGGGAAAGGGGGATTGCATGTTATGAATTGGGTGAATACCTAATGTTTACTATGTTAATGTGGGGTCGTCTATCTTGAGATGTGTGTTTTTAAATATATAGATATGAATCCAAGACGATCATTGTTTAGAGTTTTAAAGGCGGATAAGGATGGTGATTCTCCTCTATTAGTGGGACCTAAGGCACTAGTAGTGTTGGGTGAGGATGTTGGATAGATGTTCTGAGATAATATTGATCGGTTCATCTAGTGTACGGAAAGAAACACATGTTAGGATGTGAATATAATGTATGATCTAATGAGGGAGTTTTTATTACACCCCCTATAATGTTTACAAAAGATGGTGGACCTAAGGTAGCATATTAAGGGATTGATTCCATCCATACTATGCATTTCCATATATAGACTCTTTCCAATAATATGGTCATGTTGGATGTATAAATAATGTGTGGATCTATGAATCATTGGTGGCATGTTGAGTCCTAAATAGGTAAGGCATGTGGGATGTATTTTAATTACTTGTTTTTGTTGTTCCTATAGTACATTTATACAGATATAATATGGTAGGAGGGAAAATATTAGTTAAAAGATGTTTACTCAAGGAAGAATTCCTTTTCTAGACTATGCTAGATGCTTTATTGAATCTTAGTTCTTTTCTCCAACACTAGAATATAATGACACAACTATGGAATGATAATTTTAAGATGATGTTAAATGTGAGATTCTATCCCATGTAAACCAATTTCAGTTAAACATGTTTTTTATTGTTTTGTATCATGATCATATATATATGAGGGGTTCTTGAATGAGGCTTCAAGAGCATGATATATTATTGTGGTTGGATGATCAGAATGTACATAAATTTAGAGGAAGATGTGTCTCTACAATAATGGTATCCATGGTGACACAAGTATCCATGGGTAAGATCATATCACACAAGACATTAGAGATGTGACATTACACTATTGTGGTTGTTTGGGACATTTAAAAGACACTATTCATGACTACTAGTAGAGTGTTTATCCAATAGAAGGATGATACGTGTATAAAAGTACAGTAAGAACCCATGAAAAATAAGAAATTATGGAGGATCATAATTGATCCATAGTGTGAGAAATATTTTTTCTCCACCATATATCTTTAGCGGTTATAGTTTTACTATATATAGAATTCTAGTTAGTGTTTGAGGTGATTCCTTTAAACAGAGTTCATATCAATATGGAGGTGCATATCAAGGAGATTAAACTGCATCCTATAGAAAAAGGGTAGTATTGTTGAATTCCATTCAACATAAACATGGAGATAGAGAGGCTATATTGTCCATAGAGTTAACTTATATTCTTGAACATTTTCTATATTATAGTGTGTTATTTGATAATGATGCCTTTCATAGTTCCATTACTACAGAATTTTTGAATTTTTTGAGGATAATAATGGAGCTTGTGAGATGTGTGTTAATAATGTATACCCCATTGGGAGTACGTTCTATAGACATATGACTATAGAAATGGATTTTTCTCAAGAATAATGAATATCATTATTTGTGGGATCTCTTTGATCTTTATATTTCTATATTAGATATAGTATTAAGTATGGAATAGTTAGTTGTATTCTTATCCCCGTTTGATTGTTACCAAATTTCAATGAAATTTACATCTCCTAAGGGTGTATATGATATATTCCATGTAGAATAGTGTGTCTAGGTAGGCTATGTAGGTCTAGTTGATCAACTGGTGGAGCATTCGGCCTAGATTTCTATTCTATTTCATGATTATGGGGGTGAAAAACATGATAAATTTCCACCTATATTAGAGATGTTTCGATATTGATTTCATAAATACATCTCATGGATACCACCTAATAGTTATGGGTAATTTACAATTGAACTTATGAAGGGGTATGAGACAATTTTTATTGCACCAAAAATAATGGATCCAACCAACTTTCATAATCACAAAACCTAGTTGAATGATTTGAAGGATAAGGTATTTATCCATTGAAGTATATAACCTAAATGTTCTATTTTATTATTAAACAATATGTATGTGGGGACTATGGTCTTGTTTGTTGATTAATGGAAGTGGAACTACATGACAATGATAATTTTTTTCCTCGTATGTGTATCGATGATCTATTTGACTAGTTGAGCGGTGATTTTTTATTTTCAAATGTTAACATTAGATCATGTAGTCATAATTTGTGATTTATACCTTCTGATACAACATATACTCATTTTGTAAGTAGGTATGGCCTATATGAGTTCATCCTGATCCCTTTTATGGTGATAAACACACCAATAGTCATTAAAATCTTGATAAATAAAATATTCGAATAATACATAGATCAACATGTTGTTGTTTTTTGGATAAAATATATATGGCCACTAAGACTTGTGATGATAATTCCCAACATATTAACATCTTCTTGATTACACTATGATATAATTGGCTATATTCCAATCAATTAAAATGTCAGTTTTGGATTCAAGAGGTAAATTTGTTAGGTCACATTATCCTCGATGAGGGTGTCTCTATATATAAGGCCCCAGACATAAATATTACATAATATTGAGTTAAATCATGAACTTGCATTGTGGATGCTTTCAGTTTTAGAGTTTTATAGAGTCACACCATAAATATCACATAACATCTCAAATATTAAAATTTATACACTTATACTCACTATTAAATTTTTCACAAAATGAATCTCTCTAATATAAAACTTGATTTATTTTTCATGATAAAAATATTAATAACATTCATATTGACTTTTCATTTCTTTTACCCGTCCTTATATCGTGTGAAAACATTTATACAACTATAGATGAGAAAAAAATCTTAGTATGAAAATATAAAATCTGGAAAGGAAACATTATTCCACGGATAGTTTTAATCCCATGAAATCATACATTTCACCAATAAAACATTATTATTTTTATATAAATCATGGAATAATAGGATTCATGAAATACTCATTGAATGAATTAATCATAAAGGTAACGTGTGGAATCCTTATCATACATACATTGTAGCATTCAATAATACATATGGGGTAACTTCATGGCTATATTTATAATAACTCTCATAGTATATTACCAAAATATCAAAGGAAAAACCTTCTCATTTAACTCCATATCATTTCCTAATGAATTGGAGATATATCATGGGTTCACCCACCATCATGATATCATGGAACCACCCATATACATAGGAAATTCTATGGAACCATAATATAATCATAACAAATTCACTCTAATAAGGGAAAAATAACATTTCTACATTGTAATCACAAGATATAATTACCATAATAATTTCATTCTCAAAACCATTTACAATATCAAAATACATTAAATTATAATATGATTTTTCTTTTTTCTTTTTAGAACATTACATCTTGTTGAGGAATCCAAATATTATATAATGGTCATGTCGGTGAAATGGTAATTCTCACCGCGTGCATTGAGAAAAACAATCTTTCTGTCATTTAATAAAATAATTCACAAAAAATATTCCCTTCAGAACAATTGAATGAAATTAAAATTCATAGGGGATAAATATATAACTTATAAAATAAAATGGTGTATATTATCTAAATATGACTATTTGAAAGGAGATTGACGTGAAGCCCCTTACCTTGAGTCTGACTCGTCACATACAATTTTGTTATTCATTAATAAAAAAAATTCGTTAACACAATAATAATTTTATTTTTAATACATATTTTCTTAATTTACCATTTAACTCTTATTAATTGAATTCTAATGTTTCTATTCAAAAAATTATTTTAATCTTATTGGAAATTATTTTAATTAATATTATAACAATTTATGAGCATTTTTAAAATTCATTTCAAAAAGTGACTAAAATTTATTTAATGTTAATCCTGTTAATGGATTGAGGAAACATGTTTTTAAAAAGTACAAACAAACAAAAGATTAATATGTATTTTTTTCAATTTAAATGTGAAATAAAATCTAGTTAAAAAATTGGATTATATTATAAAAACATCATATAATTATACCATAATAACATGAAAATGGATGTTATAAATATATAATTTAAAAATTTAATGGGTTTTTTGAATTTAAATGTTGTATTTTTTATTATTCATTAGAAATTAAAATCTATCAAAAAATATCAAAACATTATCCACAATGAATTTCAACGTTACGATTCTAAATATAATGTTTATTTTGTAAAATTTAACATAAAAAATGAAAAATTAAATATTTAAAAAGGGTTCACTATTTAAACTCATAAAAAATTTCATTAACAAAATTTTAGACTATTTTATGCTTAAAATTGGATGTATTCACATTATAAGACTCTAAATTTTATTAAAAGATAGTAAAATAATTTAATTAACATGTTTAAACATAATATATGTATTTTTGTTCATTCCATTCAATAAAATGCCTAGGTATTAACTATGATTTAATATAATAATTTTATTAATATATTATATTTAATTACATAATAGTATTGTGTGAAACATAAGATTTCAATGAAACCTATTCTTCTGTTTTGGGTATGCTATCATACACACAGTACACAATAATGTAAAATTAATTTGTAATCAATATATATATATATATGTGTGTGTGTGTTTGGGTGTGTGTGTGAAAATTTATTGTTATATAATTACATGGGTTGTAACATTCTTTCCACTTTTGGGAATTTCTTCCTCGCAATTTAAAATTTGGGTGTGGTAACTAAGGTTTCACTTTGCAAAATTACATCCGTGAAATCCCACATCAGAAAAGCGGTTGATAAAATGTCATCTTTAAATGAATTTAATTAAAGTAAAAAAGGTCACTTATGAAAACATATATTAGGATTTTATATAGGAAAACAAGGATATATAAGAAAAACTGACCATCATGTTCAGAAGGATGCTGATAGAAAACATGTTCATGAAAAACTAATAATCAAAAAACCAAAAACATTTGTTTGGTTAAACCTTATTTATTTTCATAGTAGTAAAAGTAAAATGATATCTTTATTGTTTTAAGCTAATTTTCATTGTGTTGAGGAATTATTTTTAATCTCAGAAAAAGAACATACGAAAACATAAATACTTTAAATTTAGAGTATCATACATTAATCAAATTTCACCACAAACTCGTATTTTTATACAAATGATGATTATTTAAGATGAATTGTTTTCCTTGCCTGAAGCACTAGAGTCAACATCATGAGAATCACATAATCCAAAAAATATTAATTATATATTCATCCTATCATGAAGCATTATAAATAACCAAAATTCTATGATAAAATAATATAATTAGACAAATATAATAATCATTTAAAAAATTGACTAATTTTAATGTCCTAAATTTAAAAGTAACACCCAATGTCCAATTTAGACGATTATGCAATATAACATTCCTTAATATTAATCAAATATTCTATAATAATTTTAAAACCCATAATTCAGTAGGATTTGATCACATAATCTTATAGGATATGTTATGACATTTCACTCCAAATAACAAAAATCACTATTAAAGTCTCATACTAAAAAGTAATTTCCTAATCACATATTCACCGTGTTAGGTAAATAATTTCCAAAAAATAACCCAAATCGCCATAAGTCTACAATTGAACATATACTATTCCAAAATAAAATTCAACCATTTATCCTAAAATAAATTTCCATAGTATTCTTTTTATCATATGAATAATGTGTTCCCAAAATAGTGAATGTCTTCCAGATTATTGATTATCACTCAATCCCTAAATCATTTTCCAATTCCAAGGATAAGTTTTTTATAAACCATAAGTTACCAAAATAAAATTATAATATTTTTACCAACTCCCTTGGTTAAAAAAATTAATTCATACTAACTAGGGACAACATGAAGGCTAGAGGTAGGTGTTTCATCATTTTCACCATTGGGTTGTGTTTTTTATCCCCATAGCCCTGCTAGACGGGAAAGGATTTCACCCATCCTGTCAGATTTCCATTTTTTTTTAAACATTGTAATTCTTATGAAATACATTCAATATGATTAAAAATCCACAAAAATAACCATAAAATGTTTTAACCATAAAATTTGTTTTATACCAGTCATTTTAATTACAACTCATAAGGACCTCAACATCTTAATTCATTTAGTCCTATATATTTGGATATATATTTTTCACCTCCAAATAATTTAATAAAACTATTCCCAATTTAAATAACATTGTACATTGATCACGATGTCCACCTGGTGTCACTACCATTTTGTTTACATAAATAGAATCACAGTGCATTGAAAAAATTATTTATATATTCATTCAAATCTCTTTATTCTTTGTTCAAATACAATATGTACAAATTGGGTCATATAAGTTTTCAAAGAGAAATAGTTTTGGGAAATAGTATTTTATGAAATATAATTTCAATACATTATATATGACTTTATTTTTATAAAACATTCTGACTCAGTTTGAGTTGAAACATTCAATAAATGGTCCTATAAAAATACCATAAGTATAGTGAGAAAGACTATATTTAAGAAGAAAGTATAAATTGGTCTTATAAGTGTCTACTTCTTTAGAAGCTTGTTTAAAATCATAATATGCATCATAATCTTCTGATAAGGTAAAATATCAAAAATTTCCTTGATAATATTTAACTTTTTTTTGAAAATATTTTAATTTTTAGAAAATAATATTTGATTAAAAACAAGAAATGATCGATAATGGTATTAAGGTATAGTGAAGGTGTTTTTTTCTGAAATAACTGATTACTTGTGAGTTGTATGGTAGAAAGGGTTTCAGTCTCATTCACACATGACATGGTAATAATAATTGAAATAAAGTCTTCCATATGTGATAGGAATGTTTTTGGAGATCCTACTCCTTGCATTTTTTTTCCGACATTCCTTGATGTGATAAATTTATTGAACAATGACTTAACCAAAAAAATAAAAATATAATTCTACCATATGTTTAACCAAAAATCATAATACCTAAAGATGTCTAAACTAACCTCTGATAGACAAAATAAGGCCCGAGCCACAAACATGACATAATATTGAGTTCAATAATTAATTCACATTAAGGATATTTTCAGGTTTATAGTTTTATCGAATTAGGCCATAAATATTGTTGTTTCCTCTAGAAATGGGGATGAACTTGTTTATTTAAGGTTCAAAAATTCCAATCAGTTTCTAATGGGTTTTTTCATAGAACTGGTAACATCTAATGATTCTATATCCATTTGGACTTACTTTCCAAAGGTAGGTGATCATTAGTTGTGACCCGATGAGGTTGAAGAATTTTCATTGGTAAAGAGGATGGGTGGTCAGACTCATCACACCTTTTTGGGGGGATTTATTGTCTACTACAGGACTCTCTTTATAGATTTATGTTATGTTCGTGAATCTTTATAAATTACCAATTATGAAAATGAGCTTTCCTTTAGATCTAACAATCCATGATTGATATGTATGAGATTTAGAGAATCTGTTATATGAATTTGATGTTCTTCATCAATAGATAATCATCTGTATTTGTTAAAGATTATTAGTCAATGGTATACTTCAATAAATTATATACAGATCTCTTGGTCATTATGATAACCATATAGGTTTTAAAGACACTCAGTGGGGCACTTGATGTTTATTTTCGTTCAGAAGGACATGGATTATTTCAGAGTTGGGATCGTACCCACAGATGGGCTACCTATGTATCCTTTTTTAGAAAAGGAAATAGAACCCACATAGTTCGAGTAAAGAAGTATGAGGTTTATGTATGATTGATGGCTCAAAGAAGGATTTCATAATTACTTTTACGCTCTAAGATCACGTGAGTCATGGTCGGTGTGAGAAACAACAGGTATTGGTAAAACCTGATAATTGTTCCATGAAAGATGCAATCATAAGAAATAATGTGTGGCTTATGTATGTATGACTACCCAAGATAAATGAGTATTGAGATTTACTTCAGGGAAGAAACCTGAGAACAAGGTCCATAAAGGTATATGTGCTTTATGGAGATTTGGATACTAAACTTAGGACTTAATCCTGAGAAGGATTCCCAAATTAGAGGGGACTTATGATTGGGTTTTATTCTTGAGAAGAATGTCCAAATCAAAAGAAATTAAGAATGATTAAGAGAAATTATGACTGGGACATAATCCTGAGAAGGAGACCCAGGTTAAAGGGACTTGAGAACGGGGGCTTACTCTTGAAAAGGAGGCCCAGGTTAAGGGTAATTATGACTGGGGCTTACTCCGATGGAGGATGAGCAGGTTAAGGGAATTTGGAATTTGGGGCTTTCTCCTAAAGAGGAGGCCCATATTTAGGAACTTGGGGCTTACTCTTGGAACAGATAACCATATTACAGGAATTATGATTGGGGCTTACTCCTAAAAAGGTGGCCCAGGATAAGAGAACTTGGACTAGGTCTTACTCCTAAAAAGGACACCCATGATAAGAGAACATGGACTAGGGATTACTACTAAAAAGAAGGCCCAAGTTTAAGATATTTCCATCTTAATGTATGAGGTTCAATGAATGAAATATCTCACATTAGTGACTTGAAGATATGTAAATCACTAGGTTTTGAGAGAAGTTCCACATAATTCCTTTCAGCTAAGAAATACAACCAAGGAATTATGCCATAAATGTCTTTGAATAGGGTTTTGAAGGCTAAATATTGAAGAGGAGATGTGTATTTGAATAAAAGAGATGAATAGACAGGAGGGACACCCAGAAAGAGGTAGGCGCGCAGGTCCGGTTTGGGCCTACAAGTCCTGGTCACGCGCGTATACCTGCACGACACAGGTGTACTTGCGTGCCTGTTAACCAATGGTGTAATAATTTGGCGATACATGGCTCAAGACCTTAGTGTTATCACTAAAGGCTTTCAAAAGGGTGGCATGAAGGTTATGTTGAAGGGATAAGGCAGCGCGCAAGTGTGACCATTCCCCTTAAGGGTTAGACACTTAGGCGTGTAGGTGTTGATGAATTTCAATACATAGGCCTTGTTCCCCCTCTTTAGATCTTCTATTCTAAGAATGAAATTTCCATAGAAGTGTTCAGAAGACTTCAAGAAGAGACTAGGGAACCAAGAGTTGAAATCTGAGTTTCTGGATTTTTCATCATCGAAATGGGGGGGCACAAGGGGTATTTAAAGGCTACTGAAGACCATGGTTGAAAATCAAATAGGGTGCGCAGGTCAGATGCGCGCCAAATATTTGGTGCATAGGTATACTTGCATGACCAGCTTAAAACTTGCACGTCCCATGTTAAAGAAATCCGTGTTCATTCCATTGTTGATTTTTGATTTTTTTTTAAAAGGATGAATCAATTTGTGTTAAGGTATTCACCTTTTTTAGTCGTTAGAATCTGTGACAGAAAAGAACGTCAACAAAAGTCACCCCTCAGAGTTAGATCTGAAAGGAAAGTGGATGTAAACTTGAGGTAAAGAGGAAAATCATGAAATTGCGGTGTGCTAGTTCAGAGTAAGGAGATAGCGCTGTGCAGGTGAGATCCGCGTAGGCCTCAGCGCGCAGGGTGCAACATTTCATATAAATAGTCGCACCATTCTCGCGCAAAGCACTCGGTTTTGAATGCTACTGAGCTCTCTCTGCATAGGTTGTTCTTGTCGCTCAGGTTGCTGATTTTCCATGGTTTCATTACTACTGTACGTGTCATGCTTCTGCAGAGGTATTTTGACATGCACGGTGATACTTGCACGCCAAAACCAATGCGACATATTTACACTTGCACTCCAACATTGGAATTTCACGCCTTAATTACATAGACAATATTTCACATTTAATCATAGATTTTATGAAAAATCAACTCACTTTAGAGTTAATTATTCAACTATTTTGTAGATTCAATGGATCCTATAAGAATTGGAACATCAGATGAACAGGCTAGAAAGCGAATTGAGGACATGATGAACGTTTTTGGGCATGATTACTATGATATTTGCGACAACACTCTTCTAGATTTGGCCTAGTACTTGAAGAAGTATCATCTTATCTTTCCACAGAGCATCTACATGCATTTATATGGTCATGTTCATTTGCAAGAAGTCAATATTCCAAAGGCAAAGAATTATCTCCCACATTATTGGTTTCAGAATTAAACCAATTTTTCTTCAGTAAATGTCTCAAGTGGAGGAGCATTTGTTAATACGGGAACAGTGGATAAGGCCTACATAATGCATCATAGCCCTGGTTCCCCAAATCTAAAACCTTATAAGCCTGGGCAATAAACCCATTTTTATCCATCAGTCTTCCAAAAATCATAGTTGGATCAATCCAAAATCTGGACAAAAATTTGGGACATCCGTCATAGAGAAGGTGTGAAGCCAACATCGATGGGGGCATATTGGGTGCGACAAACCTGTGCAGATTTTTTCAAGTATCTGAATGGAGCTACAATATATGAAGCCATCTGGGCTAGGTAGACATATTTTTATAGAAATGATGTCTTTGTTCCAGAGCTAACCAGCCGCTAGAGCCTAGAAACCAATTCTATCCATCTAACTAATGGAGAAGTAGGGAACCGTTTGTGGGATGTCAACAAGATCTCGGGGGCTCCAATTCTGGGAGACATGTATGATGAATTCGTCCCTCCCAAGGTTACATGGAATAATACTTAGAAGACTCCAGTTTCGGCTTGGGAATTATTGAAAATAATCTACAATCTCTGGAATTCCATGAACTCCAAAACTCATTCTAGAAAGGATATTCATCCAGAGGAGTGGATGGATATGTTTCTTACCATGATGGAGGGGGAGTGGCCCAACTATACTTGTCCCACTATTTGACCTAGAATACATAAGAGTGGTTCTTATGGAAATTTTGGCCAACTCTAGAAGCAGGAGAATTTGGTAAGTGGGGGTACGAAGTGGATCATAGAATCCCAAAAAAGACCCGTCTGGTGGGCTTCTTATCCTTGTGGCTCAGTGTTTATCTTTTGCCAATCAGGGATTCAAAGGGAGGCGTCAGGCCGTCGTCCTTTGTTGTTGCAGCCAAGTTGGCTGAGAAAAAAATGTTTGGGTTGGCCACCCGCATTTTGGTGAAGATTCACAGGAGATTACTCCAGGTATTAATGGATAAGTCTCCTTTGAGA
This sequence comes from Viscum album, assembly GCA_963277665.1. Lineage (NCBI taxonomy): Eukaryota > Viridiplantae > Streptophyta > Magnoliopsida > Santalales > Viscaceae > Viscum > Viscum album. Next base: position 1,347,414,307 of record OY728164.1, read on the forward strand.
ATAGTGGGACCATTCCATGATTTCTGGTGATAGATCGCCCCTCATTTTAGGTCATATGTTGTACAGAATGGTGTACAGATTCCTGGATGTTCTTTCAGGCCATCAGTGTAGGTATTATCTAGGGTTTCTTCATTATCTCTCAACATTTATGACAAGAAGGTGAGGCTGAGCATGTACAAGGAATTCAATTTCATTCCTTATTGAAACCTGCCAACTGGGTGGTTTGTTGATGATGGAACCGCCGGTCTGGAATTGAGGTTGTACGTGCTGGCTTGCAGAGACGGTGTACTGGCCACCAGGATTGACAGAGATATTATCTGCGAGGCCTATGCTTCATACAGATTTGCATGCCAATGCAAGTGTCTGAAGCAGACTGTTGTATCCCCTCCTGTACATGTCAGGTCAGAGCAGCATCTGATAGTTGCCCGACAACTATGGTTTCTAACATATATGTAGAAGACCAGGGCAATGTTTGATCTAATAGTTGATAAAGCGGTGATTAAATTGCCTACATGGTATGCCGAGAACTGGATAGCATCATACCCTGAAGGGGTGTTGAATCATCCTGTATATCAGGAGGGGAAAAAGAAAAGAACTGTAGAGAAAGAAACCTATCATCTATAAGGTGATGCTTCCCCACATAGAGCTGATTCACCATGTTCCTCACCTAGTGGTGACTCACCAGATTCCCAATATGGGGATGATGAGGCACAACATGCGGCAAAGCGGCCTCATGCTAGATATAATACTCCTGTCAAAATCAAGAGACCCACTCCATCGACTCCTAGAGAGTTAATTCATTGAGGAAATTTAAATTGTAATTACCTTATAAAGCAAAAAATTTCCTTTTATTATTCTCTATATGTAGTTGCAGGATCTTGGAAGAATAAGAAGTCTAAGATTGTAGGACCCTCCTCGCAGTCTTCTGGTACACACACTAAATATCTCTGACCATAGGCTGTCCAGAGATTGAGGAGTTCATATTGCGATGATGAAACTGTCTGGATGGATATTTGCGAGGGGCTACACATCCCTGAAATAGGGAATATTTGGGCCTCAACCAATATCCATTTCGAGGATAACCCCGATGAAGTGCAGGCTTACATTAGAGAGCTAGAGATGCTCATATATGGCATTGATGATTCCATTCCTGTCACCAAGCAGGTGAAGGAAATGATAAATTGTTGCACTACTGAGGGGACTGGTGCTTCCGGAGATGAGGAGGAGTAGGGTTACGTGGCTCTTGGATATGTAAGTCTCTTTCATTATTTCCTTTGTATGTTTATTCCAGTAAAAGATTTTTACTCTTGTAAATTACTTTCTCCATCCTACATCTTGAAAAGAAAGGTACTGCTGAGGTTCCTTCACTATTGTATAGCCCTGGTGGTACTGCCATTGGGGATAATGAATCTCCTCATGAGCTGAGAGAGCTATCTCCAGGCCAGCAGGCCATGGAGGAGGAGTTAGATATAGTTTTTCATTCTCCAAATCATGTATTTGGGGATGATGATTTCATCACTCCCAAAATCCAAGGAAACAAAGACATCGAAGGAATAAGTCCATAGCTAAACATTTTATTAGTAGTGGGAAGTCCTTCGGATAGTCATGAGTCTTAACCCATGAAAATATTGATAATATTTCTTGTGATTGCATAGGATTATTCAATTTTCCCTTTTAGGGAGAGAATTGACCCTCCTTTGAGGACGACAGAGGGTACTGGTGAACAGTCATAAGTTCATGCTGGCTTGGATGCTCCTAAAGTGGAGCCAACATCTGTTCCTAGTACCACACCTACTACTACTACAAGGAGTGAATAGCCTTCTTCTGAAAAATTATCAATGATTCATAATATGTTGAACAAAGACATCAAATGACTTCTATTTTGTGATACTTTAGGTTCAACCACTGCACCGGAACATTTAGCGGCCACTGCAACTGAAACCACAATTTTATCTGAAGATGCTGTCTAGGGTCCGAGGTCGCATCATGAAGGTCGCCAGGAATACATATTGAATGCTCCCACTAGTGAGACTAACCAGGCATCTGAGGTAACATTTTATGAAATGATGGAACTTGGAACATATTTTGAAGATTTTTTAGATCATGTAAAATTCCCATGTAATTTAGAATATTTTTGATGTGAGTCTTATCCTTCATCCTGTTAAAATCACTTATTATTACATATCTGACCATGATTGGTTCAAATGTATAGTTCTATCTAAACAAGATACCAAAATATGAAGTCCTAAAGGGGTTACAAATGACCCTACTATTGCAGAGACACTGGCTCAAGTGGAGCTGCGCCCAGTAGAGCTTCCTCAAACTCATCCTGAAAATCCAGTTGAAGCTAGGAATGATGGGGAGGAGTGTCCTCCTACTTTTGATCTACTGTTGGGTAAGAGATAAATAAAATTGTGTATGTACTTAATTTTCAAGAAAAATTAATCATCTTTTTTCATCCATTGAAACTATCCAAAAACATTCAATTGACTATACAGGGTCTTCAATTTCAGTGGCTAGATCTGGAGGTGAAGCCTCATCCTCCACTCTAATGGGAATAAAAAGTGAAGTAACAAGGGTCAGGGGTGAAGGAGAAGAACATGGAACTTCTCTATGTGCATTAATCCCAGATTATCTTCCCCCCTGTGACAGTGATGTCGAATCAAAATCGGAGGTACCAAAGGTGCTCCAATTTTTACGATTTAAGTCATGGCCGACTATATAGAAGATCATATCTAAAGTGCCTCTTGAAGAGCTGCCTTTAAAGATCCCCTGAATGTCATCCATTTTCATCATGTTGGGACATAGTGGTTTTGGTTATCAAGAGATCCATGTCGATGTTAAACAAGTCATCTTAAGAAGGGAGCACGAGCAGAGGTATCGTCAAGACCTGACCAGAGCAAGGCTTTCAGCCAATATCTGGGAATTTGAGGTTGCGGTGTCCTGAGCTGAGTCTGATCATGCTGCCATGTTGAAGGATCTAATGCATAAGATGAAGGAAAAAGTTGTCCAGCAGATGCACCTTCAGCAACAGTTATATGTTGTTATTGGGGAACTTGACCAGCTGAACAATTCACTGGAAGGAGTTCAAACAAATGGTATTAAAACCAATGTTGAAGCCAAGAAATAACTCCATCATATTGAAAAGAGTGAAGCTAGTAGAGTGCATGAACTTCGTGTGGCTGCTGATGAAGCTCGGGCTTCCGTAAATCAAATGAAGACTTATGTTGATAGTATCTTGTAATCCCTAAAAAAATAGAAGAGACTCCAGTCTATGGATGTCCTTCTAACTTTTGTGCATCAAATGAAAAAAATTCATCATCAATCATTTGTGCATGTCTTATTTTTCTACTTGCTTTAAATTTTACCAAAGCCAATGGGCCTAGTAAGCATAGTTTGATTTTTTCTAGGATAATTATTAACAACCCTACAAACTTCGAATCTTTTTGTTGCTCAATATTTCCTAAATCATAAAAAATGTATGTTTAATGAGTTGTGACTTGACTTGTATTTAGAGTTCCCTTGTCTTTTTGTGAGCAATTTAAATTCATGCATGTCGGACGTAAAAATTATAATTTTTAAGGTCAAAATATCTTTGACTGAATGGATTAAAATTTCCTCAATTCTTTGATAATTTATCTGAAAACATATTACCACACTCAAGTATAGGGAAAAAATGTAAAATATGACTTAATAATATTGAATTTGAGAAATGATATGAAAAAAGGACTAAGAGGCATTAGAATAAGTGTTTCCTAAGAGTGAATTAACCAATATTTAACAAACCTGTTAGGGGGTTGAATTATGAAGGGCCACCTAAGGGAATTGGCTGCATAGTCAAATAATAGCATCTTTTGGCTGAATGTTCTATTATGTGGACTGTTTATGCAAGGCCGCCTAAGGGCATGTACGACATATTTAGGAAAAAGAACTCTAAAATTTTTTACTTTTCTATTGCTAAAAAGTCAGTGGATGTTTATGGAGATTCAAATTTTCGAAATCATAGAGTCTGCTGTATGGAGAGAGGTACTTGACTATGGATAGGATATTTCCAAACAAGAATTTCAAAGAATTGGATGAATGTCACTCCTACGAAGGACTAACCCAAACGTATAGAAGGGAAATATAAACCATAGACTTGAATACCTTCAGATAATGAAAAAGAATATGGGATAAATATATTAAAGATGGATATCTTTGCAGATCCCTACATATTTTCGTCATGAAAAATGAGAAGAAAAGTGGTTTATCTCCCAAGAATGTAGTTACCACTATTTAACAAACTCATTAGGGGTTTGAATTACGCAGGTCCACCTATGTTAATTGGGTGAATTGTCACATAATAGAATCTTTTGGATGATAGTTCTATTATGTAGACTACTTATTCAAGGCTTCCTAAAGGGAACATACTACATAGTCAGGCAAAATAACTCTCAGGTGTCAATCATTTGGTGATCAGAAGTCAATATAAAATGATTATGGATATCTGGAGGTATTTAAGGTTAAGAATATGACACATCAAAATGGGCATTGTTCAGTGCATATGGAGATACATAGACTAATTCTAACTATAATCATGTTGTGGTTGGGTCCTGAATTGAGGTGTTTGACTTCACTACGTATCCCATAATGATGGGAATCAAGACATACGTAGTTCTTTAAATACAGTTTAATGTCATGTGGGATGAGAGTGTATGAGATCTAGTTTAGGTTCATAGAGCTCAGACCATTATATGGAGTTCACAGTGTGTTTTATAAACCTGATGTGAATGAAGACCATCGTTTCCATACAATATATATGTTTTTACAGGGGGATTTTTTAGCCAAAGGACTGAAAGTGGAATTTGGGGTTTGGGCCAAAGATTTGGGGCTGGATTTGAGGGATGCTCAGACATTCCTATGTATCCCATAAGGATGGTAATCAAGTCGCACATAGTTCAAGAAATACCCTATGTACAGATTTTGTTTGTACAAGTGAATGGTGAATGGGAGAATTAGTGCAATGATGGTTTGACCGAGGATAAAAGTTTTGGGCAATGCCATGTATTCGCATAGTCTTTAAAATATAACACGATTAGAGATCAATGTAAATAATGACTCCCTCTAATGTGAGGGTGTCAAAGAATGTTGTAGTTTATTATTGTACATGACAAAAATACAAACATTTTAACATCATATAGCAAGGAATATGGTGAACCAATGTAAAAAATATTGGTTTTGGGGGTGGTTTCACAAATCAACATCGTATGAGACGAAGGTGAACCGATTAGAAGAGATTGATTTTGGGATTGAACCTCAGGAGGATGCCTACGTACCTGGCCTAGAAGGAAAGGATCAATGTCTACATAGTTCAATTAAAGAGTGAATTGGCAATCAAGTTGTTCTTGAGGACAACAACCTCAAAAATGGAGTCGGGGCTTACACATGGTTAGTGCCCTAGAGAGGGTTTTATGGTTGATGTTTACTCTAAGATCACTTGAGTCATACTAAGTGTGAGAAACAAGATGTAGCAACAACCTTAATGATGCACAGTTTAATGTTATGTGTAACGAAGAAGGGACATTGCAGTTTAATGTCATGCAGTAAAGACTTAGGGGGGACTATGCAGTTTAATATCATGCTGTAAGGACAAAAAGAGGGGCTATATAGTTTAGTATCATATAGAAAGGATGGCTGCTGTACAGTTTAGTTTCATGAAACTAGGACGTATGGCAATGCAATTTAATGTCATGTAGTGAGGACAATTGGGACACAGTTTAACATCATGTTGTACATATTATGGATTTTCTCACAGTTTAATGTCATGTTGGACGTTGGGGTGCTATACAGTTTAGCAGCATGTATCTAGGACGTAAGAGGGACAACACAGTTTAACGTCATGTTTGGCGATGGTACGAATAGTTTAAGGTCATATGCATAGACCAGAATGATGTATTTGTGTTATACAAAATATTTCTTCAGAAATATGGCATTAGTTGGAATCGTGATGAGTTCTCTATCCATAGAGATTAAAGAATAAGCTCCATTTGAATATACCATATGTATGGAGTAAGGTCCTTCCCATTTTAGCTCAAGCATGGGAGGTTTCTTTCCTGGTATCATTGGAGTTCTGATAACCAATACCAATTCTCCCTGAATGAATCAATAAAGATGAAATTTTTTGTTTAAATCTCATGCTATTCGATTATGATAGACTTCCATGTGGTGCAGGGTGCACAATCTTTTTTCATCTAATCGTTCAAATTCATCCAATCGCTTTTGATATTGTTCATCTGTAGATGACTGATCACAAATGGCTACTCTGAGTAAGGGTAATTGAACCTCAATGGGCATGACTGCTTCTGTTCCATATACCTATGAATATAGAGTTGACCACATTGCACTGCGGGTGGCGGTCCAATAAGCCCATTAAGCATGAAAGAGTTTATCAGGCCATGATTTCTTATCTTTATCAACCATCTTTTACAGTATGTTTGAAAGATTCTTGTTGAAGGATTATATTTGTCCATTGGCCGCTGCGTGATACTGAGATAAATGATTGGATTTTATGTTGTATTCTTGATAAAATTTATTTACCTCGGATGAACAGAAGTTGGTGCCATTGTCCGTAAATATGGTATGAGGGACACCAAATCTGGTAATGATGTTAGACTTGATGAAGCTAACAATCCTTTTAGAACTGACTTCATTGATAGGTATTGCCTATGCCCATTTGGAAAAGAAGTTAGGAGCAGTAAGAATATACATAAACTGCATGGATGTAGCTGAAGGATAAGGTCCTACTACATCCATTCCCCGTGTGGAAAATGTCCATTAGTATTTAGTTGTATGAAGCTACTCTGTGGGTTGATGAATGATGTTGGAACATACTTTTCCATAATGACACTACTTTGTAAAATCAACACAATCTTATATCATAGAAGGCCAAAAGTATCCAAGCCTTTGAATTTGATCAGATAGTCTATGTCCGGACAGATGCGCACCAAACACTCCTACATGCAATTCATTCATGGAATCCATTGTCGCTTCACCGTCAATGCATCTAAAGATAATTCCATTACAACCACTTATTTAGATAATTTTCTCTAGGTGATGTGGTATATCATATAGAGTAAAATTGACCACAGGTCGCTGGACTTGTTCATTCCTGGCTCTATCATGTGGGAGTGATCCATTTTGAAGATATTCCCTGATAGGTGTCATCCATCCCGTAGTAGGAACATATGGTTCAAAAATGGGACTAATTTTATTGTTTTTCTTTGTTATGGTTTGAAAATAAGTTGAAATTGTACGACGGTGGGCAATACTGATGATTTTCTCGTCCCGATTTGGATCGGCCAGAGCATTGGATATATTAGCCAGTGCATTATATTGGGAAATTTTTGATCGCGGGACATAATAAAATGTGGGTTCTGAAGTATATTCCGCCATTAACTCTCTGATGTAATCATAGAAAAGGGTTAACTCTTCTTTTTGGATGTATTAATCCCCATTTATTTTTTTGATTACCATGTCGGAATCACCTTTCACCTTTAAGTGATTCTCTTGTTCCTGAAGTGCGAACTCCAATCCTACAATGAGTGCTTGATATTCTACTACATTATTTGTACTGCCTTCCAACAATAAGAAGGAATAGGGTAGAACTGCTATTTCCGGGTAAATAAGAACAATTCCTATACCAACTTTGTTGAATTTGGGATCTTCCATTTACATCCCTGTTGGACTTCTGGAAGCACCATCAAAGTACATTTACCATGTTTGAAGATTATCATGAATAGATAAGACTTCATAATCAGGAAGTTCAGTATCTAAAGATGTATATTCTACTAAAGGATGTTCAGAAAGGAAATCAGCCATAGCTTATCCCTTTATTTCCATTTGAGACACATACTGGATATCAAATTTCTACAAAATATCCGCCCACCGTTCCAGACGTCCTATAAGCATTGAACAACTAATGATAAATTTGAGCAGGTTATTACGAGATACCAATTGGACCTTAGGATGTTTCCGGTAGTGTCTCAAGTTCTGAACACCAAAGATTAATTCTAGGCAGCACTTTTCAATACATGAATATTGGGTTTCTGCTTCAATCAATGTATGACTGAGATAATAAAGACTGTTTTCATTCCTAGTATTATTCTTCTGGGCATGGAAGGCACCCAATGATCGCTCTAAAGCTATCACATAAAAAATAAGTGGTCTTCTTTAAACAGGTGGCACTAATACCGGTGGACTCAAGAGATACTTATAGATAATATTGAATGCCTCTTGACATTTTTTAGTCCACTGGTAAGTGACTCCCTTCTTCATCAATTTGGTGAAGGGTAAACTTTTGCCTGCCAAATTTGGGATGAAACAACGAATATAGACTAAAATGTCCTTGAAGTTCTCTCAATTAGATTAAATTCCGGGGAGGTGACATACCAAGGATTTCCATTGTATTCTCGGGATCTACATAAATACCATGATGGCGTATAAAAAAGCCGAAAACTTTTCCTGGGGTTACCCCAAAAGCACATTTTATGGGGTTCATATCCAAATTGTTATATCACAGTTTGTGGAATATGATTACCAAATCAGCCAAGTGAATAGAACATTGTCTAGATTTAACCACCAAATTGTCCACATAACATTCAACAATCTTCCATAAAAAGGGATTGAAGATACGCTGCAAGGCACGCTAATATGTTACGCTTGCATTCTTTTTTCCAAAGGGCATTAGCCGATAGAAAAACACACCCTGGGGGACTATAAATTCTATAGATTCTTCATCTTCTAGAGCCATTCATATTTGATAATACCCAGAATATTCATCCATGAAGTAAAGTGCTTCATAGCTAGTCATTGAATCAATTAAGAGTTCTGTGATCGGAACTGGAAAATCATCCTTGGGACAATGCTGATTATGATCTCTGAAAGTAATGAGAACTCTAATTTTTCCATTATTATTTTCCATAGGGATAATATTAGCCAACCATTTGGGAAATTTAACATCTCTGAAGAAGTTTTCTTTAATAAGCTTACCCACTTTAGCATCAATTGTGGAAGCATAAGTTGGGTGTGTTCTCATTGCGGCTTGCTTAAATCCTCGATGTTCTTCTGGAAAACCAAAATGATGAGTAGAAACATCAAGATCAAGCCCTGGAATTTCATTATAATTCCATGAAAATATATCCCGATTTTTATTTAGAAATGAAACATACATCTCTTTCTCTTCAAGTGTCATGGCCGTACTAATTAAAGTGGGATGTGGATCTTCTTTTATATGAAGATTTATTTCTCTGAGTTCATCTACAGTGGTAGAGATACCCTCTTCAAATGATGGACGAGCATCCTTGAGATCATAATCTTCTTCTTCAACATGTGTTATTTCTTCTTTTTCTACTTTCATAGTATATGATGAAACAGAATTTCCATGATCATAAGAGATGTTAAAATTTGAACATCTTAAAGAAGAAGCTTCCATTTCTAACCCTATTGATGGCGAAGGGTATTTCATGGGTAATAAAGAGGAGATGATGGATTGAGAATCGACACATCTTTCACCTCTGATATTGCTATAACTTCTTCTGGCCTGGTTGGCGAAGTATAGACTTCCTGGATTTTAGCGGATGAAATGAAGACATCTACATTTGAACTATCATCATTGCTTGGTGAATCACAAATATCTCCCATGCTGTCTAGCTTGATTTCCATAAATGAAATTATGTAAGTTCCCATAAGTGTTTTTGGATTTGGGTCTATCCTGTCAATTTTACTGATAGGCATCAAATAATTTGTACTCACATGTGTGAATTAGTTTACTGGAATATTTTCCAACCCATATGGAGAATTAAATTTGGTAACCTCCCTTGTTGTGGATTTCTTTTTACCCCCCATGTGATAGAATTCCACTTCAATTTATTGAGATTCACAAGTTTTTAATGGGGCATTATCACCATAAAATGTCCCAATTTGACCATTGAAACAATATTTGATACATTGATGGTATGGTGAAGGGATATCCTCATGTTGATGTAGTGAAGGTCTTCCACGAAAAATATTGAAGGCATTGTCATGACGAACAACAATGATATATGAATTGGATAAAATATCTCCAAACTATGTTCTGAGTGTGATCTCGCCCATAGGTTCTTGTACATTTTTATCATATCCTTGCAACATCAATGTAGAAAGTGATAAAACTGATTTGGTGAGGCCCAATCGACGAAGTGTACGGATGGGGATGAGGTTGAATCTTGAACCATTCTCAATGAAATCTCTTCGGATGTCTACATCATTGACCATTCCAGATAAGTACAAATGTCTAATATGTCCATGCACGACATCATCTTCATCTTCATCTATAAAATATACCACTGCATGGCATTCTGCAGGATCATTCTGCACATGGTAGACTTCAGCTGTAGTAATTTTAGTTGAAAATTCCTTAGGTCATGACAATGCCTCAATGAGTGCCTCCCGAAGATCCTTTGATAAATTAAAGGCATCCAGAATTGATAACTTGGCTGGTACTTGGGAAAAATGTTTCAAGACATCATATTTTTCGTCCAAAGGTCTGCATTTCCCAATAAGAACATCTGGTTTCGCAGGTGCCTTATAAGTCGATGCTTTGGAAGTATATTCTTCTTGTATCAGGGTAGGAGTTGGAAATTCTCATAGCTTTGGAAGATTATACTGACTAGGTCTATTTAATTACTGAGAGGAATAAAGTGTAACATCCAATAGATCCTCTAGAATAATCGTGCTAGGACTGAATCTTCCATGCATGGAAGAACTTCTGTGTTCTTGTTGAGCTCACTGAAGGGCTCTGCAACGAGTTTCTACTCCATACCCAGTTCTAACAGGGGTAGAGTTAGAATAGTGGATTATGGGATATCCACGTCTTCTTATATATCTCTAACCTCTTGAATTCCCTTTGATTACTCTGTTTGATACAGGGAACTCAGGCTCCTCGAGATTGAAACTGTGACTGGAATAAGGATTTGTTAAATGAATCATGTTAATAGAACCAAAGATCAACTCTTAATCTGATGAAGACTCTACCTGATTAGCTCATTTTGGTTGTGCCGTTTAGTGGGATGGTGCCTGTGTATTTGAAGTAGATGGCATAAAATCTTCCATATTCAAAGGAAATTTGGGCTTTGACACGATCTCATCTTCTTATAATCGTTCCTCTTTCATTGAATTATTCCATTTCTTTGAGGATTTTCCCTCTGATGAAGAGGGTTTTGCTATGGAAATCAAAGCAGAAGACAAAATTGGTTTTCTTCAATTGCGTTCACAAAATGGAATGTGTTCGGTAGATCATTTTTCTAACCATCAAATCATCATATTTCTTTACATTATTTATTTTGACTTCATGCCACTCTCCTTCTTCCTCTGGATCTGTAGCAGTAACACATGCTACCTGAGCTGAAGAACCTTTCAATTTGACTTGTCCCAAGTCCACCATTTTTTTAGGAGGTCTTTGAAGACAAAACACTCCTGAATGGGATTCCCCAACATCTGATGAAATGGGAAATAGTTGGGATGGTCTTCATCTCCTTCCTTTTTTGGCCTTTTGGGCCTTGTAAATTGAACCAAATTATTTTCCAGAGCTGAAATGAAGTACCCAAAAACATGTTCATTTCAGAAAGAATAAACATTGCTCTTCAAATCATCAAATTTTTCCCATTTTTGATCTCACTAATCATCTTGACAAAACGGCCTATGGTGTTTAAGCTCAAGAGGTGGCTCTCTTTGATAAGATGATGGTTTTGAAGTAGAATTTGGTACATGTGCTTGTTTAAGCAAAATAGTAGCAGTATCTTCTTTACCCATTCTCCTTCCTGGAGCTGATGGAATTACACGAGTTATATCCTTAGTCTTTGTAAGAGAGTCTTCGATCTACCGAGTGATCGAAGTAAGGTCTCAAATCCCTCCTGTGCATTTCATAGGAATCAATGGTGTGACTAATTCATCAAAGAAATTTGCCACACAGATTGGCAACAACGCTTCTTGAGGGAGTTCTAAGCTTAAGTAATATGTAAATCCCATTTAGCAGGCAATGAAATATGAAAATCTTTCATTCTCCTTTTTCTTACAATTTGTAAGATCAAAAACAGTTGTCTTTGGAATGGTTGAGCGGAATTAAAGAAGCAATTGTTGACAGAGATCCTCCCACCTGGTAATTGACCGGGATTGCAAGATTGTATACTAGACAAAATAAGGCCCTTGTAATGACTATGAAAAACAAGTGAGCATAACTAATTCTTGTAGCTAAGGGGTTTCCATCATAGAATCACAACGAGAAACAAAATGTGGTAGGTGTTTCCCTAGATCTCATGAACCATTAAATATTTTTAATGAGGTACTTGTAAATATTGATAGGGGAGGAATTGCATCAACCTATTCAGGGTATGCTCTATTTTCTGGTTTAATTTGTGCACATTTTCCCTCTATAGCTTCCAACCGAGTTGTTAATGTCTCAATGGTTGTTATTAACTTTTGAGAAACATCTGGTTGATCTTGGACCTGAGCAGGTTCAATAACTAGAGCTTGGACACGTGTGGTGGCTTGTACTACAACTAATGGTAGCACCAACGATTGTTGTTGCGCATGAACCATAGGACTATACCTGTGAAGGTGTACTAGTAAAGGAGGATACTCTTGATCTATATCAGTAGCTGCAATAAATTCCCTTGGCTGACTGACTGTAGCACGCTTAGGAGGGAGACTACCTTGAAGTAGTCCTGCATTCAACCTACTTAATTCTTTCATTTCTTCCTCCTGATGTGCAAATCATTGCTCTAGTGAGATTGAATGGACTTCTCCATAGGGTGGGTGTAATTAACCTGATTCATTCATTCCCCTTATTGGATGCCTTTAGGGGAAGGAGAAGTTGGATACTTGAAATAATACCTAGATTTTTCTTATGCCTTTCTTTTTGTGTACGCACACCTTCTTTCATTTGCCTCTGTGTGTATAACCTCTTGAGCGGAAACTTCTTCTTCTGATCCCTATGAGTGAGCCTCATCTGGGGGATCAACAACAAAGGCATTGATGACATTAATTGACGCATAACGCATTGAATTACTTCTATCAGTATTTCGGTGATATTTTCTTCTTCCATGTCCTTGATGAGACATTTCCTTTTGTTGATTTGATCCTTCAGGAACTTCTTGAAAACCCGTAATTTAGAAGGAATCTCCTAATAATTCGGCTCTTCGTTATTCTTGTGGATTCTTCCCAAATAGAGGGAAGACTGACATTCTCTGAGGAAGAGATTGAGTATTTGAAAAAGTCCCCAGTCCTGTGGACTAGGGGCTGTTCATTGTGTTACTTCTCAACTCCTCAAATCCTATTTATTGATTCCAATGGTTGGGCTAAAAGAGTCCATAGTCTGGAAAGCTGTTATGGTTCTTGAGTTGTTGTATCTAAGAATTTCTTAAAATCTCTCCTGATCTTGCGGACATTAGTCTGAAAATTGGCTAGATTCATCAACCTACATCCACTCAAATCACCTGGCTCAAAAGTCTATTGGATGATTTCTGACACTTAAATCACTTGATGATGTGCATGCTCTAAATGAGAAGCCTATTCAATATTATCATTTTCATGATGCGAGAGTAATTTGACAACATGTTCTCTGTATGCCTGAATTTGAGAATAACTAGTTGAGGCATGTTCTTGATCATGCCTTTGATTACAAAAAAAGCTGATTGGATGTGGCCAGACATGGGCAATAACATTACATGAGACCCTTTTTGGTGGAATTTGTTGACTGTAGAGTACAGTGTAATGTATTTCCCCATGAACACCCCATACCCTGATATGAATATCAGATGGGGCATTTTAAATTAACTGACACATCCTTTTTGGAGTTCCAAGGCATGAACACTGAAGGGCTCTCTACTGCTTTTCAGCCTTTGGATGTTGAGAAACTGAGAGAGAGGCCAAATCCATTTAACATTATAATTCTTCTATTATCTTGTCATGATTTTCATATTCATCCTAATATTTTATTTTATTTTTCAATTTACAATGAGTTTTCCACATGTTGAGACGAATTTCGTGAATACAGTGTTCCGTCAACATTTATGGAATGTCATACTGAGAGTGAGCCAAAGACCAAAACATAACTGGCTCTTCACCTTTTGCCAGTTTTTTTCTCATATTCAACACTTTTTCTTCATAATTCAATGAAGATTCTTCCTCCTGATTAGACTAGTGCTGTTTCTTCCTTGTTACTTCATCATATTCAACAAGATTGGTAGAGAATTAATTTACCAACTAGAAGATGAATGACCCAGGGGTGGTTCGGAGAATGACCTACACCCCGGGTTATATTCTAATTGAGAAAGTATTTCACCTGCTAGTAGTAAAGCATCAGACATTACCGGATTCACATTTTCATGTGCCTCAAAATAATAGGGCTTTCTCATTGCTGCATTTTCTTTTGTTGAATTTTCCAAACAATGCGAATTACTACTACCGAGAGGGATTTCGCGGCTAAATTCATCATCATGGGAAGGACCACCATGGTGGGTTACAACAAATGATGAATCCTTCTGCACCTTGATCTTCTGGCCACACAATGGGTTCTTCTGGCTCTCATTTGAAGATGATACATTGAAATCGATCGAACTGTCATGAAACAAGCCTTCATGAGGAAGTGTCTAATGAAGTCCTTCGGAAATAATGTTCCCACTATTAGAAAATGAGAGAGTAGAATCTTGAATTCCAACAGATTATTTTATAAGGGTTTCAAGAACTCCAGCATCGAGCAAGGCCTTATTATTCATTTTCCCTTGATTTCATGGTTGTGCTAGACAGGTCTTTTTCATAGATTCCTTTTTACTCACTTTAGGAACCACTTGTTGACAAAACTGGTTGTTATGGGAAAGTGTATGTGCCTGGTCAAGAGAAATAGTCATGTTTGGATGATTATCTCTACTCAAATCAGGTGTATGTGCCTGACTTGGTTGTCCGTATGACATATGGGATTATTCCACACAAGCCTCTTTGACTAGAACATAGGCGTGTGTCTGTTTTGGAGTGATCTATTTATATGTCACTCCACTGGTAGGGATAGATTTTGTTTTATTTCCTTGTGATTCTATTGAAGCTGTTATAATATTCTGACAGGCATCCAGAATATGGGCATGGATTTGCTTCTAATCTTTCACCATTGTCAAAATGTGCTTGGTGACTTCAGCTGTAGGAATGAAAATATACATCCATTCCATGCTTGGAGTAGATGTGTATTTCTGCTCATATCATCGTTTTTCTATCAGTGAATTCTGACAAAACTCATGTGTGGGGGTAGAGAGTTGAGTCTGCTCTAAATTTTTCATCAGAGCTTTCCGAATGACTTCTCTGAATTCTAGTAAATGAGACTGTTGGTGGGATTGATTAACATTGGTAGGTGTATGTGCATGTTGTGTATTCCTCATCAAGTATGGTCGACTATTTTCCTTCAATAATGGCAGACGAGACTTCTGGTAGCTGATGATTTATAAACAGGAGTATTTTCTTACCTATAATACTCTGCCAGAATTGCATAACAGGATTGGCATGATGCTGCCAGATGAGTTTGTTGGGTAGTAACATTAGGACGGATGGGTGTGTATGCCCGCTCATTATTTGCCATCAAGTTGGTTTGTTGGACTTCTCCGGAAGGGGAATAAGTAAGAACCTGCTCCTTATTGACCATATTTCTCCTCTAGTGGTTCGTCTTGCGTGGACAGGTTTGAGGAACCTAAGATGAACCCCTGAAGGTGATACCATCATCATGTTGAGGGCACACTTCCGCATGAGTCTGGTAGTGATTGTTGATGGGATCTATCAGGAAGGACTCTTGTCTCTATTAATTATGGCCTGGAGTGACCTTCTCATTCACCTCCCCAGAATATGGGAGGGACTGGTGATTGAATTACAGGGATAACGACCAGAAACAGTTGGAAATGGTGGTTGGCACCACCTACTTATTGATCTTTGTTCATCGCAATCCTGACAACCAGGGTGAATTATTGACTTAGAGGGCTTGTCGAGTAGCCTCATGAGTCGGAATGGTACCATATCAACGATATTCCTTAACCAGTGCATTTTATACCCAATGTTGAAGATTCTAAGTAAGTGATTTTGTTCTCAGAGTGGACGACGATCCAGTAGGAGTAGCAGTAGATGTTTTCACAATAGAGTCAATCACATGTGTGAACTTTAGAGAACCCATTTCTATAATAAAAAAGATCTTGGAAAAGAGTTCCTGTTTGATATAACGGACATAATCAAGATAAGTTCTTCCACTACATCTTTTGGATGAGCACATATGTTATTTATTGTCTTTTTGTACCTCTTATTGATTATAAATAGGGGCCTAACATATAAGTAAGACATCATATTAACTTGGTTAAGGATTCACGGCGGGTTCACCGTTTATTTTTCCTCTAAGAATTTGTATGACCTTGTTTGTTTAAGGTTCAAACATTCTAATCAGTTTCTAATGAGTTAGTTCATAGAACCAAAAACATCCAATGATTCTATATCCATTTGGACCTACATTCCAAATGTAGATGTTCATTAGTTGTGAACCGATGAGGCTTAAGTATTTTCATTGGTCAAGATGATTGGAGGATGGACTCATCACAACATTTTTGGGGAGAATTATTGTCAACTCCAGGACTCTCTTTATAGATTTATGTTATGTTCATGAATACTTATTAAATTTCCAATTATGAAAATGAGGTTTCCTTTAGATCTAACATTCAATGATTGATATGCATGAGATTTAGAGAATCTTTTATATGTATTTGAGGTTCTTCATCGATATATAATCATCTGTATTTGTTAGAGATTCTTCGTCAATGGTACCTATCAATACATTTTATAGAGATCTCCTGGTTATTATGATAACCATAATGGTTTTAAAGCCACTCAGTGGGGAACTTGAAGTTTATTGTCGTTCAGAAGGACATGGATTTTTTCAGAGTTTGGATCGTACCCGCAGATGGGCTACCTATGTATCCTTGTTTAGAAAAGGAATCAAAACCCATGCAGTTTGAGTAAAGAGGTTGTGGTTTATGTATGATTGATGGCTCAAAGTAAGATGTCATAATTACTTTTACGCTCTAAGCCCATTTGAGTCACGCACGGTGTGAGAAACAAGAGGTATTGATAAAACCGGATGATTGTTCCCAGAAAGATGCAATCATAAGAAATAATGTGGGGATTATATATGTATGACTGCCCAAGATAAATGATGATTGAGATTTACATTAGGGAATAAACCCGGGAACAAGGTCCATAATGGTATATGTGCTTTATAGAGACTTGGATACATAACATAGGACTTAATCCTGAGAAGGATTCCCAAATTAGAGGGGACATATGATTGGGTTTTATTCCTGAGAAGGAAGCCCAAATCATAATAAATTATGACCGGTTAAGAGAAATTATGACTGTGACTTAATCCTAAGATGGAGGCCCAGGTTAAAGGGTCTTGAGAAGTGGGGATTACTACAGAAAAGGAGGCCCATGTTAAGGGGAATGATGACTAGGGCTTACTCCTTAGGAGGATTCCCAGGTTAATGGAATTTGGAAATTGGGGATTACTCTAAAGGAGGATGCCCATATTTGGGATCATAGGGCTTACTACTGAAAAACAAATTCCCATATTAATTGAATTATGATTGGGGTTTACTCCTGAAAAGGAGGCCCAGGTTAAGAGATCTAGGACTGGGGATAACTTCTGAAATGGAGGCCCAGGTTAAGAGAACTTGGACTGGGGCTTACTTTTGAATGGAAGGCCTAGGTTAAATTTTTTCTCATATTAATGGATGAGGTTGAATGAATGAAATATCTCACCATAGTGACCTGAAGATATGTAAATCACTAGGTTTTATGGGATGTTCCACATAATTTCTTTCATAAATAGATGAAAACCAAGGAATTATGACATAAATATCTTTGAAGAGGGTTCTGAAGGATAAATCTTAAAGAGGAGAGGTGGATTTGATGAAAAGAGATGAATAGACAGGAGGGACACCCAAAAAGAGCTATAAGCATAGGTCCTATTTGGGCACGCAGGTCCTGGTCGTGCATGTATACCTGCACGACACAGGTGTACTTGTGCTCCTGTTAACCAATGGGGTAATACATGGGTGAGACTTGGTTCAAGACCTTAGTATTATCCCTAAAGTCTTTCAAAAGGGTGGGGTGCTGGTTCTGTTGAAGGGATAAGGCGGAGCACAAGTGTTAGAATTTCCCTTAAGGGTTAGAAACTAAGGTAAGTAGGTGTTGATGAATTTCAACACTTAGGCATCTTTCCCCTCTTTAGATATTCAATTATATGTAAGAAAATAACTTAGAAGTGTTCAGAAGACTTCAATAAGAGACTAGGGCACCGAGAGCTGAAATCTGTGTTTCTAGATTTTTCGTCCTCGAAATGGGGGCCCACAAGGGGTATTTATAGGCTGCTGAAGACCTTGGGAGATAATAAAATAGGGCGCACAGGTTACTTGCATGCCCAATATGTGGCGTGCAGGTATACCTATGCGACTAGCTTAGAACTTGCACGTCCCATGCATAAAGAAATCCTTTTTCATACCTTTGTAGATTTTTTATGTTTCTTCAATGGATAAATTACTTTGTGTTAAGGTATTCCCCTTTTTTAGTCATTGGACTCTATGACGGAAAGGAGGGTCAAAAATTAAAAAATAAATCAAATATTACAAGGTAGATACTTCTACTCAGTATCCATTTTTTCACAAAATCAAACTCTTTAAAATAAAAAATGATTTAATTTTATTGATAATAATATTTATAACATTAATCTTTACTAATTAATTTATTTTACCAATAGCTATACATTATGAGAATCTTTACAACAACTAGGGATGAGCACAAAAATCATATTAATGGAATATAATATAAGGAAAGAAAATGGTATACCATGAATACTTATTAACACATGAAATCAACATTATCATGCATAAAATGTAATCCCTTTTACATACCTCAGGAAATCATTGGATTCCTGAAAAACACATAGATTTAATAAATCAATAATGTAACTTGTTTCTTCCATTCTAGACTTACATTGTATCTTTCACAGCTACACATGGGGTAACTATCATTACTATATTTTGAATAACAATCATAGTATGTTCCCTAAATTTATTAGTAGAAACATTATCATTTAACTCTATTTCAATAACCAATTCATTATAGAGCTATCATAGGCTCATCGACCATCGATTTATCACAGAACTACCCATATACATAAAAACTCCCAAGAACCAACACATAATATTAACACATTAATAACCATAAATGAGAAATAAAATTTCCACATTGCAATCCCAAGATATAATTGGCATTTCATTCCCTTATGAAAATCAATTTCAGTACCAAAATAAAGGAAAACCGAATATGATATTTATTTTCCATTTATGTAAATTTAAGTTTGTAGAGAAATCCAAAATCAAATATTGGTCACGACTAGGTACAAGAATTGATGAACTGTATGTTAAAAAATAAATAATTTTTCATTTAGTAGAAGTCATCGAATAAAAAGATTCCTCTTGAAAATATTTTAATTAAATTAGACATCAATGTGGTTATTAATCCACTCTACAAAAGAAGGTGGTGTATATTATAAAAATATACTTCAAGGAATGACGATTGAGATGAAGTCCTTTACCTTGAGTCTGAATCGTCGGGTATAATAATTGTATTCCTGAATAGAAAATTGGGTAAATTTCTACATGATTTCGAACCTTTTTCATGCTTATTAATAATTTTATACCACTTAATAACATGTTATAAAAATTAAATAATTATTTATGTCCATATCAGTCATTTTGTTGATATTCATTACATGACATGAAAATGACCATGCTATTATATAAATTGTCTATGTGTGAAAAAGACCATCATCTCCATAATATTATTAATGAAATAGTAATCAATTTATTATATTCATAATAATATGTAAAAGAATCCATTAATTATGGTTATTCAAAATGAACAACTTTATATTCATACAGATGGTTGGACGTACTTACTCTTGAGTAAACAACTACATTTTCATTGAGTAGTATAGAAATAAGTTAATTATTATTTTCTCCATCCATAATAATAGTAATCTTATTAACAAAATAATAATAATCTAAAAATAATTATAGATATCATAAAAGTGATATGTTGAATATAAATGATTCACATCACTTCGTGGAGATGATAGTTCACACATATATATGAACGACGTTATCGTTCATATGTATATTAATATAGGAACATAATTAAAATATAATTCTTATAAATTGATTAATGTATATTTAATATCATATATAAATATTTATTCCATAATTATAAATAGTATTGATAGATGGGAAATGGAAAATTAACTATATCGGTTTGCGAGACGGTAGTTCGCCGTACAAACGAACCAAATGATTGTATCCCATTTTATAAAATTAGAGTTGAATTTAGGTGATGATATTAACATTATAATATATCAGTATATTCTAGATAATATATTTATTATATCTTCATTGAAGTAGGTATTTAAATGAAGTGTAAGAAGAAATTAAATAGAAAATCTTAATGAAAACGAAACCTCATCTTCAGTTGATCACCATTGGAAAACACCATAACACATATAAGAAGTGTGTTCTACCTAAACATAGGATTCATGAATGTTGAGATGGAATTTTGGGATTGTTTTGGTACGATTATGTCAGTACCAAATGGTTCTTGATGTATGAGTATTAAAGAATAGTGGGTACCTTTTAATATGAGAGGGAAGGGGTACCCGTGGAAACTTTTAAAATACTTAATAAATATATATTTAAAAAAATAAAAATGAATCAAAATTTATATATTTGTAATATAATATAAGTATTTCTCTAAATTCTCTCATCCAATAATTTTTTACATGTATATATATTATTTTAAAATTATAAATTTGGTTTAACATTAATTATTCTCTATAAATATTAATTGCGGTAACAATATTTAAAATATTAGGAGGCTATAAATTTTATGAATATGGTGACAATTTAATATAATTGGAAACTAAAAGAATTTTTATTCCACAAAATATATTCTATTTAAATTCAAAATATTTATATAATTTTTAAATAATTTAAAAAATTATTATTTTTATAAAATATCAATATTGTAAATTTTGATACTATTCATTTCAATGAATTGTAATAAAATCCAAACAGTGAAATAAAATTGAAAAACACTATTTATTAAACATACAACATGTCATATTCACCAATAAAATTTGTGTATGACATAAATTATGTCAAATAATATTTATTTG
Organism: Viscum album; assembly: GCA_963277665.1. NCBI lineage: Eukaryota > Viridiplantae > Streptophyta > Magnoliopsida > Santalales > Viscaceae > Viscum > Viscum album. The sequence continues at coordinate 1,347,435,626 of OY728164.1, forward strand.
AATATTTTTAATATCACTTATTTCATTCATTCATTAATAAAGCAATCATTACATCATGAATGTGTCGTAATTAAATTTAAATATTTAATTTTCCTAGATATTAAAGAAATTATCGTGATGTAGTTAATATTTTTATATTTAATGTGACTATTTATGGTGGAATATATCACTTATATAATCCCATATAAAATTGTTTAGTAATAAGAGACATGATTATGATATTTTTTTCCTTTGCGTTAAAGTAAATGTTATAAATGCCATAATCACAAAAAGTAGCATGCAAAGTCCAAATATTCTTCTTATGGATTTTATTCCTCTAAAATAACTCATGCAATATGGTTATTACATAATTTATGGTTGTTTTTTATTATTATAATATCATTTTATCCCTTATTTACAAAATTTACCATTTAACTGTGGAAAATATGATAATAAAATTATAATACACAAAAAAATTGATCCTGTTAGATCATGGTTTTCATAGTGATTAAAACCATGTATGCTAATTTTTTAAAATTTAAATAAAAATATGACAATAATCAATTTAGTGAAACTCTCATTGATGGACTGAGGGTACATGTTTTTAAAATTTAAAAACCAATAATATATTTACATCTCATTATATCTAATTTAAATTTGAAATTACATGTAATTGAGAACATTGGATTAAATGATAAAAATATAATCTAATTATAACTTAAAAAATTTGAAAGGATAATCTAATAGTATAATTAAATTAGACAAAAAGGTAGTTTTGAATTAAAATGCAATATTATTGGATTATTCATTAAAAAAATGAATTTTATCATAAAATTGAAAAAAATGATTTAGAATGTACTCTCTATCAAAAGGCATAAAAACAGATTTTTTTAGATTATAGAGTGTTTTATGATTAAAAATGGAATTATTCTAATTTTAAGCATTTAAAATTTATTAGAATAATGTAAAAACATTTAATAAACATGTGTAAACATAATATAGGTATTTTTGTTCATTGCTTCCAATAAAACGGCTAGGTGTTCTATTCATTTTAAAATAATAATATTAATAATGTATTATTTTTCGGTATATCTTAGTCTTATGTGAAACATAAGATTTTGGAGTAACCCATTATTTTGCCTAAGGTATGCTATCAGAAAAATAGTCCATTTTAAATTAAAATCAATATCATGTCAAAAAATATTAAAATATAAGATAATTTATTATTCTATAATTTCTTGGGATGTTTCATTCTTCCCCCTTATAGATATTTATTCCTCACGATTTTTAATTTGTAGATGGTAACTAGGTTTTTACATTTCAAAAGTAATTCATTGAACTCCAACATAGGGAGAAGAGACAATAATGCATCGACATTAAAATATAGAAAGTGATGTACAATGGCCACTCAAGATAACACTTACTAGGATTATATAAAGGAAACAATTGATATGTGAAAAAAAATAACCATCATGTTTAGATTGAGAGTGATATAAAAAAATTTCATGAGAAAGATACCAATTATAAAGCCACAAACTTGTGATTAGTTCAATAGGCTTTGATATCCTGGAAGGAAAATAAAATGGAAAGAGATATTGATTTAGTGTCCTTTTTAATAGATTTTAGGAATTATTTTACTACAAAATACAATAACATAATGGAAAATGGAAGTTCAAAACCCATGGGGAACAGGGTACAATAGCAGTACTATAGCGGTACTATAGTAGCGGCAGTAATGTTCATCAGTGGGTACTGTAGCGGCGGCAGGGCACTGTAGTGGCGGTGGTATTGTGCGGGGACTGTAGCAACAAGTTTCTATTCATAGAATGTGAATTGGGCATAAAATTTGGGCCAATGGGCTATGTATTGGGCTACAAGACCACTGGGCCTTCTGGCTATGTAATGGGTTTTCCTCTACCCAGTTAAAAGAGGTCTTTGCTTTGTTTTAATAATAATATTGAGGCTTCAGCCCCAACCTTTAAATAAAAATCCACCACAAACCATCCATTTTCCCAAAATGATGAGAATTCAAGACGATTTTTTCAGGACTGAAGCACTAGAACAAACTACTCTTGAATCTCAAAATCCGTAAATGATTAACTATCTATTCATCTATTTTAAAAAAAATAACAAATCCAAAATGTTATGATAAAATAATATAATTCAGAAAATATATTAAAATTTTAAAGATTAATAACTTATTTTAATATCTAATGTTCAATAGTAATACCCAAATTCCAAAATAAACCATTAAAATAATAACCTTATTTAAAATTAAACAAGTAACCTAGACATTATTGAAACCCAAAATTATTAAGTGTTTGATCACAAAGTCTTCCAGGATTTTTTTAACATTTATATCAAAAAAATATAATTCACTCATAATGGCTCATATCAAAAAGTAATTTCTTAATAAGATATTCGTTATGATAGGATAATCCAATCTAAAAGTAACTTGAATCCTCACTAGTCCATAATAAAAATAGGGATTTATCCAAACTAAAATTCAAACATTACTCCTAAAATTGATTACTATATAAGTATATTATTATAGGTATATAGTGTTCCCCAAATAGTATACGTCTTCCAAGATAACTTTCATCACTCGGTCCCCAAATTGTTTTCCAACAACAAGGATATCTATGTAATAAAATATAAGTTAAAAAAATAAACATATTCTTATTCCATAAAATCCTTTAGGTATGAAATTGATGTAATACTAACCCTAAACATCAAGTAGGCTAGTGGTAGGTGATGCACCCTTTTTTCCCTTTGATTGTTTGTTTGATCCCTGTGGCCATGTCTGAAGCGACGGGATGTCACCCATCATGCATATTTTCCTTTTTATAAAACTATAAAATTCTTATAGAAAACTCCCTATATGAGAAAAAATCCACAAAAATAACCAAAACTTATTTTATCCTTAATGGTTGTTTGATACCAATTATTTTTATCCAAACTCATAATTAACTAAACATATTTATTCTTGAAGTCTTATATATATTCTAATATTTTTAGCCTACAAATTATTTAATAAAACTATTCCAAAAATAATTAACAATGTACCTTGATCATGGATTCTCTCAGGTTCCATCAGCATTTTTTCACATATATAGAAGGTCAATGCATTTCAAAAATGATTTATAGATTCTTCAAAATCTATTTCTTCATTTTTCCAAATACAACTTGTACAACTTGGTTCATATGGGTGTTCATAGAGAAATAGTTTTATAAAATAATATTGTATGTTGTATAATTATAAAACACTAGATAAGACTTTATTATTATAAAACATTCACCCTATGTATGAGTCAAAAATTTCAATAAATGGTCTTTTTGAAATATAATAATTATACTGTAAAAGACTATATTTTATACAAAAATATAAAGAGGTTGTGCAAGGGTCTCCTTCTTCAACAGCCTTTTCAAAATAATAATATTCTTCATAATATTTTGATAAGGAAAAATATCTTCAAATGATATGATAATATTAATTTTTTTAAAAATATAAGGATATTAAGAAGATAATAATTAATTAAAAATAACCAATGATCTACTATGGTATCGATGTACAATATTGGTTTTTGATATCTTACACAACTATGTGAAATTGATTTTTATGTTCGAAAATGATTTAGAATCATTAAGACATTATGTTTCAATAATAATTTCAATAAATTCATCCAAAATAGATATAAATATTGTTTTAGATCCTCATCATTCCATTTTAACCGAATTTCATCCATATAAAAAATTTATTCAACAGTGGTTTATTCAAAAGAATTGAATAGAATGTCACCATATGTTTAACAAAAATCAAAATCCCTAAAGTTGTTTAAACTGATTGTTGATGCGAACAATAAGTACCAAACATTAAACATTACATAATCATTAGTTAAATCATGTATTAAAATTGAGTATATTTTATGTTTTAGAGTTTCCATATAATTTGGTAATAACTATTAAATTACTAAACAAATATAAAAAGTAGACACTTCTAATCAAAATACATTTTTTTAAAATGTAACTCATTAAAATAAAACATAATTTATTTTTTTTGAAAAAATCATCATAACATTAATATTTATTTCTTACATTCTTTTCCCCATCCTTATACCCATTGAAAGACATTTCAAAAACATTGGATGAGCACAAAAAGATTATTATGGGAATATTAAATAATGAAAAAACAATATTGCACAAATACATAGAAACCCATGAAATAATAATTTAAACCCATAAAATTATTCTCTTTAACAGACCTCTTGAAATCATATGATTCTTGAGAGAATCATAGATTCCATTAATCATAAAGGTAAATTGTGGTAACTATATCATTCATACATTGAATCTTTCACAGCTGCCAAGGGGGTAACATTCATGGATATGTTTGGAATACTTATCACAGTATATTCTATAAATCTCTTATAAGAAATATTATCATGTAACTCTATCTCATTACCCATTACATTGGATATCTATCATAGGATCACCCACCTTCATTTTATCATGAAACCACCCATATCTTTATGCAATATCAAAGAACCTTAATATAATATTAACATATTATCAATCATAAATTTAGAATAAAATATTCACATTGAAATAAGATCATATTATTTGAATAATCAATCCCATCTCAAAACCAATTTAAATAAAAAAATACATGAAAATTTAATAAGGTATTTATTTTACTTTTAATAACATTAAAAATTGTAGAAGAATCCAAATATCTATGAATGGTTATAGTTTTGAAAAATTGATTTTTACCATATATGTTAAAAATGATTTTCTTTTGTTGTTGAGTAAAACTTGACATAAAAAAAGATTCATTTTGAAAACCATTGGATGAAATATGAAGTCGTATGGGGTAATTATACACCCAAAAAAATAATGTGGTGTATGTTATTATAATATTCTTCAATGTAAAGAGAATGAGACAAAGTCAGTTACCTTGAGTGTTTCTCATCACATATAATCGTTATATTCATAAAAAATAAAATTTGGTTAGATTATACGTTCTTGAGAGCCTTATTAATTTTTATTATCACATTAATATAACTTATTACCATGTTATAAAAATTATATAATTATTTATGTTTATATCATACATTTTGTTGATATTTGGTTCTTGAGAAAACATTTACCTATTTGGATATAAATTATCCATGTGGTAATAATTCCACCATCTCTTGAATATTATTAATGAAATAATAAATAATATTTTCCATTAATTTTAATTTTGAATCAAACCAATAATTATTGTTATTAAAAATAAACAATGTTATATTCATGGAGACTGTAGGTTGTACATACGCATGAGTAACGTTTTCCATTTATCATTGATTAGTATAGAAATAAGTTAATTATTATTTTCCCTTTCCATAATGATTATAATATTAGTAATATTATACTGCTAATTTAAATATTCTTATATATATTTTACAAGAAATTTTGTCACTAAAAATGATTAACATATCCTCATGGAGGTGATAGTTCACACAAACACATGAACGCCATATCATTTTTAGGTCCATAGAATGTAATAACCAAATTAAAAAATTATTCTTTGAAATTTATATATATACCATGAATATCATATATACTCATTTATTACATAATTATAATGAATCTTGATAGATGGTATTGAAAAATTAATTATATCTCTTTCTTAGGTGGCAGGTCGTCGTACACATGAACGAAATGTACATTTCCCATTTGATAAAATTAGAAATAGATTTAAGAGATGTTATTAAAATAATCACATATCATTATATTTAGGATATATGACTTTTTATCTATTCATATATGTGGGATATTTTTAAGAAGTGGAAGAAAAAATAAAAAAGAAATAAATAAAGAAAACGATACATCTACTTCAGTCAATCACCATAGAAGAACACCATAACACGTCTAAGAAGGGTTTTATTTAGAAAATAAGGAATCTATAATGTTTAGTGGGATTACAATGAGAGGTTGGGGTAGATATTGGTAGAACCAAATGGATCATTAAATGTTACTATTATAGAATATTTCACACCTTTTATTGAATAGGGGAGTGGTACCCATAGAAACATTGAAAATAATTAAAAAATATGAATTAATTTGTAAATTGAAATTATTCCAACATGATATTTGGTTAAACTAAGATGATAATAGTTATAAATAATCTCATACAATTATTTTTATAAATTTATAGATATTATTTTAAACCTTATCTATTTGGACCAAATGTAATTACTCTCTTTTAATTATAATTGTGATAAAAAAAATTTAATTATCAAGAGGATATAAATTTTAATTATATGTACGAAATTTACAATAATTAGAATACTAATAAAAATTTAGATAATATAATATACACAATTCCATTTTTATTGAATTTTAAGATTTTTATAAGTTTTAATATCATATTTTTTAATAAAATAACATTACTTCCAATTTTGATATTATTCATTTCATTGAATATAATGAAAATCAAAATAGAGAGATAACTTCTAGAAAACCTATTTAATAGACCTATAACATATCATAAGAACTTATAAAATTATTCTATGATATAAATTATGTCAAATAACATTTACGTTAATATCTATAATATCATTTATTTGATTCATTCATTAATAATGAAATCACTACATCATGATTGTGTCATAATTAACATTAATTATTTAGTGCCTAAAAATGTAGGTAATATTTTTTTTCTTAATAATTACTATTTATAGTTGATGATATGAATTATATAAACTCATATTAAAATTTCTTAGTAATAAGAATCATATTTATGATATTTTTTCATTAAATTAAATTAAATGTTTTAAATATCTTAATCACACCCTGATGGCTTACAAATGTTTTTTAGTCCCATGTATTTTATTGGATAGACATAACTCTTCCAATATTTCTCGGATATGTTTTAGGGTAGTTTTTTGTTATTATAATATTACTTTTACAATTATTTACTTTATTTACCATTTAAATATGGTAAACAAAATGACAATAATATTATTGACCAAAAAAATGTTTTGATCCTATTCGAACAATGATTTAATACTGATTAACCCATGAATGGGCATTTTCCAAAATTAAATTCACAAAAATGACTAAAATTAATTTAATGTTACTCCCATTGATGGATTGAGTGAATGGGTTTTTAAAAAGTGAAAACCATAACTTGATTGAAATGAGTTTATATCCTATTTAAATGATTAATTATATCCAATGGGAAACATTGGATTAAATGATAAAAACTTCTTCAAATTATACATTAAAATGATCTAAAATGATAATCTAAAAACTATTTAAATGATTTGAAATGGAATTTAGGAAATAAAATGTAGTATTTTTCACTACTCATTAAAAATGAGTTTCATTTGAAAAATATAAAAAATTTAACCAAAGTAAATTTATATTTCCCTTTTTTAAAAGATTAGTTAAATTTTTCATATGAAACATATAAATGTGAAAAAAACTATATCTAAAAACGGTTCTCCATCAAAAGGCTGCAAAAATACAATTTAAAAATATTAGAATGTGGAATGCCTAAAATATGATTTATTTTTATTTTAAGCCACTAAAATTAATTATATGTAACCAAAAAACAATATATGAACATGTGTAAACATAATATAGGTAGTTCTGTTCATTTATTCCAATACAATGGTTAGGCATTAACTTCATTTTAAAAAAATAATATTCATAATTTATTATTTTTTAGTATATCTTAGTCTTTAATAAAACATAAAATTTCAGAAAAACCCCATTGAATCATGTTGGGTACGCTCTAACAAAAGCATACATTTTAATGTAAAATTAATATATAATTACTAATATTAATATATATAAATATTTATTATTCTATAATTACAGATGATGTTACACTATAGACTGAAATAATGTTCATGAAGTTGTTTATTTGGAGCATCCAAATAACATTTACCATATACATATATGTATGGGGTTATTTAGATATTGCTGGTGCAACATCTCAGACATATTCCAATTGATGTTTTATCAATGATGCATGAAAATAACGGTAAAATTATTGAATTGTTGGAAGACTGTAATAATTATTTAATGATTTTAAGGAGGATCTTTACATCGACACAAACATTGATCCTACATGAACTAGTATAGTAATATACAGGGTATTTTTATGCTTCTGGGATCATACACTAATCTATGATGATGTATGGAGATTGAGTTTTGTTGTATGTGTCTCATCAGTTGAAGCCATATACATGGAACTACCCTGTGAATCACCTCAATTTATCTATTTGTGGTATAGGATTTTTTGTGGTATTGGAATTATCTGATTGGAGAAAATTTATTCTTTATAAAAATCATAAAATATTTAAGAATATACGCTCTCATTGAGATTTGATTCACTAGAAGTTGTCTGGGTTGAGTTTATACAATCTTTTTATTTTTACAATCATATATACCTATGAAGATAAATTGGGTTTTTGATGCTACAAGCAGGAAAACATAGACTCAAGAAGTGGACAACTCTAGTAATGAGTGGATGATTATGACCATACTGGATGACACACATGTGTTGTTTCATGAGAGTTAGGTGGAGATGAGTCTCATAATTTATTCTTTTGGATTCTTCACATTTAGGGTATATTAGGGATATTTAATCTGAGGATCTAAATTATTGGACCTTAAGGGAATGTCTTGAAGGTGGGGAGACAACAAAATATTGGATAATATATGTAGATAAGATAATATATTTTACAAATTTGGTTGTTATGCCTACGAGAATGTGGGAATATATTATAAAATAATTTGTTTACTCAATGTGGTAAGTGCATCCTAGAATGAAAAAAATTCATCATGAACTATGATGAAATTTTGTATGGTCGAGCCTGAAAAACTAAGAAGTAAGGTATATGAAATAATCATACACATTTCCCGAGGTTAATGTCGAGCATCAATGACCTAGTGGTATACTATAGTCCTTGAACATTATGGAATAGAAATTATATGAAGTTACTATGGACATAGTCATTTGTATCTGAATGACTCTTCAGAAGAATGACATTATTTTGGAATTTTTAGACAGAATAATGAATTAAGCACATTTTTTTCAATACGGTTTAATCACAAAGTAGATAACTATACTGGTGCTCGAGGATATTCCTTGGGTGTGTGTCTTATACATTGGTGAGAATTTTGAGAAGTATAGAGATTTGGTGTTTTTATCATATAAAAACATTTATCATGAAAATATACACATGGAACCATATGAGTCTATTTTCTGTAGGCCATGAAGATATCTTATATACTAGATGGAGGCGGGTGAGTTATAAATGTTGGGATGAAATCTTGTGCAGTAGATGTTGGAGCAGGATTAGCTAATTAATAAGAATATGGATACACATTAGTGTAGATAGAATTGATATTAATATTGACATGTATGATGCATATAGTTTACATAAGGGGTCATGTATTCCTTTCGGTGTATCCTAGAATGGATCATTACCAGAAAAAGAAATTAGGGATAACTGGTGCCAATGTTTATGGGACAATTTGAGGTTGTGTAGATAATTGGGATGATGGAATAACGATTTTAAATTCCACATAGATACAATGGTATGAATGATAATGTTCAGGCGTAATAAATTTTGCAATATCACTCCAACTATTCTCATATAATTGATGTGGGTAATTATGAGCATCATATAGATGTGTCATTTGAGGAGAATCAGATATGTTTGTTGGATTGCAGTGAGAATGTGTTGTGGGGAATGATGGTCTCCTTAGATCATGTATTATGGAAGCCTGACCAGGTTTTAGGGGACTCATGGGAAAGAGAATAATATACACAGGCTCATTGGAAAATTCTTTTTGATGGGGAATCCTAGAGATTTTTGGTAGTATAACTTGAGGATGAGATTTTATATAATGGAAATATTTTAAGAAGTAGAATATTAATTGAGATTTAAATAGATTTTTCTACGGTAATCTATTGGATTCTTTTAAGTACATTATATTTGGTTTATTTTTTTGGGGGGTTTATAAGGGGAAATAAGAAAAAACTTGCAGGAATACAGGCATTGCATGATTATTGCATTGGTTTTCCCAAACTATGCGCCCTAGAAAATAAAACCATTTAGCACCAAAAATAGGGGATTCAAATGGCTAGAACAAAGTTTGACAAACCATGAACCCCAGTATGAGAAATCATGAACCGCCCAAAATGAGACACATAGTTATGATTCATTTTTTGGGAAATCGAGTGCCTCTTCCTAGAAAACTCTGAATGGTGTGTTAATTACATAGAAAATTATTTTTTAAATTATTAATCCAATCCATTTATCCACAAATTGTCTATATATAATCCCTATGAATTTTTCCATGATTTTGAATGAAATAAAATAGATTTAATTCCATCCAAAAATGTATTTTTCAGGATTCAATGTCTAAATTAAAGATCATCTCCCTTTCTAGTAAGAGGATTTTATCTCATGTGTTCACATTTTTCTCTCTCGTATCTCTATCGAATTCTGGATGGAATTTATATTCTCTATTTTAGGATTAAGATATAAATTTTTTGGATATATATGTAGAGAATTATGATCGTGATTTTTAATTAGTGATGAAGTATTTCAGATCCAGATATTGTTCATTTTCATTGGTCCTCTAAAATTGGGGATTTCCATTACACAATCACATGTCCTAGAATTGATGTAGGATTTTTATAACTCAAATACAAATGTATTGATTTTAATTATTTTAATTTAATTAGATATTTCCCATTAGACGATTATCAAATATTTTTCATTCATTTAATTTTTTAATTGATGAGTTTTTAAATTAGGCATTTTGAATTGATTGAATTATAATAATTAATTGGTGAATTAATTATAGGGATATGTAATTGATTGAATCAGATTAAATAAATAAATAATTAATTATAGGGATATTTTTAATTTTAATTGGATTAATAAATTAATAAATTATGTAATAGAGAATGTTTTTATTTTTCAATTATTTATTTTGATTAAGTATTTGTTTAGATAATAAATTCAATGTTATGTATATTAAGTTTTTTTACTGATTAATTTGATGTCAATTAATTAACATGATTTTTGATATTATCGATTATTTAATTTAATTACATAATTTATAAATTTATTAATATATTGTTGTTATTGATAATTATAGAATTAATATTTTTATTAAATGATGAATGGAAAAAATCACATTCTTACTATAACTAAATGATTAATGTTAAAAATGGAATTCATATTCAGAATTAAATGATTATTGATAAGATTAAAATTCATATGTGAGTTATTTATTGAATTTTTACAATGGCATTCATATGTGAATTGAAATTCTGAATGTTAATAATAAATTTTTTCGTGTGAATTAAATGACAGCAGTAACAATGACATTCATATGTGAATTAACTGATGAATGATAATAGTGTCATTAATATGTGATTTAAAAAAATGTATCATAGTAATAAAATTCATATTTCATTTAAATAAGGAATGGTAACAACATCATTCAGATGTGAATTAAATGAAAAATAGAAATAATAGAATTCATATGTGAATTTAGATGATGAATGTTAAAAATAGAATTCAAACATGGATTGAGATAATGATTGGTAACAATATAATACCTATAGAGGACATCCCTTTGGGTATTTTCAAACAATAGAATGGTCATAAGTTGGTATTGAGAGTATGAGTGTCCTCGAGAACCCATAAGATTATGTGGTTAAATAAAGAGTTATTCAACAAATATATATTATCTTATTTATTGATTATAATTTATTCATTATACAAAATTATATATTATTATTTCATTAATATAGTTTATATGAAAATGATAATAGACTACTGAGTTGTACTCTAACCCTACTTAGGATACCTTATTAGTAACTCAATATATGTTATGTTTGTAGAATAGGATAAGGGAAAAGGCCCAGTATTTTGTAGACGGTTTGGGATGGAGCATTGATGATGGAACTAGATGTGGTTCAACCCCTCTTGGGAATTTTTAGTGTCTTTATTTTTTTGGGTCTTATATATTGACATATGACACATATTTTGAATCTTATATATACTTTTTTGGTATTGATACTGTATTTACTATTTTCTATACATATGATGCCAGTTTTCTTCTTTTTATCGTTATATTATTTGGTTATTGGTTATTTATTCTGATGATTTTCTTCTTTTATAATAATGGTATATTATCCCATGATTTATATTAGATCATCACTCATATATAGAAGCGTCTGGTGTATGGGAAATCACAAATATGGTCACGTAAGAGACTGAATTTTGGAACTACTTTTTGGCACATGGGTCAAGAAATTTAATCCTAATATATTAGACAGAGAGTTTATGAGTTTATGGGGATAAATTGATGGATATATTTACATGGAATTTGTTTGAAATTAAATTCGGTTTTAAGCATAAACATTACATATGAAAAAATTACTTTCGTTGTATTTTGTGAAATTTTTATAATGATAATTTCATAAATATATACAAATTTAATTAAACAAAATGGATTCTTTATTTTGATTCATCATGTGTAAATTTGGTGATTAATTTATTTAATCAAATAATTAATTTTAAAAACATTATAAATTTGTTTCCAAGTTTAGTTTTAAAACAAGTTTATATAATGGTTATGTTAAAAGATAATATGTAAATTGATATTTGAAATTGTTTTCATGTTATTTATTGATGAAAATTCATTGAATTATAAATTTACCTTAAATATATTATCCATTTTATGTTAAATTCGTTATAAATTGAATTTCTGTTATATAAATCATTTATATAATTCTTTTCATATCCCTCCTCTAACATATAATAGGAAAACATTCTTCTCATGTGCTTCTAGAAACTCAAGGAAACTAGTTCTACTGATATATACCCAAAAATATTCCAGTATTCCCTCCATTAATTCATTAAATTCTGGATTTCTCTTATCACTTCCTATGAATGATTTCGCCACAAGTTTCACAAAGGAAATTTAATCATGATACCTAAATATTTCATTATATATTCAATCTTGAACATATTAAAGATTTATTCCATCTATATTAACAAAATTAATTTATTGTCATAAATATATTAAAATATTATTATGATTATATGAAAACCATTGTACACATCATTCCCATTAAATGGAAGATGAATGTATCTCCTATGTGTATGCGTTGAAAACCACCTGATTATTGAAATAATTATTATTTTTTACCACAATATATCATTCATGGTTATAAATTAAAATTTAAGGGATATTATTCTAACATGTTATTTTTTAATTTTAATATGTTATACACAATTATAAGTAGCCATCTACCTAAAAATGATAATTTCACTCACGTGTAAGTGTGGACTTCCACCTTAATGAATCAATGTGGATTATTTGTAATTTCGTTTTAAAATGTATGGTCAAAAGTATATATATAATTAATATAGGATTAATTTATGATAAAATTTTTATTTTAATTTAAATTATTTTATAACATTATTTTTTCCATCGATTATAATTTGGAAACATTATAGGTGAAAAAATATGGATTTCCATCTATATGAAGTAATGTGATTCATTTTTATCACCTCTTTATATAAATTTTAATTTATGATAGTATAATGATTTAATATGATATCTTTTTCTTGAGTAATATTATATAAATGATAAAATCATGGCCATGGTATAGGGTCCTGAACCGTCAAACTGAAAGATGTGTGGAAAATGAAAATGTTCATACCAAAATAACCATGTAAAGGTTGTAATTGTTAATAATTTTATATTTGGGAACTCCATATTTTTGATAAATAATAAGTTATATATTAATACATTTATTATATTTATTAATAAAAAATTAAAACATATTATATTATTTTTTTTTGAAAACATGCAAATAAAGATATGACTTAATGAATGGGTTTCTCGTTTATCGTATTATTGTGAATCATATTCCATATTCACTACCTATTTCATTCATGTGGTTTATTTAATTACACTATTATATGTTATAGGATTAATAAATATATATTCAAAAAATTTAATGTCTCATTTTATTTAATTTATTTCAATGACTTTATTATTCATATTATATGAAATAAATAATGGTATATGTTACAATTTCATTTATTTTCATGATTACATAAGATTTTTTTTATTGATGGAAATTATAAGGATATTATCTCATATAACCATTCAATATTATTATTTATTATTTATTAATATATTATTATAGTTATTTTACCCTTTTCTTTTATATGGTAGTTTAAATTATTAATATACTTTTCTAAAAAATAGTAAACATTATTCAATATTTGGTCAAAAAATGTTTTCTTCTTTATCCAAGCCCATTACAACAAATAAATGATATTTTAATACATATAAATTAAATTATTTATAGAGTTAATTTTTATTACATTGGACTATATTTTCAATGGTTTAAGGGGTATCTATTTTTTAAAATATTTTCTAAAATTCATTGTTTACATTTAACAAATTTTTGAAAATAATATATTTATAAACTATATAAAGGATGAAAATAATTTCCTCCTTTGATGATAATTATTTACGATTAAATTATTTGTTTAAAAGGATATTTTAAAATATAACTATTTTCAAAAAAATTAGGTAATTTTTAGATAAAATTTTATCAACGGAAAAATTTGTGTTCGTATCTCATCAAAGAATGAATCATGTTACCATTTTAAGGTGTTATTAAACTTTTTTATAATCTTTTAAGTATTAATATAAAAAATAGGGATGTGGTCATTTATTTCGATCCACTTCCCCCCTTTCTATATTATGATGATGACTATTTAAATATTATCCCATTAATATCATTTATTTCTCATAGGATAATTAATTTAGGATGAAATATTTACTAAAAAATTAGTATCTATGTGAGATTTTGTGATGAATTACAATCATATATATGATACTTGTTTCTTTTAAATTTTTTATTCTATGATGAAATGATAAATTTAATATGGTATTATGGAACATATATTTATGGTTATCATTATATGATGGGTGGTGCTAAAATTATATATATCTCCAATGAACATGGTAACTATTTTAATCTTACCAGATATATTTATTAAAATTTGGAGTAATCCAGGTTTACTAATAGAAGTTACCATCAATTATAGTTTTGGGATTCATACTTGAATAAAGATATTATTCAATGGATAGTAACCTAGTTCACTATGATTATCTTATAAGTGATCATTGAGTAATGATATAATGTTATATTTTCTTAATGTCCCCAAATATTACAATGACATGTTATAGTATTTATGTTATTCTATAATGGTTAATGATTAATTTTTAATATTTAATCACCCATATAAATGAGGAATTTTGAATGTTTTCGTTTTTGTCAGGACTCGTGTTTTTTTATCTAATATTGATTAATTATCCACTTCTTATGTTATCTTCCTGATATCATATATTTAAAGTTATTTTATACATGATGATTATCTTTTACTAATATCCCACATAATTACCATTTCTATTATTATGAGTTCAACTATTCTAATCATTCCCATCCCTGGGTAATCGAGAATTGTATTTATATATGTTTTTGTGAGAAATATACAATGTGAGATGAATATTATATGATATTATTATCTTCATCAATTTAAAAAGATAACTATGTATCAAGTATCAAATAATTCTACACCTTTATAGTTTTTGGGAATCCATAGTTATGATATATGTTGAATTATTATTGAAGATGATATAAATATTTTTGTATTATCAGTAGTTCACCAAAAATGGAAATATAAAAAGGGTTATATAATTTTTTAAATTAAATATAGATATCATTTGAGAAACCCCTGTGATTTTCAATATGTATATAGTGAGATATAGGTGTTCTGTTAAATTAATGATTTTTTGGATTCTTTTAAATTTAATCCAAATCTTGATATTGGATCTTGATGATGTCGTGGACATGATTTACCTAGGGGCAACAACACTGAAAATTAATTTCTTAGTATTAACTCGGTTTTCAATAGTTTATAATGATGTATGATAATTTTTCACATAAGGCGATACAATCCCATCATATAGGCATGTGTTTATTGAAATTTTCATTATAAAAAGTTATATTATGTTTAGTTTATTCATATTTTATATAATTGGATGAATACCTATAATTTAAAGGTAAATATTTGTTGAAGAATTATCCTATTGTGGTTGTCACTAATACGTTTCATTTCATTAAGTAAATATAATATATCAAATCACAACTAGTTTTGTGACACAATTATATAGAGGTATCATTATCTAAAAATGATACAAATTTGAAACATAGTCACTAAAATTTTATTTGGAAATGGAAAAAAAATTATAATTTGAAACTATCATTATTCCATCGATTAATATAAGTGTTAATGAAATATTCCGTGGAATGATTTGATTTTTATTGTTGTGTAAATATATATTCATTGATATAAAGTCACAAATCCATAATTAATATCAAGGATACTCAATTACTAATCAAAGAAGAAATAATTAATTAAAATAAATGTTCCATAAATGAGATGAGTAAGATGCTTGAAGATATTGATAGAACTATTAAGGGAGAATTTGAATAATATATGAGAATATTTTAGGATAATATAAATATTAGTAAAATAATATTTATAAAACATGAAGAAAAATTGATTCACTTGGAATGACTTCATCTAGAAAATTACTAAAAAAATTAATATAAAAATGTGATTTCATTGGAATTATATATAATATTGGTTCTTATAAAAATTATAATCATATTAATAAAGAATAGTTGAGTTCAATTAATGATCTATCTAATTCATTATCATAGAAAGAAGAAACTACTTTCTCTAAAACATCACTTTTTTGTAATGTTTTTTAGATACTATTTTAATTAATATCAAAAATTATCAAAAATTATTTTTGGATAAAAGATAATGGAAAAAAACCAATATTTAAAGGATTGAATTAAGAATTTTTATCACATCTTTATCCATAGAACCCAATAAAATAAATCATGTTTATACTCAAATGGAAATTGATGTTAAATCAATCATCATATAGGCCAAAAAGAAGAAAATATTAATCATTGTTTATTGATATCATATTTGATGTTTGGAAATAAGGCCACTAAATTATTGTATAATTTTTTAGTTTTTAAATGATAGATATGTCTTGAATATTATATGAAAAAATGTAAATATAATTCAAACATGGTATACAAGACCATATTTCACAGTTAAAAAATAATATAAAAATAAGGATTAGGTATTAATACCCGGATGACTTATATGTAATTTGTAACACAGTTGGTCATTATGAATAATAATAAAATTATAGATCATTTAATCAATTAAATAAATTGTAAATAGAAGAGGACTATGGTAATTGATGAAACAATCACATGAATTATTTTCTAAATATTAGAATAAAATAATGTATATGGTGAAACAAATTATATTCTATAAGAGAACAATTAACAATGTCACAAACAAAAATAAAAGAGAAATATCCATTATGGAAAGTGAGGTAATATTGTAAATTAGTATAAATAAATACTTGTATCTCAGTAGCAGTAGAGAAATGTAAAAATTTAAAAAAGAAAAATAAATCTTTTATATGAATAGTATTGTTTGTATGGTTGATGACATACTGCATAAATATATATTGAAGGTACCATAAAAGGGAAATAAAGACACTTTGAAGAAACCATATTGAAAGTTTAACAATATTGCGCTTCTTATGAATTAATCTTTAAGATAATATCATTTTCAAATAGAGATAAAAATATATTGATAATGTAAAATAGAATCCATGTTTCAATAAGAAGAAATTATGTTCACATAATAAAAAATTAAAATTTAATGGGTTGATTTTTGAAAGTGATGAAATGATAATTAAGGGATATATTGTAGATTTTTCAAATTACCTCATCACTCCCCGATAAGATATAAAATCGTGGCTACTAGTATAAAAGTAGTTGCTGAAAATTAAATAAAATAAAAACGGAATAAAATTTCATTATTGGATCCTGTTAAAAATGGAACAGCACATAATAATAATGCTGAAGAATGTAAGAAACTGATGTATTCATAGAATTCTATATATATTAAATAAAAATAGTTGAAATAAAGAAGAATTCTCATAAGAATATTTTATAAATTAAATTATGTTTTTGGTGTATAAATGTATTTTACCACTATTTCTAATTTTAAAGGGTCTAATAAAAACTCAAATTATTCAAAAATATTTGACATTGTGTTTCTTTATATATAGAAATAAATGTGATATTTATTCCACGAGAAAAGGATCAATGTTGTAATTATTGTATAGTAAAAAATATATACATAATTTAGTACATGAATATTCCATAATAATGATATAATTTTATTAGAAAATTTTTGGAGCTTTTTTTGAAAATAAGTAGCCTTTATGAATCGATTTTTGAAAGAAATAAAATAGGGGGTCTAATAATTAGAGATATTTCCATAAGTTAGTCTTTCCTGAAATTCTAAAATCACTTTATATATCATAAAAAATAAGATGATTGCATGTCATAATCATTATTTGAATCATTCTTTTGACTATAGGAAAATAGTTTATAAAATGGGGGTACATATTTAAATGAATAATTAAAGATAATTTATTACAATTTATTTATTTGGATGTTAAAATTTAATATTATTATATAGTATAAAATAATTTATGAATATATTTTTATATCCCAATGAATGATACTTATGAGTATATATAATATTATAATCAATTATTTTTGTATTGATTTGATAACTAGTTATATAACTCTTATTTACTACACAAGTGTAGTTCATTTATACCTATAGTTTATTAATTGATAACATTTTAATGAATTATAATATAATCCTTTAGTAAATTTATGAAGTATATTTATCTATTTAATTATGTTGAGAATATTTCAGGTTAATTTATATGAAGATACATTATATGAGGTTATAATTATCGAAAATTATTACATTTTCAATTATGATTAATTCTGGGATTTTAAAAAAAATAATGTGATCATAAAATAACATCGATATATTTAGTGTAACTATAAAAAAATATTAAGGACTCTATTTATTTAATATTACACTACTTTAGATAATGTGTAAGGTTTCCCTTATGATGCGATATTTCCATTATGTGTTGATTGTTGAAGAAGATCCCAATGACTGAATATGATTGTTATGCATCATAGAATTCATCTAATGTAATTATATTGAATCATCATTCTATTATTTTATAAATATTGAACCATGTATGAGTAAATGGGTATATTAGATTTCCCACATTTATTCATGAATTTAAATGAAGATAGAGGTGATGTAGCTTCTATAATGGTATATCATTATATAAATATACTAAGATTAATTTATATTGATAAAATGAAATTTGAATTGAACACAATTTAAATGTAATTATTTAATGATGAGAATAATTATTACAAAAAGTATTAAAAAATGATTATAAATTTTCTAATGGAAGTCATGATGAGATATTCTATCAAATGTAATTCAATGACTAATATATTTTGTATCCAACCACTAATAATTTTGATGTGATGAAAACCATAATTGGTTGGATATAAAAATTTAATAAAGGTTTGTGAATTATTTTGATTTTGTTTATGTTTACAGAATATGACTGAGATTGTATTTGAGATTGATTGAACATTCCAGATATGATTTTGGATGGGTATTGACGGGAAAAATATCTTTTTTATTCAAAAATGAAATAATTTTCAGAAATAAAAACTATTTCCACAATTTTCATGTTTTTATATTTTCCATGTATAATTGAAAATTGACATTTGAAAAAAAAACTTGTAATATAAAGGCTAAAAAATTATGAGTTATTTTATGATTTATTGTAAATAAATTAGTAAATTATTATTAAATTTTGGGTAACATTAATGTGAAAAAATTAATTTGTAACAATATAGAGAAGAAATTTGTTACCATATATTTTCTATATTTTGGATAAAAATAGAAATAGACATATGAATAATAATACTAGTTATAAGGGAAATCATATGTGTCATTAAAATATTTTATAAATGTATTCATGAAGATAGAAAAGTATCTTAATATTTACTTACAAAAATAGTAAATTTAATTTCAATATAAAAAGATGATATAATTCTATTTTCAAGTTTAAATTTGGACAATATGTAGATTCATTTAAAGATATTAGAGTCATTTACTCATATTAAAGGACTATTTTCTAAAACAGATAATTTTCTTGAAATATATTTAAAAAAAAGTGATGATTAATGATTTATTCTTCCCAAGATCAAACATCATGAATAAGAAT
Organism: Viscum album; assembly: GCA_963277665.1. Taxonomy (NCBI): domain Eukaryota; kingdom Viridiplantae; phylum Streptophyta; class Magnoliopsida; order Santalales; family Viscaceae; genus Viscum; species Viscum album. The sequence continues at coordinate 1,347,455,945 of OY728164.1, forward strand.
ATGATTCGGGGAAATTATTGAGAATTGAGATTGTTGAGAGATTATGATTAATTTGAACCATTTCAACTAAAATGAGAAAAATTCATTTCATTATGATTATATATATACTATAACATTAATATGGTAATGATTGGTGAAACAAAGTGATTAAATTAATGATTGTGTTTCACTATGAGTATATTTTCCTTCATATGGGGTTCTATGAGTGCAATCCTACATGCCACCATGGTTTTAAATGATTATTTATTTTATGATGAATGTAGAATCATAATAATTTAATATATTTCATTGAAATAAAAATGAAATGTCTCTTATAAGATTGTGGAAATATTTTTTATTTATATTTAAATGAAGTAAAATCTTGGAATTTTTTGGCCTATTTAAATGGAGATGGGTTATAAGTGCTATAAATTAATGAGATTAAATATTATAATGAGAAAATTAATATAAATGGTATTGTATGTATAAAAAAATTATATAGGAAGAAATTTGAGAGGCATTGAATCTGAATTCCTCAAGAATATATTTATATTAGTCTATAATAATAAGATTTGATTTTGAAGAAAAAGATCCACTCCATTAAATGAAAATAATTAGTATGTTGAATGTAAATTCCTATGATTCCCTGATATTATAGAAGGAGATAGAGTGATAATAAAGGTGATTCCACACAATATCTAACTATAATTTTTGATGTCATAAAATAGATTTTTTTTCTATAATTACTCCTCATCAGTATTTCAGGAATCAAATACATTAAAAAAGAATTGTGATCAAGGATATCAATTATTAGGAAAGTATAAATAATGAAATTTTTATATATTTATATTTTTTTGATAATTCATGTGTAAATTATAATATAAAAATTATAGATGCATTGTAATTTAATAGATGATATTTGTACAGTCATTGATATGTTTCTTTAGGAATGTGATGTTATCATAATTTATACAATAAAATGAAAATTATGATTTTTTTTCAAGGAGTTACTTTAATTGGAACACTAAATATTGGAGCTTTAAATCAATATATATATATAACTAATCTAGGGGTTGAATACTATTAAGAGAATTTATAAAGAACATTTTATTAAATAAATGCTATTTTTATATAATAACTCTTAGAGATGTATATCCCTAGTCTTATAATAATATAGAACATCACTCTAAAGTCACATAAGAAAACTACACTAATGCATTTTAATTCACATTTTTATTTAATGAATACAGTTGTCTCCAAAAGTTACCAAAACACATAATCGATTAGCGAACCACATTGTAATGAATTCAAGTAAAAAATATATTCATGTAGATATATTTAGTTTACATTCTATATATTATGTAGATTTGGGTGTTTACATCACAATATCATATCTATACATCATAACTACGTTAGAGGTTTTAATATTTTTGTTGTAAAATTAAAATAAGAATTTAATTTTTCTTAAAAAATTTAACACAAATTCACCCCTCCCTTCGTTGTTCCTACAAAATAAAATGAAAACTTCTAACACCAAGAAACATTATATTCCCTAAAAATTCATTCTACAAAATACTGTTGTAATTGAACTATTATGTTAAAAAACATTTCTTATAAAATCTGAGATGATCCTCAGTTTATAATTATTCATTGTTCTCTCGTAAAACCCCCTCTTAGTCAACGTATTCCCACAAGTTCTCTTGATTGAATATAATAAAATTTATTATGACATAGTATTGTTTTTTATTCATTGAACTAATCAAATTTCATTGGAAATTTTTCCTAAAACTGAATATTATTTTTTCTAATACATTAAAAACATTGATCCAATTTTCATCAATATAGATGTAGGTGAGTTCCCAAAACATTTTGACAAAGGAAATTAAAATCTCTTTTCTAAACAATCATATATTGAATTTTACCTATTCATAAAAAGTTGATGGAAATTTATCCCCTAAATATGTAACATTAATCAACGCTCTTTCCAAAATCTTCTTGGGGGAAACCAAAATGAATATTCTTTCACATTATGATGCACTATAAAATTCAATTCGTCATATCTATGACTATATTACATTTTTATGTCATTAGTATGGTCTTATGAAACTTTATTCTATTACACAATAAATCTCAAATATTCTTTTCATCTACATTTAAAAAAAACTTGACCTAAAATGTTATAATTAGTATTTGATCTGTGTTTTCACCATGGATCTCAATCAAATATTATTTTTGAAAAAATTGATATTTTTTAAAAGATTAAAAACCCAAATCTTATATGTAAAATAATAAATAACGACGATATATTGTAGTGAATGTCTATAAGAACAAACCAGATATGACCCCCATATATTTATAGGAACAAGATCAAACAACCAACACATTAACTTTTTCCATACCATTCATAATGAAATCTCTAAATAATTACGAGGGATTTATTTTACTGTTTTTACATAATCCAACAATTTAATTTGTCATATTATCTTAAAAGATATTATTTTTATACCATATTAATATAAGTTAGAGGAAAAAATTTCCACAATATTATACAAGTTTGTTGGAACTGATTATTTGTTAAGGTCATGAATTGAAAATGTTTTCTGAAAAAAATGGCCTATTTTGAATCAGTAAACAATCCCCAGACACCCAAGGTAGGTGTGTGCAAGATATGATGTCAGTGTGCAAGATTATAAATTGTGTAGAAGATCTTTCATTCCCAATGATAATTCAAACGGATTCTTCAACATCAACCATCCATAAAATATCCAAGTTAGAATTGATAACGAAGTTTTCAAGGGGATGAAGAAGAGGGACCATGCACAAGATCCTCTATGCCCAGTTCAATGTCAAATTCCACTTCCATGAATGCCACCATGCACACCACTACCGATGTTTCCATCGATAAATTGAAAAGTTCCCCATAATATTGTGGTACCATTATGGAAGATAAACCATCACTCCCGTTCATGAAATATAATCCCTTCCATAACCACACGAATGTCATGGCCTCAAGGTACTGGATCGTTTGGGATATATCTCCTATGGGTCCTCTTTCGAGTGGGACCACTAGGACTTGATCCCTCTTCACATCCTTTTACTCAAAATAAACTGCTTTCAAATGATTGTTCTTTCATGCAATTTTTTTCTTTGAGTAGTGCCTCTTTCCCACATAACCCTTGATTTTTCACGTAGACTTCCATCTTTTGTGGAACCCCTCAACTTCTATGAATGCCTTTAATCTTGTTCACATCCCTTATTATGTGCTCTATTTGACATCCCTACCCCAAGGTACTATGTTCAAGACCCTCTTTCATGATACAGAAATATCATTCATGACCTTTCTCAGTGCATCCCTCTAGGAATGTATGAGGTTATTTCATAGTCCCCTGACGGGTTCTTTACATTGTGTATCCCTACATTGTGATTATTTCCATTGCACGCTAATGGCTTTTACTTCATCAAATATTGACATTAATGTGGACCCTTACATGGATCTCTCTACATTTATGTTAATCCCAGTCATTGATGGTGCTTTACCATCACCAAGGATTATGGTTTTCTAATTATGTTAGTACAAGGTGTTATTAGTAAATCCTAATCATCTGAGATGTGGGACATTAAACTACCAAGAACATGCATCCTCAACACAAGATGCTAAATTATGATAATCTCATTTGTGACAAGCATCTAGAGGACCATGAAGTGGATGGTAACTAGCACCATCCCACTCCCCTCTCTGTCGTTGTTTTGTTCCCATACGCACCTCAGGTAGTCCCTACATAAGCCCCCCACCCAACTAGTCTTGGTGCTCCTTGTACAGTGGCCATATCCTCTTCATAGATATGGACCCCTAATCATGCCTACCTCTCTTAGTAATCCCCATATTTCCTTATTAAGATGATAGCCATGTGCTCTCCCCACTCCATTTTACATGAATGATCCTTTGGGTATGTGATCATCAGGTCTTTGTTTCCTCTTGTTTCTCACACCGAGCATGACTGACATGAGTATAGAGTAAGCATCAGCTGTGAAATCATCTATGGGATGCCTTATTGGGTAAGTATCATTCCCCTATTAACCAAAATATGTGGACATTGACCCTTGTCTGTTCTAATAAATGTATGTAGGACGGTTCAATGAGGTTTAATTACGTCACCCATCAGTCTCGACCACTTCAAGTCATCTCACCCTCATCCCGCATGATGTGAAAGTGTTTGACCCTTTTTCATACATGAATTTAAATTGTATTCTTTCGAACTACATAGGTTTGGATCCCTATCTCCAAGATAGGGTATGTAGGAAGCCTCCCTGAGGTTTAACCCCAAACACTGGTAATTTTTAGGGTCCCCTTTTTTGGGACACAAATCCATGGTACACCCCTTAGTGGTTTCATAGTAGTTCCCAGTCATATATCCTTACATTAAACCCACACTAAATTCATACACCTCCAACCACATTTTTTCTACTTTCCTTGGGATTATAACCATGCATATTACCCAACATATCATTGAGTTGTTATCCATTGTGTACACTCCGACTCCATATCCCATTTTGAACTCTATGAACATTGATTCCACTCCATAGGGATATATTGGAATCCACGTTGAGGTTCAATACCATCACCCATGCCCCATCATAGTCTCTCCCTTGAGCCTTTGATTTACTGTATGATCATTCCATAATATGTTGGTTACATTTCTGTTGGATCCCCATTCACATGTCCATTCGCACGAGCTTCCTCCTCAGGTGACTCATCAACTCATTCTAGAACTACATAGACATTGATTCATTTCAAAAGTGAAACATAGGAATCCAACCAGAGCTTCAGGCCCAACACTATCATATTTTCCCCATTCCTTGATTCCATCCCTACACATTCTATTTTTTGACACTTCATCCAAATCAATCCTAATTTTTACCCGAGCGGGAACAACTCCATGAAATCATGCCATTAATACAGGTATCTAACCATGTGTAATCCCCATTCATCTAATTGATCTATGTAGCACATGATCCACTAATCACACATAGGCCCGAGAAGGTCATCTCATTGTTGTCCATTGTGAAAACTCTGATCCCATTATTCACCCTCTCAAACTATGTTAATTTTTATCCCTAACATCAATTAGTGTACATAGGCAGCATCCACGATGTTCAATCCTAGACAATGGTAATTTGTGGTGTCCACTATTCCAGGACCCATTCATCCTCTAATATACCCCTTGAGGATTCGACATTTGCCTTCATGATGTGTTATATTCCCTCTATGGGCCACACCACCAATGATTTGTCCATAAGGATAATCCTTAACCACCCATCTGGTAAACGTTCTAGGAACTCCTAACTAGGGATGTACCAATTTGATCTACTCTCATCAGTGTTCTTATCAGTCCAATTTGTCTCCCCTAGATGTTAAACTCCTCTCATACCCCATGTTAAATTTGGAAAGCCTAGGAAACCCATAAAGATATGTCACTAACATATAATTCCACGTAGTCGACATGTGATTCCTTGGGCTTCCATGACAATGAGAAGCCATATCATAAGAGGAATAATTCCATGTGTAATAGGGTTTCAGCATGCAGGCACACCAGTGATGCCTACTCTGACTACTCCTCTAAATGAAGGTTTATTCCCTAATGTGAAACTATTGAATGTCATAACTGATGAAGTATAATTATCTAGTGTCCAAAAAGTTATGGAAATGGGAAGAGATTCATGAACAAAATCCAAATCATTAAGGGAGACCTTGAATAAGCGATGAATTCTAGGGAATAATCACTAGAATGAGAAACTGATATACCACTATCCCATTTCAATCAGGGATAAATCATATCTAAAGAAGTGATGAATGCTACCTGTCGTTGCAAAGTAGAAATGTGTGGAAACAAATAGATACACATCCTCTTCAACAGACAGATGCACACACCCAATGCAATTCTCAGAAAATGAAATGTTGAATCCTAAATGAAGTTATTTTCCTCAATATGGTGATTATTAAGAATTTTGGCATCAAAAGATAAGTATGTCATCGGATCCAGCTATCCAGCACCTGGTCCCACCATGAAAATAGTGGGTCATCCATGAAACTCACCTAGATTTGGGGAATTTAATTGATGGTCATCCCAATCACTGACATTGTCATCATGTATCTTTTTATACATACAAGTAAGTGTTAATGACACTGGTGCATTGGTAGTCACTATCCCACTATCTGTACTGATGGCTGAATATTCATACATTGCCTAAACCAAGCTACAGCTACAAGAAACTGATCACTTCCCACACATGGATGCATTGGTAGGGTAAATACCAATAGGGTAGTCCTGTATAACTCAATTTCTTCAGCAAAAACTTCCATGACCATACATGTTGGGCATGCAAGCCCCATCTCACAAACAGAATTTATGTAAATGAGGGTGATTAATAATCTTTTTAGTGAATATGAATTGGAGGGGGTTATCCCAAAAACATATATGTCCCATCGAGATATAGAGAGCTTTGTGCCTCGTCAGTGCCGCTAACCCTAGGGGCCGTACAGGAAGATAATGATCCCCAACAAAAACTTAAAATTCATTGGGAGCCAATCCACAGAAGAATCTTATGATTCACTTACTTATTTGGACGATGTATGGGATTCCTAAGTACTCCCATTTGTGACTTCATCCTTGGAGATACTAAGGAGGGATCTCACCAGCACGGGTCAGCATCACCAGCCATTCCCAACTAATGTGGGGATGGTTGTTCATTCCAATGCCCACCCAGCTTAGCTGACCTGACCTAAACTTTGGGTACAAGCTCAAGAAGACGCCCGCCATGGGGAATAATATTCCTTGGCTTCCAAGGCACGATCCCCCACAAGAGCGCACTATTGGATGCTAGTTTTTGTTACAATGTAGGGTAACATAACTATCAGAGAGAAGGAGTTATTTAATTCCCAGTTTTAGGTAATGGTCCAACCACCCCACAAGCAGGCTAAATTGACTCATTCATTCATCAGTGCATGTGGAAAACATTGTGAGCCGACGCGTGTTGATGACATTCACTATGGTGTTCTTCATAATACCTTAATTAGACAGAGTGAAGTAACTCTCTACTCTCGCATCCTTCATGGTTTTCTTCCCAATGGAACCATTATTATCCCAAGAGGAGGTTATCAATGTTAGGATTCTCATGGCCCTGCCACTTACCAGTATGGAGGTACATCCCATGTTCTAACTACATCCTGTAAAGGACCTCACTACATCATCGACAGTTGTTACAGGGTTCTTTCAAATCTCTAGTATGGTCAGTATGAAGGCCCTCCTCATACATGAGTTACACGAGTTGGCCGATGCAGAGGTTCTCCACACACTACGGACAACCACCTTGAAGGTCCATCTATTCACTAACCATGTAACACCTTTAAATGATAAAGGGTAAAATGAATAAATGATATGACTCATGACAACAATTTGAACCTTCCTTTTTAGGAGCCTACATTAATATAACAACATAGTTAAGTGTGCTTGGCCTTGAGTAGTGATCTTGATGGGAAACCTTATGGGTTGTTTCCTAGGGTGTGTGTGAGATAGGGCAAATAACACTGCAAAAGACATGTGTTGGCATGTGTGTACAATCATTAGTCAGATGACTTTTTATGGCACATGGGGTGGGCTCTTGTGTGGGGACCACGTGTCTATGGGGAAACGGGTTGTACCTGGTGGGCTAGGACCTAGGGACCACGTTAAGGTGGGATGGTTGTACTGTCATCGGAAACCAATTGTTACATTTGGTATCTGTGGGAGAACCCATCATTATGTGTGTTTCACTACCTGGGATAATATTTTGGAACCACAACTAGTATGTTTTGATCAAAAGGGGGGTGATTGTAACACCATTTAATGATAAAGGGTTAAATGACTAAATGATATGACTAATGTCAATAAGGTGATCTTTCCTTTTCGCGAGCCTACTTGATTATAACATCATAGTTAATCGTGCTTGGCATGGTGTTTTGATCAGGATGGGAAACCTTCAGGGATGTTTCCAATGGTGTGCGTGAGTGAGGAAAAAACACATTGGAAATGACATGTGTTGTCATATGGGGACAATAATTAGTCATATGACCTATTAGGGCATGTTGGTGGTCCCTAGTTTGTGGACCACATGTTTGCGGGGAAACTGGTTGTACATTGTGGCCCAAGACCTGATAGCCTTGTTAAGGTGGGGTGGTAGTGATATCACTGGGACCCAATTGGAAAAGACCAAATCAAGCTGATTCCCTTACCACTAAAATACTTACAATCATGGAGGTCCCCCTCATGTTCCATTTTATATTTTACTAGGTTCACCTCCCACCCCATATTTTCCAAGTGGAGGTCCTCCCCGTGTTCCACTAAAAATATAAATGGTTTTCCCTCACACCCTATACCATCAAAATGGATGTCTCCCCATGTCAAAAATATAAAATTCCCTATAGAACCATCCATTGGTAGGAGGGAGGGGTGTCGCTGCTAGAAGAAATACATTGAGAAGCCTCTATGATAAATCAATCTTGTCGACTTTTCATATTATTAACCTGATTGAAATTAAATAATTGAACCATTACTCTGAACCTCTATGTTTGGTTCAGGGGTACGAACTAGGGGTATAAGCCTCATTCTTCTTGAAATTGAGGTTCACTAGATCCCTACATCTCTCCAAAGATACATACATTAGGAGGAATATTTTATCCCCTTTCTAGGACCTGGTCGTGTAATAATCCTTATCATCAACATGATCATTTTCTAACTCGACAATAGATCACAAAGTGTTTTCTAGTCGATAAGTAGTGGATAGAAAATATCTTGACCCACTGCCAATGACCGCATCCCAATGCAGGATGTAGTGGTAATTAGATTATCTTATAGGGATTTTTTGTTTCCATCTTTGCATTTTCTAAGAAGTAGCCCATGATGCATCGGTTTGTCATCTCATGCACCGTAATCTCCACTGACCAGACTAATTCTAAAATTTTCCCCATCAATGATGTTATTGTTTCCTAAATATCCCTTAGTTGATGAACTGGGAAATCAAGTGATGGATCCCGAGTCTGAGATGATATGTTTGTGGGACCTTCTCAGAGAAGACCCTTTCCTAGAGATGTTCTGGCCAATTTCCACTAAAAAACAACATTTTAGAGTCTTTCACCTAGGAAAAAGTTATGTTCCATCATATACCATAGTGTTGATTCATTTCCATCTCTGTCATAGATGGTTAGCTTACCCAAAAATATGGGAACACACCAATGGAATTTTCTTGTAGTACCGCCATGTTGAATTGATTGAACTCCCTACTGCACATCACCCTACATCACCTAATTATATTTATATCTCCCGTATATGATGCATTCAAGGATTCAATATGTCTCATAAAGTTATTAAGGAGGATTCCCTGCATGTCCAGATCCATGGTTGGGGGTATTATGCTGCCAAATATTTCATTCCAATCTTACAAAAGCATGGTTCTCCCTGTGATAGCAAGGATATTCCTTAGGGCTTTATCGTAGTAAACATAATCTTCCCTAACATATATATATATATAAGGGTTCACTCGCACAGGTCCTATAGTAGAGGAACCATCAATTGTGGCAGTACAAATCTCGGTAGACCCTATAGGTTTCCATAAACCCCAACAACAAAAATTCATGGAAATAATCCACCTTCATAGTCATTTCCCCACGGTCGAGACATCAACCTGGGTAAAAAGCACAATGGGACTGTCAAACCCCTCCAAACATTATGTCTCTTTGCGTAAAACAAATGATGATCCTGAAATGGTAGCACAACACTATTAGATTTCTAAATATAAAATTATTATTGATAAGCTCCTCACCGAATGGGCCACAGAACAGAGGCCTGATTATGGTAATCCTCGACTAGGGAAGTAGGGGAAGGGGTAGGTAAAACTTCCTACCTTGGATTTTACCCATGATGATATCGAAAATCCATCCCTTCTAAATAGGGTAGAGGCTAGTGTTTAGGTAATGTAGTCGCAATATTCATCATGAAATCTACCTGAGCTGCACAAAAACACGCCTTAGGACCTGTCTCAGCTCCCACCAGCCACATTGCTGGCTCCACCGACTTCACCTGTATTTAATATAGTGTACCTATAGTTTATTCCCCTATCTACATGGGTAATTCCTCTAATTTCCCCAAGAGCCATTGATCCCACTTACCACGTTGAAGATCCTGGAAATGCGTTGGTGGGTAGATATACTCATCCAGACTTGAATCCCCTATAGGATGATGCAATGGAAGCACTTATTTATCTCATCAAGTATTTGGATACTAGACAAGATTCAATCATGGTGGATGGAAAGCAATATCCATCATGGGACGATGAAATGCTTGCACCCCCTGGTTAAGGAAATACAACCATCGCCAAATTTAATGAGACAGGTGAACCGCTGCAGCATCTGACCCACAATATTTGAAGATGTGGACCGGTGATGGGATCTCCAACACAACAGGAGGCTGGTTATCTCCAGTTTTTTTAAAACAATGGAAGGTCTCACATTTTTCTAGTACAACCAGTTACCCATGGCGTGAATTGGTGGTTGTGATGATATTTTTAGGTATATTCTCTACCAGTACATATCCACAACACGAAAGACAAGTATTTTTAACCCCTTAATGTGAAATCATAGTCCTGAATAGCATGTCATAGTCTTTTTTCCATGTATAAGAGTCTCAAATATTAACTCGATATACCGCTAAATAAGGAACAAATTCAAACAATGTGGGATGGGAATGTGAAGACTGATGTGGTCCATCTATCATCACTCAAAATATACCAGATCAGTTTTATGATATCTCTAAAAAATCACAACATTTTGAATAATCCTTATATCATGCCAAATATACACGCAAGTTATATCCTGTAGCTACCACAAGAAGAACCATGATGAGAGAGAACGTTGCAGTTGCACAAATAGAGGCCCACGGGCTGTGGGAGGTCTTACTAGAAGAGACACCTCTATAAACTCACTATTCCCCCAAAAACATTAGGAACAACCTATGGCTTAGTAGACCCCACCTCAATATAAGTAGGCACCCCCTCGTGTAATGCACCACTTCTTCCAAAGAATATAAATATGGTTCCACCTCCTGAACAGGCTCCACCAGCCCCTTGTCATGGCCAGGTTCGCATAGATCCATTCATGGATCAGAGAAAACTAACCTACTAATTTAATAAGAATTAGGTTCCTTGTAATTTCAAAAGTGCATTGGACCAGGGAATCCTGCGGTAAGAAAAATTAAAGAGGCCTAACGAGGAAGATCTCGCTGATCCCCCCAATTACTACCCATATCATATGTTCCATGGAAACACCATAATGTAGTGATATGTGTTTAAATACTAGCTCCATGACTAGATCTGTTGCAATATATTTATATGGGTTCCAACCCTGGTACAATTGGCATATATGTTTTTAAATCATGACAATATCAACAAGGGTGACTAGATGTAGGATTCTAACCATGGGATTGAAAAATATAAAAATATGGTGTCTCTCAAGGGAGTCACTCGTGCCCATTTTATTATCCATGCATGTTTAAATTAGCTGATTTCATCAGAAGTCGCTACACTACCTTTGACTAGCACCTATATATCAACATCTTTACCTTTGTCCTCTAAGGGGAGTAATAACCCACAACACATGAGAAAAGAAAGCTATCCACCTATTCAAAACCCATCCCATTATCTCTGAAATTGAATTCCCCCAATGATAGAAATTTCCCTCATAAACATTCTATTAATCTAAAATTATTCTTGTGATTACCAAAAGTCTGGTTCAGTAAATACTATCAAACTGGTAAACCATTACATGGTTCCCGATGACAAAGATCATCAGGAGACCCCCCCAACCTCTGAAATCAACGCTGAAGACATGGGTATGTCAATTTTAAAAATGAATTTCTTGGTATTTCAATCCAAGCTACCCATGCCACCGAGACCAAATAATAGGCCCAATGAAGAGCTCAGCATGCTCAACCACCTCTTCTCATTTTATTATATTCACCACTATCACCGTTTTTACTTCTTTTTTATGGTATATTAATCTAGGGTATGTTATTATTATACATGTTACTTTGTGAATGGACATCATTATTATAAACATCATTCAATCTTCATTCTATGCGATTTGACTAGGGATTAGTGGGGCATTCCCTAGAACCATCCTGAATTCACTAGTTCGACTAGTAGTGCCCATCATACCTCCTACCGCTAAGAAAATTTTATTTGTAGAAGTTTTCTCCTAGAACATAAATATAATTCCAAAAGCATATTTCCATCATTCCATCCTGGCTCTCAACCCTTGATAATCCTCGCATGATAGAAGATAGGCGTGAATCTTTCACAGAGGCATTAAGATGTCGATTTATGTTTGAAATAGAGGTTGTAGTGGCATAATCCTTCAAGGAAGAGGCGGTTGAGCTAGATGTGTTCCAGGCCATCATTTCATACTCAATAGAAGTTTAAGTTTCTCTTATATAGTGTAACATCCTCCCACATTACATCACTATCCAGTTCAATGTAATGGATGTCTACCACTATCTTTTCGACATGGGCTCTTGGGATAAATATTATCCCAACCCAGATACTCAGCAAGAAGGGGTTGTCTCAAACTAATCTAAGCCCCAATGACATGAAGATTCAAGGTTATGATAGGACATACCATAAACTAGACTACAAGATACACCTAATGTCCCATTTCTATGTCTTAGTTTCTAGAACATAGTTCGTGGTTGTATCACATGACAACACATAAAATGAATTAACAGGTATACCCTGGATCTACCTATATGCAACAGTCTCTTAATCACATCACAAATGACTTAATTACTTTTTCAATGGTCAAGTGGGTTAAATTTGGGTGGAACATCTCAGTTTTACTTTTATGAAGCCTTATTCATAGATGTTAACTACTACAATATAATGGACAAGAAGGTTCATACCACTAAAGTTGAACAAACTGTGGATGTGGCCAACCCAGGGATAGTCATGGATGATGACTATGCCTTACTGATTCATTTATTTGAGACCATGTCCCCGGATAGGGGAAAAGGATTTGTTATCTCTAGGTTGAGTGGAATTGTGTTCACATGTCTTTGGACCTCATGAATATCACCTTGTATCCATACACTAATTAGGAATATGTGATCCCAGAGCCCCCCACCCCTATAATGTATAGGGATATCCTTCCCATGGAAAAAAAAAACTTTATACATGCTTGTTTCCCCAGTATAGGATAAAACAAATCAGGTAGATGTACCTCTATTACTTTTATATTATCAATCAAGGACCCTTGGGTTGAAGTATTGATGTAATCAGATATGAGGATTTCTTATCCATATCATCATAAGTGCAGGAGTCTCATAGTGTGGATTCAATTAACACTCGATCATGCACCAATGTCCCATTAGTATCATCCAATTAAGTAGAGTTGCCTCCTACCAAATATCCTCTAATAATGAATGATGAAAACAATATGAAATATAATCTGCCCGAATTTTAAGAGTGAATATCCACTACAATTGATGAGTTGGTGCAGGTGACACTCTCCATAGAGACAGATCTGAAACTGATACAAATTATTACAACTTTTCTCATAGAAGAACAATAGTGACACAAGGATTTCATGAAGCCGCGTCATGATGTATATTAATGGATCTATAATGAGATTCTGGGAATATGTCCTCTTGTATTCATTCACTACCATGGCCTAATGGAAAATCATCATAGGATAAAATTTCCTCCTAGGAAGATGGAACCCTATCAAGCTTACATGGTTGAGGATAAGGCTGAGAAGCTCATTAATGCCAACATAAACAAGGAGTTGCAGTACACAGAGATGGTTAGCAAAAATTAAGCCATCCCTGAAGAAGAACATAAAAATAAGAATCTTCAACGACTTCCAGGATATCAACTATCACTGATAGAAGCATTATTTTCCCCTTACTATGACAGAATTATTCATTAACACCACCGAATGATTCCAGACACTCCACTTTAATGATGGGTATTCCTGATATAATGAAATATGAATGGATCCTATGGATTATGATTCTACCTAGTTCATGGAACCACAAGTTACTTTCAACTACTAGTTAAGGACTTTTGATCTAAATATTTCAAGTACCACTGATCAGAATGTCATAAAACACATATTCAACCCAATTCTAGGGAAATTGATGGAATGTTACGTGGAATATCTATAGTTTTAATCATTCCAGTGTCAGGACCATCTTTGGGATCTTCTGAGAGTCTTAGGCTTCCTCTGTTCTCTCTATCTAAAGATGAAAACCTTGATGTATTCATTATGGATGACCTATGGAATGTTTTTTGACTTCTTTGTTAGATATGTAGGCATTGAGTTGGATCGAGATATGATCAGGGATATCATACAGATGGCTCCACTGAGAAACATTTGGGATATTTGAGGAATTCAAGGAACCATAGCATACATATGATGATTCTTCAAAAACATTGGCTAGAAAATGTAATACATTTTACAGGATCATGAAGAAAGGTTTCGATTATCAGTGGGATGAGGTGTGCCAGAATGCATTTGAGGAGATCTAGCAATATCTACTACAACCTCTAGTTCTGATGAAACCTGTCATCAGAAAGCTATTGGTCATCTATGTTACCACTCCAGAATGTTCCCCCAGTGCCTTTCTCACCTAAATGAACAATTCGAAAAAAATGAATAGTTTATACTATCTCATCCACATGATCAATGATATAGAGATGATAAACTACTCTATTGGGAAAAGATTTCTTGCACTAGTATTAACTGTATATTAATTGGGAAATTATATATAGTATCATAAGAAACATATATTGTCACCTATGGATCCAAATATGTACATTTTAATCTATGATATGGGCACTGGTCATCTAGATAGGGTGGAAGTGTTCCTTTATCAGTTGACATCACGTTCTTCCCCAAATGGATTTCAAGGAAAAGGTGCCATAAGTCTTTCTTTCAACCCATGATGTCCCCGCAGAGTAGTCTCTAGACTATGATTTCCTAGATTATGTAATATTCTTAGTTGATAATGTTGTGACATGTTTGAATATTCACTTCTATAGCACCTTATAGATCCCTACAAGCAGAAGACTCCGTAAACCCAAACTCAATAGAGTAGGTCTAGGTATCTTCTTCATCCCACCTGTACATGTTGTCCATCCCTATTAGTTTTCATTTTTAGAAGGATTCACTAACAATGGAGTTGATTATCAATCCCTCATAAATAGTCTTGAACATGCCCTTGAGATTGATGTGTACCACAATCATGTAATATGAGACATTGAACTAGTCACATGTAGTTCAATGGTGACAACATAATCATGAGGTTAGAGATCATACCCTTAATAAAGCGCACTTGTAATTTGATGGACATGATCCCTTCTCGATCAGATGTTACTCAAATCCCTTCATCATAGAATGTTCGATCTGATTCCTTGTCTAGCCATGCCACATCTCTTGAAGATCTGGACTATGATGATTTTATTATTCACATGGCGCATTGAAGGGTCATTGATCCTACCACCATGAATGACGATGATCAATAGTAGGTAATACACCTTTCAATTAATGTGTATAGAGAAGGGTCTTTAGGCAACCATTGAATAGTATTGGAAAAGTCCTTTGACTTGATGAATCCATTTATCGAGTATCTCTATCATTGAAATCTCCCAATAGACTGAGCCATTCACGAGTGAGTCCGTCAGCGTGCAATGAAGCTCACCCTCCAGAGTGGACCCTATAATGAGAAGATCCTCTATATATGTGGGTTTGATGGGATTATCCTCAATTTAATTCAAAGGGACATGATTTCTCAGGTTATGTTGGAAGTTCATACTGGTTCTTCTGGAGCTCATCAGATAGGGTCAAAGATCTCTCAACAGATCCGACGATTAGGCTAATTTTGGCCCACCATGGTCCATGATTGTTTCGAGTTTTTCGATATATTTCATGAATACCATATCCATGATAGTTTTGATTATCAGCCTCTAGAACCCTACCATACTAACAAGTATTCTTGGCTCCTTTCGGTATGGGGATGCAATGTTGTGAGACCATATTCAATAGAGACATCTCGTTAGTGCTGGTTTATCCTAACCACTACATACTTCTTTTACAAGGGGGTCAAGGTAGTCCCACTAATGTAAAAAATACATGTTCCATAATTTAGTTCATGATGTATGATATCATAAAAAAAATTTGTACCTCATGTCATCCTCACTAATAACAACACCATTTTTTGGGAATTCATGCTGGTGAAATTTTACGCCAAGTACAATTTCCATTTTAATCATACCTCTCGCTGTCATGTTCAAGAATATGGGTAGATAAAGTGTTAAAAAATCTCCCTAACATGATGAAAAATATGGTCGGTCAGAAAAATACAAGAAGAGTTGGAATGATAAACTCCCCAACACATTATGCGCTTACTAAATGATGACTTGTGATTTCTCATAGGTGACCTCATATTCTCGGGTGATTGGAACGGAGTTATCACTTCCCATAAAGATATTATTAATGTGGATTTAAACATAAATCTATGATCAGAATACACCAAATGAGATAGAATAAATCTGTCTAGCTGAACTAGAATCCCTCAATGAGAATAGTATTTTTTCCGTGCACAATATATAGAGGCACCAGAACAAGTTAGCCAGAGATTTCAACAAGAATGTTCATCTCCATTAATTCCTTGAAGTTGACATGATATTATCTCTAATAATTCCAATGATATATGTTAGGAAGACAACAATGGTAGAGCCTAAGTGGAATGGATCTTATATCATTCACAAGGTTTATCCCAATGTTGTGTACTCTAGGGTCACTAGGGATGGTGAGTGCATATATCTACCCACAAATTCTAAATTACCCAAGTATTAATTAACATGAGTAGACCCTTTTCATCCCACATGACGTCATACTATATACGGGATGATCTCTATGACATTAAACTATGATCCCATTAATGATGCATGATGATAAACTGCATATGGTAAACATATCTCATTGTCTTCTCTCTGTGACCTTAAACTAATATATCCCTCAACCCTACCACAATATGGTAATCTTCATAGGTACCACCACTCTTCACGCATCCCATAATTTGGGTATCCGTCATCTTTTACATCCTAATTCACCCCTTGTGGACTATTCTCATGTCACCATGGTTGACCTACCATTTGGTAACATCATCTTGGAGGATCTCGAATGACAATTTGGCACAAGTCTCACATTGAAGATATGGTATGTAGATGAGGCTCAATTGTTTATCCCTATTCAAGGCCACAGAATAAGGACAATGTGTTGTCAATATGAACAGTAGTTATCTTCAATCTTTATCACCATCACCAAGGTCTACCAAAAATCTGGTGTGGTGGTTATCCTTTGTCTTCCCTTCCATTTGATGCACCTGACATTAAAATATTGTTCTCTAACCCAAGCTCTATCACATTGAACAAATATCTATATCATCCTTACCACATGACATTAAACCATGTGGTATTTCAAGAATTACATGGTGATTACTTCTCATCTTATGGGATATGTGGGAATGCCTGAAAATTTCGTCTTTGGGTCCAGCCCCAGTTTTTAGAAGCCTTCTCATTCACTAGGCCTCTTGGCATATGTTCTCTCAAGAGTATGTTGTGTGTTGTGGATGTATATCCTAATTTACATCAGGTTTGAAATAACCATGCCATGTAACTCTATCGGGAGCTCTCCATTCCTCATCCTTACCACATGACGTAAAAATGAACAACATTTTAAGAACTATGTATGTCTTGATTCTTATCCTTATGAGATACGTAGGAATGCCCAGACATTTTGTCTTCATGTTTATCCCTAAGAATCATAGATTCTGACTTCCTTCTAGAATCTCAGTATAAGCATCCCAGGAGCATGTGTATCTATGTGAAATTTTCTCCCCATTCATGTCGGGCTTGAATCTATTACATCAAATCCCCCCTTCAAGGGCCCCCTCTATGTCCTTACCGCATGACATTAAACTTCCTGGAATCATACGAACTATGTATTTCATGATTTTTCCCTCATAAGATATATAGGAATGACAATAAATTTAGTCTTTAGGTCCAGTACAACAAAAATATCCATCTCTTAGTTTTACCTTCTCTAGGGTTAATTCATTTTTGTGGGATTCATGTGGTGATGTGTGGACTTTTTTCATCATTCACATATGGTTTGAAATATCTACACTATGTGCCCCTCCTTCTAGAGAATCCCACTTTATTTCTGTCTATACCACAAGATGTTAAATTATATATCTGTAAGGATCTATGTGTGGTTTTATTCTAATCCTTATTAGATATGTAGGAATGCATGAAATTTTCTTCATTAGGTCTAGATCTATGTACCATGATCATTCTACGACCTTGACATGAGGTTCCCCCTTGTGATTGAGTGTTGTGTGGTGTCGACATTTCTTGTCCCCATATGCCTGATATAATTTATCATGCCATGCAAATTCTCATTAAAACTTTTTTATTTCACATACATCCACTCCATATGATGTTTAATTATGATTTACAGTCCCCCATGACTTTGAACTATTATTTCATTACCGCACATTGTTAAAGTGCATGGAGAGGTTCTATCATATGCCCTTTAACTATGACATTATTATCATGGCTGTATGAAAAAAATGACACCTAATTGTCGTGTCCTTTCTTGATAGGGAATCATGTTTGGCCATAGTCATCCACCATGCTATTTTTCAAGGTATTCATATAGATTTATTACGGTAGTGATGCAAAAATTCTCCATCATGGGTCCATTTCTATAAAAAATCACCCCACACTAAAGACAAACAAGATCCATCAAATTCATCTTCTTTCTATTCATGAGACATACCATCAAAACATTTCCTTTCATAAATAAGTGTTTCTTTATTTCTATCCTTATGGGACTCATAAGAACTCCCAAATATTTCATCATCAGGCCCAGCCCCATGTACCTAAAAACCTGATTTTGGGCCTGGCCCCTTGGCCAAAACAATATAGGAAACATGTGGTGTGGGATGAAATTCATGGTCCTTATTCACATAGTGTTTATACATTCCATGCCATGTACAACACTTCAGGGATATCGGTTCCATTTTTCCCTCATCCTTATTGTAAGATGTTAAACTACACTGATTTCAAGAACTACGTATAGCTTGGTTCCTCATCATAATAGGATATGTTGGGATGAATGGAGATGTAGTCATCATGTACAACATCATGTTTATCTATTCATTATTCTACCCATTGTCTTGGGATCTTTCCTAAGATTGTGAATAGTGTGGTACGTGGGCTTCTTTCTTCATTATTCTGATCGGGTTATTCTACCATGCCATAATCATTTCATTAATTAGAAAAATCTACCCCTTTCATCCTTACCACATGATGTTAAACTATATTATTTTTTCTAAACTACATATGACTTTCTTCCCATCATTATTGGGTACCTAGGAATGCTAAAACATTTCGTCTTTGGGTTCATCCCTAGGTTCATCAATCCATTTCCCCCTTTTCCTCCCTATGCATCATCAATTCATCATCACTTATCTTCCCCCTTGACAATTTTAATGCCTCATTGATGTACTCATATGCACATTAGCTTAGGACTCATATCATTGGATTCTATATTGAAATTCATTCATCAGTTTTCATGCTTCACGCCTCTCTCTATGTGGGTTTTCGTCATCTTTCTCATATGAAAGGACCCCTGGAAGGTATGAATTCTTAGCCTAATGGATCACCTACCTCTTTGGGCTACAATATTGAAGGATTTTGAAAGAAATTGTGAGACAGGTCCCCTATAATGAATTTGGTTTATAGTCTACCCTCTTTGGTTCTTTCCATTTCAAGTCACATGATATGGATGTTGCGTTTCGAGTACGGTCAATAGTTTTCCTCCATCACTATTTCTACCTCATTATGAACTATGTATTGGTCTTTTGATTCAAATCCCTTTAAACTAGATTATGTTCATGTGTAATTTCAACACCTTTTTTCTTATCCATCCATGTTCCTTTGTGTGTTAAGAGGTCGAGTCAGTGTCGTAGGGTTATCTTTGACTCCAAATGTTCTCCCCCTATGGAGTATTCTATTTGTTCTAAATATCTCCTCCACAATTTTCCCACATCAAGCATGGATCATGTTCCCATCTAGATATGGGTAGGGTTTTTTCTTTCATGTAAGAACTACGTTTCTCTTGGTACGAGATCTATCACCATAAACTATGATCTCTTACACCCCTATAGTATGACGTTAAAATACATCCTCTTCATCTAGGTTGTGTGTTGGTAACTTCTTATCCATATGATGTCATCATCTGAGAAGACATCATCCCTATGGTATTGGCATTTTCCTGTTTCATTTTTAATAACTACATGTGGCTTGATTCCCACCCTTGTGGTATATGTAACGATTCCATGACACTTTTCCTTTAGGTCAAGCCCCAAATTTTTGAACATTTTTTTGTCCACATTTTGGATTTGGGTCCTTTTTTCTTAGAAAAATGTGATCTAGTATTTATTTCTTCTGTCCTATGCACGTTTCGTATTCCCCATGGAAAAACGACACACCTATCTGCAACTTACTTTCCATACTAAATGAACATAATCTAGGAGCATCGGTCACAAAGTACACCAAACAGGAGATTGAACTGGTTTTATTCATTATGAAGTGTTTCGTGAAGGGTGGAATTTCCCATACCCATTCATGTCATGGTTGAAATAACCACACATCTCATAATTATGATCTCCATGTCCATCATCAATACTGCATGATTAAAAATTTCACAACCATGTCCCACATTAATGATATTAAACTTGACACTTTTACGGTTCGAGCTTGAGAACCATGAGCTTGGATTATTTTCATCTATGTTGTTATGAAAATGAAAGGCATAAAATTACAATATTCCCCTATAAAATAAGTTATCAATCACTTTTGGTAATGACCACCTTTAATACCACCTCCATGAACTATGTATGGCTTGATTTCATTCTTTATGGGATACATAGTTATGGAATGACTTCCTATCAATGGTCCAATAAGAACCAATTATTCTTCTGAATCCCTTTCTAGCCTGGGTTCTCCAAAATTTATGTGGTGCAGTGCAGATGTATTTGGAACTCATTCATGAGGGTTTATAATAACCACATCATGTACTTCCTTCGAGATTATCACTCTTTATGGCCATCCTTCATGATGCCTAATCTACATGTCTAATGATCACGGTTCTACAATTCCTTCATTTGGGTTTTCATTATACTTTACATCCAAAGGGAACCCCTAATGGTATGGATTCATGGCCTCAGTGCTCTCCTTCAATCCTATGAAAAACCTATAAAGGATTTCACACTACAATTTAATACATGTCTCGTGTCTCAAATGTGCTCTGTGGTCAACCATATTTGTTTGTTCCTATTCTAGGATAACCTGGAATGGATGTTGTGTTTCAGAAATTGTCAACAACTATTTTTTTATGGTTAGGATGCTCCCATTTTGTCCCAAATATCGACAACTATGAATCACAAGTTTAATGACCCTTTAGGTTTTATGGATCCTCGACACCCCTGGTGTTGTAACTCTGGACATTAATGTGTATTATGTACTAATGTTGGTTCATCTGCGATTTCCCCACCCGACATTTCATTTATACCATTTCATGATATCGTTAGATAAAGAAGGCCTGGAAATGATCCTTGTTTCATACAAAAATAATGGCTCACATATGCATGGGGGTGTTGGTAGGGTAATATACCTTTTAGAGACTGTTTGAGCATTTGGTCCTGCCAAATGGCCTCAAAATGTAACACTATCATCGTCACCACTAGATGTTAAAAAATTTGGAATAGAAAGAAGTATTAAAGGCCTGATTACTTCCCTTGCATGATACGTAGAGAGATATCAGCATAACATCCACGATTCCAACTACTGAATAATAAAATACCTATCATATCCTTCTCATCCCAAAAATCCTATTCAAGAGTGTGTGGTGAGGTATTTGGAGTTATTTCATCCTCATTCATTTCGGGTTATGAACCTCCCCACAAATTTCTTTTTTGGGGTACCCATGTTCTTGAAAAATGACATTAAATAGTATCCCAACCCTGAAGATGTTCAGTACGACCCAAGATATTCATGGGATGCATTAGCTTCCTCTCAAGAGAGTATTTCCCCCACTCATTTTGGCCTCTAACCATAGTGTGCTCATGAACTATGTTTGTCTTGATTCTCATTTGTATGGGATACATAACGATACCCAGTTATTATTCTTGGTGATGGCACCAGGACCATTAAAATTACTAGTTATTTTTTCCTAATCATGGTCAGTAATCTATAACCAAAATATATGTCTTCCCAGTCCATGTAATATGTCATTGAAATATTGGGCATGGTCGAGGAAGTTTGACATTAAAATATGTGCAACATCATAATCAAATGATATTAAAACTGTTCCTTACATCTTCCCCACTATAAAATAAAAAAATGCATTCTTATCATCCTCATTTACATGGCATAAAACTATAGGTCCTCACCAGATATTTCCATCTCAGAAGTCAGCTTAATTTAAATTTAGAATAAAACACTCACCCGATGTAATTTTTTCATTGTGTTGTAATTATAAGAATGTTTGAATCCATTCAAACAGTCCATCACTCCACCCCACTCTTTGTGTGAATTTTTTCAGATCCTCACAATCATTAAAATCGGAAGGGACCCTCAACCAACATGGATTCACAGCCTTTTGCCTCACTGAAATATTAGGGCCACTGTTCTGGAAGATATTATAAAACATTTCAAGTTAGGAACCATGTTTTTTAATATGTCCAGTGGATGTCCTACTTTTTCATTTCCCCATTCATGATAACACAATATGGATACTCTATTTTGAATTAGGTCAAAAGTTATCCTCCATATTCATGTTTCCTTTCACTCTTTTCTGAGTTTTTTGTATTGATATTCACACTCTTAATTCCCCTTTGTTCAGATTGACTCTAATACCCTTTGGATTACCGAATTCTAAAAGTAAATCATTTTGGGAAAGGAAGGTTGGTTGTTTTGGAAGCCCTATCCTCTAGTTACATATCTCAGTAAACATGAATATTTTGGGTGGCCAGTCAGTAATGGAATACCACTAAATATTCAATAGATAGCTGAAACAACCATTCAAAATGGATAATTTTGTGTTCTTCCATTATTTCTCATACTGTGTATGACACACGTCATCTTATCAGTTAATCACCAAGTACAATATAGTTATGATTGAGATGTGGTAAATAAAACAAGAAAAATATATTTAGTGAATAATTGTAGTTAAGGATTAGTAAATAAGGGGGAAAATATGTTTCATATGTTTGTCCAAAACATAGCCCTTATGGTTCAACCTTCTTAATGGGATGCCTCAATACCACCACATTGTGGCCTGTGGCCTTCAAAATTTCCTCTTTCTCCCAAAGCTCATTGTCTTCATCAAAATCTACAAAGTAGATCTCATTGGCTCTACCTTTTATTTTATTTCGCTCATCTTCGAATTCAATCATTTGACGGCTTTATAGAACTTCTTTCTGTTGGTTATTCACTAGCTAGGCCATTAACTGTTCAATTAGATCATATTGGATTATGATAAATTCCTTTGTTTGCTTTTCCTACTCTTCATGGCATCAAAAACATTTCATCTCCCCAAGAAGCTTCTAGAAATTCTCAAATTCAATATGGAATTAGGAAATATCAATTTGTTGGTTTCTCTCTCATATCTTCTCATCCATATAATCAATGATTATTTTATGAAGATGGTGAGAATCCACCCCTTTGGGGACGAGAAAGTGTAGCCATGTGGGATTTGACACCATCCGGATAAGCCATTATACCTATGATTGACATAGAAATAATTTGATACATGTCCACATCTTACGCCACATCATATGACTCTCATCGGCTTGTTCAAAATAATAGTCATCAACTCTTCAAGATCCACATGCATGTACTCCAGAAAAATATCCAGTAACTCAACATAATGGTCCTCTTATAGCTCTCATTATTCATTAGTGACCTAACCCTCACTAGCATGGTGCTCAACCCTAGTATAAGAATCACCCAAGACCATAACTTATTACTCAATGGGTTCTAGGGGTGGGAAAGTTTGATTTATTGGCTCTGCTCAAACTTGATAAATCACTTGTAGAGATCACAAAAATGTTTAGGACTCTAAATTTTATCAAGCCTCTTATCATTAAATCACTACATTATGAATTTATATATTGGTCCGAACAGTTCCCCCTTAAAATATGTGATATTATAAGGGTAGAGACTTACAATAGCCATGCACAGTAGTTTCCTGTTGCGGAGTCATGGAATGAAATTCCACCATAGGAGATCTTAAAGTGATTGTTAATTCAATGATCAGTACTAGCTCATTCTGAAAAATGTAATTTTCTTGAGATTTTGAGGTCACCATTTTACCCCCTCATGTTTTCTTGTCGATGACAACTTTAGTTGGGGCTGGTCCTTTGACTGCTTCAACCTTGGTCGGTTCTCCAGCCTGCTTGATCCTAGATATAAATTCCTGAGGATGTCCTTCCACATACATTGGTGTGTTTTTATCCACCATAGTGGGAGTTCCTCGATATCATCATTGATTTGTTCTTGATAAAATAAAATTATGGTGTTTGTATTTGAATTATGAGAATATAAATTCCAAAAAAGAAAAAATTTGAGACACACCATGAGTTGCTCGGACAATTGTTTGTTAAAACTAGAGATTTTTCCCCACTCACATGGGAATCCCTGGTGAACAATAGTTTCCTATGGTCTTTTACCATGAGGAAATTAACACCTAATATCCTATTATCTTTATTATCCCTCTTCCTCTTCTTCCATTCCTTATCTTCATCCTCTTCCACCCCCATCATCTTATTTTTCATCATCATCTTCATCCTCGAACATTATCTTTTTCATGTCATTCACAAGAACAAGAATTTCATTCACTATGATATTTATTCTTTTATACCACCACCATATTCATCCATAAATATCCACATATGTATGGTGGAAATGTTGAAGATGAGAGTTCACCCTTAACGCCACCTGAATGTGACCTACGTCTGGTAGGCGAAGCCCAATGCGTAACAGTCTCTGCCACAACTCTTCAGGTGACATAGATTGATGTATCATCCTCGATGAATATAATAGGTAAGAAAAAATGGTATCAGTGGTTGGATTTAGAAGATGTCTTTTTTGATTCCCAAAGTGCTCCATAGCTTGCACATGAGGCAGCCCATGGGACAACCTATCTTTAGAAGAAGGAGGTACCTGATCACCATGAGACGTTCCTACCGATGAAGTTATGGCCCATGGTGTTCCAAATTCTTGGCTTATTTCTAGTACCACATCCCTAGAGGAACCTCATATACTTCCTCATTTTTCAAAATCCACACTGGACAACATGATTTGTCGAATTCCTTTATGCAGAATCGCTTCCGGATACACTGACATCCAATGGTCGACATACGCTTTTGATATGGAGGTATTAATGGAGGTAGTAGGAATGTTGATGACATCACCAAAACCTATATTCGTAAACATGATCCATAGTTGGTAAAGGATTTGGGGATGCCTCTTTTCCCAAACACCTGTATACACTTTCTTTGTAAACATCTTCATGAACCCAAATTTCTAGGGAATCCTCATTGAAACATAAGGTGCGAAAATGATTTTTCCATTGATTTGGGCTACCAGAACACTTCCCATGATGCTTTTAAGGTACTCCATATTCTTCAATGGGCCTTTTCCATCATCTACCATCTGGCGAGCTAGGGTACAAAACTAATGAATGTTTAAGTTTACATGGTTTCCAATCATGAGTTTGATCACTTTCTCATTTAGCATCAATAAAAGAATTCTTGCGATATTCTATTTGTATAGCCACCAACCGTCACCTGTAGGGACGAGGTATTCGGGAAGTTGTACCCACCATAATTAGCTGCATCTTAGCCATTACGAATTTGTAAAAATATGCCTATTTTTTGGTATAAAATTTCTAGAGATGCATCCCAGAATGATGTACAACCTAGCCAATACTAGAAAACCAATATTAACATTTTTATTATAATCTATGATTCTGACCATCACAAGCATCCTTGGAGAATCCCCCATCCTCGTGCCCCTCATTGGAAGTAGCCACTGTATCAGAAATGCTATAAAGAACCCTGAATATCATATATTTGAGTCTCAAATTTCATTTATGCGGATTCCCCATGATCGGTACTCTCCCTTTTCCATGACAATCCAGTACGATCCTTCCTTCTCCTTCTACGATGTGTTCAGAAACTACATCCCTTAGATTTTAATTTTTAATTCCTTGTCCATCATCAAAAATTGACTAAATCATGATAACTAATATATGTTCTTTATCATGTACATGATTTTCAGCGTCCCCTTAGTGAGCTCTATTAGATTCCATGTTCGATTGGTGGTGTGCATCTTGTCCCCTATAAAGATCTCTATTGGAAGAAACATGTCGTACTGGTACCCTTCTAGGGGAATTAATTCAATAAAATGGATGTCTCAAAGATTGATTCCATAATTACCATGGTGGAGATTAATGTTATTTGTGTCAAGGGACAATAGACTGAACATCACTGCTACAAGGTCTGACTGATGGTAGAAATTGAACTATGATGTCCCTATAATATAAAATATCTGATAGATTGCAAATCCACACCAAAATCTTCTCATGTCTAGAATACCAAGTACAACCATGAACATTCAATTGTAATGTTTCCCCTTCCCAAAGTACTTTTCCTATAAACATATAGTATGATCACTACTTTACTTCGAAATGTGCTTCGATAGTGATCCAAAGATTCCATAGGGTCCTGATCACTCCCAATAGTATACACGGTGTTGGATTCAAGACATATGTTGATATTTTTTCTGTTTCCTTGGTAGGGTGACCTTTTATTGTGACGTCATACTATTGAAGGATATCCTCTGTGTTACCCATGAATTTGGTGTGCAATTCTTAAATCCTATCATCAACACCACTTCAAGAATAATGATGTTACATATTTGTAAATTGTCACTGATAATTTAATACTTTTGATATTACATCAACATACCTAAAGTCATCTAATTGTCGGGAGTGACTCTTATTTCATAGAGAATCCGTGGGTTTTTGATCTTTTGTGTCCTTTTTTCAGCTGCAACTGCTTCCCTGTCTATGTCATTTTGGTGATAAGCCATATCTGTTGCACCTCAAAAGTGGAAATGGTGTTTTCTAGAAAGAATATGTATTTAGAGCATAAGACAGATGTATATGCACAAGATTGGTTTTATATATAAAAAATTATACACTGGAAGGCATGCACAATTTATAAAAAGATCATGAAATAATCCACAGATGTGTGCAAGGTATCAACAAAATTTTGAATCATTCATGTGGAATAGAGGATTTTTAGCACATGATAGAAAACTTGCTTATTTCATGGGAAATTTAACATATGGAGCCTTCCACAATACATAATTATAGGTTTGGAATGTCCCTTTTCGCTCAATGATGTGTTTTTCACGCCAGGTGGTAGTTTTTTCAAACCCCAACATATGGAAACCACTATTCGTCGTTTCCCTTATAATCCAAACATCATGTACGATTTCCGATATGATTCGGAGGGGTGGGGGCATTTTTCAATTCCAATTCATGGTTAAAACCAGGAATAGACATTTTTTGGGAAAACAGAAGGCATATTTTGTATCAGAAAACAATGTCGACACACACAAGTGAAATTCATGCATGATTCAAGGTTAGAAAACGTGATTGGAAATTGCGCGTATGATCATGCGCTCTTAGTGCAATGTAAAATTTATGTTTTCACGTTAACCTTATAAAAAAATGAAAATTTATAATCACTGAATAAATTTGCCTTCTTCCTAAGAAGAGGGAAAATGTGTAATATCATCCCCGACCAATGTGACATCAAATGCCTCTAGCATGCCTGACACCTTGCACACTGCCGTAAAAGATTCAATCTATAAATAGAAACTTACACCCTTCTTGTAGAGGATTATTATGGAAGACAAACAGTTTCTCCCATGCAAAAAATATAACCCCTTCCACAACCATGTGAAATACATTTCCGTAAGGTACACAATCTTTCACGATGGGTCTCCCTCAGGTCTTCCTTCATATGGTCCCACTAGGGATTCATCCTCTCGCACTTCCTTTTATTCAAAGTATATTGCCTGAGAAGTTCCTTCTTGCATTCAATATTTCACTTTACGTAGTGCCTTTTTTACCCCTAACCCCTGATTTTTCACATAGACTTCCATATTGTCGGCAACCCCTCATCTTTCTTTCATGAATTTAATATCGTGAACACCCCTTCCTATAACTTACCATATCAATCCTTACCCCCAAGGAACCATGTTTGAGCCCCTCTTTTGTGGAACACCATTATCATGCACATACATCAAAGGTGCGACTGTTCAGGCTTGTATAAGAAGATTTCATGGTCCTCTCTATGGTTATTCACATTGCATTTCCATTCCTTCTACATCTTAATATAGGCAACCAAATTTAAATTCAGTCTTCACATAGCCATGATTGCATAGACCATTCAATGGAATGATCTAAAAACCTATTAATCTACATAATTATCGGTTCCTTCCCTTCACCAAGGATTATAGTGCACCGGTTTTTCATGTCCTAGTGGTGAGGAGTGAACCCTCATCCTCCATTTTTATGACGTTTAACTACAAAGCACTTGTTTCCATGACACATGATGTTAAACAATGATCAGAATATAAGCGACAAGACATGAGAGGAATGTGAAGGTGATAGGCACCATCACCCTCTAGCTCCCCTCTCCCTTTGTGCATTATCACCTTGTGCACCTCTAGTAGTCTCTGCAAAATCCCTAAATCAACTTGTTAGTTTGATCCACATATGATGGCCAAATCATATATTTGTATATGGTAACCTACTTTGGCCTCCCTCTCAGAGTAATCCCATTGATTTCCTCCTTGGTCCTCCAACCATGTGTAATCACTCCTCCATTACTCATGGACAATCCTTTCATGAAACGATCATCTGGTCATTGTTGTCTCTTGTTTCTCACACTGACCATGACACATGTGGGGTTTGATTATGATTTGACTATGAAATCCTTCATGTACTCCCTCAGTGTGTATCCCACCTTCCCCTATTATCCAAACTATGTGGGCTCTGATCCTTTCTCATTCCCAGAATGGTGTGTATGATGCTTCTATGAGGTTCAAGCCCATCACCCATCTGTCCTGACCAATTCATGTCAGCTCACTGTCATCCCGCATGATGTTAAAATATTTGCCCATTTTGTCTCATATGACATTAAATTGTATTCTTCTGATCTATGTGGGTTTGATCCTTATCTCCTAAACAGGGTATCCAGGAATCCTCACTATGATTAAACCCCAAAACGGGAAAATTTTAGTTTCTCCATTGATGGGACCCAAATATTTGATCCACCCATTAGTGGTTTTAGACTAGTGCATGTGCAGCTAACCATGTATATTCCCCTCACATAATCCATACCCCCAACCAATATTGTCCCACTTTTGATGGGTTAATCACCATGCGAATGCCACAACAAGACACTGGGTTTCTATACTTTGATTACAATATGAATCCATACCCCATCCTAAACTATATGAACACTGATTCCCTGCTAGGGGGATATGCAGGAAGCCATAATGTGGTTCAAGACCATCAAACATATCCCATGCAAGTGTCTCCCTTGAGGATTTGTGTTTAGAGATGATCTTTCCTTAACTTCATGGTTTCATTTCCATAATTTCCTCATCCACCCATCCATTCTCACGGGCCTCCTCCTTAGGTGTCTCATTTCCCCATTCTAAAACTACATATAAATTGATTCCCTACCATGGAGATATGTATGAAGCCTCAACGAGGTTCAATCCCATCACCGTCACTATTACACCAGTCCACTGTTTCATCTATACTCATTCCATCCTTCTACACTTCATCCATTTCCATCCTAATTTTTTCACAAGACACCACATCCTGGTGAAATAATGACATCCATACTTGAAACTAACCATGTGTAATCTATATTCAACTCACTTCTCTTTGTTGCACTGGGGCCGCTAATAATTTGCAATCCCCAGCATGTCCTTGGGTTGTTGTCCATTGTTTACATCAAGATCCAATGATTAAAACTCTAGAACTATAGGGGTTTTATCACTATCTTATATACAAGGTACATAGGACGCCTCCATGAGGTTCTATCCTAGCCAATGGATAACCTTCGTGTCCAATTTTTTGAGACCCAATCAACCTCTGATCCTCCCTTTGTGGTATCCAGATCTGTATTCACATTGTGATATCTTACCTCTATGGGTCACACAACCTCATATCCATCCTCATTGGTCGTATTGATCCACCTATCTAGTAAACCATTCAGGTACTTCATCCTAGGTATGTACCAATATTATCCACTCTGATCAATATTCTGATCAGTCAAATTTGAATTCACTATATGTTAAACTCAAGGATCACCTCGTGTTAAACATTTGATGTTGAGGAATACATCAGAGATGTACCACATGAATTTAATTTCGTGCATTCGATATGAGATTTCTCGGGCTTCCTGGCCCTCAATACGCCCAATCATAAGGCTATGGAATCCAGGTGCACTAGTGTTTTAGTGTCTAGACATGCAAGCAATGCCCAATGTTTCTATACCCTTAACTAAGGTTGTTGCACTGACTTTACCCCATGAAATGTCATAACAGAATAGATTAAATAACTAGAATCTACAACTATAAAGCATAATGAAAAGTTTCAGGAATAATGTCTTAATATATAATGGAGACCCTTAATAGGAGATGAATTGTGAGAGGAAATCCATAGAAGGAGAAGCAAAAATCTCATCATCCCATTTCGATCAAGGAGAAAACATAACTAATGAAGTAAGGATTGTTTCTAACCATTGGAAAGAGAGAATGTGGGGTGAAAGTAGCGACACATCCTCTGTGACAAATGATTGCATGTTCCCCGGTGAAAGAATTAGAATCAATGTTATTTACCTCCAATAAATATCTCTATCTAAAGCTCACATATAATATAATGTTCAATAATTTGATGCTTTGGCCACAACACAAGAACCACATTTTGTATTCCAAGATCCATATAAAAAAGTAATATTTCAACCCAGACCATATTATTTTAAATATAAAATTAAAATATTTGTTAATGTATATATATATATCATACACCTTATAATATCAAAAGTTATTTATTCTTTATCTAAACAGAAATATAACACATTATATCAATATCAATCATTTCAATGTAAAAATCATATATCATGGTTAATTAATAAGAATTATAATGTTTTTATAAAATTTATCTAACATGTTGAGTGGGAATAATCAATAGAATCAATTATCAATGAAACAATTTACCTATAGAGCTCTAAAAAAATTAGTCTTATATCGTCAAAAACTTGATTTCCATATTATCCATTATATGAATAACATGGGGAATTAACTATATTCTACTTATAATAATTCTTATTATTACAATTATTTCCATAATGATAATCTATGGTATTGACATCATCCAAAATTTATCATCTTATAATCATTATTTTGTTCTATTTCATTTGAAATTTTCATGAAACTAGACTCTATGACCAAAATTCACATATTCTATTTCTAATACATGTTTTCGATCTCCTTCATATAGACTTCATAATATAGAATTTATTTCTAAATGTCCTCTAACACCATGTCACTCATTATTCTACTATTACATACTATAGTAACCCTCACATCCAAAAATTCATATCTTGTTGACTGTAATAGAAACACCCATATTGGATACCCACACTTGAATTTTATAGATTCAAGATGACATAGAATCATTTAAAATTCATTAAAGTGATAAAATATTAGTATTTATTTTGTAACTATTTTGACATAATAAACTCTTCAATAGAAAAATTATATTCATTATAGTTTTACTTTAATATATTTTATTAGTATTCATCAAATGTAATGATGTTTTCATTACATTGTTGATTTGATAAATAATTTTCATGGCCAATGGAATCTAGTTAAACCATGACTCATTCTTATACAACCTTTAACATTCTTATTATTACACATCATTTTTATTTATGATTGAAAATGAAATATCATGATACTTATATTATATACATTCATCTATATTCATTTTATAGAATCCAAAATCATCTAATTCAATAATCAAATCGTGAAACACACAAAAATCTGACTCCATACATAGATAATCTATGAACTCCCACTAAATACGAAAATAATTTATTAGGGTAAATGAAACCTTATTAGAATTAAAATACAGTTACTATTTATATTGATGAAACTAATTTGATATATGAAATAACTTGGACATGGTATAATTATAAAAATCATTAAAACCATTCATATATACCACATATTTTATTAATAAATTAATATTGAATAAACATTTGGAAGCATTAAAATGAACATCCACCTTTTCGAACTACTAAAATAAAAATAACCTCATAAATATAATGAATATGTAATTGAGATGAAAATGTTCCCTACCCAAACATCAAATTTATCATGTACACACTTAATATGAACTCTTATAAATAAATCATTATATATATATAACCACATAACACCATAAGTATATACAAGATTTGAAGAAAAAATATACTCTATTAGTAAATGGATTCAAATTTATTACTAAAAGTGTAGAAAAAGATAAAAATATAAAATAGTTCCAAAATATGTCAACAAAATAATATTTCTTATATGGTCTATCTAGTGAAACAATGTCTCCCACCATCGATATGTAATCAATGATTTCCAAGAAAGGATTGATCATTGAGTGTCACTTACTCATCTAACTTTTCTAATGAACAGTGTTCACATAAAATGAATCAATTTTTTATACATATATATATATCATTCTAATTAATACTTACATAAAACAAATTTAAATTGTAAATCGCCACTTATTAGTTTACATGTGCTTCTTATTAAATTCATTTGAATAAAACAATTCTAACATCCAAAGCCATCATTGTGGCTATTGATATCAGTGAATAAAATTAATATTAAATTATATTTGAAGATTTTTTTGTGATTGTCAACATTATATATTTGGTTTTCAAATTTTACATCCATATTCTATTCTAATTGATGTTTATAAGATTATTTGAAAAATGGTTTCCACACCATATTAATATTACAGTACATTGACATAAACAAGGAACCTTCCTATAAATACACAAAACCATTCTTTTTTATGGTGTTTCTATACGACTAATTGATATATTTTACAAACTAATAAGACTAATAATTTTTTCTAATATATATTTTTCAATGAAATCAACATTTGGAATTCCATGAAACCTCTATAGAATAACAAAAAATATAAATGTATCTCTCATATGTTAATTACACCTAAAAAAGATAAACTATCTCACTATCTATTATATATATAAACCAAAATTAGGTATTAGGAAAGAATCCACCAATAAAATTTTAATATTACATACATATTAATAACAAACCCATGGATATAATTATCATGCTACTTATGGGAAATTGTATATGTACATTTACTCTACTAAGGGAATAAATGACCAAGAATTTCATGCACTGGTACTAACATTTCAGATAAGATTAAAAAACCAATAAAGAAATTTTATATAATCCATTACGTATTTAATCATTAATGTTGAATGTAAATGGATACTGATGTGTAAATCCACTCGATCACTCACTTTATTTTATACTAGATTCTTTCATGTATACCTATTGATAAAATACATAAAAGACTTTCCTATTTAATATATTTCCTTCATGAATCACCTATTTGATAAAGAAATTAGAGGCTATTATGATGGGTTCACATACCATAAAATTATTTTATTATTAGGAAATAATCCAAATTATTATTTATATAAGACCCACTCATGTTATGTGGTCCTTTAAACTAAATGTTAAAAATTAAAAAATATTACTTGAGATCCTATGATTACAATGACACCTATATATAATTCCTAGTCTGGATCCATGGGATTGTAGATACATTACATATTCTGGAAACTCCTAAATTATATTTCATAGTCATGATATTGAATTCCACTATTCATTTGATGAACATTCCTCTCACTATTTTCTACCTCCCTTGGGTTTATATTACCATTCTGAATTGATTTTATATAAGATTATAGGAGGTTATATTTGGAATTACAATCCTAAAAAATAACCACACACCTTAAACATGTTTATTTTATTAATCTATTAATTTTTTTATTACAATCTATATTTTTACCCTACAACTTCACGATGATCATTTATGACTATAAAATACAACGGGAATTCATTAGTAAGTCCAAAACCAAACAATATCATTGAACATATAACCTAAATATTGTTTTTATATGATTATAAATTATAATATTCTATAGTTACTATTTATAATATATTAATTAAGATGACCTGACATTCTATTAAAAATTACCCTAAATAGAAAACTAGATGTACAGGTTTCATATATTAAAATTCATAATATTGTTACATGTAACAGGACATTAATAATTGTAGAATTCAATTCCCTTTGAATTTAAACTATCACAACAAAATATATGAGGTCTACACCAATAATCCTCATATATTGGATGGATTTTATAGGTCCATTCCTAAGACAAAGGGACCATCTACGTCTTTTTAATCACATCTAAATTCATATATAGTATAAAAGTCCAACATAGAAATATGCCTTACCAAGGAACCATAAAACCTATCATTATTAATAAATTTTAATATTATACCTTGAACTCCAGTATATTACATCACATATTTTACAATAGCATTATGGAGGACCGTTTTGTTGTGTATTGAACACTAATGGGGTGGAAAGTCAATGTTCAAATCATTTGACAAATAAATAGTTTTTATCCAACCAACTCTTAGACCTACAATTATTTTTATTCACTAATTATGTTTTAATTACATATAATGTTATATATAAGAATTAAAAAATACTATATATTATTTCTACAATTTTCCCATTCATTATGTGTTAATAGTCCTTATCGAGTATAGTGATGACAAGTACACAAATGTTCCACTATTATGAGATAAAAAATTACATGGTGTGTCTAGAAAAAATTCCATTCCTAATGTTTTCTTCCCTAAATATTCAGATTGGGGATAAGGTATTATTATAAAATCCTTGGATCAGTGTTGAACAATTCAAACTTGTAAATATTTTCTGGTAATTTATAATTAATACTAATAAAAAACATAAAATTCATTAAAAATGGGTTTAACTTAATGATATTATTCCCACTATTGAGAATTATGATGGATACCATAATCATCCATTATTCATTTATTACACATTCTACACATGATAGATTTACAATAATGGGCAAGAAAATCTATATCAATACCCATAATGAAAACTAAAATATTCAATAAAATTATCCTAGAATATGTTCTTCATCATTAATGAACATAGAATCAAAAAAACACCCTTTATGAAAATGATGATTAATTTATAAAATCATGTGTAAAACATTCCAATAGATTCATGAAATCTTGAATAGATTCATAAAATTTCATTTCCACAATACCATGAGGAATATGGTTCTTCCATTAGTAAAAGATGAGTGAAATGTAGAAGTCCTTCATGAAAAAAAAAGAAATCCACACACACCTCTCCATATAATATTGTGTCCCAATGAACTTTTAACCACATTATTTAAAATAATGGTATGTAATATTATGTTTTTAGAAAAGAAAATTTCTCAGAGAATGATGTGAATGAAAAAAATTTATTTCACTTGTGGTACATAACTTTTTATAGGAGAATTCAAAAAAATATCATATTTTCATCACATCCATTGAATATATCAAAGAATTTTATGTGAAAGATGATATTAAATCCAAATGATATAATATTTTCAGCACAATTTTACATTACAAAAAATGATATCATTACATATGTAGATGAAACAACATTTATAGGTTTTTATACAGATTCATGAAACTAAAACGACATGGAACATATATAACACCTACATTTTATCCAACTCTTGAATATTTCACTATAATATATTTTTTCAACTTTTTTATTTTTTGGACAAAAAACATAATGAATTACGTGGAATGTGTTCAAGGGTACTCATCAATTTCATCCTGATAAATCCTCAATTAGAGCATATAATTTGTGGTGATGTCATTCGACATGAATATATAGGGAGTATATGAACCATTAAAGCATTGGGATGATGATGATGACTTCTCATATTGACCAATCTCGATGATCAATTTTATCTAGAGGTATATGATATATCAATATATATCTAAATAGTTGAATAATAAATTTTATTTGGTAATCACATATCATAAATCCAAGCTGTCGAGCACCCCTATATTAATTATCCCCATCAAAATAATTTCACAATTTAGAAATAAGGATCATCTCACAAAACAGAGCACGCACCCCATGAATGGGCCTCACATCACAATGTTTTTATCCAACAAGGAAAATTCCTTAATGCCCTCGGTGCACCACGATGGGATCTAGGCATCCAACCTCATGAGATAACTCCATGATATCCTTCCGTGTTCTATTATACCTCACCATCCATCATTATATAACTAGGATAATTTTCCCCCACATGTTATTCACTATATCCCTACATCTTTGGTTGAGTTTCTGTGTGGTTGGATTAATGTTAGACCAATTTTTTTTCTCAACACATTATAATTTGGAGATAACATATTATATATCAGATACAATTTACAAGGCTTAATATCATTAATTATTATATAAATAATCATCAAAAAAACTAATAATGTTCATGGAAATAATTAACTAATTTTCATCATATCTTTTTATAACATAAATTATATAGAACAATTTAACATAAAATATGATTTATTCTTGAAATATTAATCATTGTTGTGTACAATGTTTCACGTCAAAGGAAATAGTGAAAATTCCCAAAACATTAAGAACATTCCAACAATCATAATAGTAATAAACTAAATTTCTTAAATAGAACTTCATTATGTAAAAAATAGTTGAGTTATTTCTTTTATATCAATTTATCCATGATATTTTAACATTATTATCACAATTAGATATCTTGGATTTATTAGAAGGACGTAAAAATATATTTATCCAAAACATCTTCAATGAACTAACATCGATTAAATCCTTATATTTCACTGGAAACCTATGAAATCCAACAAAACACTGAAAAATAATGAAACCCTTAAAAATTATTCTCCTCAATCACACACTTTTTATTTTGTTGAAATCCCATCAAATTTAATTCAAAAGGAATATGATTATTTTTTAATATATATCCTTCATATTTCGAAAAACTCTTTTTCATTTGTCACGTCATTATTTATTAATATTTTTTATGGGAATAGAGTGTTATTACTTATATAGGCAATGTGGCAGAAATAATTTCACACTATGTTTACATGAGCCATGATATGACTTGAAAAAAATAATATTAGATTTAGACATTAGATCTGACCTTTAACAACATATCATGATAAATCATGGAAGGATAACTTCTTAGAATTTAATAAGGGGATATCCACTTTTATTCTTGTATTATGTAACTAAAATCAAATATAAAACTTGTATAAGAAAAATAAACATGAAAATCTAACACACACATCAATTAATCGATAAATAACATTAAAGTGAGAAAATGGGATTAGTTTCTATAGATAACTTACATACATTAAATTTTATTATGATATTTATTAAATAAATTAAAATAAATAGTTTAGTTATAGTAATTTATGTTTTCCATGTTGAAGAAACATATATCATTTTAATTGAAATGTTTTTCAACAAATTTCTTAAAAATATTATTCATTTGAAATAATATAATATATTTACTTAAATATCATTATTTATTTTCCTCCAGATCAAGAGAGACATTATTAAAAAAATATTAATAATGTTGTTTCTGTTAATGATTGGATTTTATGATTTTCTTATATATAGAATTCACTAAAATGAATCTTCTACTTGTGACTATATATAGTTGACAACTTCCACAACATCAAAATGGATAATATTATTCAATAAATATTATTTTATATTAAAAAATATAAAATATAACTATAAAAGAATCTTATTTATCAATTCATTACGAAATATGGGAGAAAATGAACTAATTATTTCAATGATGATCCTATGTAATGTTGTTATTTCAATAGATATGGATAAAAAATACAATGATGACTGGTTCTTTAGCATTGTTGTTATGAATATTCAACACTCACTACCTCTTAAATTATCCCTCTGAGAGTATTATACAACTACAATTCCCTAAATTTAATGAAAAAATAAAATCTACAGTGATTAATGGAATAATTTTGTTACTACTTATTTCTTACTATAAACTGCACGTATGGGGTTTCTCTGTCAATCAAAATTTGTTATTTTGTCTATTATTCATGATTTCTCAATGAAACCCAAATAATGAATGAGGTTGAATAGAACTTATAACAACTTCAATATATTTTTAAATGATACTTATTTATTCAATTGATTTTAATTAACTTGTATCACTTTCTTAAGGGTTCATATTATTAAACATTTCCTCCTGCAATGTCGTTATTATAGAACCTTCTTTAGGTCTGTGTCTTGACAATGTTTCACCTCACAAAATGATCCTTTATATCTTAATACTTAATATTTTATTTTCCATTATCACTCTCTTTGGCCAATACATCATTTATTTCTCTCATTAATTACAAATATTATGTATAGATAAAAAACATATCATTAATAAAATAGAAAATAAGTTAGTATTTTCCAAATTAATTATTATGTGGATCATTTATATTATTTTTACCATTAAATGAATCACATTTCTTTAAATAAATGGATTTCTATTCCATCTGATTTTCAAATTTTATACTTGATAAATTTATGGGAGAATTCTTATTTTAAAAAATAATATTATTTATTCTTATTACTTATCTTCATTAATAAATATCATTAATGGGATTATTTTTATAACATCAATAAATAATTGTTTACTGAGAAAAAACCATTCTTGTGACCACTATCTTTTCTAACATCATTCGTATTTTAAATAATTTAAAACAAAGTATTTTTTCATATTTTTCTTATTCAATGGATAAATGTTCATTATCTATGGATTTCTATAACTTGAAACATTACTTATTTTTTATATAGGATTGGGTGGATTATAAGAAAAAAATTAGTTCTCAATTACTAATTCTATTATAGTACCATCATTTACCCATAAACAGTGATCATTCTTAATTTTTCATTCAAATATATTTGTTCTTATTAAATAAATGTTGGGATATTCATGGGGGACCATATTACGAAGTCATTTTTCTATCCACTGTGTTCATAATGGTATTGTTACATTAGAAATTCATTTATTATACATGTACATATTCTGTTTTCAAACCTACATTATTCAAGATTAAATATTTAGAAGCATTGCTAAAATTTTGTATATATTGTACATATTTATACACATATACATGTTTCTTACCATTGAATGAAGTCATTATATAATTATCACATGTTAGAAGGCTTTTTACAAACGAATCCATTTATATTATTTTAATTTAAGAATATCCATTCTCCTCCTTTTGTAAACTCCCAAAATTACTTTATTTATTTTTCTCATTTTCATCAATTTTTTTCATCTTCATAATTTTATAAGTATATATATACATATTCTCAATGAATAATAAATATTCACTAAATATTACTTCATTGAATATAGTAAAATGAAACATAAATCCTCAAAAGGGAAAAATGCAATGTATATAATCCATGACATGTTAACGTTTCCCACAATAACAATTATGTGGACCACCTCATGATATACTATACCCAAAGTGTGGATGAATTAGTTTTGGGATCTTTTTAAATTATTATAGCATTAACACCATTTCATACTTATTAAATTTAGAATATTGATTCTCATTGTTTCATTTCAATATGAAATGAATGCATATAAATGAAGGAAAATTAAGGAGCATAATATTTTTACACGATTCACTACTCAATAAAAATGACCACCCACTTTAATTTATGGTGATTAATAGTATATAGTTTCTCCACTAATATGTGAAATCAAATACATTGGTCTGACGATAAAATAAATCATTTACAATGTGCGAGTATCCATACTTTGGGATATGGGATGTGATTGTATTCATAAATCTATAGATATGTGATGACATTGACTAATTAATGGCTTCTTATTAGTTATTTAAACTTCCTATTAAAGTCGTTGTCTGATGTTATTATGAAAAGATTTGTAATTTCATGAAGTTTATCCACTAGTGATTATTACATATGTATTTCAATCTGCTTAATTATTCATTTCATCCTTATTCATCACTTATTACTTACACAGTAGGAGGATGGAAACTCTCATTCTTCATTAAAGTATAAAACAATAATAATTGATTCTTACTTAAAATATCTACATTCAAAATAATATGAATTTTTTCTACACTATTTAATCTCATAATTTTTCACTATCCCAAAATCTAATTATTAGATATCATTTTTGTTTGAAAATGTTATTATTATTTTGAGCAAGGATAAAACCTATAATATATAATATTTTTTGTATGAATTCTTGATTATATTTTCAATATTTTTCTCATGACATTATACAAAATTTCAGGAATTACACAATGTTGGTAAAATATAGAAAAATAAAATTTATTATTCTTAATATATTATGTTTATTATTTGTTTTCTTATGATTTCTATGTTCACTAACTAACATTATGATGATATATATGTTTTAGTTTTGATTTTAATAAATTTCATGGCTATCATAATAAATTTTAACACTATATGAGATCACATTCATCAAAAACTTTTAGGATGTATGGGTTAATTTTCTAAACTATTTGTGTTCTTTCTAATTGTTTATACAAGAATAAGTTAATAATACATCTCAATTATTTTTAAATAAATGTCATCATTATTATTTAATATATTTTTTAGATAACCACTATTTTTTTAAAATATAACCTTCTTCTTGGAATGTTTAATATGAGTATTTTTTACATCATCATTTAATAACTCACTCACTTCCTTGATCAGTTATTTCCACATCATGCAATTAGATATCACTGTGGAGTCCTTGGTTTTTAATGTGATGAGTCATTTATAAAAACATGTAAAGAGTTTTAAAAATATTTATAAAATATCAATTATTTTAAGAAAATCATGGTCACATAAAACTACAAGGATGATGGAACATCTTTAATACATACCAACATAACATATAAAAATTATTTGAAAATATTAATGTTTAAAAATCTCCTCTATTCAAATACTCATTTAAATAATGGGTAAAATTTAATCTTCATATAATAGAATAGGTTGACAGGTTATATTTTTAGAAAATTAAATTCTATATTATATTTAATATAATTTCATAAATTAAATTGGCCAAATATGATTTCCATTTATTAGTTATCTCCAAAACCCTAGTTTCATTTAATCAGCTCCAAATAATATTTGAATATATTCTAGGAAATGGTTGAAATTATCTTTTAATACTCCCATATTTTCAATAACCTATGACACTAAATTTTTTTTAACATCACATTGATGGTTGCTTCTAAAATTGATATTTCATGCTAATATGCATGAAACTAAATTCACATTCCAATTTCAAACTCACTCATGACCTCTAACACATAGATGTTTTATTATGATATCTTCTTTTTATCATCATAAAATAATATTTTTTAAAAATATCACATTCATTAAAGTTATAGAATTCATAAAATGGTTCTGATTATTTACATCCTGAGAAATAATCCATTATCCTCGGCATGGATAGTGATTTCATTCAGCATGAAACACTCTAGCTTATAAAAACACTTAAATTATTGGGAAATTAAAGACTAAGTGTCGAGAAAATCATATATCTGAGATCCATTTGAATAGGTGATGTATATTATATATGTATTTTTTAAAATGTATGAACATTATTATTTTTACCTTTATCACACATTAGAAGAACATATAAAATATCACATATTTTTTAATATTAATATTCTCACTTCTTTCATAATATATCATAATGTTTCAATTTATATAACACTCCACCCATGCATTACACAAGTTTTACCATACCCATCCACATTCCTTTGAGGCACCATCCAAAATTCCATGGGAACACCTCTTTAGGGTCTATGCATCCTCCATATTGTGATATCACCACGATATCCATATTCAGGTTATTCTCCCTAACCATTTTCCAGGGCCTATCTATGTCAATATCCCACAATGATTTTTCCCTAGGGTCCCACATTTATTGTTGAGGTGGTCAACATATGGTTTAATAGTTTGTAATTTGTTTCTAACCGTATAGAATGTTTCCAATAAAAATCATCCATATAAAACAAAAATTACCAACTATACTTTTTTTTATTTTTAATTAATTATACTACTTGAAATAATACATCTTTAATGTAGTTCATT
This sequence comes from Viscum album, assembly GCA_963277665.1. NCBI lineage: Eukaryota > Viridiplantae > Streptophyta > Magnoliopsida > Santalales > Viscaceae > Viscum > Viscum album. The sequence goes on from OY728164.1 coordinate 1,347,498,558, forward strand.
AATTCATATTCTTATTCAATTTTTTTTACATAATATTAATAATTTCATCTTCAAAAAAATGACTATAATTCATCACATCATCTTCATTGATTTAAACATTGTGTTATTTATGAACACCCCATATGTGATTCACTATTCAAGAAGAATAATTAAATAATAATCATTCTTATAAACTAATTTTTTCTAAACAACAACAATAATATAATAATATTTTAATACATTCTTCTTCATCCATTTGTCCATGTAATATTTACTTTGTTATCAGTCTTCTATATCTTAGATACTTCAGAAAAACATCCAATAAATTCATTGTATATAACCTATTATATATATTAAATTTATTAAAATATTTATATATTATTTAATACTATTGATCCCCACGAAAATAATTTATAACATATACAACACAAACAAAATGTGGTATCTATAAATTATCACATTGTATTTTTTAGAAATTCCATCAATGTTCATTTCAAAAGAATATGTCAATATATAAATCTCTCCAATTTAATTTTCAAAACATTAAAATAAAATTAACTCATATTTATTGATATGATATTAAATATTCATTGTAGTTATGTATCGGTTCATAATTATGGAATGATTCATCAATTATTTTAGTCCATGTCTTCATGATTCAATCTCATTGTAGAAAACAAGAGGATATGTGTTGTACAAGAAAACTCTCTTACTAAAATTTTATGATGAATCCTAGAATGAGAAAATCTAAACCCATATTCATAATTTATCCAAAATTATTTAATTTTATAGATAAAAAATAATACATGAAACTATTTTAAGAAATATTAAATTATAATTCATTCACTCATATCAAAAAAGGGATAAAAAATTTTAGTTTAAACAAGTAGGATAAGAGTACACGGAGCACATCCATAAATTATCATTTGTTATGTAATTTATTAATTAAATAAATACCCTTTAAAATAGTTTTTTATAATTATTTTCCAGGTCTGAGAGATTAATAAAAATTGTTTATTTTCTAATGACCTGATATTTAATCATCTTCTCTAATAAAATTATTTTTGTTTATCAATATTTTTGGAATATTCATCATCAATCTAAATTTTTCTCCACCTTATGGGATATATTCATAATAATATACATAATGGATAGTCTCTTCGTGATTATAATTAATGGTGTTACAATATGGAAAATACCTAAAAATAGATATTTAACATGTATTTGTCTATATTAACAACATCATGTACTTCATAGATGATGATATAGTTCAATACATGTTCATCATGGAACTAAATATAAGAATAAAACAATTTAGAATATTCATTCCCTTCTATATACAAAATAAAACATCACATTATCTAATATTATCAATCATTCCCCTCTTCCATTTTATTTTATTTTTTTATAATTTGATAATTTTTTAAGGATAATAACATATATAACTTCTCAATCATGAATTTACAGTTTCCAATACCTCTCTATTTCTCTCATTGAGAACAATATTCATGTTCATTTTATAGTATTATAAGAAATAATAAATTACATGAGGATTAACGCTATATGTTTCATATAAAATATTTCTCAGAACAGAAAGGTTGATATTTATTTATCAACAATGTCACCACTATTCCACCATTCTTCACAATTTCATATAATATAATCAGTTATATTTATGATTCTAGAAATATAATCACTTATTAAAATTATTATCATTTAAAACTGCATTAATTAAGAGAATTTAATTTAATGTAATCACATGGTGTAAAATTTAGCTTGTTAAATAAGTCCTATTATGTTGGATTTATTACAAATCAATCTTATGGAGGGTGTCCATCCATGTTACCCCTCACAAAAATAATGTCAATATTTTCAATTGTATTAATTTCCACTACATTTTAATTATCCTTACTATGAATTTATTATATTTTATTATGTATTTTCATTGGTAGTTGATAGATTACTAACTTGTAAGTAATAAAATTGAAAACAATTTTATATAATCATGTTGAATAATTATGATTTCCACCATACATATTTATTCATTTGGGTGAGGTATATTTCAAAAACATCTCGGATTGTGAATCCATGGTGTTCTCCAAAATCATATGTGAAATTTTCTAGGGATAATTTAAATTTAAATAACTGTTATAGTTTTTTCCAAATGATTATACTTAATTATTAACCAAAATTAATGGTATCAATTTCATATTATATTTAGAAACATTTATAGGTGACCATTTATCATTATTTTGTCAACCATATTTTCCAAAAACATTAGTAATATAGAAATTCCAATAACCCTTGGATGTTTTCATATTTATTATACACGGTGGATATTTATTAATAATATATATATCCTTATCCCAATTATAATGAAACATTTTATTATTTATATTTATAGAATTTTATACTTTCATTCTATTGGAAAATACCTGAATTTGATAAAGCAATAACATTGACAAACATTCTATCATTTTACTAAATGTAATATATATTGTGTTTGAGTATTATTCATATCATTTTTTGGCTCAATGCGGGGAAAATTTTCAAAACTAGTTTTCATATTCAGGAAATTCATTTTGGTAGGATTCCCCATAATAATAGTCACTAATTGATATAAACGAATTCAGAACTAAATTATTCGTAATAATTTATTTAGAAAAATTATTACAATTTTTTTGGAATGAAATTCATTTTTAATATATTCTTAAGATAGATAATTTAAAAAATTCATGATCATAACATGAAATATTTACTATAACATTATAATCATCTGATGGGAATTTATTTAATAAAAAAACCATCTTCTTATATTTTTTTAATAATTTATATCTTCTCAATATAGGTGAACTAAATAAAAAATTATATACATTTCAAAATAAGGATGATTTTTTATATTAAAAAAAAATAATACACTCTTGGAAAGGGTTATTAATTTTATGAACTTCCTCTTTATGCATCATAACTATATTTTATAAAATAACAGCATTTCCCTTTATTGTCATTTTTTACCTCAAATTGGAACTCCTTGATACATATGTAATATTCAATATATTCTAACAGTGAATGGATCTTTTAATCTTTCATATGGATGGATAAATTATCTTCCTCATCACAAACCCACTTGTATAGACTATTTAATGAATAAATTCAATTCTCTAGTATTTATACAGTAAATGAAACAACTTATTGGGGAATTTTTATCAATTCATGAATTTATACATTAAGATAATTATCCATAAAATATATCTGATCCAAAAGAATAGATACAAAATAATGAATTATTTCAAATATCCCATATAAAATATATCATAATTAATTTATAAAATCGTATATCAAGTATATTAATGAATCTATTTGAAAATAAAAAGAATTGTTTCGCACCCCTAGTGTATGGATACTAATCAAGAAAATTTTAATTTTAAATATAACATAACAAATTATAATATTAATATCATGATCAAATTTATGTAGGGATACATTTCATCTACTTTTTGGATATGTGAAAATCATGATCATTGCATTCTAAAACTGGCTTTTCAACCTTGATAACATGGAAGGGAGACACCAATACTTCTTCTTGAATAAGATTAATGGATTTATTCAAATATGTTATTTTTAATTAATTATAATATTCATCATGGTATTTATATTTATAGACATATATGTAAAGATAAAAAATTATTCAATGAAAGTATAATTAAAATTAAACATAAAATGGTAATAAAATTCATCAAAATGGACTACATTCAATGTTGATAACTATGTAGTTTTGAACCATTTCTCTAATATTAATTGAGAAGAAAAAATTGTGATATAAACAAAACTATAGGGGTTGGTGGTTTTGTTTTGAAAAATTTATAGAAAATAATAACATTTTATCCGAGTAATTATTATATATTTTTTGGGAAATGATACCCATATTATGTTCTTTGTATCATATGAATGCTTATAAATTATGGTATATAGTGTCACATGATATACATAATTGTTTCAATAATCTATAATAGTATCTATTATTTATCACTTATATTGAGGACCATCATATTGATTCTCCCATACAATGACATACCAAATATTTTGATGTTTTTAGGAAATATTCCTTTTCCAGTGTGTGAGTACCTACATTTTAAAGGTAGGGGTATGTGATTTTTTATAACCCTACTAATTTGAAGACATTTTCAACGTTAAATATCATCTCTAGTTCATTTTTTTCTGATGATACACTTATAAATCATTACGAAATTATTAGTATATTTATAAATGTATGTAATTTTTTTAAAAATTTGTTGAATTTTAAAATTCAATGTTATTATTTTCTTTTTTTATCATTCACTTCTTACATGAAAAAAATCAGTCAAGAATGTCTAATTGTTTTTATAGGATGTAAAATAAGAGATGAGTTTCTTCTATCATCTATCGTTATTAACAACAACATGATTTTTTTATATTTTATAATATCATACTTTTACTTTTTTCAAACTGATTATTCGAAAATATAAATTCATTAACTAAATTTTATATTTATTTCTATCATTATGATCGAATATAGTTTATAAATGATCATTTTCAAATTCCTTAAACATATTTGAATAGTTTTTTCCTTAATTATTATTTCATTCATAGATTAATCAATAATGGTTACCCTTAGGATATGCAATTTTTTATTCCTTATTATTTTACGAGCATTTCAGGATTTATCTCATGAGTATGGTCAATATCTACTTTATGATTTCATATATACTAATTTTATGTTTTAAAAAAATTTATAATTTATCACAAATAATGTTAATGTGATTGGTGATCACATGTATTCAAAACATTAGGAATATATTTTTAATATATATGCACAACCATCATAGTTCCTAATTATATTAAAAAAACCTATGGTGTCCCTTCATTATTCTTCTTTGAGCACACCCAAATAGTTTCATGTATCTTATTATTCTAAAAAATAGATAGTTGAGTGAATATTCTCCATCATTTTAGGTATTCTATCAAGAAACTACTATCATTAAAAAGTTGTCGATTAATAGTTGCAATTAATGATTGAATCTATTCTTCTTCATATAGGGAGATAGCGTCGCTGAGATGTTCTTCGTTAAATTTATGACTATGTTATAAAATTTATGTTTAAGTAATAAAAATTATTCAATTTATAATTTACATATTTAGGTAATATATTCTACAATAGGGCAAGAGGATCACATTTCTACATCTCCAAAAAGAAATAGTGCTCCCAAAACTCATTTACACAAATAAAAGTGATTGGAACTCCCCCCATATCATGGAATAATTTATAAAATAAATCATTTTCTATCATTCTAATGGAATTATTGTAGATGATGAATTTTTAGAAAAACAAGTTATCCCAATGATTGAAATGAATGGATTCACCTTCTATATTCTCATTATTCTCTTTTTTTATATGCGATTCCAACCACTTTAGATTTTTTCCTTCACTACTGTAGATTCCCAAAAAAATCCATTTAATAGATGCTATTAAATCATAAACATGTTATACTTTGAAAACATTATGGTGAACATAAATATGGAATATTTATATCATACGTTTAATTTTTCTTTTTCCCTTTACTAAACTACATTCATGTGGAAGAAATTAGATTCCACATATCAAACTCCATCATGATTTCAAATTCTGAAATAATTCTCTATAATAAGTTTTTTCATCTAACCAAATGAAATATTATTAATACAATATATTTATTGAAATACATATGTAAAATTCAAGGTATATCACCTTTTTATCCCATGAAATCAAACATTCCTGATTATCTTGTGTCATTAAGTAATTTTTATCATGTACTCTAGAGTAAAGGAACACTTATTGTATTATCCCTTGTATTTATAGAAGAATAATTTTTCATATCTATAAATATTTATGAATAAGATATTAATTTTATATAAAAGGGGAAACTTATTTTTATATCATAATCTACTCATAGCAATGAATATCTCTTAAATACTATGTTGCACACAACATTGAGTTATACTAAAAAATAACATGACAATATTATTATTATTTTAATTGGTAATTAATCAGTAGATATTGAATTGGAATGAATGAATAGAACTAACTAAAATATGATTCTATTTGTTTGTAAACTATATTTATATTTTCCAATAAATTGTAGTGGATTTAAATGATAAAGAATCCAATTTTAAGAATAAAGTACTCTAATATTTTAAAACGTCGTTTTACCGCCTTTTTATAGAGAACCATTATTAAAAATAGTTTTTGTGACTTTTATATATTCTATTTAATAACACATACATATTCTTTAGAAGGAAATAAAAATTTACTTCAGTTAATTTTCATTTATTTTTCTGATAAAATTAATATTTTTAAAAATAGTAAAAATACTACGTTTTAATTCAAAACATTGTCTTCAGGTAATTTATTTGTATAGATAGATTGTACATATAATTTGGTTTAAAGTATAATTGTTTTATTTTTTTATAATTTAATACAATTAAATTAATATGATGTAATTTCACATTTAAATTGGACATTCAAAGATGTCAATCTTTTGATATTTTTTCCTTTTAAAAAACCCACTTTCCGGTTTTGACAATAGGGATTAATTTTAAATTAATTACTACAACTTTTCAGTTTTGAAGTTTAAAAAATAGATTCCATACTTGGAATTATTTGGTCTATATTTTTTTATAGGTACATTGTATAATTGTAAATTATGAATAATAATAGTAATAATTATTTTTATTTTCCATGGTTAAAGGGTACTTCTTGTAAATAATAGTGACAATAATATTATAAAAATATAAAACTAACCTAAAATGAGTCCTCATCCTATTGGATGATATATTTACGACCATGAGAATATATGGGTCTATTTTAGGACACCATAGTGCCACATGGGTGAGACAATTGCCTTTTATAATATTTAATTTTAGGAAAAGGGAATATAATATAAACATTTATCTCCTAACTAAATCAATTTTAATTTTGTTGAAATAAATGATACCTTTGATAATAAGTATTAATTAGATAGATAAATATTTTTCACAAATTACTGTATTTTGTATTATAGTTTTTAGACATTTAATAAATTAATTTACTTATTACAGAAGGAAAATGCGTCGATTACCTTATTTAAGGGTGAATCAAAAAAATGATATTATAAATAATAGAATAAATGTAATTTGTAAAAATTTATTCCATAAAATAATTTTATGTATTATTATGACATATTATACATTTATTTGATTCATTTGGTTTGAAATAATCATTTTTATGATTTTAACAAAAATAAATTAATAAAAGTGTCAAAATTGGAAAAAAAAATGAGTATTTAAAAAAATACTATTTTATTATATGATATAACAGTCCTAAAAAAATATGATTTGGAATAATGACTAATATAATTCTAAATATTTCATTAATGTGCCACTTTTTGTTCAATTGGTATATTATAGTAACTATTGTAACCATATATTATGAAAATACAAGATGACATGGTAAGAGTTAATGTTTTTAACTAAGGGTTAATGCTAAAACATATGGTTAATTTTGTGGCCAAAACATGTATAAAACATATATGTTTAGAGTAAGTTTACCCATACTCATCTTATCTGAGAAATATATCCCTTTTTATCAATTATTATATAAAAATAAATTTATAATAAAATAATATTTTAATGCATTTAAAAAGTGCCCCTCATTCCTTTTATAAATAGAAACCACCTCTACCCTGTTAATTACACCTCTCAACCCCTTGGATCATATAAATTAAGCTAAAAAATATCCCACCATCCATACCGTTCACTTATATGAAAAAAATTGGGTAGAAGGAAATTCATGAAATCCTTTGGTCTCCAATCAAAAGTATTTACATGATTTAGAGGTAACATCTTCTCTCATACTCATTTCTTATATTTTACTTCTCAATTGACCTAAAATATTTTTATTAAATTCATTTATAATAACAACAGTATAATAAATATTATAGGTATTTTTTCTATTTTTTTATACCTGCAATTACAAACACCTCTATCTAACGGATACAAACATACGGTTTTTGTGCACGACGAACTATTGCCTCACAAAATGATGATTGTTTAGTTTTCACCCACCCCTTCTCATGGATGTCATTATGATGTAAATTTATTTATTTAGGAAATATATTATATTTATTTTGACCCTATTTTTTAAATTTTTATTTACAACATACCTTTATTGTTTCCATAATGTGTAATTATGATAATTTCATTTGAGGAAGTGTGGATTACTGCCCCCTCAAAGTGATATGACTCATTCATGCTATAATGTAATTTATAATGGATGTAGTTATAAAAAATATAGGGAATATATTTTATAAATATAATAATGGTAATATAATATATATTATAATAATGAAATTATTATTCTTTAAATATGATGATGAAATGAAAGTAGTGTTAATGTGTACGTACGACCATCAGTCTCCATGAACGGTGCATTTCATTTCTTATATACAAATATTAATGATATTATAGATAAATATAATATATATATATATATGATAATTAAAACATTAATAACACTCTATAGATGACATAATATAGACAATATGGGAAATTTTTATAAAAAGAAGTTCATTTTCAACTCATGTAATGAATATCAACAAAATGAGTGGTGTGAAATTAAATAATTTTATAATTTTTATAACATTGCAATGAGTGATATAAACTGAATAAAAATATTGAAAATGGTTTTTCATAAAGTTAAAAAATAAACTGTTTTTATTGTTTATTAACATAATGATTGTACGTGATGAGTCAGATTCAAGGTAATGGAACTTCTTAACCCAATTTACATTCTTTGGGTTAATCTTCTACTACGTGATTATGTCATGCTATGATTATGTGAGAAATAACTTTTTTAATTTTATTGTGTATTTATACATGATTTATTTGTATATATAGTTAATACACAGAATCTATCTATTTTATTAATGAATAGATCTTTGTAAGGGTAATATTAACTCAATCACATTTCATTGAGTTAAATATCCATGTCATTGGTTTTTTAAAGGAATATTTTTGAATGACCTCTGATTGGTTTACAATAAAAATCCACTTATATAGGGTTTATTTATTTTTTTTCACACCAAATTATGTCATTTATTGTTCCTTAATCTATGGATATGATCTCTGTATGGTATTTTGTCTAAATTTATAATTCATTGAGACTTAATTGTTTTTATGAGCAAATTCAGTTTTATTCTGTATAAAATTCCTTTGAAATATTATATAATGAATCAATATATTCTCATGATATTATAAATTTGGTTTAATGTTATTACTTATTAATTTTTATTCATGTATTTTCACAATTGGTAAGCGAATCTGTAACTAAAAAATCATTTTGAATGTTATAATGATTAATTCTTCTAAATGATTCTCATAAATGTCCATATTTTCAAAATGGTTTTAAGTATTTATATATAGTGAAATTAATGTTCTACACTATTAATTTCAAATTGATATGGGATGCTTTTATTTAAAAATATTATTTTAAAATGTATTAAATGTGTTATTTTTAAATTGGAATAATTATGTCAATATCTGGAAATGATGTCTGCTAAATTAAAATGGGGAAATGATATTTTTTCCTTAATACTTGTTTTATGTGTTATGATTAATTAATTTTTCATGGAAATTGTTTATGTATAGGGGTGATTCCATGATTGACTAAGGATCGGTGATCTTGTTATAGCTCTCTAATGCATTGGGTAATTTCATATAGTTAAATGTTATGCTTTCTCTAAAGTGATTTAGGGAATATATTATGATGTGTATTGAATATGTAACCATGAAGGTTACTTCCTATGTTGATGTGGAAGCTAAAAAGTAAGTATCTCATAGATTCCAAAAGTTTCCTTTTATTTATATTTATGAATTAATTAGAAATATTATGATTTCTATGAGATATTCATTAATATTATTATTTCATGAGGTATGTTAAAGATATAATGTTTTGTGTGTTAAAAGTATTATTTCATTAGTTTTTATTCATTCATGGACTAATGTTTTCATTCCTTATTTTTTATCCCTTACAGGGATTTTTATTCCCATCACATGTTTTTGAAAAAAAATTCATATTGTATAATGAAAGGTAAGATAAAAGAAAAAATTAATGAATTTTTTTCCATGAAAATAATAATTGTTTTATTTTTTGAAAAAACATTCATAGTGAGTGGAAGAGTAAACATTGTAATTTTTTAGTTGTTATATAATTTATATGGCCAAATTTTCTAAAACTGTAAACCTAAAAATATCCTCGATGTGAATTAAATTTATACTATTTTCATTACTCATAATTAAGTAATGTTTTTGGTCAAGGCCTTATAGTTGGTATTAGAGGATGGTTTAGGAAACTTTTTAGATTATTTGTTTTGGATAAACACATGTTTAGTCTATATGTATATTCATTCAGTTAAATAGGTGTGCTATAACATTTTTAGATCATGTAAATTTGGTTATAAATAAAATGATAAGGATCTCATTCAATATTCATATCTATTACTTCGAAAATTATTGCAATAATTATTTCCAAGTCATGTCTAGATGATTGTGATTCTTTTTTGAGCATATAATTCACATGCTAGTAGTTGTTTGAGATATCAAACACCTCCACTATACATTGATACCACTGGGGATCATGGGTTTTATTTTATAAAATCATATTTTCTCAGTATTATCATATTTTCTTGAAAGTTAAATATTATCATGTAATTTTCAAATGTTTTACCATGACACACAATTTTAAAGAACATTATGATTTTGAAAAAGCTGTAGATGAAAGAGACCCCTGTGTAAGTTATTTATATTTTCCATTAAAATATAGTAATTTGTAACAAAAATTGGTTATTTTAAAAGTGACATTGAATGGGATTCTAAAATCAGTCTTAATATAAATATTTTATAAAAATCCGGATTTATCAACTGTTTTGAAATTATATGTCATACATAATTATTTTCAGAAACTAATATTCTGTGAACACACATATGACCCATGTTGTAAAACATTTATATTGATAAAAAATGAAATGTTTTTTAAGGATATATAAATATTTGTTTCAATTAATTGACCATTTTTTCATGTGAACAAGATGACGATGAAACTAGGTGGACACCATGATCAAGGTACAATGTTATTTCTTTGGGAATAGTTTTATTTTCTAATATTGAGGTGAATAAAAATTCATTATATATAAGACATAATTAATTAATATATTGAGGTTATTATGAGTTTGGATAAAAATGAGAGGTATAAGACACCAATTTATGTTAAAACGTGTTGTGGTTGTTTTTTAGTTTTATGAAAAGGGACAAAATGCATGATGGATGAGAAACAGACTTATCCGACAAGGAAGTGGGAATTGAACCCAAAACTGAAGGGAGAGAAGGGTGTATTGTATTCCACAAGACTACGTGAAGTCACTGTATAGTATGAATTATTATTTTTAGTTAAATTATCTTATGAATCAAGAATTAGATAATTTTGGGGAATTATTTTTCATCATATGTATATCTTTAGTATAGGAAAATTATTTGGTGATTAAGTGATAAATGTTATTTTGGATGACATTCCCCCTTTTGGGAACACTGTATGCCTAAGAAATATAAAATATATGGGATTTCCTTTGAGGAGTAATTGTTGAATATTATTTTGTAAGAATTCACGTCTTTTTTGTAACCATATTACTATTTGGTTATTTATGGAAATGAATTACCCAACATAGAGATAATGGGATTAAGTTAATTACTTTTTGGTATGATACATTAATAGTGGTTGATGTTATTTAGAGATAAATGTTAAGGTTTACCATAATAGACAATGTGATAAAATACTTTTGAATTATAGTATTTAATTTTAATTCGAATTATTTTGATTTATTTCAACAAAAAAAATTTATTGAATGGACTTTTTTGGAATTTTTGTTTTTTTGTTGAATATTGGAGATTATGATTAGTATTTATTATTATAAAGGATTATTATTTTTGGGGATTATCTAATATTGTACTAACAATTATTTTTGTTAATTTATAATGATATGGGAAATATATAGTTCAAATTTTTTGAATTATGAGATGATATAGATATTGATTCTAGCACATCAGGTGTGACAATGTCATCTTGAATACTCATCGTTTGGAGAAAATATGAGTTTTTGATTCATATTTATTAAAAGATGAAACTATAATTGATGAGTAACTATGTATCCTTATTATCTTAGTCATGATAATAAATAAATTAATCACCTTTATGAAATAGATATTAGAAAAATATTTTTTGGTTTACTTTTCCTATTGTTAAAAAAAGAAACTTGTAACCCCACACGTGTATATGGTTTTCTAGTTCTTTAATTTTTTCTTGATCATGTTTTCTAATAATCTCTATCAAAACATGACACTTATTTTTTCATCCATATCCATGCTTTCATACATGGAACCCTTGTATGTTTTATCTCGTGTGACCTTTGTACATCTCCTTATTTATTATAAAGTGGAAATTTTAATAACCCTTTTTCAAATGTGGTATTTTTAATTATGTTACTGATCCAAATTATAAAATTAAAAGGATGCAATTTTCCAAAAGGGAGAATGATGTATCAACCTATGAATTTATAAAATGTTAATTTTTCATATTTATTAAAATAAATTAAGAAGAAAATAGTTTTATGTTAATGGAAAAAATTCATCTAATAGAATACTCAACAAGAAAAAAAGACTTTCTTTGAAATCTTATGTATCAAAAAACATTAAGTTATACAGAAAAATAATAAAAAATTATTATTATTATTTTAAATGGTAGTCAATTCCTAGTAATTTTTTTTATGTAATGAATTAAAATAACTATAATATGATTATACAGGTTTTTTAACAATTTTTACACTATCCAATATATTTTAGAGGTATAAAATGAGAGTGAATAAAATTTAAGCATAAAATAATTTTATATTTTGAAAAATTCATTTTAAAACCTTTTGATGGGAATCCCCTGATAATTTTTCTTCAGTTTTAAATGTTCTAATTGATAAATTAAGATTCTTTTTTAGATGTGGGATATAAAATTTTAAATCGGCAGAAATTTTTTTATTTTTCTACTAAAATCTATATTTTTATGAATTGCTAAAAATACTGCAATTTATTTCAAAACTACCTTTTAATATAATTTCTTATACAGTAATACTGTCTTTTTTAAAAGTTTTTCAATTGTACATACATTATGTTTTTATCATTTAATACAATTATGGTCATTGGAAGTAATTTTACATTTATATTGAACAAAAACCCATGGCAATGTTTTGATAGTTTTTATTCATAAAACCCCCTTTCTTGTTATGAAAATGAGAAGGGGTTTGAAATCAATTACTACAACTTATGTGTTTTGAATTTTGAAAATTGATTCCATATTTTGAATATTATGTTCCAAATTTTGAAAATAGATTCCTTTTATTTTAGGACATTATGAACATTAAATTTAGTAATTATTTTTATTTACCACGTTTAAATGGTAAATATGGTAAATAATGAGAAAAAATAATATTATAATAATTTAAAACTACTATAAAATGTGTCATAATCCTATTGGATGAGATATTTCCGACCATGGATATTCATGGGTAGATTTTAGGATGCCATGGAGAAATTTCGGTGTGATAATGACCTTTTATAATATTTATTTTAAATAAATAAGAAATATAAAAATAATAGGTATCTGCTAAATAAAAAAATTATTATAGTTTATATAAATAATATATTTGATTATAAATAGTAATTTTAAATCTAAAAATATTTACTACTTCATGGTAATTTATTTATAATTTTTAGATATAAAATAAATAATTTTATTTATAATACAATGATGTTGCAGTGATTACTTAATTAATAAAATATTGAAATAATTGATATCATAAATAGGAAAATAAATGTAAATTGAAATTTTTTTTGAAATAATTTTTTTTTCTAGATTATTATGATACATTTTAATTTATTTAATTCCTTTGGTTTAATGGAATTGTGTTTTTGTGACTTTATCAAAAATCAATAACTAAATTGTGTCAAATTTGTTGAAAATGAGTTTTTTTAAAAAAAAACTATTTTATTAAATGATATAATAGTCCAGAAATAACTATGATTCCGAAAAATGAAATATATAATTTTTAAAATGTCATTAATGATCAACTTTTTAATCAAATGTAATTTTATAGTAACTATAGTAACCATATATTATGAAAATACAAGAAGATGTGGTAAGAGTTATTGTATTTTTACAAAGGGTTAAAGATAAAAGACAAGGTTAATTTTTTTAACCTATAATTATATAAAACCTATTGGATGAGATTATTTCGAAACATATTCATCTTATCCTAAAAATTAACCACATTTTAACTATTATAATTTAGAAATTAATTTATTATAAAATAATACTTCAAGACTTTTCTAATGTGCCCCTCTTACCTCTTGTAATAGGAAACCATCTCTACGAACTTACTCACACCTCTCTATCCCCCTGACTTGTGAATAATCTGCTCAAATATGCTCCCAATATCCTTCTATTACTCTGAGGATCCTTAATATTTGAATAAGGCCATTCAAGAATTCCTTTATTCTCTAATCAAAATGATTTTCTGGATTTAGTGGTAAAATCTTCTCTCAAACTCCGTTCATATATTTTCTTTATCCAACCCCCAAAAATCTTATTTTTCCATTATATTATAAAACAATACTATAAGAAATATATTATGATATATTTATGATATGCTTTCAATGTACATTTGCACACACCTCGATCTAATTGATACTCACGTATTGTTTCTGGGGATAAAGAACTACTACCTCAAAAAATAATGATTGTACAATTTTCTACTACCTCCTTTCATGGTGGATATTATTATTGAACTATATTTATATTATATCACCCAATTGTTTCATAGTACTTTATCTCTTCAATGTAATTAATTAAATTGTTCTATACGTAACAACAAGTTCGAGCGTACTACGACTTACCAAACTAGCCGTTCAAAAAGATGTTTTGAATTTTATTAACTAAATTTTGAATATTATATACTCTATATAATTTTAGAATCCATATTGTTTTTATCTTACTCATAATATAAGAACAAATTCATTTTTTCATATAAAAGAAGTATTTTTCCAAAAAAATCAATTTTACCACCTTCTAATGGTGAACCTTTTTCAGAAACCAATATTTGACACTTTTATATATATAATTTAACTAAATTAAAATATTTATTATAAAGGGGACATAAAATTTTATTTGGATAATTTTTTTTACTTTTCTGATAACTTTCATATTTTGATGAATAGTGAAAATCTCTAAATTTTAATTGAAAAAATAATTTCTAATCGAAATAACTTATGGAATTAAATATGGAATTAGAATTTTTTAGAAGAATAATTATATTATATTTTAATAATTTAATATAATTTTGGATATTATTAGTAATTACACATTTAATTTTAACATAAATATTGTCTTTCATTGGATAATTTTTACTTTTTAAAAACTCATTATTATTTTTTTAACAACGGGAATTAATTTTAAATTAATTAATGAAACTTTTATGTTTTGAATTTGGTAGAATAGAATTAATTTTTGAATTTGAAATATCAAAATTATCTTTGGCTGATTTTTTGGTATTTTTCTGAAAACAATCAATTTTTTATGAATATTTTAAAACATCGTGTTATTGTTTAAAACCGACATTTAATTTAAATAATTATTTATTTTATATTAATTTATTTTAAGTCAATATAGATATATAATACCTATATATGTTTAATTTAAATCATTAATACCATTTTATAATAAAAATATATGTATAAAATTTTATTGAACATTAAAACGTCTTTTACCCACCTTCTAGACACATTTAAAATTTTTCATTAAACATATTTGTATAAATTCTGTGAATTGAATTTAAAAATTACAAGAATTAAAGTTTATATTGGTCTGTAAAATGTGGTTTTATATGATGAAAATAATTTTTGGTGAATAATAACTTTTGACTTTTATTTGCCATGGTTAAAAGCAAATAGGGTAATTAATGGTATAAATGATATTTTTATTACCCTAAAAAATGTCCTAATTCTATTGGATTAGTGTATATCGACCAAAACCAAAATTTGGAATGAAATATGATCAGTTTGTTCCGCTCTGATTAGATTAGGACATTTATTATTATTTTACTTAAAAAAGAGTTAAAATTGTAAAATTTAATGTTTAATAACTAAACCATTTTTAATATAGGGTAATCAGTAAGTAAAATTTGACTATAAATATTCAATAGAAATATAAAAATATTTACTACATAATTATTTTTTATTTATAATTTTTGGAGATTATATAATTAAATTTATTTATGACACAATGATGATGCATTAATTACTTTATCGATGATAGATTAAAATAATTGATATTATAAAAATAAATATAAATGTATATTGAGGATTTTGATTCCATCCTAAATATTTCCTGGTTAATATGACAAGTTAGGGTTGATTAAATAAATTGTGTTTGACGTTATAATATTGTTATGACTTTATCAAAAACAATACCAAATAGTGTCTAAATTGAAATAAATGAGTTTTTAAACAAAATACTATATTATTAATTGATATAATATTTCATAAAAGATAATGTATGCTCAAAGGAAATAGATATGTTTCTATATATCAATTATAAACCACATGGGGTTCTCTTGGAGTTTTATAGTATGTTCATTACCCATTTATTATAATAATAAAAATGGACAAGAAAAATGTCAAACTATTTAACTAAGAGTAAAATCGAAATGATAGAGGTAATATAGTTACCTAAACATTAATTAATCAGATTTATTTAGAGGATTTCCACCCATACCCATTTTATCTTCGATATTAATAAATGTGGAGCCATTAGAATCTGAAAATTATTTTATAATAAATTAATATTTTCAACTTTTCTTAAAGTGACCCTCACCTCTCTTATAAATGGGTACATCCCCTTATCTCAAAATCACACCTCTAATAACATTTGGATCGGTAAAACCCTAACCAAATCACCTTCCACTTTCTCTAAAATCAACTTAGAGGTCTTCCCTTTAGCAGAAAGGCTACACACGGAGCCCTTTTGTTCAATTCAAATGAAAACACCCAAAAAAGAGGTAATTATATTATCACCTCTTTCAAAGTTTTTTTATTCTTTCACTTTCTTTTCCATTTCTATTTAAATACAAAAATAATGCAACCAGTACCTTCTACAAAAATTTGATGTAATTATAAATATGGTACAATAGTATTCATTATTCTATTCATCCAATTACTGATAATGTCACCATGCGTGTGTATGTTCGGCTTAACGTCTCCACACCAAGGTGTAACTTTTTATTCAACACTATGTTATTTGGATGGATATAATGATGAGTAATTTTTATATAAATAATGAAAGTAACATGATAATTTTTATGTACAATTAATATACCATCCAATTCCACACATTTTAATCATTGCAGAAATGATATTTTCGCTCGTGTGTACGTATGGCCTACCGTCTCCACGACGCGATAAGATTCATTTACACGTTCACCATTCAATGATGAATATAAAAATATATATTATTAATAAGTATGTAATATATGAAATTATAATGATACTGAAGATATATATATATATATATCTCTGTGTGTGTGTGTACTTAAATACATATTATTCACTTACTTTCGTTTAAAATGATATGAAAACAGAAACAACATGTATGCATACATACTGCCAACCATCTCCATAAACAGTGTTTTCAATTTCATATATATATCAATGATACCTATTTATATTCGAAATATATATTTTATATAAATCATGCTTTACATTTTGGAAGTATTTATACAATGATCTAATTGATATGATCACGATTAACAAATTAAAACACATACGATAAGGAAATTGATTATTAACCGAAATGTTAATTTAAAATGGATATCATTAATAAATGGGTATTATAAATTCATAAATTGAAAATATATTATATAATAAACATGGATATGGTTCTTGTATAATTTAATAACACACTATGGTCATTATTCAGGAGGATAAACGTACCCTAGACCGAAGGAAAGTGAAAGGTAAGAGTTAATTTCTCCAACTCATTGTTATCATAGAATGCTTAGGTGTATGTATTTTCTGGGAAATATTATTTATCAATGTCCATGATTCATAAAAGATTTTTCAAAATGATTAATTTGAGGTGCTATTTAACTAAAACATCAATTTAAAGTTTTTAAATATTTATTCTTCTAAATCTTCTCATTAATGTCCATGTTTTCACAATCTGTTTAAGGATTTATTTATATGGACAATATTGTTTCAAAATTATAATTCCTTTAAAATGTTTCTAAGTGGTATGTGAAAATTTGATTCAAAAATGACTTTTAAATGACTTCCATTATAAATGTTTTACTTTTAAATGATTTCACCAAAAGGGGTATTTCTGTCAAAAAGTTTTAATAATCATTTTTAACTATGTAAACATTCATTAAACAATATTATTCTTGATTATGGTTGATATATTATAATACAATATTCCATATTGTATTGAATGATTTATAATATGTTCGACAGTGGATGTGCCTTTTTTATACCCTTCATGGTTTTTGGTTGATTTATTGACATTTTTTATTCTAGTTTTAATACGAATGTTTATCTTAGGTTTCAATATTTTATATGAGGAATGTAGTGGACCCAGTAAGTTACAGGTGGGCTCTGCTATAGCCCGTCGATGAATCAGTAGGTCTCATGAGATAGTCTAGTGTCTTGGAATAAGTCCTTGACAAAACTATTATTTGTAGTCTGGGTGTGAGGCCTTGAATATGTGGTAATGATGTTTGACGTTAGGCATTCCCTAATTGTGAAATAAATTATTACATGTGATTATTCGATTAATATAATATCCATGTAAATTTTTATATGGTAATTTATGAATTATTTTATTTATATTATGTTTATGTTTATGATTAAAAGGATATTGTTTCTATTACACATCTTTCAATAAATGTTTATAGCTCCCTTTAAATTATTTACCCATAATGAGCATGTGAGTCCACCATATTCTAATGTTTTCTTTTCCCCAAGATTCCAATAAGTGTATAATGTTTGATATGCATGGTTATGCTAGAGGGACTAATGGAATTCACAATGTATTATTTATGTTGTGTTTTATGTTTGAATTTTTAATGTAACATTCTTATATGTAATCAATTTTTGAAGACTGCTAAACTGATTGGTCCTTCAGGATGTTATTCCTAGTAATCATGCCAATGTATTAAAAAAATGCACCGACATTGGGTATCTAGGGTCGGGGCATTACTGTTGGTATCATAGAATGTTTAGTACAATCATGGGAAGCTATATTTAGTAAAACCTTGATTAGGTAACATTACAATATGATATAATTTGTGGATTATTATAGAAAAACCTCCAACAATTTTGGTAATGTAGTGATTTTTGGTATTTTCTTGGAAATACATCCCTGTATAGATATGGGTAGGAAGAGACAGCTCTGGCATAGATGTATCTAGGAGCTAAAACCCCACCAATGTGTTTTGAGCATGACCTAGGGTATCCATTTACATGACAATGGGCCTTGCTGCACTCTTGGTTACGACACTCCTGGGGGATTTGCATTAGATAATTAACATTTTCCTTACAAGTCATTATGAAGGATTTATGAGTAAATAATATCTCAAAGAAAGCATTTTTATGATTTTGGATTCTATGCATAAACTTTTCAATTTATGATAGGTATATTACATGTTGGGAATTATGCATTGCGATTCATAAACTAACCTAGTGTATGCCATTGTTTAGAAATGGTGCCCAGTAGAGAGAATGAGAACTCCTGCAATAAGAATTATCCAAAGTGTAAGAAGGATCATATCATTCCTGTTATAAAGAAAAAATATAGAAAGAAATTGTCTCCCATGTATTCTCATCATATGAAGAAGTAATATCATGTGTTAATAAGATAAGTAAATAATTTTCAGAGCCCCATGGATTCGAAGGGTATAAGGAGAGGAAAATTACTATAGAGAGAAAGATGGATAAAAGGAATAGGGGAAAGAAGGGTTTCCCCATATGTGATAACTATGGAATGAATCACCATGGAAAATTCATGAAGGGATTGGATGTTTTTATATGTGTGGAGAAAAAGGACACCATCTACATGATTGAATGTGTAAGAAAAAGGTTTCAAATGTACAATATTTCATCTACAATGAGTTTGGACAATATAATAATCAATTCACAAATCATCAGAGTATTCCCCAAATTATGTCATTGGATAATAATAAATTTAAAATACTACCATAGATGAAGAGTAATGACTACTGTTCTTAATTTTTTAATAATGAATAATTTCAATTGAGTGTTGTATAACCGATATACAGGTTATATGAATTATGAAAATAAATATGGATTGAACTGCAGTACTATTTCATTTTGGATTTGAGATTATATAGTTATGTGAAGAGTACTCAATAGAAAGTTAAACATTATAGAAAATACTTGGTTTAAGGAAATATAAACATCAATATCAGTCTTATACTAAGGTATTTATTTTGGAATATGATATGATTTATTTGGATAAATTAAATTTGATATTCTTGACTAATTTGAAAATAATTAATTGATGGATTATTCCATTATTGTTAGAGTTTACAACATTTTTGGATATAAAGAGTATATATTACATTTTATAAGGAATAAGGGAACAGTAATATAATAAACACGATTTTATGGTAATTCAGGGTGTAATAGTTTTTAAAAGAATACATGATAAGGCATTCACATGTTATTACATGGAGAAAAATATCATCATTGTGTTTACCTTCCTTATAAATTATGGATTATGAGTTTGGAAATAAGTATTATGGATAATTCTAATAGTTGGAATGGATAATGATTGACATTGGATTCTGTTTTTATGGAGAAATCATTTCTTATGATTGTTTTAGGATTGTCATAAAAAGAACAACTCAGTGGTCGGGCGACAACCTGTCGCGTCTGGTAAGGTCGCGATACTTGAACCCGCACCCGAAGGTCGACAATAGTTCATCACCCTCCACTGGCCTATGTGATGTCCTGGTTTGAATAATTATATATATTTTTTAAATATTAAAAAAAATAAATTTGAAATTCATTATATTTTGAACCCTATATGGTTAGGATACATATAATACTTTATAATTATATTTTATTTTGGATTGAAAGATAAGTTTCTGGTTAGAATTACTTGAAGGATGAAACTCTACATGTCAAGTATATTTTTTCCCTCTTATTCATTGAATAAATCAATTCTTAAACTTTAGGGAAAAGATCTTAAAACCAAAAATTTGTTATCCTAATAACATTTGTTTTGTTAAACCAATTATATTTTAAATCATGATAGATTGATGGCTTTGAGGCACTCAATTTTACACTTGTTTTGGATTGATGACCTCAATCAATCCCTATAAATATTTAAATATTACCTATAATTATGTGTCTCTTATTTTCAACAGTTCTCTTCTAATCGAGATCATAATTTGGTTGTGACTTTTTTATTTCTGTTTCCCTCTAATTACGATGAAATATTATTAACCCATTACGATGTGTGTTTTCCAAAATGGAATATTTCTATTTTAACCATTTATTATTGAAGAACAATTTCAAATTATTAGGATGAAAATTATTATAGTAGGGGGAATGTAACAACCCAATATTTTATAATACGTTATATATTCAAATTAATTCAATAAAATACATTACATACAACACTATGTTCGAGCACACGACAACATACCAAACATGCCGTTAAAAAAGACGTTTTCAGTAGTATTAACTGAATTTTTAATTTTATACACTCCATATAATTTTCTAATCCATATTATTTGTTTTATAGAAATAATATATAAACAAATTCATTTTTTTCATATAAAAGAAGTATTTTTCAAAAAAAAATTACAGAATTTTAATGGAAAACCCTTTTCATAACCAGTAATTTAAACTTATATATATTCAATTTAATGAAATTAAATTATTCATTAGATTAGGGACCTAAAAAAATTGGATAATTTTTCGTATATTTCGGATAACTTTCATGTTTGTATAAATAGTATAAAATACTAAATTCTTATTGTAAACAACTGTCTGAATCAAAAAAACATATAGTATCAAATTACAAATTTTAATGGTTTCCAAGTATAATTAGATTATATTTTTATCATTTAATACAAATTAGTTCATTATAAGTAATTTAACATATAAATATAACATAAAAACATGTCCAACTTTTAATAGGTTTTACTATTTAAAAAACACTTTTTGGTTTTGAAAAGAATTAATTATATATTAATTAATGAAACAGCTATGTTTTGAATTTTCTAAAATAGAAATCATGTTTTAATTTGGAATATCAAAATTAGATTAGGGTGATTTTTGTTATTTTTTTGAAAACTTTCAATTATTCATGAATAGTGAAAAACACTGTGTTATTGTTTGAAAATGACTTTTTATTTAAATAATTATTTATTTTTTTAATTTTATATTAAATAAAAATAGATATACAATATAAATATATTTTCAATTTAGATAATTGGTGTTATTTTATAATAAAATTGGATGTATAAAATTTTATTGGACAAATTAACATCTTTTACCCCCCTTCGAGTAACATTTTTAAATTTACCTAAAAAATAATTTTACCACTTATGTGAATTTCATTTCAACAATCTGAGAGAAAGGTTTAACATTATTAAGTAAAATTTTGGTCAATAAGATAAAAATAATTTTTTTAATATTAACTTTGGAATTATATTTACATTATATAAAAGTAAATAGAGAAATTAAGGGTAAAAATGATATTATAATTACCCTAACACATGTCATAATTCTATTGGCTAAGTTTATTTCGACCAATTAAAAGCTTATCAATAAAATGTGATCCATTTAGTCCACTTGGATTAGATTATGACATTTATTATTATTTTACCTAAAAAATAGTTAACGGTGTTAAATTCAAAGTTTAAAAAATAAACCATTCTAAATATAGGGTTATACATAAGAAAAATATGACAATAAATATTCATTATAGCGATAAAAATATTTCCTACATAATTAGATTTTATTAATAATTTTTAGAGATTATATAATTAAATTTATTTATGACACAATGATGATGTAGTAATTACTTTATCAATGAAAGATTAAAATAATTATTATTATAAATATAAACATAAATGTAAATTAAAGGATTTGATTCCATCCACGAAATTTTTAGGTTTATATGACATGTTAGTGT
Organism: Viscum album; assembly: GCA_963277665.1. Lineage (NCBI taxonomy): Eukaryota > Viridiplantae > Streptophyta > Magnoliopsida > Santalales > Viscaceae > Viscum > Viscum album. Next base: position 1,347,521,902 of record OY728164.1, read on the forward strand.
TTATTAAATAATTATTTTGTAAAGTGAAAATGTTTTTATGATGTAAAGAAAAACAAAATACCAAATATTTTCATAATTGACATAAATGAGTTTTAAAAAATATATTATATTATTAATTGATATAGTATTTATAAAAATATTATGTTCGTAGAAAGGAATTATATAATGTTAGATATATTAATAATTAACCACTTGGTTTTTATAAGTATTTTATAGTGAGTTTATTAAAAATTTATTTTAATAATACAAGAGGACGTGGAAAAATATAATCTATTTAACTAAGAGTTAAATCTAAATGATATGGTTAATATGGTGACCTAAACATGTCCAAAACCTATTGGTTGAGAGAATGTCAAGAAATATCCACCTTAGCTTCTAAATAAAAAAAATTTTCTATTAGAAGCCTAAAATTATTTTATAATAAAATAATATTTCAAACTTTTCTTAAAGTGTCCATCACCTCTCTTATAAAAGGGTGCTTCCCATTCACTCAAAATCACGCCTCCAAAACCATTTGGCTTGGAAAACCCCTTCACAAATATCTTTCCAACTTCCCTAACTTCTACCTAGTGGCATTACAATGAGATGAAAGATAACCTTTGGAGCTCTTTTATTCAAATCAAAAGAAAACACCCAAAGAAGAGATAATTATTTTATCACCACTTTCAAAGTTCTTTTCTTCTTCTACTTTATTTTTATTTGTTATTTCCATACAAAAATAATAACTCTTATACCTTCTACATACTGTGATGTTATTATAAATATGGTACAACCATATTCATTATTCAATCCATCCTATGAATGATAATGTCACCATGGGTGTGTACGTATTTCAATTCAGTATACACAACACTAATATTTTATGAGATATATCTTTTTTAATTTCATTGATGTCTTGTGTTTTACTCTACCGAATGATTAACATTCACTATATGTAACATCTTATTTTATTTCAGTATACACAACACTGTAATTATCTTCTCTTGCGATAAATTTCAGGTTTTTTTCGAGATAATTTATTTAATTGAGTATATAGTTTATTCAATGTATAAAGGAACTGTGATTGAAGTATGTTATACGCAACATAATTGAATATTTGCAATAAACTCAACACTGACATGGATTTCATTTCATACCAGAAAGACCTTCCACAATAGCTTTCATTGTACGCAATATCGAGTTTCACTAAACAACAATATATTATTAAAATATTATTATTTAATGGTAAATAAACAAGACTACGAATATTATTACCCACATTTTTAATTTTGCATTAAATATACATATATATCTTCTATATTTTCTAGAAATAATATAAGAAAAAATTCATTTTTCAGATAATAGAATTAATTTTCAAAAAATTCAGTTTCACCACCTTTTGATATCACAACAATTTTATATTCAGTTCTTAACACTTTTATATATAATATTTGAAAAAATAAACTTCTTATTAAGAAGTGGAACATAAATTTTTTTAAATTTATTTCATTTAAATGAGAAAATTAATATACTAATAAATACTAAAAAATTATTCATTTTAATTCAAACCATATTTTTCATATAATATACTTATATAGTTATATTTTCTTTTTAATTTGTTTTAATGCTTAATGATATTATAATTTTATAATTTTATTCAATGTTGGCCAGTGGAAGAAATTTTACATTTAAATTGTGAAAATACTAAATTTGACCTTTAAAATCTATTTTTTCCCAATGAAATAACTTTATGGCCACTTACATATGAATATGACTTGAATCTAATAAAAACTAATTCATCTGACAAAATTTCATTATCTCATTTTATATAAGTATATTACTTTTATTATATGAATTGCTAGGAGTTAAAATAGACTGCAGGTATTCTATTAAGAGGTAATAAAATTACCTACATCATAGTTATTTATTTATTATTTTGAGATATTATATAATTATCATCAATAAAGAATCAATAGCGAAGTAGAAATTATATTATTAAAAAAAATATTAAATATATGATATTAAGAATATGAAAATATATTTAATTAGAGTGAAATGATGTAATAAAATAATTTTTTGGATGACTTTGACATGTATTTTATGGTTGTAAGGAGTTTTTTATAACAAATATATACATTATAACAGTTCTAAAAATTCAACTAATGAATACTGTCAATATTGACATAATGGATGTTTTTGATAAATAATATTTTATTAAATTATATAAAACTCATAAAAATATAAACATATGACAAAAAACTGAATGAGGTTAAATATTTCCCCAATGGTACATTTAGGTCTCATTTGGAATTTTAGAGTGACTATATGAACCCTTAGAAAATAAAAAAGACATGTTTCCATGGTAAGAGTAAACTGAATTAATTAAGGGAAAATCATAATTATATGGTTTAAAATAAAACCAAAACATGTCTAAAAAATTATTAGATGAATAGGATTAAATACTTATCACAATATATTGTATTTTGAGTTGGCAAATGGTCACTTTTACATGAAAATAAATAATGTACTATTTAAATTATGTTAGTTACAAAATATCACTATCTTGTATTTTAATATTTTTTATGTGTCCACATTGGGCGAAAATCAAGGTATGAATGAATATAAATTTCAATTATGATATAAATGAAAACATTTTCATAATATACATTTAGTTTATTTTTTAAAAGTTATTTAATTTCCTTAAATGTATCATCAATTACAAAATAATATTTATTCAATTAACAGAATAATAGAATAAATGATATTAATAATATTAATTTTTTTATAATTTGGATTATATAAGGTTTCTAATAGATTTAAAGGATCTGTAATATATATTATAGATTTTTTAATGAATTATATTCCAATTTATACATTCCATTATTGTAATTTATGTCAAAATAAATAAATAGTATTAAATTTGGAAATAACAACATCTTATTGAATTAATTTATTAATAAAATATTTAAAATTCACAAAAAAGTAAAATACTAATAAAGGGATATTATATGGTATAAAATGTGTTATTAATTTCATTTATTATTTATATCTATAATACTCTTTATATATATTAATTTTTTGAGTGTTTCATAAAGTTCCCCCTCCTCTCTTATAAAAAGGAATCTCTTCCCACATTTTTATGACACCTCCATGTGCCCTCTATCTCGACCAAACCCTACACAATTCTCCAATAAACATTTTTGTATTACTTTTTGAGGTCTTTGTTTTCCCCAACGTCGATACCTAGTGTCCCTAAGAATAGATCCAGAGGAATCCCAATGGAAAAGAGGTAATTGATTTTATAATTAAATTAAATTTATTTTCATCTTCTACTTCATATTTCGATGTTTATTTAATAATTATGTAACAAATACAGTATATTATATATTGTATGTTATTATTTTAATTATGGTACAACCTTATACATCCACTTATCCATCATATTAATAACACTATCACCATGAATTTGTATGTACGACTTACCGTCTCCACGTCGTGGTGTAATATTTTTATTAAAAATAAATTTATTATAATGGGTATTATGATGAGTATACTTGATTTAAATAATGAATATGAAATTATATATTTCATTTATCAGAAATATATCATCCACTTTTATTCCATTTGACCATCAATAGAATGATACAATTGCTCTTGCGTACGTATCACATGTCGTCTCCATGACGTGGTGAGATTCGTTCTAAACATTAACAATTCAATAATGACTATAAAATTTATATTAGGAGTTAAAATACTAATTATGAACTAAATTTTCATGAATATGATACCTCTTATTCATAAAAAACATGAAATACACGACACGAAAAGAATGGGAAAATTCAGTAGTTAACACCTTAAATAATGGTATTATTGAAATACTATTAAAAATGATATAATAGGATCATATATGATATCATAAATATGGATATGGTCCGGGTAGAATTTAATAACTTGATTTATCCAATTTAATAGATGTGAACACACCCTTGACAAATGAAAATTTTAAGGTAAGGGATAATTTCCCAATATCATTTTTATTCGAGATTATTTACATGTAACTGTTTACTGGGGGCATATTTATCACCAATGATAACATTTTATAAAAATGACTTAAAAAATGTTTAATATTATTTATGTATGATTAAAGTCATTTTTACCCAATGTTTACTTTTACTATATGGTATAGATGTAATATTTCTTTTTATGACCATACGATGTACTATTTGTCTTTTCTGAAAAGTGTATGAGGTGAATGTTTTATTAAATTATACTTCATTAGTTTATTTTTACATTTTATAGGTGAATTAATTCAGTTAATATTCTTCTAAAATATTAAAATATTATTTCCAACTGTATTATTTTGTTTACAATTCCACAACATTTATGGGAAATAATATGTTTTCAAAGAAGAAAGTATATTTTCCTCATGAATTAATTTCTAGGGTTTTTGAAAAATTATTTTCCATCTAATATTACATAGAGTAATGTTTAAATCACAATTATTATTTTTATTTGATTGGGCTTATGATGGCATTATTTTTAAGAAATTTATTTACCATTTATAGATTATGTAATGAGGAAATTATGTTTAAGAAACCCATTTTATTTCATGGGTTATACTATAGTGAATGTTTTTATGATTTTATTGCACAAATAAGAATGATTTAATTATGATATAGGTTGGACTAATATCTCTGTACAATGAATTGCGTATGGATTTTTATCTCGTGATATAGAAATGACTAGAATGGAAAGTAAATTTGGTCTGTAAAATAGTTCTGGAACTGTATGCAAATCTTGTTCAATAATACATGGCTGTAATGGAAAGTAAACCCGGTTCAGAAATGGACTTTTTCCACTATGATGGTATTGAAAAAATAATGTTACTACTATGAAAATCATTTTATTTTCTTATTTATTTTACATGATTCTATGTTTTATTCATATGAAATTTTATCATGGTTAATGATACTTTATGATCAATGAATTACATACCGCCATGATTTATTACATGAATCCAGATTTTGATATATAAACATTGTGTTCATGTTTTTACATTATTATTGTTATGGTTTGTTTTATATTCTCAATTATATAACTTATTGAGCATTCAAGATCACCCTTTTTATGAATTATTTTACCCAGTATATAAATAGAGGTTTTACGTTAGAAAAAAATGGGGAGATCATTATGAAAGATATCGAAGATCCTTCACCATATTATTATGTTATGTTCCATATTTCCAAAGACACTAAAAATATATGGTCTTTCGGCATCTCTTTGTGTCATGTATTAATTATTCCCCATAATAAATTTAATTTTTATGTAAGTCATGATTTGGAATTTATATAAGTCAATTTTAACGAATTTTATATAAATACATAAAATTAGATTTATTGGAGAAAAACAATCATTTTAATAAATATAATATCAAATAAATAGATATATAATAAAAATAGTAGAAACAAATATATCCAAAATTTCCCAAAAAACACATTTAGAATATTTCCAACAATCACACAAGTTCAAAATAGATTGCAAACATTTAATGAACATATAAATTGGTGTATTAATTTGGAGAATAAATATACTCATCATGTCTAGAGGTAAGAAAAAATCCATAGATATTTAACCACAAACATGTCTAACAAGTCGTTATAGCAAAGATCCATGGGAGCTGAGTAATTATTGATGAAAAAAAATCAATGATATTGGAATTGTAGGATCAAAATAATTATGAAGAAAATAAATATATAAGAGGGGTGAATTGTATAATATAAAAAAATCCATTGTAACTTTTAAAGGCAGTAATATTTAACAATGTTAAACAAAGTAATTTCACAAGACCACTTAGTTCTACAAACATTCTAGAATCCAGAAGTATGGTCCAAGAAATGAAACAGAAGAAAAGTATACCAGGAAACAGATTCTACCATATAGAATAAAGAATCTTACCATTTAGAGTACATGAATAAGAAAGTATAATATAGTTATACTTTCCTTAACAAACAAAATGTTGTAGAAAACAAACATGAAAAAAAGGAAGAGGTAAGAAATCTTTTAACCCAAATAGTAGGGTATCCAACAACCTTGGATAAAGCTCCCTTGATTTAAACTTTCAAGAAAGTCTATATTACCCACACTAGGTTAAGACCTTGATACGAATATCAGAGTCTGTCTTGGTATCCCCACAGGCCCTCGAACAACAAATTAGTCAGCACCTCTGTCTTCCTATCACCACAATCCCCCGAATGTACTCATTCACATTTAGAGTCGCACGAAGAAATTCTGAACAAAATGTTCAATATGCATAATTAAGGACATTATATCTCTCTAGATATCACTTCTTATCATGTAATCTCAATATTGATCAGCATGGTTAAAATTCATAAGCTCGTTTAAATGAGCTCCTATTTTTAGGCACATCTTCAACGGTCAGAACCCTCCTCCAACGATCATATTTTTCCAAGAATTTCAGAAGAACCTATACACTTGTCACTCAAACAAAGGTTGGTTAGTAACAGAATGCAAAAAATCATTCTATAACTAAAACAAGAAAATAAAATATTGTTTCTCAACCAAATTCAATTTTTCGGAGTCTAAGGAAAAATAGAATTCAGATTCTATGAAAGTTAACCATCAAAGTATATATTACAAGGATATGCGGATTACATTTTTCAAGGAATTCAGAATCAGAATTTTATATATTTTAGAGTCTAAATTATATGGAATTCGAAACAAGAATTCTATGGAATTTGGAGTATGAAATCAAAGGAATTCGGAGTCTGAATTCTAAGGAATTAGGAACCCAAACTCTAAGTAATTTAGATTCTGAATTTCCAAGAATTCAGAGTCTGAATTTTAGAGAATTCAGAGTCTGAATTTTATGGAAAATAAATTCTTCCTTATGATAGAGTGTTTTTTATTTTCAAGTCATGAAGGAATAAAAAAGTCATAATGAAACCTTATTTACTCAACAATATCCCCCTTTTTGGAAAGCACAAACATCCTTTCAAAAAAAGAATATAAGGACTTAGAAAATTTTAAGGGATAGAAACTAAAAGCTTATCTCACTTTACATATGGATTAAAGTGAATATGAATAACTCCCCCTAAGGCTTTGGAACCACTATGGATCATATTAATAATTTCTTGAATGAGAATTTTCATTATCTTGAATACAAAAATCTTCATGATGAAAAAACCCCCTTATATAAACACCACCTTACATAAGAAAATTTCTTCATTAATAAGTATTCTTTTATGAAATTCTTTTCACCCCCTTTGTGATTTTAAAAAATAAATATAAGGAATAGAAAAGAAATATAGTACCTACAATATTAGTACTAAACAACCAATAAATATGAAGAGAATCTAAAAATTCATTATGATTTAAAGAATTTGTACAAGGGACGAAATGAAACAAAATATTAGATTTAGAAAATATTATCATTCCTTCTCCTTCAGAATCAGTTTCTTCACTATTTTTTTAACTTCTTGAGATCCTAGTGATCATATTCTACACTCTTGAGCAACTGATCGTGATCTTTTGTTATCTTATCTCAGATATTAATTTTCTTTTCCTGAGCCATAGGAGACTCTTTTTGAGCCTTCAGAACTTTTTCATACTTAGCAATATTCTCATTAATCTCATTCTTGTTATCTTGTTCCCTTTTGTACCTCTGAGCAACTGAATTTAGCTTCCCATTCAAATCCATAACTTCATGCTTCCGAGTATTATATTCCAGAGTTATATTTTCCCCAAAACTATTAGTGAGATCCTTGATCTTCACATCGTAGATGTTAAAATCATCCTTCACACATTCTTAAAATTCATAAATGATTCTCATTTCTTCTATTGTATTACTTGACTAGCTTTTAATCTTTTTATTGGATCTTTTATGAGCCTCGTATCCAATGTAAAAATTCTTGAAGTCTGACACAATTTTAACACACTTATCCGTCACCATGGATAAAAATTTATATTTTTGATTTAATGAATGATGAGGCATCTGGAATCTCGAGTCTATCCTGGGAAATATTGGAAAAGTCCCAATAATATTTTTGAAAGACTTAACTACAAAGTCATGTCTAATAGAAGATGATTCTGAATCTAGGACTTTGGTTGGTGAGGATTTCTTTTCTAATTCAGTAACCTACACTTCGACGAACAACCAACTTATTTCTTCTTTACCACATCTTTTATAGGTGTATCAAAAATCACCTGTTTTTACTTATCATCCTTCGGAATGAATTATTCTTGAACTGGATATTCTTGTTCACTATATGATAGGTGAAAATATTTGTGTTCATCAACATCTTCTTTTTCTTCTCCCACCTGGACATCCTATGGGTGAATAAAATCATGATTACTACTATCATTTTCAAAAAAACATTGCCACTTCGTGCTCTCCATTCTCCTCTATTTTAGGGGTGACAAGTTTCGAAGACATTGCTTCAGAAGACCAGATATATAATTTATCATAGGGAATCCCCTTCACATGACAATATTCTACTTTCTTAATGATATCTTTAGTATCACCACTACCTTCTTCCCTTATTCCTTTACTACTTATTCATGCACTATTTCTTTGACTTGAACATTTAATGGAATCACTATCTTCTTTCCCGGATTCTCCGGAAATGGTTCAAACAAAAATGATTCTGGTATCAGAATATTCTTAATGGCTTCCTCAACATCCTTCAGAAGGGATTGAATTATAACAGCTTTGGAAAACTTCATATTTTGTTTCTTTTCATTTTCTTCCTTCTCAAAATTCTGAGTAGTCTTTTCCATTAATTATTTTTCCTCAAGAAGGTATAGAAAAAACATAGGCTCCCCTTCCTTCATGTTCTTCTTATCTTCTCTCCACATAGCCACTACTTCATCAGGAAATGATTTTTTCTTATTTTTCTTTTGAGTGCAGATTGAATTTCCTTAGGCATTAGGGCTTTTTCCATCTCATCTGGTTCTTTCAGATTCCTCTTCCAACCACATTTTTTTGAGGTTTCATCCACTTCTAGCTTCATTGAATGATCATCAACTTTGGCTTCTGATAAATCATGAAATTTTCAGGATTGACTATTAAAGCCAATCATCATACTCCTCAGATTATCACAACTCAAAAGAATCACATTACAATTCTTCATCTTAAAATTGTAAGGAATCATGAAAGACTAACGAAAAAAGATGATGATCTTTGAATGGATGTCCTGATACATAAAAATATGGGACATCAGATTTCCATTATTTATATTATCAATCATAACTAAGATATGATTGACCAGATTTATCTTTATTTGGTTCACCAAGAAATCCGAAATATAAATGTAACTTTTTTTCATGGTATCCTTGTCTACGTTTCATGGAATTATATCACCTTGAACCCAAACCTGATGAATCTAATGATTTGTAGACAGATGAATGATTTTTGGAGTCATCACTTCATCCAGACCAAGACAACATAGATCCTTTTTCTTATCAATGGATCTTATTATATAAAGTAGCTTGTGGGAGAAAAACTCACCTTATTCCTCATAATAAATTCCTATCAGATTTTCTCCCATGTTATAAGAAAGAGAATACGTCATTCCATAGATCTTGAAAGAAAATTTATCTCTTCCTCCATCATTAAAAAAGGTAACTATCTCAATGAATTCAACCAGAAATTCTGGATACACTAGATCTTGTGCTCTTGCTTTCGATATGAAACCACTCTCCCAAAAATTCATCTTTATATTCTTAGACACAATAGAATAATATGTGGCATAAAACATCAGATCAACTAACCTTTCTCGGTAGATCATTCAATCATATATTTCCATAACACCTAACATCACTTTCTAAGAAGAGGCTTCAGCAGACATTCAGATGTAAGGAAATGTTGAAGATCTGGAATGTCTTTAAGAACAGAGGCAATTCTTCATCATGTGATGGATTGAGTTTCGATGTGGGAAAACCATTGGGGGTCCTTTATATATGAAATAAATGTGGTGGTTTAGTATCCTGATTGATCCAACGGTTAAAAGAATCTTGATAGGATCTAATGGTTAAGATGAAATTCGAAGAAGGATTTTGATGGATTCCGATCTATTGAGGTTTTTGAGATAAAACATTCAGATTTATGGAAATTTTAATACAAAAAATTTAAGGCACAAATAAAATAAAAACTAGTAATAGATTATTATGAAAACATAGGAAAGGAAAAATAACTTTTGGATTGTAAGGAAGATTATTTGTAATGAGGAAAATAATTTTTGAATAACATTTGATTCTAAAATTATGACATAAGAAAAACATTATACTATGAAAATTTTGACTAAATTAATTTTTACTATGATATTTTTTACTACAAATTTTAACACCCATAATTTTGACAACGAAAATTTCGACTACAAAATTTTTAACTACGAAAATTTTGAAAACAAAAATTTTGACTATGAAAAATGTTAGGGAACAATAAAATGTACTCCCCCTATAAAAATGAGTTTCATACTTTAAGGAGATAGTTTTCAACAAAAAGTCAATAAGGAATATTACCTTATGGTTATCATTCTTAACTATTGTTTTATGAATTCAAATCTATCAGTTGGTAATGATTTTGTGAAAATATCAGCATGTTGATCTTGCGTTCCAATAAATTGAAGAGTGATATATCTTTTTTGTGTGATCCATAAGAAAGTGATGCCTAATATCTAGGTATTTTTCATGATATTGATGTGTAGGGGTTTTACTTATCGCAATGGCACTAGTATTATCACACAATATTTATGTCTTGGTAAAACTAATAGCATAGTCTATGAGTGTGTGTTACATTCACAACACTTGAGCACAACAACTTTCAAGTGCTACATATTTAGCATCAGAAGTGGAATGGTCTACAGAGTGTTTCTTTTTTCATAACCAAGAAACTAATGAATCTCCTAAGAAATGACAAGTTCTGGATGTACTATTTCTATCCATTCTACATCTACTAAAGTCCACATACCAAAATGCTTTTAAAACAAAATCATTTCCAGAAGTATAAAAGATTCATAGATCCATGGTTCCATTTATTTAATGAAAAATATTTTTCACTTCCTTTAAATGAGATTCCTTAGGATTGGACTGATATATTTCACATAAGCATACTAAAAATATTATGTCTAGATTACTAACCGTCAAGTAATGTAGACTTCTTATCATACCTGAAAAAGATTATTTATCTACTGGTTTCCCAGCATCACCAAGATCAAGTAAATTTGAGGTACCAATTGTAGAGACCCGGAGCCTGACGTACATGTACATTACATTACTTTTACGGAATACTTAGTACATAACAAAAACAAACACACAAGGACCGTAATAGTTTAGTGTCTTTGGAAACTCGGAATATAATCCTCTAATCCTGGTGAAAGATCTTCAACATCTCCAATAAAGATCTTCCTTTTTATTATACCTAAAACCTTTCTTTATATCCTGGGGAAAAGAAAACATAAAAGGGTGAGCTCAAATTCTCAGTAAGGGTAAACAAAAGAAATATCAATCACATCATATACATAAGCACATAACTTTTGGAAATCATAACCTGCAAAAGAGATCATAATTTCATAACATGGGGTAAATCATGGCAGTGAAATGTAATCACAATAATCATAACTTAAAACATGAAACTTTGTGGCATTCACACATAATCATAGAGAATCATTTCTTGTTAGTCAAGACTCATTTCAAAGACTATCTTAGTGGACAAAGTCCCTTTCTGAATCGAGTATCCCTCGTTTCAGTCCTGTTTCATTGAACCGGTGTAACCTACCATTCCAGCCATGTCTATCTCATGAGATATAAAATCTTTACCCAATGCATTGGAGGGAGATATAGGTCCCACCTATCTTATAATGAATCCTTTCTTATGTGTGCCACATAATCATAAATCATACATCATCGCATAACACATGTAACAAAAATGGGATTCTTGAAACATCATGACATCATAAAACAAATCATATAAGGTAAATGACTTCATAAAAATAATTCCCTCACAACATAATCAAATCAATGTAATAATAGGGATAAAAACATAACCCTATATTATCTTAGATGGAAAATAATTTTGATAAAACATTTGAACTCCATTCTTGAGGAAAATATCCTTTCTACTTCAAAAACACTTTTGTTTTCTAGACATGTCATACAATTATAAACTAAACGAAGATGATTAAAAATAAACATGAAAACTTATAAAGTAAGATTATTGGAAATAATGTTTTAAAAATCCATTCATGTCATATAAGTTAAAAAACAATCTTCCCGTAATTTTGTCAGAAAAGTCAAAAAGTACCTCGTACGAAAAATGACAAAAGATTCCTTTCATATCTTTTACAAAAACTTACCGAAGGGTAAAATTGGATATAAACTATTGTAGAAGGATGGAAATAATATTACATATTGAGGGAACATGGATGTGGATGATAAAATACAACCCAGTAAATACTAAAGTATAAACAATCTCGGATAAAAATGAGATTGTGATATTTTCTCTTACCTTATGTCCGATATGCTTTGTACGTATCCAAACCTCCTCTTCTTTGAAGTGATTCTTTGAGACCTCCTTTTAGGGCACTAAAATTGGACTTTGAGGAAGACCAGAACCTCTAGGATGTTTCTAGGGAAGTGGAGAGGAGAATTTGGCAGGGTTGGCCGAGCTTGAAGGCTCAAAGTTGTGTGAGGAAGAGAGGGAGGAGGTGCCCTTTTATAAGGGAGTAGAGGGGCACCTTTGGAATAACAATAAATATTATTTTATTATAAAGTCAAGTTAGGTTTTAAATAGATCCAAATTGATTTATTTTGAGGCTAAGGTGGGGATGGGTCGAAATCCTATCAACCAATAGGATTTAGACAAGTTTAGGTTATTATTTTAACCTTATCAATTAGATTTAACTCTAAGTTAAATAATTTAACTTTTACTGTGTCTTTTTGTTTTCTTACACTATATGGTTAATACACTTACTATAACATGACAAACGAACCCCAAATTGTTTATTATTAATATATATATCCTTATCTAAGTCATTTGTCTGATCCATAGATTTTTAGGAATAAAATAACAATTAATAATATAATATTTGATTTAAAAACTATTTTGTGTCAATTTTGACACTATTTGATATATGATTTTTCTAAAATTCATAACAGAATTATATGTTCTAACCAAGTTGATTAAATCAACACTAATATATCATAGTAACCTAGAAAATAAGTGTAATTCATAAAAAGTCTCAAATTACATTTATTTGGGTATTTACAACATCAATTATGTTAACATTTCCTTAAAAGGGTAATTACTGCATCATCGTTGTGTCATAAATAAATTAATTTAATTAAAGTCTAAAAATTATAAATAAAATATCATTATGTAGGAAATCTTTTTATCTTTCTAATGAATATTCATAATCGAATTTATCTTATGTATAAACCCATATTAAAAATGTTTTAGTTATTAAACTTTGATTTTAACTATTTTAACTATTCATTAAATAAAATAATATTAAATGTGATAATCTAATCCAAGTGGACCTAAATGGTCATATTATATTCATAAGGTTGTTTTTGGTCGAATTACACTTATCCAATAGAATTAGGACATGTGTTAGGGTAATAGTAATATCATATTTACCCTTAGTTACCCCATTTACTATTAACCGCGGTTAAAAAAAGTAAAAAGTTACTATTCACCAAAAATTATTTTCATCTCATTGAACCACATTTTAGTCCTTGATATTAACTGTGTCTGTTGGATTTTCAAAATTCCATTCACAGAAGCGGTAAAATTATGTTTTATGAAAAATTCAGTTTTTTAACTACCACTTAGTGGTTTCACTATTCATCAAAAATTGAAAGTTTTCAGAAAAATACCAAAATTTCACCCTAGGCTAATTTCGATATTCTGAATCAAAAAATGAAGTCAATTTTGAAAAATAAAATTTACAAAATTTCAAAAAATGGTTATTACTATTCATAACGGCTAGTTTTAATAATATTTTAATAGCATATCGTTGTTTAGTGAAACTCGGTATTGCGTACTACACACGCTATCAAGGAAGGTCACGATTGCGTGTAATGAAAGGAAAGTCAAGGATACGTGTTGTGCAAGCTTCTTTTGGTGTAGCGTACAACACAAGACATTAATGAAATTAAAAAGAATATTTTTCATAAAATCTCGGGGTGTTACATTCTACCCCCCTTAAAATGAATTTCGCCCTCGAAATTCGTCGGGGTTATAAATGGTTTACTATTTGAAAGTTTCTTTGATAGAAACCCACATCGTAAAAAGGAATACTAAAACTTATCTTTAAAAACTAAAGTATAAAACGTAATGGTTACCAAAGTTAACTAATCACTGGGTATCCACATAGGAGAACATATGTGAAAATATGGACATGGAAGAGAAATCTAACCATCATGTTTTGATGGAGAGTGGTAGAGGACATGGCTATGAAAAATCAAACAATCACAAAGCCATAAATTTGTGATGATCTAGGGTACCATCTGATTCATCGGATATAAGATCACTAGGACAACATTTTTGGTTTTCAATATCATTTCCCTAAAGTTGAAAATTTTGAATTAGAAGAAATACTTACATGATTTTGGTACAATCTCACTATTGTTCGTGGATTGAACAATTTCCAATTCATCCCTTAAAGAGTTGAATTTGTTATTCGTGATGTGTTAGCAGATCAAGTGATAGAATGATGCGTCATTCCATCTCTTTCAAACAAAAGGTTAGCAAAAGTTATAAGTCCATCTTATCGTTAGATTAATCGTATATGGTTCCAAAAATGAACTTATACTTCATATATCATACCGCTGAAAAAAATAAAACTAGTTTATACTAACCAGGGAATTACTGTAGGCCAGTGGTAGGTGATAAAGGCCAGTTGCACTTCGGTTGTGGGTTTGATTCCCACAGCCTTGTTCGACGCGATGGGCTGTCGCCTATCCTGCAGGTTGTCCTTTTTCTAAAGCTATATTACTATAACATCCCATCAATAATATCGAAAAACAAACAATACTAACTTATGTCCAACATAATCCATTCCAATCTTTAGGCTTATCCATAATACTGCAGTCCACTCTCACAGATATAATACCATCGTTTATCCCCATATATCATAAGATATATCTTGTTGGTCACATTCCAAACATTCAAAGGCCTTAATCATGTACTCTCTTGAATACCCATTGAACCTTATTGAAAACATGAGTGCTGTTAAAAGTTAACTCTTTCCACGTACCAAAATCCAAAAATTCTATATACTCATTCCATTATATAACCTTCTCCTTATATCAGTCATGAGCTCATGAATACATTTAATTTTTTTCCTTATCCCTTCATTATGCGCATATCATCTACATTCCAAAAATATCTCAATCGCTTTGAATAACACATTAGACCAATACATAAATATTCCAATACTCCATGATACAACATTATTTTGGAATCCCATTACATAAACACTTAATCATTCCACCACATCGTTGTCATATTCAAAATTTCCAATAGTGATCGCATGTGACTTCCCTTTGTCATTTGACTTAAGCGGTTTCTCATGTCGATCATCACTAACCCTTGGATTAGGACATTTATTAGCATAGTGCCTCATTTCCTTGCACTTGAAGCATTGAAGTGTTGGTGGTGCGTTCTCTGCAGTGTTTACTTTATTCACATCATTAGAAACCCTTTTTCCATTACTTTGACACTCAGCTGCTCGATGACCTTCTTTTCCACACATAAAACATTTTCTAGTCCCTTTAAGACAATCTCCACCATGCTTCTTTCCACACTTTGTGCATAAGGAAACATTCATATTCTTTTCACCATTATTCTGAGATTTCTCCTTGAACTCCATCTTTCGTTTCTTGTCAAAACCATGAGATGGATATGTAACACCACCTTCCATTTCTACCTTGATAGCACAACGCATAATTTCTTCATAGCTACTGAAGTCTATTATAGCTAATGCCCTTCGAAGACTTGGTTTTAAGCCACTGAAAAATCGATCAACTTTACTTTCAGGTTGGATGATAATGCCAGATGCGTACCTTGCAAGCCTTGTAAAATTAGCTTCGTATATACCAACAGATTCATCATCCTTCTGCTTCAGCTCAAGAAACTCCTTTTCCATTTTTGTTCGAAGAATACGAGGTAAGTACTTACTGAAAAACAAGTTCTTGAACTCGTCCCATTCCATGGACTCAATTTCATCTCTTGGCCTCGTATTCTTGATAAGATTCCACCATTGATCAGCTTCACCTTCCAAACGATATACTGCTAAGATGACTTTATCATGTTCAGAACATTGAAGAACTGAAAATATCTTTTCAGTGGTACTGATCCATTGTTCAGCAACAAGTGTATCGGAAGACCCACTAAAAGAAGGTGGACGTTGCCTCATGAAGGACTCAATAGAATATCGTTCCCTTCTCTGATCATTTGGAAGTCCAGAATGATTCATAGCTTGTGTAAGTATAGCAATATGATTTTGCACTCCATCTCCCATAACATTTGTTTGTTCAGGAGGGCAATCATTGCATTGTCCATTGCATTGATCAACACGGTTCCTTCGGGTTCCAGCCATCGTCTAAAACCCAAAAAGAATAGTGTGAGAGGCAAAAATCACGCTAGGGAAAACAACATTATAAAGGGGGAGTATCCTCAATATCTAACGTCTTAGGTTAAATTCTAATATCGTTACCATAGTTATAGGACTGTATCCTATACGTATACTTATCCTTAGGGACATCCCTAGACAAACCTTATAAATATCTCTAGGGATCTCACTAAAGTTCTCGCATCCTAGTTTCCAAAGGTTGACTAAACCTTTCCTCTGATACCAACTGTAGAGACCCGGAGCCTGACGTACATGTACATTACATTACTTTTGTGGAATACTTAGTATATAATAAAAACACACACACAAGAACCGTAATAGTTTAGTGTCTTTGGAAACTCAGAATATAATCCTCTAATCCTGGTGAAAGATCTTCAACATCTCCCATAAAGATCTTCCTTTTTATTATACCTAAAACCTTTCTTTATATCCTGGGGAAAAGAATACATGAAAGGGTGAGCTCAAATGCTCAGTAAGGGTAAACAAAAGAAATATCAATCACATCATATACATAAGCACATAACATTTGGAAATCTTAACCTGCAAAAGAGATCATAATTTCATAACATGGGGTAAATCATGGCAGTGAAATGTAATCACAATAATCATAACTTAAAACATTAAATTTTGTGGAATTCACACATAATCATAGAGAATCATTTCTTGTTAGTCAAGACTCATTTCAAAGACTATCTTAGTGGACAAATTCCCTTTCTGAATCGAGTAACCCTCGTTTCAGTCCTGTTTCACTGAACCGGTATAACCTACCATTCCAGCCATGTCTATCTCATGAGATATAAAATCTTTACCCAATGCATTAGAGGGAGATATAGGTCCCACCCATCTTATAATTAATCCTTTCTTATGTGTGCCACATAATCATAAATCATACATCATTGCATAACACATGTAACAAAAATGGGATTCTTGAAACATCATGACATCATAAAACAAATCATATAAGGTAAATGACTTCATAAAAATAATTCCCTCACAACATAATCAAATCAATGTAATAATAGGGATAAAAATAGAACCCTATATTATCTTAGATGGAAAATAATTTTGATAAAACATTTGAACTCCATTCTTGAGGAAAATATCCTTTCTACTTCAAAAACACTTTTCTTTTCTTGACATGTCATACAATTATAAACTAAACGAAGTTGATTAAAAATAAACTTGAAAACTTATAAAGGAAGCTTCTTGGAAATAATATTTTAAAAATCCATTCATGTCGTATATGTTAAAAAACAGTCTTCCCGTACTTTTGTCAGAAAAGTCAAAAAGTACCTCGTACGAAAAATGACAAAAGATTCCTTTCATATCTTTTACAAAAACTTACCGAAGGGTAATATTGGATATAAACTATTGTATAAGGATGGAAATAATATTACATATTGAGGGAACATGGATGTGGATGATAAAATACAACCCAGTAAAAACTAAAGTATAAACAATCTCGGATAAAAATGAGATTGTGATATTTTCTCTTACCTTATGTCCGATATGCTTTGTACGTATCCAAACCTCCTCTTCTTTGAAGTGCTTCTTTGAGACCTCCTTTTAGGGCACTAAAATTGGTCTTTGAGGAAGACCAGAACCTCTAGGATGTTTCTAGGGAATTGGAGAGGAGAATTTGGTAGGGGTTGGCCGAGCTTGAAGGCTCAAAGTTGTGTGAGGAAGAGAGGGAGGAGGTGCCCTTTTATAAGGGAGGAGAGGGGCACCTTTGGAATAACTAAAAATATTATTTTATTATAAAGTCAAGTTCGGTTTTAAATAGCTCCAAATTGATTTATTTCGAGTCTAAGGTGGGGATGGGTCGAAATCCTATCAACCAATAAGATTTAGACAAGTTTAGGTTATTATTTTAACCTTATCAATTAGATTTAACTCTAAGTTAAATAATTTAAATTTTACTGTGTCTTTTTGTTTTCTTTCACTATATGGTTAATACACTTACTACAACATGCCAAACGAACCCCAAATTGTTTATTATTAATATATATATCCTTATCTAAGTCATTTTTCCGAACCTTAGATTTTTAGGAATAAAATAACAATTAATAATATAATATTTGATTTGAAAACTATTTTGTGTCAATTTTGACACTATTTGATATATGATTTTTGTGAAAGTCATAACAGAATTATATGTTCGAACCTAGTTGATTAAATCAACACTAATATATCATAGTAACCTATAAAATAAGTGGAATTCATAAAAAGTCTCAAATTACATTTATTTGGGTATTTATAACATCAATTATGTTAACATTTCCTTAAAAGGGTAATTACTGCATCATTGTTGTGTCATAAATAAATTAATTTATTTAAAGTCAAAAAATTATAAATAAAATATAATTATGTAGGAAATCTTTTTATCTTTCTAATGAATATTTATAATCTAATTTATCTTATGTATAAACCCATATTAAAAATGTTTTAGTTATTAAACTTTGATTTTAACTATTTTAACTATTCATTAAATAAAATAATATTAAATGTCATAATCTAATCCATGTGGACCTAAATGGTCATATTATATTCATAAGGTTGTTTTTGGTCGAATTACACTTATCCAATAGAATTAGGACATGTGTTAGGGTAATAGTAATATCATATTTACCCTTAGTTACCCTATTTACTATTAACGCGGTAAAAAAAAGTAAAAAGTTACTATTCACCAAAAAATATTTTCATCTCATTGAACCACATTTTAGTCCTTGATATTAACTGTGTCTGTCGGATTTTCGAATTTCATTCACAGAAGTGGCAAAATTAAGTTTTATGAAAAATTCAGTTTTTTAACTACCACTTAGTGGTTTCACTATTCATCAAAAATTGAAAGTTTTCAGAAAAATACCAAAATTTCACCCTAGGCTAATTTCAATATTCTGAATCCAAAAATGAAGTCCATTTTGAAAAATAAAATTTACAAAATTTCAAAAAGTGGTTATTACTATTCATAATGGCTAGTTTTAATAATATTTTAATAGCATATCGTTGTTTAGTGAAACTCGGTATTGCGTACTACACACGCTATCAAGGAAGGTCGTGATTGCGTGTAATGAAAGGCAAGTCAAGGATACGTGTTGTGAAAGCTTCTTTTGCTGTAGCGTACAATATAAGACATTAATGAAATTAAAAAGAATATTTTCCATAAAATCTCGGGGTGTTACACCAATGATAGTATATATACTCTTAGTGTTGTAATTTCCATAATTTTTATGAAGATATTTAATGTAATTATGTTGGGATATATAGATTTCTTTTGGTTTTGGAGAAATTTTAAAACCAAGGAAAATTGTTAACTCACCCATCATACTCATTTCGAACTCAAATTTCATTATATCTGCAATGGAATCATTTAATGATTGCTATGTTGAACAAAATATAATGTCATCAACATAAATTTGAACAATATAATCATTTCTATTATCTTTATTTATAAAATGGGATGGATTTTCATTTCCCCGAACAAAATTATTTTGAATCAAAAATTCTATACGCCTATCATAATAGGAACTGGGGGATTGTTTGAGTCCATAAAATTATTTGGTAAGTTTAAAAACATGTTCAAGATGTTTTGTATCTTCAAAACTAGGAGGATGTTCAACAAAAACTTTTTCTTGAACACATCCATTAAGGAATTCTCATTTAACATCTGTTTGAAAATGTTTGAAGTTAAAGAATACTACAATGGAATGTAGAATACGAATAGATTCATGTCTGGTTACTAGAGCATAGGTTTCTTCATAGTCTATTCCTTCATGTTTATTATAGCCTTTAGAAACCAATATAGTATTATTTATTACAATTATTCCATTTTCATCACACTTATTACATAAGACCCATTTAACTCCAATAACAGAAATTTCCTTAGGTGTTTCAACCAAGGCCTAGACATTATTCCATTCGAATTCATTTAGGTAATCTTGCATTGCTTTTATTCAATCATCATCCCCTAAATCTTCAACAGTTCTTTTTGGTTCAAATTGGGGAAGGAATGCAAGATGTTATTCATTATTTCATTGAGAACTTCTAGTCATTATATGTGGATTTACATTACCAATGATACTATCACAGGGATGATTCTTTTGAAACAATTGATTTGGGTTTTGTAAAACATGTTCATCAACATAGGGTAGGAAATCTTCTAGGTTAAATTATTTAGAAACATTTTCATGAACATTTTTCTTTTAAGAAAGATCTTCTGTCAATGTTTTATATTAATTTTTTGAAAAGTCATCTGAGGAAGTAGGATGAGGATGTTTAAAAACAAAAGAATCGGTTTCATAAAATTTGACATGTACCATTTCTTCATCAGTATAAGTATTTTTATTTACAACACTATAAGCTATAGAAGTTGAGGCGTAGCTAAAGAAAATTACTTCATCAGATTTGGGTGCGAATTCGTATAGATTATATTTAGCGTTCAAAATGAATACATTGAAATGAAAATCCTTGATGTAGGAAAGTCTAGGTTTTCTACCATACCATAACTCATAAGGAGTTCAATTAAAAAAATTTCTAATCAAAACATGATTTATAGTACAACAATAATTACTAACAAATTCAGCCAAAAAATGATTGGCTACTGAATATTCACTCAACATGGATCTTGTTTTCTCTTGAATAATTTTATTTCTTCTTTCAAAAACACGATTTTGTTGATCTGTTCTATGTGCTAAGAAGTTATAATTAATTACATTTTTACTACAAATTTTTTCAAAATCATAATTTTTAAATTAACTTCCTTGATCACTATGAATTGTTATCAATGGAAGGGTTTTCTCATTTTTATCTTGGGATCTATAACTTTTGAAATATGATAAACCTTCATATTTCATTGCAGAAAATAGACCCACCTAAAACTAGTGTAATCATAAACTATAACAAAAACATAATATTTGCCTCCAATGATTCCAGTTTGTGTGGGACAAAAAATTTCCATATGCATCAAATATAATGCATCAGTATTTGAGACTTTTCTGATTGATTTATAACATTATTTATATTGCTTTCCATAATGACAAGGACCAAAATCTTTTGAAGTATCAAATATATGTTATAGTAGATCCTTAACTAGTCTTTGCATAGGTATTTTTCATAGGTTCCTAAGGTTACAATGTCATAACCTTCTATGCCATATCCAATAATGATATTCCATTTCCCTAAGACATGGTTGATTTTGTCACCTATGGTATTCTATGTTTAGTGTGTATACATTCTATTGCCTATTGGTAGAAAGAATAAACTCTACCTTGGAATTGTGTACTAAGAACCTATCATTCCTAAAATTCACAATGTAACCTTTATCACATAATTGAATTATTCTAATGAAGATGTGCTTAAGACCCTTAACAAATAAATCATTTGAAATCAATGTATTCTCAAGAAGAAAAATTTTACCATTTCCAATATTTTTTCCTTGAGAATCATCTCTGGATGTTACTTTTCCTCTTTTCTTCTTGATATTCTTTTCAAAGAAGTGTTTTTTACCAGTCATGTTCCAGGAATATACAATATCCTTGTAAAATGTATTTTTTTGGTACTATCATTATTTTCCTAAAATTAACAGTGTTAGACTTTCGTAACCCAAACTTTCTTGGATCTGAAACATCAGAAAGAAAAACCTTAAGAATCCACATTTTCTTTGAAAAATATGCTTTATGAAAACCTAAAGACTGAGTTTTATTTAAGGAAATTTTTTTTCCAAATTCCACCCACAAAATATACTTATTATAGAATAGAGAACTTAGAGGAACAATATAATTGTTACTAAAATTCTGGATTTAACTAGTATTACCAAAACTATAATTATTTCATAGAGGTCGTATATGAAAATAAATATTTTCAAAAAAATTCATTCCTAATTTAATGTTTGAAAAAAAAACTTCCTCAAGGAAAATATTTCTGAATTTAGTCTCATAAGTAAGATCATATCCTCAAAAACATCAGTTTTAGCACTATATTTAGTCTCCGAAACATTTTTCATATACATACCTTTTCTATATCCTTAAGAATTTTATCCTTCTCAGAATTAACATCCTCGTGATTTTTGTAAATATTTTCAAAATCAAGGGTTTTATTTTAAAGATAATTAAAAATATCTGATATTTCCATAGTAAGAATAGAAATCCTAGAATATTCCTTATCAGACCTTTTCTTGATGTTAGAATTTTCATTCACAAGAAGTTTAGAAAACCTAAAAACTTCATCATAGGTAGGTAATGTATTAACCTCATTAGAAGAATATTTTTCATCCGAGGATTCATAATATCTACAATCAGTATAATTAGAATTCAAGGATACATTGGTTATGGATTCATCATTGTGTACCTTATCCATTAGATAATTATTTTCAAATTGTATCATCACATGTAAAAAAGGAATATTCTTGTCCTGATGATTCGTAATTTTAGGATTAATCAGAAGAGTCTCCACCACTGGAACTCTAGGTTTCATTAGATTCAAAAGGTTTTTAGCATTATCCTAGAAGTACTTTTTTATATTTATCTTAGAATGCTTTTACTTTCTTTCTTTTCTCGTAAGCATAAGAAAATCTAACCTTATATGCACAACTCATTTTCATTCATAACAAGTTACTTCAGAGACATTATTGACTTTTCTTTCATTATTCTTATAACTATACTAAAAGTCTTGCTTCCCAACTATCTTGTACATCCTTTGAGAAAGAGTATATAATTAATTCTCAAAATGTTAAATTTCACATGATTTAGATAAAATAGTTACCTTCATAGATTTAGATTTGGTAACTCTCACAGATGTCTTGGATTTCATAAGATTTGAAGTAGTTGTAAAAGAAACACTTCTATTACCATTCTTCTTCTTAACATTGTCAGAAACATTATTCATTCTAGTCTCATGATGAAGAAGAGTTCCAAAAAGCTCATCACGAGTAATCTATGAGACTTTTTTTTCATTAATAGCTGTTCTATTTGATTCCCACTCATTAGAGATGATATCCATAATAGTGTCCACAAGTACCTCATCATCTAAAAATTTTTCACCCATGGATCGTAAGATATTAACAATAGTCATAAATCTTACTTATACCATACATATATGTTCTCTATAAAGAAATAAAAAACCTTGATAATCTTCTCTAAGCATAGATATTCTAGTTTCAATAAATTTGGGTGTACCAAAATGAGTGACTTCAAGCTTACTCAAAACACAATTTTCTCATTCACAAGATGAAATTTGGATATATAAAAACATGGTCATGGAAGACAACAAATTATTGTCTATCATTTTTTTAGTTAATAATCTGAATTTTCATGATTAGTAAAAGTTTTTACTTCCTTATCAAGAATCTTGTAATCTCCAGTAAGAATTTTAAAGTTATCCACTCTAATGTTAAAAAAATGTCTTAATACGATCTCTCTAATTATCATAATCATTTCCATCAAAAATAGGTGGTCTAGTAGGATTAATATTATCGACTGAACCAACCCTCATTCCTTCAAACTCAAACAGAATCTTTCCACACAAACTTTTTAGTAATAAAAAATTTAAACTAGGATAAAAAATATCCTAAGCAAGGAAAATATAGAACAAGGAAAAACATGAGAAAGAAAACTTATATGTGAATATTTGTATTTCATAGACCTCCCCTGATACTAAATTTATGATTGAAATAATGATAAATATTCTCAATATACAAGAATCTGGGTGAATTGTATAATTTAAAAAATTCATTTGGAACATTTAAAGACAGTAAAGTTTAACAAAGATAAACAAAGTAAATTCACCAGACCTCATAATTCTACAAACGTGCTAGATTCCGAAAATATGGTTCTGGAAATGATATATAAATAATGTTTATAAGGACAATGATTCTTCCTTAAAGCGTCTAGAATCATACTAACTAGAGTACAATAATAAGAACGTACAAGATAGTTACTCTCCTAAACAAAAAAAATGCAGTGGAAAACAAACTTAAAACAAAACAAGTAACACATATAAAATCTTTTAACCCAATAAGTAGGGTATCCAACAACCTTGGATAAAGGTTCCTTGATTTATCCATTCAAGAATGTCTATATTACCAACACTATGGTAATACCTCGATTCGAATATTGGAGTTTTTCTTACTATCCCCACAAGCCCTAACATTTAAATGTAGTCAGCACCTCTGTATTCCTATCCCTGGAATCCCTCAAAAGTAATCAGAAACATTCGGTGTCCCACGATGCAATTCTGAACATGTTTTTCGGTACGCACAAGGCATGAGAGTATCTCTCTCAAGAAATCACTTCTTATAATGAAATCTCTATAATGATCAACCTTTGTAAACATCATGTATAAGGACCCGACCATAAACATTACATAATATTGAATTAGATGGATAATTCACATTGAGGATATTTTTAGGTTTAGAGATTTAGAGAATTAGGCCATAACTATTACATTACAACTTGAATATTACATGTAGACACTACTACTCAATATACATTTTTTCATAAAATAAAAACACTTAAAAAGAAACATGTCTAGTTCCATGTTTTATATAGCATGACTATTCCTTGATCCCATCTTTGACCCAATTAATCTTTAAGTCATGTGGAAAACATTTCAAAAACATGGGTTGAGCATAAAATTCTCAGTAAGGGTTATAAAATAAGGAAGGAAAACATTTTCCTATCAATATACACAAATCAATGAAACCATACTTTTCAATCATAATATATCTTATGAAATCTTGAGATTTATGAATAACACACAGAAATCATAAATCATTAAGGTTACTTATGGAATCCATATCAAACATACATTGTAGCTATCACAACTACATAGGGAGTCACAGTTGTAATACCCATCACAGTATATTCCTTAAATCTCTTAGGAGAAATATCACGTTTACCTCTATCTCATTAGCCAATGCATTTGAGAGCTATCTTGGTCTCACCCACCCTAGGTTTATCACGGAACCACCCATATATGTAAACAATGCCAATAACCATTACATAATCATAACACAAAACACAATTATAACAAAAAGATAAAATTTCCACATTCCACTATATCAAATCAAGATATTTATGTAATCAATTCTTTATAAAACCATTTTCAAAAACCATTTAAAAAGTTATTTTTGAATCAAAGTGTCCAAAACACCATTGAAGCTTTAAAAGAAATTATAATTTGAATACATTAATGTCCATATAAAAAAATCCTAAAACCCATTTTGAAATAATGGACATTAATGATAAATATTTAGAAGAATAAATCTTTAAAACATTTAAAACGATATTTTAGTTAAATAGTTTTTTATCAAAAAGAGAGACGCATGAATACAAATAATTGAGGAATAAAATTTAATCAAAACATTATTATATCATGAGAATAAAGTGATTAATGATATATTATTTCATAATACAGTTTATACACCATAATAGAGTGAATTGGTGCATAACAACAATGAAGTCTCAATGGAAATGTAAATTGAGATGAAATCCCTCATAAAGATGGTATCCTTAAATTAAGGACAAATCAATCGAATAATTATGTGTGAAAAATATAAATACACCCAATATTAGTGGATATTAAGGGTAAAACAATAATAAGACGTTCACACAAATTCATTGGATGAATTATTCAATAAGTACAAGTTGAACCCAAAGAATTGAAATTGGGTTAAGAGGTTCCATTGTAAAAATTCGATAGCTTAAAGGTGTCACATTAAAATTCAGAAAATGATTTGATGAGATAAAAAAATGGAATCTCTTCACTTGGATATAGAGTTTTCATCAATATGGATATATAAGCTCATATCCCAACATAATAATATTTAAATTAACAGACATATCAAAAAGAAGTCTTTTATAAAGTGGAGGGTGAATGTTCCTTTACCGATTTGGTAACTTAAAAAAACATATGCCACATGAAATAAGGATCATAAAATGAAGATGTAAACCCTCATAAACGAAATTATATCACATAAAGAGTACAATAATGGGAATTAAATGCACCACACAAAAGGAAATAGTGGAAAAAATAACATGAATCTCACGGGAATAAAAAGTGAGACGAAACCCTTTACCACATTGTAATCAACTGAGTCATATGAACAAAAGTTAATAACCACCAAATGAATCATAGAATACCATGAATATAATTAAAATCATGATAATATATATCAATTTTCAATACACAATACACCAAATGCAGTTAATAAGTGACGAACAATGGAAATCTCATAGAATTAAAAGTGAGATAAGAAAATCCTTTACAAAAATTCGGGAGCCTAACGACGCCCCTTAAAATTTCTTAAAATGAATTGATGAGAGTAAGAGGGGGTATCTTTACATATTAAAATGAAAATTACAGTATGGTTAATATAAAATAACCTCCTTTAACATAAGAACATGGATCATAAAAGAAATGACATAAAAGAGAGTACTTGAAAAGAAAGAGAGAGGTTGGATCCCTTACATCGTGTCCGACTTGACTCAATCGTTCTTTAATCTCCTAAGTAATAAACTAAAGATAATTTATACTTTCTTAAGAACCTTTCTCATGTTTATTATTCCTTTTATATAACTTATTACCATGTTATAAACATTATTTAATCATTTATGTTAATAATGTTATTCTTGTCGATATTTGGTACATGGGTAAAAATTTAACACCTTATATTTACAAGTTGTCCAAGTGGTCAATGGTTAATTATATCCAGAATTATATTCATGATTTGGATATCATATATATCATATATATCCAGTATATAAATGTTTTTATAATAGTACATAACATTTAGAGGTATGAAATGAAATGCACCGTTCATGGAGACGGTAAGTCGTACCTACGCATGAATGCTACTTTCATTTATATTTCTTATTTTAATGGAAATAAAACATAATTATACAAAGTTATATTATAATTCCATTATAATATCACATATAATATCACTACCTCATTTCATTATACATCCCACATAAGGCATTAACGAATCAAATTACTTTGAGGTGGCGGTAGTCTGCACTTCCTGAAATGAGATTATTGTATTTACCCAATTTGGAAACCATAAAGGCCTGATTTAAATAGAAATTACAGAAGCATAAAGAAAACATAAACATAATATATATCATATATAAATAATGTTCCATCCATATGGCCACCATGAGAGGCAGTAACCAGTAATTGAACAACCATCCTTTCGGGAGGTTTCATTTTTCCATCCATAGAAACATTATGTTCTTCACCCATTAGATGGGATTTTTTGTACGTGTAGATAGAATAATTCTAATAAAAACATCCTAGTATATTTAGGATAATTGTGTTGTTACAAATTAATGTAATAAAAAGTGTTTAGTGGTTATAGAAGTAAAATAAAAGAAAACAATTTATGAGAAATTGTTACCTTTAATTTGGGTAACTTTCTTGGGATTGAACCAAAAGACTTCTTGAAGTGCCTTTTGCCTATCGTAAGGCTTCTAAGAGGAGGAGAGGGATGTTGAGAGATTAATTGGGCAGTGTTTGGACGAGCCAAATGTCTTGAGAGGTGTGAGAAATAGGTAAGAAGTGGTCTCCTTTTAAAAGGGGAGGGGGGCTCTTTAAGAAAGTGTGAAAGTATTATTTTATATTATAATGATATTCGGTTTCTAATGGTCCAAAAATCATTATTGTCGAATAATGGATGATTCATGGTCGAAATAAAATCATCCAATCAGAATTTCACATGTTTTGGATAATATTTTAAGCATTATAATCTTATTTATTTAAATCATTTATTAATGAGGTAAAACCTGCATCATTATTATGTCATATATAATTTATATTATTTGTTGTCTAAAAATTATAAAACAAATACCATGATTTAGGAAATATTTTTATCTTTCCAATTAATATATATAGTCAAAAATATTCCTTATATAACACCATATAAAAACTCATTACTAAAATATTTTTGTTTATGTCTATTTTGCCTTTACAATAAATTAATTAGTCTAAATTCTCATTATCACTACCAAGTGGCTCAAAGGGGTCCCAAAATCGACCCAAAGATGCCCATGGCCATTAATGACTCAACCAATATGGTTTGGACATTTGTTAAGGTAATTTTGATTTATTATAATATTTCTTTAACCTTGAATTACCTTATTTACCTTTAACCGCGGTAAATAAAAGTCAAAAGTTACTATTCACAAAAAAAATATTTTCATCTTAATGAACCACATTTTACTTCTTGATAACAACCATGTATGTCGGATTTTTGAAATTCAATTCACATAAGTGGTAAAATTTCATTTAAATGAAAATGTCAGTTTTTTTAACTACCACAAAGTTGTTTCACTATTCATAAAAAATTGATGTTTTCCAAAAAAATACCAAAAATTCAGCCTAAGAATTATTTGATTTTCTGAATTAAAAATTGATTTCGATTTTTCCAAATTCAAAACATATAAGTGGCAGTAATTAATTTAAAAATTAATTCCTGTTGTTAAAACAAATAGCATGTTTTTAAGAAACAATAACTATCAAAAGATCGACACTTGATTAAGTCCAATTTTGATGTGAAATTAATTCTAATGATCAATATTGGATTAAATGGTACAAATATATTTCAATTTCACTTTAAAACCAATTAAAAGGATAATTTAACCATATAAATAAATTTGATTAAAAGGCAGTTTTGAATTAAAATACAATATTTTTCACTATTCATTAAAAATGAACTTTATCGGAAAAATTCAAAAAAATTTCACAAAGTATATATTAATGTCACCATTCTAAAAAAGGATTTTATTTGTTCAATTATAATGTATTAAAGTGACAAAAACTAGATTTAATAAGGGTTCGCCAATAAAAGGCTATAAATCGGCCTTTTAAGGTAAATTATGCTTAAAATAACCTTTATTCACATATTTAGCCTCTAAATTTTATTGGATAATGTAAATACATTTATCAAACATGTATAATCATATGGTTTTTATTTTTGTTCATTCCTGCCAATAAAACTGCTAGGAGTTGACTACCATTTAAAATAATAATATTATATTACTAGTCTGCAACGTAGGATTTCAATGAAACTCGTTGTTGAGTATCGGGTATGCTATCGAACATAGCAACCCTTTTTAAAGTAAAATTAATATTTAATTAAAAAATTAATTAATATGAAAAAGTCAAATTCTTTATTTACCTAGGATGTTACATCATGTGCTTGTTCAAATGAGCTATTTATAGGCTCTTCTTCAACGGTCAGCACCCTCCTCAAATGGTTATATTTTTCCATGAATATTGGTGGGACCTCTACACGTGTCACTCAAACAATGGTTGCTTAGTAACAGAATCCAAGACATTTTTTTAAAACTAAAACAATAGTATGTAAAATATGGTTTCCCAACCAAATTAAATTTTTCGGAGTCTAATGAAAAAAATAGAATTCAGATTGTATGCAAGTTAACCTTCACAGTCTATATTACAAGGATATACGAATTGTGATTTTCAAGGAATTCAGAATAAAAAATTTATTGATTTTGGAGTCTGAATTCAAAGGAAATCAGATTCTGAATTCTAAGGAATTTGGAACCTGAATTCTGGGGAATTCAGAGTCTGAATTCGGAGTAATTCTGAGTCTGAATTCTACGGAATTCGTAACCAGAATTATCGTGAATTTGGATTATGAATTTCAGATAAATCAATGTCTGAATTTCTGGGAATTCTGATTATGAATTGATGAGAATTCATAGTATGAATTTCCCAAAATTAGGATTTTTAATTTCAGAGAATTCAGAACCTGAATTTAACAGAATTTGTATTCTGAATTTCATAGAATTCGAATTATGAATTTTTGAAAATTCTATATCTATGTATTTATAGAATTACAAGGTTTTAGATGTGAAACATAAATTTTTACATAGGAATAGAAAGAGTTATACTATAATATGAACAACTAAAAACTCGTAAGGATAAATTTTCCGTGGGGAAGGAAAATATTCATCATTAAGAAAATTCTGGGAGAAAATTAAATTTTCCTTAAGATATAGTTTTTGTAATTTTAAAAACATGAAGGAATTCAAAAGTCATAAGGAAACCTTATTGAATCAAAAAAAAATGTCACTATTACTACACACTACAGAAAAGTAAACAAGGCCTCACATGTTCTTTGTTTTCCAAACCAATTCCAAAATTGATTTTCATCAAACCGTGATTTGAAAATCATTTATCAAAACCATTACAAATTAATTTGAAGAAAATTTTATTTTACTAAAAACTATGAAAAATATCATTTATTAAAAATCAATTTTCATAATAAAAAATCTAGTCAGTCAATCATTCCATTTAATTTATGAAATTTTCTTATAAAATGTATATATAAAATTAGTTCACTAGAAATATAGAGATACTGAACAACCTACCTAAAAAATGAGGTCATACCTACCTTTCAACATGATTCACCAATATGGTACAACAAACAAGAAAAACAGATTCCTGGGATTCAATATAAACATAATATATTTGAATTTTTTTTAAAAATGTTCCATATAGAAGAGGAAACAAAACATACCATAAGAACTCACACCTGCCAAACCACAACAGAAAATATACCAGCCATTAGTAAGAGATCAAAAAAAATCATGATAAGAATTAGGATAATCATGAACTTTGTTTAATGAATATGATGAAAAAATTGATCACTGATACCATTATCATCTGAATAAATTAATTATAATGTATAACCTACCCAGATTGATGCAACCAAAAAGAAATAGTGATTTATCAATAAATGACGTAATTCATATTGACAGGATGTCCCCAATATCATAGGCGGATAACTCTATGTTATGATCTTTGAGAACTATAGATTATTGCTAAAACATATAACTATTATAATTCCATAAAATCACATCCCGCATCATTTATCTGGTGTCTAACCCCATTTATCTGTGCGTTTATGGAATTATGTGGCTTCAATTTTTCAATGTTGTCTTGATTGTTATTCTCTTGAATCGGTGCTAAGCTCTCCCTTGAGAATCGAGTTCAGTGATTAACTGCATTCATTTTTTACTGCTGCTATTACTTTTTTTTCGTACATAAGGAAAGCTCGGAATTCTGTTGTTTTTAACAATGAAAAGCCATCATTCCGAAATGGTGTTCTGCATATACACTGAAATATTGCTGCTGCTTCCAGGATCCAAACTGGGTCTATGCATAATGATATTTCTGACTTTGTCATCTTGAGATCCCTTGGTGTTAGTGGCAGGGAAGGAAAGCCTAAAATGGTCAAATATATTAGGTGGATTCCACCAATTCCATAGTGGATGAAAGTGACTGTTGATGGGGCGGCTGACTGTGCGTCAGGTCCTGCTGGATGTGGTGGAATTTTCAGAACTCATTGGGGCTTTGTGAAAGGATGTTTTTTCCATTATATTGGTTATGCTCATACTATTGAAGCTGAGCTATGTGCGATTATCAAAGCTATCAGGTATGCAGTTTGTTATGGTTGGAGTTGGATTCGTCTCTTGCTGTGCAGACATTGCAGGATAGGTCTCGAAATGTTCCGTGGAGGATGATGCCTGATTGGATCTATTGTATTAGGCTTTCCGATAGCTTACGTCATGATGTCTCTCATTCATATCGTGAAGCCAACCTAGGCACTGATGCTCTATCTAAAAGGGCCATTGTGGAGGTCAGTTCTAGCTGGTCTTTTTTCTTGCCTTTCTATTGTGAATACCTGAGTAGCAATGAAAGGAATGGGGTTATGTACTCAAGGCTTTGAAAAGCCTCTTGTTCTTGAGTTGTACTGTTTTGTTTACTTCTTCAGTTATTAATTTTAATGGGAGCAGGTTTCTGCCTACTTCCTGAACCTTCTGTCTATTAAAGATAGCTAGTCATTGACACTATGTTCCATGTTCACATAAGCTTCAATAAAATAATTTACACATCGTGTTCTCCAATTACATAATTTTTATTCCTACTAAAGATGTAAAAAGGACCAGTTTACAGATGAATATCCAAATCCACCTTTAACATTCTTTGATGTCAGAGAGAACCCCACATTTCCAATATAGGATTATACCCAATAATAATTAATTCAAGAAAAAAAATGTGTGATAATTATGTCATTTTCAAAAGAAAAATATTTCCATCAATGATATTCCCAATATACACCAAATCAAGTTGGATAACAAGTAAAGAGAAATGCATTTCCTATAAGAGGGTAATGGTATGTTACATAATAGATAATTATACAGCCTTGTATGGCATATAAATTTACATATCATGATACACTTTGTATAAAATTATTGGGAATGGAAATAGGATATCGATTGTTCAATGAAACATTATAATACTCTATTATCGTAATTTTTATTGTCATGTAGAACATGATCAAGATTATTAGTTTTTCCCGGTTATAACTTATAATAATATTTTCAAGTGTCATGTTGGATTATGAAATTAGTATATCATATAAATAATAATAATAAACCTTATAAATAATATAATTAAATAATTCATGGACATATTTATACATGCTATGAAGAACAATTTAGGTTTTTTTAAAAATTCTTGAAATATTAAATTTCGTAACAGAATAAAAATACAATCATGGATATAATAATTTTTTAGTAATAACGGAATGATATAACATACAAATAAAACTTTAAGGGAATGTATTATAGAATTTGTATCATCAAAAATATGAGACTATAAAAAGATATAGGTTAAAATAATTTATACAATACATAATATTATAGATTAAAATATTAATTCATGTCCAATTGAAAATCATATTTTTCTACGAAATTTTTTTTGATTATATTTCATAGCATAATAACCAACATTCTTTCATCTTATTCGTAACCAAGAACAAAAACATAAAGTTATCCAATTTATCTATAATCTCTGAAAATAAATTAGTTCATCAAATCGAATGAAATAACCCATGAATTATATATCAAACCCAACCAATTTATTTTACCCTTAAGATCAGCTCAATTCCATAAACATATATCATACCATCAAAAACTGCAATGATTCAGCTAGATCATTACTACAATAAAATTTTATAATTTCACTCTCTATATCACACATTTAACATATAACACAACTATGATGAAAAAATATGTTGAGGCCTCCAAGATATAGATAGATGAACACAAGTCAAGAATCTGTCAAGTAAAATAATCATTCTAGTATTTGAGAGAAATGTAATTTCCATTCATATATTATGAAATTATGATTAAAACCTTCATAAAGAAAAAAAATGAAGTTGAAAAATATATCATCCCTGATAGAAACCCAAATAGGCCCCAGATAATTAATCCCATAAAGTTTGATAATGAATAATAAAAATAAATGGAAAATAAAATAACTTTTTATGAATATAGATAACAATATGTATTAAATATACTCATTATAAAAAATAGAAATGAAAATTAAATTTGACTAATTGGTTAATTTATTTTACGTAATATGATTTCTTTTTTAGGCTAAACACCCATTTTTTATTTTTTCTAACTAACCACATGAAAATAAAAATGGATCCCCATGAGTAATTAATTCATTTCAGTCATCTAATATATTATTTAAAGGAATTAATATAAATATAATGAGTCGTCCATTTAAAAAGCATATCCCATATATTATTATTCCACATAAAAAACCTCTTAATTAAGGGTTATTTATTTTTCTTCGTTATTTTTTTTCATTTAGGATTTACATGATAGTAATAATTAGATATTAATATCAAAAATAAAATAATGACGGAAAAATTAATAACCAAAAAAATTGATACACCAAACAAAATAAATTAATTATGTAAAATTAAGGTACGTTATAAGTAACATAAATAATCAACTGTATACTAAATCATGTCACCAATGAAATGATCATTCAATTTTTAAATTTTAAAACATATCTAATTTAATGATACCAATATAAATGTTACAGGAATTGTGAAAATAAGAAAATAAAATATGACCTATATTATATAAAATATTTATATAAGGGTATCGAGTACGATTAATATCAAAAGAAAATTTGGTTTGATATATTAAAAATTCCATTAATAAATATTCTATTAATTTAAAAAAATTTCCCATGTGAAATGATGAATCAAATTTTTATTCATTATTATAGTCGGGAAAATTATTTTGATGGACAGTCAATGAAAAATCTATATTAATCTATTTAGATTACAATACATTGAATTATAAAAAATCCTCAAGATGGAAGGGCTCGACCACTACAAAAAATAATCTTACAAATCATAAATCAAATTTCATAACAATTATATTGATAAT
The DNA here is from genome assembly GCA_963277665.1 of Viscum album. Taxonomy (NCBI): domain Eukaryota; kingdom Viridiplantae; phylum Streptophyta; class Magnoliopsida; order Santalales; family Viscaceae; genus Viscum; species Viscum album. Next base: position 1,347,556,811 of record OY728164.1, read on the forward strand.
AGTGATATAAAAAATCCATAAGAAATATAAATATAAATAAATAATTTCAATAACTCATAAAATCATAAATTATAATCCTATAATTTGAGACCCAAAAAATATTCTAAAAAATACTTCCATCCATAAAACTTATTTATATAGGTGTGATGACCATCCTTCAACAAATGAAGCTAACATAGTTCAAATCCATAAAAACATAGATAGAATACAAAATGATATATTTTTATCTATAATAATTTAATGAATAAGAAAAATATAATTCATAAGAGTTGTTAGATAAATGAAACATAAGAGGAAATCAGGGAATTTAATTTAATTTATTAAACTAAATATACCATAGAAAACATCTATGGAAACGGAATATAAGGAATGAAGAATAGAGATAATTGGTTGATATATTTATTTATTAATTGGACTAAATATTATTGAGACCATATAAACACCTTATTAGTTTAAAATATGTAAAGACAATAACTCTTTTTTAATCCATCATTTATAAAACACTTAATAGGGACAAGATAAACTAAATGGCCTTCCATTGTCCATTTATTTCTTAACAAAATATCTTGTGGATGTCCATAAAAAATTCAGTGGAACTTTTAATGGATATTCTACCACAGATCAAATCATTTTTTACCCTATAATCCTATATCTGTTATCCAAAATCCTATTCTTAGATGATATTTTTAATTCCTTTCTATTAATACATTAAAATCCAAATTTATTTACTTTAGAAATATCTTGACCCCTCAAACAATCATTTATAATTTCAGGATGACTTGGTGAATTATCAATCATAACCTATAAATACCAAAAATATACAGTGGATTGTTTTTTTATATTTAATTATATAAACACTTTATAAATCCATAAATAAATTTATCATGTTTAGAAACCTTACCAAATTCCAATGAAAACACTTTTCATCCCCCTATAACCACTACATTCCCATAATGAAAAGTCAATATCTATTCTAATCAATGATTCATTATAATAACCATAATACCTACCATAAAATGAATACAATACATCCTTTTAAAAACATAAAATATAATAACACTCTTCATAAGACCATATTTCTTATCGTAATGAAACTGAATGACATGGATACCATTCTCTGAATAAAAATGGATTCAATAAAGAAATAAATACTTAATAGTTTCTTATAAGTGATTAAATTATTAACATATAATATTAATAATATAAAAAATACTACTCAATAATGTATTTAATTATCCATTTAATGTATGAATAATTATAATTAATGGATTCATACTGAACCATATGAATTTTCATAACTCCCACAATTTTCATTATATGATACACAAATTTATTTTTCATACATTCCTTTGGAGTCTATAACAAATTCATAAATATTCGGATGTAACATGATATTTCACTTTAAATAGGTTAATAAAAAATGTTTGATGAATACATGTAAATTCCAAATTCATCTGATCTTACATCTATAAAATTATAAAATAACTGATCCCTTATCTAATATAATTTTTTAAAAACATAACCTTGATCATCTGAATTTTTAGAACTAGACTGGTAAACAAAAAAATCTTATTATATGATTCTTTGGTTATTATGATGACTATTAATGTTCCTCGACAATCATTATTGAATTATTTACCCCTTCTATGTTATAATGATGTTCAATTTATGATTAAATATTATGATATGACCCATATAAATTTATTTCCTCCAAAAATATATACAATTATTCTATTTAGTTTTTAATATATATATTTTGAAGAATAAAAAACAAATTATATAAATAATGATGAAAATTTAAGCATATATTTCTTATTTTATGAATCATTAAATATAAATACAAAATAAAATATAATGTTTGAAGATTGGTTAATATTCCATTGACCTATCTGGCAAAATTTACCACCTATACTCCACATCTTAATGCTAACTGCACTTACATCACTACACAATCCCAATCCATCAAATATTAATGATGTTATCCTTGAATAACTTGTTCAACCTAATACTTAAGAAGTTTAATACTACTCTTTAGTGGTTATCATATTGGGTATTAGTATAATGACTCCAAATGAAACAACAATATACTTTTTATCTACTAATGATTAGTCATTTGAGTGTATGTTTTAATTATTATAGCATAAAAATAAATATAGATGTCAAATAAAAAAATAAATCAATAAATCAATTCGTAGATAAACCATGGAATATATTTTTTAACAATAAATTATAATTCATGATGAAACCATGATAATGAAAACATGTTTCTATACATGCATGGAGTGATTAATATTTCAATAATAACCAATTTCACGTAATTTATTTTTCCAATAGTGGATAACCTATATAGATATAATGAGTTAGAAGGTCTCCCACATAGAGTGGTATGGTTGAAATTAATTGTAATGCCTTGAAATTTCTATGTTATTGTTTTTAATTATTTTGAATTATTTTGAGATCACACCCTCTTAAGACACATGATTACGGGGCCCGATGAGCCTAGAACGGGATTTTAAACTTTTTTAAGATTCATACAGTAAACATGAAAGTAAGTTTTTCTATCATTTTAACTGGTTTATGGATTATATATTTGGGGGAAGCATTGTTATTTTAATGTCGGGATTCTCCTAGAAAAGGAATTTACATTATCAAGAATGGGTCAAACGAAAAAGTTAATTTTTGGACCTTTTAGAAAAAAATAACCATTAAATGATATTTTATTTCATTTTATAAAAATATGAGAGGAAACACAAAGATGTTGGGATGCGTTAATGAGGAAACAACAAGGTGAATTAATAAAATTTATTAATTTATCATAACCCTGAAGCATAAGGATGCATTAAATTATGTGTAACATTGTAATGACGTGGCGTCGTAGCGTAATGAAAACATTACGCCATGTTTTCTTTTTTATTTGTTTGATGCATTAGGGAATGATAATTAAACCATTTAAATTATATGAAAACCCAAAAGCATGTTTCCTCTCCCAAAAACAACAATGAACACCATATATGAATGTTGATTAACACTAACAGATTGAGGATCTATGAGTGCTCGAAGATTCACCCCTCATCTGCGGAAGATCCTTAATTTGGGTAAGTGTTGTCTTGAAGAATTTTTTTTGTTATTATATTCAAGGATAAACACAAATAAACCCACAAATAGGGTGATTTTTTTATCAGGCATTCTAGTGGGATGGTAGATTGTATGGATTTTTTTGGCTGAGTTTAAACTATCACTTGTTTGATTGAACTAAAATTCCTGGACCTTCCCACTCTTTAAACCTCTAACACGGATGGTGTTGGTCGACACAAACAAGTACCTTTCTCCTTCTCATTGTGATTTATTTGTGGAAAAGTCAAAAAAATTGAGGAAAGATTAATTTGGGTCTAAGTCTTGGAAGAAGATGACCAGAAAGGCCCAAAGGTGCAGTCAGATCGATGAAAGAACCACTGGAGCAGACCCGGTTGCCCCGGAAGGTCCCCTAGGTCTGTAAGTTCCATAATATGGTGGTGGGTGTCTACACTCTCAATATTCTTGGAATTGGTGGATCCAACCTAGGGAAACATATTAGACAAAGCGTCCATACCTCACCGGCCGCCAAAGTGAAGGCGGCGACCCATTGGTCACGGCAGGGGAGGCGCCATCCTGGTGTCGTTTAGATGGAGCGGTCATTGTTCTGACATATTAGGAATTTTGGAAAGCCATGGTCCCTAGACTAGGGAATGGGGGAGGCCCAATGTCCATGGGTCAGTGGAGGATCCCGACACGACATTCGGTTGCGTCACAACTATGTGCAAAACACTGGTCCACCCTGGGCAGACCGGGCTGCTGCTGGCAGTCTGCACCCCCTGCTAGTAGAACGGGCTAGACCCATGGCCTAGGGGGCTACTCCAGTGCCCTATGGGACGATCCCATGCATAGTGGTCCGGAACCATGCTCTTAGCGTCGGGTCAGGAGTGAAAGGGTCCCCGGGCACCCTGACGGTCTGGTTCGTCATCCAAACTAGGCCGGGTCTCATGATGCCTATTGGGCCTGGCCCATTGGCTAGGTCGGACCGGACCTACCAAAACCTGAACCAGGTCAGGATGGGTTATTCGAATCAAACCATGATTTTTGGGACCCCTCGAGCCATGTTGGTCAGTTTGGTCTGACCGACTCGGACCGGGCCTACATGCAACCAGTCCATGATTATAGAAACTCTTTAAAAATTAAAACCAAGCATCCAATTGACATGTTATTTGTCGAATTGGGACACTATCGATGTGGAAGATATTTTGGAATTCTATATTGAGACTTCCATGGAAGTTTAATTTCAACATATGGAATATATGGGAGGTTCTCTAAGGATCATGTAAGCAGAAGACTAGCAGCCATGTAAATCTCAGTTGCATGACATAAAAGCAGTTGTGTGGACTTTTGTGGCCCGACAGACAAGAAACTATGTTGATCTCAGAGGCCTATCAGAGCTATGTGGAACTTAGTGGCCCGACAGACGAGGTGCATTAGTGTGGACCTCAGTGGCCCGACAGACCTTAGGGACTCATCAGTGATGAGTCTCTCAAAAGTATGAAATGTTATCCACTATAACAATGGATCCTTTTCCCTAGGATTCAGATTATATTTTTTGTGATCATTACTTACTTTGTGGATTTTATTTATGGATTTTCATTGGGGATTTTTTGTGGTAATTATCCTTAGTGGAATGAGGTCCCATTTTGAGTATTGTGTTACTCAACCCTGCATAGGCTTCGTCTGCATGTGTTGTGTCTTGTGCAGAAGGCATGCATTTTGATAGAGGACATTGTGGCCTAGGACCATGTAGGGCCCTGTGAGATCTTGAAGATGGGGTATACTCTTACAAAATCCAGTAGCTAATCTACACTTACTACCATGTGGGGTTCTCAACTACTGGCTATGTAGAGATTAATCTGTACTTTTATGTTTTCTATTTAGTCAATTTTGGGTCTGTATTCTAGCCCATTCATTTCCTAGTTGTACTTGTATGCAACACTTGTTTATTGGAATAATTGTTTTCCTATCCAATCTATGGGATGTGTGTGTGTGAGTACAGGTACCCTGTAAAATGCCTCCCACATGCAGGTTGATGCCTTTGTCTCTTGTCGCCAACCCCTAGCCTTCAGGAGGCAGGCTTGGGGTAGTCATGAAATGGGACCATGGGTACGGCTCGTGGAAAAGTAGTATCTGAGGTGGTTGGTTCTACCACATAGACTTAGAGTATGTTGTTTTGGTCTTGGGGAAACAATGTTAAATGTTGTGAATCCAAATTTTAGATTCTGGGAGTCCTGTGTTGGGGTCGCAACCAATGTATCCACACACCCAGACCTTGAATTCTTATTTTTCAGCTTAATGCATAAATGCACTGGTTGAAAATGTGTCCCTTTATGTTATTTTGTATAAGAGTCAGATCACCATGTATAATCTATTGACCATGGAGCATCTTGATCAATATCAGGATTCCTCAAAATTGATGACCAGACATTATTTAGATATGTATTCAGGAGGACATAACTTTTAGTGAAGATGCATTTGTTCATGGACTAGTTCTTGAGATGGCCCCACCAGGTGGTGCACCAATGCTACCACCACAAATTGGTCAGCATCTAGTCCAGGTGGTACTAGTAGAGGACGTTCATAGAATCAGTTCCTTGAATGAGTTTTAAATATAGATACATCCTAGATTCAAAGGAGATATTGATCCTTATGTCATTGAGGATGGGATGGTGTTGGTGACATGGGTCATCTGATTAGTGAGAATGCCACCCGAACAGATAGTGGTCCTTACCGCGAGCATTGTGTATGGATCAGTGGGAGATATTGGAGCTTGACCATCCATATACATGATGAGGTGACCCTAACATGGTCATATATCAAGATACATTTAATAGAAGGTATATTCCCCACAACTTCGTGCTCGATGAGCATTCATGATTTTCTTCACATTCAGTAGGGAAGCATGATGGTAGCTGAGTACTCAGCGAGGTTCAACGAGCTATCCTGCTACTCGACAAACATGGTGTGATACCCTTTCTTTTAGGCTGGAGATTTTGATCAATACCTATGATTGGATATTAGGGCCTTATTTTTTTCTCTTATAATTTCCCTGTAGGTTGGAGTAATACAGCAATCTCTATTTGTAGAGAGCTTCCATAAAGAGCAGGCACCGACAGAGGGTTCCACCACCGGGTGAAAGGTAACCGATCCATCTATGGGAGGTAGCTGATAGATGGATATGTGGTCAAAATGGTTGAGATCATCAATTGGATGATCATGAGACTCATGATCGGTGGTGCGAGGTCTCCAATAAATTGGGTGGTAGTAGAGGAGCAGGGTGTGCTAGTCGTGTAGAGGGTAGGGACACATGGCTTGTGACTTCCTGACACACTGTATAGATTATCATAAGATGGTATATGGATCTCCAATACAAATTTAGAGGTTGGATCAAGGAGGTCTGTATGGTGGATGATGTGGTAGTAAATCATTCCAAGAATTAGACGGTGGGTGAAAGATCAAGGTACAACCGCCACCACCTCTAGGTGGTCCACCCCGACCTCATGTAGTAGAGAGACAAGGGAGAGATTAGATTCAGGAAGAAAAGGAATATTAACACGACACCACAGAGTTTATTTGAAATACTATCATTTTCTTCTCCACTATTGATATAGTTCTTATAGATATTGGTGTGGGTCACTCTTTCCTTTCCACGACTATCATTCAGAGCAGTGAGATTCTAGTTGAGCCATTGGCTCAATCCTTACAGGTAGATAGTTCTATTGAAGGGTATTTGATGATTACACAATGGTGATGGATGTGTGAGCTTAATCTAGGATGTGAGAGCTTCAGATGAGATCTCATAGTATCACCATCATGCCCTTATGACATCATCTGGGGTATAGACTGGTTATCTAAAGTCCAAACGTAGATCGATGGTTTGGGGAGAATAGTGCGGTGTTTCTGCACAGATGGGACCAGGTTTTCCTTCACTAGTGAGAACGAAACCTCTATAACATAAGATGGGCTTTCCTAGAGGATGGTGCAACCGATTAGTAATTAGTTGGATAGTCTCGCCCTTGATGCGGTGGAAGAGAGGAGCAAAAAATTTCTTGTAGTGATGGACGTGTACAATGATGTTTTTTCTGAGGATGTTCCAGGACTATCTCCTCATTGAGAGGAAATTGTTTTCCACAACTTTTACCATTGGATGACATCGATATCAATACCATCATATTGGATAGATCCCGTAGAGCTTCACGAGTTGAGGGTAGACCTATAGGACATGTAGAAGAAGGGGTTTGTAAGGGCAAGTGTTTCCCCATTAGGTGCCCTTGTGTTGTTTAACAAGAAGGAAGATGAGAGTTTCATGATATGTGTAGAATTTCGACACATGAAACTAGTTACATTGAAGAACATGAATCCACTGATGAGGATTGATGTCCTCTTGTATTGGAAGAATGGATGGAGGTGGTTCTCGAAGATTGACCTCAGATTGGGCTATCATTATCTTCATGTAGGGTAGGAAGATCAGCAAACGACAGTTTTTAGATGCTCGTACACCCACTATGAGTTCTTGTTGATGCCCTTTGGTGTGACCAAATCCACAACAGTGTTCATAGCACTTGGGAACAAGATTATCCTTCCGTAACTTGTCCAGTTTTTGTGGCCTTCATTGACGACTTTATTGTGTACTAAGTGTCAGAGGAGGACACTATAAACTTGTGTATAGTCATAGATACACATAGAGAGTACAATATATATAGTAACCTCTTGATGTTCTAGTTCTAGATTCAGGAGTTCAAAATTATAAGACACTTCATCTAAGTGGATGTAGTTTAAGTGGATCCAAAAAAGATAATGGAAGTTCTTTCTTGGGATCCACCTAGATACCTGAATGATGTCTATAGTTTCTTGGGGTTGGCCAGATACTACTGGAAGTTCGTTATTTATTTTTCCAGTGTAGCGTCAACCTTTTCAAATTTGACATAGATGGTATATCCATTTATATTGATGGATAAGTTCCAATATTTTTTTTCAAGAGCTGAGATGGAGACTGTTGAGTTCCCCTATCTTGAGACTACCAGAAGATGGCATTGGGTATGTAGTCTGCTACTGCACAACAGGTACCAGACTAGGTTGTGTCCAGATACAGGAGCGAGCAGTGATTGCCTAAGGCTCATGACCATTAAGGAAGCATGAGATGAACTACATAACCCATGACCTAGAGTTAGTAGCAATGGTCTTTGACATGGTGATGTGACAACACTACTTGATGGGTGAATAGTTTACCATCTAATACAGCCACAAGAATCTCAGGTATATCTTCTCCCAGAAGGAACAGAACTAGAGACATTGTTAATGGCTAGAGTTCCTCTAGGACAAAGAATTTGAGATATTCTTCTCTCCTGGGAAGGGGAATCTGGTGGTGGAAACACTCAGAAGGAGGTCCAGGTTGCAGCTATTGAGAGAGGCTAGAGAGTAGTTGGCCGCATTACAGGTATCCTTTGTGAATAATGAGAGATTATATTACCTATAGTCGATGATTGTCACTACCAAACTCTTTCAGCGAGGTGGGGAGGCATAGCTCGTGGATTTTGACTGTGCGGAACGACATGGCCAATTATTCTATGGATAGGCCTTTAATGATTTTCTATAGGAGGGGACACATCATACTCTTTAGAGGGAACACCGTCATACCAGTGGCATTGTGGGAGGATTTGTTGAGGTATTTCCATACATCTTCTTTGTTTCAACATCCAGGTTAGGTGAGGATTTACCAAGACATCCAAAATCAGTAATTGTGGCTGGAGATGATGAATGAAATAGCAATGTTTTCCTCGAGATTCCTAAATTTTCAGTATGTGATGATCGAGAACAAGGTTCCCGTTGGATTTTCCCAACCACTAGAGGTACCAGAGTTGAAATGGGATGGTATCTCAATAGATTTCATGATAAGATTACCAAACACATATAGTGAAATTGACTTTTTATTGGGGATAGTGGACTAACTCACCTTGTCGGGACAATTTCTACCCATCTGGGAGTAGGAACTGGTAGAGGGCTTGTGATGACTCTATGTCTAGGAGATAGTCTAGATTCATGGGGTTCCTTCGACAATAATCTCATACCATTATGAATGATTTACATCTCGGTTGGAGAATGGATTACATGAGGCATTCAAGACTCAGATATACCTAAGCATAACATTTCATCCCCAGACAGATGGTCAGAAAAATTGTACCATACAGACCATGGAGGACATACTTAGGTCTTGCATTCTAGATTTTGGTTGTTGTTGGGAGGAACAAATTCCAATAGTGGATTTTGAATACAACCAAAACTATAAGTTCACTACTGGCATTGTGATGTTCGAGTCCATGTACGGGAACCAAGTAGATCAACTCTTTTATAGAAAGTCCTAGGGTATTTATCACTAATGGGTCCAGTGTTGGTACAAGCTACCACTGTGAAGGTGATGGTCATCCTATAGTGGATGAGGACATCACAGAATAGGTAGAAGACTTGTGAAGATTGGAGACATAGACCCTTGGAGTTTGAGGAGGGAGACTATACTTTCCTTTAGGTCTATCCACAACAAGTATATCAGAGATTTGGCTAGGGAATTGAGAAATCATTGAGGTTCATATGTCATTTTTAGATCTTGAGTTGAGTTTGAGAGATTGAATAAATCCTAGATCATCCACCCATAGATGCACCGAGTATATGAGGTTTTCCACATGTCATATATGATGATATACATGCATGGTCCATCACACATCATAAATTAGTGAGAGCTGATCAATGACAATGAGGATATTTTTGTAGAGTTCCCGATGGAGACAGAGGATCTACAGAAACGAGTCCTGCATGGGCTGTCAATTCCTCTAGTGTATTTTTGTTGGAATAATGAGAATATACTAGAGACGAAATGGGAGTGGAAGACTTAGATTTGATCTTAGTACCTCCATTTGTTTGATTAGCCCATATTTTGGATTTCAAGGATGTAAATATATATGGTGGGTATAATTAAATGTCTGGTAATTTTTGTGAATTGTTTTTTTTATATGGAATTATTTTGAGACTAAATGATTTGACAGCATGTGATTTTGAGGCATAATGTGCCCGGAACAATATTCAGAACTTTTTTTAGGGTATGTTTAGTAAATGTGAGTAGGTTTCTCTAACTTTTGAACTAGTAATTGAAATAAAAAAATTGATGGCACCATTGAAATTGGAATGTTAGGATTCACCTATAAAGGAAATAGATTCAACTAGAAGGGACGTAATTGAAAAGTTAATTTTCAGACCATTCGGAAAAACATAACATTAGAAGATAATTTATTTTTTACCACAACCGCCAAGCGGCGACACTATGACACTTTGATGCGGTGATGAGGCGACGATGAGGCGCATTAATGGAACTCATTAATGGGTGGTAAACCTATATAGTAATTTCACATTAAATGAAACATAATATCTACACTATTTCATAAATTAAACAGTGTAATGATGTGGCACCATATCCTAACTAAAACGATGTGACATGTTCTATTTTATTTGTTTTTCACATTGGAGAAATGATAATTAAACCTTATCAATTCTCTAACGAACCACCCCAGGGTTTCGTACCCTGAGAGTTGCAATGAAAACCATTAAAGAATGATGACGAATGATAACAGATCGTGGATCAATGAGGGCTCATAGATTCTCCACTCATTAGTGATTGATCATTAATCCATGTAGGGGTTGTGTTTATGTTTTCCCCCCATTCAGAAATTCACTGTCGAATGCATATCAGCCAAATAAAAGGTTGATATATGGATTTTTCATTATTTTGGGATTGAATATTTTTGGGATTTATATTAATAGGTTTAAATCATCACCTTTTTTATTTCACTAAAATGATGATACCTTCTTCCTCTTTAATCCACTAGTTCATAAGGCACAGGCTGACACAGACAAGGAACGGGCACATACGCCTTATAAATTAATTGGGGATACATGCTACAAATGGTGGAATGATCAATTTGGGTTCATGATAAGGATAAATATGACCCACGAGGCTTAAAGGAACTGTTAGATTCGAGATTAGACCACTGGAGTGGACATGGTAGCCAGAGGAAGGTGTCGTCGGCACGACACCACCGACGAGGCAGTGTTGTCGACCAGCAGAGGCGGGGATCGACCCACTCTGTTTGCGTGGAAGAGAAGACACCCCCTTGGAAAAAATGTGATTGACAAGGTGACCAGGCATACTAGAGGATCAGTTGTGCTCGTGTGCATCGTAATGAATGAGGTCTCCACCTGTCGGCCATGACAGGGGTCACTCTAACCTGGCGCCTCGTAGAGGCTCTGGCTTGCGTCCGAGATTCCTAGTTGATCTGGAGATCCTATGTTTCCCGACCGTGGAAAGGGTGAGGCCCTATGTCTTCATGGTAGAAAAGGATATGGATGCATCATACAACTGGATCCGGGCCAGGTACACAACACGAGTCCACTGCAGGCGAACCGAGCCTCCACTGGCGGGCTGTGTCCCAAGCCAGTGGGTAGGGACGGACCCGCTCTGGCAGGAAAATCCCAAGACAAGAGTGCTAAACCCACACCCAAAGGCCTACCCACTACTACAATTACAGCCTTTAACATCACTAAAAATGCTCTATTAATGTCGGTGAAGATAAATGAGGGGCCCCTTTATCAGCGATTCAAAAAGATCTGATAAATTCCCTTTTATCAGCGCTTGTTTTAGCACTGAAAAAAGTTAAATTTTTTTAAAAAAATTTAAAAAAATATATAAACTAGAGGAGGATTTTAACAGTGATTTCCCCCATCTATAATTGCCCCCACCCCACCCACTTTCCCCCAAGCCCTAGCCACGATGCCCCACGTTTTATCAGTGATTTGTAGACCCCTTTAACCGTTCTATATCCCCCCCCCCCACAAATTCACCCATGCGTGCGCCCCTGCCTACCTCTAATGGGTTTTGAACCCAAAACCAACCCCCATGCACGCTAAGACTTTACCACTCCTCTAATTTGATTTGTTCTCCAACTAGTTATATATATATATATAGTAACATTTATTCATGTATTAATATAAATATATATAGTTGTATTAATATATATATACATAGATAGTTATATTTATATATTTATATATTAATTTGTATATTAATATATATATAGTTACTTATATTTATATATGTATATATGTATATATGTATATATTTATTCATATATTAATATTATGTTATATCTATTTATTTATATATATTAAGTTATATTTTTTTATCCATATATTTATTCTTATATTAATATATATTTATAAGATTATTTTTCAATACAATTATAAAATATGTTTTGTTTTGTGTGTGTGTAAATAAATACATATATACAACACACAGACACACACACACACACACATATATATATATGTGTGTGTGTGTGTGTTTCTATAAGTATAATTATACATATTTATATATATATACATATACATATGTTAGAATATATATATATATATATATAATATATCAGTTTGTTAATATATAGACACACACAAATAGACACACGCACATTATATAGGTACATATATAGTTAGATTAATATATAGGTATATAAATATTGATATATTGGTATTTTAAATATAATGTATATTATTAATTATTAAGTCAAATCTAATATATTTTATATTTAAATATGTTTAATTATTTATTTAAAAAATTATCTGTTATGTGTCGATATATTAATAATATCTATATATTTTTATATATATGATTATCAATAGCAGTACATTATAGATAATGATAAAATTTCAAAGGAATAATATCAATACGAATGTAATACCTTAGAATAAATTCAGTCCCCACCAAAAAAGGCCAATAATACCCCCTTAAACGAGGCTAGAAATCCACAAAATGTTAAAAAATCAGGGTATCCAAACTGAAAACCCAGTTATGGAGGCCTTACTAGCCTTTTTTGGACTCGAAAAAATGTGAAAAAGGCTTTTTCTAAACAAAGAGCACGTAGATCTATCCGCAGGCTTTGATTTGATATACTGTAGAGCTCAAACGGACACCCGGATCAAAAGTTATGGTCGTTTCAGTTTTGAGATTCTTTTTCAACATATTCGGGATCTTTTTTAATTTTTTTATTCATCAAATTGTTATTAAATTACTATTACTCCATAATAATTTGCAAAATATTTATTAAAAATATTTTTTAAATTTTTTTATAAGCCGTTTTCACTAAATATCTTATATGTTAAGTGGAAATGTATATTTACACTTATCTAAATATATTTAAAATTATATTTGAAAAATATATATTATATTTATATCTAAATAAATAAATAAATATATATATATATTTAAATATTAATTTATATATATTTTAATGAATTTTTTTGAAGCAGACCATTTACAAGAACTTTTAAAAAAATTGCTGATAAAGAAACCCCTCATATGCACCACTAAACAAGCACTGATAAAGTAGTACCATTTAACAGCACTAAAAAATGCGATGTTAAAGGGGGTACCTTTATCAGTGCTAGAAAACCGCTGATAAAGGCGTACTTTTGTAATCGCTTTTTTAGCGCTGATAAAGATGCCCTTTATCAGTGATTTTTTAGTGCTGATAAAAGAACCCCCCCTCTCTTATAAGTGCTTTTTCGTTAGCGCTGATAATGGATGGGGCTGGCCATGCCTAGTTTTGTGTTAGTGGACCCAATCCCTTCGGATCGGGCTAGATGAGAACGGGTCGCTAGGCAACCCATCGGGCTGGACACTCAGCCAAATTAGGTCATGTCCAGCGAGGCCCATTGGTCCCGGCCAACTAGACCTACCAGAAAGGACCTACCCTAACCCAAACCTAGTTAGGTCGGGTTGTTCGAATGAAAATAGGGTATGTGGGACCCTCAGGATGGGTTGGGTGGGTTGGTCTGACCGAGTCGAACTGGGCCTAGATGCAACTGGTCCCTAATTACTAAAACACTAATAACATGAAAATCAGGAGTCTGATTGACAATCCCTTTACGTAAATGGGACCCTCTGGATGAGGGTGATCTATTGGTATTCTCTATGGAAACTTGAAAAGAAGATTAATTTCAATATATGGCATGGGGTAGCGGTTGTCATTGATCATGCACGCATGCGAACATCAGTCATGTGGACCTTAGTGGCATGACATACAAGCATTCACGTAGACCATAGCGGTAATTAAAACTAGTAGCTGTGGGGACCACAGTGGCATAGAGGAGCCATGTGGACCATAGAGGACCGGCGGATGAGTAGTAGTTGTGAATACCTTAGTGGCCCAAAATACATTAGTGACTCATTAGTAATGAGTCCCTCATCAGTATGAAAAGTTTTTCTTTATAACTGATGAACCTTTTCCCTTGGCTTCAGATTAAACATGCTTTGAGTTTCGATTGCCTTGTGGATTTACATTATGGCTTTGAATTGTGGTTGATTTGTGGTACATATCCTTACTAGAATGGGGTCCTCTAATTAGTATTGTGTTACTGACTACAACACGGGATTCGACCACACATGTTGTGTCTTGTGTAGACAATGAACATTTCGATGGTGGACTTGGTGGCCTATGACCAGGTGGGGCCTGCTGAGAATTACGAGATGAGGTATACTAATACAAAATTCAGTAGTTACTATACTCTTACTACCATGTGGGTTTCTCAATATGTGGCAGTCCATTGATGCATCTGTTCATTCTTGTTTTCTACTTATTCCTTGATGGGTTTGTATTCTGGCACATTAAATTTCCAGTTATACTGGTACACAACACATGTTTAGTTGTATAATTATTTTCTTCTAGATTCTGTAGCATGTGTGTGTATGTGTAATGTATCCCATGAAAATGCCTCCAACTTTTAGGTTGACGCCTTTAGCGCTAGTCACAAACCCCTGGCCTTTAGGAGGCGGTCTTGGTGTAGTCACAACACAAGCCCTGGAGGACGAGTCATGATATTAATATGTACTATAATTACTAAACATAGTTTATGGTAACACCATCTATTGTAATAATATAAATATTGTATGGAATATTCATAGTCAATAAAGGGTTAATGTAAAAATTTCAATACTATTATCAATATAAAAACTCATGGAGGACTAATATTACCATGTATGAATAATGAAATTGAATAAATTGCCATTGAAATTAAAAAAATAACATAACTGAATTATTTCATCACCAAAATAGTTTCCCTAAATATCCCAAATTTTATTCCCCACACACTCTTAATATTTATATAAATCATAAACTTGATAACTCATATGTGATATTAGTCATAACAATACACATTCAACAACTACAACTAAAATAATTTCAAAAAAGTAAATAAAGGATCTCTACTAGGAAGCCAATAAAAAATACAATACAAATCCCTATTTAACACATTTACATCATCCAAAATGTTACTAATAATATCCATTTAATATTTCAAAAATAATTCTTGACAAATCATGAAATGAAAAATAAAGAAATCTGAAAAAAATTATTCATCAAAAATATATATCTAAATATAACTCTAAAGTTGATTCCTAGGAAAATTACAAAAGACAATACATATGATCGATTTGTAAAATATATAATAAAATGAGAATGATGAATATTGTTCATATATAATACATAAATAAAGACATTATAGGGATGTAATTTACTCTAATTTTATTTCCAATGTCACTAAATAGTATACCCTTTTATTTCAAACATTTTGATCATGATCCCATCACAATAACACATATCATAAAAAAATAAGTTTGTAAAGTTCAATTATTTCATATTAATTCATTAATATTTCTATGAAAATAGATTAAATATCAAGATAATATACAATATATTAATTACAAATTAATTATATAATTTTCCTGGATAATAATTCAACCCTTTTAAAGATGGTTAATCATGAATATTTACATTAATTTTATTCTAGTAAAATTTTAAATGAATGTGTAATATACTATATTATAATAAAAATCGTATAGTGAATTCCCAGTGACCCAAAATAAGGACATAATTGAATCACCTGATAATAAATTCTATTATTTGATATATATTTTAGAAAACTATACTACAATTACAATTTTAATACTCAATATTAACTTTATATAGTTAATATCCATTTATATCAAATAATACCAAAATATTCCTATACTAAATTTCCATGATTTTAAAATTAAATTTAGTTTCTATGAATAATTGAAAATTTCTAATTTTACTATTAATTATTTTATATCTAATAATTATTTTTAATATTATCATTAATCATATATATATTATCATTTTATTATAAATAACGATTGTATCCTTTGGACGAAAAAAAGATATTTATCATAAAGAAGTTTTATGCGAATATATTTATAAATATTATTTAGTTAAAAAATTTCTTAAAATGAATAAGTGATATATATATATATATATATTATATGTCTAAGTATATGAATCTTTATTTATATAATTAGTTTTATTAGAAATAGAGTTAATTTATGGGAATATTATACATAAGAAATTCATTTTAACAAAAAACATTTAGTAGTCGTGTTTTCAAGGATTATTTACATATTAATATGTAACAGTTATGGAAATGTTATATTATAATATTTTTCATTTTTTAATAATGAATTTTCGTTTAATTAGTCCACTTTTATTTTTATGGTTATGGGTAGTAAAAATAAAAAAATATAGTGAAGGGTAAAAAGTGATAAAAAGTTAAAAATAATGGTTTCTTCATTAAAGATAACACAAAAAGGCAATAATTGTTTATATATAATACCATAAAAAAATATAAATTTGAAGCTTCTATTTTTGAGATAAACATTATGTAAAATAAATTAATATATTTGTATCTTTTAAACGATTCCATGGGTTTCGTAACACTCACATATAAAAGGGAAAAACCTATGATCATATACCCATACAAATTGACCTATTTAGCAAGAAAAAACTAATAATATATCCCTAAATATTATTGAGAACATTATATTTGTGCTGTTATTTTAAAATTTTGGACCGTAGTACCTTAAAAAAACACTATAGGTGGTATTTTAATGAAAAGGTAATCATCTAAATAAAACACTTTCATATTTCTTATAATTTTAAATTAATATTTTCTGTATTAAATATTAAAATATAAGAAAATTGTTTACCTCTAATAAGTAGATTTTATTTTATTGATATAATATGATTTATATATCTAATTCACCATAATATGGTACAAAAAACCACCACTCATATGTACATAAGACTACCCTCTCATGAACTATTGGAATTTGTTTTCCACCACCACCCCACTAGGATGGTCAGTGTGATACATGTTATAAAAAAATATGAAATATATGACATAAATATTATCATATAAACATATTATATCATGAAAATAATTTCATTTCCACATGTTCTTTTGTGATAAAATCATTAGTGCATACTAAGGAAACACTGTTTCAATAAAGACAAGTGATTTATTTTTCATTTCCACATTTCATTGATGAATAAAAATATTTATATAATTTAAAAAATAATATTATATATATATTTATTATAATTATTAAGATTATATTACTATGATAAAGAAATAAAAACAATACTTTTTGAATAAAAAACTATATGAAAAATGAATCACGTAGAACCTGAAATAATAATAATAAATAATAATTGTTATCTGATGGGTGTTGAGTTGTTAAAAGTGGATCATAAATTATACTTTATATATGTATATGGTTTTTTATTTAAGTATTGAAAATATAAATTTATTATTTGTTGGTCAACGAAAATTCAACATTTTAGATGTGTGATGTAATGGATCTCCTCTCAATTATCACTCCATTGAGAAATATCTATTATTATAGAACATATTTTCTTTAATATAGTTTATATATATCCCCAATTATTTATATAGAATGAATCCATATTTATACATTATAATTCATTTTTCAAGTTGTGTTTATAAATTTAAAATTTATCTTACACAACTATAAGGAAATTTTTGTAATCTAATTATATTAAGAATACATATATTTTCATTGAAATAAAAAAATTTATATATTTTTTAAATACATTTCTTTTGGAAACCAATATTTATTTAATATGTTTATTTTTTTTAAATATTTTCTCTATTTGGTTCTTGAATCAATAAATGAAATTAGTAAATGAAGGAGGGATCTTGTTTATCTTTTTGATCATGTTGATTTTTTTACATATTCATATTTCTATAAAAAATCTATAACACTGTTTTATGTAATTGAAAAAATTATTTAGTATATAAGAAGTCATATTTGAATTTATTTAAGTTTATTGAAAAGAAACTTTTCAACAGGAAAACTTATTTTATTCACTTCCCAATATAGTAGTGAATGATTTTTTATCCTATATAATCAAAATGTACTTTCCAATAATCTTCACTATCATATTATATTTATCTTAATCTTAATTATTACTAATAATTTAAATATTATATTTTTTGATGAATTTTTTATTTATGTTTTTCATTCACTTTTCTTATATTTTTTCAAATATGGGATTGTATTAAAAATATAACCTTTATAATGAATTGATTGTATTATTTTTCCAATTATAAAAAATATTTTTAATATGATTCACATAAAATATTCTCTTTTTGAAAATCATGTTTCATCATAAATTAATTTCTATCATATATAAATATTCCTTATAACATGGTTACTCTTATTTCCAAAACTGTATAAAAATTATAATAAATAGGTATTATTATGAAATTTATTTCATTAACTAATGAAATGAATATATTTTTTATTGTTTTATAAATATATATATTTTTTAAAAGCATAGTGTTTTTAAATTCAAATGATTATCCAATATATGATAAATGCATTAGGAATGCATTTTTGTTTTGGTTTCATTTGTAAATTACCACTTGATGCATCAATATGTATCAAATGAACAATATTAGGATAAATTTATGAAATGGGTTATTATTGTATTCCTTCAAATAATTGAATATATCTTGTTTTATCCTCGTGATCAATACATCTTACATTTTTTTCAACTATTAATAATAATTTTATTGTTACCCATGATCATATTTCATTTATATTATCCATTCACACATTTAATTCTAATCATATTGATTAAATGGAATGTGTATTCAATTAGATATCCAAAATTCTATAAAATACAATATTTAACCATGATTATTTTCACTATACGCAAATATTTTTTAGTGTTTATTATCACCATTAAAATGTTTTCCATATGATATGAAGATAGATTTTTTGAACTAATTTCATGAATTTAAACGTTTAATTATTTGATTAGTTTTATATTTATTTGTAATATAAATGGAGATCATATATATATTTGTCTTATCTAATATACTAAACTTTTCTACATTTTTAGATGGCGTCCCCTGAATAGTATTCCTATTTAATAAATAAGTATCTAGAACTAGGTTAAATTATTTTCGGAGTATCCATTGATTTTATAAGAATACAAAAATACACATTAGAATATATATTTTTGAATACAATGATTGTAGAAAATATCATAATGATTGAAACTGAGGATAAGAAATTGTATAAGACTATATCTAATGTTTCATTAAATTAGAGTGTCTTTAGATTTAATAGATATTTAAATATTTCATGAAAATATAATGTAGATGTATATGAGGAATATATATCCCAAAAGGTTCGAAATATGAATTTGGAAAATTTGGTACTAAATAAATTTCCATGATTGTTTTATGATTGGGCCAAATAGAAAACACCTTGAATTAAACAATAGTAAGATATTCCATTATTAGTGAACACACTCTTTAAAAACAATTATTAAATATTAAAATATATAATTATAATTTTAGAATATCGCTATCAACCCATGATTATTATTTTTAGATTATCAATTAATGAAATTTTATATTTAAAATTTTATAAAAATTATATATTTTGATTTAGAATACAAAATATAATGAGATAATTTAGTTTATTTTATACATTAGAACATATAAAATATAGAGATTAATTTAAACACATATAATAATATTTCATTGAATGAGAATTAATGAAAGGTAAATGGTTATATTGGCTGAGTGTTGTCTTAATGGAAATCTTGATCAAGGTTGCCATTGATCTACAATACTATGGTTGATAAAGGGAAGGAAATTATATAATGTAGATATTTTAAAGTGAAATTTATTATAAAATATTTTCCTCAAGAGTAAAGAAAAGAAATTAAGAAAATTTTCACCTTGTTAAAGAAAAATGAAGTCTAATTTATCACATAGTATGAGGATTCATTTATTATGAATCCTAAGTATTTTATTGATAACTTCTGTAATATTGAAAAATGTAAAATTTCTTTTAAATTCATCTGTAATGAAACTAAACTATGGATGTTTTTTAACATTTTCATCTTCTAATGAATGATTTCAACATTACATGAAGATATAGAATCATTTTTCAAGATAATATCTCAACAAATATAATATAGATGAGAATAGGCTGGCATAGAGTCATGATATAGGTAAAATGTAAATTAATATTACAATATTTACGAAATTTATATCATTTGAAAATTATGAAATTAAACATCTGGGAAATTTAATGAAGGGTTTGGGTTTTTTTCAATCATAGACATGAGTTTCATTTAGATAAAAAATACATGGTAAATATAGAAACCAATTTAATACAAATTAAATAAACTTATCTAAATTGGTTATCATTCAAAATAATTTATCATACATTAAAGGTTCATATATTAGAATAGGAAATTGGGATAAGACAAATCCCATGAAATCACTAAAGAAAAAGATTATGTTTATAAAGATATTTTCTATGGTATATTAATTATTGAATAGTATTTATTATAATGATTTATTTTATTCATGATATTTATACTCTTTTATATCTACAATTATATCCATTAAAATTAAATATTTCTTTAGTATTATATGGTGCATGTTTTCAGTCAAGTCACTAAGTAGAAATCACACTACAATAAGGATGTATTGTTTACTTCCAATTTTCTGACATAGTTTTACTCTATTATCACACTAGATTATTATATCAATGGACAAATTTGATATAATCATTTTAATTGATTTTAATTCAACATATTATGTAATAATTATTATACATGAGAATGAAATTAAAATTGGTGGTGAATATGTGGAATTCATTTTCCATAGAGGGTACACTTCATCGTTTGGGTCTCATATATATCCACCTATAGCATTTATTTTAAATTATATTCTAGAGGAATAAGAACACATTAAATATATTGATGATATATTTGATAATAAAAGTAATTATATATATTTATATTTATATTAAATAACATGAAGTATGAGTTGGGGAATTATCAATTCATCCTCATGATAATTATGTTTAGTATTCCCTTTATATAGTCCCTGGTGCAAGTCCTATATCAACGAATCTATGTATAATTCCCCTAGAAATTCGTGGATTTGGGGAAAAAACTATATGGGTTCTATGATAAGGTATTAAATCACAATGGTGATTCAACTTATGGATCACCTATCCTATTTTTTATGAATAAAGACATATCTATGAGGATGTGAATTGATTATGGGGAAATATATGTTATTACAATAATGAGTAAGTATCATCTCCCTCAGGCTGATGAATTTTTTGATCAACTTGAATGGGACAACTGTTTTCTAAAAGAGATATTTATATTGTTATTTTAAATTGTTAGTAATGGTGTAATGTATTCGAAATACAATGTTTTTTTTGAGGTATGGACATTATGATATTATATTAATGTAATTTGGATCTAATAATTCACCAAATATTTTTATGGATTTGATGAATAAGATATTTAATTAATGTAATAATATTTTTATTTTTTATTCATTAATTATTTCATGGTTTACTATAAAATAGATAATGACCATGAAAATATATTGTTGATTTTTCTTGACACACCTATTGAAATTTAAATATATTTGCAAATTTTAAATTTTTATATATGGTATTCAAACATTACATTTTTTACCATATTGTCTCCAATGCAGGATTTTCAATTTATATTGTGAAAATATGTAACCAAAGAGTGGGATACATCAATAAACATTAATTGTGTACATATTTTACAAGGAATGGAATATTACTATCAATAATTATTTTAACATTTTTTTTCATTCCAAAAATGTTTTCCAAGATTACATATAAAGGGGTTATGTTTATATGGATAATGTAATGTAGAGAGTGCAATGAATTATTATTGAGGTGAATGGTAAATTATATGATACAAAATATTCCATTAAAAGATAATGGATTTGAAATATATAATTATTCATTTATGAATACACATTATTTATTCCTTTGGATAAATAATAATTTATTACATAAGATTTAATTTTTTAAGCGCACAAAAACAGAATTTTCTAAGATAAGATTATGAGTTATATGAATTAATCATTTCTTTGAAGATATTGAGATGTTATATATATGTTTTAATATTTTATATGTACATTTATTTATATATTTTTAAATATATTAATTCATATAATGAGGTTAACATGTATCATTGGTTGTAGATTTTTCTATTCATAGAATATAATTTCATAAAAATATACCACCAAAAAATCCCAAATTAGTTGAAATATGGCTTTAGTAGGATGGTTCATTGGGTCCAGACTACAATGTGGATTGAAATACATCTCATGTTTTTAGATTTAGTAAATATGGATAATATAATTACATTGGAATTGGAAACATCAATCATTTTACAAGTTATTCTGATAACCTATTTATTGTAAAATAATAATTTTCCTCATTTTTATGATGACAATTTTTAATTAAATATTAATCCAATGAATAATGGGAAATTTCAATTCACCAGTTAAAATTATATTATTTTTATATATAGAATCATTCTATATATTCTACCAACACATGATATAAAAAATAATTGTTAGATTAATCTTAAAGATCAAATTTTTCAATGCATCTTAGTATAAAAAAGATGTATATGTATTGTAAGGAAACAAATTTATGGGATATTATGAATTTCTAAATAAAAGATAATTTATTAATATGATTTATTTCTCAATAAAAAATAAATAATAAAAACTTCAAAATAGATCCATGTAACCATTTTATATTCCTATTTAAAAAATGGATGACATTTTTTTTATTTTTTCAAATATTATGAACTACTCCTCGAAAGAATAATATTATATTTTTTGTTTTATTTACTACCATACCAAATATACTCATTTCATCACTATATGTGATGATTTAATTTTGAGAGCCTATGAAAAAATATGTTAATTTTCTATAATATATCATTGTGGACTTATTTTAATTATATTTGATCAGGATCCACAATTTAAATCCATATTTTAGATTAGTCTACAAAACACCCTTGTTACTTATTTAAATTTTCCCATTTACTGTAATCATTAGACTGATGGATATCCAAAAGATAAATTCAAGCATTAAAAGGCATATTGTGGTCATGATCATAAGAAATTATATTTATTAAATATCATAATATACCTTTAGAGTATTTTTTCTATAAAATTATCTCTTATTAATGAATTAAAATATTTATTTAATGAACCCTTATAATGAAATATATGATATAATACATTATTTTTGGATAATGTTGGTGAAATGAAGCTTATAGTCTTGAAAATTAAATGGACATAGCATTCCCAAAACATTAAATTCAAAATGGTATTAAAAAATTGTAAATTAGGAAAAATTCATAAAGACATAAAAAAAGGAATTATTTTGAATTTAATGTGGTAGAGTGTGTTTTCTTAAATTCATCTATGTGGAATGGTGTTTTATGATCCATTAATAATGAATAATGATCCTTGTCTACATCATAACATTTCATATTTGAGAAATACATTTATTTATGAACTACCATTGAGAAATTAATCAATGTCAATTTAAATTACATGATTTGTTTCATATATAATTATTAATAAAGTAAATGGTTGACCTAAAAAAATTTCCCACTAATGGATCAATTAAATTGTAAACTGACTTATCCTTCTTTGAAAATCTTTTCCAGATTTTTGAAACTACATAATTGTATTACAATTAAAAAAAATTAAGGATTATGTGATTTATAGAAATAAATATTTAAAAACATTTACATAGTAACATGATGATGACATGATGAATAATAAAATTGATATATTTAGAATTAAATATCCTTAAAAAGTTCAAGGATGAAATTTTTTAATGATGGATGCATGAAACAACAGATATTAAATTATATTAACTAATTTTTTATATGGAAATAATGTTAAATGTATGATTTAATACATCGTTAACCAAAATTATTAATTCTATTGTATGAATAATTATGTTGAACATGATATGCCTAAATATTCAATAATTAAAATTGTGAAAGATTTCATTAAAATTTCTATTTTTGAATAATGTACAATTTATTATTTAACTAATCCTACCATTATTTATAATAATGAGTTTTGAAATTTATAATTAAAATAATATTTGTTATAACATTGATTGTAAAAATAGAATATCATTTAGATGGAAAAGTATTTTTTCATAATTTTTAGGAAAGTGCATAATGATCTTATATATTAAATAATTAATGTAATATATATTATTAATCAATTTAAATGAAATGTATGAATTAAATATATAAATAAATGTATAAAATTTTTTATGATTATTATTATTAGTCATATAATTGATTCATGATCTTTTTATTCATAAAATATTACTTTTCTTTAAAAAAAATCATCATGTTTGGAGGGAATATTTTTTAATTATCTTCTACCAAATATATTAAATGTAAAAATAATTTTTTTACATGTAAAAATAGATATTTAATTATTTTTAATGATTTTAGTTTCATGTTTTATCATTTCCAATAGAAAAATAGAAAAAATGGATATGATGGTTAAGGGTAAAATTAGATGAAAATAATAAAAATGTAGTTATAAAGCTTCATGATAAAGGAGTAAAACATTTACAATGAAAATTTTTTGTTTTTATTTAATCCATACACATTTCACATTCAAATTCATCTATTTATGGTGTAATATGCCTTTATTATGTCATTAATATATTTTAATATTTTGATGGATCCCGTGTGCACCCTTTCCCACACATAAAAAGTTTATCCTCCACCCCTATCTTCCTTACACCTCTCTAGGGATTTAGATAACAAATAGTACCTAACAATATGACACCAATATCCATATCCTTTTTCTATAGGTTTTCTTATTTCCAAAATATTATCCATATGGTCTTTAAATGGAGATCAAATGGAATGATATTAATTAAGAGGTAATTTCCTTAACAGATAACGTTCATTTTTCTTCTTTCTTACCTCTATAAATTGTGTCCAAAACATTAATTTATAATAAAACGTCTATATTCCATTTATATAATTTTTTTTGTATTTATTTCATTACATTTATACATCCTCATATACATGAACCTATAAAAAATTTCTTAATTTATTATATGATGGACTACCACCTCACAAAATGATATTAATTTTTCAATCACAATGTCACATTGATTGTAATAATTACAACACATTTAGTTTTTATTAATTTGTATATTTAATAATTTAAATTTTTATGACATAATATTATAAATGATACACTATGATAATTTTTGTAACACACAACACTAGGTTCAGATTGTGTAACTCACAACACTATTTTTTAACCGAACACCAATATATTATAAATATTAATCAAAAATAACTCTTATAGTCAAGAAATAAAACATACCAATATCAATATTAATAATAAAATTATAATATTATGTGTATAGGTATATAAATAAAACATTTTTAGAAAAAAAAATAATAAAAATTTCTTTAAATCTTTAATATGTCACAATGATAAGTTTTTTTCCTACAAAAAATGCCATTTGTGAAAAATAATAAAAATAGTTTTTAAAAATTTAAAAAAAAAAATTAAATATTTTTTATTTGATATCATTATATAATTATAAATTTTAATGAGATGTTTTATGAAAATTCTAAATAGAATCATTTTTTTCATGGACAGTGGAAAATACATAATTTTCATTGAAAAAAACATTTTTTTATATTATTTATGAAGTTTAAATTATATTTCAATTTGAAAATAATGTATAATTAATCAATTATATATCTGTTGATCTAATTCAGTTCATTGGGAATAGTTTCATATTTGATTTTGATATAAAAACCATTTAAATGTATAATTTTTTTTGTAACCCTGTTTTCCCTCATTTAAAGGGTATTAATTTTAAATTTAAATATTCATGTTTTTTGAATAGAAATTGGAAAAATAAGTTGAATTTTGTGATTAAAAAAATTATATTATGAATATGTTCTATATAATATCTGACCAAAATTTATTGTGTATAGAGTAAAAAATAATGGTCACTGTTAATGTAAAAATTGTTTCATTATGGGGAGTAAAAACTATACAGGATAAAATAAACTAAAGTTTTTGAAGAATATACTATGTAGAAATATTTATAATCTATCATATATAATTCTAGATTATACACCATTTGGGGGACATTTAGAAGGATAAAAATGTTTTTACATTGTATTGTTCTGGATTTTTTTAGTCTTTTAATTTTAAATATTATATAGAATCGATTGGAGACTAGGTGCTAAGATAGTGTGTCATCTTGAGGCCCAGTGTTCCTAGAATCAATGATTGAAATATATTAAATATTTTAAGGGTGGAAAATGAGTTATTTTCCTGAAAATTTTGAATAACTGCTAAACAGGTTTCAAGATATGAAATCTGATGGCACCATTGTGTTCAAGGTTGAAAATTTGTCTTTGGAATGTCTTACCATTAGTCGGTGTGGGTCAGCCATGAATGTTAGTTTTGGGACATTGAATGAATAAATTTAAATAAAGACTTATTTTATTTTAATGTTATAATGACACTTTTATGTTGATTTTTTAATAAACATATTGGCAATGACCTAGGGTTAGAATTCATATCCCTAATGAAATCCGTAGAATCATTATAGAATGGTTTTGGGGAAACCTATTGAAGGAAAATGAAATGATGGAAGATCATGATCCTTCTTGATGGATATTGGATCAGAAATTTACATGTACCTTTCTTTAGGAATATACCAAATGGAAAAGATGAGGCGTCAAACATATTCATCAAATGATCAAAACCATAGGTAGGGTGTGTTTTTTTAATTCCTACTATTCCTTTTTTTTGGATTTAACGATGAATGTGGATCAAACCATGAACATGTTGACCCATGATTTGAACATTTGAGAGGGAGGTTTTTGAGTGTCGGTATTGTATGGAGACTATTGTTTTATTGTTTAAGTATCATGATCATTATTATAGAATCGATCGAGGATGAAAACAAATAATCGATGAGGTCTGTTCCCTTGAATTTTTATTAATACTTATCTCAATACTGTTCATTTTATTCATTGTGGGATATTGACGAATGATCATTTCAAACCCATTTCCCAATTAAATTGTCCAAAATCGGAGATCCATCCTCGTGAAACATTTGAAGAGGTGAAAATGCGGTAGTATAAAATGGATTGATGTATTTTGGGAGATATTGTTCTTCGACTAATTTTCGAGTGGATGATTAGAAATAGTTTTTAGAGCTTATCGGAGGCCCAAAATCCATCAATCTCGTGTCCTTATGGGGAGAAGACCCTATATATTCAGTTTTGAGGAAAACAGATCATTGGATCGAGAACTAGAGAATAAAATAAGGCACAAGGTGGAAGAACCGATATTCTTGAAAATATCGATGAACATGATGTGTATCTAGGAATACATAGCATGTGGTACCCATTTAGTGGTCACAAGGGTTTCAGGTAGCAGAGCGGTGTAACATGGAATGAGACACATATCACATGTTGTGTGATCCCTTCCACAAGGATCTTCGTGTCTCTCACGAGTTACATAGACTTGGCGAGTAATACACAGTTTTCTTACATGGGGTGTACCCCACCACATGGCCCAACATATAACTGACACATGGGTTACACCGTGTAGTGGTTCATGTGTAGGAGAACACTAGTTGACATCGTATACTAGAACTTAACCAGAGTACATTGATGGACCTTATATAGATGGAAACAATGTGTGATGTGTTCTACACCCCCTGTATTTCAATTCTACACATCATTTTATAATGACATGGTCTTCTGAACATGGGATGTACCCTGGGTCACATGACACATCAAGTGACCCTACTACACATAGTGTGCCCATTACTACATGTATTGAAGCTCTTGTGCACTATATCTCAGAAAAGTTTCATTAGGCTTGGTTCTCATGCTAATTCCAAGGAATGTTAGTTTGTATCATTTCATATTAACATGATTATTTTCCCCTTAAAAGATTTTTACTAGATATAGTTAATAATCCCCTATGCGAGGCCCAAATAAGAATCCTATATCCATTCTTATTCCATATGTGGTGTCTTCATATTAGCATGACCAATCCTATACGATTTAGATCCTCTACATACCAGTGGAATTTGGATAAGTCATTGTATCAACCCATAGCCCTAGTAGTGATCCTCATTTGTGTATTGTGAGCTACCAAACTCATGGAGTCAGTAAAACAAGAGTGATTGTATCATATATCTATGCAGATCGATCAGTGTATCACTATCATAATATTACCAGAGTAACAATACCACACAAGAAGACATCATCTGTGTTGTCAGACTCAGGAGTGTGTGCTCCATTTTGAATTTCTTTCTGTAATTTTTAGTGTGAATCTCTTGCATTGGTATACAGTATTTGTGACTTACCTCTAGACTACGGGTCGAGGTTTGAGTATATCAGGATACATTCTTGATTTAATTAATCTACAAATATATAGTTTAGAGATGAAGTTACCTTTACTTTGGGAATTTATTTTTGGTTTTAGGATGTCCTACTGAGTATTTTTATACTCACCCCTATATGAGCTTTGCTATAGGTGTCATGTATTGTGAAAACATGCTACCTTTTGATGGAGTCTAGGGTGGACCAACACCAGGTAGAGCTTTGTGAGTTCAGATCTGCCTTGCAGTTCCTATGTCATTGAGAATGATTCCAAGTACCTTTTGTATATAGTTTGGAATTATTAATTTTCAAAATATTATTTTTGGTGTGCAAGTATTCTATACTAGTTTACTTTATTGAAATTTACATTCCTGTCATACTATATTGGTTGGGTTTACTGGTAAGCATAAATTTTGTTCCTTAGTGTTTTTTACTTTTCATTATTTTTGTCTTGGATATCTCTCTATGTGTACATGTACAAAGTCAATTCTTCTAATGTTAGAGATAATCCTACATGGTTCTATTCACCAACCCCTAGCCTACTAGAGGCGGCCTTAGGGAGTCACAACATAGGCCTCACTGGGACGGGACACGATAGAGTGCTAACAGTGCTGGAAAATTGAACCATAAAACCAAGAAAGTTTTATATTGGTCTAGAGAAACAATGTTATGTGTTTCAGTTTAGGACTTTAGGCCAGGGACTCGAGTGTTGGTACGGGTGGCCGCATATCCACACCGCAAGACTCTGATAACATGCTTTTAGACTATATACATGAGTAAAATGGTTTCAGGGAATATAATCATACATGTATCATATAGGAATGGGTTTAATTTTCAATTCTCTCTTATGCCATCTTCCTAGATAAAATCATTGATTATAGAAAATCTTGTTTTCAAACAGGATTCCTCCAAGATGCATACCATCTAGGATTCGTCAGCTCTATCATGAGGATGACCCCTCAGTGACAAGGCTTTAGTACATGGACTTGTTTCGGAGATTGTTTCTCTAGGTGGTGCACCATCCATACCACCACCAGTGGAGCATGACATGGTACCTACAGTAACATATGAGGATGATTATAAGATGAGAACAATCCATGAGTTTTTTAGACATCGACCCCTGAGGTTTTGAGGAAATCATGACCCCAGGCAGTTATTGACTGGATTGGGGTGGTGAATAAATCTTTTTGTCTACTGATGCCACTAGAAGACTAGATGTTGATCCTAATGGAAATCCTAATTCAGGTTTTGACAAGGTGATCGTGTAGTATGTCCATATAGACTCATGATGAGGATACTCTTTTCTAGACTGAATTCAAGAATCACATTATAGAGTATTTCACTATGGATACGATGAGAGTTGTTTGTAAACAAGAGATTCTTCATCTCCATCTGGGTATCGTGAATTTAGAAAACTATTTTTCATTGGTCCCCATCCTCTCCATGTAATCGATGTATATGTTTAGGGATGAGACCTTCAAACAAGGCATATGTTGTGAAATCGAAGATAAATTTATACCATTATTAATTCCATGTTATGATAGTGTTCCCGATTGAGATTTTGTTAACGATAGCTTCTTGGTCAAGTAGATATAGCCAATAATAGTCAGTTTTAGGTATATAAATTCAAAGAATTCGTTATTGTGGATCCGACATTAGAGATTAGGATCTGGACATGGGACACATTAAAAGTTGTCCTATGAATGGGGATCAACGATTTCGGGATTTAGGCTAGATCTAGCCTTCCTACCGAGAAGTGATTCTACACATTTGACATTAGAGAACATCTCACTAGATATTTACCAACCTGTCAATTTTATGGTAGGGGTTCAATGGATGGACCAACCATGAAGAGGAAATGTGTTGAGTAGGAAGATTTGTTAGGTGGAAGAAAAGGGAGAAGATTTAGGAGAACTACAAGAGTTGGCAGACATTTTACATACAACCACCACCCTAATGAGGTCCACACTAGGATTAGGGAGCTATAGGTTACAGATAGGGTAGAAACATGTGGTCAAAGAGTATGACATAGGGTCTCTAGGAATGATCTGGGGTATGATTTTTGTCTTTTATAACGTAGATTTTATACTTATAGAAACAGGTTATAGTCATTATTTTCTCACCACTTATCTTGTTTGAGACCTTGATATTTCAATACAACCATTTACTCTACCCTTATTCATGGATACACCTATAGAGGGAGAGTCTATGAAATCAAACATAAGCTAAAAGTATGATATAACCCTTAGATGCGATTGTTTTGGTTGGAAACTTCTTGTGTCAACTTCAAGGAATTACGAAATCATTCTCATTATGTATTCTCTATCTGTGGTCCATGACTAGATTAAATGTTATGGGTGAATGGTGTGGTGTGTCCTCTGTAATGGGATGACGATTTCTTTTTTGGGGAATGTAAATCCCTAGAGTCATAGGATAGTCTCATGTATAGGAGGATGCAACCAATCACTTAATAGT
The DNA here is from genome assembly GCA_963277665.1 of Viscum album. Classification (NCBI taxonomy): domain Eukaryota; kingdom Viridiplantae; phylum Streptophyta; class Magnoliopsida; order Santalales; family Viscaceae; genus Viscum; species Viscum album. The sequence goes on from OY728164.1 coordinate 1,347,588,088, forward strand.
TGACATGTCATCCCCTTAGAGAATCATATGATATGAGATTTTAGTTCTCATCAGTAGTGGGGGTGTACAAGTACATCATTCCAAAATATGTTCTACTATTACCTCTATATTAGAAGATGAAATTAAGCATCAATATACACTATATTATAGCAAAATCATCCTCACTGAGATATCAGATATCTCCAATAGTGCTTCATGAGAAGAGGTTTCTGCTGGAGGACTTATATTGGAAGGGCTTTGTGATGCCTATAATTTCTCCATAGCATGACCTAAGTTATTCACCTAAGAAGGAAGATGAGATATTGACATTGTGTGTGGATTACCGGTACATGAACTAGGTTATTGTGAATAATATATATCCATTACTAAGGATATATGACCTCTTTGATTGGTTAAGAGGGGAATGACGGGTCTTGATGTATTACCTTCGATTAGGCTATCACCATCTATTAGTACATGATGATGATATACTATATAAAACATTTAAAAGCTACTACATTCATTATGACTACATGGTGATGCACTTTCTCCAGAATAAATCCCCAATAGTGTTTATTAGACTCCTAAACTATTTATTTAAGCCTTACATAGAATTATTCATGGTTTCCTTTATCAAATATATCATTTTGTAATTGGTATCCAAGGAAGATCTCATGAGATACCTATGGATGATTTTGGATATCCTCTGAGAGAACCAGTTTTGTGGTAAACTCTTGAAGATCTAGTTCTTGATTTTGGGGGTCCACTTTCTTGGAAATGTTTTCTCAGCAGATGGAGTGGCAGTGGACCCACCATGGTGGAGGTAGTGTTTTCATGGGATCCACCTAGGAACGTGAAAGAGGTAAAAATCTTTCTTGGGACGAAGTTTATTACTGGGGATTCATACCTAATTCCTATATATATCAACACCTCTGATAACATTGACCCAAATGGGGATTCCATTCATATGGATAAAGAAGTTTCAGCATAATTTTTAGAAATTGAGGAAAAGAATTATGAGTGCTTAGATCAGGAGATTTCTGGAGGATGGTGTTGAGTATGTTCTGTTCTGTGATTCAACAGGGACCAAAATTTCTTCTGACCTAATGTAGAGGGAAACAGTGATAGCCTATGTTTCATGTTAGTTGAGACCACATGAGAAGAACTACATGACTCATGATCTGGAGTTAGCAGTGGTTGTTTTTTCAATAATTTTGTGGTGAAACTACATGATGTGAAATCTATATATCATCTTCTCGAATCACAAGATTCTCATATATATATATTCTCAGAATGATCGTAAATTTTGATATAGAATATATATATATTTACTCAAGGATTTTGACTTTGAAATTTTCTATACTCTTATTAAGTGGAACATTGTAGAAGAATCTCTCACCATGAGATCTAGTTCACAGCTAATGAACAAGAAGTCATTGTAGTTCGACTCTTTATAATTATCTTATGTGGATGGAGATTGATCATATTACCTCTTTTCAATGGTTGTCACTCCTTTTCACTAGTCAGAGAGTCACAACTTGGGGATACTGACTATGATAACCTACATTCTTATATTGTACACACAAAATGTTCTTAATGAATATACACAATGTGGGGAACCCATGATCCTTTTCCATGGACTCACAATTATACATGTGGAAGTACCAGAGAAGTTTATGTGTGAGTATCATACATCCATTTTTTTAGTACACCCTATAGTGGGAAATATGTACCTAGACATTTGATGTCATTTTCATTGGATAGGGATAAAGTAGATGGTGGTAGAGTTTGTTTCTCAGTACCTTAAATGAAAATATATTAAGGATGACCTTGTGGTCCATGTGGGTTTTACCCAACCCCTTGAGGTGATGGAATGTAAGAGGTATGTGATAGGGAGGTAATTCATGATAGGTTTACCAGTATGTCCCGGGGACTAGATACCATCTAAGTGATCATTGACTACCTCTCCAAGATGACATGATGCCTACATATCAAATAGAATAGTTCAGTAGAGAGCTTGTGACATCTCTATTATTATGAGATATTTATATTTTATGGAGTCACATAAACAAAAGATTATGATCATGATGCTTTTTTCACATCACAGTTATTGAAGATATTACAAGGGGATTTATTGACATAGTTATGATTGATCATGGTGTTTCGTCCTAAAAAAGATGGATAGTTAGGGACAACCATTCAGGTTCTAGAGGGAAAGCTATTGGCATACATTGTGGACAACATCCATAGTTGGGAGAACCATATACCACTAGTGGATTATACATAAAAAATAGCTACCACTCCACCATTAGTATGGAACCATTAGAGGATATATAGAGATGGCCTTACAGGTCACAACTCTACTAGAATGACCAATGATAGTCTATACTCATGGCCCCAAAATAATTGTGAGATGCTACTGATAAGGTGGACATCATCTAAGAGTAGATGAGGAATGCATAGACCCATCAGAAATATTTTACTGATAGATGGGTGATATCATTGGAGTTTGTAGAAAGAGACAATGTCTTCCATTATGTCACACATCATTGAGGGTTATAGAAATTTTATTGTGGAAATATGTTATCTCAAGGGTTTATAGGCCCATTTCATATACTGTTTTGAGTTGGAGAGGTGGTGTATCGTTTGGATCTACCATCGTAGTTGGAACAGGTACATGATTTCATCAACATAAAGAAGGTGATGAGGTACGTGTATAACACATCATACATCATCGACTAGGGTGATCTGGAAGTTAGATATGGTGATTCTTTTTCTGATTACTGAGTAGTGATCCAAGATTGGTCTGATATGATATATCATCAGAGAGTGATTCCTTTAATTCATTTCCAGTGGTAGATCAATAATATCTTGAAGATCCCAAGGATCGGGAGGCTCATAATCATTCATAGTACCCACATATTTTTGTATAGCCCTTATTTTTAGAATTTTTAGTTCAAAAGCCATATAGTGGGGGGATGTAATTTCACTTTTTTTTGTATTACTTGTCAATATTTTTTGTAATTAATTCATGATGTATGTGTTGGGATGACATATAATTATATGTACCATTGATTCTAGACAAAATGTTTGAAATAAATTTAATATTTAAAATATCACACACAACCAGTTTTCTTGAAAAAGAGATAAAACTTCTAAATGGTTTCCCAAATCAAAAATATGTTGCAATTTTTTCATTAATAGAAATGAAATTGACATAGTCAATGTATAACATCAGTCAGTGCATGTCATCTATGAAATCTAGTTTTTGGACATTTAATGGATGAAATTATAAAACAATTTATTTTATTTTGATGATACGATGATTCAGTGACAGATCTCATTTTATTAGAAACATTTTCTAGGACCCAGATTTTGATTTTAAAACAATAGAGAAATCCCTGGAATCTGAGGATATTTTTCTTGTAGAACCCTCTAGATGGATGACGATGAGACGATAAATTGTGATCATTCTTGATAGATAATTAATCAGAGATTGAGGGATTCTCTTCTTGATGAATCTCCCCAACAGTGATGACCAGACATTCAAACTACATTTGAGAAGGATCCAAACTCTTGGTAGGGCATACTGATTCGATTGTGGATTTTCGATGTTTTTGGATTTTACGATGAACGTGAATCAACCCATGAACATGTTGACTTGTGATTCGATCATTCATTTTGGAGGGTTTTGAATAAAATTATTATTTACAATTAATTATTTTACTGTTTTATTTGGTTAATGATTCAAATGGAATGGATCAATGACAAAAAAGAACAACGACTATGTTTCTTTCTTTAGGTTTTTCAATTTTTCTCTCCCCTATGTTCTTTGCGTTCTTTACGTTCATCAAGAAATATGAACACATGACTTTTGGACTTCGCATTCTTAGAGAAATTTTCCAAAATCAATGATCCAACCTCGTGATGACCTAGAAGATGAGAGACTATAATGAAAGTGGATGGATTGATGTATTTTGGGAGATACCATTCTTTGATCAATTTGGAGAGGATGATCTGAATTAGTATTCAGAGAAGATCAGGGGCCCTATACTCACTAATTTGGTGTTTCCATTGATAGATGACCCCAAATCATTCATTTTGAGGAAAATAGATCATTAGATTAAACAACAAAAAATCAAACAAGGTGAATGGTTGATGAACTAGTTTTCTGGAAAATCCCGATGAACCTAGAACATATCTTGGAATACATGGTGTGTGGGACCTGTTAAGTGGTAGTTAGGGTTCAGGTAGCATATAGGGGTCAAATGTTGTTTGAAACCTCTTAAAAGGCATGTTGGACCTTCCCTGAGGCTTTTTGTGTATCTCAAGAGTTACACAAACATGTGGTGGAGTACACCACCTGCCTACATGGCGCATACGCCACCACATGGTTTGTCCCTAAACCGATACATGGGATACCACATGTATTGGTACATAGGCAGCCAACAAGGGATAAGACTATTTACTTGAAAATTACAAGAGTACATGGGTGGACGACAGATAGTTGGACATAGAGTGTGAGCCTTTCAAAACACTGTGTATATCTCTTATACACAACATGTTTTGATGACACAAGCAAGGGAACACAAGATGTACACAGGGTCAAGGGATAAGGTTTGCGACCATAATACACATCGTTTATGAATTCATACATGGATTGAATAAAGTGTCCCCCTTATCTCAAAAAGGTTTCTTTAGGGTTAGTTACCATTCTTGTTCCTATGAAGGATTGTTGGTATCGTTTCCTATTCACAGGAATATAGTCCCATTAGTAGGATTCTATTATTTATAGTCAGTGATACCCTCAAAGAGGATTGTATTAGGATCCTATATTTATTATATTTCCCTATGTAAAGTCTTGGTATCAGCATGACCAATCCTATTGTATATCAATCCTTCACTTAGCTGGTGAATCCGAATGAGTCGTGGTATTACCCAGTGTCCTAGATAGTTATCCTCATCGGTGTATTTTGATCTTCCCCACTAGTAGAGTGAGTACTCCCATAGTGAGTGTATCTTATCGATATTCAAGTATATTATAATATCTCTCTATTTAAGGTTCCTAATGAATAATACTTCTTGGGCCTACATCATCAGTGCTATCAGACAAAAGAGTGAGTACTCCCAGATGAGTTGATTTTTGGAATATTCCGAATGAATCTATAATGATGGAAGGTGATAGTTGTGACTTACCTCCAGAATACAAGTTGGAGTTTTATTTTATCTAGATATGTTATTATTATAGTTACTATAGAAATGTGTTATATAGAGCAAATTGTACCCTTACATTGGGTATTGCTTTGTGGTTTCGCGGTGTCATGCTGATTATTGTTAAACTAATCCCTAATGGAGTTTGTTCTACATGTGTCATGTCTTATGTAGAAGTGTTTCTTTTTTAGAGAGTCTAAGTTTGACCAGTAAATGATACTGATTTATGAGTTCAGACTGGCTGAGGTGTTCCTATGTCTTTAAGCAGTAGTCCCAATACATTTTTGTTTACAAGTCATAGTTTTTAGTTTTCATACTCTTCCATTAGTTGGGCTTGTATTCTGGAATTGTTTATATTACTACACATTAAATTCATATTGTACTCTGTCGGTTGGTTTTAATGGTATAGATTCATTTTTTTCCTTAGTGGGTTTTTATTTTTTATTTTTTTTTCTTGGAGACATGTATGCGGAATAGGTACTGAGGAAATATATTCCATTTTAGTGATATTCCTACATGGTGCTAGTCACCAAACCCTGGCCAATTAGAGTTTGGATTGGGGAGTCACAAAATGAGTCCCACTAGGTCATGTTTTTACATACACATTTTTTATATCTAAAAAAATTATTACTATACCACTCACCACATCTATAAATGGAAACCTCTTCTCTTCTCTTTGTAACACCATAAGACCCTTTTGGAACATCCAATACCTACTCAAATAACATAAAAAATATTATATTATAAATATAGAAGCCTTATATTGGTCTTAAATTCACTCTTGGAATGATTTTATTGAAAACCAAAGTTGGCAGCCTAATGAAGAGTTAACATTCATCATGTCATGTTTTTATTTTATTTCATCCTCCGCCTCATTAAATTATTATTAAACCATGTTTATATAATATCTTTAGTATGTTACATATATTGATATTATTTTATTTTATAGTAATGAATTTCCAACATCCCAACTTTTATAAGATGGGTAAAAACAATCTTATGTATCGGGGACTTCATTAATATGAACACATTTCATTCATTTTTCATTTTCAACCTCTATTAAATTGTTATAAAGATAGATTAAATGTTTAAATATTTTATATTATAATTTACTATACTTATTGAATTACTTTATCACTCATCACATCACTAGTTTTTTCTGTTGGAACCTGATAATGTCACTTATGTGTTATGCGGACTACAACCTCATGAAAAGAAGTTAGTCCTTAATTTTTACATGGTAGGTAATAAGGATGTGTTAAATTAAAATATTTGATATATGGAAAATATAGATTATTATTAGATTTAAATATATTATTTAAATTTCTATATATCAAATTATCGATAAATTGTAATCAATGTTTATAAATACATAAAACCTAAGATCTCCATGAATGGTGTATATAATTTTCTATCATTATATTTTATAGATTACGATAAAAAATATATACGTAATATGTTTTAGGTTTTTATGATGGATAAAATTATGGTTATGATGGAATCTTTAACCAAGAATAAGGACCAAATAATATTGAATCTACACCTACAAGAGAAACATATCAGTTATAAACCCTAACATGACTCTTTCATTGAATTGATAAAAAATGGTAATAAAATTACATTATAATGTAATATATGCTATGATATATATATATATATAAACATGTGTGTGTGTGTGTCTATGTATGTATCTTTAATCATTGTATAATTATCATATCAATATTACAATGAATTTTTAAATATGTCTGAAGGTAGTAAATACCTATGATATAAGATTTTTTTCTCAATTTTATTTACGTGAGATATATGTTATGCCCATATCATCTATTATGAGGTGTATACACACCCACACTGACATTAACTGTCAAGAATTTATAGATAATTTTTTTATGATGAAATCGCATGACACATTTGTCAATAAAATAATAATTATTTTTTCTACTCTTATTATTTGATAAGATGGTTTGTGTTCCATCTTTTTTCCACTCTTTATGTACATAAGAGTTCCAAATAATGTTATTGAAAATATTCTAAATTAATTTTTTTTCTATAAAACATATTTTCCTCTAAAAATTTTTATTTAATTATTTGAATAATTCAAAAATTAATTTCTTGAAGTCATTTATACCATTTTTAACATTATAAAATAATTATTTAATAGAATATTAATTTTATTTATTTAAAAAAATTACAATTTTTCTTCTACAGAAAATTTAAAAGGCATAATTTTTTTTAACTTATTTGATTAGAGTGGAATTTTCCATCATAATGACCATTATTTTGAATAAATATTCCTTTATATGTATTTGAATTTATTACCAAAATAAAGGATTTATAAAATATTAATGAATTTTGATAAATGGTTTCTCAAATAAAGGATATATTCGTCAATAAATTATAAATGCTATTTATGATTTTGAATCATTATCCACCAATGATGAAAGTCCATGATGTAAATTATTATCTTCTAGTTATTCAAACAAATGATTCCATTATTATTTATTATTTTAATAATTTATGATGACAATATGGTTATGAATAACATTTCTCTTTCATGATATATACAATCATATAATTATTTTGAATCCTACTTCTTTAGTAATGGATTATTCAGTGATGAACTGATCGAATGATAATTAAACCATACAATTTTTCGTGGTTTATGATATCGTTAAATGTTTAGGAATACCATATCATTTCTTGTGTTATGATGAGATTAATATCTATAATAATTTCACTATAATAGATATGATTTTTATTATGTTGTAGATGGAATTTATAACTATATTTGATGAAATAAGTAATGATTTTAATCTTTTGAGATAGTTATAAGTGGAATGTGGAGTGAACTTAGTTCATTAATGGAATTTAACATCTACGATGGTCAATGGAGTGAACCACAAATATTATTATTTGATGGGGAGTGCAAATATTAAACTATGATATCCTTGGAAGAGGAACATGATTATCATGGAATTGTTTTCAATGCATATGTGTATGAAAAAATAAAATCCATTATCCTAATGATATGATATCGCTAATTATTGTTCTATTATTCTCCCATTGTTGTTTCAAAATGATATTTTAATAGTTATTACATCACTCAATATAATTTTATATGATATGTTGGTTATGGTTTTCAAATTTAATGATCCTATTTAAAAATTACAATGTTCATTTTAAGATTACTTATCTCCCCTATATAGCCATCCTAAGCATCTGAGGTAACCTATTCTTATGAAGCTTTCCCCATGTTATATAGAAATGTAATATCTATGATATTTATAATAAGGGTGATAGTGATGAATAATGTTGTTCAATATTTTTTGGTTTTATTTTGAATCGTTTTTTCATGTTTTTAATAGGCGTTGTACCTTTATGATCTGTAGGCATGATATTATTAATGAAATAAATTATCATAAAATGATGAAATATCTACATAGATATGGATATTATAATATAATATTTTTTGAGGTAATGAATATATATGTTACCTATGGGTATGTATTATCGATTAATTTTATAATATCATCAACATCCTTAAACTTCAACCGATATGAAAATCACAACATTACCAATCTGTACTTGTGGATTATGACCTCCATAACTAGAGGTGATTCATTTTTCATAAATACATATCATGGTTTATTATAAAAATGTCAATAATAAAAATTTATTATTTACATAGAATTAATATAATTTATGAAATGATATTACAAGGATCCAGACACAAGTATAGAAACATCCAAATGAAAATATTAAAGAATAATTAATCAGTTATCACATTAAACAAAAGATAAAAATGATATATTGTTAAAAAATCAATGATAATATGTTATAACTGTTACACATACTATATAATGGATAGGTATATTTTAATATTTTATAATGATATTTAATAATATTTCTCCATACATGTGGTCAAATCATGTTCAACTATTTGCAAACAAGAGGAAATAAGTTTTTTCTCAATTTCCACTTCATTATGATAGACAATGTATTATTCAACTATATTATTAAAGTAAGTGTTTATACAATACCTTTTATGTATATTATTTAATTAACTATTTTTTAATAATAATTAATATTTCAATTAAAATTTATTCCTTATTGGGCTTAAAATTTAGATTTTAATAAAAAGGTATGAAATGATTTTATAATCCTTTTTTTGGGATTTATTATTTTTTAGTTGAATGAATAATGATATATATCCTTTATAATAACAATATTTTATTATCTTATGTATATATATAGTGTTTCTAATAAATCTTACAACTCTTTTCTTCATTTTCAATTGAATCAAGAAAATATTTTAAATGAAAGGCTAATTTGAATTCTTTTTTTTTTCAAGAATATTTTATTTTTTTTCAATATATTATTAAAAATGCTTTACTATTGTAATGTTTTTTATATTTAATGAATATTATAAGAATTATATTATTTTATTATCTATATGTATAGTGTTATATTTAAATCCTTCGAATAGGTTGATTCATTACTTTCTTTCCAAAAAATCAAATGTAATATTCCATCATAATGTACATTGTGTTAATATATTTTTGGATTTACATATACATTTTCTAATATATATAATATTTTAATAAATAAAATATATCTTATAAAAAATTTATTAATGATATGTTACTTTTATTGTCCTTTTAAATTTTCTTCTATTCTGAAAAAACATTATATTTTAATCCATTATTTAGTAAGAATTTCTGGCCATATTTTTTCTCATATTATTTATATTATTGTGAACTATATCTTAAAGATTTCACTTTATAATGATATTATTTCATACTCCATTATATTTACCTACTGCATCTATATTATTTATATCCATTATGTTCTAATTTCCAAAAGAGTATATTGTTTCTTCATAATGTTTTTAACTATGAATATTATTTTTATTGACATTGGAATTATTTATATTCCATATTCATTACATAATATGTATATTTTCCAACTTGGAATATTGTTTAATAACTTTACTAATTATTCAATAGATGAGTAATGTGTTAAACATTCTATTATAGTTGGGCTTAATTATAGATATCCCCTCAAGACCATAAGTGTTCTTATAAGAAAAACTATTTGGTTTGTATAATTAAATGGGATTTTAGTGTATACCATATCATATTTGATAATATAGTTGTATAAGTCCATGACCATGATGTCTAAAATTCATTATTTTCATTATTGATAATTATGATGTTATTATCTATAATATTATTATATTTTAATTACCCTTGAATTTATATCATTCTCTTGTTATTGACTAAATGGAATGTGTCTATTGATATCGTCTTTTAAAAATTTATTATTCCCTTTTTAATGATAACAAAATCAATTATACCAACTCCTTTCTATGAAATTGATCTCTCTATTAACTATTTTTCATTAATTATATGAAGAATGAATTTTGGAATGTGATTCAAGGGATATAAATTATATAGGTGTATTTTATTTGATATTTCATTTATAATATAAAATGGAAATCTGTTATATATAATGGGTTTTAAGTAAAATATACATATTCATCGTTGGGGATGTCATCCCATATATCTTATAATAATTTATTATTGTTTACAATGTCTCTGGGAAACTCGAGTGAAAGTGTTTCAATAAAATTGTATCGTGAATTAATTATTATTAATAATAAATATTAGGAATAACATTAATGCCCAATGTTATATATATTCATGTTTCTGTAGACATAATCAGTTAAATTTCATATTTTTAACAAATTTATAGATAAAAAATTAAACTATAATTCCTAAATTAATGATTGATATAAAAGGGATTAACAATGATCTAACATTCAACATATTAAAACAAAATGGGTGTGTATAAATTGATAAAAAAATCATAACTAGAAATGATTCAGTAACACTATAATAATAGTAAAATTGGATTTATCATCTGATTTTTAGTGTTTAATATTTTATAAAAAATAATTAAAATAACATGGGAATTTTTTAAAATATGTTTTACATAAAAACAATTAAAAATTTATTTTTTAATTACTTATAGGATCTCTTATATAATAATCGATTATTACATATTTGAAAAAAAAATCCATTTCTCTTAATCATTGGTTCATTTTTTAAATAAGATCTGTTTAAATCCTCGGTTTTCTTAACACGAAATGGATCTTGACCAGTAATAGATTTTACTAAATCTATTATATTTTATGATTTAATTTTCTTCATTATTTTTTCCCAATATTCCACCTTTCACACTTCATAAATATCTTGTGTTTTTATTATGTACACATAACTCCTAATGCATTGGAGTCATGGCTATTCTCTAAGGGTTTCATTCTGATTTATTTTTTTAAGCTAAAATTTTATTCATTATCATAAATTGATCGCTCAATTTTAACCCCCTATAAGTACATTTTTCAGAACTCAAGAAAATATTTTTTACTACTGAACTCCATAGATTGTTAGTTTCTTTATTTGTTAAAATTATTAATTAGTTATTTTATAAGTAAAATTTATTTTAAAATTTATTTTTTCGTATTCATATTATTTTAAATTATAAATATTTATTGTTAAAATTTTACTATTTTTATAAATATTTTGATCATATTTTTTAAAATAATTATAAAACTTTTTGTATTTATATTTTTCTATTTGTAAATTTGTTATTGTAATAATTTTATTGTTGTTTACGTAATTTTGATTTCATTAAATATTATAAATTATAAATTTTTTTATTAAAAAAAATTAAATTTGAAAATTGATTATCTTATTATTGTAATTTTCTTAAGAATGTTTTAGATAAATAAAATTTTTCAATTGTTTTTCTCCACACTCATATATATATATATATATATTATGGATAATTTTTATGTTAAAAAATATATTTAAATGTTTATATATACTTATATATTCATTTATTTTGTTGTGACATTAGGTAATAATGGATCATAATTTATCAAATGTATAGAGTACTATTATGGAATATGAGAAAGGAGTTGACAGGTTCATGAAATTAGATGAATGAAATCTTAAAATTAAGAATTGATCTTATGTACATACATGATCTGTTTTTATTTCAATAAATTAATGAACATTTGACTCCATATCCATCTGAATTTCTATTTTATTAGTTATCATTATATATGATAAAACAAGAATAGTGAAATAACAATAATGTGATGATATAACTATGAGGTTGATGGTTTTCATGAGACTGAGGACAAATATAATGAATTTATATATTGTGTACGTTTTGAAACTGCTGAAAAAATTATAGATATGTATAATGGTGACACTATGAAACCATTATTATCTTATAATACTATATTTATAGTTCTATTAGTGGTTCAGTGAATATTTATATTTAATGAATGAAATTTTTAGAGTTTTAATGTTTTTAGATATTCAATAACATTTAAAAGGGACACATCAAGATGGAAATTGTATTCAATATTCAAATTATGAAGAAAAATAGAATTATTTTTAATCGGATTTAGATATAAAAATATATATACACACCTAATTGACTAGGAACTATATTTTAATTTTTTGGATATTTATCATTATTTTTTAAATGATAGAATTCTGAAGAGAAAATGTATGATATATCAAATATTGATTTATTTTCAAGAATAATACACAATCTTACAACCATTACTATCTTGTAAGATTCAATAATTATTTATATGATAAATATTTTTGAAAATTAAAATTAATCAATATGGATAAGATTATACATAAATTTTTGAATCTATATTTGTATGGTGCATCCCCTTGTCATTCACCACAATGGAAAATATTTGATGACATTAATGTTTATTTTGTAAATGAATTTAAAATTATAAGAATATGTCAATAGAGATGTGAATTGAATCCATATTGTATAAAAATAAGAATGCATAGTTCATGTATTTTTCTGTAAGTTTTCTAAATATTTTCTTCATAAAGTTTATGAATATTAAATATGTTATGATGAGAATCATTATTTCTACATCAAAACATCAAGGAACAGGTAATTATTTTTATCGATTACCATTGATAATTTTTTTAGAATTAAATTATGATATATGTGTTATATTATATGATGTAAACATGATTTTATATTTTGTTTTTTGTGTTGCAATAATTTTCAATATAAATTTTTTTCATATATATGAAACCATAAATTGATGTTATGTTAAACAACATAAAGCATGTCCTATTTTTGCAGAGGGGACTTTATATAATAAATTGAAGAATAGAAGGAATTGTTTTACATGGGAATTTTTTTTTAAAGTATATCATTCTTATAGTGGAATAAAAATATCTTTTATAGTTAATGACGATTTATTTCCCCAAAAATCATTTCATGAAATTAATATTATAAATATGAGAAAATATATATGTTTCATTTATATTTATTAGATGTTCAGGGAATCAAAATATAATTCAATAATTAAAAAATCCATATTAGACATATATTGTTTTTTATTATTTGTGGTTTAAATCAAAATAATTATTGTGTATATCACTATTTTTTTGGTAAATCAAATTAGAAATTTTTTTATCAAAAAATGAAATAAAATGATGGCATTTAGTAATTACATATCTTATTAAACATGGAAATAAATTTTGATTTAGATCCTATAGTAAAATTAAAATAAAAACAATCCCAACATCTTTAAATATATTAATATTGAGTGAGAAGAAAAAAAAAATTCAATTTCTTTAGGATATTAATGTACAAAATAGTTTTTAATCAAATGAGAAAAAATAGAATCATTTAATAATATAATGTTAATTATTGTGATTTATCATTAGTGATATGTATTGAGACTATATTTTCTACATAATGAATTATATATAATATTTATGATACACTTCAGAAAGTTAGTCAACATGTTTTGTTTCTTATTTAATTCAATTTTCAGTTATTTCATAGATCTGAATTTTTATGTGTTGTACATTATAAATTTATCTTCATTATTTTCCAAAATAAACTATATCTCCTACCATTATTAATATAGTGGTTATGATTTTTATTCATTTAATGTGGGATATAATAATATTTAGTCATCATTATTTACTATGTATGTATTTTCTGAAGGTTATATTAAAATTTTGAAGGAATATGTTAAGAATCATATTTATAAAGGGTCCTATATTTAAAAAAAAATATATCATATGTGGTGATTGTTATATTTAATTGTAATTTTTGTGATGTAGATCATTTTTGTCTCCTTATATCTCAGCATTTGATAGTTGATCAAGAAAGAAGAAGAATTTTTAGAATAAGGGTAATATTAATTCATTATAATGATGTGAATCAAACGCATTAATAAATCATGAAAATCATATGTGAATTTAAAACATACATATCATCACATGATTCATTATAGATGGTACAAAATATGGGATGAAATTTGATTTTATTTAAGAATAAAAATAAAAACACATAGGTTTCCTGGATTATGGATAATGTCAAAAATGGTCTATCTATACATAATAATAGAAATGGATCTTAGGGGAACCAAGTGTCATTTCTATCAGGTGGTCATATTTGGATAAAAATGGTTACAAATTTTAAACCCCAACCATATATGATAAGAGTACCATTAAACATAGTTTAATAATGAACCTCGATGAAGCACTGATCTTCTAAATTTATATTGATAAAAAAATTCTTCAGAATCATATCTATTTATTTTTTAAGATATATGGGTGGTCAATTATACAATGTAATTGGTATTGATATTTTTATCTAACTGTGTTGATAATTAAAATGGTGAAAACATGGGGAGTATGTACTTAAACTTGTTGAATTGAAATGATTTAGTTTTAATGAGGAATATTTTATAAATGAGATATATATGAAACAAATACAATATTTTGATGAATAACCAAATTATTAGTTGTATATTTTTTTTCATTTGAAAATATTAATTTGGATGGTGAGAATATTGATGATGTTAAACTCTAAAACAATATTTCTTCACCTATTACATGATTACCCAGTGATATCAAGGACTATAGTGTAGACACATTATATGAAAAATGAAAGGATCATGTATATGAGATATGGGAAATATCGATTCCTCCAATAAATAATATGGTAAATATTTTTTTATGAAACCCAAATAGTAATAAAGAATAATTTAACATATATATATTTTCTTTATTTAAAACATTTTTAATAATTTTTAAATTCATTATATATATATCTCTCTATTTTTTATTAATATTTTTCTTTCATCCTTTAATTTGGGTTATTTTATTTATATTCTTCATTTTCATGTATATGTCCATATTAAAAAATTAGTTTATATTTTTTTCACATTTTTAACTATAAAATTTTAACTTATAACATTTATTTTATTTTTAATCATATAAAAGAAATAAAACCTAATTTCTTTTGAAAGATAATAAATTTTTGTATTTTTTCAATTTTTTTTATTTTATTTATTTTATTGATACATTTTATTCATGAAATGTGTCAAATTATATGATTTTTAAATGATGAACAATGAATTTTTTAATTAATAAAATAATATATTTATAATCAAATACAAGTGAACATTATTTTTTATAGTATAATATATAGTTTTCAATAATAAACATAAAGGTAAGGTAATCGAATTATGTGATTTATTTATAGAAATATATTAGTAGAAAATAATTATTTAATTAAATTATTCATATATTTCAAAAAAATATTTTAAAATATTATTCGTCTTTTGATATGATGGTACCAAATGATGGTAGGTGTGGTATTACAAATTCTCCAAAATATTTCTTTACACTTTGGTTGTAGTTTTTTAAGATTAATTTTTATAATAATGGATACCCAACAATACCTAATTTCAAATTATTTATAAAATTCTTAGATATATATACACTTTTTATGAAATATATTGTGTTCCCTAATAGGATGGCTTATAACCATTTAGTGATAATTTTTTTATAAGATCTTAAAACAGTAAAATTAATAAAGTTTTAAAATTCATTATCCAAATGACTGTATATTATTATTTTCATATGACTAATATTTATTTTATTCATTTACTAATGAAATTTTATTTTTAAAATAAGAAAAAATTAAAAGATTGAATATCAGTTTTTTTAACAAGTAAGATATATTTTATGTAACCATTTACTTTATATTATATATCATGGGGTAAAAATTTAGAATTATGCCTTATGTTTGGGATTATAGATATAGACACATAGAATAATTTCTTCTCCAACCAATGGGAGGAATTCCTTAAGGTTATTTTGTTATTTATGAAATTGACTTGTCAAAATAATTTCATTTGTGTCACATATTGTTTATTTTTTCATATTTATTAGGCCTCTAGGAAAATTCATTAATAGATAGAACCTCATAACTTATACCCTCATTTAATCACATGTGGAGATTTACTGATATTAATAGAGAAAATAAATGACAAAAAATTAAATAATTAAATTCTGAGCCAATTAATGAAAATTAATATGTTCCATATAACAATACAGCTCCTCCCAAATTCCATTAAGAATATAAGGATATATGAATGAAAAAGGGGGATATATATTAACGATTCATCAATTGAATAAGATAATATGATTGAATATATTTAAATTTTTTTCATAAACTAAACTAATTTGTAAATTTTATTCACTAATATAAAAATTTAAATTATTATTTTAGGGAGATTTTTTTTAGAAATCAAGATAGTAGAAGATAAATTTTCATTATAGGAAATATTTTTTTTAAATATATTTTAGTAAATCTGAAACACCTGTGTTTCCTTAGAGGTTTTAAAAATGATATCAATTTTGAAAAATATATTCATCATTCCACAAATATAGAAACAGGTTTCATGAATTCAAGGGATACAATGCCACATTTATGGTCGGGATATTATAGATAAATCATTTGATTGATAGAAGAATTAAATCCATTATAAAATAATTTCTTATAGAAGCAATGAGACATATGCATCTGACAATCCTAGATCCTCAACCCTATCACTCAAACATGATTTTGATATGTACAATGCATGTATATGTTCCCCATGTTCAAAAAATATAATAAAGAATTATGAATCATAAAGAGGAATATATAAAACATAATATTATTGAGTTTGGTCAGATATGGGTAAGAATAAATCATATTTTTAGATATAAATCCTCTATTGTCTATTCCTACTAAGTATTTTTCCTTAGTTATATATAGTATTAATTATTTGTTATACTATATATCAAATTGATATCAATAGGAAAAATATTAGAGCCTCCATTTTTATTATTTATTTATCATTAATATTATAATTATTTAGATTTTTATCTTATAGATACATTATATAATTCTATATGAAATTAAATTAATCAATTCAAATGAATGAAATTATTTTCAAATTAGTACCTTCATATACTCATTATAATTTTTATAAGTTCACAAAGATAATTTTTTTATATATATTACTTCTCTATTGTAATTTTCCAATGTGTTATTATATAATAGGAAGAGATTATATAATAAATATATTTCAAATCGATTTCATAAATGTTGTAAAGGTTCATGATCTCATTGTACCCTTGTTACAAAATATTTTTATTTAATTATAAATTAAAAAAATAAATTATTTAATTAATGATATGTTATTTTATCTTATATTAATTACATGTGTATTTATATATATAAAAAACTATTTATATAAGAGTGTATTTCTCAATTTTATGTTTTGATACATTGATAATAAATTTCAATTATTGTTTAATACATAAACCAATTTCATAAATTGCGTATATGATTGAAATATTAACTAAAATACATATTAAAAAGTAGTTACTTTCATTTTTATAACATGTAATAACACAATTAACATTATGAAAAAACTATTCAATATAATAAAATTAATACTAATATTTTTTATATTTTAGTGATCATTAGATGATATAATTATTTTACTCAAACCAATGTAAATCCTATTAGTTTTGTAATTTATAGGGCAGTGATAAAAGAAGACTTAATATTTTGGTAAGGAACAAAGTCTTATTTTTTTTTTTAGTATGTTAATCATATTATTTTAATATATAATAATTATTTATAAAAAAATTTTGAAATTAAATTTATTCCTATATTGAGTTTGACTGGCCACCCTTTTTTACAGTTGAGATAGTACAAATATAACATTATAATTTTTATATAGATAACTTTTAAATCTTCAAATATTTTTTTTATTACTACATATCATCAATTTTTCATTAAAAATATGGTTTAAAAATATTGATTAATCATTAATGTGCGAATAAATAATGAGAGAATTTTTTTCATGATTCATCCATGGGATAATCATTAATATAAAATTATAATTTATAATTTGATAGTTTCATTAAAAATAATATCATATAAACCCATATATTTCATTCTAAAATTTTTAGAATTTTAAATTGTTATTTATTAATGATGTTTCCATATAAATTTATATCATCTTGAAAAACATTAAAAATTTATTTGTACAAATTTTTCATAGTTTAAAATATATTGATGTATTTTAAATCAGATGTATATTTTTAAGAATATTGTGAACCTTTAAAAATGTGTTTTATAATATTTATTTTTATATCTCATCTTATTCTTATTTTTTGTGATGTACATATTTTTTTCTATTTTATAATAATGTATTTAAATATATTATTTAAAAATTATTATATATAAAAACCAGTTTCATAAAAAAACATACAATTAATGCCTTTTTGTAGGTCTGTTAAAAATTATTTTTAAGTGAAATTGTCACTAAATGGTAACTACATGTTATTTTTCCTTAAAACTCATGTGTAATGTTGAGTATTTAGGTTTTAAAAATCAATTATTAGTCAACTATAATGGAAAACTTTCGACATGTAATCTTTATGAAGATATTTTAAAGTTTATTTTACAAAAAACCAAAGCATAGAGGTTATTCCATGTGGGTTTTACTGAAATCCAACAGTAAAATTCAATCTGATGGCTTAAAATATTATTTTCCAGTTAAACATACAATAATAAATTTCGATATGATAAAAATTTGATGCTTTGATAATGTTTTTTTATAAATAAAATTATAAGGTGCCACTTTTACAATAAATTATATAAAATTGACATTTTAGCTAAATTTGATTGTAAAAAATAATTTTTAATTTCCTTTTTCAACTAATTCAATAATTAAAAAAATTTAAATATGGGTGACAACACAATTAAAATATTTTAAATTTAAAATTATGAAGTCATTTATTAATGTTATATATAATATTATAAAATTTCATTATTTCCATGAATCATTAAAATAACCATATCTAGTTTGAGATAACATTCCATCAAACAATAAGAGGTATAATCATTACATGATGACTATAATGTTTGATTTTTTAAATAATAAAATAGTTATTTTAATTAAACTAATAAAATATTAACTTAAACCTTTAGAAATGATATATAATTTATTCACCAAAAAAGGAATCCACAATTTCCATCTATATGATCTTTATAAATCATCTAATGATAAGAAGCACCATTTCCCAATAATCATGGATGGTTTTTATAGTTATACGGTGAAAATAATATTTAAATTCCAAAAAAAATATGATTCAGTTTGTCTATATAATAAGAAAATGTGGGCTAATCCTAAATTAAATTAACCATATACATCATATACCCCTTAAAATTAAAAGTGAAAGGGGGGAGTAATTGAATGTTGAGAGATATAATTAAATTCTATTGGTAGAATAGATAGGGATGAATCAGGTTCAATAATTACATAATCTATAAATTGTATCCTCATATAAGAATTCATTTTCCCTCATTTTGAAATATTATTTAGTTTTATATATATGGTTAGTATTTCATAACCCTTAAAGAATAAATACAAAATCTTAATTTTAACTCTTCACCTTAATATAATTTTTTTTGACAATACAAAACATTTACTATATGATATATCATCAAAATTTTCATCTTGACCACTTCCTTGTCCCTACATAACCAAAAGACCCTATGAAACACATTTTAAAATATAGGATGAGAATAGTAAACATTTAATGTGACATATAAAATAAATAAAAAACATGTTAGTCAATCAATACATATAAATATTTACCTTTAGGAAAAATAAACATTAGAAAAAATGATCATTTTAAAACTGAAGAAAAAAATTTATGTAGCCCATTTTTTTCAAAAAATATTTCATATGAAATCATAAATATAAAATAAAACATATAATGGTTTCTTTTTACTAAAAACACATTAAAACATTTAATAAAACAAGTACATATAAGGAAAAATATGTACCATAAATAATTCGTTCCAATTAGCTCAATATAATACCTTCTGAATCATATGGTTTTTATAGAACCCCACATCATGAATATATAATTCTTATTGGGAATATTTGACCCCATTATCACTTATATCTTAAAATAAATCTTTAAAATGACCATTTTATCAGATGGAATTATCTTCATCATGTGTTCGTCATTTATAAATAAACCTCATTTCATGGGTTTATAGAGAAATCACCCATACATTGTTTATAACAAAACCACCAATCCATGGTTATTAATTTGACTATTTAATCATTTAAAATTCCTCTAAACAATATCATAATCATTACAAATTAATTCTGCCACAATAATATATTTTCACCCATAATACAATAATTTTTTTTAATATCAAATTCTTAATTAAATTTAAAAATTATATTTCAAAATACATAAAATAGTCTGAATGAGGATATTTATTTGATGGTAAAATATTAACATATAAAATAATAAAACATAAAATAATCGTTATAGTTGTTGGACACTATTTTGACATCATATTTGGTAAAATATAACATTCAAATTACATTATTTTCAAAACAATCAATATAAATAAGTTAAACATGTTTCATTTCAGAATCATTAATATAATGTTAAAATGATGAATAAATTTTAAATTATAATTACATATTTTTATTTAAATTATAATGGAAAATATTTTTATTAATATTAATATGATTGAAATTAATTTAGAGAATTATCATTTATTTTATTTTAAAATAATGTCTTCAAAGTATGGTTTCCTCTGTATTGACTCCATCTCTCCAGGTACATTCCTAATATTAATGAATAATAAAATTATATCAGTTTTTATCATTTTAAAACTATTTCTCATTCCTATAATTCATTTTATTTTAGCAAATAATTTTTTATATAAAATTTCATAATAAATTAATTTCACATTTGTCGTTTTGATGATATTTAGCTTAAATGATAAAAATAAAATTGGTAAATTGAAAATGGTAAAAGAGATCAATATTCCATAATTTCAATCATAATAATGAATAAGTAATAATAATTTATATGAATAAATTATTCGTTTAAAATCTACCATGATAGATGGTAATGAAAAATTAATTTCTTTGGAATGAAGGAGAGAGTATATTGTATATATGGCCGAGTAACTATTAAATTTGTTGAGGAACATGATGTAAAGAACTTATGGGTCATTTTATCATTCAAATTTTTTTTATTATATCAAAAATATAATATTATTTCATTAAATATAACTACATATTCCATTAATGAAATAAGTGATGAAAATAGAATCACATCACTTCATGGAGGTGGTAATAAACACATAATGAAGAATGGAATTGTAATTATTAATTTGATATAATGAAAAGAAAATGGTTGACATATTATTAATAATTAATTATAATAATTTAACTAATATTATATATATATATACACACATTAAATACAACATTATAACCATGTGTGAGAGATATCTATTGAAAATGAATTACATTAATTGTTTCTGCTCTCATCCTCCGTACACATGAATAATAGTTTTAGATACACTATTATGGAATATGATATGTATATATTTTATGAAATTAATTTCATAAAATATAATTATATGGATGGTAAATATTTTTTTTATGTTATGACAAGATATAATGGTGCCATAATATAGAATAAAACTAAAACATTTTTCAAAAAACTATACCTATTCTCCAATAAATATTCTATTCAAGACAACATATTCGCATTAATGATCGAATTACACAAAAATTAGTACCTAAAAAAAGTTATAATTTATATTATCAGTGTATTTAAGAATGTATTTACTATGATAGTGATCCCAAATTAATTTCGAATGAGTGACGATAATGTGTAATTTTTTATGTGAGGGGAGGTGCACTGTTTTAATTTCATAAATTTCTGATTTAATATAAATTTTTTTCCAATGATATTTATTAAAAATATATATTTTTATAATATATGATGTTTATGGTTTGAAATATTATTGTTAAATGAATCTTGTACTTGTTTAGTGATTTTGTTCACCCTAATTCCTTTGTATTGACCACCTCATAAACCCATTTCAAAATTACCATGATGTAAATGTTTTTTCATATTATGTGTCAATAATGTTTCTATATATGGAATATTTTCAAATATATGGACCGTGGATGATATTTTAAACTATATATTAATAAATTGGTTTAGTAAAATATTATCACAAATTATGAATCATTTAATAAAATATTGTTTATTTTAAAATATAATTAATTTTATTTCCTGAATAAATCAATTTGTTTGACTCTGAAAAATTTTAATAAAATAAAATCCTTTTAAAATCCAGAATATTTGTTTTCCATAAAATTAATGGATAATTATAAATCACTCACACAATATTACATTTATATTTTAAAAAATAATGTTCAATTTTTCAACTTATTGCACAAGCACTAGGTCATGGTTCTGAAAGTAGTTAAAATAATTATATATTGCATAAAAATAAAAAACTAATTATCCATAAAGAAATAAATTAATTAATTAAAATTTTATAATTACAATGTTTATAATTATATATATTTACTCACATATATTTCTCAAAAACTTATTTAATATTCAATTTGGACTTTTCAAGCACTATATAAGAATTTAATAAATATTAGAATACTTCTTTTCTATATTAATAAAAAATTCAAACAATTACCATAAAAGTCATCGAAAATATTTCATTTTTATCAACTATGAAATGAAAATATTTCAAACTTATAAAATTATGTTTTTTGGATAACAAATTTGACATTTTCAATTATTCATGTACACATTGTCAACATGAAAGACCATTTTATTATATAACATAAAATTAATTATAATTAATATGTAATGAAGTAATTATAAATTTTATTATTATAATATAATGATATATGATTCATTAAATCTGCTTAATTAATTTATATTTCATATTTTTGACTTTTATATACCATAAAAATAATTTATTTCATAAAAATTATATTTATTTAAATATTCACCACCAATTTAGTTTCACTGGACAAAAAGAAACAATAAAATCATTTATAAATATTATTTTATTATAAAAAATTAAGTTACATTTTATGAAAATCAATTCCTATATTTGAAATAAATTTTTTTAAAATAAATTCATAAAACATAATGAAAACATAGTTTTCGTTTCAAAAACACATGTATTTACAACCAAAATGATCTTCTAAAAATTTGAAATATAAAGTTGGTTCAATTAAAAATAATCATATTATTTTAATTTAGATAAGAATTGTTTTAATTTATGATAATATCTTCGGTATTATGATTTATTTAAAAAAAATAAATGACTTTTTATAACATATATTATTTTCCAATATTTAGTTAAAATCAATCTTTTTTAGATATATCAAAACAGTTCACCATCATATTATTTTGTAATAATGACTTCAAAATTGATATAATAAAAATATAATATAATATATAAATGTTCCAGAAATATAATACAAAATTCTGTCACGATAATAAAAATTTCATTAGTTTGGGAAAACATATTTTTGAAAAATAATATAATGTTATAAAAAATTAAGTATATAGTTCATAAGAGGTAGTAAATAAATATTTTTATATCATGAAAAGTATACATATTCAATAATTTTTTATTCCTATTTTTACCAAAACATTTAATATGTAGGTTCTAATAGAGATACCAATATATAAATATTTCATGGGTTTTAAGCATAATGTTCTGTGTTATAAATACTGTTAAACATTATCTTATTTTTAAAATCATGTTTTTTAGATTATCTGACCATCTATAAATTAAATCATCATAATTTTTACATGATCTTGTCAATGAAAGGATTTAAATATGAAAATAGCTTATTTGAAAACACACATACTAAAAAGGGACAATAATACATTTTCTTCAAAACAGAGAAAGGTTAATATTATGTTCATCAAGAATAAATCATAACCAGGTTTCCATGTAGGATAAAAATAGTATAAATTTAAATATAAGTATGTATGTAAATGGTAATATCCATATAATTATAGACAATGATAGTTAATATTAATCACAAGATGGTGAATAATCATGTGATAATTAATGACCAGATAACCGTAAATCAATGAGGCATGATAATGAACATGGATTAATAAAAATGAAGGTAATTTTTTATAATTTTTTTCAATATCTCTTTCCGAGAGTTAGTGAATACATTTTCATGTATACTAAGAACATAATGATATATATTTAAATTAAAATTATAATTTCATCCATTACTCAATTTCTACAACAAACTCATATATTTTTTCCGAACAATGACTACTCTTGATAAATGTTTTATATTTGATCCAATGAAATAAACTATTAATAGGTAAAAAAAATATTCAATAGGATACCAATTTATTACTCATTTCTTTACTAACAACAAAACATATAGAACAATTTATGTAAGACCCCAAATTAATATACTATTTTTTAAATAAATAATCTCATAAATTCATCAATTAAACTGATGGTTCAACAAACACCATTACATTAATATCTGACAGGAAGAATAATTAAAATTTTAAACTCCAAACACTAAACTTATAAAATTATAGTCATTGGATCACATATTAGTTCATTATTTAAATAAATATTTTCTAAACATAGTATTTTTTATTCATAATGCTATAGACCAAAAAAAATACTTCTCGTATCCCTTTAGTTAAAAACATATTCTAAAATATTCATTAAATACCTTGAATACCTAGAAAAAAATTATATACATCAAAATGATATTTATACGTTTATTACTCAAACAAAATGAAAGTATAAGAAAATAATTTACTATATACCTTTATCATATTATCTTCCAAAAATTGTGATCCTTATAAAAAATCTAATCACATAGTCACCAAATAACTTTTAAATACAATTGTTTGGAATTATCAAAAATTATTTCAATATAAAACATTATAAAACCCATAACTAATCAATATAATTAATCTTATTTAAAAAAATTATATACATTACCTTCCAAAAATAAATATTCATTTAAATAACATTTATAAAAAGGGTTATATATATCAAAAACTTAATTTTTGACTAAAGAAATGAATATATGGTACTCTAAGAACATATTACAACAATATTTTTTAAATGATTTTAAACATTTAAGAATCCATAAATGATATTATTGAGTCCCATTAGGCATACATATTAGTCATTAAACATTATTTTTTATCTATTTAATTTTTTTTATTTTATTCATTGATGATTTCTCATAAAAATATTATTATTCATGTCTGAATATTGATCAATACCAAAATAGAATCCAAAAATATAATAAATTTGATTTTTATATCATTTAAAATTTCATCATTTTAACCATAATGGAAATAAATATTATTAATACATTATTTTAATGTTCATATAGCTCCAAATTTTAAAAAATCCCCTTAGGAAATCGATTAACATAATTTACGTATATAACACAATTATAGAAACAAATTAATTCCATGTGATCAAATTTATCGCTCATTATACTGATAGAAAAACACCTCAATTTTTCATTATACAACACTAAAAATATATTATTGTTCAATGAGTACATTTCATTGGGTGATTCCTCCCACATTTAAGACAAATATTTCAATGAATGAATTTAATTTTATTATAATTATGAACCAAATATATATAGATAATAAAAATTCTCATATTTTATTCATTGTGAAAATCACCAAGATTCATATTGTTAATCATAAAAAGGGATAGATGGTTAAGAATAAGAAAATATATAATTCACTACAGTTCATATTCTATTTGGATTCCCATTTTTAAAACCACCACATTGATCTTTAACTTCTAATTCGAATTTTGTTTCACGTTGGTTCTTTCCATTTAATAATTTAAAATATTAGTGTGAGTATATATAATAAAATTTTACAAATCCAACATATACATATGATAAATACTATCAAATAATTAACAACATAATTATCTTATTAATTTATTATATTTATCATAAATACCAATAATTATCCCTATGATACTAACCATTATAAACAAATATTATTAATAAAAATCATAAATTATGTCATCAACACTAAAAATGTAGAAACCCTTATGGAAACACTGCATTTATTACAAACTTAAACATGATTTATTAAAAAAAACTTCACTTGATACAAAAAAGAGGATCAAAATATTTAGTGTCTTCGGGGATTAGGATCATTACATAAAATCTTAAAACATGAAATACAAAATCTTTATTGAAAACATCCTTTACATGACAACTACATTCCTTCGTACTTAGCATTGAATGGGATAACCTGAGGACATGCATAAGAAAAGGGTGAGATATAAATCCCAGTAAAGGAATACACCTGGAATAACATGAAAAGTACAATAAATGTTAGACATTTGGAATAGCAATAGAGCACAAGAGAACCAGGAACATAAATGCATGATAAAGCATGATAATCATAACATGGAAATCTTGAAACAACAGTTAACATGGAATTAGCATGAGCGAAGGCTCATTGCACCTAGAGCAGGAGTAAATCCTCATTGCACATAATGCATGAGTAAACCCTAGTTTCACTTGAATTAGCAAGAGTCAACACTCATTTCACATGACGTATCTTGGTACTATACTTTACCCACTGCATTGGAGCACTATAGGGGAACACCCATCATAAACATTTCATTTCAAGTATAAGTGTGCCACATGGAACATAAAACATGGATTCATAAAACATAATAATTTATTCCAATGTAATTAATATATAAAACTTTATAATCAATAAGTAAATATGAATAAAGTTGAATAACCTTGATGGAAAAATGGGCATGGTATTCACTATACAATGGCATTGGCTTAGAAAATCCGTGCGATTTTGGCAGCATAACGACATGACATAAGAATTAATAAAAAAGGTTGATGAGAGAGAAAGGGTTTACTCATCATATTTAAATGTAATGGACAGTAATGAGGTCATATAGCTACATGTCCCAACAATTGTAATGTAATTTAGATTTATGATACAAAAGTATTGCTTGAATGTAAAAGAGGAGAGAGAAGTTCCTTTCAGAATTTGGGCATAGTAATGGGTGTACATGAGAGGAATTTAATGAGAGAGAAATAGGTATCCCATAATTCAAACATAAGGAGGGAATAATGAGGGAGGTTCAAAACCATAACCCAAAATTCATAATTAAAAATATAAGGTAAAAACAACATAAACCAAATTGGACAAATAATGAGAATGAAAGAAAACCCCTTACTTGGAAGTGTGCTTCCATAGCTAGAGAAAGGATTTTGAGAGAAATCTTGGGATCTTAGGAAACCTTGGGAGGATTATAAAGAGATTAGGGAAGAGTTTGGACGAACTCCAAAGGCTTTTAGTGTCGAGGAAGTGGGAGCTTGGGTGGTTTTATATAGGAAAGGTGAGGGAATTCTTTATTATTTAGGTTTGAGTCCCCTTATAATAAATTAATCCAAACCACAAACCATCCCATGGTTTTTCCCATGTTTTTTTCCAAAAGGAAGAGGAAAAACATATTTTATAACCCCAAAGTCAAAACATCTTAAAACAATAGGGTTTCTTATATGGAGGTGAGTCACACTCCCATGAAAAACAATTTTAAAAGACAAGGTGTTTAATAAGTCTTGAGGGGTCCATTAATGCTTTTAAAAGTAAGTCAAACAAACCACAAATTACATTATTTTAATGTTAAAACATATATTGGACGAACATAATGACTATATTATTTTATTACATCAACTATTGGGTCATTATGATGTCATAAAATAGATTATATATTTAAACGGTATTTAATTTTTACGCACAAATTTGACTGTCTCAGAAAATTATGAAAAATTCACCGTTGGATAATTTCCACGTCATGATTCCAGAAATTACATTTATTTAATCTAAATAATTTTCTAAATATGTTAATTTTCAATTTTTAAAAAAAATTGACATTTATCGAAAATTCACGGGTGTTGACAGAAATGGCTTTCAAACCTTAATAAAAATTATAATTGCATTCATAAAATTATAAGACCATTTATATTTAATAAAAATTTATTTAATAATAATTAAATTTTATTAAAATATTATTTATTTCAAAAATCCCTTAATTTAATAACAATAATTCTTAATTAAATAATAACTAAAAACACAATTTGTACATTAAAAACTATTTACAATGCATCAAAAAATGACAAACAGGTATATTCATTATTATATGTAAAAAATAATGTACATGAACATAGTAATATATATTTGTCACATAACCCCATAAAACAGCCTCATAAGACTAAAGGGTACAGTGTGCGATGGTGACAAACTCTTGGGGTGGCTCGGATAACATCGCTCGAGTGGTACTTTCTATCAACATCCACTTCTCCAATAGACAGTCATGTTTGAGCTTGACATGATGAAGCTCATCTTGGGCTTGGTCAAGAGTGATGCCCAAGGATGCCACCTCTTTTCCAAGCTCCGACAAATGGGCTTCGTATAAGGCAATTCTACTGGATGAGGCCATCACTTCCTTTGTCTGAGTAAATATGGATTTGTTAAAGCCCTATATTTATACTAATCATATGATCAGTGTTCAACAACTATAATAGCAACAGTCAAAATTCATAACATAAAACCAAATAACATGACATTTTAAATAAACGTAAAGAGACATTTAATTAGATCAAGGGCGATTTCCATTAATGAAACTTTGGGTCGTTACAATATTCCCCCCTTAAGAAATTTCACCATTGAAATTTTCCTTTTCCCACACTAAAACAGATGTGGGTGACTCAGATTCATCATTTCCTCCAATTCCCAAGTCGCTTCTTCAAACTTTTGGTTTCGCCAAAACACCTTGACGAGGGGAATTGTCTTATTTCGTAGCACTTTTTCTCTACGATCTATGATCTTCACTAGTTGTTACTCATAAGAAAGATCATCTTCCAATTGTACCACCTCATAAGAGAGTACATGTGATGGGTCCGGTATGTACTTCCTTAAGAGGGATACATGAAAGAAATCATGTACTTTGGCCATGGTAGGTGGAAGTGCTAGTCGATAGGCCACAACCCCAACACGATCCAGAATACCGAAGGGGCCGATGTACCTTGGACATAACATCCCTTTCTTTCCAAACCTCGTGACCTTCTTCCACAGAGATATGCGTAGAAAAACCATATCTCAAGCTTTATAATCATGGTCTCATTGATGATTATCTGCATAACTCTTCTGTCGACTCCAGGCTGCCTTGATATGCTGCTGAATGATTTTCACCTTCTCGACAATTTCCTCGACCATTTCTGGTCCAAGCAGCTTACGTTCACCGACCACATCCCAAAATGTCGGCGTTCTGCACCTTTTCCCATAGAGGGCTTCATATGGTGCCATTTGGATGCTCGAGTGGAAACTGTTATTATAAGAGAACTAAAACAGAGGAAGATGTTGATCCCATACTCCTTTAAAGTCAAGTGATCACTCCCTCAACGTATCCTCATGTGTTTGGATAGTCCGCTATGATTGGACATCAGTTTTAGGATGATATGTCGTACTGAAGTTCAGTTCTATATTCATAGCATGTTGAAGACTCTTCCTAAACATAGAGGTGAATCTTAGATCATGGTGAGACATAATAGATAGTGGTAATCCATCAAACCATACCACTTCCCTGATATATACCCATGCCAGTTGATCCAATGATAAATCCTCCCGAATAGCAATGAAGTGTGCAGTCTTTGTAAGACAATCCACAACAACCCAAATTGTGTTGTTGCCTTTGTATGTCCTCGAATGTCCAGTGAAAACGTCCATGGTGATGTTCTCCCATTTCCATTCTGGTATGGGCAATGGTTTCATGATCCTCTTAGACTCTGCCTCTTTTCCTTCACTTTTTGTCACACTATGAACTTTGATGTATATTCAGCGATCTCCTTCTTCATATTATCCCACAAAATGTTTTCTCAGAGATCTTGATACATCTTTGTGCTCCCTGGGTGAATAGAGAAATTTGAACTATGTGCATCATCCAAAAGATCCTTCTTTATCTCAGGACTTGATGGAACACATAGTCTATTCCCAAACTTCACAATTCCTTCTTCATTAACATTAAAATCCGAGGATTTCCGTTTTTCGATAGCTTCCACTTTTACTTGAATTCCAACATCATCCTTTTGACAATCCTTTTACCTTTCCAAAATATACAGTTGAGCAATCATTTGTGAAAGGATTAATGATGTTATCTTCTCTATGATTCCCATGTCCACCTTGATCAAGTCTAATAAGATTGGATCCTTCTCAATTCTCATCATTGATAGAATTGATGGATCATTTCTACATAGGGCATCTTCCACCTTGTTCGCTTTCCCAGGGTGGCAATGGATTGAACAGTTATAATCCTAGATGAGCTCTATCCATCTTCTCTGGTGCATATTAAACTCTTTATGTGTGAATATATATTTAAGACTTTTGTGGTCAGTATATATCTCACATTTTTCTCCATAGAGAAAATGCAGCCAGAATTTCAAGGAAAATATCACCGCCGCCAACTCCAAATCATGCGTTGGATAGTTTCTCTCATATATTTTCAACTGCCTTGAGGCATAGGATATCACTTTATCATTCTGTATCAATACACAACCTATGCCCTTCTTCAAAGCATCACTGAATACCACAAAAATTTCCCCACTTGTGGGTAATGTGAGCACGAGCGTAGTGATAAGCCTCCTTTTCAACTCCTTGACGCTTTCTTCGCATTCATCACTCCAAGAAAAATTTAATCCCTACCGAGTTATCTTGTTAAGAGGGTTGGAAAATCATGAGAAATTTCTCACAAATCATCGATATTATCCAACTATCCCCAAGAATCTACTGATATCCATTACCGATGTGGGCCTCGTTCATCCCTCAATTGCATCTGTTTTGGATGGATCCACAGAAATCACAATGCATGTGATGATATGGCACAAGAATGAGACCCCCTTCTACCAAAACTCACACTTTCTGTACTTTTCATAGAGCTTCTCCTTGCGCAAAGTCTCTAGTACAGTTCTTAAATGATCCACATGACCATCCTTGGTTTTGGAGTATATTAGAAGATCATCTATAAATACTACCAAAAATTTGTCTAGGTAATCTCTAAAGACTCTTTTCATTATTTCCATGAAGATTGTTGTAGAATTATTGAGTCTGAAAGGCATTACTATGAATTCATAGTGCATGTATCTTGTGTGTAAAGCAATCTTGGGGATATGTTCCTTCTTCACCCTTACTTGATAATAACCTGACCGCATGTCCACCTTGGAGAAGTATTGTGCTCCACGTAGCTTATCGAACAAGTCATCAATTCCTGGGAGAGGATACTTGTTCTTTATCAGGATTTTGTTAAGTTCATGATAATTGATGCAAAGCCACCTTGACCCATCCTTCTTCATGACTAAGAGGACCAGTGCACCCCATGGTGAAGCACATGGGCATATAAACCCTTTATACATAATCTTCTATAGTTGTTTCTTCAGTTCTTAAATCTCTATGACATCCATTATATATGGAGTCTTGGATATTGGTAATGACCCAGGTATAAGTTCAATTGATAATTCAACATCTCTTCTAGGTGGATGACCAGATAGTTCCTTAGGAAACATTTCAGCAAATTCCCTCACAATAGGCATTTCATTAAGGATGGTTTCTTCCTTGGACTCAATCATCTATTCCATATACGAATCCTCATAGGGAATTAATATCCATGATTGAGATGATGGAGCTAAAGGAGATTCATCTTCCACCTTACACTTGTAAAGAATCGGGGGGCGATTCTCCATATGGAGTGTGATTTCCCTCTCCCAACAATTTATGTTGGATCTATATAAGGAAAGACAATCCATGCCAAGAATTGCATCAAATTGCACCAGAGGGAGTATGATGAGGTTCTCCATGAAATTAAATCCATATATTATAATAGGGGAGGACTTATATTCATGGGATGCAATGATTTCCTCATTTGTCATACTCACCAACATCATCACTTCCATGATTTGTGGTGGTGCTGGGATTGTTCTACTAAACTTTAGAGATATAAAAGAATGCGTAGAACCTGAATCAAAATGTACATTCGCTATTATTGAATGAATAACTAGCATACCTGTCACTACATCATTTTCAGGGTTCATGTCGGCAGAAGTGATTGCAAAAGCTCTTCCTTGCTGCCTTGGAGGTTGTTTGTTGCCTCTGAAAACCCTTGGATTAGGGAACTGATTTAAAAAATGACCTGGTTCTTTGCATTTGGAGATTTGAACAACGCGTTGAGGTTCTAACGGAGCATTTCTATCCTCTATCATAGCCGCGGGTCTTTCTTGTCGACAGTTAACAGCTAGGAGGCCTTCTTTTTCACACCGGAAGCATTTCCTTGTCCCCTTAAGGCTATTTCTAGGGTGCTTCTTTCCGCACATTTGGCAAGTGGGGTGCTGGATCTTCTTAGCACCGTTGGATTTATCCATCGGACCACCAGAATTGAAGTCCACCTTGGACTTCTTATCCCCATAATACCCCTTTGATTCTCCGATCTCCATTTCGACCTTGAGGGCACATCAGACAATTTCCTCATAGATGTTGAAGTCACGGATTGCTAATGCTTTCCA
This sequence comes from Viscum album, assembly GCA_963277665.1. Lineage (NCBI taxonomy): Eukaryota > Viridiplantae > Streptophyta > Magnoliopsida > Santalales > Viscaceae > Viscum > Viscum album. The sequence continues at coordinate 1,347,621,191 of OY728164.1, forward strand.
TAAGCTAGGCATCAACCCACCCAAGAAGCGGTCAACTATGCATTATGGGGTAACAACAAAGCCAAAAGCGTATCGTGCAAGCGTTGGGATGTTTTCCTCGTATTCTCCAACAGATTCCTCGTCTTTTTTACTTGAGGGAAAGGAAGAACCTTTCCATCTTAATCCGGAGGGTGCATGGAAAATATTTATCGAAAAACAACTTCCGGAAATCCTTCCATTCCAATGCCTCGATATCCTCCTCAAGATTCGTATTTTTGATCAACGTCCACCATTGATCAGCTTCACCCTCCATACGATATGCCTCCAGGAGAACCGTCTCTTGTTCAGATCATTGAAGGATGGAGAATATCTTTTCAATTGGGTTGATCCATTATTCAACAATTGTGGTATCAGATGATCCACTAAAAGTAGGAGGCCTTTGTCTCATGAAGCATTCGATAGCGACATTTTTTTCTTACGGGGGGTTGAATGTTCCTCTTGACCTGTGTTTCTATTAAAAACTTGAGTTATCTGAGAGAGAAGCATGACAAAGTTCGCAAATCCCGCTCCCATTGGATTGGGCATCTCATTAGTACCATCATCACACTGATCTTCACAACGGTTGTTAGCCCGAGTCCTCCTATTACCGGCCATTGGCTGGAAGAAATGGATATTTAGGGGTAACACATAAAGGGTAATCCAAAGACAAAAGTAGATGAATTATATATAAACATTTATTTCCTTAAATTATGAATCTATAGGCTTCAATCTAGGATTTTCATGATCTACTTTATAGCATATATTCTTAGGGGATTTTTTTTTATTCCATTAATAAGGGTTCGTACTAAGTTTGTGAATTTATCAAAACATATCCTCTGGAAGTTTCGTAACCAATACTGTAGCAAGGCCCATTGCCTTGCACCAGTTCCCGTTCGAGTCTAGCTCAAAGAATTGTTTTGGGGGTTTACCACTGAGATACATCTATGCCAGAGCTGCCTCTACCTACTCGTATCCAGACAGCGATATATTTTCTTGATAAAGTATATACTCAATACTTACCATAACATATGGATGATTTTATTATACATAGTCTTGTATCTTAGTATTAACTTGGGTTTTCTAATCCTAATCCAAAAAATAACTAAACCTATCCTCTGATACCAACTATGAAAACCCTGCCTTTATTACAACCTTAAACATGTTTTATTACAAAAAACATCACTTGATACAACAAAAAAGATCGAGTGGTTTAGTGTCTTTGGAGATTAGGATAATTACATAAAAACATAAAAATGAAATACAACATCGTTATTGAAAACTTCCTTTACATGACCACAACATTCCTTCGTACTTAGAATTACATAGGATAACCTGAGGACATGCATAAGAAAAATGTGAGCAATAAAGCCTAGTAAGTGAGTACACATGGAATAATATGAGGAGTACAATACATGTTATACATTAGGCATTCCAATATAGAAGAAGAGAACCATGAACCTAAATTCATGATAAAGAATGATAATCATAACATGGAAATGTGGCAACAACACTTAACATGTAATTAGCATGAGCCAAGGCTCATTGCACATGGAGCATGAGTAAATCTTCATTGCACATAAAGAACGAGTAAACCCTCGTTGCACTTGAATTAGCATGAGTCATCACTCATTGCACATGAAGTATCATGATACTATACTTTACCCAATGCATTGGAGTGCTATAAGGGTCCACCCTTCTTAAACATTTCATTTCATGCATAAGTGTTCCACATGGATCATAAAACATGGATTAATAAAACATAATTATTTATTCCACGATAAAGGAATGTAGAATTGATACATGAAACTTTATAATCAATATGTAAATCTGAATAAAGGTGAATACCCTTGATAGAGAAATGGGCATGCTATTCAGTACACAATGACATTGGCTTAGAAAATCGGTGTGATTTCAGTTGCGTAACGACATTCCATAAGAATTCATAAAAATGGTTGATTAGAGAGAAAGTGGTTCCTCATCATATTTACATGTAATGTAAAGTAAGGAGGACATGTAGATACATGTACCATCAATTGTAATGGAATTTAGATTCATGGTACAAAATTATTGCTTGAATGTAAAAGAGGAGATAGAAGTTCCATTCCGAATTTTGGCATAGTAACGGCTGTACATGGGAGGCATTTAATGAGAGAGAAAGGGGTATCCCATCATTCAAACAATTATTTAGCTTTGGGTCCCCTTATATTAAATTAATCCAAACCACAAACCATCCCATGGTTTTTGCCCTTGATTTTTGGAAAAGGGAAGAGTAAAAAAATATTTTATAAGGCCAAAGTCCGAACTTCATAAAATAATAGGTTTTCTTATGTGGAGGTGAGTCACACTCCCATGAAAAACAATTTAAAAAGAAAAGGTGTTTAATAAGTCTTGAGGGGTCCATGAATGCTTTGAAAAGTAAGTCAAACAAACCCAAAAACAAATTATTTTAATGGTAAAACATATATTGGCCGAACATAAAGATTATATTATTTTATTACATCACTATTGGGTCATTATGATGTCCTAAAACACATTATATATTTAAACGGTATTTAATTTTTACCCAAAAATTTGACTATCTCAGAAAATTATGAAAAATTCACTGTTGGATAATTTCGACTTCCTGATTCCAGAAATAACATTTATTTTATCTAAATAATTTTCTAAATATGCTAATTTTTTCTTTTAATATATAAACAGACATTTATTTAAAATTCATGGGTTTTGACAGAAATGGCTTTAAACATTAACAAAAATTATAATTGCATTCATAAAATTATATGATAATTTATATTTAATAAAAATTAATTTAATACTAATAATAATATTTTATTAAAGTATTATTTAATTCAAAAATCCCTTAATTTAAAAAAATATAATTCTTAATTAAATAATAACTAAAAACTCTATTTTTACTTTAAAAACTATTCACAATGTATCAAAAAAATGACAAGGAGGTATATTCATTATTATATACAAAAAATAATTTACATGAACTATAAAGACCCATACTTTACATACATTTTTAATAATTCAAAATTGAAGCATACTTATTACAACATATAACAAAACCATGGAAGGACCATACAGGTATAGTGTCTTTAGAAACTGGGAAACATAAACAACTGGTTCATAAAGCGTCTACACAGTCTCCCATTTATTTCATCATATCTATAGTGTCTTTTGGAATATCATACTTAATAACCTTCTTCCTAACCTGGGGGAAAGAAAACATACAAAAGAGTGAGCTCAAATGCTCAGTAAGGGTAAACAAAAGAAAAATCAATCACATTATGAACATAACATTTTGGAAATCTTAACCTGCAAAAGAAATCATAATTTCATACCATGGGATAAATCATAGATGTGAAATGTAATCCCAATAATCATAACAAAAAACATGAAACTTTTTGGCATACACACATAATCAAAAATAATCATTTCTTATTAGTCACGACTCATTTCCATGACTATCTTAGTGGACAAAGTCTATTTCTGAACTGAGTTCATTCCTCGTTTCAGTCCTGTTTCACTGAACCAGTTTAACCTTCCATTCCAGCCATGTCTATCTCATGAGATATAAAATCATTACCCAATTCATTGGAGGGAGATATAGGTTCCACCTATCTCATAATGATACCATTCTTATGTGTGCCACAAATTCATAAACCATACATCATAGCATAACCCATGAAATAAAAATCAGAATCTTAAACATCGTGACATCATAAAACAATTCATATAAGATAAAGGAATTCATAAAAATAATTCCATCACAACATAGTCAAATAAATGTAATAATAGGGATAGAAACAGAACCCTTTATTATCTTATATTGAAAATAATTTTGATAAAACACTTGAACTCCATTCTTGAGGAAAATATCCTTTCTACATCAAAAACACTTTTCCTTTCTTAACATGTCATAAAATTATAAACAAAAACAAGTTGATTAAAAATAAACATATAAAATTGTAAGGTAATCTTTTGGGAAATAATGTTTTAAATATCCATTCATTCCGTATAAGTAAAAAAAATTCTTCTCGTACTTTTGTCAGAAAAGTCAAAAAGTACCTCATATGAAAAACGACAAAAGATTCCTTTCATATCTTTTACTAAAAACTCACCGAAGGGTAAAATTGGATATAAACTATTCTAGAAGGATATAAATATTACATATTGAGGAAACATGGATGTGGATGATAAAATACACCCCAGTAAATTCCAAAGTATAAACAATCTCGGATAAAAAATTAGATTGTGATATTTCCCTTACCTTAAATCCGATTTTCTTCATAAGTGTCCAAAACTCCTGAATAATGATATAAATAATTTTATTGACTTATTCCAGAATCATAATCATTGTTATGATATCATATATGGTCATATTCTTAGCTTCTTTTTAGTAATATTTCATTGTTACTTGTTATTCGGGTGTTTATTGATTTTTGTTCTTATGCGTGTTTTGTCGAATAAATTCTTATTCTTCTTTTAGGTTATAGATACCTCATTTAAAGAATGGTGTTAGTGTAATATATATCATATTATTTCATTAAATTCATTTATATAATCATTATGCAATGAAAATCATGTAGAACGAGTCACATCACATCGTGGAGACGGTATTCCGTACGTACGCACGAGCGATGATATCATTCCCATGATCGTGGAATTTTATTGGAGTGTATGTATACTATTTTAGAATCAATATCACATTACATTTATTATATATAGTTATTATTTACACCATTATACCCATCCAATTAAGGTGGTGGGGGAAAATAGATTACACCACGGCATGGAGACGGTATTCCGTACGTACGCACGCGCTATGATTTCATTTTCTGTAGGATAGATATATGTGAAATAGGGTTATTTCATAATTATAATAACATATCAGTATATGAGTGATACTGATGATATTACTTCATAATGAAACAACTAAAGAAGAAGAAGTGGAAGAAGAAAATAAAGATGAAAGAATCGGTAACGGACATTACCTCTTCTTTGAAGAGCTTATTCGAGACCTCCTTTTAGGGCACTAAATTTGGTCATTAAAGAAGACAAAAACCTCTAGGATGTTTATAGGGAAGTGGAGAGGAGAATTTTGAAGGGTTTGACTGAGCTTGAAGGCTCAATGTGGTGTGAGTAGGAGAGAGAGGAGGTTCCCTTTTATAAGGGAGGAGAGGGGCACCTTTGGAAAAAATAAAAATATTATTTTATTATAAAGCCATATTCGGTTTTAAATAGCTCCAAATTGATTTATTTCAAAGATAAGGTGGGGATGGGTCGAAATACTCTCATAGAATAGAATTTTTACATGTTTAGGTCATTATATTAACCTTATCTCTTAGTTTTAACTCTTAGTAAATTAGATTGACATTTACCAAGTCAGTTTGTATTTTTATATTATATATTTAATAAACATACCATATACATCCAATAGACCCCCAAGTAGTCCATTAATGATACACCTATCATGATATATGTTTCTTGGTAGAACCATAGATTTTTAGGAATAAATAACAATTAATAATATAATATTTGTTTTAAGTACTATTTTGTGTCAATTTTAAAACTATTTATTAATTGATTTTTGTGAAAATCATAACAAAATTATTAGTTCGAAAATTGTTAATTAAGTCAATAATAACATGTCATATTAACCTAAAAAATTAGTGGAATTCATAAAAAGTCTCAAATTACATTTATATGGGTATTTAAAACACCAATTATGTCAATAATTCATCACTAAGATAAATACTGCATCATCTTTGTTTCATACATAATTTAATTTATTTAATGTCTAAAAATTACGAATAAAATACCATTATTTAGGAAATATTTTTAGCTTTATAATTAATATTTATAGTCTAATTTATCTTATGTATAACCATATATTAAAAATTATTTACTTATTAAACATTGATTTTAAATATTTTTATCCCTTTTTTAAATAAATTAATAATAAATGTCATAATCTAATCCATTGTGCCTAAATGGTCATATTTTATTCCTGAGGTTGTTTTTGGTCGAATTACACTTATCAAATATAATTAGGACATGTTTTAGGGTAATAATAATATAATTTTTACCCTTAATTACCATATTTACTTTTAACCGTGGTAAATAAAAGTAAAAAAGTTACTATTCACCAAAAATTATTTTCATCTCATTGAACCACATTTTACTTACTAACATCAACTGTTTCTCTCGGATTTTTGAAATTCCACTCACATAAGCAGTAAAATTAGGTTTTATTCAAATTTGGAAATTCTCCTAGGAGGTGGGTAAAAGACGGTGAAAAGTCCAATAAATTTTTTATATATCTAAAATTATTATAAAATTACTCCAATGAATTACATTGAACATATATTGGTATTATGTATATATTTTGACCTAAATAATTTTAAATAAAATAAATAATTATTTAAATAAAAATTTGGTTTTTAAATAGTAACCCAGTGTTTTCACTATTCATCAAAAATTGGAAGTTTCCAGAAAAATACCAAAATTTCACCCTAGGCTAATTTCGATATTCCGAATCCAAAAATGAATTCCATTTTGAAAAATAAAATTTATAAAATTTCAAAAAGTGTTTATTACTATTCATAACGGCTAGTTTTAATATTATTTTAATAGTATATCGTTGTTTAGTGAAACTCGGTATTGCGTACGACACAAGCTATCGAGCAAGCCAAGCTAGTGTTGTGTGTAGTGAATGATTCCTTTGATGATTTAAAAAAAAAATATTTCTCATAAATGTATCGGGAGTTACATTCTACCCCCCATAAAATTAATTTCGCCCTCGAAATTCGTCACTTTGTAACAAAATGATGAGGATACCTTTCCATCATCATATCCTCAAGCTCCCATGTAGCTTCTTCTAATTGGTGGTTCCTCCATAAAACTTTCACCAAGAGAGTGGTCTTGTTCTGTAGGACTTTTTCACTACGATCCAGAATCTCTATTGACTATTCTTCATAAGAATGATCTTGCTCCAGCTGTACAACCTCTGAGATGAGTACATGTGAAGGATCAGGAATGTACTTTCTCAGGAGAGATACATGGAACACATCGTGATCTTGAGAGAGATTCCATGGAAGCGCCAATTGGTAAGCTACCTTCCCAACACGATCCATTATTTCAAAAGGACCGATATATCTAGGGCTCAAGTTCCCATTATTTCCAAATCTCATGACCCTCTTCCAGGGAGATATTCGTAAGAACACTTTATCACTCACTTCAAACTCTAGGAATTTTCTTCGATTGTTAGCATAACTTTTCTGTCGACTCTGAGATGCTCCTATGTGTTGTTGAATAGATCAGACCTTTTCTTTGATTTCAGCAACGAGATCAGGTCCTAATAGATTTCTTTCCCCAACATCATCCCAGCAAGTTAGAGTCCTGCATTTCTTTCCATAGAGAGATTCATAAGGAGTCATCTGAATACTAGAGTGAAATCTATTATTATAAGAAAATTCCACCAAAGGTAGGTTTTGATCCCAACCTCCTTTGAAATCTATAGAGTAAGATCTCAACATATCTTCTAGAGTTCGAATTTTCCTCTCAGACAGACCATCTGTCTGAGGATGATAAGTAGTGCTGAAACTCAACTCTGTATCCAGAGTATGCTGAAGACTTCTCCAGAACATTGAGGTAAACCTCGGATCCTGATCAAATATAATAGAAAGTGGTACTCCAAGAAATCTTACCACTTCATTTACATATATCATAGTAAGATGATCTAGAGAGAAATCCCCTCTAATAGAAATGAAGTGTGCAGACATTGTAAGACGATCAACTATGACCCAGACAACATTATTGCCTTTGGATGTTTTAGGAAGTCCGGTGACAAAGTCCATAGTGATGTTTTCCCATTTCCATTCAGGTATGGGTAATGGTTGTAACATCACCTTAGAATTCTATCTCTCAACTTTAAATTGCTGACAGACCAAGCATCGAGAGACATATTCAGCAACATCTCTTTTCATGTCATCCCACCAGAATTACTCTTTCAGGTCCCTATACATCTTCGTGCTTCCAGGATGAATAGAGAATCAAGAACTATGAGCCTCATCCACCAGATTCTTTTTTAATTCGGGGATGGGAGGAACACAAACCCGATTCTTGAACTTTATTATCCCATCACAATCAAGGTTGAATTCAGGAACATTTCTCACCTTCTTTTGTAACTCTACATCTTCTTTCTATGCCTCATTAATCTTAACATGTATAGATGGTTGAACATTAATTTAAGAAAGTTAAGATTTCTCCCCTTCCATTAAAATTCCAAGATCCATCCTTTGTAAATCCATAAATATTGGATCTTTTCTGATCCTCATCATGGATAAGCTATCATGTTCTTGTCGACTTAATGCATCTGCCACCTTGTTTGCATTCCCAGGGTGGTAATGAATTGAGCAGTCGTATTCCTTAATCAGATCCAACCATCTTCTTTGGCGCATATTCAGCTCCTTTTGTGTGAAAATATACTTTAAAATTTTATGATCAGTATAAATGTCACACCTTTCTCCATAAAGATAATTCCTCCAAATACTTAACGCAAAGATTACCGCAGATAACTCCAAATCATGAGTTGGGTAATTTTTCTCATGGATTTTCAACTGTCATGAGGCATAAGCTATCACCATATCATTTTTCATGAGAACAAATCCCAGTCACTTCATGGATGCATCAGTGTAGATCGCAACCCATTATCCACTGCAAGGTAGTGTGAGCACAGGTGCACTGGATAACCTTATTTTCAACTCTTTGAAATTCTCTTCACATTCCTTCATCCAAAAAAAACTTAACTCCATTCTGAGTCAACCTCGGGAGTGGATTAGATAATCGTGAAAAATCATTCACATAACTTCGATAATATCCATCCAAACAAATAAAAATTCGGATCTCATTTACTATTGTTGGTCTCAACCATCATTCGATAACCTCTATTTTTGCTGGATCCAAGATATCCCCTCTTTTGAGATTATGTGACCCAAAAATGCAACTTTTTGAAGCCAAAATTCACACTTGGTATATTTGGCATAAAGCTTCTCCTTTATTAGGGTCTTTAATACAATTCTCAAGTGATCTTCATGTTATTCCTTTATCTATCAATATACCAGAATATCGTCTATAAAGACTACCACAGACTGATCAAGATATTCTCTAAAGACTCTATTCATCATATCCATGAAGATAGCACGGGCATTAGTAAGACCAAATGGAATCACTATAAATTCATAGTGTCCATACCTTGTACGGAAAGCCTTATTTGGTATATCCTCCCTTTTGTCCCTTAAGTGATGATACCCTGAACAAATATAAATCTTGGAAAAGTATTGAGCTCCGCATAGTTGGTCAAATAGGTCATCAATGCATGGAAGAGGATATTTGTTCTTGATAGTGATCTTGTTAAGTTCTCGATAATCAGTGCAGAGTCTCATTGATCCATCTTTCTTCTTAACAAACAGAACAGGTGCTCCACAAGGTGATGCACTAGGGAGTATGAATCATTTATCAAGATTCACTTGGAGTTGTTTCTTCAATTCCTGCAACTCAATTGGGGCCATTCTATAAGGTGTCTTTGAAATAGGCAAAGCACCTAGTCCGAGTTCTATTGAAAACTCAACATCATGATTTGGTGGAAGACTCGGCAATTCCTCTGGAAAGACATCATCAAACTCCCGTACAATGGGTATATTCTTAATAGTGAGTTTTTCTCCAGCCATTTGAGATAAATAACCCTCATTTAGTGGAATCAAGACCAATAAGATAGAAGAAATTTCCATTAGAAGGTTATGTTCATCCTTGTATCGATAGATGCTCATAGATTGATCTAGAACCTGAATTGTGACTTCCCTTCTTTGGAAATTGATATGAGATCCATATAAAGAAAGAAAATCCATGAAATGAATCATGTAAAATTCCACTATAGGAAGGATCACAAGATTTTCAGGAAGCACATTCCAAAAAACTTCAATCGGGGAAGAATTCTAAACTATTGATGCCACCGTTGTGCCATTAGGGGTTGTCACAACTAACTCAACATCTAATTGTTTAGGTAATACGGTGATACTCTTAGAAAATTATTCAGAAATAAAAGAGTGGGTGGATCCAGAATCAAATAAAACATTTGATACTTTAGAGTGGATGGTAAGTGTACCTTTCACCACATTGTTATCATACTCCACATCGCTGATAGAAATTGCATGTGACTTTCCTTTGTCCGTAGCCTTAAGAGTTGGTTGACATCGATCATCATCATCAACCCTTGGATTTGGGAATTGATTCGAATAATGCCCCATCTACTTGAACTTGAAACATTGAAGTGTAGTAGGTTCATTCTGTGTATCCCTTCCTTTGTTTGCATCATTAGACATCTTCTTCCCATCATTGTGGCATTCAAATGCCTGATGTCCTTCCTTTCCACATTTGAAACATTTACTTGTCCCTTTCATACAACTCCCTCCATGCTTCTTTCCACACATTGAGCATAAGGGAAAGATCATATTCTTTTTAATGTGCCCTTTATATTTTCCATTGAATTCCATTTTCCTCTTCGTATCAAACCCATATGACTGATGGGTTACTCCAATCTCCATCTCAACTTTGAGAGCACATCGAACCATTTCCTCGTAGCTATTGAAGTCCCTTATGGATAATGCCCTTCGAATACTTGGTTTTAAGCCACTAAAGAATCAATCGATCATACTCTCAGGATGGATAATAATACAAAAAACATACCTTGCAAGTCTTGTAAAATTTTCTTCATAGGTACCAATAGATTCATCATCCTTTTTCTTTAGTTCAAGAAACTCTTTCTCCATCGCTGTTCGGAGAATACTAGGGAAGTACTTATTGAAAAATAAGTTCTTGAACTCGCCCTATTCCATGGACTCAATTTCATCTCTTTTCCTTGTATTCCTGATAAGATTCCACCATTGATATGCATCACCTTCCAAACGATACACAGGTAAGATGACTTTATCATGTTCAGAACATTGAAGAACTGAAAATATCTTTTAAGTAGTACTGATCCATTGTTCAGCAACTAATGGATCAGTAGACCCGTTTAATGAAGGTGGTCGCTGTCTCAGGAAGGATTCAACAGAATGTTGGTCATTCCATTGCTCATTTCAATGTCCTACATAATTCATAGCTTGATAAAGTTGTGTGAGCATGGTTACAAGATTTTTCATTCTAGCTCCCATAATGTTTGTTTGCTCAGGGGGACAATCATTACATTGCTCTTCGCATTCCTCATTAACACGGTTCCATCGAGTTCCAGCCATTGACTAAAACCAAAAAGAATAGTGTGACCAAAACTAATTATAATAGGAAACTACATTATCAAGAATAAAATTTCACACATAAGGTCTTATCCTAGGAAATTCATGGCCATTTCTAAAACACTAAGATTTTGTTCTATGCTTAAACTTATCCTTAGGGTTCTTACTAAGGCTTTCACATCCTAGTATCCAAAGGTTGACTATACCTTTCCTCTGAAAACAACTATAACGACCCATTATTTACATGCATTGTTAATACTTCAAAATTGAAGCATACTTATTACAACATATAACAAAATCATGGAAAGACCGTATAGGAATAGTGTCTTTAGAAACTGGGAAACATAAACAACTGGTACATAAAGCGTCTACATTGTCTCCAATTTATTTCATCATATCTATAGTCCCTTTTGGCATATCTTACTTAATAACATTATTCCTGACCTGGGGGAATGAAAACATACTAAAGGGTGAGCACAAATGCTCAATAAGGGTAAACAAAAGAAAAACCCATCACATCACGAATGTAACATTTTTGAAATCTTAACACGCAATAGAAATCATAATTTCATACCGCGGGATAAATCATAGAAGTAAAATGTAATCCCAATAATCATAACATAAAACATGAAACTTTGTGGAATACACACATAATCATAGATAATCATTTCTTATTAATCAAGACTCATTGCAAAGACTATCTTAGTGGACAAAGTCCATTTTTGAACCGAGTTCATTCCTCGTTTCAGTCCTGTTTCACGGAACCGGTTTAACCTGTTGTTCCAGCCATGTCTATCTCATGAGATATAAAATCTTTACCCAATGAATTGTAGGGAGATATATGTCCCACCCATCTCATAACGATACCATTCTTATGTGTGCCATAAAATCATAAACCATACATCATAGCATAACCCATGTAATAAAAATAAGAATCTTAATCAACATGACATCATAAAACAATTCATATATGATAAAGGAATTCATAAAAATAATTCCATCACAACATAGTCAAATAAATGTAATAATAGGGAAATAAACATAACCCTTTATTATCTTAGATTGAAAATAATTTTGATAAAACACTTGAACTCCATTCTTGAGGAAAATATCCTTTCTACTTCAAAAACACTTTTCCATTCGTAACATTTCATAGAATTATAAACTAAAAGAAATTAATGAAAAATAAACTTGAAAACTTGTAAGGGATGCATCTTGTAAATAATTTTTTAAAAATACATTCATGCCATATAAGTTAAAAAAATATTCTTCTTGTACTTTTTTCGGAAAAGTCAAAAAGTACCTCGTACAAAAAACGACAAAAGATTCCTTTCATATAATTTATTAAAAACTCACCAATGGGTAAAATTGGATATAAAATTTTGTGTAAGTATTGAAATATTACATATTGAGGAAACATGTATGTGGATGATAAAATACATCCCAGTAATTTCCAAAGTATAAACAATCTCGGATAAAAAATGAGATTGTGATATTTCCCTTACCTTAGGTCCGATTTGCTTCATAAGTGTCTGAACCTCTTGTATAATGATTTAAATAATGTTATTGACTTATTCCAGAATCATACTCACTGTTATGATATCATATATGGTCATATTTTTAGCTTCTTATTAGTAATATTTCATTGATACTTGTTATTCGGGTGTTTATTGCTTTTTGTTCTTATGGGTGTTTTGTCGAATAAATTCTTATTATTGTTTTAGGTTATAGATACCTCATTTCCAGAATGGTATTATTGTAATATATATCATATTCATTCGTTCAATTAATTTATATAATCATTATGAAATGAAGATCATGTAGAACGAGTCGCATCACATCGTGGAGACGGTATTCCGTACGTACGCACGAGCGATGATATCGTTCCCATGATCGTGGAATTTTATTGGAGTGTATTTATACTATTTCAGAATCAATATCACATTAAAATAATCATATATAGTTATTATTTACACCATTATACCCATCCATGTAAGGTGGTGGGGGAAAATAGATTACACCACGACGTGGAGATGGTATTCCGTACGTACGCACGCGTAGTGATTTCATTTTCCGTAGGATTGATATATGGTGAAATAGGGTCGTTTCATTCTTATAATAACATATCAGTATATTAGTAATACTTATGTTATTACTTCATAATGAAACAACTAAAGAAGAAGAAGTGGGATAAGAAATAAAGATGAAATAATCGGCAACGGACATTACCTCTTCTTTGAAACGCTTTATTGAGACCTCCTTTTAGGGCACTAAAAATGGTCTTTGAAGAAGACCAGGACCTCTAGGATGTTTCTAGGGAAGTTTAAAGGAGAAATTGGCAGGGTTTGGATGAGCATGAATACTCAAAGTGGTGTGAAGAAGAGATGGAGGAGGTGCCCTTTTATAAGGGAGGAGAGGGGCACCTTTGGAAAAACTAAAAATATTATATTATTATAAAGTCATATTCAGTTTTAAATACCTCCAAATTGATTTATTTAGAAGATAAGGTGGGGATGGGTCGAAATCCTCTCATCCAATATAATTTTGATAAGTTTAGGTCATTATATTAACCTTATATTTTAGTTTTAACTCTTAGTTAATTAGATTGACATTTACCAAGTCACTTTGTATTTTTTTATTATATAGTTAATAAACATACCATATACATCCAAGCAACCCCCACGTGGTCCATTAATGATACAGCTATCATGATAAAAGTATCATGGCCAATCATTAGATTTTTAGGAATAAAATAACAATTAATAATATAATATTTGTTTTAAAAACTATTTTGTGTCAATTTTGACACTATTTAGTAATTGATTTTTGAGAAAATCATAACAGAATGATTATTTCTAAAAAAGTGAATTAAGTAAATAATAACATGTCATATTAACCTAGAAAATTAGTGGAATTAATAAAAAGTCTCAAATTTCATTTATTTGGGTATTTATAACATCAATTATGTCAATATTTCATCAATAAGAAAATTATTGCATCATCTTTGTGTCATAAATAAATTAAATTATTTAATGTCTAGAAATTAAAAATAAAATACCATTATATAGGAAATATTTTTAGATTTATAATGAATATTTATAGTCAAATTTATCTGATGTATAAACCTATATTAAATTTTTTTTACTTATTAAACTTTGATTTTACTATTTTAACCCTTCTTTAAATAAATTAATAATAAATGACCTAATCTTATCCAAGTGGGCCTAAATGGTCATATTTTATTCCTAAGCTGTTTTTTGTCGAATTAAAATTATCCAATAGAATTAGTACATGTGTTAGGGTAATAATAATATCATTTTTACCCTTAATTACCCTATTTACTTTTAACTGTGGTAAATAAAAGTAAAAAGTTACTATTCACCAAAAATTATTTTCATCTTATTGAACCACATTTTACTTACTGAAATCAACTGTTTCTCTCGGATTTTTTAAATTCCACTCACAGAAGCGGTAAAAATAAGTTTTATGTAAATTTGAAAATTCTCTTAGCAGGTGGGTAAAAGACGGTGAAAAGTCCAATAAAATTTTTATATATCTAAAATTATTATAAAATTACTCTAATGAATTACATTGAACTTATATAGGTATTATGTATCAATTTTGACCAAAAATAAATTTAAATAAAACAAATAAATATTTAAATAAATATTTGGTTTTTAAATAGTAACCCGTCGTTTTCACTATTAATCAAAAATTAAAAGTTTCCATTAAAATACCAAAATTTCACCCTAGGCTAATTTCGATATACCGAATCCAAAAATGAAGTCCATTTTGAATAAAAAATTATGAAATTTCAAAAAGTGGTTATTACTATTCATAATGGCTAGTTTTAATAATATTTTAATAGCATATCGTTGTTTAGTGAAACTCGGTATTGCGTACGACGCAAGCTATCGAGCAATCCAAGCTAGTGTAATGTGTAGTGAATGATTTCTTTGATGATTTATAAAAAAAAATATTTCTCATAAAAGACTCGGGTGTTACATGAACATAGTACTATTTAATTTTTAAAAAACCCCTTTAAACAGCCGCATAAGACCTAAGGGTATGTTGTGCGATGGTGACAGACTCTTGGGGTGGCTCGGAGAACATCGCTCGAGTGGTAATTTCTATCAAATTCCACTTCTTCGGTAGACTATCCCGGTCGATCTTGACATGATGAAGCTCATCTTGGGCTTGGTCAAGGGCGTAGCCCAAGGATGCCACCTCTTTTCCGAGCTCTGAAAAATGGGCTTCGTATGGGGAAATTCTACTGGATGAAGCCATCACTTCCTTTGTCTAAGTAAATTTGGATTTATTAAAGCCCTATATTTATACTAATCATGTGATCACTGTTCAATGGAAATAATAGAAATGGTCAAAATTATTAACATAAAATCAAAGAAGTTTAAATTTTATATAAACATAAAGAGACATTTAATTAGATCAGGAGGGATTTTTATTGATGAAACTTTGGGTCGTTACAACCCTTCTTGGATATCAACTATAAGGACCCTCTTATAAACAACTCTAAAATAGAGTGTCTATATATTAATTATTTTTCATTCTTTCATTAAAAAAATTTAGGTTAAGTATTTTGAAAAAATATATCCTCACACATACCAAAATAAATATTAATAAAAAATTGAATACTTCATATCAATAAAAACTTTTTCAACAATGAAAAAAATTTATTATCTGAAATATATTTATAAATTTCATCACAAACACATTTTTGTCCCAAAAATTTATTAAAACCATCTAAAAAATAAATTGATAACATGGGATGAGGAGAATAATCCCAATAATTGACATAATAAATGAATAACAAAACACAACAGTCTTTGAAATCATTTATAATCCTTTTCCCAAAACCAAATTTAAACTCAATATAAAATGTTTCATATATAATAAGTTAGTTTATCATCCTAAATAATCTTATAAAAAATATAATAATATATCTGAATGGAAATTGTAAAACACATGATAGATTTTTTCTAACCATAAATTACTCATTGGATTTTTTTCAACATTTGAAAAAATTAACCATTAAAAAGAGTCACAAACATTCCTTTTAGTTAAAGATAATTATATGATATTTTGAATAGATATGTTTTCTATGAAAATAACATAGAAATGATAAATAAATAAAATATTTAACATTTATAATATTTTTAATATCACTTTCACAATAAAAAAACATACATTTTTATTTTAGAACTATATTTAGGTTGGCCATTGGTAATTTATAATGGAACCACCCATATTTGGTTTATAAAGGAACCACCCATCATTGGTATATAATTGAACCACCCATATATGGGTTTTAGTGGAAATATAAATCATTATCACCTATTTAAAATAACAATGAAATAATTATCAAAAATATAATATTTCATTAATTTATTCACTACAGGCATAATGAAAATAATTTAAGATATCAAAATATCCATTCTAGTTGAATTAATTTTTTGGAAATGGTCAGATGAAAGTAAAAATGTGTTTTATTTCATAAAATATTTAAATATTTCAAATTAATCTCAAAATAATATAATATTTTCAGAATTGGTAAAAAAATACACTATATATGTCAAAAGATTGTATTTTTTCCTTCTTACTCAATAAATTTAATATAAAATACATTAAAAAGTATAATTCGAATATATATGAATAAAATTTTAAAAATCATAAAATTTCCTCAATAATTAATTCAGAACCATATAAATACTTATAATAATGATTTATAACAATATTAACATTAGTGAATAATATTTATAATATAAATAATTAAACCATATAAAATGAGGATTTTAAGGAATTGTGTCCATTACATCATTTTTGAATCATCATCTATGATATTTATATTCATTACTAATTATATTATATTAATTATTTATATTTTAAGAACCATTTTAAACTATATTATTCAATTTATTTTATATATTATAATTCTATATACAATTACATAATAATTTTTGATTATATATGGTATTTTAAATATATTCAACTGATAAGATAAAAATTGCAACGGGTTATTGAAAATAGCAGAATATGTCAATATTATGTCATATATAGAGTACTTATAGTAAATATATAATAATTGTGATTCATCATTTAGACAATAAAAATATATGAATAATGGTTATGAAAAATTAATTATGATATAATCAAAGTGATAGTATTTTATATGTGCCAATGAGTTTCTTTTTTTCATTTTTAATGTCTATGATGGAAATAAGTCATGTATAATTTAATACATTTATAATTATTATTATATCATGAATAGTATATTATATATATAAATACACTTATATATTCAATCCATTTGATTTAGTTATGTAAAACGAATCATATCAATTCTTGAAGGTGGTAATCTATAGATAAGAATGAATGACATTATCAATTTTATTTAATGGAAACGTATTAAAACATATAACATATTAAATTAACTGAAGTATAATTATTTCAATAATATGACATATACAATTTATAACCATAATTATAATAAATAGTGAGAAATTTTAATGGAAAAAAGTTATATTGGTTCGTGAGGTGGTAGACCACTGTATAAACAAATGACTCTTTCATTTCCTATTTGATGGAATTTGAGGTGGATAAAGATTCTAAATATAAAACGATAAAATATATGGATATGGAATATATTGATTTTTTTATTTCACAGTGTTTTACAATTATTTTATGTAGTTAGATGATAAAAATAAACTAAAAAAATTCAGTTAAAATTATAATTATTATTTCATGAAAATCATTTTCTTAATTCTGTAATCACATAATGTTTTGAATTAATATCAAAATAATATGTCTATAGTGATTATATGTTTGATATTAGGTGGTATTTTATGTTATTTAAAATGATATAGTAAACTAATAATGTGATGAAGTGTTGAGATAAGGTGACCTTTTAATTGTTAAAAAAGGGTCACCCCTAAAATTTCAATAAGATTTAACATAATATAAAATAATATTCCAGTTAAAATGATTAAAATTTGAAATATTTCGAATATATGACGATTAATTTTCTAAATATTCTCAAAAATTATAATTTTGGCATGTTTATAGTTTTTATATCACTATTATATCTTCTCTAAAACACTCATTAATCATTTTGAAAATAACTATAGTATAAATGTTTTTTACATCATATGGGTCAATAAGATTACTATAACATGACGAATGACTAGTTAATAGGCCATGGATGATATTTTAATATATACCAAAATCAATTTTTTTATTAAAATAATGAGATAAATTTCACTTCATTAATATAATATTATTAATTATTGAATATAATTAAATTGAACTTTGGAAAAATAAAATTTTATTAGGAATTGAAACTAACAATAAACCAATGTAATTAGAATATAATCCATTAAATAACACTTAATATTTTATTTTTATTTATTATATTAGTTGTGACACACCAAAACAATAAATCATTTATTATTTTTAATAAAAATATCATTAGTGTTCTACTGCTTCCACAAGAACTGTGGCTCCATTGTGTACGATATTAATCTAATTATATAGTCACTAATAATTTAAAATATATTACCATAAAAATAGAAACGAAGATCCATACAATACTTTATAATCTATCAATATTTGTATTACTAAAATCAATTTCATGAAAACTTTTTTAATATAAATTTTTTAATCTCCAGGTAGTGTGAAAAAATTACTGAAGAATTTCGATAATTTATTATTCATATAAATAAATAATAATTATATATGAATAAATATCATTTATAACAATTTGTATTTATTTATATATTTGAACAAAATTCATATATATTATCAAATTTCATACACAAGACAACAATTATTATTTTTATGTTGGTTCAAAAGAAATGTATCAACACTACAAACGATTATTATTAATAACATGTAATAAAAATATTTTTTGTTTTGAATTATATTTATATTATTTTTGTATTATATGAGAATTTCATTTTCATTACCTATGTTTTAAAATATAAATATATATATATATATTACAAATATATTTGAGATATAATAAATGATATAGTATTTAATAAAAACTCTATTTGTATAACATTCATAGAAAATTTTACTTCTTCATAAAAATTAAAAAACTATGATAGATATGAAATTATAAATAAAACAATAAATCCCATTTTATAATATTCATTTATATAGATGAAAAAAATACTTTTACAATAATGTTATAAAAACCATTGAAAATGAATTTTTAGAAGTAATGTATTATGAAAGGGAAATTATATTATCATTATATAAATTATTTAAAACTGATAAAAAATTATATTAATGGTAAATAAAACTAAAATAATACTTTTTATTTTTAACGAGCTGAACTAAATAAATTTCATTTGGTTTTTTTATTACACATTATTTAAAAATAATTATTTTTAAAAAATCCTAAATTTTACCATTTGAGATATTTGATATGATGATGGAAAAATGATATATTTTTTCCAAATTAATGTTCTAAAATGTAAAAAATTATATTAATATATTCGCTCTTAGGAATAAATAGTAATCAATATTTGAATAAAATATATTTTTTATGGAAAAAATAAATTTACCGATATTTTAGATTTTCATTACAGGAAAAAATCAAAAATTTGTGTTATTTAAGGACATTATACATAAATATATATATAAATATATCAATATAGTTATATTCATACTTATAACCACTAATTCAATTTCCAAATTATAATTGTCACATTAAAATAATAATATTCTTTTTTTTGTTTAATCTCAATGTTGTGTGTTGTATGTACTACTAAACTTAATATTTTTTAAAAACATCACTAGGTGTAACAAAATAATCCTAAGGGAAATAGTTAGGGTTGGAAATGGTTTATATTGAAATAACCATTTTCACCACCAATTATGTTTAATTAACTATTTGGATACCCATGATAATTTTTTTAGATGTCCATCATTCATTTAGATTAACTTCCTTGGGTTACCCTCATTTTTTTATTACTAGGTACAATATATCTCATTAAAAGTAATTTTTTGCATAATTAATATCATTATTTTGAATTGTATTGTATATAAATTCCACATTCTAACATTTGTAATTTTTTATTCAATAAAAAATTATTAACACATGATATAGACTTCCAAAATGATCTTTGATGGATCTCACTCATAGTATAAATCTAATATGAAAAAAGTCCTAATTTTTATAGTAAAAAATAAAATTGAAATTTTAAATAATGCAACTATTAACTTAATAATGTTATGTGATACTAAAAAATAAATGAAATATTATTGATGTTTCCTAAATTCCAAAAACATAATTTTATTTTTGTATTTTATAATTGTGTTATTATCCATCATGGTTTAAGAAAATTCAATATTTTTAAAGATCACAATAATTTAACATAAGAGTAACTCAATATAAATTAAGTGATCAAAATTGATCATCAAATATCAAAATCAATTATTATTAAAAAATTATTTAGGTATAAATATTTCGTTTCCCATTTCTTATATGAATTTTATCTCCTCAGTTCACTACATTGACAATATGTGTCATTAATAATCAAGTAATAATAATTTTATAGAATGTTAATATGCATAATATCTCTCCATTATCATCTATTTATTCCATATATTTTATTACTCTATTATTAACAATGTGCTAAATAATAATTGTCTATTATCTATTTATATTTTCAATTATTCCCCCACAATTCATATTCTAACCCATTAAAATATATCATCAAAAATATACATATCTAAAACACACGATGTTTTTTCATTATTTATTTTCCCCCTATTAAGATAATGAATATTTTAAATTTATTTTAAATTAATTATAAATGAATAGATTTTGGGTAACCCATGATATTATCCATGATAATATAAAAACATTTTATTATAGTGTAACATTACAATTAATATATATGAAACCATATATCACTTATAAGGGATCATTTCAAATATTATATGATTGCATCGAATAAATATGAAACAAAACTAAAATAGACAATAAATTGAAAGGATTAATATCTTTTGTGGTAGGAACTCCCCAGGAAAACGATCGCCATTATGAATCATAAATAGTATTACAAACATAAATTTAGAATCAATACTCGATAGAAGTAAAATTGTTGTCATATATTATATAAAAAAACAATAAAAATGAAAATTGTTGCAAAAGTGTGTTTTGAAAGATTATATTTATCTAAAAAAATCTAGTAATTTTTTTAGTTTCAAATATGCTTATATAAAATATTTTTGTTCGTCATAAATCTAATCAATATAATATTGGATAGTATTCTTTATAGAAATTTAAAAAATTCTCTGTGAAATAATGTTTTCATTAATATATAAAAAATATAAATGTGTACATATTATATATAAATATAAAATTAAAAAAAATAAAATTTCATTTATATAAAAATTAAAATATTTATTTCAATATCATATAGGTAGTGAAATATATATTTTAGAACATATCTAAATAATTAATTTTTAAAGTGTACTTAGCATAAAAGTAATATTTAATTTGAAAGAACATTTATTTATAGTAATTCATATTTTTTTCAAAATTATGTAAAGTGACACAATAATATTTAATTATATGTGATCAATGGTCAATAATATTAGAAACAAAAATGGAATTAAATTTTGGACATGTAATGTTTAAAAATTTTAGTTTATAATAAAAAAATTTATTAATAATTTATATAAATTTATAATTTATTAAAAACATTATCAATATTATAATGTCACTCTTATAAAATAAAACAAAATTTTAAATGAAATTTATAAATATTTTAATAAGTTGAATTATTCTTTTTCTTCCTTAAATAATTAATTTTGTGTTAAATTTAAAATAAAAATTTGACTAAAAACTATCACATATATATATATTAATGGATTAAATATTTATTATACCATATTTTATAAAAATTTTATATTTAATATTTTATTTAAATCATTTAAAATTTTAATTTTTAATTTATAAATAGATTATTAATATTCATCGTAGTCAAGTAATATTTGACACTAAAACCTCTTTTTTTGGCACAAAAAAATAATTAAACATTAACACATTAAGATATAATATATAAAAAAATTATTTCATATATTATTTCATCATTTAAAAACTAGATAAATAATTCGTTTCCTTTTTAGTCCAAGTGATATTAATTTTGCGACTAATGTGAATTCAATTTATAAATGTAAAACCATTTTTATGAATAGTTTTATTAATATAATGAATCAATTTTTATTTTATAAATTGAAATATGAAATATCATACATCTAATATAATGTATAAACCTATAAATAAATATATTAACACTCATTCAATCGATATTCTATAGAAAATAGTTTTAATTACATATAATGGTTAAAAGTAATTTTTCTCCAAAAAGAGTATTTATATATTCCACAATATAATATAAATGTTTGTTTAATAATATCTAGAAATTTAATAAAGGTAAAAGAAGAATAAATTTATGTTTAAAAATTTAATATTTCCTAATAGAATTTTCCATATGTTATTAGATAGAAAAAAATACATAGTTAATAACTTGTTACCAATATAAATAATTAAAACATTAAAATTTAAACACTAGTCATAAAATATTTTAAGCATCATCAAAATATGTGTGGAACATACTAAATAAGGATTTATTGGTCCATTATCAACCCAAAATCCATTATTCCTTAATCTTTATTTCAGTTAATAAGAAATTGTTTGTGAATGTCAAATAAATGTGAATTGTATTTTGAAATGGTCCAGTTACACTAAATGATGTCGGTCTTGCGAGTAACCTAATGAATTCTATTTATGATATAATGTTTCGTACAATTTAAAAATTTATTTAATATTATGGATTCATTTAATTATTAATGTAACCATGATTAAGATGATCCACATTATGATATCATTTCCTACCTCTTAAATATCACATTAGGATTCATTTCCATAATTATTCATTAATATTTCATTATACCTACCATTTTTTAAAATTTATTTCTTCTAAAATATCATAGTTATATTTATTAGATTAATTGTTGTTTTTAGAATTATGTGGATACTAAAGTATCATATAATTTTTATTATATAATATCATTTATTTAAATTTGTAATCATATCAAAATACAAGACATCTATATTATTCAATTATATTTTATGGAAAAACATTAAATATTATGTGTATATAGAATGGGTATCTCTAGTAATTATCAATTAATGGTATATATATTTTTCTATATATTTATGATATAACAATATATAATCCTTAAGGGACAAATATATGTGATAACACATAATTACATGATAACATCATAAATTTGTCCTAAAATATAGATTGTTTATTTTTCCATGAAATGAAATCCTAATCTAGAATTGGGAAAGTGGATTTATCCTCCGGTTTAATTTTACCAATTGATAACAACCCCAAAGTGGGTTTTTTTGGTATTATCAAAACTGTGACCATGTTTAAAAATATTATTCCTAACTGCATACCTGAAAAGTCACTCATGGAGGACGCAATTTGAATGATCATATAATATTTTCAACTCACAATATTTGATGGATTTTATTTTACATTTTGTGTCACGACCTGTCCTCGAGGACCGTGCCGTGACTACCTCAAGCCCGCCTTCCATAGGCCAGGGGAGGGCGACTAGAACCAAGCTTTAATTCCTGGTAAAAAGGGAAAGGCATTGTCTTTGTAAAGTAAACAAACACCACAGAGCAAGAAAGTAGTAGAAGTAAACACTAAGTAAAAACTGGGTACAATAGTAAGTGCGGAAAGTAAGTGGGCCAGAATACAAACCCAGACTTAAAGTAAAGTACAACTCGAAAAGGGAAATCAACAACTGAAAGTAAAGCCGCAACGTTGAGCCGCCCACTGGAAGTCCCACCCGAAGTGTGAGTACAGATAGCCTCCACATCTCTTCGGGTCCAACCATCCGCTCTGAGTACGTCTTGCCCAGGGGTCCACCATTAGGTACCGTCCTACTCTGCTAGCCTCAACCACGATCAGCGTTGTCCATCTTCTTCAACCAATACAATGTAGTTCGGGCATAGCCCATGCAGGAGTGAGTATAAGCTACTCAGTAGGGACCCCGAGACCCCCGAAGGTCTCTCATAATCCCCAAAGGATAATCCACAATGGAAAGATACAATCATGAAGCAACATCTGACACTGCTTAGGTATATGCCCATACATATACCTAAGTCACCAATTCCAGTCCGCTCCAACCTCCGAGCCCAAGTACAACCCAGTACACACAGGAAAACACAACCCAGTCCACATAGGAAAGCAAAACTCAATCCACCTAGGATAGCACAACACAATCCACAAAGGAAAGCAAAAAAGGATTCACCTCACACAGGTATACTTTTTCGTATGACGATAGAGATGATCAGATATATTCACTGATTCATCTAAGTCGTCAGACCCACAAAGGATCGATAGGTACTATCCCCCAAAATGACCCACAAAGGATCTGACCCACACAGGATCGATAGGTAACTAACCCCCGTAATGAACCACAAAGGATCTGACCCACACAGGATCGATAGGTAACTAACCCACGCAAAGACCCACACAGGATCGGACGCACACAGGATCTGTAGGCGCTGGCCCACACAGGACCGCTGAGCGCTGACCCACAGAGGATCAGACCCACAAAGGATCTGTAGCACTGATCCACATAGGATCACTGGGTGTTGTATTCGCCGCCGTCGAGTCCACTAAGGATCTATGTACAGTCGTCGTCGTCGTCGCAGTCGCAGCCAGCTCTAGGGTTCCCGCACACAGTAAGCTCGTTCGGCAGGGTCTTCTCCATGAGCTGAGAGACTGATACATCAACTGACACATAGTCCAGAGTTGATGTATCCAAAAGTTCTGTATCGTCAACATGAACTCAACGCCACAGACGGCGCGTCAATCGGATGCCCGGTCTGAGAGTTATTGGCTTTTTTGTCCCAGTGGCCCTGTTGGTTTTTAAGTCAAAACCAACCCGACCATACTCCACCTGCGTCCAAACCTCAGGCGGAGTAAGCCAAAAGATCTATCTCACTTAGAGGATTCAATCAAAGTCTATGTCACGTCAATCGGACATCCGGAGATCAAGTTATATGCGTTTCCGCTCCGAGGGCTTGATTGGTTTCGTGTACGAACCAACCCGGACAAACCAACCCGTGGAAGGAACATCGCAGAAGAAGTGTCGTGGAAGGAGAATCATTGGTGTCATAGTACATGACGTCACGTCTTCGTTCTCCGAGGGTTCGGTGTTCTTCGTCACCCTTCGTCGGAGGGCGGCGTTCTTCATTGGCGACGATGCGTTCTTCACGTTCATCGAATTCTTTAGCGAAGGAGGAAGAATCTTCTCTTTTTCTCCCAAAGGGTTAACACAACACAAACCCCAACCATAATAAAAAAAGCCCTCCTCTTATTTTATTATCAACATAATAACTTGAAAATAAAAAGATAAGAAACGAAAAATTAATTTGAAGAATTAATTGTAACAATTAAGTACCCAATTTATTGGGGCGTTTCATAACCAAAAAAACGCACGGTTGACATTCATTAAAGAGGGGGTTTACGGGTGTGTTACTTAGGAGGGATGAAATGGTGGGGCTCGTGCGGGCCCCACCTCACAAATATCCTACCAAGTGGGTAGGATATTGTGGGTCCCACCTCATCTGCTTAACATAGCTTAAGTGTCTTTAAGGGAAATAAAATAAAGTGTTCCACCACCTTTATTTTATTTCTTAACTTAACCCAAAAAATAAAAAACCACACCTGAGCAAACGAAACTCCAGAAAAGGAGTTTCCAAGAAAAAACCAGCACTGGGATTCCATTAGTGCCCTCGTAATTTGATTCCGAGCACCGGTTCAAAAGTTAGAAAACCCTGCTCTTTCGTTCACTAAAAGTACACGAGTTAAACTTCAGAAAATGATTCAGGGCACACTGGGCCTCGAAATCAGGTGCCGTCAGAAACTGCACTCTTGTAAAATTCCAATGAAAATTATGAAAAAAATTTCCATGAATTTTACGGGTCTTTACATCACTCCCTCCTAAGGTCTTTATGTCCCCGTAAATATACATCATAAACTAGGGAAACAAAAGTGGGTACTGAACACGCATCTGAGCATCCCGCTCCCAAGTTCTCTCCTGGAGGTTCATTTGCTACCATCTGAGGCGCACTAGAGGAAATGGCCATCCATGTAGGACCCGCTCCTGTCGATCCTCAATCTCCACCGGAATCTCCGCAAAAATCACCCCATCGTCAACGTCCATCTCTCCATGGTCAATGATATGCGTCGGATCATGCATGTATCCCCTTTATTGAGATACTTTGAAGACGTCGTGCACCTGGTGCAACAGAGGTTGTAGAGCCAGGCGATAAGCCACCTCGCAAATTTTGTTGAGGACCTAGAATTGTCTGATAAACCGTGGATACAACTTGCCGCATCGGCCAAATCTCTGTAACCCACGTCGAGGTGAGACCCGCAGGAAGACATGGTCGCCATCATCGAACTCTAGTGGCCTTCGCCTCCTGTCAGCATAGGATTTCTGCCGGCTTTGAGCTGTCCTCATCTACTCCTGGATGAGCTGGACCTTCTCTGTCGTGGGCATGACTATCTCCGATCCCACAAGTGCTGACTCCCCAGGGTCTGTCCAGCACAGCGGTGATCTGCAAGGTCGGTCGTACAACGCCTCGTATGGTGCCATCCCGAGGGTGGAGTGGTAGCTGTTGTTGTACGCGAACTCCACCAAGGGTTTGTGGTCCTCCCAGCTGCGACCAAAGTCGAGGACACATGCACAGAGCATGTCCTCGAGAGTCTGTATGGTCCTCTCTATGTGACCATCTGTCTGAGGGTGAAAGGTGGTGCTCATACGTAGTTGCGTCTTGAACGCCTCCTTCAACCCCTTCCATGGCCAGGAAGTAAATCGAGCATCTCGATCGGAGACAATAGATGATGGCACACCGTGAAGCCATACAATCTCCTGAATGTAGAGACGTCCCAAGCTCTCCACTGAGCCATGCTATCTGTTGGGTAAGAAGTGAGCCGACTTGGTGAGTTGGTCTACAATAACCCAGATGGAGTCATGTCCTCTGGAAGTGCATGGAAGTCCAGTCACGAAGCCCATAGATATCCCGTCCCACTTCCACTTCGGGACCTACAAGGGATATACCAATCCTACTGGTACCTGATGCTCTGCCTTCACCTGCTAGAAGGTGAGGCATCGATAAATGAACTCTGCCACAGCCTTCTTCATGCCTGGCCACCAGTGATGTCGTCTAAGACCTTGGTACATCTTCGCCACTCCAGGATGTACTGCCAAAGGGGATGTGTGAAACTCTCTCACCACCTCCTCTCGTAAAGAAACCGGTTCCAAGGTACGTCCTATGAAAAGGACATCATGCTCTGCTTCAAAGGAGAAACCATCAGGTGCATGTCCTGAGGATATCTGCACACGCTGCGTCTCATAGTCAGCATCCCCACGCTGTTCCTCTCTGACCTACTACAGTAGTGGAGGGGTGACAGTGAGAGACTGATGGAAGGATGCTCTATCTCTATCCATGAAGGATATCTGCAAAGCGGATAGCTACTCTGTCACCTCCTCAAGTAGCTGAATGCCCATCCTCCTACTAAGAGTATCGGCTACCACGTTCCCCTTCCTAGGAGTATAGAATATCCCAAAGTCATAGTCGTGGAGGAACTAGAGCCATCACCGCTGTCTCAGGTTCAGGTCCTTCTGAGAGAAGATGTACCTGAGACTCTGATGGTCAGAAAAGACTGTAAAGCGCTCACCCATCAGGTTGTGCCGCCATGTCTTCAAAGCGAAGACCACTACTGCTAACTCCAGGTCATGGGTAGCATAGTTCTTCTCGTGTGGCCTCAACTGACATGATCCATAGGCAATCACTACCCGCTACTACATCAAGACACATCTGAGTCCGGTCCTTGATGCATCGTAGAAGACTACGCACCCTACTCCCTCCCCTGGCAAACTCAAGATAGGTGCGCTGGTCAATCTCTGTCTCAGCTCCTGGAAGCTCTACTGACAACTATCTGACCACACAAAGGGTTTCCCCTTATTCGTCAAAGTTGAGAGTGGTGCCGCATCTCTGGAGAAGTCTGGAACAAATCTTCGATAGTATCCAGCTACTCCCAAGAAACTCTACACCTCCGTCACGCACCTGGGTGGCTCCCAAGGTAGCACTGCCTCAATCTTCGCAGGATCCACCGCAACTCCCGCCTCAGAAATGATGTGTCCCAAGAAGTGGACCTCACGTATCCAGAACTGACACTTCGAGAGATTACAATAAATCCAGTTCTCTCAGAGTGTTTCCAGTACAACCCGCAAGTGGTAGACGTGCTCCTCCTCAGTCGTCGAGTATATCAAAATGTCATCGATGAAGACCATGACAAATCGATCGAGGTATGGCTGAAAGATCTTGTTCATGAGGCCCATGAACATTATGGGGGAATTGGTTACGCCAAAGGGCATAAACAATAACTCATAGTGGCCATACCGACATTTGAAGGCCATCTTCTGCACATCCTTGTCCCGAACTCTGAGCTGATGATAGCCTGCCATGAGGTCAATCTTCGAGAGCCACCATGCTCCCTTGAGCTGATCGAATAGGTCATCAATCCTCGGTAGTAGATACGTGTTCCTCACTGTCACCTGGTTCAGGCGATGATAGTCAACACAAAGTCGCAAGCTCCCGTCCGTCATCTTGGCAAACAATATCGGGAAAGCCCAGGGTGAAACACTAGGTCGAATGAATCCCTTGACCTGCAAGTCCTCCAACTGTACCCGTAGCTCTCGAATCTTGGCGGGAGCCATCCGATATGCTGGGTTCATATCGGGGCTGTCCTGGGGTATAGATCAATATAAAAGTCTACCTCTCTACGAGGAGGTAGTCCTAGAACACCGTCGGGAAAAACGTCCGCATACTGATCCACCACTGCAGGAAAACTAGGACTCCTCACGTCAACTGCTCCTATGATGAGGCTAGACAACTGATGAGTGATGGGTTTTCCCCTCCACTTCGGAAGACCATCTTGTGCTGCGAAGGCTCCCTTCTCACCGGTGAAGGAGAACCTTCTCCTGCCGGTGCGCACATATCGCACCTTGCGCCTAATACAGTCAATCGATGCATGAAATGTGGATAACCAATCCATGCCCAAGATGATGTCATAAGGCCTCGACGCTGCTACAATAAGATCCCAGCCAAAGTTCTCGCCTAATAGAGTAAGCTCACACTGTCGGGAGCAGTGCGTAATCATCGAGTCTGCTCCCGTAAGAGTCTCTAGCCATAAGGATCAAGCCAACAGCTCTATCGGAATCTCCGACCTCTGAACAAGGGCAGCATCTATGAAATAATGACTCGCTCTTGTGTCTATAAGAACTGCAGCAAGTGTGGAATAGACACAGATAGTACCTTGAATCATCTTGGGCGCGCTGTGGTCATAGGCCTCCACAGCCTAGAGTTGTGCCTGTCTCTGCCCGCCAGCTCCCTGTGGTCGGGGTGGACCTTCTGGTGGTGGTGGTGGTAGAGACACAAAGCGTCACCCACCACTAGCTGCTCGGCCAGCTCCTCTGCCTCGTCCGCCTGCTCCTTGCGGACCGCCACATTCGACCCTCTGCCTCGGTGGCCCCTCAACTGTCTGCTGCTCTTCGGAATAGCGGGTCGGACAGTCACGATCCATGTGTCCATTCCCGCCGCATGCGTAACATTGCCTGCCTCTCGAATGACTGACTCTGTGCTGTGTGCCCCGAACTGCTGAGCCAGTGTCATGAGGTTGTATGCCTGAGGGTCTGGTCTGCCTGGACCCATGAGTCATCCGTCGACTTCCTGCCGCAGAAGACTCTGCTCCATGCCGACCTGCGGTAGGTCTCGCTGCTGATGTAGACTCAGAAAAGAAGCTCTCGATCAAAGGGTCTCGCTCCAGTACTCCTGCATGAGTCTGAATGATGAGGGAGATCAGTGATGCCCTGATCTCATGCCTCAATCCCTGCACAAAGGTCCGGGCCTGGAAGAATAGATCTCGTACCATGTCTGTCGAGTAGCATGAGAGATCGGTAAATCTCGCCGAATACTTGGCGACTGTCAAGCTTCCATGCTGCAGCTGTAGAAGCTCCTGTATGCGCACCGCATGGAGGGTGGTTGGGAAGAACTCCGAGCGGAAGAGGCTCTCAATGTCCGTCTAGAGTAGAGATGCCTCATTGTGCACCTGGAGCATCAAACACCACCATCTGCCTGCTTCTGCGTGCAGGAGGCTCGCTGCGAGGATCACCATGAGGTCTGCTGGTGTCCACACTAACCTGAAAACCCGTACAACTGCCTCCAGCCAATCCTCAGCTTCCTAGGGGTCCGTCTCCCCGCGGAACCTGGGTTGTTGCTAGCGCTGAAACTCGTGCAGCACACTAAGGAGACGTGCATCGTCAGCAGCTGGGGCTGGTAGCATCGGTGGCTCAGCTGGTAGAGGTACCGCTGATGCCTCAGCTGTCAAAGGGCCATGTACCTAGGCCTCGTTTCTCGGAGGGCTGTCGTCACGCACAACTCTTGGAACCCTTGCTGGCTGCCGTCATGGGGCCATCCTGAAAAGAAACAGGTGTGTCATGGTCAAACAGTATACCTGGTGAGATGACATATATTAATCACAATGAAAACATGAAACACACATGCAATCAATTTTTTCATGCATTAAGTCGGAAATCATAAGTCAGGGTCCTGGTGTACGGATACGTCGGCCGCCACACCAACACTGGACTCCCTAGACTGATAACCACACCCAATACGCTTAACACTATTGCTTCACTTTGAAAATGATCAGAGTCCAAAGTTCTGTGGTAGAACCGAACTTCTATGATACCAATTTGTCACGACCCATCCTCGGGGCCCGTGTCGTGACTACCCCAAGCCCGCCTTCCATAGGACAGGGGCTGGCGACTAGCACCAAGACGTAATTCCTGGTAAAAAAGTAAGTCATTGCCTTTGTAAAGTAAAAAAACAACACAGAGAAAGAAAGCAGTAGAAGTAAACACTATGTAAAAATTGGGTACAACAGTAAGTGCGGAAGTATGTGGGCAGAATACAATCCCAAACTGAAAGTAAAGTACCACTCGAAAAGGGAAAACAGCAACTGAAAGTAAAGTCGCAATGTCGAGCCGCCCAATGGAAGTCCCACTAGATGGGTGAGTACAGATAGCCTCCAGAGCTCTTCGGGTCCAACCGTCCGCTCCGAGTACATCTCGCCCAGGGGTCCACCTCTAGGTACCGTCCTGCTCCGCATGCCTCAACCATGATCAGCGCTGTCCATCATCTTCAACCAACACAACGTAGTGCAGGCAAAGCACGTGCAGGGGTGAGTATAAGATACTCAGTAGGGACCCCGAGACCCCCGATGGTCTCCCAGAATACAAAAAGGATAATCCAAAAATGAAAGATACAATCATGAAGTAACATCCAACATTGCTTAGGTATATGCCCATACATATACCTAAGTCACCAATTCCAGTCCTCTCCAACCTCCGAGCCCATGTACATCCCAGTCCACACAGGAAAACACAATCCATTCCACATAGAAAAAAAACGTAATCCACACAGGATAGTACAACACAATCCACAATGGAAAGAAAAACATGATTCAGCTCACACAGGTATACTTCTTCATATGACGATAGAGATGATCACATATATCCACTGATTCATCTAAGCCGTCGGACCCACAAAGGATCGATAGGTTCTAACCCCCACAATGACCCTCAAAGGATCTGACCCATATAGGATCGATAGGTATCTTACCCCCGTAATGACCCACAAGGGATCGGACCCACACAGTATCAACAGGTAACTGACCCCCGTAAAGACCCACACAGGATCGGACCCACACAGGATCTGTATGCACTGGCCCACACAGGACCGCTGAGCGCTGACCCACACAGTATCAGACCCACATAGGATCTATAGCACTGATCCACATAGGATCGTTGTGTGCTGTAGTCGCCGCAGTCGAGTCCATTGAGGATCTCTGTGCAGTCGTCGTCGTCGTCGTCGCAGTCATAGACAGCTCTAGGGTTCCCGCACATAGCAAGCTCATTCAGGAGGGTCCGCTCCATGAGCCGATAGGCTGATACATAAACTGAATCATAGTCTAGAGTTGATCTATCCAAATGTTTTGTATCATCAATAGAACTCAACGCCATAGACGGCGCGTCAATCGGATGCCCGGTCTCAGAGTTATTGGCTTTTTCGTCCTAGGGGCCCGGTTGGTTTTTAAGTAAAAACCAACCCGACCATACTCCACCTGCGTCCAAACCTTGGGCGCAGTAAGCCAAAAGATCTGTCTCACTTATAGGATTCCATCAAAGTCGATGGCACGTCAATCGGACGTCCGGAGCTCAAGTTATAAGTTTTTCCGCTCCGAAGGCCCGGTTGGTTTCGTCTACGAACCAACCAGGCCGAACCTAAAGTTTTCCAAACCTTGATTGTAATATACTGAAATGACCTCCTCAATCCAAGGATTGTATCACAACTAACGATGCGTCTATCAGAGACCAGTAGCTCATGTTATGGGAAACGAACTGAAGAAGGTCCGGTATTAAGGGGTTCAGGCCTGGGCCGAACCGACCCGATACCTCCAGGGTCGGCCTGAACCGGGTCGACCCATCCCGGTCCGGTTCTGGCCCGCTTGGGCGCGGCCCGGCCCGGCCTGGGTGCGGCCCAGTCTGGCGAACCAGCCAGGCAGCCGGCCCGGCGCGCAGTGCGCTGGGTGCACTGGCCAGGGGTCCGGCCGAACGGCCGAACCGTTTCAGGCGGGGGGCGCTACCCCCGTGTGAAGTAAATCGTGGCCCCTTAATGGGGCCACTTCATCCGGCCAGCTGGGGGATCGAACCCCAGGTTCCTCCACAGTTCGGCTGGCCCGCTTCGGCCGATCGGCTTCTGCCGCCACGGGACCAGCGAGGCCAGTCCCCTTGCTCTGATGCCGGCGGCCCGGTACCCGCCGCCGGTACCCCTGCTCCGTCGTGGCCCGGAACCGGCCATGGCCTTTTTCCGTCCAGCACGGTGCGACCGCGTCGCACCCCTCCGCCGCGGCCCCGCTCTGGCCACGGTGTCTCTGAGGTCCTCCGGTGCGGCGCGACGACGCCGCGTCTTTTGTTCATCTTCAACGACGTGGCGCGATGGCACCGCGGCTTTATTGTCTCCAACGGCGTGGTACGACGGCGCCACGCTTCTCCACTCTTCCTTTTACAAGACCCGCACGGTGTTTTGGCATCGCGTCACCTTGCTCGCCGCATCAATATCAACAACCAAAAATATGGGAGGAGTGTTGGCCATGTTCGTGCGGTCCGACCTCCTCTCGTTAATGCGATAACATGAAGTTCAATTGAATGGGGGATAACAACGGAGGTAAACACAAGAAAATAAACCCCTTCCTCAACGTTGTCGTCACACGAGCGTTTGTCGCCGAATTAACCGCCGCGGAAGAAGAGGGTTGCTGCGGGAGAAGAGGATCACTGCGGAAGGAATGTCACGGAAGAAGCGTCGTGGAAGGAGAATTGTTGGCATCGCAGTACACAGCGTCACGTCATCGTTCTCCCAGGGTTCGGCGTTCTTCATCGCACTACATTAGAGGGCGGCGTTCTTCGTTGGTGATGATGCGTTCTTCACATTCTTCGCGATCTTCATCGAGGGAGGAATAATCTTCTCTTTTTCTCCCAAATTTTTAACACAACACAAACCCCAACCATAATAAAAAAACCCCTCCTCTTATTTTATTATCAACATAAGAATATAAAAATCAAAAGATAAGAAACGAACAATTAATTCGAAGAATTAATTGTAACAATTTAACTCCCCAATTTAATGGGGTGTTTCTTAACTAGAAAAACTCACGGTTGACTTTAATTAATGAGGGGGTTTGCATGTGTGTTACATTGGAGGGAAGAAACGGTGGGGCTCGTGCGGGCCCCACCTCACAAATATCCTACCAAGTGGGTAAAATATTGTGGGTCCCACCTTATCTTCTTAACTTTCCTTAAGTGGATTTAAGTGAAATAAAATAAAGTGTCACACCACCATTATTTTATTTCATAACTTAACCCCAAAAATTAAAAACCACACCCAAACAAACGCAACTCCGAAAAAGGAGTTTCCAAGGAAAAATTGTCGCTGCGATTCCATTGGTGCCCTTAGAATTTGATTCCGAGCACTGGTTCAAAAGTTAGAAAACCCCGCTCATTCGTTCACTGAACGTACCCAAGCTAAACGTCGATAAATGATTCCGGGAACACCGGGCGTCGGAATCAGGTGCTGTCGGAAACTGCACTCTTCTAAAATTCCATTGAAAATTAAGAAAAAAAATTCCATGAATTTTACGGGTCTTTACATTTTGGGACTGGCATAAATAGTATATGAAAATTTTTAAAATGAATACTATGCTAATGAATTATTGAAATATGTTGAACAAAATGATTTATAGGCTAACGTGATGATTAGAATTTATAAATGATTTTAATGTTGAATCCCTTTTATGTTATTATTTTAGTGAAGAATTATATGATGTTAATTAATCACCAAATAGGATAAATATTTTTGATTTATTAATGGATGAAACTAGAAATATCAAATCCATACTTGAGTAAAAGGTTAAATGTGACGATTACCTCAATGACCAACCAATTATAATGAAACATGGATTGAGAAATATGGTTATTACTCCAAACTAGATATAATGAATCAAGATTAAAAATGTGTCAATATTTTATAAATAGAGGGAACTAATGAAGGGAATGATGGAGACTCATGAAAATTCAATCGGTGAATAAGATGAATAAAATTCATCAACTTATATGTATAAATTTAAAAAAGATTCACCAATACAATTTCATCAATGTTACAAAAAAATGATTTACCTATGGAAATATGGTTCATCGAGCTCATTCAAAAGTAGTAATATTAATAGTTCCATTACCATGATGTTAATGAAAATATTTCATCTAAAAAATACCAATGTTCAAATTCCATATTTTGGAAACACTTGAGAATTATTCCAATCAAGGATCTAACAAAAAGTTTTACTAGGTTTACAGGGATAAAAATTGACCATGACTATGTTAATAAGAGAAGTATTTTGAAATTATACCTATTTAAGTGAGTTCAAAAATTGATGTGGAATGAGAAATTATTTTTATACAATAAATAAAATTTAGAATTATATTTCAATATTGTTCAACCAAATACATTGTACATATATTGTTTATAAGAACATCAAATCATCACATCAATGTAAAGATAATGAAATGTTAGTAAAAAAATTAGTGGTTGATAATTTTATCCCACATTTGAGATAATGGAAATGTGTATTCTAAAAATAATATTATCCTTATATTGTATATTTTATGTGATTTTTGGAAATGGATTTGTTCTCTCTCCGTAGTGGAAAAATAAATTTGGAATAATAAGATCAAAGTTTATATAACCATAAGATATTATATGAAATAATGATTACAGACACACTTTTTAATAAAATTATTCATCATAATACTAGATAAAGAAAAATGATTGAAACATCATTTAAATAATTGGATAAAACTCAATATTAGGTATAATCATTATCTATTTAACAATAATTGTTTCTATTATTTTATGAATGATATCATTGCAGAAAATATATATCCTATCAGTTCTATCTATATAAATGCATTATATATTTTCATTAGTAAGTAATAATTATAATTTCAATGAATTAAATTAAATTTGGGGGAGGGGGATTGTAACAAAATATTTTTTAGAAGAGAATAATTATTTACCATTATGAATAAATAATATTTTCCTATTTTTTAAAAATAATTCGTATATTTTTTTGATATTGGGAAAAGTAATATATGAATCTATATAACAACATATTATTCATTTATAATGCAACATTTAAAACTAGGTATATGATACGATGTATCACATAAAATGGATTACTATAAATCATTGATTATTATAGAAATGATAATTGAAAAATATTAAAAAGGGTAAATAAATGGAAAGGATAATATATTTATGACTAGAAAGTAATTTGTACCACTACTTTATTTACGAATAACATCTAGAAAAATATATTGGGATTAGATACCATTTAATAAGAAATAATGTTGTGATGTCAAAAAATTTAAAAAATAGAAATGGAAAATTTTAGTGGATTAAGTTTATTTATAATATATATAGTACGAAAATATGTTCAATGTAAATATAGTAACAAAAAATACAAACTTTTAGAATTTTGTGAATGAAAATATGATTCTACGTGTTATATCAAATTGGTAGAGAAATTACAAATATTTTCATATACTAAATTTAAAATAATATAGTCCGAATTGAATAAAAATATGAGGTTAAAATATTTATAATATTTATATAACTATTGTATAAAAATATTACGAGCATAAAAATTTTATATTTTGTATATATAAATTAAAATAAATATTTCAACGTTAATGGGGTGCTAAAAAATTTTAATTTATGTTATATTAGCAACTTTTGGATATTATTACATCAGACACGCACACACACCACATATATATAGGACTGAAATTCATGTATTAGCCCCCCCAATGGATAACCTAATCAACCAGCCACATTACATTGGGAAAAGTTTTTTGGACTTTTCAAAACTAATTAATTTTCATGTGAATAGTAAAAATAATAATTAAAAAAATATTTTATAAAAACAATCAATTAAAAGTATTAAAAACTAATTATTATAAAAATTAAATTTAGAAACTATGATAGAGAATTATAAAAAACTATAATGAATTTATTTAATAGGTATTTTGTAATTTTAAAAAAGATTTAATATTTTTCATTCAAACTATTTTTATGTACATATAAGAATAAATTTAGAATTTATATCTTTTAGACATTAAATTTAAAAAAACCACTTTTTTAGATTAAAAAGAAAATATTAGTTAAAAATTACAATTTTAATGTTTGAAATGAGGATAAAAATATTAATAATTAATACAATTACCCTGATAATGAAAAACTAGTTTTCTTGATGAATTGTTTTTTAATGTCTTCTAAATTTTTTTACACTCAATGATGACAGTATTTGGAGTAAACAAATGATATATGTTTATTATATCATCTTTATATAATGTTCACATTTATATAATATTATGGTGTCATTTTCTTATTCTTGTATCCATGATTATAATCATCCATATTATGATATCATGTTCTCTTTATTAACTCTAATGTTATGATTCATTTTTATGAATATTCCTTTACATTTCATTCTACATATCCCTTTTCTATATATATTTCCCGCAAAATATCAAAGGTAATTTTATTATATCAGTTGGATTTTGGATAATTTTGTGGATTCGAAAATAGAAATGAATGTTTTCTGTATTATATTTTTTATTTCAATTTATAATCATATAATTATACAAGATATCATTATTCTTCAATTATATTATATGGAAAACATTAACTAGTATTTTTATAAGGAAGGGGTTTTTATATTTATTATCAATTAATGGTGTATTTATTTTGGGATATATTGATGATAGAATCTTAGTTAACACTACATGGATAAGTGTAAGTGATAACACTTAATTACAGGAGAAAATTATAAATTTTTTGAAAAATATATATTTTGATGTCTTCCATGAAATGGAATTCCTATATATATATATATATGGGAATGTGGATACATACTCTGGTATAATTTCACTTAAGGATAATATTTACAATGAGAGCATTTATGGTATTATCTCAACTGTAACCTTGTTCACAAAAATTTTTCCTAAGTGCACACTTAGATAGACACTCCCAAGGGATGTGATTTAGTGGATCATGTACTCCTTACGAAAAAAAATATTGGATTTATTTTTATAAAATTGTGGGAATATGAATGATTGTATAAGATAAATAGTAATAATGTAATCTAGTTTAATGAATGATTTATATATATTGAAAAAATTTAATAATAGGGTAACATGATGATGAAATATTATAACTGATTTTAAGGTTTAATCCCTTTTATGTTATTGATTTCGAAAAATCATCTATAATGTTAATTGTTCACAAATAAAGTTAAAAATATTATATATGTTAATTGATTGAAGTATATATAACCAATCTATCATTAAGTATGAGGAAAATTTGATGAATACCTAAATTATCAACCCATTATAATTATTGATGAACTAAGAAATATTGTTATTATTCCAAACTAGATATCATGATTCAAGATTAAAAATTCATCCATAGTCTATATCTTGAGTGAGCTAATGAAGTTAATGATGTAGTATCATTAAAACTAAATTAATTATATCTATGAATGAAATTAAATTCATCAAACTATATGAAAAAAATTCTAGTAGTTTCCCCAATCCAATTTTCACAAGGTGACACAAAAATACATTACCTATGGAAGAGTGGTTCATCAAGATCATTCAACAAAAGTATTATAAATATTACCATTAGCATGATGGATGTGAAAATAATTCATCTAAAAAACTAATAATGGTAATATTCCATATGTATGGATGAAATGTGAATTATTTTGGGGGATGATCTAACAAAAAAGCCGACATGGTTTATCGGAATAATAATCAACCACATCCATGTTAATAAGAGATATCTTATGCAATTAATGCTATTTTAGGGAATTAGAAAAATGATGTGGAGCAAGGAATGGCTACAATCCACTAAATAACATTCAGGAAAATATTCCAATATTGTTCAACCTAATCCGTTGTACATATATAATTAATAATAACATCAAATCATCACATTAATGTTCCTATATTAAATTTAAAGTTCTGCTTCCTTAAGATGAGGGAAGAGATAACAATGTGCCACGCCTGTCCTTCATCCAGATTAAGGTGAGATAACAACCTCTAGTCTTGCCTTAAATAGTCTCTATAGTCTATACAAGCACTAAGGATATAGAATATCAAAAAAAAATGGAATACTTTAACTTTTTTAATGAATGAATGATCAGGAGATAAGATCGTAAAATACCAAACAATAGAAATCACTTATATAGAGGAACCAATAATCCAACCATGGCTGATTTAAATGTAATCTACCAAAAATGTGAAACTAGAGAACCAATGTAAGCACAAAAATAAAGAGACTATTTAGAAGAACACCAACTATGGAAACACCCGAGCAAGTAAAGTCCAGTATTGTCCTCAATGTCATCCTAGAAACATAAAACTATTTTTATATACATAAGTTTGTTATAAAAGTATAAACAATAAGAAAAACTCACACCATCCCTGAATATTTGGGGGGGAAAACTAATACCCCTTTGACAGAATAGTAAAACCTGTATCCACCTACCAAGGAATAGTAACAATCTAAGACTCACCAAGGCACACTCAAAAAAAATTTCAAGTCATTTAACGTAGTAGTATAAGAAATTCAACATTTGGGTACCCCATAATACTTTCCCTCTGGTTAAATGAACATTATTAGAAGATAATGTGTTGATTATACAACTCTTATAAAATACAGTCCCACTAGAAAGACCATTACACACAAATATGTGATCCAAACCACACAAAAATTTCCACCACAAACACCTAGGACACAACCGCACCACACATCCCACTCACAAACATATGGGGCCACAGGTGTAATTCCCATTGCCCGAAGATACCTTGGACTCATCACAAAGACACTTTGGAAAAAAATCCTACTCCGCAAACACCTGGGCCTCTCATCTACAGTAAAACTAGCCTAAATGATTTTGTACTATGGAAGACCTCAAGCCATTACAGCCTACTAAAATATGCTCGAATGGTATGAAATAGAATCGGGTAAGAGGAATAAAATCTGTAACCAGCCATCCAGCCTCCAACTAGGATGTTGGTAATGACACCCTCCCCCATAAATTTGGGTTTTAGGTATATGGTGCTAAAAAGGGATGTGATGCATATAAATATCCAATGGAAATACAATTTATATATAAAAGTATGAAAACACACATCCAAACCTAATGTTTCAAGAAAAATCCAACAAACGTAGAAATACATTTGATGATAACCTTATATGTATAACCATAGAAACAAAAAAAAAACAAAACTCAATACTAAAACATTTTCATTTAACCAAATTCCATTAGTTACTAAAGGGGTTCACGTGAATTTATTCCAGAACTACCAATGGTCACAACAAAGCACAAAATCTGCATCTATTTTTATAAGGATAAAGGCAACTAATCACATCCAAGGTAAATAAAGATGTAAGGACCAATAAATGAAAATCCATTTTAACACCCATTTATAAAAACAAAATAGAACAACCAACCTACAGTCCCACTACACCCACTTCTTCCTAGACATCCATTCAACCAATACAAACATTCATTCTTCAATGTTATTCTTCTAAATTATTCCCTCACAACCAAAACTGGTCACTCCACTGCACATGAAAACCACCCTTGACATAACTATACACATAGATACAAGACAACCCAGTCATGTAGCCTCACTGCCCAAACATTAACCAGATGTAGTTCCACTACATAGAATGTTTACTCGTTCACCAATCAATTAATCTCTCAAAATGATATTTTGTTACACCTCATGTACCACCTTATTCATAAATTCCACAAAAAAACAACAAACAACAGCCCGCCTACCAAAACATTCCCATTCCCATTCAAATGACCAACCCATGTATCCCCCCCCACATACGCTTAATAAGGTTACTAACATCAACTTCACAAAACCCTCACGAATAACAAAACCCAACCAAAAACAGCAGACAACAACACCATTATGAAAATAATATTTTTATTTATTAAGAGGGTTTCGTTAATTCCACTTTAAATAACAAGGGTGATCACATAACATGATTGATCACGGTGCATCCATATATTTTACCAGGTATACATGATTAAATAAATATCATGTTACAACCATTTAACAATGAATAAAAAATAGTATGTCACTAGTGCACAATAAAAGACCACTGACATGCATGGTTTTTAGAAATCATAACACCATAATAAACCAAAAAAGGAAACAATGATATAAGATAAAACAAAAGATAAACATTGAACATATTCAATTACTTACCCATTAAATTTTAATCATCACTTCCCTACCATTCTTTAATACTCGTTTAGGAAATGTATTCCTCATTCATCATAAAGAATCATTGGTACACACACACACTAAATTATACAAAAATAAAGTGGTGAACAATAACCCGTACATGATACAAATGGTGACCAAAACTCCACAAAGCACTAGAATATAGTATCACATAGGCAGGAGGAAACTCTATGAAAACTGAGAAGGA
The DNA here is from genome assembly GCA_963277665.1 of Viscum album. Lineage (NCBI taxonomy): Eukaryota > Viridiplantae > Streptophyta > Magnoliopsida > Santalales > Viscaceae > Viscum > Viscum album. Next base: position 1,347,662,834 of record OY728164.1, read on the forward strand.
TAGATCTCTAGAATAGGTGCATGACTTTTTTATAGGGTATGGATCTAGGCTCGTGTAGAGAAAAGAGAAGATAAGACCTCGGGTTATTGAAAATGAAATATCATATATCAATGAAAGTAAACGGTTCCAAAGGCCATTAACTTGGAAACATGGTCATGATAATGCAGTTTTAATACTTCAATGTTCCAAGAGAATTAGTATATTTAATATATACATTATAACCCTTTAATCACAATTAAAACTCCAAAAAAAGTATATAAATTTTTTTTACGTCAAATAAAATGTAAGAGGGGTGAATCTGGAAGAACTATGAAAAATTGGGAAAACTGGAAATTGGGAAAAGGATGAAAACCCATTTAGTGTGCCACCATTTTAGTGTGACACTATCATGGTGCAACTATGAAAATGTTTGTGTTTCTGTTTTCCACCGTTATGGTGACACTGTTTAAGTGTGTGACTGTTATGGTGCAACCATTTTGGTGTGTCATCATCATGGTGCCACCATTTTGTTGTGCTACATTTATAGTGTCAGTGATTCAGTGTACCTCTATTACAGTTCCACTTTGTTGGTGTTCCACCATTAAAGTTCCACCATCCTAATGTGCCATTGTCACGATGTCGCCATTCTAGTGAAACAATTTGGTAATACTGGATTTTGGAAAAACCCTCGATACAAACCACTATGACCCCCCAAGAGCACAACAATCACTTAATTATTCACCAAGGAGAATCCTGGGGAAATCTGGTTCATTAGATCAGATACCCCTCAAAATATTCTTGTCCCCAATAATTTAAAACACAACATAGAATGAAAAACACTGTAAAGATACCTCTTATAGAAAAAAGTTCCCTAAAATGTTTGAAAACTACAGTGAAAACCATGAAATTGTTGAACAAATCCTTGAAATCTATCTCTAGAAAACTGTAAAAACACTAAGGCCACACTTCTCAAACATATGGATTACTGATTCCCTTTCTCCATGTCAAGATACAATCTACTCTAGGTGGCAATGACTCACCCCAATGGGTTTAATCACAACAACATTAATTCATCTTGGTTAGGGATCGAGTTACCTTCTCCATATTTCATTACATTCCACAAAATACTGAGACAAGGGAATGACACATCTGATAAATAAAAAGGGCAAGAACTATGTCATAAAACAACCCACAAATGTAAAACATTGATACAAAACATAGAATAGCTAAAGGTAATAGGAATGAATCTATGCTTCTTTCTCCAATGTACTCTCCTTGAGGCCACTATGCTTATGTAATAGTGGAACAAAAGGAATGGTCTTCCCATGAAGCACTATCTCCTCATGATCCAAAATTCTTAATGGTATCTCACTAAACGTATTTTCATATTAGATATCTAACTCTCCCCAGTCAATGATGTTAGAGACATCATGTAAATAACGATAGAGCTAAGAGACATGGAAGACGTTTTGGTTAATATCCAACCATAGTGGCATCACCAGTTGATATTCTACCTTTCCTACTCATCCAAACTCCTCAAATGGTCCGATGAACCTGGGATAATTCATTCTCTCTATTCTATACATTCACTACCCATGTATAGAGTAAAACATTCTTAATATTTGGTCCCCACCCTCAAACTCAAAAATCTGCCTCATATGATCGACATATGACTAATGTCGGTCCTATGATACATTCATACTCTCAAGGACAACCTACATCTTCTCTTTCATACTCTGCACCATTTCCGGACCAAGGATATCTGCCTTCCCAAATTCCATCCATCACTAGGGTGAACAACACAACCTCCCATATAGTTCCTTGAATGGAACCACACAAATGGAGAAATGATAACTGTTATAGAATTAAAACTATTCCAAGGGAAAATGTCCCACCCAAGACCTACTAATTTCCAGAAAAGAAGCCCCCATATTTTCTTCCATCATCAAGATGGTCCTACCTTGCCTTCCATCAGTATAAGAATGGAACGCTATGCTGAGCTGTAACTAGATTCCAAAAGAATGTTGCAATCCCTTATAGACTCATGACATAAAATTTATATCCAGGTCTAAGAAAATTTATCTTCGAACTCAATGAAGCTTCACTACCTCATCCATATACCTCTGTGCTAAGGAATCCACTACAATCGACTCCATGGTCACTAATAAGTGACACGATTTAACAATCTTATAAACTAATTCCAAAACATCATCACATCATCCTTTAGTACTGGGTAATCTGATGATGAAATACATTGATATTTCATTCCACTTCTTCTTGAGAATGTCTAAAGGCTTCAATAGACTACTAGGAACACAGTTCTCAGCCTTCACCTGTTGACACACTAGGAACCATTCCACAAACTCCTCCATTTCCCACTTCACCCCAGGTCACAAAAATAGTTCCCTGAAGCCTAGTTACATATTAATAAAATCCAAGACGCAGTGTTATGGGTGAGATATATATCTCATAAAAAACTCCCCCGTGCATTTCCACCAGAAAAAAGATCTTCTCATTTGACAATATATAATTTAGACTATCCTCTAACCATCCCTCTAGATCATCACCCAAGACAGTGTGATCACTCATCACATTAGTCTATGAGTCTCCCCATAGATACTCCTCCATATGACACACCAAGGAATTATGCACTTTCATCTAAAAAATATTGCCACTCCCACTATCCACCCTAGAATCCAACATTAAATTTGGAAAAATCCTCCATTTCTATCAAAGAATCCATGGATTACTGAATTAGCTCCTTCCGTGACTTCTTAATTATTTTATTAGACACCATGTTCACATTTTCTGGGGTGTAAGAGTTCCTGAAGTTGATATCCTTGAGGAAATCCTTGTGCCTTTTCTTAAACATGTTTAGGTATCACTGGGAGAAGTTATATCTCAATGTCATGTGATCCATGAAGACCCCAATGTGCTCCTTGATGAGATAATTTCACTACAACATCATCGTAAATACAACTGTTGTATTCTACAGATCATGGATTGCATAGTTACATTTATGTCGATGTATCTTCCTAGACCCACAAGATATCACTCCCTGCTATTTTATCAGCACAAATCCCAATCCTAGAGAATAAGTGTCACAGAACACCTCGAATGTCACCCCTTCCTATAGAAACTTATTCAATGGAGCACTGAACAGATTCTCCTTCAGGAAACAAAAATCCCCATGACACTGCTCAGCCACCTAGAAATCCTGGTTTTTTCTAGTAAAATGTTTCAATGGATTTGTAACTCAAGAGAAGTTGGGTATGAACCTCTGGTAATAGCCTGCTATACCAAGGAAGCAGTGAACCTCTTCCCTAGTCTTGGTTGTTTCCCAATAAACAACCTCCATGACCATTGATGTGTCCCCTTTTATCCATTATTGTTTACCAAAATTTTCAAGGAAGTGTACCTCTCAAATATATAACTTTACCTTGCACAACATCCTATAGATCTTATGTTGTTGGAGGACCTCCAAGACTATTTTGAGGTGCTTAGTGTGCTCATCCACTAACCATGAGTAAATCTGAATATCACTAATAAAACGATGACAAACCGGTCCAGGAAATTGTGTAAGGTAGAGTTTAGGAGTCTCATTAACACTAATTGTGAATTAGGAACTCTGAATTGAATGAACATGAAATTGATGTTCCAATAAATGAACATAAAAGTAGTAATCAGGATGTCACCATCTTTTACCCTCCACTCGTGTTATCAATACTGTTGATTGATCATAGGGAACAAAAATTATCCCCTGAACTAATCAAAAATATCATCTATTATGAGGAGAGGATGACGGTTCGTGACCGTTACCTGATTCAGTCCCTGTTAGTCTATGTTCATCCTTAGGCCACCTTCCACCTTCTTTAAAAAAACAAAACAGATCACCCATGAAAACAAAATTTACTCAGTAAAACCATTTTCTGTTATGTTTTGAACCTAAATATGTAACTCCCACAACACCGAAGGTTCCATCCAATAGGGATTCATCAATATAAGATCGGAAATGGAATTCATGTATTTTCCAAAATCAACATCATGCCAAGGGAGTAGAGTAAAAACCTCTACTGGGAAAACCTCCAAGAACACCTTGAAAGCTCATTTATCCCCCAGAATCTCAGTGTCCACTGAACCCACTGACATCTCGACTGACTAAGAGACAAGAGGCTCCCACATAAACATCCCACCAGATAGCCTTTCATAGCATTTAAAAATACAAGATGGACATACACACCTAAAAACAAAACTCTTCCCCAGAAGCAGTCGATAACAGCATGAATAGAAAACAACCATTAGATTCCTAGGATGAAATTTTATAGTTCCATCTGTAGATTAAGAAGATCTCCATAAGAGTGGTACGACCCCATCATCTTTCTACATATTTGGAAAACATCAAACAAACTGGTATGACCTCCAACTGGTGTACTCAACACTAAGATCATGGGATTCTTTTCTATGTCTAGTACCATATACTGGGATAAATCATGTGTAACAAAATAATGAAATGGTCCTGAATCAAAAACACCACTAAAAAGTGTTCAAAACAAGCTGATCATACATGGAACATACTCCAGCCCCACAATAACTACTACCACGATAGCATGCAACCACCCCAACCAACCTCTTCTACCACTCTGCTATTGACCACCCCTTTCCATTCTCTACTCGAAGTTCATAGGGAGCACCATGTTGTAACACCCCAAGCTTCCACGGTACGTTTCCCTTCGAATAATGCAATAGCGTGTGTTGTAGGCAACCTCGAGCTCTAACACACACCACAACTAATTAAACTAGCCGTTATGAATAGTAATACCTACTTTTTGAAATTTTATAAATTTTATTTATCAAAATGGACTTCATTTTTGGATTCGGAATATCGAAATTAGCCTATGTTGAATTTTTTGTATTTTTTTGAGAACTTCTAATTTTTTATGAATAGTGAAAAATATTTAAAAACAACTTTTTTAATCAAAATAATTTATAGTGATAAATTATACTATTTAGTGTATTTAGAGTATAATTAGTATATATTTTTACCATTTTATCCAATGGTGGTCATTATAATTAATTTCACATTGAAATTGGAATAAACAATTGTCAATCTTTTGATATATATTGTTTCTTAAAAACACGCTATCTGTTGTGACTGCGGGAATTAATTATAAAATTAATTAATGCAAATTATATGTTTGGAATTTTTTAAAATAGACATCATTTTTGAATTCGGAATATCAATTATAGGGGTGAAATTTTGGCATTGTTCTGAAAAACTTCAATTTTTTATGAATAGTGAAACCACTAAGTGGTAGTTAAATAACTGATTTTTCATTTAAATGAAATATTACAACTTCTGTGTTTTTAATTTCAAAAATCTGACATACATGGTTGTCATTAGGATGTAAAATGTGGTTCAATGGGATTAAAATAATTTTTTGGTGAATAGTAACTTTTAAGTTTAATTAATCGCGATTAAAGGTAATTAGTGAAATTTAAGGTAAAAATGATATTATAAAAATATGAAAATACCCTTACACTTGTCCTACCCCTATTGGATGAGTAATGTCCGACCAAGAAAATCCATGGGTCAACTTTGGGACCCCATGGAGCCACTTTAGTTGGAAAATGTCATAAATACCTTTTATTTAATGTTAAAGTAAAAAATGACACAAACATGAAATGTTTTACTAAAACAATTTTTACATGGGGTAATAAAAGTCATATTTTTGACTATAAATAGTAATTGTAAATCTAAGAATATTTCATACATCATAGTATTATTTTTATAATTTTTATACATTAAATAAATTAAATTATTTATGACATCATTAAGATGTAGCGATGACCTCATTATTTAACGATTTTAATAAAATGAAAAGATAATGTAAAATCCATGGCATACACTTGTCCAAAGACTATTGGATGGGTAGATTTCGAACCCTTATCACCTTAGCCACGAATTATATATGTGTGGGACCTTTAGAATCCGAAAAGCATTGTATAATAATGTAACATTTCAATCTTGCAAAAAGAGCCCCTCCTCTTCTCTTATAAAAGGCCCCCACCTCTACCACCTTATTCACACATTCAAGCCTTTTGGTTCTGCCAAACTCTTCCAAAATACTCTCCCAACTTCTCTACCTTCATCATAGAAGCTTTACTTTAGTCAGAAAGCCATCCTATGGAGTCCTTTTGATCGAATCAAAAGGAAGAACCCGAAGAAGAGGTAACGTTTTCATCACCCTCTTTCAAGTTTCTTTCTTCTTCCACTCCGTCTTTGTTTATTATTTCAATTCTAAAATTATAACTCTAGTATCTTCTATATACTATGATTTTATTATAAACATGGAACAACCATATTCAGTATTCTACCCATCATTTGAATGACATGTCACCATACGTGCGTACGTATGGCTTACCGTCTCCACGTCGTGGTGTAATTGTTATTCAATATATTATTATTTAGATGGGTATAATAATGATATATAATTCATGTAAATAATAAATATAATATGATAATGATTCTGTATATATGATATACTATACAATTATATATTATTTTAATATCAAAATAATGATATTGTCGCTCGTGCGTATGTACGGACTACCGTCTCCACGAACGTGATGAGATTCATTCTCCGTCGTATCCATTCAAGTATAATTATCATTTGATGATTTAAAAATAATTTTTAAGGACATGATACCATTCTGGATATGAATAAGATACAATCTATCCATGAAAAACATGACTTACGTAACAAAACATATAAATGAAAACGAGTAAGTTAACACCCGAAACAACGATAAATCTAAGATATTGTTTACAAAGCAATGTTAAAAGATCATATATGATATCATATGAATGTATATGATTCTTGTATAATTTAAAAACAATTATTTCACCATTATAAAGGACGTTAACCTACCCCAACCAAGTAAAAGTACAAGGTAAGGGTTTACTTCACAACCTCTTCATTATCCAAGGTTGTTTATACATAATTATCTAGTGGGACCTCGTTATCATCCACATCCATGTTTCTTAAAAATGTCTTTCAAATCATTTTTACTATTAAATGGAAAATGGGTTAAAGTCATTTATACCCTTATACGTTTTTGAAAGGAATCTTACCATCGTTTTCCAAACAATGTATGTTTTGACCTTTTTGACAAATTTAAGGTAAGAATGTTTTTTTAACTTATATGGCGGGTGTGGCTATTTTCTGCCCTTATAACTTCGTTGAAGCTTCCCTTACAGGCTTATAATAATATTTTCAAAGTAAATGTATTATTATGGTACTTTTTAATGATTTCAAAAAAGAGAGATATTTCTCTCAAATAACATTGATTTCATCTATGTCAACATCCTTTGATGGGTTTTAAGTTTACTTGAAATTGATTTATGATACAAAACATCCATTGATCATTTTGTGATATATTTTACTGTGGATGTGTTATTTTTATACCATCCATAGTTTATGGAGAAATTTTTGACATTTCGTATGCTAGTTTTAATACGAATATTTATGTTATGTTTAAACCTATTCATATGAGGAATGTATTGGACTTAATAAGTGACGGGTGGAGCCCGCTATAGCTCCTCGATGCATCGGTAGGTCTCATGAGACAACTAGACGTGGAATTGGCCGATGCCCTTTCCCAATTGGATTTATGGTTTTGGCCGAGGCCTTAATCATTTTAGACGTCTTGGCCGAGGCCTTGACAAAATGTTTCAGAATGTCTGGCATTATACATTCCCTCATTATGAAAGTGGTTATTGATATTTCATGTGATTATTCGTCTAGTAGAATATCCATGTGAGTAAGTAATGTAATTATTTTATTTTACTTTTTCCATATTATGTTGAAGTTCATGTTCAATAAGGCTTTTTTTTAGTTATACATTTCCTTAAATGCTTATGGTTTCTTATCAATGTTTCCGCTATATTGTTATCCTTACGGAGCATTTGAGCTCACCCCTTTCAATGTTTTATTTTTCCCAGGATGTGAAGAAGTGTATTATGACTGAATTGCAAGAATATTCAGTGAGGATATGAGTGTGGAATAGGGAGACAATGTTATTATAGTTTTCATTTTTATGATGTAATGTAATGTTTACGAATGTATCTAGTGTTTCCAAGGCTACTAAACTAATCGGTCTTTCGAGACATGATCTTTTGTGATCATGCCAATGTTATGTAATAATGCACCGACTCTTGGTAACTGGGGTCGGGGCGTTACAGTTGGTATCAAAGGAAGTTTAGTACAAACCTTGGAATCTAGATTTAGACAAACTCTGATAAGAGCACGTAGACCTAAGTTGAACTTTGAGGATTAGTATAGAAGAACTTCCTAAAATTTTGGTATTGTAGAGATTTTGTGCGTTTTCTGAGAAATACATCCCTATCTGGATACGAGCAGGTAGAGGCAGCTCTGGCACAGATGTACCTAGGGGTAAAACCCGAAAACACCGCTTTGATCTAGACTCGAACGTGAACTGGTTCACGACAATGGGCCTTGCTGCACTCTTGGTTACGACACTCCTGGGGGATATGCTTAGGATAATTCCCATTTTCTTTACAAACCACTATGAAGGGTTACGAGTATATACTTCCCCAAAGAAAACATTTTTATAATTATGGATTATATCCATAATTAGTTCAATTAATGTTAAGTGTTTTACAAGTATGGAATTATGTATTTTGATTCATAAACTAATCTAGTTTATGCCATTATTTAGAAATGGCGCCTAGTGGAAGGAATGGAAACCGTATCATTGCACGTACTCCGTGTAGGGATTTCCCTCCTGCTCAAGATAATTATGGTGGAGCTAGTGATATAACTGGTGCTGATCAGCCTCTCACCGTACTGGGACAACTCATACAGGTTATGAATAATAACCTTACTCGTATGGAGCACCCTGATCCGCAACGTGGAGGATCAATGCTAGACCGTTTCATGAGGCAACAACCACCAACCTTCAATGGGAGTACAAATCCTATAGTAGCTGAGAAATGGATAAATTCCTTAGAGAAAATATTCCATGCCTTGGGGAGTAGTGAAAGGGAGAAAGTTGTCATGGCAGTTTACCGCCTCACTGGAGATTCCGATCAATGGTGGTCACTAATTCAAAACCCAAAGGAAGATGATGAATAAACAAACATGGAATGACAGGAGTTCAAAGATCTGTTCTTAGAAAAATACTTTCCTCGAGACCATCAAGCGGATATGGAAAGGCAATTTCTGAGTCTGAGGCAGAAGGAGGATGAGAATGTCGCAAAGTATGAGGCTAACATTACAAGGTTAGCGAGGTATGCTGCAGATTACATACGTAACCCAAGAAGTAAGACTGATCATTTCTTTGATGGGTTAAATCCTTTTCTCCGTCGAGATTTAGTATCACAAACCATCTCTTCATACGAAGTTATTGTCTCGTGCGCTATCAAGACGAAAAAGTAATTCTCTAATTCTTATGACTTTAAATCAAAGCAAGATAAGAAGAGATCCGCTGAAAACTCTGGGAAAGGAAATAAGGAAATAGGGAAGAAGGGTAGAAATGAATTTCCACCCTGTGATAATTGTTTTAGGAAGCACCCTGGTGCATGTCTAAAAGGAAAAGGAGTATGTTACAAGTGTGGTGAAAAAGGCCACCAAGCTCATGAATGCAAGGGAAAGAAAGCGACTGTCAACGTGGAATGCTATAATTGTAGAGAGAAGGGACATTATGCAAATGAATGTCCAATGCGTCAGGGGAAATTACCTCAAAAGAGGCCAAGGGATCAGGGCCAGGCTTATGCTATCACTACTGCTGAGGTGGAAGCTCCGAAAGACGTGGTGGTAGGTAATTTAATGGTTTCCTCAAGTTAAAAAAATGCATTATTTGATTCTGGATCATCGCATTGTTTCATATCTTCCCAGTTTGCTATGATAATTAGATATTTCCAATTTTATTTAACAAGGGATTTGTCAGTCAAAAACCCTAAGGGAAGTATTGTTGCAACAAAGTTTTGTCGATTAGTTCCCATTAGAGGACCTAAATGTTCTTTACATGCTGATCTCATCATCATACCCATGATTAAATTTGATATAATCCTCGGTATGGATTGGCTTTCAGACCATGATGCAAAAATTTATTGTAAGAGGAAAGAGGTTATGATTCTTGATGATGATGATAAGGAACACCTTATCTTTAGAGCAAAATCATCGCCACATAATTCTTATCAAGATCCACCCACAGTAGCTCAACTAAATTCAATGATTGGGGAGGAAGATAAGGAAATTACTGAGGGTAAGGAAAGGAATATTCAAATAGAGTATGTACCTATTTTGAGAGAATATGTTGATGTGTTTCCGTAAGATTTACCTGGACATCCTCCAGAACGAGAAGTTGAGTTTTCCATTGATTTAATTCCTAGATCAAGGCCCATATCGAAGACCCCTTATAGATTGGCCACTGTGGAATTAGTTGAACTAAAGAAACTACTAGAGGAATTGAGTAATAAGGGATTTATTTTCCCTAGTGTTTCTCCTTGGGGAGCCCCTGTTCTTTTTGTTAAGAAGAAAGATGGATATATGAGATTGTGCATTGACTATAGGGAGATCAATGCTATAACAATAAAGAACAAGTATCCCCTACCTCGCGTTGATGATTTGTTTGACCAACTGCATGGAGCTCAATACCTTTCAAAGATTGACCTTCGGTCTGGATACCATCAGTTGTGTGTGAAGAAGGAAGATGTTCCAAAGACAGCATTTCGAACAAGGTACAGGCATTACGAGTTTACAGTAATTCCTTTTGGATTGACTAATGAACCATCTGTTTTCAGGGATCTAATGAATATAGTTTTCAAGGAATATCTTGATGACTTTGTAGTTGTATTTATTGATGATATCTTGGTGTACTCCAAAAGCCACGATGATCATGAAAATCACTTACGCATTATCCTGAAGAATCTTAGAAGACATGAATTATATGGGAAATTTAGCAAGTGTGAATTCTGGCTTCAGGATATTTCTTTTATTGGCCATATTGTCTCTAAGGATGGAATTTCCGTTGATCCTTCTAAAACCAAGGCAATCCAAGAATGGCCAGCACCGACAAGTATAACTGAGGTACGCAGTTTTATTGGTTTAGCAGGTTATTATCGGCATTTCATCCAGAATTTTTCCAGATTGGCTAACCCATTGACAAAGCTCACACGTAAAGAGATTAAATTTGTCTGGACAAAATAGTGTGAAGAATGTTTTGAAGAACTGAAGATAAGATTAGTCAACGACCCTGTATTGACTCTACCATCGGGGAATGATGGGTTTGTTATTTATAGTGATGCATCGAAGAAAGGACTTGGTTGTGTCCTTATGCAGAATGATAAGGTTATTGCCTATGCATCACGACAGCTAAAAATTCATGAGCAAAACTATCCTACTCATGATCTTGAGTTAGAAGCTGTGATCTTTGCTTTAAAGATATGGAGACATTACCTCTATGGTGAAAAATTTGAGATTTATACTGATCACAAGAGATTGAAGTATATTTTCTCACAAAAATAACTCAACATGAGGCATAGGAGATGGCTTGAACTACTCAAGGATTATGATTGCACGATACATTACCACCCGGGGAAGGAAAACAAGGTGGCAGATGCTTTGTGCATAAAATACCATGGAGTTTTGAATGTGATGAGAATTGAAAGGGATCCAATTTTCATGGATCTAGTGAAGATGGACATGGGAATAACTAGGGAAGGTGAAACATCAATTCATTTTCAAATGGTTTCCAAACCAACATTACTAGAAAAGATTAAGAGTTCTCAGACCGATGATGAAGAATTTGAGAAGAAGATTAAAGATGTGAATGATGGAAGATTGAGGGACTTTGTGTATAAGGACGGAATTTTGAAATTTGGGAAGAGACTTTGTGTTCCAGATATACCTGATCTAAAAAGGGAATTGATGGATGATGCTCATAGTTCCAATTTCTCTATACACCCTGGGAGCACCAAAATGTATAGAGATTTGAAGGAACATTCTTGGTGGGACAATATGAAGAGGGAGATTGCTGATTTTGTGTCGAGGTGTATGGTTTGTCAATAAGTGAAATCTGGAAGGCAACATCCTGGTGGAGTATTGAAACCTCTTCCCATACCAGAGTGGAAATGGGATAATATTACGATGGACTTTGTCATGGGACTACCAAAGACTCCGAGAAGTAATGATGCAACATGGGTCATTGTTGATCGTCTTACTAAGTTAGCACATTTTCTGGCTATACGGGAGGATCTACCACTTGAACGTCTAGCAAGACTATATATCAATGAAGTTGTAAGACTTCATGGAGTAACCCTATCAATTGTTTCTGATCGTGATCCTCGTTTTACTTCAAGATTATGGAAATGTCTTTAAAAGGCCTTGGATTCTGAACTTCGTTTGAGCACTGCCTATCACCCTCAAACAGATGGACAATCAGAACGGACTATTCAAACCTTAGAAGACATGTAGAGATCATGCTCTCTTGACTTTCAGGGTATGTGGGATCAATATTTACCACTGGTAGAATTTTCTTATAACAATAGCTTCCATTCAAACATTCAGATGGCACCTTATGAAGCGTTATACAGAAAGAGATGTCGTACACCAACCTGTTGGGATGACGTTGGTGAAAGAAAACTTGTGGGGCCACAACTGGTGGACGAAACAATGGAAAAGTTGAAGGTAATCCAAAACCACATCAAAGCAGCTCAAAGTAGGCAGAAGAGCTATGCCGATAACAGAAGAAAGGTTTTGGAATTTCAGGTGGGAGATCATATTTTCCTAAAGGTATCTCCATGGAAGGGACTTATACGTTTTGGTAAGAATGGTAAGTTGAGTCCCAGGTACATCAGACCTTTCAAAATTCTATATCGTATTAGGGCTGTAGCTTATCATTTGGTGATGCCGCCAAATCTCTCCAAAGTTCACGATGTTTTCCACATATCGCTATTGAGAAAATACATGCCCGACCCAACACATGTACATACCTATGAGGAATTAGAACTGGAACCCGATCTATCTTATTGCGAAGAGCCCGTCAGAATTCTTGATTTGAGGGAGCAGGTGCTGAGAAACCAGACGACTCGTCTGGTAAAGGTTTTGTGGAGAAATCGTATAATGGAAGAGGCAACGTGGGAACCTGAGGAACTTATGATGAAGAACCACCCGAGTCTTTTTATGCAGTAATACCCTAGAAATTGCGAGGACGAAATTATTTGAAGGAGGGGAGAATGTAACACCCCAAGCTTCCATGGTACGTTTCCCTTCCAATAATGCAATAGCGTGTGTTGTACGCAACTTCGAGCTCTAACACACACCACAACTAATTAAACTAGACGTTGTGAATAGTAATACCTACTTTTTGAAATTTTATAAATTTTATTTATCAAAATGGACTTCATTTTTGGATTCGGAATATCGAAATTAGCCTATGTTGAATTTTTGGTATTTTTCTGAGAACTTCTAATTTTTTATGAATAGTGAAAAATACTTAAAAACAACTTTTTTAATAAAAATAATTTATAGTGATAAATTATACTATTTAGTGGTTTTAGAGTATAATTAGTATATATTTTTACCATTTTATCCAATGGTTTTCATTAGAATTAATTTCACTTTGAAATTGGACATAAACAATTGTCAATCTTTTGATATATATTGTTTCTTAAAAACACACTATCTGTTGTGACAGCAGGAATTAATTATAAAATTAATTAATGCAACTTATATGTTTGGAATTTTTTAAAATAGACATCATTTTTGAATTCGGAATATAAATTATAGCTTAGGGTGAAATTTTGGCATTGTTCTGAAAAACTTCAATTTTTGATGAATAGTGAAACAACTAAGTGGTAGTTAAATAACTGATTTTTCGTTTAAATGAAATATTACCACTTCTGTGTTTTGAACTTCAAAAATCCGACATAAATTGTTGTCATTATGATGTAAAATTTGGTTAAATGGGATTAAAAGAATTTTATGGTGAATAGAAACATTTAAGTTTAATTAATCGCGATTAAAGGTAATTAGTGAAATTTAAGGTAAAAATGATATTATAAAAATATGAAAATACCCTTAAACTTGTCCTACCCCTATTGGATGAGTAATGGCCGACCAAGAAAATCCATGGGTCAACTTGGGGACCCCATGGAGCCACATTAGTTGGAAAATGACATAAATACCTTTTATTTAATTTTAAAGTAAAAAATGACACAAACATGAAATGTTTTACTAAAACAATTTTTACATGGGGTTATACAAGTCATATTTTTTACTATAAATAGTAATTGGAAATATATAGAGATTTACTACATCATAGTATTTTTTTATAATTTTTAGACATTAAATAAATTAAATTATTTATGACATCATTATGATGTAGCGATTACCTCATTATTTAACGATTTTAATAAAATGAAAAGATAATGTAAAATCCAAGGCATACACTTGTCCAAAGACTATTTTATGGGTATATTTCTAACCCTTATCCCCTTATCCACGAATTATATAAGTTTGGGACCTTTAGAATCCGAAAAACATTGTATAATAATATAACATTTCAATCTTTCCAAAAGATCCCCTCCTCTCCTCTTATAAAAGGCCCCCACCTTTACCACCTTATTCACACTTTCAAGCCTTTTGGTTCGGCCAACCTCTGCCCAAATACTCTCCCAACTTCTCTCCCTTCATCCTAGAATCTTTACTTTAGTCAGAAAGCCATCCTATGTAGTCCTTTTGATCAAATCAAAAGGATGAACCCGAAGAAGAGGTAACGTTTTCATCACCCTCTTTCAAGTTTCTTTTTCTTCCACTCCCTCTTTGTTTATTATTTCAATTCTAAAATTATAACTCCAGTATCTTCTATATACTGTGATGTTATTATAAATATGCAACAACCATATTCTGTATTCTACCCATCATTTGAATGACATGTCACCATATGTGCGTACGTATGACTTACCGTCTCCACGCCGTGGTGTAATTGATATTCAATATATTATTATTTAGATGGGTATAATAATGATATATAATTCATGTAAATAATAAATATAACATTATAATTATTCTTTATATCTGATATACTATCCAATTATATATTATTTTAATATCAAAATAATGATATTGTCGCTCGTGCGTACGTACGGACTACCGTCTCCACGAACGCGATGAGATTCATTCTCCGTCGTATCCATTCAAGTATAATTATCATTTGATGATTTAAAAATAATTTTTAAGGATATGATATCATTATGGATATAAATAAGATACAAACTATCCATGAAAAACATGACTTACGTAACAAAACATATAAAAGAAAACGAGTAAGTTAACACCCGAAACAACGATAAATCTAACATATTATTAACAAAGAAATGTTAAAAGATCATATATGATATCATATGATTGTATATGATTCTTGTATAATTTAATAACAATTAATTCACCATTATACAGGAGGTTAACCAACCCCAACCAAGGAAAAGTACAAGGTAAGGGTTTACTTCACAACCTCTTCATTATCCAAGGTTGTTTATACATAATTATCTACTGGGACCTCGTTATCATCCACATCCATGTTTCTTAAAAATGTCTTTCAAAACATTTTTACTATTAAATGGAAAATGGGTTAAAGTCATTTATACCCTTATACATTTTTTAATGGAATCTTACCGTCGTTTTCCAAACAATGTACTTTTTGACCTTTTTGACAAATTTAAGGTAAGAATGTTTTTTTAACTTATACGGCGGGTGCGGCTATTTTCCGCCATTATAACCTCGTTGAAGCTTCCCTTACAGGCTTATAATAATATTTTCAAAGTAAATTTAATATTATGGTACTTTTAAATGATTTCAAAAAAGAGAGATATTTCTCTCAAATAGCTTTGATTTCATCTATGTCAACATCCTTTGATGGGTTTTAAGTTTAATTGAAATTGATTTATGATACAAAACTTCCATTGAACATTTTGTGATATATTTGACTGTGGATGTGTTATTTTTATACCATCCATAGTTTATGGAGAAATTGTTGACATTTCATATGCTAGTTTTAATACGAATATTTATGTTATGTTTAAACCTATTTATATGAGGAATGTATTGGACTTAATAAGTGACAGGTGGAACCCGCTATAGCTCCTCGATGCATCGGTAGGTCTCATGAGAAAACTAGACGTGGAATTGGCCAACGCCCTTTCCCAATTTGATTTATGGTTTTGGATGAGGCCTTAATCATTTTAGACGTCTTGGCTGAAGCCTTGACAAAATGTTTCTGAATGTATGACATTATACATTCCCTCATTATGAAAGTGGTTATTGATATTTCATGTGATTATTCGTCTAGTAGAATATCCATGTGAGTTAGTAATCGCATTATTTTATTTTACTTTTTCAATATTATGCTGAAGATCATGTTCAATAAGACTTTTGTTTTAGTTATACATTGTCTTAAATGCTTATGTTTTCTTATGAAAGTTTCTGCTATATTGTTATCCTTACGGAGCATTTGAGCTCACCCCTTTCAATGTTTTATTTTTCCCAGGATGTGAAGAAGTGTATTATGACTGACTTGAAAAATAGTCAATTAGGATATGAGTGTGGACTAGGGAGACCATGTTATTGTAGTTTTCATTTTTATGATGTAATGTAATGTTTACGAATGTATCTAGTGTTTCCAAGGCTACTAAACTAATCGTTCTTTCGAGACTTGATCTTTTCTGATCATTCCAATGTTATGTAATAATGCACCGACTCTAGATAACTGGGGTCTGTGTGTTACAATTAGAATCAGAGGAAGTTTAGTACAAACCTTGGAAGCTAGATTTAGACAAACTCTTATTAGAGCACGTAGACCTAAGATGAAATTTGAGGATTAGTATAGAATAACTTCCTAAAATTTTGGTATTGTAGAGATTTTGTGAGTTTTCCGAGCAATACATCCCTGTCTGGATACGAGCAGGTAGAGGCGGCTCTGGCACAGATTTACCTAGGGGTAAAACCCGAAAACACCGCTTTGAGCTAGACTCGAACGGGAACTGGTGCATGACAAAGGGCCTTGCTGCACTCTTGGTTACGACACTCCTGGGGGATATGCTTAGGATAATTCCCATTTTCTTTACAAACCACTATGAAGGGTTATGAGTATATACTTCCTCAAAGAAAACATTTTTATAATTATGGATTATATCCATAATTAGTTCAATTTATGTTAAGTGTTTTACAAGTATGGAATTATGTATTTTGATTCATAAACTAATCTAGTTTATGCCATTATTTAGAAATGGTGCCTAGTGAAAGGAATGGAAACCGTATCAATGCACGCAATCCGTGTAGGGATTGCCCTCCTGCTCAAGATAATTATGTTGGAGCTAGTGATATAACTGGTGCTGATCAGCTTCTCAGCGTACTGGGACAACTCACGCAGGTTATGAATAATAACCTTACTCGTATGGAGCACCCTGATCCGCAACGTGGAGGATCAATGCTAGACCGTTTCATGAGGAAACAACCACCAACCTTCAATGGGAGTACAAATCCTATAGTACTTGAGCAATGGATAAATTCCTTCGAGAAAATATTCCATGCCTTGGAGAGTAGTGAAAGGGAGAATGTTGTCATGGCAGTTTACCGCCTCACTGGAGATGCCGATCAATGGTGGTCACTAATTCAAAACACAAAGAAAGATGATGAATTAACAAACATGGAATGGTAGGAGTTCAAAGAGCTGTTCTTAGAAAAATACTTTCCTTGAGACCATCGAGCGGATATGGAAAGGCAATTTTTGAGTTCGAAGCAGAAGGAGGATGAAAATGTCGCAAAGTATGAGGCTTATTTTACAAGGTTAGTGAGGTATGCTGCAGATTACATACGTAACCCAAGAAGTAAGACTGATTGTTTCTTTGATGGGTTAAAACCTTTTCTCCATCGAGCTTTAGTATCACAAACCTTCTCTTCATACGAAGGTATTGTCTCGTGCGCTATCAAGACGGAAAAGGAATTCTCTAAGTCTTATGACTTTAAATCAAATCAAGATAAGAAGAGATCCGCTGAAAACTCTGGCAAAGGAAATAAAGAAACAAGGAAGAAGGGTAGAAATGAATTTCCACCCTGTGATAATTGTGGTAGGAAGCACCCTGGTGCCTATCTAAAAGGAAAATGTGTATGTTACAAGTGTGGTGAAAAAGGCCACTAAGCTCATGAATGCAAGGGAAAGAAAGCGGCTGTCAACGTGGAATGCTATAATTGTAGAGAGAAGGTAAATTATGCAAATGAATGTCCTAAGCATCAAGGGAACTTACCTCAGAAGAGGCCAAGGGATCAGGGACAGGCTTATGCTATCACTACTGCTGAGGTGGAAGCTCCGAAAGACGTGGTGGCAGATAATTTAATGGTTTCCTCAAGTTTATCAAATTCATTATTTGATTTTGGATCATCGCATTGTTTCATATCTTCCCAGTTTGCTAAGAAAATTATATATTTCCAATTTGATTTAACAAGGGATTTGTCGGTCAAAACCCCTAAGGGAAGTATTGTTGCAACAAAGTTTTGTCGATTAGTTCCCATTAGAGCACCTAAATGTTCTTTACTTGCTAATCTCATCGTCATACCCATGATTGAATTTGATATAATCCTTGGTATGGATTGGCTTTTGGACCATGATGCAAAACTTTATTGTAAGAGGAAAGAGGTTACGATTCTTGATGATGATGATAAGGAACACCTTATCTTTAGAGCAGAATCATCGCCAGATAATTCTTATCTAGATCCACCCCCAGTAGCTCAACTAAATTTAATTATTGGGGAGGAAGAGAAGTAAATTACTGAGGGTGAGGAAAGAAATATTCAAATAGAGGATGTACCTATTGTGAGAGAATATGTTGATGTGTTTCCGGAATATTTACATGGACATCCTCCAGAACGAGAAGTTGAGTTTTCCATTGATTTAATTCCTGGATCAAGGCCCATATCAAAGACCCCTTATAGAATGGCCACTGTGGAATTAGTTGAACTAAAGAAACAACTAGAGGAATTGAGTAATAAGGGATTTATTCGCCCTAGTGTTTCTACTTGGGGATCCCCTTTTCTTTTTGTTAAGAAGAAAGATGGATCTATGAGGTTGTGCATTGACTATAGGGAGATCAATGCTATAAGAATAATGAACAAGTATCCCCTACCTCGCATTGATGATTTGTTTGACCAACTTCATGGAGCTCAATACTTTTCAAAGATTGACCTTCGGTCTGGATACCATCAGTTGTGTGTGAAGAAGGAAGGTGTTCCAAAGAAAGCATTTCGAACAAGGTACGGGCATTACGAGTTTACAGTAATGCCTTTTGGATTGACTAATGCCCCCTCTGTTTTCATGGATCTAATGAATATAGTTTTCAAGGAATATCTTGATGACTTTTTAGTTGTATTTATTGATGATATCTTGGTGTACTCCAAAAGCCACGAAGATCATGAAAATCACTTACGCATTATCCTGAAGACTCTTAGAAGACATGAATTATATGGGAAATTTAGCAAGTGTGAATTCCGACTTCAGGAGATTTATTTTCTTGGCCATATTGTCTCTAAGGATGGAATTTCCATTGATCCTTCTAAAACCAAGGCAATCCAAGAATTTACAGCACCGACAAGTATAACTGAGGTACACAGTTTTATTGGTTTAGCAGGTTATTATCGGCATTTCGTCCAGAATTTTGCCAGATTGGCTAACCCATTGACAAAGCTCACACGTAAAGGGATTAAATTTGTATGGACAAAAGAGTGTGAAGAATGTTTTGAAGAACTGAAGAGAAGATTAGTCAACGCCCCTGTATTGACTCTACCATCGGGGAATGATGGGTTTGTTATTTATAGTGATGCATCGAAGAAAGGACTTGGTTGTGTCCTTATGCAGAATAATAAGGTTATTGCCTATGCATCACGACAACTAAAAATTCATGAGCAAAACTATCCTACTCATGATCATGAGTTAGCAGCTGTGATCTTTGCTTTAAAGATATGGAGACATTACCTCTATGGTGAAAAATGTGAGATTTATACTGATCAGAAGAGTTTGAAGTATATTTTCTCACAAAAAGAACTCAACATGAGGCAAAGGCGGTGGCTTGAACTACTCAAGAATTATGATTGCACGATACATTACCACCCGAGGAAGGCAAACAAGGTGGCAGATTCTTTGAGCAGAAAAGACCATGGAGTTTTGAATGTGATGAGAATTGAAAGGGATCCAATTTTCATGGATCTAGTGATGATAGACATGGGAATAACTAGGGAAGGTGAAACATCAATTCTTTTTCAAATGGTTGCCAAACCATCATTACTAGAAAGGATTAAGAGTTTTCAGACCGATGATGAAGAATTTCAGAAGAAGATTAAAGATGTGAATGATGGAAGATTGAGGGACTTTGTGTATAAGGATGGAATTTTGAAATTCGGGAAGAGACTCTGTGTTCCCGATATACCTGATCTAAAAAGGGAATTGCTGGATGATGCTCATAGTTCCAATTTCTCTATACACCCTGGAAGCACCAAAATGTATAGAGATTTGAAGGAACATTTTTGGTGGGACAATATGAAGAAGGAGATTGCTGATTTTGTGTCAAGGTGTATGGTTTGTCAACAAGTGAACGCTGGAAGGCAACATCTTGGTGGAGTATTGAAACCTCTTCCCATACCTGAGTGGAAATGGGATAATTTTACGATGGACTTTGTCATGGGACTACCAAAGACTCCTAGAAGGAATGATGCAACATGGGTCATTGTTGATCGTCTTACTAAGTCAGAACATTTTCTGGCTATACGGGAGGATCTACCACTTGAACGTCTTGCAAGACTATATATTAATGAAGTTGTAAGACTTCATGGAGTACCCCTATCGATTGTTTCTGATCGTGATCCTCGTTTTACTTCAAGATTCTGGAAGTCTTCAAAAGGCCCTGGATACTGAACTTCGTTTGAGCACTGCCTATCACCCTCAAACAGATGGACAATCAGAACGGACTATTCAAACCTTAGAAGACATGTTGAGATCATGCTCTCTTGACTTTCAGGGTATGTGGGATCAATATTTACCACTGGTAGAATTTTCTTATAACAATAGCTTCCATTCAAGCATTCAAATGGCACCTTATGAAGCGTTATACAGAAAGAGATGTCGTACACCATCATGTTGGGATGACGTTGGTGAAAGAAAACTTGTGGGGCCAGAACTGGTGGAAGAAACAATGGAAATGGTGAAGGTAATTCAAAACCACATCAAAGTAGCTCAAAGTAGGCAGAAGAGCTATGCCGATAACAGAAGAAAGGTTTTGGAATTTCAGGTGGGAGATCAAGTTTTCCTAAAGGTATCTCCCTGGAAGGGAGTTATACGTTTTGGTAAGAAGGGTAAGTTGAGTCCCAGGTACATCGGACCTTTCAAAATTCTAGATCGTATTGGGGTTGTAGCTTATCGTTGGCGATGCCGCCAAATCTCTTTAAAGTTCATGATGTTTTCCACATATCGCTATTGAGAAAATACATGCCTGACCCAACACATGTACTTACCTGTGAGGAATTAGAACTGGAACCCGATCTATCCTATTGCGAAGAGCCCGTCAGAATTCTTGATGTGAGGGAGCAGGTGCTGAGAAACCGGACGACTCGTCTGGTAATGGTTTTGTGGAGAAATCGTATAATGGAAGAGGCAACGTGGGAACCTGAGGAACTTATGATGAAGAACCACCTGAGTCTTTTTATGCAGTAATACCCTAGAAATTGCGAGGACACAATTATTTGAAGGAGGGGAGAATGTAACACCCCAAGCTTCCACGGTACGTTTCCCTTCGAATAATGCCATAGCGTGTGTTGTACGCATCCTCGAGCTCTAACACACACCACAACTAATTAATATAGCCGTTGTGAATAGTAATACATAATTTTTGAAATTTCTTAAATTTTATTTATCAAAATGGACTTCATTTTTGGATTCAGAATATCGAAATTAGCCTATGTTGAATTTTTGGTCTTTTTCTGAGAACTTCTAATTTTTTATGAATAGTGAAAAATACTTAAAAACAACTTTTTTAATAAAAATAATTTATAGTGATAAATTATACTATTTATTGGGTTTAGAGTATAATTATTATAAATTTTTACCATTTTATCCAATGGTGGTCATTAGAATTAATTTCACTTTTAAATTGGACATAAACAATTGTCAATCTTTTGATATATATTGTTTCTTAAAAACACGCTATCTGTTGTGACAGCGGGAATTATTTATAAAATTAATTAATTCAACTTTTATGTTTGGAATTTTGTAAAATAGACATCATTTTTGAATTTGGAATATCAATTATAGCTTAGGGTGAAATTTTGGCATTGTTCTGAAAAACTTCAATTTTTGATGAATAGTGAAACCACTAAGTGGTAGTTAAATAACTGATTTTTCGTTTAAATGAAATATTAGCACTTCTGTGTTTTGAATTTCAAAAATCCGACATACATGGTTTTCATTAGGATGTAAAATGTGGTTCAAGGGGATTAAAATAATTTTTTGGTGAATATTAACTTTTATGTTTAATTAATCGCGATTAAAGGTAATTAGTGAAATTTAAGGTAAAAATGATATTATAAAAATATAAAAATACCCTTACACTTGTCCTAACCCTATTGGATGAGTAATGGACGACCAAGAAAATCCATGGGTCAACTAGGGGACCCCATGGAGCCACTTTAGTTGGAAAATGACATAAATACCTTTTATTTAATGTTAAAGTAAACAATGACACAAACATGAAATGTTTTACTAAAACAATTTTTACATGGGGTTATACAAGTCCTATTTTTGACTATAAATAGTAATTGGAAATCTAAGAAGATTGCCTACATCATAGTATTTTTTTTATAATTTTTATACATTAAATAAATTAAATTATTTATGACATCATTATGATGTAGCGATGACCTCATTATTTAACGATTTTAATAAAATGAAAAGATAATGTAAAATCCAAGGCTTACACTTGTCCAAAGACTATTTTATGGGTATATTTCGAACCCTTACCACCTTAGCCACGAATTATATAAGTGTGGGACCTTTATAATCCGAAAATCATTGTATAATAATGTAACATTTCAATCTTTTCAAGAGAGCCCCTCCTCTCCTCTTATAAAAGTCCCCCACCTCTACCACCTTATTCACACTTTCAAGCCTTTTGGTTCGGCCACCCTCTACACAAATACTCTTACAACTTCTCTCCCTTCATCCTAGAATCTTTACTTTAGTCAGAAATCCATCTTAAGGAGTCCTTTTGATCAAATCAAAAGGAAGAACCCGAAGAAGAGGTAACGTTTTCATCACCCTCTTTCAAGATTCTTTCTTCTTCCACTCCCTCTTTGTTTATTATTTCAATTCTAAAATTATAACTCCAGTATCTTCTATGTACTGTGATGTTATTATAAATATGGAACAAACATATTTAGTATTCTACCCATCATTTGAATGACATGTCACCATACGTGCGTACGTACGACTTACCGTCTCCACGTCGTGGTGTAATTGTTATTCAATATATTATTATTTAGATGGGTATAATAATGATATATAATTCATGTAAATAATAAATATAACATGATAATGATTCTGTATATATGATATACTATCCAATTATATATTATTTTAATATCAAAATAATGATATTGTCGCTCATGCGTACGTACGGACTACCGTCTCCACGAACGCGATGAGATTCATTCTCCATCGTATCCATTCAAGTATAATTATCATTTGATGATTTAAAAATAATTTTTAAGGACATGATATTATTCTGGATATGAATAAGATACAACCTATCCATGAAAAACACGACTTACATAACAAAACATATAAAAGAAAACGAGTAAGTTGAAACCCGAAACAACGATAAATCTAAGATATTGTTAACAAAGCAATGTTAAAAAATCATATATGATATCATATGAATGTATATGATTCTTGTATAATTTAATAACAATTATTTCACCATTATACAGGAGGATAACCTACCCCAACCAAGGAAAAGTACAAGGTAAGGGTTTACTTCACAACCTCTTCATTATCCAAGGTTGTTTATACATAATTATCTACTGGGACCTCGTTATCATCCACATCCATGTTTCTTAAAAATGTCTTTCAAAACATTTTTACTATTAAATGGAAAATGGGTTAAAGTCATTTATACCCTTATACGTTTTTTAAAGGAATCTTACCGTCATTTTCCAAACAATGTACTTTTTGAACTTTTTGACAAATTTAAGGTAAAAATGTTTTTTTATCTTATACGGTGGGTGCGGCTATTTTCCGCCATTATAACTTCATTGAAGCTACCCTTACAAGATTATAATACTATTTTCAAAGTAAATGTAATATTATGGTACTTTTAAATGATTTCAATAAAGAGAGATATTTCTCTCAAATAGCTTTGATTTCATCTATGTCAACATCCTTTGATGGTTTTTATATTTAATTGAAATTGATTTATGATACAAAACTTCCATTGAACATTTTGTGATATATTTGACTGTGGATGTGTTATTTTTATACCATCCATAGTTTATGGAGAAATTGTTGACATTTCGTATGCTAGTTTTAATAGGAATATTTATGTTATGTTTAAACCTATTCATATGAGGAATGTATTGGACTTAATAAGTGACGGGTGGAGCCCGCTATAGCTCCTCGATGCATCGGTAGGTATCATGAGTCAACTAGACGTGGAATTGGCTGAGGCCCTTTCCCAATTTGATTTATGGTTTTGGCTGAGGCCTTAATCATTTTAGACGTCTTGGTCGAGGCCTTGACAAATTGTTTCAGAATGTCTGGCATTATACATTCCCTCTTTATGAAAGTGGTTATTGATATTTCATGTGATTATTCGTCCAGTATAATATCCATGTGAGTAAGTAATGGAATTATTTTATTTTACTTTTGCCATATTATTCTGAAGTTCAAGTACAATAAGGCTTTTGTTTTAGTTATACATTGCCTTAAATGCTTATGTTTTCTTATGAAAGTTTCCGCTATATTGTTATCCTTACGGAGCATTTGAGCTCACCCCTTTCAGTGTTTTATTTTTCCCAGGATGTGAAGAAGTGTATTATGACTGACTTCCAAGAATAGTCAGTGAGGATATGAGTGTGGATTAGGGAGACCATGTTATTGTAGTTTTCATTTTTATGATGTAATGTAATGTTTACGAATGTATCTTGTGTTTCAAAGGCTACTAAAATAATCGGTCTTTCGAGACTTGATCTTTTGTGATCATTCCAATGTTATGTAATAATGCACCGACTCTAGGTAACTAGGGTCGGGGCGTTACAATGTGGTTAGCCTTCCATAGCATTGTCTACCATTGGTGGAGCGGGACCTCGCTGCCCCTGCTACTGGAGAGGTATTTCCTACAACTAATGCTATTAATGTGGGCACTTAACCTTTCAACAGATACCATACTGAGCTCCAAATGGGAAATGTATCCAAATATATCCATGAACTCCATAGAAAAATTTCCTCAGTCATGGGCCCATGGGGAATGGGATCTAACTAGGATATAATAAATAGAACTGATGAGGCCCACTTCCCTTCGAATGAATCATAGATGTCCTTGACATTGGAGACCTACTGTTTCTGCCATTAGTTTTGATGAAATCATCCAGACCCCCTATCTTGGTACACCTCCCTAAGAGTGCATCCCATAAACTAAATTTACACTCTTATATTCTATGTATTATGATAAGGTAATGTGAGTGATTTAATAATGTAGAGAAAGTCAGAGTGCCTCCTCTATGAGAAGGTCTGAGTGCCTCCCCCATGATCCATAGAAAATTGTAGGAGATACTTAATCATGATCCACAGTCCCCTCACCCAAATACTCCCCTATTGATTGGATATTAGCTCTTGCCTCTTATCGGACATCATCATCGAGGAATGAAAATATCCACAAAACACATTCTCAATGTTAGACCATGATACATCAGTGGCCTTACTCTCCATGAGGTAAATATCCCACCACAGACGCACTACTCCTCAATTGTGGATCACTACCAGATGAACACAATAAGCTATCAAACCACATTCCAAGGTAAATGTGATTTTTAACTCCTCAATCCAACCCTTTATCGCTATGTATGAAACAATACATTATTAATTCCCTAGGGTCTGTCATATGAAATCACGAAGGGTCATTTTCATAAAGTCCTCTTAATATTCTTGATTGCACCATTGTTGTTCAACCATGTTATCTACTTGTGCCACAAATTCTCATACCACATGTGGGTGAGGTTTGAATTCGATATCTAGATAGGTAAAGAACAAAATCTTAGCCATGATTAATATGAAATTTTATTTTTAGATTTTTATTAACCAATTATTTAAATTACACTCCCAAAACTCCCCAGTCACAAAAGAGAAAACATCATTATGATGCTTGTACCATTTCTATAATATCTACCCGGTAAACAATATAGCCTCACATGACCATTCAGTCAGCCTAGAGTACTTGCATCTGATCACGAGGGGCCTTAAAATCCCATATCCTAGATGATCTTACCTAGCATGTGTCATCCATCAAGGTCACATAACAACATTTCCCTACCATCCTATGAATTTTCATGGTTCCATACTCTGAACATCATCCAATCACTCAACCATAACCTATAATACCATTATTTAATGGCACTCCTTCAACAAGATGAGGGAAGGGATAGTAAACTGCCACACCCTTCCTTCATCAAGATGGAGAGATAATGATCCAAGAGTCCCATCATTAATATGTTGTAGTGTGGTGAGTATAACCATGGTTATATAATCGCACACAAAATGGAATATATTACCCATATTAATGAATACATGATTAGAAGAAAATACAGTAAAATCCCAAACGACACCAAAACATTATATAGAGGAATCTTAAATCCAACCAATGTATGATTTAAATGTAACTATGAAAAAAGTTCAACTAAATCAGAAAACAATAACCAAAATAAACATACAATGATGTATCATAA
The DNA here is from genome assembly GCA_963277665.1 of Viscum album. Classification (NCBI taxonomy): domain Eukaryota; kingdom Viridiplantae; phylum Streptophyta; class Magnoliopsida; order Santalales; family Viscaceae; genus Viscum; species Viscum album. The sequence goes on from OY728164.1 coordinate 1,347,689,869, forward strand.
CAACTATCTTAATTCCCAATCAAGTAATGTTCATCACAGTCCTCAATGTCCAACTAGAAACCTGAATATATTTTTACAAACATAGGGTGTGTATACAAGTATACCCAATAGAAAAACTAAATCCACCCTGCGTAAGTGGGGGAACATAATAATTCCCCACTGAGAGGACAATAAAACCACAAAGCACCTACAAAGAAATACTAACCAGCCCGGACTCACCAAGGCAGACTCACTAAATAATGATATTTACGTAATGTAGTAGTATAAGAACGCTGATATATGGGTACCCATCCCCATATTTAAACAAGTTAACTTCACATTGATAATAGAAAATGTCATGATGTTACCAATCATACAAAATGATGCACAACTTCCACAACTTTCCCGCACAGACATGCACCTCAAACCAGACACAAATGAAACTTGTTGACACTTGGTCCCCAACCACACCACACGTCCCACCAATAGACACATGGACTAAATCAACCACACCTCTCACCAGAAGACACATGGGCCTCATCCCGAAGAAACCTAGGAAAAATATATAAGCTTGGAAACTCTTGGGCCCGCCATCCACAACAAATCCAGCCTGTGGGAACTTTGACTATTGTAAACCGCATGCAATTGCCTCCTTCAAAAATATGCTCTAGTGTTATGAACCATAAGATGTTTTCAGAAATAAATTTAGTAACAAACCATCCATTCTCCCCCTAGAAGTTGGCTATAATACCCTCCCCATAAAATGAGGTGTTCAGGGCAAGGTGGTGAAAAAGGGTGGTGTGCGTATAGAAAACACAAGGAACTACAATTTATACAAATATGTAAGAAAACTGTTATCCCAACCAACATTTTTAAATAGAAAACTTGCCAACATAGAACCACATATTATTATATTCCTATAAGAACAACCACTCAAACAACTAATATAAAACACAATCCTAACCTCAATTCATTTAACCACTTTCCATTCGTTAATTAATGGGTTCAGTATAATTTATTCTAGTACATCCTAGGGGAACTACCAAGAAAAAATATTTCAACCATTTCCAGAAGTATAAATTACACTATACACTTCAATGAAAACAATGAAGTAGGGAACAAGGTAAGGATATCCATTTTAACACCCACTCATAAAAATAATAGGGAACAACCATCCTGTAGTCCCACTGCACATTCTCTCCCCCTTCTACGAGGAAATATATTCAATCGCTACAAATATTCACTATTCCATGTTATCCAACTCAATTATTCCCTCACAACCAAACCATATATCCCCACTAACCAACAACACAATCCCTGGAACACCTATAATAATGAAAAAATGGAAACCAATTCAAGAAACCCTACTTCCCAGACATTAACTAGATGATGTCCCAATTCATAACATGTTTATCCACTCTATAATCAATCAATATCTCAGACTAATATTCAACCTCACCTCCTATACCACCCTATAAACAATTCCCACTATAGGACACCACCAAACAACAGCCCTGTTACACAAACACACCCTCCCCCATTCACATGACCAACCCCATTGTCTATCCCACATACCCATAATATGGTTACCAACAAAAAATCACACAGTACCCATGATGTACATAACCTAACCAAACACAGCACATAGCCACACCATTAGGACAATAATATTAACATTTATCATGATGGATTCATTAATTCTACTTTAAATAATATGGGTTATCAAATAACTGATTTGATCTTGTGTCATAAATTTATTTAACAAATTACATGTGATTAAATATATTTCATGTTACATCCATTTACTAAATCATCAAAAAAACAATACATCACCAGGGCACAAGAAATGAACTCCAACAGTGATGATTTTTAGAGGGAATAAAGCCATAAGAAATCATAAAAAACAAAGATAACCGATGAAACAAAAGATAAACATTGAACCTTATCAATTCCACCCATGTTAAAATCTAATCATCACTTCCCTTACTCTATTTATTATTCATTTAGAAAAAGTATTCGCCATTTGTTCCAAAATTTTAATTCATACAATGACCCCACTTGATACAAAAATGAAGAGGGGTATAAGAATCCCTATATGAAACCACATGGGACCAGAAATCCTCTTTACACTAGAATAGGGGATCAAATGAGTAGTACGAAACTCAATGAAAACTGAGTATGAAATGGCTCTAGAGTAGGCACACAACTCATCTAGAAAGGAAGTCTCTAAGTGAACCAAGAGAAAATATAATAGATGACCTCAAATTTTTGAAAAATCCCAATCCTATATAAACAAGAGGAAATAGTTCCTAAGGCCATTAACACAAGATCATGGTCAATATAAAATGGTTTGAATATCTCAATGCCCCTATCGCATTAATATATTGACAGTATACATAATATCCTTTAAAATTCACCTAAAAATTTCAACAAAATACTTTAAAATCGGTTTACGTCATATAATACCTAAGAGGGGTGAATCTCAAAAAACTGGAAAAACCGCAAAAACTGAAAATTTGGAAAAGGGTGAGACACTAATTGGTGTAAAACTATTTCAATGTGCGCCTATCATGGTGCAGCCAGTACAGTGCCACTATTTTGGTGTTCCACTATTTCAGTGTGCCACTGTGATGGTGCCACCATTTTAGTGTGCCACCTTGATTTTTCCACCGTTTCAATGTGCCTCTATTATGGTGACACCATTTTGGTGTACCACCATTACGGTGTCACGGTCTTGGTGTCCCACAATGATAGTTCCCCCATTTATGGGAAACCATTTCTGAAACTATTTGTTGAAACAAAATTTTTCGAAAACAAAAGAAACAACCCATTTCGACCCCCAGGAACACCATAATCATAGGATTTTTCCGCAAGCATTGTCCCGATGAAATCGAGGTCATTACCTATAATTATTATTTAAAAAATTCATTGTACGACTATTTTCATCCATATTTATGATAATGGGAATGTGCCATGAAAAAAAAATTATCTTTATTTTGTAATGTTTATGTGATTTTGTAAAAGGATTAGTTCTCTCCACATTGAATAAATGTAAATGTTGAATAAGAAGGTCAAATTTTATATAACCCTGTTATATTATATGTAATGTTGATTAAGATCATTGTTTTCGGAAAATTATACAGCATGATACTAGATAATAAAAAAATATTGAAACATAAATTAATCAATTGTATAAAACTCAATATTTGTGGTAATTATATTGTATAGTACATTTTTTAGGATTATTAGAATGATATCACTATATAAAATATATGACCTATTGGTTTCATCTACAATATAACCTTTCATATATTCATTATTAGGTAATAATTAAAATATAATTGAATCAATTAAATTAGTTCCTATTAAACACCATATATTTTAGGGGAAAATAACTATTATTCCATTACGTAAAAATAATATTTTAATTTTATTTAAAGAAAATCCTACATGATTTGATAGGGAGATGTGTAAGATATGAATCATGTTAACAAAAAAAATATTCATTTATAATGGAAAATATAAACTATGCTTCATGATACAATAAAACATATAAAAATTATTAGCATAAATCATTAATGATTACATATATGAATATTGAAAAATATTTAAAAGGATAAATAAATAGAAAATGGTAATATATTTAGAACTAACAAATCTTTTGGACCACTGTCGTATTTATGAATCACCTCTAGAAAAATTATTTGAGATTGAATACCATGGATCAATAAATAATGTTGTGAGATCAAAAAATTAATACTGTAGAAATGGGAAATGTTATTGTAATATGTTTATTAATAATATCTATAGGAATGAAATATGTTCTTTGTAAAGATGGATACCAAAAACATGATATTTTGAAATATAGTAATTAAAAATATAGATCTATGTTTTCTATAGAATTTTTATAGATATTTCATATGTTATAAATTCGTAAATTTAATATTATTTAACACAAAATGGAATAAAAATATTATATTAAAATAATGATAAAATTTATATAATTGTGATGTCAAAGTATTTCTAATTTAAAAATAAAATATGTTGTATATATAAAATTCAAAACATTTTTCAATATCAATAGGGTAGTAAAAAATTCCAATATATATTATATTAGATATTTTCGTGTTAAATTACACTAAAAACACACAACAAACATATAAAAATTACATAAATTCATGTTATTTCCACACAAAGGGATAACCCATTAAACCCACCAATTATAAATTTGATTTTTTTAGATTTTTGAAACAAATTAATTTTCACGTGAATAGAAAATTATCATCTTTTCTATAAACTAAGTTTTTGTAATATAATGAATTTAATGCATTATGTTTTTTATAAAAAATGAATTTAATATGCCAAATATATAATTTAAAAATAATATGATGAATTGATTAAATAGATATTTCATATTTGTGAAACTCAATTAATATTATTCTATCTAAGTATTTTTTTCACATATAAAAAAATTAGTCCTTATATATATTAGAAGAAAAATTAATCAACAAAAAAAAAATTTAAAATAAATAAATTACTAAACAATTTCAATTTTATTTTTTTTTGATATGTATAAAAATAGTAATAATAAATCCAATTACCCTAATAATGGAAATCTAGTTTTCTTAATAAATTATATTGTTAATGTATTCAAAATTTTTTTATTAAACAAAAATTTTATATTTTTAATTATGAATATAATAATATTTCAAAAATTATATATAATAAATATTAATCTAGTTCTATTGGTAGTAAATAGTAAATAGGGTTAACAACATAACATAGTTGCAGGTCATTTTTCTTTAAAAACTATTTTTCCCTAAAATATATTTTAATTTAAATATTTTTTCCTAATATTTTTAAATTTAAGTATTATTAATGATGAAAAAATTTATTTTCAAAAAATATAAATATTTAAATATTGGTTTCCTTAAATTTTAATATAAAATATATATCACATAGTATAAAACTATTTTCAAACGTATAAATAAAGATGAAAGAATATTTGAAAATATGTTATTTAACTTGTAATAGATAAAAAACATGTGTGGGAAAAATATTTATAGGATTTATCAATCCAATATCACTGAATATATATCATTTTAATATTTTTATTATTTGATCTTATAATAGTTCATTTATATCATTGAAAATGAACGGTTATTCAAAACAATATATTCCCCCACTTATAAAAGTGCATCATTTTCACCTATACATGGTTACACATACAATTAAAATGTCATTTGAAAATATCAACAAATTAAAACCCTTGTATTTCATTTTCTCACTTTTAAGATCATGTACAATTTATATTTAATTAATTTATTAAATTATATGCAAATATATATGATGAAGACCAATTATCCATATTATGTATTACCTTCATTTTAAAATATTATCCTTAATAATTCTCTAAAAACTATATTTTATTGAAAACTACATAATTTCATCAGTATCAATATTATGATGAGTTTTTTCTATTTTAATGAATTAATAAGTTTTTACGTTTCTCTATATGTTATAAATTACATAATCAGATTCGGTACGTTGTGCAGACAATTGTCTTCACAAAGAGACATATTATTTTTTTCATCACAAATAATAATGGATGAAAAAGGGATGAAATTATTGAATAAATAATAATTATAAAATTTAAATAAAACTTTTGAATATCAAAATTGTAATTTTAATACATAAATCCAAATATAAAGAAAAATTCAAATATTAATAATGTGTTCGTACTAACTACCTCTTCCTTGAGAAATGAAATTCATTTATAATCACCAACCATCATGGTTAAATTTAAAAATAACATAAATATATTCAAATTATTTCCACAACAAAATTATGGAGGGGATATTATGAAACTATTTTATAATGATTAATATCATAGTCATTATACATATGTAGGCATATGGAAAATTGACCCAAAATCACCGAGTAACGTACAAAAGTGATAATTAAATTAAAAAATATGTTATTGAATATAATTTATTAACAACAAAAAATTTAAAATTTAAGAATAATTTTCATTACTATATATAAATTTTAGCAAATTTATTTATTCATGATGTTTTGAGAATGTTCCTAGAACATTCATATATAAGGAAATATTTATTTCTCAAAATTTGTTTTCAAAAGGATATTATTATACTATGAAACATATTTCATAATTTTTTTAATACTTCCAATTATATATATAATACAATTATTTATATTCATTCATTTTATAGTAACATAATCATCAAACTTTGTTTATTTTATTGGATTTATTAGAATTGTTTTATGCCAATGGTGTGTGATTTTAATCACCATTCATTACGGCATGAATTGATATTGTTCATTAATGTTCATTTTTATGGTGTAACTAGAATACCCATGAATTATTTGATAAAAAACTATTCATTAAAAATAAATAATCACATCCATTCACGATCTTACATAATGAGGTATATAATCAATGCCTTCCTAAATATGTGAGAAGATTTCATAACTCAATATCCTTTTAAGAGTTATAATGCTTATCCATTATATTTAATATTCATTTCATACTTTACATCATATATCTATATTTGGAAATCAATTTTGTTTAATTTATAACTTACTAGTGGCTTCTTGTTGTTTTTTATAAAGAAAAAAAGTTTGGAATAATTGACCTCCATTTAAATGATGGTTTTTTATTCAATTTCCATAGATTTCCTTTCCACCTATGTTTTCTATATTAATTATTATCATAATTAAGTTTTATATATTTTTAATATCATATTTCAATTATAATATTTTAATAAGAGTGTTCTCTAATACTATTTAATGATATAGGATTTCAATGATAATATTTTGAAACATAATATGGTATATTCCGTACAACTTTTATTGACTTTTTGATTAGATCACTTCTTTATATTTCTATATTTTATGAAATATTATTAATTTTCAGCCATTATATTTTTTTATATATGTTCTTTACATGTATTCCAGGATAAATATAAATTTTAAATTTGCATTTATACATGTTACATCCATTATAAATTTCATCATTTATTTAATCCCTTTTTATTAGAACCTTCTTATTTCTTATATTCTGTTGATATCCATTCAATAAAATTTATTCAAAACATTAATAGCAGATATAAATATCATTATTTTCTATAGAAACCTATTGGATCAAATAATGTTATTTGGAAAATAATAATTTGTTTCCATCTTTAAAAATACCTTTTTTATTTAAAAATGATTCTCTTATGCTGTATAGTTATCTTTTCAAAGAAACTATTCATGAATTTTCCATATTATAACTATATGTACCTATATATATACATTTTGGAATAATAAAATACCAATGAAATTAATTTAATTGTTCAATTTTTATTCAATAAGATATATGATTATATTTTCCTTGATTCATTCTAATTAATCCCACTTTATTATCATGTGTTTGATCATGATTATGATTTATATATTTTTTAAATTCCCTATGTCCCCTGATAATGTATAAGTTTCAATTATTTTGTGTTTGGTTCTAGACTTTAATATACAATTCAATTTTTTATTGATTTATAAACAATGATATGCCGAGTAAGGGTTTAGGGGTTGAGCCTATTCATTCATGGGTCATTGTTAACATTATTATGTTATCCTAGTGAGTGATCATTGACTTATGTTTATGATTTAATGTATTTTTTTTTTCCACAAGTTTATTTTGTTATGTCCTTTAGTTATACAATTTCCCTATGATTATGATTATCCTCTTTATGAAGTCATTTTATTCCTCTTGATGCTCGTGTTAGGCTTCATTTTTTTGTTTATTCCCTCACCAGTCATTCCAAATGCCTATTATACTTATGTATTTGGACTAATATTTCATATTATGTTTTATTAGATCAATGGGATTTATGATAACAACATGGAGTTTTAAATAATGATGATATTTTTCTATTTAAAATTATTTATTTATATTTATATTATTTTAATGAAACTAATCCTCTAGATCTATTAATTAAATTTAATTAAATATATTTCAAAAAATCCTGAAATATTACGTGTATGATGAATGATTCATCATACCATCTCATCTGAAATGTTTCAAAATAAATGGATTTTTAACTCAAAAATATTTATAGGTGTGAATATTATTATTTTATATGGATTATAATTACAATATTACTTCTAAAAATTCTATATGCATATTATAAATATAGAATAATATATGAATATAGGTTAAATTTTGTATTATTATTGAATATAAATTTTTTTATGATTAATATGTTATAACATGACTATAATTATAATTATGTAATTACCCTCTATCGTAATTATAATGTTTTTTAACATGATTTGAAAACATTAATATAAGGGAAACCACAATATTTTTTATGGAAAGAGTAATTTTTCAACAATTCAATCATCCTCAATATAGTTTTCACTTCAACCCATATTCTACTGAACCGCATATATTATTTAATCAATATTATTAGTTAAAAAACAATCAAATAATATTTACCTAATAAGTAATATTAATTTTTTTACCTAAAATATAATTATATTGAAAAAAATCATTTTATAATTCTTAAATCATAAATACAAAGAGATACAAAAATATATGAAGATATAATAAATTTCCTATAATAAAAAAAATTCTTCTTCGGAAAAAATGAATTTAATATATTATTGTCCATAAAAATTTCCTTAACAACAATTATTAATGTTAATTTCATATTTTTTTAATAATTCAAATAAACTTTTTCATTATAAATAATGAGAAAAAACCTAATTAGATATTTAATAATAACATATTCCTCTATAATAGAACAAGATTATTTATAATGTTGAAAAATAAATTAAAAATTTATTATATGAATGTATTGTAATATTGCAATAATATTTAGTTGACATTAATAATTTTTTACAAATTAGTCAAATTTAATTTAAATTTTTTAAATAAAAAATTAAATTAAAAAATAAATGTGAATTGATATACTTGATATAAAATTCCCCCACTCCCAATATGGATGAGAAAATTCTACTTATAACCTTTATCATCCAAATATTATAATATAAATTAGTAACATAGCTTGACTTATTGATTGAAATATGGAAAAAAATACAAATGATATAAAATCTTTCTATTTACAAACATGGATCTCAATTATCATACAAACAAATAATTAAATTGATTGAATATTATCAATATTAATCTGCTGAATACCCAACCATTTCATGAATACATACGATATCGTTTAACATTATCTTTAAATACAAAAAAAAATTAAAACTCATAGATGATTGGAATAGTCAATTTATAGATTATATACAATCATGACTTATTTTTCAAACAGTCTTTAAAATCTTACATAACTAATATTCTCACATGTCAATCTTATAGAAAAATCATAGATAAGAGTTTTCTTTTATGCCAGCTGGATGGAAGCTTATGAATGTGGTGAAGTAATATGGTTTGTAACGAGTGAAAATAAATTTTATCACTCAAAGATCGTAGGTGAAAATATAATGATGGAGTGACGAGGAAAACATAATCCTAGTTTATGCACATAACCTTTCTGAATTATAACTAATTAATCCTAGATTATATATCTTTAGTAATTAATTAATTAAATTTTGATTAAATAACTCTTGAGTAATATGAATTTTGAAAAATGATTCAATAGCCATGAACAAATAAAATGTAACCCTATAATTTTGTGTATACTATAATTGTGGAAAAAGAAATTGGGAAACAAATTTTCATAGAAAATAATTTATTTTTGGAGTATCATTGAATATACATGTGTCATATATTTTTTGTATCCCAATAGCGGATTGGTTTCAGTACCTAGTCTATAATCATAATGTATTAAGTCTCTTAGGGGTTCATTATTACTACGTAATACCAATCATTTAATTTGGTATAAATTTTTACCCAATTAAATACATTGATACATAAAAATGTGTCACCCATCACATACAGTTTTAGGATCAATCCCCTTTCCAATTCAATTCATGAGATATTAATATTCATCTGATTAATTACTGGGATATATAGTATTATTATACCTTTCATTATAATGAAAACCCACATATATATTTCTTAAACATAAACATGATCACATTAATAAATAACCATATCATGCATATCCCATGTTAATTAAAATTCATTGTTGATAATTTCTAGTCCATAAATCAAAATTCATCTAGTGGATGATGGAATATGTATTAATTATTATCTATCAATAGTAAAGAATTTAAAATATTATATAATAATAAAATAAATTAATAAACACTATAATAATATTAGAAAATTAGTTTTAAAAAATATGATGAAGTATTACTTACATTATTATATTATTTATGTTAAAAGGGAAAAATTTTAAAAATGATAGTTTAATAAAATAATGAGAAATTATATGAAAAAATAATTTGAGGAATTATAAAAATACGGGAAGGAAATTTCATAATGAAATTAAAATAAAACAATGTGATGATGAATAAATGTTTGATATGTACAAAATATTCCATGAAAATATTTATAAAATAAATTAATATTTAATTGAATATGACCATAATATATATTAGTGATAGTGATAAAGATATCAACATAGACTTATTGATAGACCTTTCCATGAAGGAAAAGTATTATTTTTCAAAAAGAATATATTTGTATGGTTTTAATTAAAATTATCCAGTCAGTATAATAGTATACTAAATAGAGAATAAATAATATGATGAAATGTAAATGTAATAAATACTCAACGGAATTAATAATAGATTGGGTTTTGTAAAATTATAATATACAATTTCAATAAATAAAAATTTATTCTTATAAATATCTCTTTTTATAATCGAATGAAAATAAATAGAAATCATTGAATTCTTTAAAAATGATCTCATCTAACTCCCTATATAATGAATTTATCACAATTATTCATAATAATAATAATAGTATTATAATTTATTTTATTTAATAATTATTATTTATAGTTATTTATAAACCAGTTATTTATTATATATTTCTAATGTAAATATTGGGTTTTTTACTATTTTATTTTTTCCATTAATGCCGTAGTTTGGTGATTTTAGTCCTTATAGAACAATCACATGTACATTTTCTCAAGGAAGATCATGAATATGTTATATGAGTGTTTAACATTGTTCAAGGTTCATATGGATATTCAATTATCATATAATGATAGTTCACGTAGAACACTTATAAATACTATCAAATTATATTTTTCTTATACATGGAAGATTTAAATTCATAAATTATTTTTATTTTTCATATTTCAAGTAATGAAATAGAAAAAAATGAAAGAATAATTACTATATATTATTACCATTTTTTCATATTTCATAACGAACTTTTTTTTTCAATATGTGCAATTCATAGGAAATTTTAATATTTATTTTTTTTATTCTTGTGAATGGGTTTGACGCCATTTTCACCTAGTAGATATTATTAGGTATTTTTTGGCCACTCTAATGGTATGATAAAATGTTTTTAACACTTGTATTTGAGTCTTAGATATTCTAATTTTCACTGAATAATAATACATAATTTCAAAAAAAATTATACAATCAATTTAATTGTATGATATCATGAACATGGTCTCTTTAAATGAAATACCATATTCATGGTTAAGTATTTAATGGGTTTATTCCCTATGGGATTTGTAAGCTAACTTTTTGTTCCAATTCTATGGTTGCGCTTTTGAATGAACAACCAAAATTAAATAACATTATTAAAATTTATTTTTATTTTTATAAATCTCATACATTTACATTCGAAACAAGATAGTGGAAGGTTTCATAGTAAAAAAATTTTCATTTTGGTGAATGAGACTAGATTGGGGTATAGTGGGAATAGAAAATAGATTTAAACCTGTTGTATCTGCATTTTCACCATGACATTGGAACATTTAATTTTTTCACTATGACTCCAATATATTAAAATTTTTAAATTTATAAATACCAAAAAATATGTATTGGGATCTATAGAGGTTCTATTTAAAAAAAATTAGGATAAATGGATGGGGTTTGATGATTGTTTATGGTGTTTTGTTTGGAAAATCATAAAGAAGATAGATTACGAAAATACATAACATATTATTTTTTTGTTATGGTTTAATGATTTTAGTAAATATTCATTTTTTATTCATGACACATTATGTAGGGATTACTCAGGGTGTCGTCTAGGGAATGGCCAGTAAATATGTGTCATAGAATAATGTATTATAAGGTAACCAGTTAAACCATCTGTGAGATACAACCCTAGTGGGAGTGTATAGATTACAAATAGTACCCACATGAGGCACATGAATATTTAAATTCCAAGAAACCATTTTTTGGTAACATGAAAATTTAATTGAATGCACACAATGACCATTATATAAAATTATTCTAGGTGGAATGTTTTTTAATGAAAAATTTAATTGGATAGAGTTAGGATTAGTCTAGTCAAAATTTTGTTTTGGTTTGGGAGGATTTCCCCAATGTGGAGGAATTAAAATTGAATGTGTTGTATTCTTTTGGGTTTTTTATATACCTCGACAACATGTAATCGATTATGTATAGAAAGACCTCTATGATATTTTTGCATTGGGATTTCATGAAAATGAATAATTTCAGTTGGGGTTTTTCATATAGAATCCGTTTATAGGCCAGTGCAAAAGATATTTGGTGGAGAGGTCTTCTCTCATGATTTTAAACTAATATATATATTAATGGAATATTTTTTACAACATGTTAAGGGTTATAAGGGAATATAATTTAATATAGATAGAGTCCCAAGGATTTTTTTGAAATATAAAATAATGAAACTAGTGTCCCTAGTGTAAAAGCATTAAAAACCTCTAAATAGAAAAATGTGATTTTGTTACTATTTATTATTTCATATATGAGTGTTAACGTTTTCGGTGGGACCGATTTTAGGATGGAAATCTGGATGACTAGGTTTCTTAGATGCACTATATAACATCTCCTTAAAATTTTTACACTGAGTAATGTTTTTTTAGTACAATGGTTTATTAGAGTGATGATGATGATACTGAGGAATATACTAACCCAGAGGATGGGTATTAACCAAATAAGATTTTTGGATATAATAAAACATCATATGGGAGTAAAAAATTATCGTACTGATGGGGCACCAGTTGGTGAACTTGTGATATGTTGACCCTACAGTTAGTGGTGAGTTTAATAATGTTAGATATGATTACAGATGTCAACAAATCACTTTTAAATAACATGTGGATATATGGGATATGAATGATGGGGGTCTATTTTTGAATTCATCCGAACTATTTCTCCATGTATTCTTGACTCATTATTTGAAAAACCCCCTGGGGGTGGGTTTTATATTATCACTATAAAATACTCTCTTTTAAGGTAGGTTTTTATGTAATATATTGAAATATATTTTGAGTGATATGTAGTTATAAAGGGAAGTTACCCCCTTGTTGATCATGAATAATCATAATGGTAAGGACTTGAAAACTCCCTAAATGATGTTTTTCAATACTCTCCATGGGCGATCTTGAATACTCATAATGGGGGTAATGTGAATACTGAATTCTTGTTTGTTAGCAATAAATTTATTTTGGATTCATAAGGGATGGAGTTGTGAATATTTTTTATAGCAATAAGTGGTAATTCTTATAATTTTATATCTGTGAGGGGATTATCTGGTATTAAGTTTGAATAGTCAAACAATTTTGAGATGATTCTCCTATCACCTTCTATTTTTTCAGGACCCATGGTTTTATTAATGGAAGACATTTTTTCTTCCATGGAACTATAACATGTTAACATTTTATAATGGGATTGAAAATTCAATTAGCCATTATTCATCAGGTTGGATTTAACCTTATAACTATATTGTATATTATAGTGAGAGTATCCCTCATATACTAGAAATTGTATACTGATGTGTAACCCCCTATATATTGGTTTTCTTTTTCGAGATCATAATCTTGTCTACAGAGCATCTCTATATAGATATAAATATTCTATGGAATTATTAGGGTTGGGGGAATAATGATAAAAACTGGTAATTAGGCTTATGACAGGAAATTGTATCCCTATGTGGTTATTTATTTTATTTTTTACTTGTGTATTTTTTTATTTTAGTTAAGTATCTACTAGTGTTTTTATAATTAATGAACATGAAATTATAATTTTAGAATATTTATCCACCTTTTTGGGTGTCCTGTTGATAATTATTTTCTCACCCCATTGTATGGGAACCCTATTTCACATAAGAAACGTATTCCTTATTTTTGGTTGATAAATGGTGCCTGATGGTCTGGGGGAGGTCCAATGATAAAAGTTCAATCTAAGATTCTTATGTGGTGTCAATTTACCAGGAAATCTATCTATAAAGACATTAGAGACCAAGTAAATATATGTATTGGAGTTAGACATGGGGACTCATATACTTTATATTCATTCATTTTTTCATTACTATGTGGACTTCCAATATAAAGATATATTAATTTATTTAACCATTATTATTAAATATTATAATACTTATTTTCATTTTTATTTCACCATGTTCAATTTTACTATACTCATTTTTGTGAGATAATATTAGGGATGTGTTTATCTATTTAAACATTATTATTCACACTAACATATGGGGTATCATCTCTTTAGTGTAACAACCTCAAAATCATGGTACTATTTATCATTCTTTATAATATAAGGATGTGTGATTTAGGTTGTGTGGTTCCTTTAGTGTCGTTATATTTTGAATGAGATGGTATGGGATGTTAAAATGTTGTATCAGTGGTGGTTAAATTTTATATCACTATTAATTATTTTATATATTATAATAAAATAATATATCTTATCATTTATTGGAACATTGAAAAATGTGTCCAGAATACATATTCGGATGGAATTGTAGGTTTACATGGGAATGCAATTTCAATTATTGGTTGTTGATTTTTTGGTCTTTAGATGTTTAACCATGGGTGACACACATGATATTTTAAGACAATGTTTTTTTAGTTCCCATTATTGACCAATGGTATAGGAAAAATTATTGATTATGGATTCATACAATAAAGAAAATAGGAATTTTTTCATGATCCATTATTAGAGTATGGGATTCAAAAGAAAAAATGTCCAACTAATATGATTATTTCCCTTGATAATAGACATTCAATAATTAAAAGTATAAAAAATAGATAGTATAAAAATTATTTGTACATGTTCTAGAAAGAATTATGAAATTGATAGACTTGAATGTGTATATTTCATTTGATGGTATGTCATGTGGATCTACAATGATATTCTTACATATTTAGATGATGATGCATTCAATTGTTCATGAATTTTTATTGATCCTAGGAGGCAAGTAATGTCATTTCACGCCTATATTGATAAAATATTGGGGTGATTATTAAATAGGCTTGATAAATTATATTTTCAATAAAAAACTATTTTTTTCCAATAATACATGGAATTGAACAACACACACCCTTGAATTTTTTATGATTTCATGGATAAGGATACTGTTGGATTATGTTTTTATATTTGAATGTGATGGCCAGACGAGATTGAGACTATTGAGGGCACAATTCCTTGTTTGGGATTGTTTTTTAGGATAAGTGCTCTAGTAGGCTAATGGTGTGAGCATGGAATACAAATAATTAAGGTAACATAGAGTGTGTTTTAGAAAATTTTTACAACATTGATTAATTGAAACATGAGTTGTGCATGATTCCATTGAGTTGTGACCAATGGGATACATGATCAATGGGTTTGGATGGATAACCTACTAATTAAAACTATATTAAGATAATTGTTATCCATGTATTCGGAGGAGATTACTTGTTATAGATGATGGAAAATTTATTGAGGGGTTATCTGGGGTTTCTGTTTTTCTTAATTAAGTGTTTGTAATAATTTTGTTAGATTCGATGGGATCATTTTATATGAGGTGTTACTGGAAATATGATGGTTTAATTATTATTCATTGTATTTTTTGATTAAATATCTATGGGTAGCGCTTTTAATTTCATGGTTTTTCATTGTGTGTGGCTTCATTAAATGTATATAACCTATATATTTTGGATGAATTTTTGAGTAATGAAAATCTGGATCATGGGATGATGATTGAAGTTGAAGAACCGCATGGATTATTATATGGATTGAGAATAGATGATGATTTAGTGTTTATTGGTGAGTATGTGTTGTTTTATTTCTTCACAACCCTTATAGATGAGAAATTTTGTTTGAAGGATCCTATTCTTGATATATGGAATTAAAAATTATGGAAGGATTTTATATAATACAAGAAACATGATTTAAAGGGAACTGGACGTCGATTGAGATTGTACTACATGATTTTGTGTAACTTCTAAATCAATGTACTCAATTACTTAAAGGGTATAATAACATAGTATTTTAAGCTATAAATCCAATATAGTTAATGAGAATTCATCTATAAATTGAATCTATATAAGATAACAAGTTTTTTGATTTTGTAATGTAGAGAAAAGATCTATGTTGCTATTTTTTATTCCTACATAGTGGTTTTCCATGATGTATCTGAATATGACACATTGCCAATTTATGCCAGGAATGGTGAACTAAATTAATCACATAGCTAATTATTGACTCAGCACAGTAAATGTTA
Source organism: Viscum album (assembly GCA_963277665.1). Lineage (NCBI taxonomy): Eukaryota > Viridiplantae > Streptophyta > Magnoliopsida > Santalales > Viscaceae > Viscum > Viscum album. Next base: position 1,347,706,481 of record OY728164.1, read on the forward strand.
CTTGAATATTATCTCTATTGATATCAACATAGTTGATTTATATGTAGACAATTGTTCATTATTATGAGGATATTGATTTCATAGTACATATGTATTGGTTTTCCATAATTTTTATATTATAAATGATTATAATTATTAAATATACATATCATGAATTTTTTAAACAATTCTAATGTAATCATAGAATTTAATTTTTTCGGCATAATTTTAGCATGGTTTCATGGTGTTTGTTCAAGGTTATATAATTATTACATGGTGAAATTATTGTTAAATAAAATAATTTCTGATCCTTGATGCTCATACTATTAATTCCATTTGTTACAAAGATTCCAGGGATGAATAAAATATGTATATCATAATGAGATTTCTCTAAGTATTAACATGTTGGTGATAATGTAGGTCATGGGGCTGTGTCCACTGTATGATAAAAAAAATGTTAATGCCCATTTATGAAAAATGATACTTAATAGTGACAGATATAAAAATGAATATGGAGTATGAATCCAAGGAACAAATTTAGTGATAATGCACTATTGAAACACAAAAAATCAGTTGATTTATACTGAGTATGAGAGTGTTTCTTGCATAAATTTCAAAACATCATTCTGGGTAATAAATTCATGTATATTTTGAAGCCTCATGTAATTTGATCATCAATATTTGTTTCTAGTCAATTATTTTTCATTTAAGGATATTATGAATTTTATAATAATATTTTATATTATACAATTAATATTTTATATGGAGTATTAATCATAATATATGTTGTTGGATTCTTCATTAATTATTTTAATAGGGATTTAAATGAGTATATAGGGATAATAATTCATGATTTGAAGGGGGATAACCTCACATAACATTGAATAAGATTCCACATTGATATGAACATTGTAAAATCTATTTGATCCATGATATTTCATTTAATACATAATATTTTCAGGATGTGGTTTTTTGTTTTTGGTGTATCATACATTACTATGTCAGTGGGTTTTTTGTTTAAAATTAATTGTTCAAACATCACCCTAGTCATTCAACCCCTATATAGGTGGTGGAATCCAATTTTAATAGTCACATTAATTGTTTTCATAGTAGGAACCCTCTATTTGATCTAATAAATTAACAATGGAGAAATATAAAATATCAAATTAGTTAGTAATAGGGTAATACCTATATTTGTTGGAAAAAATTTAACCTTAATGAATAATTAAAGATGGTATCATATCACTTATGTAGCGACATGAAAACGTAAATAGAAGAGTTGGTGTATAAAAATATTACATTAACATTATTAAAATGAATCAATTCCCAATGGAAAAAAATAGATTTTAGTTGTCTTGGTAAAATAGATACATATATGAATCTGGTATTAAAAATCAATAAAATAATTACATCATTTTTTTAATTTTTTTATGATAACGTTATTCCCACTTAGAATATTCTTTTATATCATTCTTAGTATGATTATTGGATTCGTAGGGATAGGAAAAAATATGTGTGACCTCATATTCATAGTAAGAGTTAGTAATAGAGAAATAAATTGGGAATCAACTAAAGTAATCATTATTTCATGGTAAATAATTGATCACAGATTACATGTAACCAGTAAACTAAAATTGTCGCTAATGAACAGTATCTATAGGTATGTACTAAAATTACATTCCAAATAAATAAATAAATTTGGAATAGTAAATATGAAAAAAAAGAATCTTAAAAAATAGGTCATTTAATCAATAAATTTATGATTAAATGTATCTTTATTATTTATCATAGTGATAATATAATAGACAATAATTAGTGAATAAAAATTAATGAAAATAAATAATTTATTTATATTTTGTGTATGAGGCACCTGAAAACCTATATCATCAATCCATTTCCAAAGACTATTTAAGACTAAAAGTATTATTTCTTGAACTAAGAAAAGACTTCATCTGAACTGACTCTCGACCCAACCCATGGCCTTGCCAGAAGGGCATTGTTGAACCCCATGGGTTTGAGAAAATTTCATGTGTATCAATAATAAAATATCGGAATATTTTTACCCAATATTATAATCATAAAAAATTATCAAATATATATCCCAAAATTGAAAATACATAGCCAAATATGTCATAACAAATATTCAATATTTTATTTTACAACATTAAATAATATACATAAAAATTTTCCAATAATGTGGAACAAAAACTATCCCAAAAACCCTCATATTACAGAGTATCATTGCCATCAAGCCACCATCGTCAACCCCACACAATGGATACATCTAGACACTCTAACCACCATCAAAAACACATAAAATTTACATGTTTCAAACAAAACCAATTATACATACAACCAATGGTGTATGTAAGGTGTGAGATAATACACTATTGGATTCCAAAAAAAATCCATGTCATAATAGTTATATGATAAATAATCATTCATACTTTATAAAATTAAGTCTAGTGACATTTTCAAGGAATCAAATTTAAATAAAACATGATTTAATTTGGAATAACCAACAATGTATATCATATGTAGATGGTGTTCACAACATCAAAAATAACACCATGTCTTTTTAGAACCATCTATGAACTAGCTTACAATGGGAACTTATTTACATTTAAACTCATTGAAATGTGACATCGAAAAAATGAATTACACCATTCTCCTGAATGATCCACTAGTAGAGAAAACCCATGAGCATTGTGGTATCCAATCATCACAATGTTTAGTTAGTGTTGTACAATAAATCCTACTAGGAGAAGTCAAGAAAAAAACATCGAAATCAACAAGATTAATAGTCATGTTCTATAATCTTATATACTTAGGTTTCCATTTGTTCATAGTTGTGTTCCAATTTTCACATAACACATCATTTTCACATTACTCAATCCAGATAATAAAACACAGAAATTAAACCACCACATCAATAACCAAATCCATTTTTTAAACCAAACTCACCCCAATGCTATTTCAAAACATGATTAACACCACATTAACTATTTAATAACCATGTTTTATAATTTATAATTCTTCATCAAGATGCACAATAAGGTTTTACATAAGAAATAATCCCAATTTATTATAGAAAAATCATTCCCAAGCTATATTCAAGTCAACTCATACCAAAAACTACTTTCACACCATACACATAATTTAATTAACACACATGCATACTCAAAAAATCTTAAAAAATTTGTTAAATAATGACTAATCATAGAATCACTAACCATGATTGAATAAACATTCACATTCTGGTGAGACACCCCAACCAACCCTTCGTCAAAATAAATAAGCAGTATCAGGCCAATAGATTCATTATTAAACCAAAATAAACAATATGTAACCCTAAAATTTTCCCCCAATCTTCTAGAGGATATAAACCCAAAAATAAGATGGATTAAACCCTCTAATAGAGAATAAATCATAGTGAGGTGTCAAATACATGAGGATCTTGATGGAAATCAAACAATAAAATACACCACGAAAGTTCCCATGGGAGGGGAAAAGGAGTTTGATGTTCACCTAGGGTATAAATACTCTATTAGCGGAGAGTTAGTGGTATTTTGTGTTAAAATTGGGGTGATATAAAAACTAGAAGTGTATATTTAATGACATATAGATGTTGCATGGTTTTATAGTATTGTTTGAAAACCCGTACTGCGACCAAGATCCTTATAATGTATGGGAAGAACATACCACATAGTTATATGGTTAGGGGTACATGGTCTAACATACTATGTGATGATAGTGCAATAACCACTAGCTCAGACGCTCCACCTACTACATGGTTAACGTGGAAATGGTACATAGTTACAACTTACCATCCACATATCATGTACCACATTTAATCCACCGAAATTTTTACACTATTATGAAAAAATTAAATGGAATCCCCAATGGGAATATTTATTTCATTAATATGTAGAAAAATACCTCCAAATAAATAATTTGTGTGATAATTCTCCATACATTGAAAACATTCATCCCCAAAATGTCAACCTGAACTTTTAATAGAGAATAATAACGGCTATTTCTGCTCAAACGATGAATTTTTCACCCAAGTATCATGAGTATCATCTCCATGCTTCCAAAGGACACAGACTAATGTGATATACTTCCTGAAATACTGTTTATGTTGGGAATCTAGTTTTAACACAAGCCATTCAAACAATGATAAATCTGGATCCATTTCAAATTATTCTTAATTCAACAAATAATATTGTTCTAGATTATATTTATTCAATTGGGAAAAATTAAATACACCATGCATTGATTCCAAATGAGAGGGAAAATATAATCGGTATGCCACATCTCCAACCATTTGGATTATACCTAAAGGCATGACATTCCTGAGTGTTATCTTCCCTTGATTTACTAAAAAAATGACCCAAACACGGTGAAACTTTTAGGTTCACCTAATCACCTATAGAAAACTAATGATATAATTACCACTGATCAACACAAGATTTGTGGATACATTGAGCAATCAACAACTACTTCCTAATCAAATTGAATTTATCTGATTTCTCTAGTACAAGGCTCAACCCCAACAATGAGTTTTCACCTACCTCATCCCAAAATAATTTATACTTGAATGTTAATCCATTTAGAACCACAAAATGATAAAATAAAATAGTGGATTGGATGATTTTATTATATGAATGCTCTTCCTATCCACAATGGATATCCCATAATTCTCAGAAATCCATGACACATGCATGATCTTGTTTTCCAATATTTGAATTTCAATCTCAATCTGAAAATCTGTTTGATGATGCTATTTCGTAATCATCTTGATTTGTATCTCCAATTACCTTTTAAGTCACTACAATAACTAAGAGTTAAAATGGGGGGACTCTGTCCGAAATTTCTATTAGTGGCACACCATGATGCCTTAGCACCACATCAAAATATATTTTTCCTATATCATCCACGTTTGTTGAATCATTTATCAGGATGAAATATGTTGATATGGTCAAATAGTTAATCTCTCCCATGTGCAACTATTTCAGTAGGGATTATGAGGTAAGAAAATAAAAAAATCCATGGAATCTATATCCCACATCCAGGTAGGAATATGTAATTTCTGAGGTAAACAAGAGATCCTTTTGTGTTACACTTTCAGGTACTGACATGTATTGAACCATCAGACTAAGTCAGCTATATATCACCTTTTTACCTAGAAAAAACAACAGATGAAAAAGACATATACAATCTTAGTATCTCTAGGATGAACAGATCAATGTGATTGGTGGCTATCATGCATCACCATATTCCTATGAGAAATTGGCACCACCATTTGTCCATTGAATCATAGAACACCCCAATGATACAAATACCAATTTCAAGGTGTATACCAACCATGAAGGAACTATATGGTCTTCTGGAAAATTTCATCACTAGGATGTTCCCACTAAATCATTTTAATAAGTGGTGTATCTAAGTGAATAGACTCCAAGAATACATTTCCACTATGATCTTTAGTCATCAAGTGCATCCAGGAAAAGATCCTTATCAAGGTCCACTCATCCCTGGACTCCTTTAATGCCTTTAGTAACACTTTTCTGCACAATGTGTCAAAACAAATTACCCCTTCCTGGGTTTTAGACTATATCAAAGTCGAATCCCTACAAATAATCAATCGATCATTGTTTCCACAAGTTACAATCAATTTAAAAGAAAAATTTTCTATGATATTATGATCAGAGTTGACGAAAAATTTCACCCCAAAAAGATAGTGACATAATTTCTTCATTGCATACAACAATGCTTCTTATTCAAAATCATGTGTTGGGTAATTCTCTTCATGTTGTTGGTGTTGTCGATATCCATATTACACTAAATTATCATCTAGAATAATCACACAACTGGGTCCCATACCTGAAGCATCATTATAAACCGCATAGGCCTTTCTAGATTTTGGAAACACCAACACCGGAGTGGTAGTCAACAACTTCAATATCTTTTCAATGTTTTCCCGACTTTTAGGATATATTCAAACATCACCCCTTTATGGGTGAGTGTTTTCATGGGATAATCATGTCGAGAGACACTACAAAAACAAGTACATTAGTGGGGGTTATTTAGAGGGGGTTATGAACAACCCCCTCAAAATTAATTTCTTTGTATAACTAATTGTGGTTCTGCATACACCCTCTGAATTCATTTTCTATAAAAATTAAAAGTGGTTTATATACAGCCATCCCAAATAATAGAATTTATATGATGTTATAGAACCCTTATAATTTCTTAAATTATTGGGTGTTTTGAACCCCCTATGTTTTTTCAATCATTATTTTGTTATTTATCCTGTGAGATTTTATATAGGGTTCAAAACCACCTCAATTTTCTTAATTTAAAGGGGGTTAAACTCCCCCTCTAATATATGAAATTATTGGAGGTTAAAAATACCCCTTTAATGCCATCAAATTATATGGAGTTCAAAACCCCCTTTAATGTCTTGAAATTAATGGGGGTTCAAACCTCCCTCAAATTTAAGAGATTATAGGGGTTTTGTGCCCCCACAATTTTTTAAATGAAACATCCAAAATTTATATATATATATATATATATAATTAAACAAAATTATATAAATGTATTTAAATATTTTAGATGAACATCTTGTATAAAATTTTTATATGACTATATTTACATATATTTATACATACACATATATTTAATTGTTTAATATTATGTACATTAATATGTATTTATTTCAATATATTTTATCTCATATAATTTGGATTATTTATAATATAAATGCATAAACATATAATATAAATCTATATACTAATATAATTTACATGCAAAATATATCATATAAAATTAAAATTTTGTACTTTTTATACTTACTATTATAATAATAACAAATATATTTACAAATAATATTATTATGATTTTATATTATAAATAAATAATATTATATGAAATATATTTTATATAAATAAATATATATTAACTTACAATTTATTACTCAATTTATATTATTGAAATACTTATATATATTAATGTACATGATAATAAATATATGTATTGAAATATATTATATAAAAAATTGTATTAATTATATTTCATATATTATTGATCTTATATTTTTTTAAATTGAATTCCATATAATATGTGTTATATATAAAATACATATTAATAATATGTAATATAAAATATAATTTCAAATAACAATATATAAATATTTCTATAAATTTTATTTCATATAATATCAATTATATATAATGTAAATATTTTTATAAATGGTATTTCATATAGTTATATATTATATGTTAATTATATACAATATTTTACTATTCTTAAAAATAAATACTTATATTAATATAAATAATATAAACTATATGTATTGAAATACATTATATAAATATATTTTTAAATACATTATGTAAATATTTTAAGTAAATACTTATATATATATATATATATATATATTATTTATATAAACATTTGTAATGTATATAAATTTGTATTTAAGATGATAAATAATTTACATAAATATATAATATAAATGTTTTTAATTACATATACCTATTATATAACTCATAAAATAATTGTATATTATTTATAAACCAAACAAAATATTTTTTTAGTTTAAAAACCAAGTGTAATATAAATAATTATAATTAATTAAATATATATTATAATTATAATATATCTATAAATATTTTTCAAATATGAAAACAATAACACACAAATATAAATGTTTTTATTAATATATATTTATGTATTGAAATATAATTACATAAATAACTTATTTGAATAAAAATTTATATAATATATAAATATGTTTTTAAGTATATAAATAAGTTATATGAATATATTAAAAAATATATAATTTTATGATTATATACATATGAATATATAGTATATATATATATGTTATACATTTATTAGAATATAACTATAATATCTTAATATTAATTTTTCAATTAAAAAATAATATATATATATATATATATGTATATATTGAATCCTATAAAACTAAAAAATTAGAATTGTTATTGTTGTACCGATGGGTGGCATGCACGATCTGGGGACCAAATGGTCTGGGTTCGCAGCCCTCAAACCAAAAAAAAATTAATTTGTAAATTCATGGCTTCATGGGACTTATAGTGTGGGGGATGGGAGAGAGGGAAAACTAGGGGACATGTGAGGTGGTGCAGGAGTGGGAGAGAATGAACCAGAGGAAGGTGGGGTGGGTAACTAGATGGGTAAGAGGGGAATGAAATGGGAAGGTGGCTGCCCAAGAGAATGGGGGGAGGCATGAGGGTGTGGGGTGAAATCAGAGAGAGAATGCAAGGGTAGACGGGGCATACAGATGCGACGGAGTTTAAAAAAAATATAACTAAAGCCATGTGGGATATTTTCACAACCTCCACTAAAGTAATCACAATTAGTTGTAGTTAAAACCACCACAAAATCATTCCATTAGAGGCATTTGTGGTTTTAAATGCCTATAATGGAGGCATTTTTTAGAATTATATGTCAACATTTGATGGGGCTTAAGCACCCTTAATTGTGAAAAAATCTAAAATCAGACTAATTTTTCTAGTGCTTCCTCAAAACAGCTCCTTATAATAGTGGGTGGGCACATAAGAAGAAGTTATTCAAAACCACCTCTAATTTATTTATAAGGGATTATAATCCCTTATAAATTCATTAATAACCCAACAAAAGCTAATCATTTTTTTAAGTGAGAATCCCAAATAAACCGCATGTGTTAAAGTTCCAAGAAAACAAAATTATGATTTGAATGAAGTAATTCAAATACTCCAATAACCTAACTGACATAATCTTTTTACGGACCACTGAAACCCCTTTTTATGAGATAACATGTTCCATAGTAATAACTTCCCTGATCTAAAATGTGGTCATCAAAAGATATTCAAATTGGCATTGATCTAAAAGTGTCCCCAACGAGATACAAACATTTCTCTCATGCTCTTATTCAGACCCTGATTAAAGAAGTATTTCATCCTCAAATACCTCAACCAATGAGATGAGATACTGGAAGAGCACCCTGTTCAAGAGAGCCATAAAATCCACTCAATAATTAATCACCCCAAATGGAACAACTGATTATTTTATGTTTCTATACATTATTTGGAAATGTGTTTTTAGGATATCCCCCTCATTCACGATTTCATGGTGGTAACTAGAACAAAAGTATTTATTTCAGAACCATCTTTCCCCTTTCATCTAATCATATAATTCATCAATTTGTGGAAAGGAATATTTTTTTCTCGGTGGTTACCTTATTCCATTTCCAGTAATTGATACAAAATTAGAAAGATTTGTCCTACTTCTGTGAAAAAAGAATGAGGCATCCCAAGGAGACATTCTTAGGTGAAATAATTCATTGGATTAAAAATCTTCCATTTGTATCTCCAATTCTATCAACATTGAGGGGGATATACTTTAGGGTAGGAGTGATTTAGTGTATGTCCCCAATGCCAAATCAATCAATAAATCTACATCCTTCTCTAGGGGAAAACGAAAAAAGTAATATGGAAATACATATTGGAACACATCCACTAGAAGAGGTAATCCACCCTCAAGGGTACCACAACCATCCTCCAGTACAAGTGACAACAATAGAAAAAAAATATTACCCAATTCTGGGAGTGCAGGTCCAGAACAATCCTACTGAGGGTCCCATTCCCCATTAAAACCCATGGTTTTTCAATCTGGTCCCAGGAATCTTAACCACCAAATATAGAAATTGATTTGTGCATGAAATCCCATGATTCAATCCCAACCAAAGATCATATCAAAAAAATTCCATATCCCAAACTATGAAATCACATTCCATCTCAACCCCTAATATGATGACTAGAAAAAATGGGCATGAGAGTCCCTTCCTTCACTTCTTATCCAGAGGACTTACTAAATCCATCAAAAAATTATGCCAAGTGGGGAATTTTAACATATTCACATGGTGGGCCATGCTAAATGAAATATAGAAACTAGTGTGAGATATAGATTCCTTTGAATATGCAATCAGAATGGTACCTTGAGCTATTGACATTCTTGCATCTAGTTGCACTGTATCATGGTCCAAAGCATATAGAGGACTAGTCATTGCCTGAATCTAAACCTGAACACTAACAAGTTACACATCCTAGAACTGAATCGGACTAGAATAATATCAGGTCAACCACCATGACAAGAAAAATGATATCTCACTATTGAATATAGAGATTACAGAGATGGCGTCCCCTCAATTTTAAAGACCCCACACTAGTTTAATAGGGAAGTTTCACCATGAATAAAATGCTACAGGTTCCTCCTAGATCCACACTAGTGAAAATTTTAGGAATTGTATGTACACACAAGCTGAGTGCTCCCTGCTATCCTACACATGTAGAATAAAACTGTCCCTACATCGGAATCCATTAATGATGACTATAGGGGAAGGATGGAATTACCTATCACATCCCTTTTCCATTACTCATTTTTTCATCATCGTATTAGATGTAATGCCAGTTCCGATCACTAATATTTCCACATAGGCACTTGAACTATCCTTCTAGTAAGTCACCAACATAGAAGATGGATCAACCACATCATCATAGGCCTGTATCATTAATAGATGTGCTTGAGAATAATGTTTTTATCTCAATCGCCTTTCAAACCTCTATGTCTTCATCTGGACAATTGATATGATTTTTAGTGCATACTAAACAATATCAGTAAAGTGATTCGAATATTTGTTTATTAAAGGGTCCCCCTTAATGAGACCCATAATCCCTCAGGATCTAGTATAGGCCATGACTGATAGAAAATACTAGAAATTAAATACATCCTTGATGTATTTCCAACTCTTCTTCTCATTGTTTCCCTATTGGGCCACAGAGTCCCAAAACCTTTGATTGTGACCAACTATAGTAATAAGTCTCATTTATCACCAAATTCATTTGGAGTATCAAGGAATTCAAACATGCACACTATCATCTCATGACTCGACTATTATTCTTTAGTATTTGTGAGCAATAAGAATGATAGAGGTTTGTTCATGAAAAACACTTGAGATTTCTCCTTTAAAGGACCTGGTCTAGATTCAATATCTAGGGAAGGACCGAGACACACCCCTGATCCCAATTCCCTAATAGGATGAACCATAGCATCCACTAATCTCATATTTAGTGGCAAGAGATAACTCTATCCAGCATCGTCATGTGGTTTCAAGGGAATTATTCAAAGATTAATGTTTCTATAACAAGAAATTATTACATTAAAACATATAAATAAAACATATATGAATGTTTACAATAATAAGCATAGATAAATATAAATCAAACTCAACCTAACTAAGTTACAACAATACTACATCACCCCCACCTAGTTTCCACACAAAATCTGTAGCCCATACATCTCAACTGAAATAAAAGTCAAACTGATATCCCTAACATCCAATGGTGACTCGAGATTAGTCATTCGGAGTGCAATCCAATAAACCTACTCACAAAAAGACTGGAATCCATGAGAGTCTTAACTCAAGCCCATCCAAAATCTACCCAGATAACCAAGAAAAATATATCATTACCTAGCACCCTCACAATTTTTTTACAATCCAATTTGTTAAATCATTTGAAGCTTTGCCTGACCCAACCTCTGGAAGGGCTTAAAGGTCATATCTAATCTTTATATGCTAGAAATAAGATTACATTAATACATAATATAAAATATAAAATATTTTACCCATTTTTATAATCATAAAAATAAAAAAATAAATAAATAATCCACAACTAAAAAAATATCAATATAGGGCATAAGAAATTTTCCAAATTTCAGTTTACAAATTAAATAAAATTCAAAATAGCTAAAAAAGTGGGGGAAACAATCCAAAAAATAATCATATCACAAGAAGAGAATCACCCTTAGGAAACCCCCATTAACGCCACACTAATGAGACCTCATGAAACCCAAACCACCATATCCAAACTCTTTTCCATTACCTGTGTCAATCATAACTAAATTTACAAACACCAAAATTTGTATGTTGGGTGTGAGAGAATTCCAAATTGGATACCACATGACAAGATTTTTCATTATATAAAAATTATACGATAAGTAGATATTAATGTTGATAAAATAGTTACTAGCCACAATTTTAGGGAAACGACATTAATGAATACATGAATTCTTTTGGAATAACAAAAAAGATATATCATATGATGATGGTGTGAAAAATATTAAAAAGAGAACCATTTCATAATAGAACCTTCTAGGAAATAGATAAAAATAGGAAATTAGGTGAATTTTATTCATGTGGAATTTAGAATATAACCATGACTAGCCACATTCTCATGCGTGAGCCACATGGTGGGGAAACCCCATAGGGATAGTGGTCTTCAATCATCACAATGACTTGCTATTGTTGTGGAATCAATAATGCTAGAAAAAACTGGGATGAAATACTTTTGAATCCTGTAGCATACTAGTCATATTCTGAAAAACATTTTACATTGGTTTCCTTTTACACTCAATTATGTTCAAAATTTAAAATATCCCATTATTTTTACATTTCTCAAGACTAAAAATTCAGCACAAAAATAATACAGAAACATTCACCGCCATAATACTCTTTTTAAACCAATAAACAACCTATACTATTTCAGAAACATGACTTTCACCACTTTCACTCTTAACTACCATATTTCATAATTTTTAAAGAATCTTCAAGAATCTAAACAAGTGTTCCAAATAGAAACCCACACAATTTGTTATAGAAAAATAATTTTCAATCCATATGCCTATGAAATCCTATAAAAATTATTTATCACTACACAAATAAATCATAGAAAACATATAAATACTTCAGAAAGAATAATAAAATACTTCAAATATTTTTTATGAATCAAATCACCTACCTTTTGTGTAGATACTTCCATAATTCGGTGAAAAACATCAACCAAACCTCAACCACACCTTAAGGATGCATGATTTGACCTAGAATATCAATATTAAACTTTAATAACCATGATATATCCCAAATATTATCACCCTACTCACTATGGAGTGAAACCCAAAATAAAGTGGGGGGACCCTAGAATATAGAAGGAAACCAAGAGTTGAGACACAAACATGATGATCTAGAAGGAAAGAACACCAAAATTTCCAATAATAAGGAGCCTAAGGGATGGGAAAAGGAGCTAGAGGCATGAATAGGTTTGAAATATAATTCATGAGTTGATTTAGGGGGATTGGTGAATAAATTAGGTAGAGAGAAAACCTAATGTCATGTTTTTAATGTCATGGACATGTAGTCGACAAGGTTTGACAAGCTGTAAAATGATTGTGCTCCCCCTTATATAAAAGAATTATCTAACGCATATTTACCTTAATTGGGGTTCACGGTATGACATTCCATGCATTGGATGTGAAGTTGATGTTGACTAAAACTATACATCTATTAAATTGTTAACTGATTAGGGGTGCATGGTCACTACATAAAATGCACCAAATGTGAGACACATTCATTCATCCAAAATATTCCAACATTTCACATGTACTCAATAGAAATCCAAATTGAAATATTTAGACTGAAAATTAGTTGAAAAAAACTATGGAAAATCCTTGGGGTTAAAATTATCCCGTCAATAATAACTTTCCCTTTCAGAATAGTCATCGTGATGCATGATCATAGAACATGAATGTGTATTCACGATCAAGCCATGAATTCTTCTCTCATGTATCATGCATATCACGTCCATATTTCCAATTGAAATGGAATAATGAGATATACATCTCATGAAGCACTTTCTATTGGGAATCTAGAATCTACACTGGCTGTTCAAAAATGGATAAATTGGGTTATATTTCCAATTCATCCCAATTAAACACATGAGAATGATATGGATTAAATTTTTTTAGTTGTGATACAAGAAATACATCATTAATTAAAGCATTATGAGAGGGAAAATATAACTGATACGAAAGATTTCCAACATGTTCGGTGATCTTGAAGGGTCTGACACACATCAGTGTTAGCTATCATTACATTCCCAAATTGCAACAACCCAAATGAGGTGACACATTTAGGAGAACTCTATCAGCAAATAGAACTCTAGATCCTGGAACCTTAGATTGATATAATATTTTTGTTGGGATTGTGCTCTCAACAACAACATAATACTAAACATGACATTAAGAGAGGTTTCTAGCTCATGGCTTGGCCCCCAACAACAAGGTCTCTCCTACCTCATCCAAACAAAAATTAGGCTTTGATGACCAACCCAAGAGAACTTCAAAAAGATTTATAATAATAGAGTATTGGGAGTGGTGATTATATTCAAACATGACCATACCAAATGGCTATCTTATTATCCTAATAAATATAAGACACATGCTCGAAACATGTCTTCCAGAATCTAATTACTGCTCTATTTGACTATTCATTTTATGGATGATATGCTGAACATATCTGGATTTTTGACACTAATTCAGTTTTAAGGACCTCCAAAAATCGATAGGTAAAATGAGATTCCCTATTTTAAATGATTACTGATTGAACACCATGAAGCCTCACAACCTCCTAAACATATAATCATCCTGAATAATTTATATTCGTTGAATCATTGATTAGTATGAAATGAGAGTATCTGTTGAAATGGACAATCGTCACCCAAAAGGAATTAATTTCATAGGGTGTTTGAGTAAATAAAATAACAAAATAAATGGATACCACATTCCACTTCAATGTAGGATTGGGAAATAATGGATCAAATCAGAGGGCCTTTGGTGATCTATTTCCACTTACTGATAAGTATAGGAGCATGAAATGATGTTAGCAATATCATGCCTCATACCTATCCACCATAATATCATTTGAAAATTATAATACATTATACTAGATCTAGGATGATAAGGCCACTGATACAGGTGGCTATCCTACATCACCACCTTCCTTAGTGACAAAGGAACATCCAGGCGACCCTTGAAGCTTAGAACTCCTTTGTGAGAAAAGACCAATTCAATGTGTCTCCCCACCATGAATGAATGGTGTAGACTTCTTTCATATCTCAACTCCATGTTTTTACAACTAAATCAGTTATAGAAGAGATGGATCCAACTAAAAAATATTTAGGAACACACCTCCAATGTGAACCCCATTCTTCATGTTCATCTGGGAAAAGTGACCCATCAATGCCTAATCATTGTGGAACTCTTTAAATGTATGACTGAACATTAGATTTATATTATATCAGACTATATTATGGAAAAATTGAGAAACCAATCATTGAAACAATAAATTAGATAATGGAATCATTATAGTACAATTTTATAACTACCATAATATATCTCCCTAGATAATTTCCATAATACCGAGGATTATTGAGTGTTTGGTTCTTCCAATATCATATCTTCAAACTCATTTGAATTTTTATCCCAAAAATGAATGTACTCCTCTTGGATTATCATCCCATTATTGAAGCACCCAATGAGAATTAGGTCACGCTTATCGATCAAGGTTTATTTCTCATAGGTAAGAGGAACCATTAGTGACTATTCCATAATTTTAGTATCTTCCTCTTAAATGGAGTTGAGTAACAGAACTTAATCAACCACATACACCATTGAAATCAAAAGAAAGGAAAAGGGTTTTTCCACAAAAACACCTGAATGCCCACAGAAAACAACTTCATTGTCCATCTTTTTTGAGATAAGATTATTGGCAGAATGAATTTCATTCTGTGGCAGCGGGGAAGTGTAGTCATTCCCTTTACAGGTACCCTTCCACCTTTTATTACTCCTCGGACCCAAAGGCTCACCTATATTAATACTGATATAATCATTGATAGGATCGTTATGTAAGACAACAATATTGGATGTCTCTAGATGATCTATGATCAGTCATTCCAATTCATGCACATCAAAACTGTAGCTTATTTGAACCATAGTTCGGTTCACTATTCTGAAAACCCTGTGTTGCAAAAGGTGGTTTTATTAGCCACATCCTAGACCATCCCCTACAACCCCTCCTTGAGAAAGGAAACAATTCCCAATCTTAATACCTTATAAAATCAAGAATATTTTACATGGAAGGGGCAACCTAACATTACTGTCAACCCCTGCAGTAATATTCTCAACACAAACAACCACTCATTCCACAATTCCATTACTCACATCTAGTTGAATGTTTCTCTTATCAACATTATTCAAGTTAGGGACACTATTATCCATGTAATGTGTATTACATTATGAAGTACTAGACAGTTCCTATCACAATCAACTAAAAACATTTGAGATCTTCATATTGGAAGGTCGTGCCCTTTCTTGTTTCATTCCCATTGCAGTGTTTGAGTTATTCAAACCCACATCAATTACATTTTACAAACCTAACCTCTACCAATTTCAGATGAATTTTTTCACTCTACATTCAATAACTATCAAACATAAGGATTAGTCAAATGATGAGGCACCAATCCAGCACACCTCAACATTGATCCCCTACGCATGTACTCCCCCACAATGTGTTCCGGTATTAACTAGGAATAGAAGAATGAAAACCATTACTTGAAAAAAGCCCCTTGCATATACCAGAAATACTCACACAGAAAAAAAAGTCTTCACAATAGACATAGAAACATCAACATCAAAAAAAAATCTCGGTGAAATTCGATGACATAATTACTTAGTCATACTATCTTATAATGATAATATTCCTACACATTTTCCAATAATATAAATGAGTAATGGATTTTTAAAGGGAATAATAAATTCAAAAAATATTACCCAGACCATTATTTTTTGAAGAATACCTCTTCATGTGATAGTCAGATGACCATTTGAATAGTACAAAGTGACCCCCTGATAGATGGAAGGTCCACTCGACCATGCAAGAATCATGTCTTCCTCAGATGAAAAAAAAATCATAATATGCGTGGAATCCAATATCCTCACTGTATCTCGTACTGTAGTACCCATGATTTGATGATCCATAGGTAGAAGGATTACATAGTTGGAAGATGATTTTGGATGTTCCCACTTAAAGTAATCTTATGTTGAGAAGATTATTTCATGAACTACTATGTTGAAATCAAAATTTGAAAAGATCCTTTGAGAAATTATACAACCACATGGTTCAATGAAATCAAAGGGAATGCTGATATGAACTATGGGTTAGAAAAAGGAATAATGATTTGTAGTCACACTCCAGTGAGAGGCGGCGAAGTAACCTCCCCCACTGGCATATTTCATATCATTGTGTTTACAACACCATTACACACTATTGGGTAATAAAAAATCTCTATTTTGAACCCCAAAAAATTATCAATCCAATGGGGTTGCTCAAGTTAAAATCCATTTGAGACAAGATATAGGATATGATGTTATGATAATATTAGATAATAAATTTCACCCCAAAATTATAGTGACACAACATCTTCAGTTCATGAATCACAAGTTAAAAACACATCTATGGGCCATATCTAAAGCATAACAATAAAGCATATATCCTTTTCCAGATTCAATTAAGGTCAACACTGCATTCATTTTCAAAAACTGATTTAGCTCATCAAAGCATTCCTAACACTCTATGGTTCATTTAGTCTTCACCCCTATAATGGTGAGCGTTGTCATTGGAGAAGAAAGGTGAGAAAATCCATAAAAAATACGCCTGTAATAACCGTCAAGGAAAAGGATACATCTGATTGAAAAAATGTTCTTCAGATTCTCCAATGACCTGACTACATTGATATTCACATGGTACACTGAAACCCTTTAATAGGTGACAAAATGGCATTTAAACATTACTTCAATAAACAAAAAATTTAACTGTAAAGAAATTTTATAATGGACATGATCTCGAAGTGTTTCCAGCATGATCCTCAAATATCACTCAAGCCCTTCATTGAATCTGGAATAATCCACAATGTCATCCAAGAATACGAAAAAAAAGAGTTAAGATACTGGTGGAATTCCCTATTTATGATCACCAAAAAAATCATTGGTTCATTCGTCAACCCAAAAGGAATGACCATTAATTCAATGTGGTTATTCCAGCTTCAAAATTCTATTTTTTGGATATATGCTTATTTAACCCTAACATGGAGTTAAAAAGAACAAGAATATATATTAGATAACCACATTTCCTTTTTTTTCTAATCATACATATAAAAAATTCAGGGAAAAGGATACTTATTCATCATGTTTACCCTATTAATTTTATATTAATTGATACAAAATAAGAGATATCCATCGTTCTTCATTAAAAACAATATATGGGTGGCCCAATGATCGATGATCAGGTGAATAAATACTTTGGATTCAAATTATTCTAGATATATATTTAATTCCCTCATATCTGTTGCAGTAATATGATATGAGGGAAGAGATATAGGATTCATCCATGGAGCCAAATCAATCGAGAAATACGCATCTATCTATAAGGTTAAATAAAAAAATCAGCTAGAAATATCTCTGAGAAGTCATCCAATATAGGTGTTAATACACCCTTAGGATTACCACCATCATACCATTGAATGAGTGCTAATTAAAAATATATTACCCAATTTTGGGAGTGGGGCTCTAGAATGAACCAACTGAGGATCCCATTCTCCATGAAAAACCTCTATATTTCTACCATGTTCAGTGAGACCAACCTTCTAATTATATGAATTCATATGTTCCTAGAATAAAAAAATTAATCCATATTTAGGATCACATCCAAAAGGATCATATCCAAGAATAAGAAATCTTATTCAATCACTACCCAATATACGTTCAGTGCACATCATGGAATCCGGATAACCATCTCTCTTTTCTTACAAATATGTGTTACTAACTACATTGAAAAATATATATTCTTGGTTTAAAATTTCAAAACATTTAATTTGTGGGTAGTGAAAAATGTATCAAAATCACCAGTGTCAAATAAAACTATTTCAATAAAATATTTAATATGAATGGTAGCTCTAATTTCTAAGATCATCTATATGGTCAACTGGGTTCATGGTTAACATCATAAATATGCCTAGTCTCTTCTGGAGTTTATCATGACCACTGACCTTTGGAAATTCCCTAAACTGACCCTAACCCGAAGAATATATTGTCCTGCCATCATGACAACTTAAATTATTTCCCACAATTCTACAATTCCCTCATAGAGATAACATCACCGTCAAAGTTATAGATCCCAAACCACTCTAATATAGTCGTGTCACCATAAAAAAAGTAGTAGGTGTCATATATCTCACTCCAATCACCTAGATTGGGGGGGTATGTACAGGAAGGCTGAGTGTGAACTACCCACCCATAGTGGTGGCATACAACTATCCACACATCAGAAGCCACATATGATGTCTATTAAGAAGGATGTCCTGAACCAACACCTCCCTTTTCCCCTGGCTCGTTGTGTTTCCTCTTCTTCTCAGATGAACTACAACTACTCATCACTGACATGACCCGAAAGGAACGAGAACTACCCTTAGATTCACTATCCACCATAAAATCACAATCAAACACTTCATCATAGGTCTTTCACATATTAATAATTAAATGAGAATAAATGTATAGTTGCATCCACCTTTCTATCCTTCGAGCCTTCATCTTCTCATTGTAAACCATTTTATATGTATACTGAACTAGATCAAAAATGATATTGGCATATTTAATCATTGACTGGTCCCCATGAATGAGATCCACAAACTCATTTGATCTAGCATAGGCCAAGACATCAATAAAATCACTTTCATTGAAGACATGTTTGAAGATATTCCCATTCATCAGCTCTCTCATTCCCCTTTGGAACACTAAGTCCCCCCACATTCGAGTGGGACCTTCATGAAAAAACAAGGACCATTTCACCATGGATTCATCATGAGTTTTTATGAATTCAAATATTCTATGTATCATCTAAATCCACTCTTCTACTTACATTGTCATTGTTCTACCTATGAAAAAAGAGGTTTCTTATTAAGGAACTCTTGAGAATATTTCATCCTATAACCAGGTTCTATTTATCTATCTATATAATAACCAGGACCCGCCCCTATCAAAAATCCAAAACATCCCAAACCACAAATTCCACTAAATGCTAATCATTTTTTAGGGAGAACTCTCTTATGATTCATCTAGCGGTTTCAATGGAATTCTTCGGAAGGAATGATTCTATAGAAATCAATAATTACAAGGATACTTGTTAATAAAAATGGTTTGTAATATTTTTCCAGTAACCATAATTAATAAAAAATCAATCACATCTTGGAAATATAACAACCAATACACTTCACCCCCAAAAAATGTCTACGTTTAGTCTTCAGATAGTATGTCTCACTTGGAGGAGAATTAAAATAGAAATCCCCAACATCCCATGTCAACTCAATACCTTTATCAATGTGTGATGTCTAGTAACCATTATCACAACTAGAACCTCATGTTATAATAGTCCTAACACAATTATATCTATTCTCATCCAAAATAACATGAACCAAACTAGTATAACCAAGAAATGATACAATTTTGGCACGAAATAAAATAAAAATTCATCTATACCAATGCCCAACCTAACCCATGTCATGGTTTGAACGGAGATACCGATCTCCACCAGCTAGAAACATGTGCCCAGGTATCAATAATAAAACACGGGAATCTTACTACCCTATTTTAAATTCATAAAAAGACAAAAAAAATATTGAAAAATTAAAAATACCAAACCAACAATGATATAACCAATTTTTCATATTTTAGTTTAAAACATTATTCAAAATACCAAATAGCCAATGAAAATGGTGAATACCATCCTAAACCCCCCGATATGACATGAGAAAAATCACCTTCAAGACACCACCATAAATCCCACACAAAAAAGACCTATAAAAACCTCATACACCATTTCCAAACACTTATACATTACTTGTGTAAATCATAAATATGTCAACATATCCCCAAGGATGTGTGTAGGGTGTGAGCTAATGCATAGTAGGATGCCATGAAACAAAAGATTCTATGCTATAAACACTACAAAATTTATTAACATTAATTTTTTTTAAAATAATGTCTAATGGAATTTTTATGGAAACTTCTATAAATAAAATGTGATTTCTTTTGGAATGAAAATCAAGGTATACTGTATGCCGATGTTGTGAACAATAGAACAAAGAGAATCATGTCACGGGAGAACCCTCGTGGAACTAAATTTCACTATGATAGTTGGTACATTTTATCTCAGTGTCTTTTGGTATAAAATCAACAACGAGAAGTGTTCTCGTGCATGAAACACTTGGAAGGGAAACCCCCTGGGCCTTGTAGTCTACCATTATCACAATGTTTAGTTAGAATTATAGCATCCGTCCATCCATAGAAAACTAAGATAAACCACTTCTGAATCTTCTATCATACCAGTCCTCGTAAAACCAACAAGTTACTCTAGTTTAAATTTGAGCACAATTATATTCCATAATTCTCATAAAACATCATTTTCAGATAACTCAACACAGACAATTCAACCCACATATTATACCATCGCGTACACTACAAATAAATCATTTGAATCCAAATTCTAATCAAAACTATTTCAAAACCACATTCACACGAGTTTCACAATTTAATGACAATCATTCATAATGTTTAAAACATATTCACGATGTAAACCAAATTATTACATAATAAATGAATTCAATTTATTATAGAAAACCCCTTTTCAGGACACATTCATTTCATATCCGAATAAAAACCATTATCACCACACAAATAAATCATAAAACACATATAAATACTAATGAAATCATTAAGAAATCATCTAATAATATTTACAAATGAAATAATCTACGTTGGCTGTAGAAACATTCACAACCTGGTGCGTGATTTAAAACACACCATAGTTATTCTTGATCATACCTATAATATCCATATTAAACCATAATAACAAAGATATAACCATAAAATTGAAACCCTACATACTTGATGTGGTAAAATGCTATTAAATTTGATGAAACCCCAGAATAGGGAAGGGAAAAAATAGAGCAAACAATTGAAAATATAGAGGGATATAAAAACACAATTTCCACTGATATGGATACTATGGGTAGGTAAAAGGATTTGTACAAACAAATGGGGTAGAAATTCCATGTGTGAGGATAGTTAAAGAGATACGGGGTTATAATCAGAGTGATAGAAACATCAAAATCCAATTTTTAATGACTAGGAAATGCCACACAGGTGTTCTAAACGGTTTTCCAAACTAGGAGGAGACCATTTCCCCCCTTCTATCTAATTATAACCCACTGCATGGTTACCTGTTCTGGAGTTTATGGACTAACATACTTTTCACTGGACATGCAGTATAGATACATTAAACTACACACCTACAACATGTTTTCTTAGGAATGGGCATATGATTACCACTTATTGTGTTCCAACGATGCACCACATTATTTCCACCAATATATTCCCACATTTCCCAATGATCTAAAAGGAAATCCAAAGATAAAAAAGTTATAAATAATATATATAGAAAAATATGTCAAAATAAATCATGAGTGTGGAATATTAAGATGTTATATTTATAAAACATGTATATATCTAATCTGAACATATCAATCCATAGAGGGGATATATAACATCTTGGCCCCACTCATCACTTCCCATCCAAAGCATTTATCATATCTTATAAGCAAAATTCTCTATCAAATATCAATATTAATTAAAGTATATAGATTTATCAATATTTCCACTAAATAATCAAATAAATATCAAATTAATCATCATTTGTAAAAATTGAATACTTTTTAGGTAGTAATCATATAAATGATTTCTGATATGGATTATTAGGGGAAATTAAATATCTAGTGACAATAGGTATTGGAATATTCCTAGTGCCCTAAAAAAGAAATCATATAAGTGATTTTAAATAATATCCTTGTCAAAATAAAACATAAACCATCAAGAGTAATATTAAGTATGGTTACAATTCAACATATCCCTAGTGGAATAAATGTAATTGTTTTCTATCATTTATTAATATAAATTCTATAAAAATATCTTTTAAAAAAACACATGATAAAAACATCCTTTTTAGTTTGAAAATTTTGTAATAATTATTTTCAACGAAAATCAAATTTTAATTTCTTATTTAACATTTATCCTTTTAAACAAGATTTGTAAGGTTCAAAGAAATTATTTTGACAAATTTCCTACATCCCATACATTTAAAAAATAACATTATTTTATTATGAAAAAGGTTTAAAAAGATAATTTTTTGTAATGTGGAAAGATGAATCCGTTGAAAACATATTTAAAATTAAATACTTGTAAAAAAACTAATAAAATATTTTTAAAAGATTAAAAACATTTTTTAAAACATTTTAATAAAAATAATTTAGAACATTAAAATTTCATTGATTAATGTGAGAAATGAGGTTGGATATTCTAAAAAAACAATTATAAACCATTTTGAGAACCAAAGATTAGAAATTGGTACTATAAATTTAAAAAAATCATGATAAAAATAGTATACTACAACTAAATGGATTATTGACCAAATATTATATAAATTAACTTAATGGAATTTGATGAACAAGCAATCCAGATTATAATGTGATTGGGATATCAAACGATAAATTGGTTATAAGGTTGAAGTAAGAATTAAAAAATGAATCGATTTTGTGTATCAAATATTAGTCCACATAAAATTAGTTTAAATAAATAAATACATAGTAAATGTAATTATAGAAACAAATGTTGAAAATTAATGACAAATAGGATTTAATATAACCCAACTAGAAGGAAATGGATTATGATATTTTATTACTACATGGGTAAATTTATGTCCAATAAATTAGATTCAATAATTAAAATAAAAAGTAACAATATCATGAATAATCAACAAAACATTATATTAAAATTAAATTCAGTTGTATTTACCCCATGTATAAAAAATTAGGTTTACAACAATAATTTATTCCTCAATAAATTAAAATTGAGCCGAAGTCTCTCACTCTTTGGTAATTATTGAGTTATAATCCTCTTGAAAGTATTAATTTCAAATTAAAATCTAAATACCATGAATATAAATTTATTCAAGAAATAACATAAGATATGTTTATTATCTACACCAACCAAAATAATTATGTATTAAAAATGGTGTATGCATCATGGAAAGGCATGTCATACATAAATCACTAACATTGCATTTCCTTTCATGTGAAAGTGAATTACCCTCTAGTATAATGTTTTAATAAATAAAATAACATATAAAATAGACCAAATAATATTTTAAAGTCAATATATTTTTTATTATATTATCAATTTACCTGTTTGTTAACAATATTTCTTTATTTTCATTATTTTGGTTGTTAAATACATTATTTTCAATGTTTGTTTTGATATGTTATTTTTCATCATATTATATGGATCACTATTTTCACTTATATAGGATTTATAAAATGAGGTCATTATAATATATATTCATTATATATTTATTAACTATAAACCATAATATTTTGTGAAGGAAATGAGAAGAATCATTTATGGAGATGGTAGGCCAACTTATACATGAAATGTACTTTAATTCATTTACATTATTAAAATCACGAAACAATTAATGATAAATGTGTCAATAATAATTCAAGTATCATATTTATTTCATATAATTCAGATATAATTATTAAAAATTCCCTTATTCATTTAATTTATATCATGAATGAATGACATATTTTTGAGGAAGTGGTTGTAAAAACATCCACAAATTATGTTATCATATCCCAACGTAATGGAACACATAGTGATATATGTTACATAAAAATATAGAAAATATATTAAATTTGAATATGTCTTATTTAATATATAAAAACATCATTTTACTCAAATATTCCAACTATGAGAGGTGGTAAACGAAAACTAAAAGTCATCGTTTCATGTGGTCATAGTTCTCCATACACAAATATTAATTACTTTACCAATTTGATGGATTTGTGGGAATGATTAGTGAATACCAATTACATAACATAATATCCATATATTTAGGATACTTATTTTATATATAATAATGTAATATTATAAAATTGAGGGTTAGAGGGACAAATAAAACATATATTCTCATTGACAAATGTTACCACTTTTTCAGGTTACTCAATTTTGATTCCACAAAAGGGATCCCTTGGTATTGTTTATATAGAGGTTAAGGATTCTTGAATGAGGATAGGGATTTAAGGAAACTATTTGGGAATGTTTTGGACAACCCCAATGGATTTTTTTTGAGTGAATAAAACAGAGGGGTGAGTACCTTTTTATTATGGAGGTGGAGTGGCATTCTAGTAAAATTTTCAAAAATGGAATTCCACCGATTATTTCCCATTTAATGTGGATCAAATAATGGAAAATATTATATAATATGAAGGATATGGTCTAAATAGTATCATAAAATATATGTTTACAATTTTTTAGTTTATTTTGGGCATTTTATTTAAGGATTATCCATATGTTAAGTATGTTTTTTCTATTATACATAATAATGAATTCTTTTTACATTCAGAAAACTTTTTAGTCAAATATTCAATTTAAATTAATAGTAATTATAAATTATGTGTATTCCAAATAATTTATACATTCTTTCTAAGTCCCAATCATATATGTGGATGAAATCAATCTAAAATTAATCGTGCTGAAAGGATGATAATGAGATATTATAAAGTAAAATGTTCAGAAGATTGAAATGTTTTCATAAACAATTTTAGTGTGTAATTGGATAAAATTAACTACATTGGATTAATTGATGTCATATTAAATTAATTAATCATATATTTAAATTTAATATATAATTTAATGCAATAAATTATTTACAACGAAAAGTATATTTCAAAATGATATATTTTTTCCTATTAATCAAAAAATTAGATATAAATGAAAATAAAAAATTCAACCCAACCTAATTATAATAATTTACATTATAAAATAAATTTTATTTTTTCCTAAATTTATTAAAAAAATATAAAAAATCATTACTTAACATTTATAATTCAGAAAATGGCAGTAAAACATCATTTATAAAAATGTTGGTTTTTATTTGCAAAATTTGGTTTGTTATTATCTTGAGAATATAAAATCTATTTGATGACTAATTTTTTTTCTTTAGTATATAATATATAAATTTTATAATTATTATTTACTAATAATTATTTATTTATTTTATTTTGATAAAAAACAAATTTTCAATACAATTTATTTTATATTAAATTACTTTTTTTCATTTTTAATTAGTTTGTTACAAGTGAATCCAGTTTATACTTATATAAATATTATATTTTCATATGTTAGTGAAAAATATTCATAAGTTCTAATTTAACAGATTTTCTAAATTTTATTATATTAAATAATATTGTTTTAATAATATAATACAATGCTTTAAAACATGGTCTCGAATCTATCACATGAAAATGAAGAAACTCGTTGTTTCATCAAACAGAAGATGGCTATGAATTATATAAAATTAATTTTAATCATTTTTTAAATGTATTTAAAATATAAAATTTAGAATAATGTATCAAGTGTTTATTTTCTTTTCTAGATATGGTGTTGCATGTTATATAGGATATGAAATAAAAAAGACTCTTTTAGAAATTTTGTGGTGTTACATTTTCCCTACCATAAATAATTTTTTTTCTCTCAATATATAATCAATATTTTAAGTGACAAGATTTATATGTGGAAACTAATTTTTTTAAAACAATATATTTTTTTATAATATTCTCTTAATAAGTGAGAATGATAAGTGAAAAGGTCACATGAAATAACATATACCTAGGTATCTAATTATGTGAAAATTAGTGGAATGTGGAGATACTTATATGGATGAAAAATTTATATAATTATAGGGAGTATTGATGTCATGAATTATTATCAAGTGAACGTTAATTAAAATTTTGAGGGACTCGATTCAATAAATTTGTGATTTCATAAAATAAAAATAATACAAAAAAATTAAGGTATTATTGATACATTTTTTAAAACATTTTACAATTATTTAGTCATAATTTTACTACCTATGAAAATAAGAAAATTTGCTAGTTGATGCATTTAAATTTCATATGAACAATTCCATATTTTATTCATCGATCAATGTATATTTCATCCCCTGTTCCATGAAATTGATAAACATGAATGAGACACTTTTTGATGAACTAAATTATTATATAAATTGATCATATTACTGCAAAAACATGTAATTATATTTGATTATTGCTATTTTCTAAAAAAACATGGTTCCCACATTAATCTCTAATCATAGAAAGGTGATACTACTGGTTCATTGTAAATTTATATTCATCATATTTATTTAAAAAAATGTAATTACACCTTAACCAGGGTATCATATAATTCATTGGATGGCATGAAAGCCTTATCGTCCTTCGATCATAGGTTCATGCCCCAATGCCTTGTCTAATTTGATGGGTTTTCACCTGGCATGGGGGATTTCTATTATTTAAAACCATATTAATAAAAAATTTAATATAAATATCTTGGAAATCCTTGAAATTTAATCATTTAATATCCTATCCTCTATGTTTTTTAATACAATTTTTTTTCAAATCCAAATAATATAATATGACTATTGTTATAATGTTATTTATGATCATAATAATTTTGATGGTTATAAATATATTAAATTTAACATCTAAAAAATGTAATTAGGTTATTCCTAAAATATCATATCTAATATAACATATATATTCCATATATTTTTATATAATGTCCTCATTATTCATACACTATTGTAATATAAAACCTAAAAGTGTTGTTTATGTCTTCAAACATATCATCAATATTAAAATCGTAAACAAATGATACTATCTAGAACGTGATGTATTATTTATAAATACCACACAATCTATATCTTATCAAAATATTAGGATATTATTCTATACTAAACTAAAAGACAATATTAAGGATCTGTTTTTGAACCTATGTATTTTTACATCTAGTTTAAAAAGTTATTATTAAACATCCTCTAATACAATCTATATCTACCTTACCTCAAAATGCATGGAGGCAATGTCTACTACCAATTCATTGAAATAATTACATAGAATTAAATCCTAATGTAGAAAATAGTTTATTGGTCATGTTAAACTAGATATATACATAATACTTGTATTAAAAATGAATACACTAATTACATCATATTTTTACTTTTTTGATGATCGCCCTTATACCACATATTGTATCCTTGGACATCATTCTTAGTAGACATCTTCATTTCCAGGGGAATGTAAACCAAATAGTGGTTAACTAAAAGTTTAGATAAGGTATCAATACAGAGAGAAAAAATATAATCAATGGGAGTAATCATTATGGCACAATAAATAACTATTATTGAATTAAATGAAATCAATATAGAAGTAGCTAGGCCATAACCAATATGGAAGGTTAAATAAAAGAATGAAAATTCCACTTAACAATTGGATAATGAACAATAAATATATAAATTTAAGAAACTAAAAACACATTGCATTTAATCAATAAACTAAGAATGAAATGCATCCATAGACATTATCATAATGATAATATCATAGATAAAAAATATTTCATAATAATGAGGGTATGATTAATGTTTTTGGACTTCACGTCTATGGAATACGAAAATATATATTTTCAAGACCCATAAAAATATTTTTTATTAATATATGTCGATATCCATTTAATTTTCCAATAAGATTTTTATCATGATAACTCGTCGATACATCAAGGGGTTATAAATGTCAGGGCCCCACCCATCATTACCTATCCAAAACATTCCTCTTAATGAGAAAAAAATATTCATTATCTAATAAATTTATTTAATAATGGTTAAAAATTTATCATTATTACCCCAAATAATCAGAAATCATTCAATTTAAACACCACATAGAACAATGGTATAAAATTTAAGAATCTAGATGATCAATGATAAATGATATAAATAATTAGGGGAATTTCAATGTCTAATTATCATAATGAATACAATCTTTTAAAGGAACTTACAAATAAATCAAGAAAGTGAATGTTAATATTATCCTTGGAAAAATTACTCATAAACTATCCAGATGAATATTATGGATGATACTAATAAAATTTATCTAATGTTGATTAAAAGGGATATTATTTATGAATAATAATAAAAATATAAAAAGATCATATAAAAATATTCTTGAGGAAAATGTAGTTTTTATTTAGATTTTTTTTGAAAATACATTTCATTGAAAATAAAATTTAAACAAAAAATTATGTTAAATATAAATTTTGTATCTTTATAAAGATTCATCATGTAAATAATGGTAGATAATTTTTTACATGTCGTATAAGGTTAAAAAAATTCTAATTGTAATGTAAAATGTTTAGAAAATGGCCTGGTTCAGGATGAAGCAAGAAGATTTGAATTAAAAAAATTAAATAATTAAGGGTTAAAAATTTATTTATCAAGTTATTTTTCAAAGAATAAAGAAAAATTATAAAACATTTTAATAATACGTGGATTTTAGAAGAAAACATGTTGTCTAACTAAAGAGATATATAAACTAGAATTTTCATAGAAACATTTTATAAACAAATTTGAGTATAATAGAGTAGAAAATGGTAATATTACATGAACAGTGTCATGAATAACCATATGAGAATAAAAAACATGGTTTATTGAATAGTGGTCATCATAATTCATTTAATTGAATATTAATAGTGTTAAATATCGTTAAGAAATATATTGTGAATAAAAAACGTAAAAAGGTCATAACATTGATGTGATAATTAATAAATGAATTTATTATGTGTATATACTAAAAATGCATATAAAATATGATTAAATACATTATTATATTCTCAAAGTCATTATAGAAATAATCATAGAATTTTAATGACAATATTGAAGTCATATAACCATGTAAGAAGTAATTGGGTTATGAAATTTTTATACCACCTATGTACCATAATGTGTAAATACCGATAGATTAAATAATAAAATTAAAAATAAATTTAAAAATATAATGAATAATTAATCAATAATGATATTACATGTCACATTAGAAGTATGTACACCATTTATAAGAAATTGTTTGAAAAAAAAGTATTCCTCAATAAATGGACATTGAGACAAATTCCATTTCTAATTCATGACATTGGAATTATAATCCCATTAAAAGAAAAAAAATTAAAAATAACCTCTAAAAACAAGAATTTAAAATTCGTGATGATATATAATAAAATAGTGGCAGTGTAAATTCAACCAAAAAATAATTATGTTGTGAAAATTTTGTATGATTTGGGAAAGAAAAGTGAGACAAGAATCCCATTCATCCTGTTTCATTTCAGATGAAATTAATTTGAAACTACAATATAATTTTATTACGAAGTTTACTAAATTATTATCGAAATATATTCTCATTTATAATTTCTTATATTATATTCTTATAATATATTATTACCCATTAGTAAACAATCCTTCATTATTTTTACTATTTCAGATGTTAATTTTTTTTGTCAAGTATGTTTTGATTTGTTAATTTTTTCATTCTATATGGTTCATGATTTCAAAATATATTGGATTTAAAACATTAATTAATTCTCATATATACTTATTATATATTAATATATATGTATTTATTATAATCCCCTATATTTGATTATAGGAAATGAAATGCACCATTATTGGAGATTGTTTTCCATATATAAGCATGAATGAAACTTTCATTTATTTGTTATATTAATATAATTAAAGTTTTCATGACTCGTCCCCTAAGGCCTATGCAGTGACTACCCCATGCTAGTATTCCATAGGCCAGGGGTTGGAGACAAGCACCGAAAAGACATATCTAAAAAATGGGAAGGCATTTCCTTTGAACCTGTATAGACACCCAGCCCTAGAATACAACAAGATACAACCACAAAGTAAAACCACAATAGTAAAAGTGAGTACGGAAAGTAAAGGTGACAGAATACAAGACCGACAGAAACTTAAACTTAACATTGAATACATAAAATATCTCGTGTGATCATCCGACAAGGATCCTACCCAAAGTGTGGGTATCACTAACCAGGCGGCTCTCCTTGTCCATTGGTCACCTCCTTCAATATCAAGTCCTGAATCCCCATGTCTCGGTAGGGACTGGACGTCATCTGCATAATACACAACAATGTGCTGGCGAAGCCAATTCCATGGTGAGTATTAAAAAACCCATTAGGGACCACAAGACACTCGAAGGTATATTATAATTCAAAAAAGCGAAACCAAAAAACATGATCTCGATTACAAACACAAGGAAAATGACTCAACTCAAACCAGATATACTCGTCTCATCCACTGGATACATATGGCCCCGACATCATTCCATTTAAAGGATTTCCAAATTGGGATCAATGTGCGACACAACGATTAGGAGTACACGCCCTATGAACAATCCATCCAAGATGGAAACCATCTAAGAGATGTACTCCATCAGGTACAACTCAACCATTTCTAATGGAGTGTCCAAGAGGATATTCTCAATCAGGAACATTATGATAGAACTGACCCTAGTACCCAACAATAGAGGTCTTGCATTAATAGTCATGTGCTTGAGGAAAGACTAAGGGAATCCAATGGAATAGGTCCACTCCTCAACACTATGTCGTGTAGTCGATGGAGCTCCAACTCCCCTTATAAACATGGTCTCTGTCGCTACTTAGAGACGGGGCAGTACTACACCATATGTAAGGCCATGCACCATACCTAGTAAGGGGATTCAAATCTTGTAGTTTTTTTGTGGGGGACCCATTCCATATTATGTCAGTGGAATACCAACCCCAGGCTAGAGGAACTTCACCCTGGAATGGTAGGGTTGTACTGACTCTATATGTGAGGACGCGCACCGTACCCAGTAGGGGAGAACAACATTGGTATTTTGTATGATGTGGGGGTGTCGTGCCATAGTTTTTCAGGGGATTACCAACCCCACGAAAGAGGACCCGCACCCTGGTGTGGCAGAGGAGTACGTACTCTATTGTAGCACTGCATAAGGAGGAACCAAACCTTGGGTTGACTGGGGAGTACTTACTCCTAACATTGAGGACCCACACCCAACCTGAGAGAGGAGTACTTAACTCTATGTGACTGATGTATGGAGGACACACATCCTAGTACAATACTAGAATACAAAATCGAATGATACAAAAACCAATCCAAGGAAATCAAAACCACAGTCATGACATGAGGAGTCTCGTCCCTATCGAAATAGAGGAGTAAGGAATACTCACACCTTGAATCATCAAGGGAGTATCCATCATATCTCTCACTACATGAAACACCCTAGTTAAACTCTCTAGTAATTAGCCATACGAAAAATGACATTAATTTCTATATGTATGTAACTAGATGATCCATCATTTCATAAGGATTCCTACTCAACAGACGGTGCATCAACTGGACACCCGGTCTGTAAGATATAGTTTTTTTAATCTCGAGGGCCCAGTGGGATTTGAGTACGATCCCACCCGACCAAAATCCAAAATTTTTGAAAGGTCACGTGGAGTATCTAAAAATGACTACTTCACTCCAAGGATTATAGTGTCTCATATTGTTCATTAAATAGACGTCTGGTTTTCATGATATGGTCACTTAAGAATAAATGGGCCAGAGAGGGGTCGGGGTCTTCTCTGACCTAGCCCGACCAGGTTGGGCGGGGCCGTGCATGGGCCCAGCCCGTCGGCAGGCACGTCCTGCCAGGTGATGCGGGCCGGTGCGCTGGCATGGCCAGCCATCCATGTGGCCACCAAAAAATACAGAACTTCTCAAGAAGAGTCGTTTGGTTCTTCAATTAGTAATTCCACGTGGTCTGTGTGACCCGTGGGGTGTGGGTCCCCCTCCTCTCTCCACCTTAATGTCGTGACCCCTTCACCGTGAAGTGAGATGTCATGCCGCCTCGGCAATGAAGCAAGCCAGTTGTCGGCCGCCCCTTCAGGTCTATCATGGCGTCACCCTCTTCCGCGGTAGGTAAGAAATAGCTACTTCCTATACTGTCAGAACCGGTCTCCTAGGCAGTCGTGCTGGTGATGTGCCGATGTATCCTCTGTGGGCCACCAGGTGAGCTCTAGTGGTTTATTATTCCTTTTGGACACACCTATAGTCCTCCTGGGATGACTCCATTGTTGACTACCTCCATGTTTCAGGGTTCCATCATGATTTAAAATACCTTCTCCGAATAATACAATGAAAATATAGTGGTGGAGTGTCTGGGCCCTGTTCGTTTGGAACACAGCCTCCACGTTATCATTATAATAAGAGAGAGTAGTTTATACATCACAAAAAAAGAATGAAAACCCCCATTCAAATCCCCCAAAATGACCACCATTAAAATAATGAATGATGATAATATTCCTGGGAATTTATTGATTTAATATACTACCCCTATTACATGAACCGTTTGAGTCATCACCATTGTGGGAGTTGAATCTGTTCTTTGATAAAGCCACTAGCATTCATCAGTACCAATTAATTTCTGCCTGAGCATCCATCTCCATTAGTGGAAGGTGTCACGTCACTTCTCTAGAGGTTCATCTCTTGGTGAAGATGTGCCAAACTCCATCCCGAGACTCACTTTAATACAGGGGGAAAAGAGTGAGTAACACAAAAGGAATTAATGAGGTTCATTAATTGATGTAATTAATGTTCCTCTTAAATTACATGAGGGGTGGTTATACAACCAATGTGTAACATAGAATTTAATATCCCATATTAATTTTCTGACTATCTTTGTGGTCCCTGTCACCACCGCTCAATTTGTTTTTGGATAAAAAGGATAAAATAACAACCTTCATGTTTTGTTAGTATTTTTTTAATAGTCACAAAAAACTAAATTTTTCACCCGACAAACTGTGGTCAAAGTGATGGTTTCCTTATACGAATCATGGTGCTGCAAATTCATCGGTGCCATCATATTTCTAGTCTGAGCTCCAGTTCAAAAGTGTGAAAACACCGCCCACACATTTACTGATTGTACCTTAAAAAAGATAAAAAAAATTACTAACAGTCAAACTTGACATGTGCCGGTCGAGGTGAGGCTCTGCCTAATTGGAATATTCCTTCACCTTCTCAACCGTACACTCAGATTTTAAACCCATATTATCTTTTAGATATAAAAAATGTTAATATAAAATAATTGTCACATAATTAGATTTTTACATCCATAAATTAACTTCCATTGGTGGACGACATCGGCCAATGGTAGTATCTTCCTAAGGAAAACATTCCATCATGAGATTAGCAATGGTCTCATATTTTTAATCTGAGTCACCATTCGTTTGATATAAGAATTTGAAAAATAAAATAATTTTATTTAATTATTTTATTTATGGTAATTCCCTTTTTGAGTTTTTTTCACTAGAGGAATGCACCGACTAAACATAAGTTGCATCATGGAAAAGCCCACTATCCTGAATGAAACGGTGCCCTCTAATTTTAAATATGGGAACTCATTTAATAGTTATTCAAAATTTTCCAAAAAACCACCGACATGTTATATTTTAAACTTATAATTTTTTAAGGTGTCCATTCGGGCACTTCGGGACTCGAGATTACGTGCCGTTAGATTTTTTGATTTCGACATAATTCCATAAACAAAATTATATAGAAATTATAGGACATTACATTCTCAAAACCTTAGGGATTTTGGTCCCCAATATGTATAATTAGTCAAATAAAATATGGGTGTTGAGCTAGAATTTGAGCCTCCCACTCCAATTGTCTCACTTGGAGCTTCGCAGGCATCCACTGAACTCACACTAGAGGGATCCAATGTCCACAATGGACACTCTCTCGTTGATCCTCTATCACCACTAGGAATTTAGTAAATTTTTCCTCATATTCACAGTCCAAATCCTCCTAGTCGATAACGTGTGATGGATCATTCCCACATATGTTCAGTTGTGACATAAAGAAAACAATATTCAATTAGTGAATCTATGGGGTAATATCTTGATGGTATGCCACCTTTCCCACTCTGCTGAGAATCTAGAGAGTTCTGACTAAACTCCGAGATAGGTTTCCACCCTGGCCAAATCTCCGCAATCCCAGTTGGGGTGAGACCCATATGAATACATGGTCTCCCACCTCGAACTCCAAGGGTCTTTATAACCTCTCAACATGAGACTTCTTCTATCTCTGTGAAGTCTTCATCCCTGGACACTAGAAGTGATGCCAATGGTCATGCTACATCTTTTCCCCACCATGATGTACCTGAAAAAGGTAATTTTTGGAACTCCATCAACACCTCATTTGGTAGAATCACTGGGATTATAGTGCATCTAATGAAAAGGATGACATGCTCCCCAACATCAAAAAATACTTCAAGAACCTATCCTGAGAAAATTTGTGCACATTGGGCCTCACAATCCACATCCCCGAGATATGCCTCCCGAACATGCTAATGGTGTGGGCGAGTTATAGTTATAGACTAGTGGTAAGATACTCCATCACTATCCTTAAAGGGTTTTGGTAACGTTTCTAGATGCTCTGATTACTCACTCAGCAGTTTTAAACCAGACCTTCTTCGGATTGCATCTACTACCACGCCGCATTCTAAACTCTCAACACTTGGAGATCTATAGGAGCCATCATATATGCAGTTGTAGATATCTATGCTGTTGTGGAATATAAGTCAATGCAGAAGTATCTCTCCCTTTGGGGAGGTAATCACGAAAACATATTTTTAAATGATGTTATCACAATCTATCAATGCTTTTGGGAACATGAAACTCAAAACTCATTCTCCCGTGAGGGTAAGGCTGACTGACTCAAGAGTGATTGGATGCTCTCTTTTATGCATGAGTTTATCCTATGCTACTAGGGATTACTTTTTCTCTGGCCTAAGAAAACTCCCATTCAAACTTTGTATATATACCACATCGATTTTTCCTAAAAAGTCAGTATGACAATAAACTATGGATGACTAGTCTATACCCAATCTAACATCGTAAGTCATCGACGCTGCCACTAAGAGGTTCCAATCGAAACTCTCAACTCAAGGGTCAGATCACACCTTATTCATAAGTGGGATTATTGATTCTCCTTCTAAATGTATCTCCAGAAGTACATGTAAATTCAATGGTTTAACCAGATACTTTAGGTCTTGAACATATTCATGGGATGAAGGAATGATAAGTGTCAATTTCTATTAATACGACACAAGTAGTAGACAGAGATTTCATCTCTAATCATTCCAGGAGCCCATGGGTCACCCTCCATGACTGAATGAAGCTACTCTCTTCCCTTGTCCTCCACCTCTCTGATCCTGGAAGGGGATTCATTGGGGTGATTTTTGTAACACATCGAAATATATACCACCTTCTGCTGCTCTCATACCTCGTCTTTAACATCTGATTCCCACTAGATTCATCTGTCCCTTTCACATTCTCATATTGAAATATTTTAAACATCCAAGTCTCTATGATTGACGTTAGTTTTCTCCTTTCCCAATATAGACACTCAATGGATGTATCTACCCAGTGAAAAAAAATTCAAACACAATTGTTCTCTATTACACCCAAAAAAATGTAGGAATGCATATTGGAATAGTTCTAGCTCGTGTCTCCCTTAACACATCTCACTGAGAGGTCCGTTTCGTAAAGAACTGGTTATAACATATTCATCGTGTACCTAGAATGGATGATATGTGTCGACAAATACTCAGTTATCGATATGTCATCCTATTGAAACTATAGAAGATCCTACGAATACACACCCCTTATTTATTTTTGGAAATACACCCCCTTTTATGTGGAAGGTTCTTATGATCTGTCCACAGAAAAGTCACCTCATTATATGATAGGGGTAATCTAAACCCTGCCATGGACCTACTAAGCCACATAGAATTCTCAATTCCAGAACCACCATCTGATATAATGGTACTCTGGCTAGATGGAAACTCAGTTACCACCTCATGCCAGTCCCTAGAATCTAGTGAGTCGGGCTCACATGAAAATCTAAGGGGGATCTATCACTGAAAATTGTGTAAGGATTTGAGACAATAAGTATCCTCTACTGGTAGAGCCGATAGTAAATTTTGAATAAATGGAAAAGGTTTCTCTAGGACACCACATGAATGTACCATCTCATGCCACAGTCCTTGTACTGAAGCCACGTCACACTATGGAAAATTTTCATGGCCACAAATTAGTATCCCAGATGGTCATCCGAATGGAGGAATCATGAAAGAGAAGAAAGATGATCCGCAATCAATAAGTTATACCAGGTGAGCTGACTCAAAATTGATAAAAATTCAAACATCTCCAAAGCAAACACAATTACTGTTTTCGTGCTCTGAGTCGGAAATCAGAATTTAGGGTCCTGATGTATGGATACGTCAGCCACCGTACGAACACTAGACTCCTCAAAATAAAAACAACACTCAAAAAACATTACTCTACTACTCCATTGGAATAATCAGATTCATTGCTTTTTGGTAGAACCGACTCTTTGATACAACTTTGTCATGAACCGTCCCCTAGGGTTTGTGTAGTTACTACCCCAAACCAACCTTCTATATTGAAGGGTTTGTAGAAATGCACCAGAAGGCATATCCATAAAATAGGGAACTCATTTCCTTTAATACTATACAAAAACATAGTTCATGAACACATCAAGATGAAACCATGAGGTAAAACTATAGTAATAATATTGTTTACTAAATGTAAATGGTGTAGGAATACAAGCACAACTGAAAAGGTACAACTAAAACTGAAAAAAATAGCTCTTGAAATCATTAAACACGGATCCCACCTGAAGGTTAGGTATATATTTTCATGTGGATCTTCTGGTCCACAAGTCTCCACCATCCAAATCTAGTCCTACCTCTCCAAGTCTAAGCCAAGGAAACTCCTCATCTACACAAGACACAACAGGATGCAGGTGAAGCCTGTGTAGGGGTGAGTATAACAATACCCAGTAGGGACCTCAAGATCCTCAAAGGGCTCTTAGAATTATATATAGGAAAACCATAAAACACGATATCAATCATAATAATAAATAAAAAACTCAGCTCAAAAAAGATATACTCATCTCGTCTACAAGAAACATAAGGCCCCGACCTCATTCCATTTTTAGGATTTCTAAATAAGGTAAAATGTGTTACACAAGGATCATAGGTACATGATCCATCACATGGACATCCCTGATGGCACCCATCTATGAGATGTACTCCATCAGGTACAACTCAACCATTCCAAATGGAATGTCAGAGAGGATGTGCTCCATCAGTAAAATTCTCCTAGAACTACCTCCCATGCTCTACAGTAGAGGTATTGCAGTCATAGTCTTGCGCCAGATGAAATCCAAGGGAAACCAATTATATAGGCCCACTCCACAACACTGTGTCCTGCAGTCGATGGAGCTCTAACTCCCCTAAAGGACCCGCTCACAGTCACTACGCAGAGATGTCGGAGTACCCCACCATTTGTGAGGACCCGAACCCTACCCGGTAGGGGAGTACAACTCTACTGTTTTGTTTGTTTATTGGGGCATGAAACCTAGTATTTCAGGGGTGTACCGAACCCCGATTAGAGGACCCTCACCCTAGAATGGTAAGGGAGTACTGACTCTATATATGAGGACCCCCACCCTACCTGATTGGAAAGTAAAACCATATTAGTTTGTTTATTGTGGGGGACCCATGGCCTAGTATGTCTGGGTAGTACTGACCCCAGGCTAGTGGACCCGCTTCATGGCATGACATGAGAGTAACAAATCAGCTGTAACCCTACATATAGAGGACCCTCACCCTGGGTTGATAGGGGAGCACTTACTCCTAACATAGAAGACTCATACGCTACCATGTAGGTGAGTACCTTACTCTATGTGAGTTATGTATAGAGGACCTCCACCCTATCCCAATAGGGGAGTACCGACCCAAATATAGAAAAACTAATCAGAGGAAAAAATAAACTGCACTAATGATAATGGGAGTCCCATCTATACCAGCGTAGTGGAGTAACAAATACACGCGCCTTGAATCATCAAGGGAGTAGCCATCCTAACTCTCACTACAATAAACCCCATTGTTAAGGTCCTCTAGTTATTGTCCATAACTCAAATACCATGATGTTTCATAAGGTATTAACCCTAATATATTTCATGTAATAAGGGGTCCAACGCAACAGACGGTGTGTCAACCATACACCTAGTCTGCAGGCTATAGTTATTTTAGTGTCGAGGGCCCGATTGCATTTGAGTTCGATACATCCCAGAAAACCACCAAAATTCTCTAAAACTCACTTGGAGTATCTCAAGTGTTCCTCCACGCTCCAAGGATTCCAGATCTATTGACGGTTTGTACAACGGATGTCCTGTTTGCAAGATACAGTCACTTAAGTGTAACTTGCCCCGAGAGTGGTCCGGGTGAGGTCTGACACGAACAGTCCCGAACTAGCCAAGGCTGGCCTGGTTGGGCATATCCATAGCATGCACAGCCTTCCGTTCCATGGACCGCCTCATCCAGCTGGCTGGAAATGGCCCACCGGGCGATGTGACCTACTATGCCAACGCGGCTCTCCAGCCGAGTGGCTGCCCAACATCCCAAACAGATCAAAATGATACATTCGTCTCTTATATTAGTGGCACCACGAGGCGACACGACATGGTCCGTGGGACCCATGGGGTGCTATTCAACATATTTTTGCGGATTTGATGTTACGGCCCCTTCACTGTGGTGCACAAGGACACACCACCTCGCTGACGCGACCAACTTGTTGTTTTCCCCACCCCTTCAAGTCCGACATGGCGCCAAGCGGTGCCACCCTCTTTTTTGGTAATTGACCGCTGCTCGCTGGTGATGAAGCAATGTTGCCACAATTATGGATACTCCATGGGCCACCTTATGAGCTTTGGTGGTCCGTTCCTATTTCTGGACACACCTGTGGTCCTCTAGAGATGCTATCATCGTTGCTCGCCTGCCAGTTTCATGGTTCTGTCAAGTTGGAAAAACTATTCTATGAAGAACGCAATGAAAATCAAGCAGATAAGGGTCTGGGGCCTGTTCATTTGACCTGCACCCTCCATGTTAGTATTATAAAACGGGAGAGTAATTTATACACCACATAAAAAAATAATGATAAACCACGTTCAAATCTCCCACAACGACCACCAAAAAAATAAAGAACGAGGAAGCGATTCATGGGAATTTCATGATTTAAATGAAAACCACTACCTCATGAATCATTATAGTTGTTGCGGTGGTGGGAGAAAAATTCACGCTTTGATGTAGCCACCGAAATTCATCGCTTCCGGTTCATCACCACCCAAGCTTCCATCTCCGTCGGTGGAATGCATCGCATCACATCCCCATAGGTTCCCCGCTTGGTGAAGTCATGTCCAAACTCCATCCCAAGTGTCACATAAATAGATGGTGAAAAATAGTGGTTAACACATGAGGAATTAATGAGGATTATTAATTGAGGCAATTAATGTGCCTCGTTAATTACACGAGAGGTGGTTACGCTACCAAAGTGTAACTGAGCATTTAATATCCCATACTAAATGTCCCATGTCCTTCGCAGTCCCCTCCACTGCTGCTCAATATGTGGTCGGAAAAAAATATCACATCTTCCATGTAATTTTATTATTTCATTAAAAAGTATAAAAAATAATATTTTCAACCAACCAATTGTAGTAGAAGTAAAACATCATTTAAGAGAATCTTGGTGCTAGTAATTCAATGGTGGCCTCAGATTTCAATTTCATGCAACAGTTCAAAAGTGAAAAAATGCACAGATGTTTACTGAATAAACCATAGAAAAGATTATAAAATTTATTAACAGTACCACTGGACCCATGCTAGTCGAGGTTAGGCTCTGCCTTAGGGAATCACACCCTCATGAGCTCAATGGTTTTCATGGATTTTCAATCCGAGTTACCATTTAAATGATAATGATTTTCGATTTTTTTATTTATGGCCACAAACTATCTTCCACTGGTGGTCCGCGCTGTCCATTTTTAGTATCATCATAAGGAAATCATACCCTCATGAGTTTAGAGGTGGTCTCCAATTTGTAATCAAATTCACCATTTGTGAGTTACTAGGATTTGGAAAATAAAATAATTTTATATAATTATATTATTTACAAATTTTCCTTTTTCTGGATTTATCACTAGAGGCCTGCACCGAAAAAACATAATTTGCTCCTAGGGTAAACCCGCAATCCTGAACGAAACAGTTCCCTCAGTGTTCTGATCAAGGAACCGGTTTAAGAGTTATTATACTTTTCTAGGAAAACCACTCAAACTTTCTATTTTAAACATAACATTTTTCGATGGATCATTTCAGGAACTCAGGGCCTCAGAATTACGCACTGTCAAATTCCACATTCTCAAAATAATTCCATATGAAATATTTATATAGAAATACCAAGACATTACAAAAAGAAAATCATATATGTGCATATTATAATTTCTATATAACATTTATTTCATAAATATCTCATTCTTTTGAAATTGAATTTTTTATTCATTCCATGGATAGTCTGAATGAATCACATCACTTTGAGGATTAGGATGTACACGTATACACAAATGATGTTATCATATCACCAAAAAACTAAACACAAGAACTTAATTGTTATATAAAATTTAAATATGTATAATTGTATATAAATATCATCTATAGAAAATAAAATTTGTGTTTCCATCATAATTTCCACCCATTATAAGTGGTAAATGAAAGGCTAATGACATTGTTTTTGTGAGGCTACAGTTCATTATAGACGAATTGTAAATTGGATACCCATTTGATTGATGTTTGTATAGTTTTAGGTAGAAAAAATAAAAATAAAATATATACATATATTTTCGATAATTATGTTATTATATAGTGATATAATAATTTTAAATTAATTGGTTTAGAAAAAAATAAAACATAAATTCATATAGTAGAGTGTTACCTCTTTTTCAGGTAAATCCTTTGGGTTATCACAAATGGGTTTCATTTGTTTCTTTTAGACCAAGGATAGAATTCAAGGATAATTATATGGGTTTTTTGGATAATATTTTCCTCGTTTTTTGGAAAACAATTCTTGAGAGGAGTAAATACATGGGAGGTTTGAGTGCCTTTTTATAGTTGATGGGGAGTGGTATTCATTTTAATTTTGTAAAAAACAATTCCTCCCTTGTCTTTACCGTGAAATATGGATCCAATAATGCACCAAATTATATATAATGGAATATAAGATCTAAATATTAACATATACTCTCTATTGGACATGTTTATTGGAAATAATGTGAATTATAAAATCTATTTATCCCATTGTTAATCTAATATTCCCCACAAGCAGTTTAGTTATTTTTAATTATTTCACCAAAAACTGTTTTCAAAAACTATATTGAATATATTATATATTATAAAATATTTTGAATGAAAAGGTTGAATTTATTTTTACAAATTCAGAACATTATTTTTTTGTAAATTAATTTAAAATTAATCCGACATATGGGATGACAATTCTAGTTTTTAAAGTAAAATATTCAAAATATTGAATTGTTTTTTATCCAAATTCTATAAAAAATTTATTCAAATTAACTATATTTTTATAACAAATTTATAATTGATATAATTACACTCTTATACTAATTTATAATACTATTTTTCAATAAAATGTATATATGAAAAAGGAATACTCAATTAAAATTCAGTATTTTACAAAATTTATCCAAAAAAGAAACATATGAGAAAAAATACAAAAAAAATCACAATATAATTTTTTAAATTCATATTTAAATAATGATTATTATTTTTTACATATTAGTTTTAAAAATTTGTAAAAATTTTGATTTTAAATAGCCATTCCATTAAAAGTAATTAAAACTACTTTTACAACAATATTGGTTTTTATTTGTAAAATTGGATATGTTCTAATATAATTCTTATCAGATATTTTATATTAATATAAAAAAATTAATTTATTATATAATATATAAATTTAATTAATTTCATTAATTTCATTCACTTAAATCCATTAGTATATTTTATATGGATAAAACTCCACTATGAGTACATAACATTTCATTTAATTCAAATAGTGTTAATATATATTTTTAAATAATTGTAATCCAATAAATTCATTTTATATTGGATTAAACTATATATTTTCATATGTTATTAAATATTATTCATAACTTAAAATGTAAAATATATCTTATATTATAACATAATTAACAATAATATTTTAATAATATAATGTTTTTCGGAAAAACAAGATCATGTGTGTAACAAAAACTGTTGAAGAAACTCATTATTGATTGTGACACAAGTAGAATTAGAGGTTAATTCATTAAATGATATAGAATATATTAAATATATCTAACATAATATATATATATATAATAGATTATTTAGTGGTTATATTCCATTATCTGTTTGGCGTTGCATGTGACACACACTATGGAATAAAAATATACTCATTTTTAATTATTAGGGTGTTAAAATTATCTATCGTGTCGAAAGTTCATGATGTAGTGAAAATTGGATTGAAACCATTTATTAATAATGATCATATTACTTATTTTGAGATGGAGAAACTTGATATGGATTTATGGTGGTAGAATTATATTATAAATCCACTATGAGAGAATTTTATCACAAATAATATTGGTCAAAAAACACTAAGATACATATTGGGTAAATTAGAATGATGTTTTGAAGGAAATTTGAATGTCAAATAAGAAAATAAAAAGATCTGGATATGAATACATCGAGACACTAAAATGTAAAATGTTAATTTATTGATTAAATATGTACTCTTTTAAATGAAATATAGAGTAAATTTTATTTCTTTTTAATAATCACAATTACACCAAAATTGTGAAAACGTTGATGATAAAATTTTTTGTTACAACGGATCACGAAATTTTAGTATATTAATACTTGGACGAACATTCTCCATATCTAATATATAATAATATAATTTATTTTAAACAAGGAAATTTTCTATCATTAAAAAATAAAGTGAACTAATTTATATTGGTTGAATAAATGATGAACATAAAAATTTAATGATAATGAAGTTATTGACACCTGTTATAATGAGAATAATGAATAATTTAAATGAGTTATTTTATTTATTACTTAACTATACGTATTTTCAAATGTTACAAAAAAATTATATTTTATTATAGATTTTGAAATTTAAATGGACTTGGAATCTTTGGTATTGATTTTCTGAAGAATAAATGATAATATTATGAACATGAAGATGATAAAAAAGTGAATGAATGATTCTGAGAAAAATATCTAATTATTCGTCAAATGAGGGTGGAATCAATAATATATTTAAAAAAAATAGATAAACCTTATGTTTATTGAGGAATAAGGATTTTATCCTAAATTGTTATGTGACTACAATGAAGGGAAAAAATAGTTATTTCTTAAAATTTCATGTCTATCTTTTAGAGTAACACATATTCATTTTTTATTAATGAATATGCTTCTAGAAAAATAGATTCTGAAAACATTGTAAACGTTAAAATAATATAATGACTTGAAAAAATCACAATATTAACAAAAGTGAATAATAATTTTTAATATAGAAGAAATAGATGATTAAAAACATGATCATTATTAAATATTGGAATCTATTGAAGAAAAAATTATGATATCACATCCATATATACATACTGGATAGAGATAATCAATGAACATGACAAATAAATCTCTTTTAAGGGTGATTAATTATCTATTTTTGTCAAGGAAAATATTTTAATGTCGCTAATGATATGGAAATTATAATTAAGAAAAAAAATCTTAATTGA
Source organism: Viscum album (assembly GCA_963277665.1). Lineage (NCBI taxonomy): Eukaryota > Viridiplantae > Streptophyta > Magnoliopsida > Santalales > Viscaceae > Viscum > Viscum album. Next base: position 1,347,751,203 of record OY728164.1, read on the forward strand.
GGAAATTAAATAATCCACTAGAGAAGAAAAGAAAACTATGGTAAATTCTTTACATGAAAAATATCTTTCATAAATAATTGTACCAATAAATTAAAAATTAAATAAAATTAATACTAAAATTTGAATCAATAAAATGAAAATTGATTTATTGAAAGATAAAATACTTAAATAATATGATTGATAAATACTAATTTCACAAATTTTAGAAAAAAAAAGACTCATCTAATGAACATGTTGGTATATTTTGGAGAGAAAATTTCAGGTTAAAAATATCTATTTTTAGAGAATTGATATTTATTGGATATTACTGGTGATGTATAGTGATCTAAAATAATTCACATACCTTTTGGTAGAACATGACATTTATATATAGTTGATAATATCTATGGGGAGTAAATCTAACGATAAGATGCGAAATATTGTATGAATATGAGTTGAGATGGAAACTAGTTAAAATCATACATTACAAAAAAATATTTTTTATCTTGAAGTGAAATTTGGATGTTTTAATTAAAAAGGACAGGGGCAAAAATATTCATGAAATTGATACATGTTCATCTCCCTCCCATTGATAATGTTAAATATGGTCATGTTCATAAAGGAAAAACAATATCTAGTAAAATATAATTTTTAATAATGAAAGAGGACAAATAAAAGGATACTTAATATTGGGTATTCATCACACATGTTTGTTGATGCTAAAATTTTTAGGAAATTTTTGTATCAATTTTGAAGTGATGTAAATTTTGGAAAGTTCTCTTCCACTAGGATCAATTATATTGGGATAAATGAGTTTTTGAATGATAATTCGAAATCAGGTGATGTATATTTTGATAAAGGGATATAAATACATTGTAAAGTGTTATCCATCTTGGTGGTAATGTGAATAAAGAATAATTTAATAGATTCACATACCTCCTTAACTAATCATCTAATTAAAGGACTATCTCTCAGGTATTTAGAACAAATGAAAACATAATCATGATTGGAGTTACATACAATACCTAATACATGAGAATGAATGATGATACTTTTTTATGGAATAAAATACATTAGAATATTTTTCAATGATTCCTATGAATGATTTTAAAACATGATTTGTATGAAAATTATACACAAAAAAAGAATATGATGATATAATATATGGAATACAACATAATGGTCAGATAACCTAATAGGATCATAAGAAGGTGGATATTACATTCAATAAACAATTAGAATACGATTACACTTATATACATAGACCCAAATGATATTGGTAAACCTAAGTTGAATTTTATTTCATTAATTCCAAAGATTAATTCACTTAGATTAATAATTTTAATTTCTATAAGGACAAACTTATTGAGTTTGAGAAGATTAAAATATATAAAAAATTAGTTAAAAATGGGTTTCTTTATTATTAATGAAACCTTAATCTGAATATGGGAATGAAAACAAAATTGATGTATTTGAATTCTGGATTATTAAAAATTGGACCAAATTACAGTATAACACACCTTATACCACACAAAATTAGCATTACTGGTAGGGAAAATTGGAGCACTATGTGAATGGGAAGAACTATTAAAGTAAATAATAATATTTCAACAAACTATTACATAAAAAATGTATTAAAAATTGTGATTATAACTAATATATGTATTTTCATACCTGAAAAATATTAAACCCTATATGACATGTTATACTAAATGATACATATATTGAAATATTTAAAAGTATATATTAGTCCATATTATATTAAAGTCGTTAGATAGAGGCTGATAATTTTTGATGAAATATTTTGTAATGGAGGATATCTATCTAGTGGGAATCAATTCATTATAATCCATAAAAAAGTAATAAATATTCTTATTTTTCAGAAGAATATTTTAATGAATATATGTGGAAATCATTTCTGAAAATTAATGAATATTTTGGGCATATGTTTTGAAATAGAGAGAACATTATTACAGAAATTCATGGAGATGTTGATGAAATGAATTAAGATATAGATGATTCAAACTCATAATTAACAAGTGATGATGAATAAGGTACTTTATGTACATAGAAAACTAGTTTCAAAGTTTTAAGAGTCATTTTGTAAATGTGAATATCATTGAGAACCATAACACACCAATTCATTCAAGAAGAATACTATGATTTAAAAATCAAATAACTAGATTATCTTAGTATGAATCAAAATTATTGGCTAATTTTTTGAACATGATGAATGGGTGGAATATATAAATGAATAACTCAATAATGTTCATAAGAACCTTGTAGGTGATATTAATTAAGGACATATCCTTAAACATTACATCATCTTGAGTATTATGGTACAATTAATTATCTTAAATTTTTTGGATCTCATTATGTATGGAGTTTTAGAGAATTATTACATAACTAATAGTTTATAAAACCATATAATAAAATGTGAAATCTTTTAATTAGTATCAATTTTTCATCCAATTTCATTATTTTAAATAAAATCATTTTCACTTTGGATGAAAACACATCATGAAATTCAACATGACCAATCCCTTTCCCTTACCGATCTATAAAATCCTATGAAATTTATTTACAAATGTGGGATTGGAATAATAATCTTAGTATGGTACATAAATAAATGAAAGTAGTTAGACTAGTTAAAGACTATAAAACTTTATAAAAACACATTCTTCAAAATATATCATTTTACCCATAAATGATATATCATAACATAAAAATATCATTTATCATACCATTTTAAGAAATATAAATTACATGAAAAATCCTTAGAGTGCTATCTTAGTGAACCAATAATTAAGCTATAATGTGGTCACCTAATTATCTATGCTCACCAATCATAAAAAATTTCCATGAACCATAACATGAATAAAAAATTCAACATTTGAAAAATTCATCCGAACATGCATGTAAATGACATTCTGAAATTAAAATATCATATTCTATCGAAATACCATTTTCAAGAATATTTTTTTGAAAAATAATTGTTATATAAAAATACCCAATAAAAATAAATTATGCGTTTTAATTATTGAATACATTTATTCTTTTAAAGAAAAATTTATATAAAATAAAAGTCATAATGATTGGAAGGGTTATTGTCTACATACATTAAAAACACGGCATTTCCATTTCCGTTTTTCAACTAGTTTCATGAAAAGAAATATTAATATTAATTTTTATACCCCCTATAATAAAGATAATAAATTAATAAAATTATATTCATATTTATTTAATCTATAAAAATATATTTCCAAAATATATTTAAAACCTGAACATGGAAGTGAAGCTTCTTCTGAAGGAAAACATTAAAAGATGATTTATTTAAAATAAAAGTCCCTTTTTTACTTTTGATGTATTTAAATTATAATCCCTATTAAAGGATACAATTAAATTATGAAATTAAATTTGGTAATAATAGATAAATTAATAACACAACATGTATATGGGGATACGTATACAATATCTAAATTAGTAAAGGTGCATACTATCATAATACAACTCAGTGAATTGATGTTGATACAATATCCCTTACAATTGTTATGATTCATAATTTTTTTTCATTATTGTCATGACTAATAAATATATTTTAATTATTTTATTTCTTGATAACCATTTCTATATATTTTTTTACTTCAATTTCACTTAATACAATGTACTTTGAAATTACATAATCTATTAATTTTATGTCGGTTGTTTTCATTGTATTTGGATTATGTGCTAAAATTGGGGTCGTTATGTTGACTCTGGTAAAATAAGTTATATAAAAATCAATAGAATAATTATACCTAAATAAATATAAAATTTATACTAAAATGAAAATTTTAAATCAACTCATGAATGGTGGTTATGAAAAATGAACTAACATTATGATCGTGGAGATAGTAAGATGTACCTTTGTGTGAGTAACACTTCCATTTTTCAATGATCATTATAGAAGGATGGTAAAGAATATTTTATCTTTAAATAATGATAATTATATCATAAATACCATATTTCTTGACCATATATGCATTTATATATCATTCTTGTTATGTGGTGTGTAAAAAAATAGTCACATCGGTTTGGGGAGAGGTAGTCGACACGTCCCGGAAACATGTTATCACTTATTCATTGAGTGAAAATGAAATAACAAACAAGAAATATTATAATTACAGACTAATAGAAATATGATTGAAATATTAATTATGACATTTATATCCCAAAATATCATGATAATTACAATTATTATCTACCTCATTATATGTTAGTAAAACAAGAATTGCATCGATTCGCTAGGAGGTAGTCCATAGTACACAAGAGTGGCATTATATTATCCATTACAGAATGGAAAATAAATATGTTATATATGATATAATTACTCTATAGGTTCAATTATTTTATAAATTTCTTATATAAAATTTATATACGTCATTATACTCATCACTGAGTGGTGCTAATTGAAAAAATAATGACTTCATTTTGCAAGGTGGTAGTCCAACTTATATACAAATGATTATTCTGAAACCAATTTAAGGGAAATGTGTGTGGATATATTTTTTACCAATACCTTAATGAAATATATTTATATAGAAAATACTATGATTATTATATGATCATGGAATAATATTAGTTGAATGGGATGGAGGAAGAAGTAAAATAAAATACGCATTGATGAAAGTTATCTCTTCTTCAGGTATATTCCTTTGACTTTCTTTAATGATCAAACATGGTTTCATTTAAGACAAATTTAAGGATTATAGTATGAGTTATGGGATTTTTAAAAGTAATTCGGGTACGTAGAGTATGAAATTATTATTGATTAAGGTGTGACATGTAGGGGGAGTGGGTGGCATTTTGTAAGTGAGGTGACTGTTATACCCGTAATAGTATAATTATGTGAATTATACACACTTTTTTTCATTTAACCATGACCTGATATTTCCCCAAACTAGATCTAAGAAGGTATGAGGTAGAATTATGCCCATAATATTTGTTTTTGACACGTTTTGGGTCATTTTTACAACATATATTATACGTTTACCCAATAAGTAAACTAATTTTTACATTAATCGTTATAATAAATTTTAATTTTTTTTACAAATAATATTGTTAAAAACATTATTTGGAAAATTTTGAAAATATAAATTTTTCTTATCTGAAATAAGGAATCATTTTTTTTCAAAATATTATTACTAACGATTTCAATATTAAACCTTATATTTATCATACATATGCGACATTATTGCGCATTTTTTCAAATAGTATTTTTATAAAATAGATTATTCTATATTACATTAATAGTAAAAATGGTCATTATATCAAAATAAATTAATATTTTATGAAATATAATACAAAATTTTATTTTAGAAGATTTCCCATTATTGATTTTTAAATTAATTTAAATGGAGAATAATTATAGAATCTAAAATAATTTCTATAAAACCCCCAAATTAAATCCAAAATGAATCATATACTAATAACCTATATAAAATTGATAAAAAAATTAATTAATTTCATTAAATATAACTACAAAATACATAAGATACATTAATTAATATTCATAAAATATTGATACATTTATATAACTTAATTTATTAAAAAAACACTCTAAAAGAAACTGTATTTTTATTATAAACCAAACAATAAATAATTATTTAAAAACTAAACAACATTATCTAAAAATAAAATTTAATATTGTGATTTAAAAATTTATATTCATATTATAATTTTATTATATAAATGTTGGACATATTCATTTAAATTAAACCTTATAATAAAAAAATTTAGTTGAATTATTTCGTTTTTCATAAAATGTTCTTAAATTGTGTATAATTAATATAACTATTTAATTAGAGATAGATAAAATTAAATGTATAAATGTATAAATTCATTGGTTTTTATATCCTTCCCTACTGTGATAAATTGTTTTTTAGTTTTATTCACTTACCTAACATGTGGGGATATCCTTTTCTCATATAATATTTAGATTCTCCTATAGCTTCTCCTACCACGTGGTTTTTTCATGACACCTTAAACTAATGGATCACCATTTTTATTAAAAAAAATTGACGTCATAAACCATAATATGACGATTCTCTTAAGAATTAATCTCTTCTAAATTAACTAATTTATCACACTAAAAATTATAAAATATGAACATATTTCCTTAACATTCAAATATGAAATAACCTAAGATAAACTAAAGGGTAAAGGTAATATGTAAATAAATAATTTCTAATTCTCTTTGATATTATATGGTCTAATGTATCATAGGATCATATTACCAATATTAACAAAACTCATCAAATTTTCCATGGATAAACTTTGTGAAATACATGATCAACTACCTTAAAAAGATGTATTATCCGGTTATTTGCATAACTTTTCATTCAAAAGTAATGTCATGAACCATCCCCCAGGGCCTGTACAATGACTACCCCAATCCCACCATATATATTTCATGGGATAGTGACTAGCAAAAAAGGCATAAATTCCTAAAATGGGGAAGGCATTGTCTTTATAACCTGAAAACTCACAAAAAAGGTACAAGCTACAAGCAAAACAATAAGTAAAACTATATTACAAAAGAGTGCTGAAAAGTAAAAGGAGTAGGAAATAAAATCCCAACTGTAAAATAAAAGAAACTAAAACTACAAGTACTGGAAAAAGGGAAAACTACTCCTGGATTGTCCATTGGAAAATCCTACCAGAAGGGTAGAAACATATGGCCTCTACTGCACTTCACATCCATCTGTCTCCTCCATGTACCGTCACGCCATATTATCCAGCTCTGGGTACCATCCAGTCTATGTACAATTATCCTTGTTTAGCGATGTCCGTCATCTGCATCCAACACAATGAGGTTTGGGTATAGCCCATGCACGGGTGAGTATAACGATACTCAGTGGGGACACTGAGACCCTCAATGTCTCACAAAAAACAAGAAGGATAAACAAAAAGTATGAAATCAATAAATAATACCAATTAGGTATATGTCCATATATAAAATTAGGTTATCATGTAATCCATGTCAATCATGAGGAAAACACAAAAGTTACTGACTTAGCTCACACAGATATGCAACTCACATAGAGTGTTAGAGATGAATTAGATATAGCCACTAAAACATCGATTCTGTCGAACCCACACAGGATCAATGAATAGAAATCAGAATTGTCGAACCCACACAGGATCCCAGAATAGTATTCAGAGTTGTCAAACCCACACAATATCTTGGAATGATGGTCAGAACTGTTGAATCCACGTAGGATCTAGGAACAGTTTTAAGATCTTCCGAACCCACATCGAATCCAGGAACATCGGTCAGAACTGTCGAACCCACACAGGATCCAGGAATTATAGTTTGAGCTATCGAACCCACACAAGATCTAGGAACTGCAGTCAGAACTATCGAACCCACGCATGTTCAAGGAATAATAGTCAGAGTTTTCAAACCCACACATGATCCAATAACTATATTCAGATATATCGATCCCACACAGGATCCAAGAACAGCGGTCTAAACTATCGAACCCACACATGATCCTGGAACAGTATTCAGAGCTGTCAAACCCACACATGATCAAGGAATAGTGGTCAGAGAGTATCCAGTCACAAAGTTCCGCACAAAGCATGCTTGATTCTGAGGCGGTCATTCCTCAAGCATAGATTTGATACATCAACTGCTACGAAGTACCATAAAGAAGAATCCCATAGGCCTGCCAGATCATAAGAGAAAAACCAAACAATATGGGCCCAATACACTGAGGATGAGATGACCAATCCATATACCAAAAATTAAATGACGTGTTGGAATAAGGTACACATCATATAGTCAGACCCCTGGTACTACTCGTGTGCAACGACCCATGTCAAAAGGCAATTCATAGAGAAAAGTAAGTACACAACATGTGGTTTAGTTACACACCGTGTCTATGAAACTGGGGTTCGCTCCATTTAGGCTGCCCATGTACCTGTACAGGGCATCAACCCATGTTCTCCAACTTGTGTAACTAGTACACGGGGTAGCCCGTATCATTGGCCTTGCCTGGCCGTGTGGTGGATTAAATGCTCGTGTACTACACCCCATTTCAGTGTATCCCTATAATACATGTCGAGTCTCGTATAGCTGACTCTGCCAAGCTATGTGAAGAGTACACGTCCTGTGATAGGAGTCACATGCCAGGTGATTCACATCCGATGCCTGTAACCCTAACCACAGTAAGCCCCTACTACACAATGTGTTCTTTAGAATTACACACCGTGTATTTTGGGATTTTTTAGAAACGACGCTTCTAGCTAGTGCGCCTCGTGTGATGCATGTTCTTCGTTCTTATGGTTTGATCGACACAAAACTGTAGACTCTAGAATTCTCTATTGTTCCGAAGTCACCAACGATGTTTTCAGGCCTCCAATCAGCTCCTAGGACACATTTTTATTCACTCGACCGAAGAACGACCTTTCCGGTCCCAGTTCGATCTATCTCTTGCTATCGTCGTCACACCACTGATAGGTCGTCGTGATTTTGGGTGTTAAATTTGGGATCTTTGCATCGTAAAATGATCCAACGATGATCCATTGTTCATCTCCCATGAATAACACGAAGAACACACCACATGAAGTATGGCGGAGAAATAAGGTACTGTTAGTCTGGCCCAGTCCCTCTACATTAGTTTGATAGCAAGCGGTTCAAGAGGAATAAAACAAGGTATGAGGAACCAAAATAACGTTGATAAAATCAAACACACCACTACATTATTTTATTTGTCAACAGGGGTTTCGAGGAAGGAGACAACATCATTTCTGATAGACGGACATCATTGAGAAGGGAAGGACAGTCGTCGATTGAAGACATCCTACGTTAGTTGCCTCTTCTTGGTGCTTCCAATCCGGCTGGTGGTTGGTTTACTCCTTCGATCTTTGGTGGTCATTCATCATTGGGAGAAGCATTCTTCATTGTATAGAATAAGATTCTCCAAGAGCTCTTCCAACCCTTCTACCAATAAAGGAATGGCCAATATAAATAAAATTATGTTTTGTTAATTTAATTTGAATTGAACCATTAATTAAATAGGTGTTGGCTTAATAAATTAAATAAGGGGGTGGCACCATTAAAGTGGGGGATTTTAAAAGGCTCCCCCACACTTAATAATGGATTTCAGGAGGTTTAAGCCTTTGTTGGTCCCCACCACCCTAACCTCTCACGGGAGGTTAGGTTTAGGTGGGCCCCACCACCATAACCTCTCATGGGAGGTTAAGGTGTGGTGGTCCCCATCTCCAACTTCCACATGGACCCTTCAACCATCCAAAATAAAAATAAATCCAAAACATTATTTTTATTTAATTATTTCACTAGAATCCCAAAAAGTATCTTTTAATATTGACCAACTACCATCGAGGTGAAAGTCTTCATAAGAGAATACAGGAACTGTGAGTTAAGTGGTGCCCTTAGATTTCAATTCCGAGCACCAGTTCAAATTTTATAAAAATGTTCTTGTTAGATCACTGAACGTAGATGAACAAATCTTCAGAAATTGATTCAGGAAACACCTCTCCTTGGAATAATGTGCCGTAAATTTTCATGAAATCGTAAAGTTCCCATATATTTCAAAAAAAATACACTAAAATTATCAGTCTATACATTCTCCCCACATGAGGGCTCTATGTCCCCATAAGCTATAACTTGAACTAAGGGAACAAGTGGGGGTACTGAGCAAGAATCTGAGCCTCTCTCTCTCATGTACTCTTTTAAAGGTTCATATGCTTCCAAAAAATATGCGCCAGATGTATCGAACGTCCATGAAGGACTCTTTCTTATAGATCCTCAATCTCCACTAGAACTTCCATAAAAGTCTCCCCATCACCGACATCCAGCTCTCCAAGGTCGATGATGTGATAAGGGTCACACACATATCTTCTCAGATGGGATACGTGGAAGACTTCATACCCCCGGTGCAACTGAGGTGGAAGAGCTAAGCAGTATGCCGCCTCTCCAACTCTGTTGAGGACCTGAAAATGTCTGATGAACGTCAGATATAACTTGTCACCTCTACCAATTATCTGTATTACTCATCCAGGTGAGACCCGTAGAAAGACATGGTCGCCATCCTTGAACTCCAGAGGTCTCCTTCTCCTGTCAGCATATGACTTCTTCGTACTCTAGGCAGTTTTAATCTACTCCTAGATGATCTGGACCTTCTTTGTGGTAGCTCATACCATCTTTAGTCCAACCAGTGCTAACTCCTCTGGGTTTGTCCAACATAAGGGTGATCTACAAGGTCACCTATATAACACATCAAAAGGCGCCATTCCTATGGTGGATTGGTAGATATTGTTGTATGAAAAATACACCAATGGTAAGTGATCCTCCCAACTGTGAATGAAGTCAAGGACACAAGCACACAACATGTCCTTGAGGGTTTGAATGGTCCGCTCTGTTTGACCATCAGTCTTAGGATGGATGGCGATGCTCAGACCAATGGGCGTCCAAAGCCTCCTGCAATCCCTTCCATACCGAAAAGTAAACCATGTGTCACGATTGGAGACAATTGAATAAGGTACTCCAAGTAGCTGGACAATCAATTGCACATAGAGGCATCCCAAGCTCTCTACTGAACCATTCTCTCTGATCGGTATGAAGTGGACTGACTTGGTGAGTCAGTATAAGATCACCCAAATTTATTCACGATCCCTAGATGTACGTGGATGTCCTATAATGAATTACAAGGATATCCCATCCCAATTCCACTCTGGGACCTCTAAAGGCTAAACTAATCCTGCTGGTACCTGATGCACCACCTTCACTTCTAACAAGTGAGGCACCAATAGACAAACTCTGCAACTTCCGTCTTCATTCCCGGCCACCAGTTCTATTGTATGAGGTCCATGTTCATATTTTATACTACTATATATACCACTTGATGGGAAGTGTGGAACTCCTTCAAAACTTCCTCATGATGTTCCAATGGTAACATGGTACGTCCTCTAAAGAGGATAACATGCTCCCCACCTTCAGGAAATCCATCTAGTTCATGCACTGTGGATATCTGAGAACATCGTGTCTCACAGTCAGTGTCCCCATGTTGTGCCTCCATGATTCGCTGAAGAAGGTGGGGAGTGACTGTAAGATACTAAATGTAGGCTGCTCTGTGTCTATCCAAAAAGGATATCTGTAAATCAGCCAGCTACATTGTTTCCTAGCCTAGTAGTTGTATACTAGATCTTCTACTATGTGCATCTACTACAACGTTCCCCTTCCCAGGAGTATAGACTATCTCTAATTCATAGTCCTGGAAGATCTCAATCCATCACCACTATCTCATGTTTAGTTACTTCTTAGATAAGATATACCTGAGACTCTAGTGGTTAGAGTAGACTGTGAAATTCTCGCCCGTCAGATAGAGCCGCCACATCTTCAAGGTGATGACCACTACTTCCAACTCTAGGTCATGAGTGGCGTAGTTCTGCTCATGCTTTCTCAGCTGATGAGAATCATAAATGATCATTTCTCTCTCCTATGTCAAAAAAAATCTGAGTCCAGTCCCTGATGCATCGCAGTAAACTACATACCTTACACCCTCCTCTAGAAGCCTCAAGATGGGGGGCACTAGTCAACCTCTACCTCAGCATCTGAAAGCTCTGCTAGTATCCCTCCGACCAAACAAAGAGTTTCCCCTTCTTCGTCAAGGATGATAGTGGTGCTAAAACTATAGAGAAGTCTAATACAAACCTCTGGTAGTGTCTAGAAAATCCCAGGAAGCTCCATACCTCCATCACACTCCCGGGTGGATCCCAAGAAAGTACCACCTCAATATTTGATGGATACACTATAACTCCACCATCTGAGATGACATGTCCCAAAAAGTGAACCTCTCGGATCCAATATAGGAACTACGAGATCTTACCATATATTTGGTTTTATCTGAGTGTGTCCAGTACTACCTGCTAATGGTAGGCATGCACCTCCTCAGTAGTTGGGTATATCAGAATGTCTACGATGAAGACTATGACAAAGCGATCGATTTATCGCCAGAAAATCTTATTCATGAGCCCCATGAACATAGTTTGAGCGTTGGTTATGCTGAAACGCATAACCCAGAACATGTAGTGTTCATACCGACATCTGATTTCTATCTTCTTCACATCCTTGTCTCAAACCTTGAGCTGGTGATATCCTGATCTGAGGACTATATTCGAGAACCACCGTGATCCTTTCAACTTATCAAATAGGTTGTAAATCCTTTAGAGTGGGTACTTTTTCTTCACAGCCACATGGTTCAGGTGATAGTAGATGCCAAAAATCCTCAAGCTCCCATCTTCCTTCGTGGTGAATAAAATTGGGAATTCCCAGAGAGAAACACTGGGCCAGATGAATCCAGTCCCTTGCAAGTCCTCTATCTGTACCTGTAGCTCATGAAGCTCCGCGAGGGCCATCTGATACGCTGGTGTAGATATCTGTGATGTCTTGGGGTACATGTCAATGTAGAATTCAACCTATTTGTGAGGATATATACCTGGTTCATTATCAAGAAAAACATCCACGTACTGGTCCACCACTATAGGATAGATCTGAGTCTGCACATCAACTGATCTGAGGGTAAGGAAAACCAACTAATGAGTGATCGGTTGCACCCTCCTCTGACTAAGTCTGTCCTCCACTACAAAGGATCCCTTCTCTCTATTGAAGGTAAAACTGGTCCCATCCATGCGAACACACCACACATTTCACCTAATATAGTCAATCTGAACATTGACTGTAGATAACCAGTCCATACCCAAGATGACGTTGTATGGCCACGACTCCTCTACAAGGAGTTCCCAGTCGATTCTCTCACCTTCTAGAGTAACCTCATACTACCGGAACCAATGCGTAATCGTCAAATCTATACCTGTAGGAGTCTCTATTAATATGGATCAAGACAACGGCTCCATCGGAATCTCTGAGCTCCGAACGAGGGCAGTGGAAATATAAGAGTCATTGGAACCTGTGTCTATATGAACTGCAGATAAGGTAGAGTAGACAAAGTCCGTAACTCGAAATCTCCGGAGAACCATGATCGTAAGCCTTAACTGCCTGGATCTATACTCTCGCATGTCCACCTGCTTCCTGCGGTCAGTGTGGACCTTTTGGTGGTGGTGGTGGTAACACCTCGTAACGTCATCCACCGCCACCTGCACGACCAGCTCCTCTACCACGTCCACCTGCACCCTGCAGATCAACACGATTGATCCTCTACCTCTACCTGGGAGGTCCCTTAACTATCGTCTGATCATCCAAATGATGAGTTGGACAGTCATGAGCCATGTGACCCTTCCCGCCGTATATGAATCACTGCGTGTTCTTTGAATGATTGGATCTGTCTCGTGTGCCTCGCACCACGGAACCAATGTCCTGAGGTTATCCACCGGATGGTCTGGTCTGTTTGGATCTCTGTTTCATCTGTCTGATGCCTTCTACAGAAGACTCCTCTACGTGACTCCCAGTGGTGGGTCTCGCTACTAGTGACTGCTTGGAAAGGAACGTATCAACTAAGTGGGATCCCTCAAACATCATCACCTGCATTGGGATGCTGATTGAGACCATCGAATCCCTGATCTCTCGCCAGAGCCCCTGCTTGAAGGTCTGGGCCCTGAAGAATGGGTCCCATTCCATATTAATGGATTATCATGAGAGTTTGGTGAACATCACTGAGTATTGTTCCTCTGTCATGATACCCCACTGTAGATGAAGTAGATCTTGTTTTCGCACTACATGTAGAGTGGATTAAAAAAACTCCACTCAAAACAGGCTCTCAATGTCTGCCCAGTGTAGTGTCGCCTCATCATGCACCTGGAGCATCAGGCTCCACCATCATCCTACTGCTTCCTAAAGGAGACTCGCAGAAAGGAACACCATAATGTTGTCTAGTGTCCCTAACAGTTTTAATAATTTCACCTTAGCCTCTAGCCAATCCTCAGCTGCCTGTGGTTCCATCTCACCCTTGTACCGGGGTGGCCTCTGGTGCTAGAACTCGTGCAACTCGCTTGGGATGTGTACACTCTCTACTGCTAGGGCTGGTGGCATCAGTGGCCCAACGGGTAGTGGTATCACTGGTTCCTCCACTATGATAGGGCCCTACAACTTGGCCTCGTCACTCGGTGAGCTGCCATCTCGTGAAAGGCCTGAAACCCTAGCTAGCTAACAGTGTGGAGGAATCCTATAACGAAACAAGTGTGCACAGTCAAAAATTTATACCTTGTGAGCTGACTCAAATAGATCAAAAAGAAAACCCTTCAAAACATATCTAAAATAAGTGTTTTCATGAACTGAGTTAGAAATCAGAAGCCAGGGTCTCGGTGTATTAATACGTCAGCAGCCGCACCAACACTGGACTCCCTGAACTGAAAACCACACTCAATACCCATAACAATATTTCTTGACAAAAAAGATCATAGTCCTAATTTATGTGGTAGAATTGGTTCCACTAATACCAATTTGTCGTGAGCCGTCCCCCAGGGTCTGTACCGTGACTAACCAAAGCCCTCCTTCTATAGGAAAGAGGATGGAATCTAAAACCAAAGGCATAAATCACTAAAACTAGGAAGTAATTGACATTATAAACTGGAAACGCACACAACAAAGTACAACATCGAAGAAAAATACTAAGTAAAACTTTATAACAAAATAGATCTAAAAAGTAAAAGGTGCTGAAGATACAAGACCACCTGTAAAATACAAGAAACTGAAAGTACAATTACTGGAAAAAGGGAAAACAGGTTCTGGATCGTCCACTGGAAAATCCTACCTAAAGGGTAGGTATAGATAGCCTCCACTGCACTCCAAATCCGTCTATCTCCTCTGTTTACTATCACACCGTGTGGTCTAGCTCATTGTACCATATAGTCCTAGTACACTCAACCTCGGTTAGCACAGTCCATCGTCTGCATCCAACTCAATTATTTGCAGGCATAGCCCCTGCAGAGGTGAGTATAATGACACTCTGTAGGGACCCTGATACCCTCAAGGTATCACAAAAAACAACAAGGATAAACACCATGTTTTTAATCAACATAAAACCCCACTTAGGTATATGTCCATACATATACCTATGATATCATGTCATACATCTCAATCATGAGGAAAACATAAAGGTTACTGACTCAGCTCACACAGGTATACAACTCACCTAGAGTGTTAGAGATGAATTAGATAGAGGCACTAAATCATTTATTCTATCAAACCCAGATAGGATCAGGGAATATAAATCAGAATTGTCGAACCCAAAAAGAATCCAGGAATAGTATTCAGAGCTATCGAACCCACAGAAGATCAAGGAATAGTGGTTAGAACTGTCAAACCCACACAGGATTTAGGAATAGTAATCAATGATGTCGAACCCACACAAGATTTAGGAACAGCGGTCAGAACTGTCAAACCCACACAAGATCTAGGAACAGTAGTCAGAGCCATCAAACCCACACAGGATCCTAGAATAATGGTCAACAATATCGAACCAACACAGGATCCAGGAATAATAGTTAGAGCTGTCGAACCCAAACTATATTCATAAACCAGATTCAGAGCTGTGGAACCCACACAGGATCAAGGAACAGTGGTCAGAACTATTGAACCCACATAGGATCCAGGAATAGTAGTCAGAGACGTCGAACCCACATAGGATATAGGAACAGTGGTCTAAGAGGAACCAGACATAGGGTTCCACACAAAGCACACTTGATTCTGGGAGGGTCCTCTCTTTAAGACGAGTTTCGATACATAAACTTCTATGATGTACCACAACGATTCATACCAAAGGTCTGCCACATCAGAAGGGAGAAACCAAACCATTCATGTCCAAGACACTGCGGACGATATGACCAAGACATTTACCAAAAAGTACATGGCATGTTGGAATAAGGTACACATCGTGTAGTCAGACCTTTGGTACTGCTCGTGTGCAACAATCCTTGTTGAAAGGCTGGTATTCTAGAAAACTAAGTACACGGCTTGTGGTATAGTTACATGTCGTGACTATGAAACTGGTCGGCTCTATGTACGCTAGCCATATGCCCGTACATGGCCTCAATTGGTGTTCTCCATCCTGTGTAACTAGTACACGGGGTAGCCCGTGTCACTAGCATTGCATGGCCGTGTGGTGGAGTACATGCCCATGTACTTCACCTAGTGTTAGTGTATCCCTAGGATACACGTCGAGTCTCATGTAGCCATCTCTGCTAGGATGTGTGAAGAGTACACGCCGTGTTCTAGGAGTCACATGCTGTGTTACAGTGGTCACACTTAGTGTGATGCGCATCTGACAACAGTAACCCTAACCACAATATGCCCTTACTACATGATGTGTTATTCAAAAGTACATGTCGTGTATTCTATAATTTTTCAGAAACAACGCTTCTGACCAGCCCGCCTCCCATGATTTCTGTTCATCATTCTGACAGTCTGATTGCCATAAAGTAGCAGAATCTAGGTTTCCTATTGTTCTGAAGTCACCACCATTTTTTTCGCTCTGCCAATCAGCTCCGAAAACATGTTTTCATTCATCTTCTCAAAGAACAATTAGAGAATAGTCTTCCCAGTCCTGGTCTAATCCGTCACCGTCTATCATCGTCGCACCTCTATTAGGTTGTTGTGATGTTGGGTCTTCAATTTGGGATCTTTGCAATACACAACAAACCTGAAGCTATCCAATGTTCAACTACCATGAAGAATGCGAAGAACACACCACAAGAAGTACGATGTAGAAATTAGGCGTTGTTAGTTTTCCCCAGTCCCTGTGTATTAGTTTGATAGAAAGTTGTTCAAGAGTAATAAACCAACTTATGAGGAACAAGAATAATTTTGATCAAATCCAACACAACCATACCTTATTTGATTCATCAATGGAGGTTGCGTGGAAGGAGACAATGTCGTTGGGGATGGATGGAAATTGAGGAGAAGGGATGGATGGTCTTCGATTGAAGACGTCCTACGTTACTTTCCTCTACAAGATGATTCTGATCCGGCTCAGGGTCGGGGTCCTCCTTCTTTGGTCTCTGGTGGTCATTTTTCGTTGGGAGGAGCATTCTTCATTGGAGAGAATAAGATTCTCCAAGTTCTCTTCCAACCCCTCTCCCAACAATGGAATGGCCAATATAAAATAAATTATTTTTAATTAATTTAATTTGAATTGCACCATTAATTCAAGAGGTGTTGGCATAATAAATTAAAATTTGGGGTGGCACCATTAAAGTGGGGGAGTTTAAGAGATTCCCACACACATAAGAGATGAGTTTAAGATTTTTAAGCCTAGGGTGGTCCCCACCACCATAACCTCTCATGGGGTGTTAGGTTCGGGTGGGCCACACCACCATAACCCCTAATGGGAGGTTAAGGTGTGGCAGTCCCCACCTCAAACTTCAACATGGAGGTTTCAACCAACCCAAATAAAAATTAATTCATAACTTTATTTTTATATAATTCTTTCACTAAACACGCAAAATCTATCTTTTAATCTTGACCCACTGCCATGGAGGTGAATGTATTCTTATACGAATACTAGCGCTACGAAATAAGAGGTGCCCTCAGATTTCAAATCCGAGCACTGGTTCAGAATTTATAAATACCCACTCATTCGTTCCCTGAACGTTTGTAGAAAAACAACAGAATTTGATTTTGGGCACACTGGGCCTCAGAATCATGCGTCATAAATTTTTGATGACTCGTAAAATTCCTATTTAATTAACAAGAAATTTTCCACTGAAATTCCAGGTCATTTCAATTAATCTTTCCTCATGTGTTTCTGAATCATCTAATCATTAGTTTTAGTATTCACAACCAACTATTGTCTCATAATCATTGTTTCTCATACTATATCCATAATGTATGGTTTTGAGAACCTTATTCCATATATCACATAAAATGATTCAGTATGTATACTTGAATGAAATCTATTGTTATAAAAAAGTCCACCAAAGAATTATGTTAATCCCAACATCCATGCTAGTCTATTGAAAATAAATGAAGTAAATATACCATGTTTTTAATTGGAATCTCATAACATCTATTAGATAGAGTTTAAAAAGATGACATGAAATTTTATTCGAGACCAATCAAATTTTTCAATCCCTTCTACAAATTAGAGTTCCTCTCTACTATGGATATTACCATTGTTCATATATTGTATATATCATGCCATCACAACAAAATACCATTCTATTCCTATTACATTCTTCATAATATTATAATTTGGAAGTATGTTTTCTTCTTAGATTAATCCAATTGTAGATTCCCTATTTCATTAGTGGAAAATCATTCTATATAGAAATACATTAAATGATATAACATGGTAATATTCATATGTTATATCATTTAAAAATGACCAGGATTTAATTTATATAATTTTATTGCTATTCATAAAATCATAACCATGAAATTTATCTAAAACATTCCTGTAAAAAATTATAAGTACATAGGTGCTAACATTTCATTCTGATTATTATTATGTAACGAATTCCTACTCATAAATGTGTGGTTATTATCAATTATATATTTTTATTGATTTAGTATATAACTCATTGATTATTGAATAATTTATTATAATGTTAATGCCTGTGATTTTATCCTATTTTTTAATAATATAAATATTTTAAAATAAATAACGTTTTCTTTTCATGAAAAATCATTACAAATTTCAACATTACATATTTATTTACCTTACCAATCCTTAAGATCCAATAAAAAAATTTAAAAAATGATTTTAGGATGAAAAGATCAATATGATACATAAAATGAATAACACCATTGGAATATTGAAATAAATTTTAACACATAAAACCACATTATTGAAAATTAACATTTTACCAATAAATGAAATATTATTCCTCTAAAAGATCACTTATTTTACCTTTTCAAAAAATATGATTTCATTTAAAACTCCTTACAAATAAAATAAAATTCTTATATTTACCTTGGGATATCATTTCAAAAGTCACATATTTAACACTTATAGAATAAATATAAATTGTAATAAATATACTCCTATTTTTAATATAATTCATTGGAAAACCTGATCATTTCCTAATACATTGTGAATCTATCAAGGTGAACCCATAACTTAAGTTTTCATGGGATCATCCTTTTTTATTTGGGAAACCCATCATATATAATTTTCATGACCCTAAATATGAATAATACATTTCATCATTTAAAAAAATCTTTTAAAATAACATTTAATCAAATTTTTTTAATTCCAATACATTTTTTTCATAAAAAACATTATAAATACAATTTTTCTATAAAAGAACCATTTAAAAAATATTAAAAAAAAGGTAAAGTCAGTTTTTAATTAATTAGAACAAGTCATCATTAAAAGGAATAAAGAAATTTAATAAATTTCCAGGTTATTGGAAATTTCATTATCGAAGTACATTAAAAATAGGGCATTACATTTTTTTTCAGAACGTTCTATTTGAAAAATTTTAAAATATACCTATTGAAATATTTTGTATAAAATAAAATAGACGTATAGTGAACATCAGAAACCATTTCTGTTGATATAAAAAAAAATCCAAAAATCATTTTAAATCTTCAACATTGAAGATAAAAAGATATGCAAGGGGAATATTAAAAGTGAATTTATTTAGATTAATAATCCCTTATAATATTTGAAATATTTATTTCATAATATCCAAGAAATTTAAACATAAAATACAAAAAATACCCTGATAATAGATTAATTAATGATATATCATGTCAAAGGGGTTATATTTTCCACTTTGAAATGAATAAAGTAGGATAACATCATGAAATGTCTTAAACAATGGAGATTTAGGTAACATCACTAACCTAGAATTTCACTCATCATTTTTATTTGAAATAATAAATTACTATCATATATTAACTAAAATAATTCATGAGAACAAATTTCCTATCTAATATTACTTTCATTTCACTTATTAAAATGATATATATATAGTCAGAGTACCAATTAAGTTAATGTGATATGTTTTCTTTATGTTTGGATTTTGTGAAAAATATATGTTGATATATATACTATGCTCAATTGGACATTATATATATAAATATAAGAAACAATGTAACCATATATATCATATTTATCTATCAATAATACTTTTTAGACATATCCTGAAATATTTTATTGATAAATTAAAAAATATTATCATCATGACGATAGAATGCCATATTGATGCATGAATAATGTTCCAATTTTTAATAAAAAATTATCGAAGGAACATGTGTAAAATTTAGTCTACCCAAAATGATAATTATCTCATTAATACAATTAATTTAATAATATATAATTATTTATATCATACATTTTATGCAGTATCTAAAAAAGGAATCAAATAACTTCAAGGAGGTGATATTCCACAATTTTTGAACGATGTTATCACTTTTTTAGAGAGTAAAAATTTATGAATGAAAATGATATATTATAAATAAATAATGATATATATATATATCATTAATATAATATTTATGTCACTTATATAAAATATATTAATTATCTCTAAGCATATTACCTTCCATGTAATGTGTTAGTGAAAAGGAATCTAATAGCATCATGAGGTTGTTTCCAACCATACAAATGAATAAAATTATCGTATCTATTTTCAAATGAAATATAAAAATTTTATATATGATATAATGAAATCAAAGGTATAATTATGTTATAAATATTATATAAAAACATATTATCCATCATTATAATTGTGAGATGTGGTAATTGTAAAACATGAGAGATCATTTTTCATTTCATTAGTCCACATTACACAAAAATAATGATATAGCAATCACGTTGATTTATGTGTTTTTTTATTTTATAAAATTACCATAAAATCATCTTTATATTTTTAATATATTGATTTTATTATATAATGGTGGAATAAGAATAAGTGTAGGTGTGGAAAAGGAAATAAAATTATATTTTAATTAATAATGTTTCCTCTTCTTTGGATATCTCATATAAGATTTCCTTAATGGACTTCATTTATTATATTAACAAAAAACATAGGTATTATTGGTTTAGAGTATGAAATTATGGAAGTGATTTTTTAAGAATTGTAACATTACAGGTAAATAAATTATATGAAATTTTTATATTTAATAATATTTTTTAAATAAATATTAATTTTACTTTAAAGGGGAAGCTTTGTTTGATGGATTACCTGACATGACATAATGGGTTTTTTCGACATCTAATGTTTCACACAAGGCTGAGTAATACTGTAAAATAATAAAATAATATTATTTTTAATGGAATATGACGCGTAGTCTTTGGATTGGTGGGAATGAACAGAACTAAATACAATATTATTAGATATGTATGTTAAATGATTTTACATTTTTTCAATAAATTTTATAGGATTTAAATAAGAATGAATCTGATTTTAAGCATGAAATACTATAATATTCTTCAGAAGTTAGATTTACCACCTTTTGATGGAGAAACCTTTTTAAATCATGTTTTTTCCACTTTTATATGTTCAATTTGAGAAAATAAACTTTTTCATTTAAATTTTTACTTGAAGATTTACATTGGGTAAATATTTTGTATTTTTCTGATAATGTTCATTTTTTAATAAATAAATAAAAAAAATACATTTAGGTCAAAAAGTTCTTTTCATTTTATTTATTTATATGGTAATATTATCATTTAAATTATTTTTATATTGTAATTGGTTTATATTTTCACCATTTAATTCATGGTTGGTCATTAGAAAAAATTTCACTTTGAAATTGGACATCAACACTTCTCAATCTTTTTGTAGTATTTACTTCATAAAAATAGGTTTTCATGTTTTGACAATGGAAATTAAATTCAAATTAATTAATTAATCTTATTTTTTTTAATTTCTTAAAATATTCAATATTACTAAATTTAGAATATAATGATTTTATTTGGGTGAATTTTTGGTATTTTTTTGAAATAGTTCAATTTTTTGATGAATAGTGGAAAACACTACAGAGTAGTTAAAAAACTAATTTTCTCATTTAAATGACATTTTAACACTTATATGAATTAAATATCAAAAATCTATCATACATGGTTTTCATCAGTATGTAAAATGTGGTTGAATATGATGAAAATAATTTTTTTTTGAATAGTAACATTTCATTTTTATTTACTATTGTTAACGATAAATATGTTTAATTCAAGGTAAAAATAATATTATAATAATATTAAATTACATTAACATTTTTTCAAATCATATTGGATGAGCCATGGGAGACCAATACAATAATTGGGTAAAAATTTTGGTCTTTTGATGTCACTTTTGTATGATAATTAAATTAATAACATTGTATTCAATGTAAAAATAAAAATATCATGAACATGTATTGTTTATCTAAAACTATTTTAAGGTGCGTTATATAATTTATATCAGTGTCAATAAATACTCATTAGAATTCTAAAAATATTTCCAACATCATGGTATTTTATTTATAATTTTTAGAAATCGTATAAATTTATATATTTCTTACCCAATGATGATGTCATGATTAACTCATCATAAATGTTATAAATAAATTAGATTATAAATATTAAATTTATTTTATTTTAAAACTTTTTATTCAATCCAAGAATTTAATTGATTATTATTAATTCATATTTTTGAATTAATAAAATTTATATGAATTGATCAATTTGTTATGGATTTTTAAAAAATCGTGATATGAATAGTATAAAATTGACAAATATTTGATCTTAAATAAATTAATATTCTATTAAATTAATAAATAGTCATAAAATTTAGCAATAAGAAAAATGAAATATATAATGAAACAAATTTCATTACCTATCTATCTTTTTCTTGGAATTTTATAGTAAATATATCAATTATATAGTTTGAATATTTGTTACGATTTGGTAAAAGTTAAATAAGTTAACAATGAGTTAAATAAAAAAGGTAATGATTGAACAAATTTCCGAAACCTATCTAGTTATTATTGGAGGATTTAATTTCGACATATATTCATCTTTTCTTCTAATTTGAGGAGTTTTGGACCTTTTGAAACCAAGATACATTTTATAATAAAATAATACTTTAAAACATTCATATTGAGCCCCTCCTCCCTCTTATAAGAGGACACTACCTCTAATCAATTACTCACACCTCTCAATCCCCTTGGATTGTCCAAAAAACAGCTAAATAAGCTCCCAATATCCCTATATTCCTCCTATAAGCCTTCCCTTAGGCAGAAGGAAATTCATGAGAGCCCTTTGGCTCAAATCAAAAGAATTTACCAAATTTGAGATAATGTCTTCTCTCATGTTTCATTCCATTATTTTTCCTTCTCCACTTCATATGCATCTCTTATTCTTTTTTATAAAAAAACACCAGTATCATCAATATAATATGTTTTTTTTTGAGAATTCTTTTAACTACCCTTACACACACCTCCATATAATGGTTATTAAACATTTAGTTTCTGTGTACGACAAACTACTATAACACGAAAAGATGATTGTTCCATTTTCTCATACCACTTCTCATTGGGGAAATTATGATGTATATCTAATTATATATCATATTTATGATATCTATTTTATCAATAGGGTTATATAATTATCATCTATAACATACCATAATTATTTTCATGTAGTATAAATACGATAATTTCATTTCATGAAGTGCAGACTACCTTCCCCTCAAAGCAGTATGACTCATTAATACAATACATAGAAAATATAAAGGATGGTGATAATGAACTTATGAAATGTATATAAAATATTATATTATAATGGAATAAAAATATACTTATGTAAAATTTGGATTGTATACATTTAAAAATGAAAAAAATGAAATGAATATAGCGTTCATGCATACGTATGGCTTACCGTCTCCATGAATGGTGCATTTCATATTCATATATCAAAATGATATGGAATATTTTAAATAAATATATGTTGTATATATATATATATGATATATATGATATCTAAATCGTGAATATCATTTGGGATATAATGTAATTTTGAACACATGGATAATTTGTTATTATAACTAGTTCATTTTGGATTCATGTTCCGAACATCGACACATTGTCCGATACAGACACTCAAAATTAACTAATAGTTATAGAAAGGTAATAAGTGATATAAAAATTATAATAATATTGAAGGTTATTAATAATATTTAAATTAACCTATTTATATTATTCAGATAGAAGAAGGAACGTGCATGACCAGTCAGACATGAGGTAAGGGTTTTTTATCTCACATATTATTCACATGAGATTAATGCAATATATGAATCAATTTCCTTTTGTGTGGTGTATTTAATTACAATGATTTTATTATTTTTGTAATATAATTTAATTTATGGGAATTTACATCTTCATTATATGATCATTCTTTCATGTGGTGTATGCTTCATATGTTATCAAATCAGTAAGGGAACCATTCAGTCTTCTTTTCTAGTCATTAACTTCAGTTATGTTATGTCGTTATGTTTAAGTTTTTAATTGAGGGATATGATCATATATATCCTCATTATTTTAATTTTTATGTACATGTTATGATAGTCCCTTCTCCCTATAAAGAACTCATTTTATTAATTTTTAATTTACGCCGTTAGGCTAGTGAATTTTCGTAAGGGAACTTCTTAACCCAATTTCCATTCATTGGGTTAATTTTATACATCATTATTTTGTAATGATATTATTATGTGTGGAATAATTATTTATTTATTTATGTTGTAATTTACACTTCCCATTGTGTGTATATACTGTTTATACACCAAATTTCCCCATGTATAAATTCTTGCGTCATTTATACGATCTTTGTAGTTGATTTCATCTCAATCTACCTTCTTTGATGCATATCATGTTGTAATGCACAGTTATTATACTATAATGTTTATATAATTCTCTTTGACATATCATTTCATGAATATTCTTATTCTCATGATATTATAAGTTTTATTTAATGTTATTGTTTATTTATCTTTATTCATTTATTTTATCAAGTGGTAAGGGACACTTTATCTAAAACATCATTTTAAATGTTTTAATGATTTATTATTTTTAATGTAAATTCTATCAAAATAAGTTTATGTATTTATATATATAAACAATAATGTTTTATTATTTTATTTCCTTTAATAGATTCAATGTGTTATGGGACCCATGGAATCAAAAATATCATTATTAAATGTTTTGAAAATGGTTTTGAGAATGGATTGATTATGTCAATATTTTGAAATGTAACTACAATTTGGAAATGATATTTTTATTTTATCCTTGTTCATGTGTTATTATTATGTTATGTTTCTTAGAATTATTTATGAATATGTATTGTTCAAAGATAAACCTTGGGCGAGTGAGCCTGAGATATCTATTTAATGAATTGGGTAATAGGATGGAGGTAAATGTTAATGTTTATCCTAAGAGATTTAAGGAATATACTGTGTTGGGTATTCCAAACATAGTTCCCTATATAGCTATGAAAGGTACAATGTATGTATGTTATGGATTCCACAAGTTACCATTATGATTTTTAATTTCTATGTGTCACTCATAAATCATATGATTTCATGAGGTTTGTCAAGGAGATTATGTTTTATGCTTGAAAAGTATGATTTCATTGATTGTATGTATTTATGGACTAATGATTAAATTCCTTATTTTATAATCCTTCCTTATCATTTTTTTCTCATCCCATGTTTTTGAATTTTTTTCACAGGGTTTAAGGAAGGAAAAGAGAAACGAATAATTCAGGAATATTTTTATCAATAAAATAATTCTTGTTTTCTTTTAAGAGTTTTTATTTTTTGAAAAAATAGATACTGAGTATAAGTGTCTACGTGTTAATATTTTATATGTAATTTAATAGTTATGCCCTAATTCTATAAAAATGTTAAACCTAAAAAATCCTCAATGTAAATTATTAAAAAAATTCATGATTATGTAATGATTATGGTTTGGACTTATAATTGTATGAGAGGTCAGTTTTGATGACATTAGAGGTTAGGGTTTTAATTAATGATAAGTGACATAACAATAATGGTTATAATATTATAAAGATTCATATTTAGTTCATATAAATATAATAGGTTTAAGATAACTTGAATAAGTATATCTTAGTATTTACCAAGTTCATTAGATATTATTTCATGATTTTACTGATATACTCCCACTAACCTTTTGGGTTTGTGTAAATGGATGGATCTAATAGGATCAAAACTAACAACAGATGAGAAGTAAACTGTGCTGGTTTTATGAAGAATAAACTAAATAAAATGGGTACTACAATGAGAACTCATGTGGTTATTGTCAACTAATTATCCAGATTCATGAATGACTACATAATCCTTAGTAATTTTTTATAAGGAATCACATATGTGAGAAACAAATCTCAATGGATGTTTAAGAAATAACCATTAATGTAATTATATTAAAAAAATTATGTATCATGTATGTGGAATGAAACACCATGGAAAATTCATAAAAGGGTGGAAAGATGCTATTGATGTGGTAATGACGATCAAAAATCAAGAACATGCAAATGAAAAAGGAATCATTCAGTTGACTCTAGGAAAGGGATAGAAGATACTTTTAAAGGTTCAATTGAATGTTTTAAATGTGGTGTGCATGGTCATTATGAAATCATATGTTTTAGAAAGAAGGTTCTTGAATTGGATCAGTAGGACCGTAAAAGTATATTCTTACCCTTTCCTAATTCCATTCCAATAGACCATCAGAAAACTAAAAATGACTAATGAATGGTATGGATTATTTATTAGTTGATCTGTTGAAATTATTGATTCTTAGGATATGATTCATGATTTTTATTTTAGGTGATATTTACTAAAAAATTGTTTGAAAATAAATTTTAATGTATCATGAATAACATCTAATTAGAAAAAAATATATATATAAGGGATCCAATAGTTATGGTACATTTTAGGATGATGAAATTCTTAAAATTATTAAGGCTATTTTGATGATGGGATTACCTTAGATAATTTAAAGTACAATTTATTAATGAATGGTCTTTCTTTAACATTGGGTATTGTTTGTAAAATTATGGTGATTAAGAGTAGTATTACTATTTATAATATTTTAACCTTTTGGAGATTATCTGATCTTGTACGAATCAATTCTGTTTTGGTTAACATATAAAGAAAATTTAAATATATAGTTTTCCATTTGTGGATAATGTTACTATCTAGAAGTTGATTCCAGCACTTTAGGTGTGACCAATTCATCCTGATTACAAATCATTTGAAGGAAAGTTGATTTTTTGGTAGAAACATAGAAAATTCTAAAAAAAATTACTTGAAAAGTAAGTATATTTCGTTATTTCCATAGTTAATCTCATAAATAAATTCCCCAGACTGGTCTTAAAACAAAAAAACATTGTTAGTTTACTTTTCATACTTGGGAATCAAGGACTATTTAACCCATCACAAGTAAGGGGGTTTTTGGTGGTTAACTTTCTAATGTTCATATTTTTTAACACTCTCCATCAGAACATAATGGTTATATTTCTCTTCCAAATTCATGTTTTCAATTAATCGTAGAATTTGTTATCTCAGGTGACCTTTTCACTTCACTACATTTCTTTTAATGTGATAGTTTTATTGACTTTTTTTTCAATGTGGGACTTTCAATGTTGTTTCCATGCCTAATTTTTATAATTGTAAGGACGCAATTCCCAAAAGGGGGGACGTATGTAACATCATAAGTAAATAAAGAAAATAAAATTTTCATATTGACTATTATTTTTGAAATAAATATTTATATTAATTTAATGGGGACTCTATGTTCGATGGCGTACTTGAAACACAAAAATGGGGTTCTCTGATATCTCATGTAGCACCCATGGTTGAGTCATATAGAAAAATAATAAAATAATAATATTTTAAATGGTAGTTAATGCCTAGATGTTGTATGGGAATGAATTAATTAAACAAAATAAAATATGATTATACATGTTTTTTAAATTTTTTTACATTTATATAATAATATTTATTCACTTAAAAAAAGAATTAATCTGATTTTAAGGATGAGATATCTAATATTCTTAAAAGTGAAAATTTACTTCCCTTTGATAGATAACCATTATTAAATGTATATTTTCACTTTTGTGTGTTCCATTTGTTAAAATAATCTTATTTTGAAAAGGGACATGAATATTTATATTGGGTATTTTTTTGTATTTTTTGATGAAGGTTATTTTTTAATGAATAGTGAAAAAACTACATTTTCGGTCAAAAATTTAATTTCAACTGATTAATTTATATGGTTAGATTATTTTCTAAGTGTTTTTAATGTTTAATTGGATTATATTTTAATAATTTAATCCAATGTTTTTCATTGGATGTAATTTCACTTTGAAATTGTACATAAACACATGTCATTCTTTTTGTAGTTTTTACTTCTTTAAAAAACATTTCCTAGTTTGTAAAATGGAAAATAATATTAAATTTATTTATGAAACTTATATGTTTTTAGTTTGATAAAATAGACATCAATTTTTAATTTTAAATCTCAAAATTCACATTGGGTGAATATTTTGTGTTTTTCTGAAAACGATCAATTTTTGATGAAAAAGGAAAAATATTACGTATTAGTTAAAGACTGAATTTTTTATTTAATTGAAATCATACCATTTATATTAATTGAATTTCAAAAATCTATAATTTATTTTTATCATTAGTAAATAATATTTGGTTCAATAGGATGAAAATAATTTTTGGTGAATAATAACATCAGAATTTTATTTACCACGGTTAAAGTTAAATATGGTTATTTTAATGTAAAAATAACATTATAATAATATAAAATTACCTAAAAACATGTTCTAAAAATATTGGATGATTCATGGATGAACAATAAAATACTTGGGTAGAACATTTGGGATTTTTATTGCACTTGGGTAAGATAATTACATTAATATCATTTAATTTAATGTAAAAATAAAAATATTATAATCAAGTATAGTTTTTCTAAAACAATTTTAATCTGAGGGTATATAATTAATATATATGACTATAAATAGTAATTAGACATCTAAAAAACTTCCCTACATGGTAGTATTTTTTTCCTGATTTTTAGACATCATATAAATAAATTTGTTTATGACACAACGATGTGGTGATGACTACCTCACTAATGAATGTTTTTAATAAATGAGATTATAAATTTTAAAATAAATATATTTTGAAACATTTAATGCCATCTAGGAAATTTAACAATGATTATAAATTTTTATATTTTAATTAATGCTTTTTTTATTTGATCATGTTTTTTTTAGATTTTTTATAATTCATGATATGAATTCTATAAAATTGACACAAATGAGTTTTTAAATAAATTTATATTTTATTAGATAATAATATAGTCTTAATAATCTCTGATTTGGAAAAATAAAATATTTGATGCTTCAAATGTCATTAATGATCCATTTTGGGTCGCATGGCATTTAATAGAAAATATATTAACCATATAATATGAATATAAATGAAGAGATACTAAAAGTTAAATAAGATAAAAAAGGGTAAAATAAAAAGGATAACGATTAAAATTTATCCAAAATCTATCAAATTATTATTGGATTATTATATTTAGACTTATATTCATCTTATTTTTTTTAAGGAGTTTTAGACCTTTCGATACAATAAATAATTTTATAATAAAATAATACTTTCAAACATTCCAAAAGAGACCCTTCTCCCTATTATAAAAGAACACCACCTCTATCCCATAATTCACACCTCTCAAGCCCCATGGTTCAACAAAACTCTTCTCAAATAGGGACACAGCCTTACTATCTTCCTCCTAGAATCCTTCCTTTAGGCATAATGAAATTCAAGAGGGCCCTTTGGCTCAAATCAAAAGAAGTTACCCGATTTGAGGTAACATCTTCTCTCATGTTACATTAATCAAATTTCCTAAATTCCTTCATTTTTTATTTATTTTTTGTAATATACCTTTCAATTGGTGAAGTGGAACACATAAAAATTAATAAATATTCATCTAATGGGTATAAAATATATTGTTTTTGTGTACGGTGAACTGCTGCCTCATAATAAAATGATTGTTCTATTTTCCCCTACCACCTCTCATGGAGGCTATTATGATGGAACTATAATTATATATAATATTTATGATTTTTATATTATATCTATTATTATTTAATTCTCATTTATAACATACCTTAATTTTTTTCTTGTCGTATAAATACGATAATTTCATTTGAGGAACTGCAGATTACCGCCCCCACTATGTGATATGACTCATTCATACCATACATGGATTGTATAATGGAGTGTGTTAATTAAATTATGTAACATATATAAATTTTATATTATTATTAAATAATAATATAACCATGTATCATTTTGTTTTCATTCCTTTAAAAATGAAAAAAATGAAATGAATGTATTGTTCATGCGTACATACGACTTACCGTCTCCAATAACAGTGAATTTCATTTTCATATATTCAAATAGTATGTAATATTATAAACACATAAATACTGGATTTATATGATATCTAAATCATTAATATAATTTTTGATATAATGGAATTCTGACCACATGGGAAATATGTAATTATAACAAGTTCATTTTTGACTCATGTTCCGAACATTGACAAAATATCTAATATGAACTCAAATAATTAACTAATTGTTGTAGAAAGGTAATAGGTGATTTAAAAAGAATACAAATCTTGAAAAATTTTCTTAATAAAGTATAAATTGTCTTATGTTTATTATTTTGTAAGAACAAGGAACACACAAGACAAGTTGTACTTGAGGTAAGGGGTTTTCATCTCACTTTTTATTCCTGTGAGATTCATGCTATATTTGATACTATTTTCTTTTTGTGAGGTGTATGTACTTCCCATGATATTATTATTTGGTTAATATAATTAAATTTTGGGGTCTTTATATATCCAATATGTGATCAGTATTTAATGTGGTGTATATTTCGTAAGTTTCCAAATCGGTAAGAGAACCTTTCACTCTTTTCTTCTAGTCAAATACTTCTTTTATGTTATGTACTTAAATATCAATTTTTAATTGATGGGATATGTTATTATATATCCTCATTTCTATAAATTTTATATCTAATTTATGAGATACCCTTCTCCATATCATCAACTCGTTTTCTTAATTTTTAATTGATTCTGTTAGGATGCCAAATTTTCGTTAGGAAACATCTTAACCCAATTTTTATTCATTGGGTTAATCTTATACATAATGATTATGTAATGGCATGAGTATTTATGGAATCACTGTTTATTTATATATACTTAAATTTCCACTTCTCTTTTGTGTAGATATACTATTTATACACATAATATCCCCGATGATAAATTCTGGAGTAATTTATTCAATCTTTGTAAGGGATTTCATCTCAATCTCCATTAATTGAAGCATATCATGTTGTAATGCAAATTTACTATCCTATAATGTGTAAATAATTCCCATTGAAACATTATATCTTCATTCATCTTATTCTCGTGATATTACATGCCTGGTTTACTATTATTGTTTAATTATTTTATTCAAGAATTTTCTCAAGTGGTAAGGTACAATTTAATTAAAACATCATATGAAATTTTTTAAAGATTAATTCATCATAATGTCTATGTTTTCAAAATAATTTTAAGAATTTATTTATATGGAAATTAATGTAATAAAATTTTAATTCTTTTAAAAGTTTCAAATTTTTATGGTACATTTTGATTCAAAAATATCATCAAAAATGTTTTGATAAATGTTTTGATAATTGATTGATTATGTCAATATATTGAAATGCTATTTAAATATGGAAATGTTATCTTTCATTTATTCTTGTTTATGTGTAATTATTTTGTATTGGTTATTTTTCATTTTCTACATATAAAAGTGGTTTTGTGATAATCCTAGTGCGGGTGAGCCCAATATAGCTATCCAATGCATTTGGTAATAGCACAGAGGTAAATATTAATAATTAGTCAAATAGATTTAGGGAATATACTATTATGGGTATTCTAAATGTAACTCACTATATATCTATGAAAGCTACAATGTATGTATTTTATGGATTCCACATGTTACATTTTTGTTTTTTTATTCCTATGTGTTAATTATTAATCATATTATTTCATGAGGTATGTTAAAGAGCATAGGTTTTATGATTGAAAAGTATGATTTCAGTGATTGTATGTATTGATAGAATAATGTTTTCTCTCCTTATTTTATAACACTTACATAACATTTTATACTCATAATATGTTTTTTGTAATTTTTTCACAAGGTATAAGGAATTGTAAGAAAAAAATAATTCATGAATATTTATATCCAGAAAAGAATTCTTGTTTTCATTTATGATTTTTTATTTTATTAAAAAAAGATACTGATTATAATTGTATACTTTGTAATATTTAATATATAATGTTATATTCATAGACTAATTCTATAAAAATATAAACCTAAATAGATCCTCTATGTGAATTATTAACATAATTAAAGATTTTTTAATATTTACGGATGGGGAATTATAGGTATTATCCGAACCAATTAGATTTAAAGGGGGGATGTAAGTAGGAGAGGAGGTGGCCTTTTATAAGTTAACTGATCGAACATCTATTTATTTTTTAAAATAGTAATTTCCACCTTTTTTTTCATTTAACTATAAAATTATAATAATAATAACTAGTGTTAATCACTGATAAGGTCTAAATATTTAAAACTAATGGGTGTGCGAGATGTTTTGGGTTATTTTTACAATTTGTATTCTATGTTTTACCACTATTTAACTCATTTGTTTCTTAATTTTTTGTATCTAATTTTCATTTACTTCACAAAAAAATTAGGTCAAAAATTAATTTTGAATTAATATAAGTTAGAAATTATGATAATTAAAAATGTGGATCATTTATTGAAAATTATTGAGGAAATTTATATAGATTGAATAATGAATTGTATGGATTGAAATATTATCCACGTGGATGGTAATATAAATTTTACGGGTTCTTCAGATAAATAAGGTTTATTATCGAGACTATTGAAATAAAGTTTTTATTTATGATAAATTCCTCTAAAACAATCACTATTATTTTTTATGTGGATTACATTGTTTTCCCCTGTAACAATATACTATTATATTTGGATTCTGGAATATAAATAGTGAAATATTTTTATGACTTTAATGGAAGTACTAAATTTAATTTAGGGAATTTATATTGAGAAAAAAACATAGTATTTCCTTATTTCATTGAAGATATATTCCAAAAAAATTACAAAATGTTTTGAATGTCAGATGGTATATAGGATTCTAAAACTATATTAGTTGGAATAATTAGTTTTAAAGATGAACATGGGTGAAATGATGATAAAAAGAATTATAACCATGATTGGATGGTAAATATATGTTGGGGGTATCAAAGTGAACCAAAGAACGCACAAATTTTTTATGTCATGCAATTAATATGGTTTGTAAAACACACATTCAATTGTGGAATTATATACCTGGGTAGTGGAAATGTTAAAATTCTACACTACACTAATTTATAGTGTCCATGTAACTATATAGATCATATATCCACATTTAAAAAAAATTTCTTTATTGTATATGGTGAAATAATTTGGTTGAAAAGTTTTATATTCCAATCACTCTGAGTATCACTGAATCAATGTCTGTTTTATATACACAACCACTTACATAATCATTATAGATATAGGTTAACCTATATTATAAGTGGGTAGATGTTCAAAGACCATTGCTGATGGTTTTTACAATAAATTATTTATTAAGTGGTCAAAAAATCATTTTCAACACTCTGTGTCTTAACATATTGATATTAATTATCATTTTATAGAAGAGATAGTGGCTTTAGCTGATAGCCAAATTTTGTATGTTCCTACCAATGGGAAGCTTGCATACATATTATAATATGTAATTCTTTGTTAGAGATTTTAAAATATAGGTATAAATTAATTGTTTATACATTCTTGTACATTTGACATTATTTTTCTTTAATTAACCAAATCTTCCATTAAATTATTTTTAATTGGAGGAGAGAGGTTTTCATTATTAAGTGGGATTTTATGTCATAGGTTGAGTTAAAAATGTAACAATACTACAGATATTTCCACAATAATGGAAAATAATGAACAAGACGAATGATGAATGAAAAAATAATGAATGGACTAATAAAGGTATTTACAATGTTTGGATGATAATTTTTTGTCTGAAAATATTTATTTGTGGTTGTATTTT
The DNA here is from genome assembly GCA_963277665.1 of Viscum album. Lineage (NCBI taxonomy): Eukaryota > Viridiplantae > Streptophyta > Magnoliopsida > Santalales > Viscaceae > Viscum > Viscum album. The sequence goes on from OY728164.1 coordinate 1,347,785,388, forward strand.
TGGTAGTGACACAACATAGTCAAAAAAAATTCATTCAAAAATTTTCTATCCCAAGAAATGATTAATTTTTTTTTTGTCTTCTAAAAAAGTATTGAGTATGTTTCACATGATATGATATTTTCAATTAATTTTCAATAAAATATTTGGGGTTATTAAATAACTCCATTGATATGAGTCTTGGTTTGAAAATCATTGTTGATCCCATGGTTCATTATGAGTATCTAATGTTGAATTTTTAGAAAAAATTACTTCAGGAACTATTATATCTTCCAATGATGAAACAAATTTATATTAAATTACAATTCATGGATGGATGATTCAAGATACAATTTTTTTTTGTAGGGATACATGTATGTTTATTAAGTTATATATGATTTTGAGTGGTTTCTATATCATTATAGTGAATTTTACAATGGGGTGATTTTCGGTGTTGTTTATAGAATATAGTTTATTTAGTGAATATAAATTCTCATATATGAATAACTCAACAATATAATATATGTAATAAAATAACACTATTATATCATTCATATATTCCAATGATCGATGTATCCATTTTTCAAATTTACAATGAAATTTGTAGTGGTGTAAAAAAACATCTCATGAAGATGATTTAGGATAAGGAAATTGTTTTTAGTTAATGTTTTACTTAATTTATGTTCTATGTATGGGAATATTCAATGAATTCCTTTTTGTTAAACCACATTGAAAATGAAATTATTGATATATATTTTTCACAAAACCAATTTAGATTTCAGCCAATGTATGTATTATTTTTTTCACATTTAGTTAGTTCCTGTATTCAATTGAAAATTAATTACAATGATTTTGTAATGGTGTTGAGTCATTATACAATCATAAGATTTGATTTTAATAAATAATTATATCTTGTATTTTAAAGAGTTTGTATTTTTGAAAAAGGATTTATTGATGTTCACATTAGTATTCTATAATGTATATTTTGATCAATGATATATATACATTCATTTTCATTTATCATAGTGATCCTTAGGTGTTATGAAATATATTGATATAATTGATCATGATCTAAGAGGAGTAAATGAAAAGAGATAATTTAGATCATGGATTTTGTCCCCTACATGGTACAAAAAGATAAACCATTATGAATCCCAATAGATTGCTGATTGTGGGATACAAAAAAAATAATGTAAGATTTCAAAAGATAAGGATTATTCAATAATTATTATCTTGGAATGAAACAATAGTAACAAGAATATTCAATTTGAGTATTTAGAATTATTATTGTTGTAATATAATTACTCCATAGTGAGAAATAAATTCGTACATTTTTTTATTCCTGATAGAATTGGACACGCATTATTTATTGTTGAATGGACATATTTTTTCACAAAAAAATAATAATTATAAAACCATATTATATAACGTATAGGGATGTCGTGATGTTTTTTGTGGCTGCCAAAATATATTGTGGGATACAACATGAATGATTCTATGATGACATATCTTGAGGATATAGTGAGAATAATCACTTATTTGATGAAATAATAAACCACGGAATGGAGTTAGATTCCACATTGGATCACATTTAAAGAAAAAGTGGTCACCCTGATTCACCCCTCCCCTCTCAGGGTGTCCCGGGGTCCTTCAAGTGGTATCAGAGCCAGGTTTCTCGTGTTGAATCTGACCTCTTCCGTCATGGAAAACGCGGTCAATGTCAGGGGAGTTCCTCAATTTTATGGAAGCAACATCCAGATCTGGATGAACAGAATGAGATCTCATCTGAGATCTCTTGGAATGGAAGTTCTCTTTTCTACTGTGCAAGGAATACAATTCACTGATCCAAGAGGCCTTGCTAGGACTGAAACAGACAGGAAACTTCTTGATGCAGATGCTAATGCACAGAATGCACTCACTGTAGCCCTTTTTGATCAGATCTACCTACAGGTGATGAATTTTACCTCAGAAAAATCCATGTGGGATAAACTTGAGAATCTTTATGAAGGTGATAGCAAAGTGAAGGAGACGAAACTTCAAGTGCTGCACAATCAGTTTGATGATCTGAAGATGCATCCAGACGAGAATGCAGACTCTTTCTCCAATCGAATTACTAAAGTGGTTGGAGATATTAGGGGTCTAGGAGAAGAAATCAAAGACATTGATATTGTAAAGAAAATATTGAGAAGAATTCCACCTCTGAATAATATGAAGGTGTCAGCCCTTGAGGAAAGAGATCTTTCCACACATTCTCTAGATGATCTACTGAGCAGTTTGGTAGCATATGAAATGAGAGTCAAACCTGAAGATGCTACGACTTGAGTGAACAAGGAAATGGCATTCAAGGACGTGGACAAACTGAAAATCTCAAAGGATAGTAGTGGTGAAGATGACGAAGGAAAAGAAATTCTTTCTCTCATTGCAAAGATGTTCCAAAAGGGGAAAGGGAAATTCAAAGGGAAGTTACCTCTCGCATGTTTCCGTTGTGGAAAAGATGGGCACATTGCCTCTAAGTGCTTGAGGAATACCAATGATGATGACGGTGAAGATGAAAACTTCAAGAAGCCTCAGAGAAGGTTCTTCAAAAAGGGAGACTTCAAATCTGGTAAGAAAATGCAAAGGAAGAGTTTTGTCTGCGAAGAGGAAGAAGATGATAATGAATTCTGTGATGAAGAAGAACCAGAATTAAAAACTGGGAACCATGCTTCTATGATGGCCACTGTTAAAAAGTCAGAAGATACTGATGGAGAAAAACAATTGAGAACTTCTGTAGATCCTGAGGTGCAACTTAAGGATGTGGTTAGTGAGCTTAAGATTAAATGTAAGAGCTGCAATAAGTGGAAATCAATTGTAGAAGAATCAACTGAATACGTTGATCAACTTGAAGCTGAAATTGAACGACTGGAAGAATTTGTGAAGGTACAGTCTAAAATAATTGAAAGCAATGATGATGTAGTCGATCTGAAGCTGAGAATTGAAGAGAAGGAAAAGGTCATCAATGACCTCACATCCAAACTGGATGAAAAATCCCAGACTGCTGAGGGTCTTGAGGATGAAGTAGTTACTCTAAGGAGTAAACTGGGGACTAAATCAGTTCCAAAAGAATCGAGGAAGAAAATACAGTTTGGAAGATTCTCAGATGCAGAATTACTTGCAAGAGCCATGTGTGATTCAGATGTGGTTGAAAAAATCTTGAGTGATCAAAGACCCGCTTGCATGGGAAAGAGTGGAATTGGATGTGAGGCTGAGACATCAATTGCTGGAAGTGAAAAGATCCAAAAGAAAGATAAGATGAAAGTTGAACATGTTGAAACGTTACCTAGAGTTCCAAAAAGGGAATCCTCAATCCAAACTAAAAGGAGACCTGAAAATTATCCTCAGACATTCAGAAATGACAGACAGTCTTGCTATTCTCCCAAGGAAGAGGGTATAAGAAGAAATTCAAGTGAGAAGACATTTCCTCTCATGAAGTGTCAGTTCTGTGGCTATCTAGGCCATACCATGTCTTATTGTGAAGAGGCAAGAAGCTATATGAATGGAGAAGATATAGATGATCAACAAAGGAGAACAATTTCATATCCTAATTATTATAGAAGAAATAATTTATATGGATATTGTTTTCGTTGTTCTAACTTTGGTCATAAGACCGCTAATTGCAGGCAGAGTAGGGACATGGACACCTCATACCAATGTTCAAGACAAGTCATGTCTCGTCAGCAAGACAATTTTTCTCTTTCAAACAGGTTCTCACCTCTCAAAGAAGACTTTGACTATGAAGAACCAGGATATGCGGAATAGATAGTTGAAAGGCCATCAGTTCTATATACTCAATCTAATGTATCATGGAAGGAAAAGAAGAATATTGAGAAATCCAACCTTCAAGAGGTGGCCCTCAAAGCTACAAAGAACAACAGTACCTGGATTCTGGATAATGGTTGTTCATCTCATATGACAGGTAATTCCGGCCTACTAACAAACATCATAAAGAATGTTGATGGTACTGTAAGATTTGGTAATGATGGGGCTCTGAAAATCAAGGGGAGTGGAAGTACCAAATTAGATAATGGAGAACTAAAGAAGACTGAAGTCCTTTACGTAGATGGATTAGGTCATAATCTCCTCAGCATGAGTCAACTCTGTGACTCAGGACTTATAGTTACATTTAATCAGAAAGGCTGCACTATCAAGGGAAAAAATGGAAATTCACTTATGAAGGGATGTAGAACAGAAGGCAACTTGTATCAGGTTGATAGTGAAGAAAATGTATGTTACATGACTGTTGAAGAAGAAAAAAATTTGTGGCATCGGAGATTGGGACACATCAATCAAAAAGACATGGAGAAAATATCAAAATTGAGAATTGTCATGGACATTCCCAAACTGAAGCGTGAGCGTGAAAAATCTTGTAATGCTTGTATCGGTGGGAAGCTGGTCTGCAGTTCATATCGGCCAAAGAAGAAAAGAGCATCTCACCTTCTTGATCTGATTCATACAGATGTTTGTGGGCCAATAAATGTTTCCAGAACTCATGGAGAAAGGTACTTTGTCCTTTTCATAGATGATTATAGAAGAATGGCATGTGTGATGGTCATTCACAGGAAACGACAAGTCCTTGACTGCATGAAAACATATCGGCGAATCGCCGAGAATGATACTGGATGAACAATCAAAGTGTTGTGATCTGACAATGGAGGAGAATACACGTCCATTGAATTTGAGAATTATCTAGAGAAACATGGGATACAACATGAGGTAGCTGCTGTGAGAACTCCACAACAAAATGGAGTTGTTGAACGTAGGAATCGACAGGTGAACAACATGGCATGAACTATGCTGATTGAGAGTCATATTCCACGACATTACTGGAAAGATGATGTTCAAGCTGCAGTTTACATTAAGAATTGAACAGGACTTTATATGGGTGAGACGAAGACACCATATGAATTGTGGCATGGACGGAAGCCTTCTCTAAAATACATTCCTGTCATTGGAAGTAAATTCTTCATCAGGAACAAAGAAGGAAATCAAGGGAAATATGGCGACAATGCAGATGAAGGAATTTTCCTCGGTTACTCAATGAACAGAAAAGCCTAAAAATGTTTCAACAAGCGTTTGGGAAGGATTGTGGAAAGTAGTGATGTTAAGATTATTGAAGAGAAAACCACAAATGCTTCAAGGACGTCATATGCTGATGTGATAGAAAGTCAGGAAGAATGTGAATGTGAAGAAAATACAAATGCAGAAATAGAGGATGCTGTTCAAAACACTCAGCAGTCACATCATGATGTTTACTCAGAAGAAGAATCTGAAGCAGAAACTATGGCTGAAGAGAATACTGTTGAAACTCGCAGGAGAAATCGAAGAGCTGAGATTGATCCATCCAACATAATTGGGGACAGGAGTGCACCCACTCAAACAAGAAGGATGAGGAATACCACGCAATCTGCATTTTTATCAGTTGTAGAGCCATCCTCATTCGAAGAAGCTGCAAAAGATAAATCTTGGGTTAAATCCATGAATGATGAATTAGATCAGATTGACAAGAATCAAACATGGGATCTTGTCCAGAGACCCGAAGGTCACAATGTGATTGGTACCAAATGGATCTTCAAAATAAGTTTGATGAGCATGGAAGTGTCATCAGAAACAAGGCATGACTGTTATGTAAAGGATATTCCCAGATTGAAGGCATTGATGTTGAAGAAACCTTTTCTCCAGTGGCTAGACTGGAGTCAATCAATATTTTCTGTGCCATGGAATTCAAAAGAGGATATAAAGTATATCAAGTGGATGTCAAGACAACATTCTTGAATGGTGTACTCGAAGAAGAAGTCTACATTGAACAACCAGTGGGATTTGTTTTGGGTACTGATGAAACAAAGGTCTACAAACTGAAGAAAGCTCTATATGGTTTAAAGTAGGCACCACAGGCATTGTACTCAAGGATGGAATCATATCTCAAGAAGTTGGAATTCAAAAGAGGAGGAGTTGATCACAATCTCTATGCGAAGAATTCTCCAAATGATCAATTCATGGTTCTTTTCTATGTTGATGATATCATATTTAGTGGCAGCATGTAGAAATCAGTGGATGATTTTTCCAACCACATGAAATCAGAATTTGAAATGTCTATGATTGGGGAGCTCATATATTTCTTGGGGCTGCAAGTGATTCAAAAGAAGGAATACACTTTCATTTCTCAGGAAAAATATGCAAGAGAGTTGCTGAAGAAGTTCAATATGCAAGACACCAAACCAATGTCAACTCCGATTGCTGTTGCAACTAAAGTTGGAAAGCAGTAGGATGGGAACTCTGTTGATCCCACCATGTATAGGAGGATCATTGGAAGCCTACTGTATCTGACAGTGACATGGACAGATATTGTCTTTGTAACATGCCTTGCGGCCCGCTTTCAGAGTAATCCAAAAGAGGAACATATGGAGGTAGTAAAAAGAATAATGAGGTACATTCAAGGTACACATAACTTCGTGTTATTTTTTATGCAGGTAAGGACTGTGAATTATCAACGTTTTCTGATGCTGACTGGGCTGGTGATGTTGTAGAAAGAATGTCCACTAGTGGTGGAGCTTTCTATATTGGGCAGAAATGTGTTGGCTGGTTGAGCAAGAAACAAGAAAGTACTTCTCTTAGTACTGCTGAAGCTGAGTATATCTCCGCCACAAAGGCATGCACTCAACTGCTATGGATGAAGCAACAATTAACTGATATTGGCGATGAGGTGACGCAACCAATGGTGATTTACTGTGACAATAAGAGTGTAATTGATCGTACGAAGAATCATGTTCAACATTCTCGTATAAAACACATTGAAATCAGGTATCACTTTATTAAAGAGAAGGTTGAGCAAAGCGTGATTAGATTGGATCATGTGGCAATAGATGAGCAAGTGGCAGATATCCTGACAAAGCCACTGTCAGCGGCTGTGTTTGAGAAGCATCGGTTTGAACCTCGGTGTTCGACCACCTCCCAGTGCATAAAGAGGTTACAGATTTCCCCTCTCCCCGTTTGTTATAAATGTTTTAATCTGTTTATGGATATGATGAAGGTTTATGGGTGAGATACTATCCATGGGGAGTATTGTTTGAGATGAACGTAAAAAATTTACTGGTCTTTGGATTTATTGTCAATGGGGGAGAATGGAGAAGGAATAAATTCAGGAAACTGCTGTGATGAGAAGAATGATAAGGAGAACAATGGAACCCAATTCAAGCATCCTCTCTTGTTTTCTACACCTAGCATTGCTCACGTAGACTTAGAATGTTGGCTGGGTTGATTCCTGCATTTTTTTTGGTTTTCACATAGATGGAGATCTATTGAATTTTTCTTCTGATTGCAAACAAACCCAAAGGGGGAGATTATTGGAACCATGGTCTTCTATGCATGAGTTGGAGTGTGGTTTGTGTTTGTTGTCAATCATCAATGGAAGTTCGGATCGTATACCAGCAAAGAGATCATACCATTCAAGCAGACAATAGTTTTGAAGGTGGCACCGTTTCCCTGTGTTTGCCAAATTTTTAAGGACCAAAATTTGGGATTTGCTGAGCATCGTGAAAATTGGATTTCCATGAAGATAATAATTTAATATGTCAAAGGCATGAATTTCACGACGAGAGGACGCATGGTTTGGAAATTACGAAGACCAGAAGAATGGAGGCAGTGAGTCTTCGCGATTACGTCAAGCTTCGTGAACGGCAGAGGCTGAAGCTCATCGCGGCGGAGAAGGGATTTGCGAGGGAGCTTCGCGGCGAAGGCACGAAGGAATTTTGACGGTGTTTCTCTGTGATTACGACGAGCTCCGCGAACGAAGGCGCGCCGCGAAGGTATGTTGACGGTGATTCATCGCGACTACGTCAAGCTCCACGAACAGAAAATTGCCGCGGTGCTTTGTGATTTTGACAGAATTCCGGCGAAAACATAGGAGCTTCGCGATTTGTGATAATGTGTCGTTGACTTCGCATGTAAGGGACGAGGGTCGGTGGAATCGCCTATAAATAGAGGCCGACCCCCTCGAGAGAAGTAGAGAGAATTTCAGAGAAAGTCCTTTGCTCTCGGTTCGGAAAGGTCCCTCGAGAAGGCAGTGTTCTTCGCAAAAGAAGATCTTCGCTTCGGCTATTCTAGCTCCGCGAAAGATGTGCACCCCATGTTGGCTCAGTGAGCTTCGTGAAGAGGCGGGAGCTTCGCGATATCCAAGCATTGCGAAGGCTGGAGCATCGCGAGAGTGCTTCGCGATTGAGCTTCGCGAAATGGCAGGGGCTCCGCGAAGGCTTGTTTAAGCTTTGCAAAATTGGGAGCCTTGTGAAGTAGGGTACTTTGTGAAGGCCTTTTCCAAAGGTTGTTTGCCCTGTGGACAAGGGAAAGGGGGTATTCATCAGTGGATGGAATTTGGATCTAACAGAGCATTAACTCAGGACTCTGATGCAAGAAAAGTCTCATGATGAACAGGAGACAATGAACTTCATGACCATCAATTGAAGAGACCTTCACGTCTATAAACTGAGTGGGACTTCACCAACGGCAGTAAGCCAGGGGGAGTCAACGGGAGTGACCCGAGGGAACCAGTGAGCTATCTCTAAACCTTTGTAAAGGCAGTGAGCCTGGGACAGAGTGACTGTGCCCGAACTTTTGTAATCTCCAGCTAGTGAAGCATAGTGGATTTTGGTACGACCGACAACCTGTCGGCGTATCCCCCTTGGACGTAGCCCTTAGTGGAGAACCAAGTAAAAAGGGCGGTGTCTTCTCTATGCATGTGTATGTTTGCTTTCTAATCATAATAATCATATAGGTTCAACAAGTTCCTAACAACGTGGGAATAAGATCCATCACATTTAAAGAAAAAGTGGTCACCCTGATTCACCCCTCCCCTCTCAGGGTGTCCTGGGGTCCTTCATTTCTCTCAACCGAGATGTTCCACTTTCTTCATTCTTTACACTTCCACATTTGATCTTTAATGATGTTTGTGCTGGTGTGGATCTCAACACCTCTTCAACTTATTTGTGTGTGACTCATCTTTTCTATGTTCCTTCTGAGCACTAGAATCTCCTGGTGCAATCTTCATTCTCTTGAAGAATTCGTTTTGAGCTGGAATGATTGTCATGCATTCATTACTGATATGACCAGCTTTATTGCACCTTACACACAGAACTTCATCTTCATGTGAAATCTTTTGGTTTTCATTTGCACTATCTTTGGCATGTTTATTTTCTTCCTTTCTCATTCTTTCCAAATCTTCTTTCCAGATGATTAATATGTCATTTGGAAGTGAGGCTTCATTTTTGGATGTTCCACATGGTTCCTTTGATTCTTTTAAGTTACCTTTATTAGGAAGCTTATTCTCAATCAATACCTTATTCTTCTTCTGGATTGATTATCCTGTTGAGTGCAGTTTGCTTCTATTTAGTTCCATGGCTTGATTACAGAGATCCATGGTATGACCAGTCTTTCCACAGTAGAAGAATTTTTTCTTAATGGTCCTTCTGGATGCATCACCCTTCATGGATTTGAAATCCAAGGACTTCTCTTTCTTTTTGAAAATCTTCTTGGGAGCATTTTCAAATTTCTTCTTCTGGCTACCCAAGGATACTTCTTCTTTATTAGCTAGGTTCTGTGATCTTCTCTTCTATTTAACTTTGGAAACATATGGAGATTGGTATGTATCATTCTTGTGACCACTTTTTCATTTATCCCAAATTTTATGAAACATTCCAAATTTTTTTGCAGTAAACAGATGTTTCTAGACCTGTGGATGTTGCTTCTTCTTCTCTGGCTTTCTCCCCCTAGGAATGGTATTCCTTTCTACTTTTTCATTTAGAGGATTGTACCAAAAATTTGCTGCACAATGTCCATAACTATTTCAACGCCAACATTGACCGACAAATCTTTTCTTCTTGACTTCTTCTGATTGTTGGGTCTTTCTCTTGAATTGCTGTGTTTTTTAGGAGAGCTCTCTTTCTTCATATTCTTCATCCATACTTGTTTACAGTTATTCTTCCATCCTACACATTTTGAGGAAACACATTCAGAATCATTAGTACAAGATGGTATGGATGGTACCTTCTTCTTAGAAGATGTTTACCTTTCATTAGAGGATGTACTCCTTTTAGAATCATCCTTCTCAATTCACACTTGTGTGGCAACATTTCTTCTTTCAGCTGATTGGGAGGCTTCAGTTTTGGGTGACTGCTGATTTTTCAATATCACCTCTCGCTCTAAGCATTTCATGTAGAGAGAGTTATTCTCATCTTCAAAAAATCTTAGCCTTCCTTCCCAATTCTCTTTCAGTTGTTTCATCTGGTCTTCATGCACCTTCTTCATTTCATGCAATTAATTTTAATGCTCATTTATCCTTTTTTCTTTGTCTTCTAGTTGAGCATCTTTGACAACCATTGACTCTCTGTGCCTCTTTTCCAGTGCAAGGAAAACTTCATTAAACACTATCTCAAAGAATTCATTCTCACAAATGATTCTTTGTAGTTCTTTAGTGACATCATCAATTCTTTCACTGCAAAGGGAAATGGTTTTCTTTTAGCCTTCACTAGCTTTGTGAGAGTATTGGTTATGCCAACCCTTCTTGCCAATTGATCTTCCATAGAATTGGATTCTTTTTCTAGCTGTAATTTTTCTTCTTGAAGATCATAGATACTTGTAGAAATACACATTGCCACTTCCCTGGGGACTTTCTTCCGAAGATATTTGAGTGAATTTAGAAGATCATTGATTGTTCAATCATCATCATAGCTAGAGAAGGATTCATTAGAAGAGTGATAAAAGGAATTGTCTTCTGTTGTGAATTTCACATTACCGTCAATGGAAGGTGTTTCTATATTAGTATAAAACTTCTTCTTCATCTTCTTGGCCTGTTTGTTCTTTCTATTTCTTTGAGTCTTGGAAGATATCTTCATTTGAGGGAGTTCTCTCATTTCCTCAAATCTGAACTTCATAAAGACTCCCTTCGATCTTTTAGAGGTAACCTCCCTCTGATACCAATTGAAGTGCCCAGATCTATGCGATCACTGAGAGGGGGAGGGGATGAATCAGTGATCCTTTTAAACTTTTTACTAATTGAGTCTTTATCAATTAAACCTCTATGGATTGTTAAGGCTTCAATCCACTCTTCTTGTTTCTCTGAGCCTTTCCTCGAGTGATACAATAAATGTAAAGGCACAGGACACAAGAATTTACAAGGTTCGACTCCAAAGGCCTACGTCCTTGCCATGTTGGTTAAACGCCCCAACATGGTTTCTCTACTATAATTCGGTTAGTAATTACAATGGTCGATACAGAATCACATTGTATCTCTCCTGAGTCCCACATGTGGTTCTTTATACTGCATCCCACAGTGTTACCAGAGTCCCACTGGCCTACTTCAGCTTCCACCAAAGACTTCTCCACCCTGAGTCTCATAGGGGGGGGTCTTCTCCTGGCTCCTCGAGTCACACAAGTAGCTCTTCTTCTTTTTAATCTCTTCATGAGTCTTCAACAGCATTGGATAAGGTCTACTGGACTTTCTCACTTATTTGGATCACTTGTGGTGATCAAGAATCCTCTTCTTTGCTCTAGATTTATCTCCTTCTTTTAAGGATGACCCGGCCTCTATCTTCAGGAATCTTGATTGCCAAATTATTTTCCTTCACTGAGTATGCCCACTCAATATTCTTGGTCTTATCAACTACTGAAAACTCATATGAAACTTCGGGCACTGAGTGCATGGAATCTCTGAATCTTCATGCACTGATTGTATGGAATCTCAATCTTCAGGCATGACTTGCATGGATTCTCATATGTCTTCAAGAACCTTTGTTCGTGGACTTCTCAAATCTAGACACACTGATTTGAACTTTGTTGACGTGTTCATGTGCATGAATGCAAGCATTCCCTAACCTTTTCTTCTTGGTTTGATAAAACCTCAAAGGTGTAATATCTTTTAGCACACACACCTTCTTCTTGGAGTCACACTATTTTATACTTTCTCACACACACCAAATTGTGTGTTGTTCTTCAGAGTGAATTTCTTCTTCTATTTTTCTTCTCAAGGTGTTCACCCACTTGTTCACTTATTCATACATGCATGTACATTCACGTATCTTCTTCCTTCAATAGGGCACACACAAGTGGTATGGCCTCCTTCACTTGTGCACACATTATGGCTTCATCCTTCTTGTTTCATTGCACACACTTTGTTCCTTTCTTCTTCTTCAAAGTGTGTACACTCCACTTGTTCACAGACAACCCATATGGTCTTGGGCATGAAATTACATGCAACCTTCACCCACACTTCATCTTCGTCCAAACCAGGGAGCACGGGTCTTCTACACACAAAGAGTGCTTGGGTGCAATAGGCGTGCAGGGTGCGGCCTTCTACTACCGCACAAGGTGCAACAACTTCTTCTACCGCACAAGTTGTGCAGTAGCTTCCTCCTGCCATGCAAGCGAGCGGACAGAGAAGGTGCGCAAGTGTGCGCGGCTCAGTTTATTCCTACCTCACAAAGGGATCATGGTGGATTCCTCCTACCGCGTGAGTGTGCGGTCACAGAGGGTGCGCAAGTGCGGCCACTTGCTACCGCACAAGAATGCGGGCAGCGAGCGCGCAAGGCTCGGCTTCCTCCCTGTCGCGCAAGGGAGCACGTAGGGAGGCTCGACTCAGCTTCTTCCTTCACGCAAGGAATGAACGGTTATCCTTCACGCAAGTGGTTGTGTGGTTCTCCTCTCCAAAGATGCTCTATTTTTTGAAACAGATGCACTTGAATGTTCAGGAGGCAGCAACATTCTTCTCATCGGGCTCTAACTTTTATAGATGATCATAGGATCTTGTTCTGCGGTTAAAATCTTCAAAATATGTCGTGAAGATGAGAGGTTTGAATGACTGAGATATTCTTTTGAATAACAGAAATATTTGGTTCTTTAAAAACATTCAACCCGTGCTAAATATATTCTGTGTATCTTGGGTGATTCGTGGAATCCTTTCTTCGTGTATGGATTCAAGATTGTATGCCCGATTCTTGTGCATAAATCTCGCACGGATCCACCTATCCTCGGCAACTCCGTTTTCCTTGGCCGTACCTTCTTCCTCAATATTTCTCATTCATGCAAGACGTAGATTGCATGCATGGTCTCGGTTCGATCAGACGATCACCATGCAGTTGTTTTGAGCTTCAATGGTCGTTCAGATTCAACCATGGTGGATCGACAGTGGCGACGCCGAGCTGGTTCACATCGGGTGGAGCTCAGGTGTCCAGAGGTTGAAGACATCCTCGGTGCCTCTCCTCATCCATTGGATCCATGTTAAATGATCGTGGATGACTGCGATTATATCGTGGTGCCGAAGATGGATCGTGTGGCTTAGATAGGACGTGAGATCAGATGGACGGTGCGGATTAGATCCGTGTTTTTAAAATTTTTCCCACATCAAAAAGCGCCGTGGTTTTTCCACAGTTTAACAACCATCGCCTCCCATCCTTAGCTCAGAAATATCCTCTCCCCCCTCCAGTGCCGCCCTGCGCCGGTTCTCCTGCAGGCACGCTCTATCGCCCACTCAGCCTCCTTCGGGCGCGCACCTAGCACCCATGCTGCACGGGTTCATCACCGTGTGGAACTCACGGGCTTACACATGGCCCACAACATGCCTCGGGGAGGCCTTGGCCTTGAGGACTTCTCTTGAGTGCGGGTGGCCCTCAGGTCCCGCAAGTTCATGAGGTGAGGGACCTCGGCTAGCCTCCTTGGTTGGCTTATTTTTTGTTAAAGTACATAGTTGGTACTTTGTATAAAAGCAAAGTAACCAAGTAAAAAAATTCCAAACCATACTTCTTCTCCTCTTCATCTTCTTAAGAACTCCATATATCTTCTTCAACATCTCTTCTTCTTATTCTAGGAAAGAATGGAATTCCCAAGGATTTCTCAACTATGTTCATTAATAATTAATAATAAATCACTTGATATTCAATGTTCTTCTTTGATCCAAAGAAATATTATGCATAGAACACATCTTAAAATCCTCATGCATTATGAGATAGTGCATGGTCTTCTTCAAAACACGTAATCCACTTAGTAGTTGTGGATGGTTCTCATTCACTTCATCCCTCGTCCACATAGTAGATATGGATGGAACTTCATCACTTCATCCACTTATTGATGTGGATGGTTCTCCTTTCTCTGCTCATCCACTTAGTGATTGTGGATGGAAGCCTTCTTCATTCCTCATCGACTTAGTAATTGTGGATGGTACTTCCTTATTTCCTCATGCATTGTGAAGACAATGCATGGAATTCTAACAATTTTGTGGCATTGTATCTCCTTGATACAAGTCCTGAAACGTTAAGATCAGATCTACAATCATCTGATTTGATATGGGGAGTGTTTCAACCATTACCTCTTATTCCACTTAGTGATTCTCCTAAGTGGCATGCTTCTTATTACCATGGTCATTCTCCAATCATCACCATCACCATCACTTCCTTTGGAATTCACATATCCATTCAATCCTTGACATCTTATTGACAACATCACCATCACTATCACTTCCTTTTTCATTCACATATTGACACTTTTTATCATCCATTCAATCCTTGACACCTTATTGACAACAAATGAAACCCAGTGCACAACAGGTATAATACATGATGTCTAGTATATGTCGTATAGGGTGCATTATAACCTACTAAAATAATTGGTTTCCTTAAATAGATATGTAAAATTTGATGATGTGAAAATTTTATGCATTAGGTGTGTTTGGTGATGACCTAACTACGTTTTTTTGGGATGAAATACTATTAGAGAGAGATGGATCATGATGTGAAATGTTGGGGATGATCATAATTCTAGTTGGTAATCAAGAGTACTGTAACATTTATAATTTGCTATTATATTAAATTCTATACTGTAGATGATACATAGTGAGTTTTATCTATCAGTGAGGCTATTTACATAGTATACTTATATATGTGATGACTTGGTATCAATTAGGTTATTTGTTCATTATCATTATTTCATTACCATTTTAACAAGAAATTCATGGGAGGATCTTACATAGAACTATTCTATTCTCACACTACGTATATATAAACTATTTTTCCACACACCATGTAGTCAGATAGTGATCATACTAGATTTTACTAGAACAAGATTTTACAGGATTTGTTTGGGCTTCTTGGTTGCTATCATCTTCTCTCTGTTGGTTCTCTTTGATTCCCTTTATGTTTTCATAGTACTCTATGATATTTCATGTTTCCATATAGTATTACATTATGAATATATATATATATATAATAGTGTGTGTGTTTGTGTGTGAAGAAATAGTATAGTTTATCCTTCTTATCTCTATATTCGGCTTGTTCCTCTCATAGGGTAATGCCTCCCATATGAATGTTCATTGTATAGTCAATGTGATTCACCTATATGTGGCCACCTGGAGGTGGAAATCAAGAAGTCACCATCAATATCAATTCATATTAGTTTTTTTTGGGAGGGGTGTGTGATAGATTGGAATAAGTGGTTCTAGATGAGGGATATGATATAGGTTTGACATAGGCACTAATGAGTTTTAATTATTTTGTTGGGAAACAGTTTCAAATAAGAATAATCTCCCATTTAAACACATGATATGTGCTAATACATATGTATTTAGTTCCCCCTAGGATCTGTTTAAATACCATTATTATTACATATACTACTACATGATGTAATAATTATTTCACGTTAGAGACCTACAAAATGAATAAGAATCATTCTTCTTTGATCCTGGGTTTGAAATTAGTAGACCTTGGTATAGGTTAAAATCCTAACATGATAATAAAATAAATAAATAATTCATTTTATCAATTCCATACTCTATATCTAGGATCTCTTGTTAGTTTTCCTTTTCATTTAATTGTATCCATGTATAAATCCTAATTAGGTTCACATTGAAAATGTTCACCTAGATGAGGAATCATATCATCATAGAGTAAAGGTCAATGACAATAAAATATGGATAAAGAAAATTCAAGTGTTCTAGCACAATAGAATACATAAGAAAGGAAGCTCTATTCCATATTTTATTATATACTGATGGTAGAATTATGTTGAGATATCTTTTAGTGTGATCCATGATCAGAATGAGAACTTAGGTTCATGGGATGTGATGATTCTAAGTGAATTAGTGAGGCAGTGGTGGTTGGTTTTCCATATAAATCATGAGGAGTCATAACTCTCATAGGGAAGTTCCATAAACAATTATGAGATTAGTTTATTTCAATGCTTGTGAAGGTAACCAATTGAGAGGATCTAATTGCCCCTTTATGGGGGATCTATAATGTTGGAGATTTTGGGATCTGTTTAAGGAACATTCTGTGATATGCATCAGACATGATTCCGTATAATGATTCTAAATTAATGAATTTATAAGTGGATTTTCATACATAAGTCTTGGGATAAGTCACATTTTCTTTAATGAATCCATTTTTCGTGGTTCTGGAAATAATATAGGTTATAGATAGCATGTTTTTGAGGACCGCATCATCATGGGAGAGGAGTCATCATGATTTCTCACAATGTAGAGACCTGGTTTTCGGTACTGAGTTATTTGAAGAAATATTATTTTGGTTAAAAATATTTAGTTCCCAGCCTTTAATATTCCATTTATCCAGTTGAAATGTCTCATAAGTCGATAAAAATTCATTAAACATGTGTTTATATTGTGGTTTCTAAGGTTATTTAGGGAAGGAGTAGGTCGTGGCCAGATTTCGAGGAACCAAAAATATGGTTCTCCAACCATGGAGTAGGTCGTGGCCAGATTCATGGATAGACATTTTGATCTCCAAGTGAGTTATAAATCACATTATTTATTCTATTATTGTTTTCAATAGGGATATATTCATTATTATTCAATAGTTACACAATAATTTATATATTTTACCCTTTTACATGCTATGTGACTTGAGGTTGAGGGGATTCTAGTTCCCGTATCAGTGACTATGATAGTTGGAGTTAGAGCTGACATGTATGAAATATATATATACCATGAACTAGTTATGGGTAAGTATTACTCTTGGGGACAATTCATATGTTTATGGATGAAACAATATGATGTCATCCATGGCATGAATTAGTTATCTTCATTACATGAATCCATCAATTTCATCAGGAGACAGGTTGTGCACTATCAATCTAATGGACATGCAGTACTGTTTTATTGAGAACAACAACCTCGAATATATCAGAGCTATATTCTATCCATTTCATCAATTATTTTTGTGATTATTTTGAGTTTATCATTCAATCAAAATTTGTTGTTTCCTCGATTTGTGGAAGAGTAACTTTATTTCTACATAGTAGAGGTTTAACCATAGCCACATTATGTGAGATTGAGTTTGTGATTTATCTACTACTAGAAATGTATTCTATATGATTTTCTATGTGTATAATTGATCCTTATTATTTGTTTAATATTATTTTATATCAGGAATATGTGTTCAATTGAGGTTTATTTCATCTCTATGTGCACCATGTGGTGAACTAGTTTTTCTCGCAAAGAAGGTTGATGGTATTTTGTATCTTTATATCAATTAACATCACTTGAACCATGTCATAGAGATGAAGTTATATCATCTTCCATGGAATTTTGATTTATTTTATAGGATAAAAGGTGTAATTTGGTTCTCAAAAATCTATTTTTATTCTGCGTAATAGTATATGTGGCTGAGGGATGAGGATATTCATTAAACCATATTTAATTATCCTAATAGGAATTTATAGATTTTTTTGTCATCATTTAGTGTTAATATATCTTCATATATGACCATGGGGTTCGTGAATTATCTTTTTAGACAGTTCATGAATGTGATCATTATTATTTCATTAAGGGTTTAATTTTGTACCCAGCGTATGAGGAGGAGCTTTCAGATCTTCTAGCATCATTTAGGGAGTTCTTCATCTTGAGAAACTATTCATTAAGTTTAAACAGTGTTATTCTGGGGCTCATGAGGTGTATTTATTTAGTTATGTGGTATCCTATTAGGGACTTGTTGTTTATCCTTCAATTATAGACGCAGTTGATTCTTGGAAATCTTTGAAGGCAGTGGTAAGATGAATTGATTCACAGTTCTTATATGATACTATAGGTGGTTCATAGTATATTTCACTCATATTGAAACTGTTTTAAAAACATTATCTTGGAAGGCTCTAGAGTTATTATGGTCTAACCAGTGGTAGGAATATTTTGATTAATATAAATAGATGTTTCTAGTGATTAATTCCATTATTTTCTAGTGGAGGGATCTCATTTTATTTTTTCTATGATGATTACTTTGAGGACTCGGCCATAAAACTTTACATAATTTTGAATTAAATGAATAATTCACATTGAGGATCTATTAATGTTTAGAGTTTCATAGTATTAGGACATAACTATTATATCTCAAAAGATTATAAAGTAGACACTTCAACTCAATTTCCATTTTTTCATAAAATAAAAACTCTTAATAAATAAACATGACTAGTTCTATGTTTTAGACAGCATGCCTTTCCATGATCCCATCCTTGACCCTATTCATCTTAAAATCCTCTGGAAAACATTTCAAAAACTTGTGATGAGCATAAAAATCTTAGTAAGGGATATCAAAATACGGAAAGAACATATTAGTCCATGTATACGTAAGAATCAGTGAAATCATACATTACTCATAAAACATAAGCACTTTAACATAGCTCATGAAATCACAAGATTTATGAATAACACAATGAAATCATAAGACATAAAGGTAACTTGAAGCATTCATAACATTCTTACGTAGGGAGTAACCCTCAAGGTTACATTTGGAATACCCATCACATTATATTCCCTAAATCCATACATAAAACCTAAGCGTTTAACTCCTTCGCGTTACCCAATGCATTGGAGAGCTATCTCGGGATCACCTGCCCTTATGTTATCACAGAACCACCCAATTTCATTAACATTCGCCAAGAACCATAACATATCCATAACACATAAAACATTCATAAAGGAAAAATAACATTTTCCACATTACAATCATTGGATATCAATACAACACATTATTATTATAAACACAATATCAAAACCATTTTAAATACCTAAATAAACTAAAAGTATAATAAGGTATTTATTTTTAAATAAAAAACATTATGGCTTGTAGAAGAAGATGCCAATCAATAATGATCACGACGACCAAGAAGTCATTGTCGCCGCATACGTAAGAAAAAAACATTCCTTTTTCATTTAATAAAACAATTCGTGTAAAAATATCTCTTTTAAATGAAAAGAAAAGTCAAATAGATTTTATACACCATATAAAATACTGTCTTGTAGAAATCAAAAGATTCCTTAATGAAATAAGATAGAGAAAAAGTACCATACCAAGATGGTATAATTATATTAAAGATAAATCAATTACATAATGGTGTGTGGAAAATATAAATACACCCAATATAAGTGGATATTAATTGTAAAGTAATTAGCGGTTATCCACACATATTCATAGTATAACATAATAAATAGGTAGCGGATTAACCCAATGAATTGAAATTGGGTTAACAAGTTCCCTTATAGAAATTCGACAGACTAACGATGTCACTTAAAAATTCAGAAAATGAGTTGATTAGATATAAAAAGATTATCTCATCACATGTACATAAAATTTAAGCCTATAAGGATATATAATAACATATCCTAACAGTAAGTATATGTAAATTAAAAGATCTAACAAAAATAAGTCTTTTAAAAAGAGAATGGTGAAAGGTTCCTTTACCGATTTGGGTAACTTTCAAAACGTACACCCCATGAAAGAAGAACTATACAATGTTGATGAAAATACCCATAAACGAAAGTATATTACACAATGAGTAGAATAATGGGCAGTGCATACACCACTCAAAGGTGATTGTGACAAATATAGCATGAATTTCCCTGGAATAAAAGTGAGGTAAAAAAACCCTTACCTCGTTGTAATAAATCAAGTTGTATGACCAAAAGATAATAAACACAAAATGAATCATATAATACCATAAATATATATAGATTAATGATAATATATATCAAATGGAAGTACACAATACACCACATGCTACCAATAATCGGCTGAAAATGTAAATATCTCGGAATTAAAAGAGAGATAAGAAATCCCTTTACCTAAAGTCCGACTTGTCTTGTTCGTTTCTTAAAATCCTTGAATAAAAAACTTAGGCCAATTTATAAATTATTAAGTAATTCCTTTAAATTTTATTATTGAATTCATATCACATATTTTCTTGTTATAATAATTAGTTAGTAATGTGAGTTCATGTTATACGTTTTGTCGATGTTTGGTACAGGAGTCAAAAATGAACTTTTTTGAAAAGAATTGCCCATGTAGTAATAATTACATCATCTCAATAATGGTATTAATGATTTAAAATCATATATATCGAGTATATATTCATTTTATATTATTCCATAACATTTGGAGATAAATAATGAAATTCACCATTCATGGAGACGGTAGGTCGTACGTACGCATGATCCCTACTTTCATTTATTTGTCATATTAATAGAAAAAAATGAGAAATATATATATTTTAATTACAGAATAATATATATGTTATATAGGAAACATATTTTCATTAGTTACAATCTCTATAAATTCCACTTTTGTCATGAACAAGTCACATCACATGAGGGGGCGGCAGTCCACACTTCCTCTGAAGAAGTTATCGCAGTTCCACAACACGAAAAGAACAATGATGATATTTAAAAAATAAAATTCAGAATCATATAGAAAAAATTAATACCATTTATATCATATATAAATATAGTTCCATCATAATGTCCACCATTAAAGGTGTTAAAAAATTATTGAACAATCATCGTTTCGTGAGCCAGTAATTCACCACCCACAGAAACTGTATGTTCTCTAACCATTAGATGGTGGTGTGTGTAAGTGTGGGTAGAATACATATCATAACAACATATTAGTATAATTAGGATACTTTTGTTTTTATTGGATCAAATAATAATAATATAGTGGTGATTAAATAAGTAAAATAAAAGAAAGAAACTCGAGGGAAGATATTAAATCTAAATCGGGTAACTATTTTTTATTTGATCCCAAGGCTTCCTTGGAAATACATCTGCCCAAAGCGAGTCATATAATAATGAGAGAGGAATGTGGAGAGAAAATATGTGATTATTATGACCAGACAAGTTTTTGAGAGCTGTGGGTAAGGGGGTAGATGTGGAGGTCATTTATAAGAGGGAGGAGGGTCACTTTTAGAATGTCTTGAAATGTTACTTTATTATAAAATTATTTTCGGATATTAAAGGTCACACAATGATATATTTTGAGGATAATTTGATAAGAGTTATAAATCCTCCCATAAAATTGGTTTTTGACAAGTGTGTGTTCTCTATTTTAGCTTATATTTTTATTTTATTTAAATCGTTCATTAATGAGGTAATCACTGCATCACCATGGTTTAATAAATAAAGTTATTTATTTAATGTCTAAAAAATATAAATAAATAGCATTATGTAGGAAATATTTTTAGCTTTCCAATTACTATTTATAATCTAAGAGATAAATTATGTAAACAAAAGTAACCTTTTTTTACTTATGATATACAAACCTTTGTTATATTTCACTTCTTTTTTAAAAATAATGTCATTAATGTCACTTTTACACTTATGTGACTCCATGGGCCCTCAAGTTCGATAAAAAGCTTACCATGGTTGGGAAATACTAAAAAATGTGGATTTGGACACATGTTGGGGTCATTTTATATTATTATGATATTATTTTATTACCCCTAACTACCTGATTACTAATTATACATCATAATTAAAGATAATTACCGTCGTTACTATTCATAATGTCCAAAAACAAGAGTCTTAATTACATAATTTGGACCTTATGATTCCAAATATGGAATTCATTTTACCAAATTTCAAACACATAAATTGTATTAATTAATTTAAAAACAATTTCCATTGTCAAAACCAAAGACGGGTTTTTTAAGAAGTAAAATTTATCAAAAGATTGACTTGCTTTTACATCCAATTGAAAGGTGAAATTACATCCAATGAACAACATTTTATTAAGTGATAAAAATATAATTCAATTAAACTTTAAAACCAAATAAAAGGATAATCTAAACATATAATTAAATTTGATGAAAATGTGGTTTTGAAGTAAAATGCAGCATTTTTCACTATTCATTAAAAATGATAATTTGTCAGCAAAATACCAAAAGTTTATCCAAAGTAAGTTTGAAATTCCAAATTAAAAAATTATATCAATTTTACCTAATTAAAAACATATATGTTTAATTAATTAACTTTATAATTAATTCTCGCTGTAAAAACAAATAGGGTGTTTTTAACCAACAATATCTATTAAAAGATTGACACTTGTTTATGTCAGATATCAAAGTGAAATTAATTTCAATGACCATTATTGAATTAATTGGTTAAAATATATTCTAATTACACTTTATAACTAATCAAAAATTTAATTTATCCATATAAATAAATTTGATTAAAAGGAGGTTTTAAATTAAAATACAACATTTTTCACTATTCATTCAAAATGAATTTTATCGGAAAAACACAAAAAAAAATTACACAAAGTAAATTTTGATGTCCCGATTCTAAAGAAAGATTTTATTTTGTCAAATATAACATATAAAATTGATAAAAAGTAGTTCTAAAAAAATTCCACTATCAAAAGGTGGTTAATCGACCTTTTAAAGATTATTAGAATTTTTATGCTTAAAATTTGATTCATTCACATTTTAAGCCTCTATAATTTATTGGGTAATTGTTAAAATATTTAACAAACATATATATTCATTTTTTAATCAGTTATTTTCATTTTCTCAATTACAATGGCTAGGCCTTAACTGCCACTTAAAATAATATTCTTATATTATTACTGTGCAACATAAGATTTCAAAGAAACTCGTTGTTGCATATTGGTTATGCCATCGAAAATATAATTTCTATTAAAGTAATATTAACATTTTATCCAAAAATATTAATAAATATGAAGATTTCATATTCTTTATTTACCTAGGATGTTACATCCTTCCCCGCTTTTGGGAATCACATCCTCGCAATTTTAAAATTGGGCTCGGAAACATCATTGAAAGCCCCACATCGAAAAAAAGTAAATTAAACTATCACTTTAAAAGAAAGAGAGGAATGTAAAAAGGTCACCTGAGACAAAAGATACTAGGATTCCATTAAAACAAGGATATGGAAGAGAAAAAAAAGGATCTAGTTCTGAAGGGGGTGATGGAAAACATTTTTAGGAGAAAGCTAACAACTAGAAAATCACAAAATTGTGATGGGTTAAACTGTATTTGATTCCCTAGCAGGAAAAGATAACAGACAAAGATTCTTTTAAAGATACTTTTCATTGAGAACATTATTTTTGAGCTTAACTAAATAATAAGGATACATAATTACTTGTCATGTAGACTTTCATCTCTTACAAGTTTTCTTACACAAACTCATATTTTCTCCAAGAGATGAGTATTTAGGATGACTTGTACACATTAAGAGAACTATAATCAACTTCTTGAGAATCACCTAATCCACAAAATATGAACTATATATTTCCCATGTCTTTAGACCTTATCCAAAACCAAAATTGTTAGTTCGAGATTAGAAAATCCCCCAAAGGATAATATTTTATAAAAAAACTACTATTAATCTCCAAAAAAATTCCATCAAAACCCAAAGTTCATGAAAGACCATTCAATAAATAGATATCGATAAAATTATTCAAATTAATCTATACTAATCTTTAAACCCAAATTTCAAAAGGATTTAATCACACCATCTTCCAAGGTAAATACTAACATTTATCTCTAAATAACAACAGTTACTCTTAAAGTCTCATACTGAAAAGTAATTAACCTAATCATATATAAACCATGATCAGTTAATCATTTCCATAGATATCCCAAAATCATATTATTCTTAATTCATAAGATCATTTAACTGAAAACAATTAGTCATGATAAGCAGGTACTTCACGTAGTCCATTTCTAGGCGATAAATACCAGTCGTAGTTTGGTTGTGGGTTTGATTCTCGCATCTTTGTCTGACACGATGGGTTGTCACAAGGTCTGCGTGTTGTCCCTTTTAAAAAAATATATAATTTTATAACATTCCACAAAAAGAGATAAATTCATTAAAAATAACCATAAAATATTTTAAACACAATGGTTATCTAATAAATTCCGCTGTGTATCCCAAAATGTATTAACCATTAATTACCTCAAATTTAAGGATCATATAATCCAAAATGTTTCATTATAACTATATCCACAAAAGAAAATATAATTATTTCTTTAATAAAATTTTCATATATCAAACATCAAGGTTACACATGCTATAAAAAGTCTTCTAATGTAATCCCATCATCAAAAGAGCCTTAAAACATTTAAGAATTTCACCATCCTAAAATCTACCATAACTCTTGAATCCCTTATATGCTGACTTCTTACTCAGTAAACATTCTTCATGACCCATTAAAAAATAATTTCCATCTTATTCAGAAATTATTTTTTCCTACAAAAAAAATCATGAATCATATCCTAAGATCCAATAATTGGAAAACATATGTTAAGAAATAATACATACCTTTAACTGGTCATTGTTAGTTTCTTCATCCTCAATCGGAATGGAATTAGTTATTCAAAAATGAATATTTGTATGATCCTGGTGATCACATTCCCGAAACATTTATATAGGACATGTGTTTTCATAATTACCATGCACACCACATTTAAAACATTCAATTGATCATTCAGAAATAACTTCATTCCATTTCATAGAGTCAACTAGATGCTTCCTTTTTTCCATGGTAGGTTCTTGATTTATAACCTTTATTTCCACATCTATATCACCTTTCTGTCCCATCAAAACATTTTCTTATGTGGTTCATTCCACATCTTTGACACATAGGTTTTTGAACATTCTTACCTTTAGGATTATTTCCTGAACATCCATAGGGATTTTTTTCTCGTATTTATGATGCCTTAAAAAATAACTAAGGTTTAGGGGGTCAATCATGACTCTAGATTGTTGTATGAGAATAAACACAAGTGTTCTCATTGCTGGTCCCATATCATTTAGTTGCTCGTTAAGAAAACCATCACAGTTTTCTTCACATCCACTGTTACTTTTGTGCCTGCTAGATCCAGCCATTTACTAAAACCAAAAAGGTTAGTGTGATAATATCAGTAAAATAATCATATAATACTAACATATAATTATTCATGATATCTTAAATTAATCACTTTTTCTAAAAAACTATCACTCTTTCTGAAATCCTAACCATTATGGTAATGTCACTTATGCTTAAAGAATACCCTATCCTCTAAATTTAACTAAACTGACCATTTATACCAACTATAAGGACACGATCTTCAAACATTACATAATCTTGAATTAAATGAATAATTATAATTGAGGATCATTATAGGTTTAGAGTTTTAGATAATTATGACATAAATATTACATCTAAAAAGATTATAATGTAGACACATCTACTCAGTTTCCATTTTTTCATAAAATAGAAACTCTTAAGAAAGAAACTTGACCGGTTCAATGTTTTAGACATCATGTCTTTCCTTGATCCCATACTTCAACCTATTCATCATTAAGTCCTCTAAAAAACATTTCAAAAACATGGTATGAGCATAAAAATCTCAGTAAGGGATATAAAAATATGGAAAGAAAACAATACTCCATGTATACATAAGAATCAATGAAATCATACTTCACTCATAAAACATAATTACTTTAACATACCTCATTAATTAAAAATATTTACAAATAACTCATAGAAATCATATCACATAAAGGTAACTTGAGGAATTCATAACATTCTAACTCAGGGAGTAACCCTCATGGTTATGTTTGGAATAACCATCATAGTATATTCCCTAAATCTCTTCAAATAATCCTTAGTGTTTAACTCCTTCATGTTACCCAATGCATTGGAGAGCTATCTCGAGCTCACCCACCCTTAGATTATCACGGAACCACCCGATTTCATAAACTATGCCCAATAACCATAACATATTCATAACACATAAAACAATAATAAAGGATAAATTACATTTTCCACATTCCAATCACCAGATATCAATACAACACATTGTTATAATCAAAACAATATCAAAACCATTTTCAATACCTAAATAAATGAAAAGTAAAATTTGGTATTTATTTTTCAATAAAATAAATTATATCTTGTTGAGGAAGATGACATCCAATAATAGTCAAGGCAAAAGAGAAGTCATTGTCTCCGCATAGGTAAGCCAAAAACATTCCTTTAACTGTTTAGTAAAAAGATTCATCGAAAAAGATTCGTTTTGAATGAAATAAATAGTCAAAAGGGTTTTATACACCATATAAAATAATGTCATGTAGTAATCAAAAGATTCCTTAATTAAATGAGATTGAGATGAAGTCTCATACAAAGATGGGATCCGTAGATTAAGGATAAATAAATTAAATAAG
This sequence comes from Viscum album, assembly GCA_963277665.1. Lineage (NCBI taxonomy): Eukaryota > Viridiplantae > Streptophyta > Magnoliopsida > Santalales > Viscaceae > Viscum > Viscum album. The sequence continues at coordinate 1,347,811,882 of OY728164.1, forward strand.
TATGTGTGAAAAATATAAATATACCGAACATAAGTGGATATTAATTGTAAAACAATCAGAGGACAACCACACATATTCATATTACGACATAGTCAAGAAGTAGAGGTTTAAACCAAATAATTGAAATCTGTTTAAGAAGTTCCCTTACAGAAATTCAACATTCTTACGACATCACATTAAAATTCATAAAATGAGTTGATGAGAGATAAAAAGGGTATCTCATCACTTGGACATAAAATTTAAAGCAATAAAGATATATAAGAACATATCCCAAGATTAATAAGATGTAAATTAAATGACCTAACAAAAAGAAGTCTTTTAAAAATAGGAGGGTGAATGGTTCCCTTAAGGATTTGGGTAACATTCAATTCGTACAACCCACAAAAGAAGGACTATAAAATGATGATGTAAATACTAATAAACGAATTTATATTACACAAAGATTAGAATAATGGGAAGTACATACACCACTCAAAGGCGATAGTGAGAAATATAGCATGAATCTCATGGTAATAATAGTGAGATAAAAAATCCTTAGATCATTGTAATAAATAGAGTCGTATGAGAAAAATATAATAAGCACCAAATGAATAATAATTTACCATGAGTATAAATAGAATCATGATAATATATATCAAATGTAAGTACACAATACACCACATGCAATAAATATGTGGCGAACAATGGAAATCTCACGGAATTAAAAGTGAGAAAAGAAATCCTCTTACCTCAAGTTGACATGTTTGGTTTGTTTCATTATATTCATGAATAATTAATATAGGTAAATTCATATTTTCTTAAGTAATTACTTTAATGTTTGTTACTCAATTCATATAACATATTATGATGTTATAATAATTAGTTAATAATGTGAGTTTATATCATACGTTTTGTAGATGTTCGGTACATGAGTGAAAAATAAACTTGTTTGAAATGAAATGACTATGTAGTTATAATTAAATCATCTCCATAATGGTATTAATGATTCAAATATCATATATATTCAGTATATATTCATTTTATACTATTCCATAACATTTGGAGATAAAAAATAAAATGCAATGTTCATGGAGACGGTGGGCCGTATGTACGCATTAACGCTACTTTCATTTCGTTATCATATTAAAGGAATGAAAGCTAAATGAGGGATATATATTATAATTCCAGTATAATATATATGTTATATAGGTGTCATAAGTTAATTAATTACATTTTATATAAATTCCACGTTTGTCTTGAATGAGTCACATCACTTGAGGGGGTGGTAGTCCACACTTCCTCAGAAGAAATTATAACAGATCCACAAAATGAAAAGAATAACGATGAGATTTAAAAAAAAATCAGAATCTTATAGAAAAAATAAATACCATATATATCATATATAAATACAGTGACATCATAATGTCCACAATGAAAGGTGTTAAATGAAGATTGAACAATCTTCTTTTTGGGAGGTAGTAATTCGCCACCCATAGAAATAGTATATTCTTTAACCATTAGATATTGGTGTGTGTAAATGTAGGTAGAATCATTACCATAATTAAATCCTAGTATATTAAGGATACTGGTGTTATTATGGGATAAAATAATAAAAAGATAATGGTAAGTGAGTAAGGAAAATAAAAGAATAAAACTCAAGAGAAGACATTACCTCTAAATCGGGTACCTCTTTTTGATTTGATCCAAGGGATTCCTTAGAAAGAATTCATCCAAAAGTGAGGCTTCTAGGAGTGAGAGAGGGATGTGGAGAGATAATATGAGCAGTGTTTGGACGATCCAATGGCTTGAAAGTTCTAGGTAAGTGTGTAGAGGTGGGGGCCTTTTATAAGAGGGAGGATGGTCACTTTTGGAAAGCCTTGAAATGTTAATTTATTATAAAATGATTTTTGGATTTTAAAGGTCACAAAATGATATATTTTTTGGATATGTTGAAAAGGGTTAGAAATTATCCAATATAGTAGGTTTTTGACAAGTGTATGTTTTGATTTTAACATTCATTTTATTTGAATCATTCATTAATGAGTTAATCACTACATCACCATGGTGTAATAAATAAATTTATTATTTAATGTCTAAAAAATATAAAAAATTACCAATATGTAGGAAATATTTTTATATTCTCAATGACTATTTATAGTCTAAGAGATTATATATGTTAACAAAAATAAATATTTTTTACTTATGATATACAAACCTTTGATATATTTCTCTTCTTTTTTAAAAATAATGTCATAAATGTTATTATGACACCCATGTGACTCCATGGGCCCTCAAGTTCGGTAAAAAGAATACAATGCTCTTCCAAGACTCAAATATGTTGATATGGACACATGTTGGGGTCATTTTATATTATTATGATATTATTTTATTACCCTTAACTACTCAATTACTAATTAAACATGATAATTAAAGATAATTACCGTCGTTACTATTCATAATGCCAAAAAAAGAGTCTTAATTAAAAAATTTGGACATTCTGATTAAAAATATGTAATCCATTTTACCAAATTTTAAATACATAAATTGCATTAATTAATTTAAAAAAAATCCATTGTCAAAACCTAAGATGGGTTTTTAAGAAGTAAAATTTATCAGAAGATTGACTTGTTTTTACATCCAATTGAAAAGTGAAATTACTTCCAATGAACAACATTGTATTAAGAGATAAAAATATAATTCAATAAAACTTCGAAACCAATTAAAATGAAAATCTAAATATATAATTAAATAATATTAAAAATGAGTTTTGAAGAAAAATGTATTAGTTTTCACTATTCATTAAAATGATCATTTGTCACTAAAATACCAATAGTTTATCCAAAGTAAATGTGATATTCCCAATTAAAAAATGATTTCCATTTTACCAAATTCAAATAATAGATGTTGAATTAATTTTTTTTATAATTAATTCCCACTTTCAAAACAAGTAGCGTGTTTTTAACCAACAATATCTATCAAAATATTGACACTTGTTTATGTCAAATTTCAAAGTGAGATTAATTCTAATGACCACCATTGAATTAATTGGTAAAAATATATTCTAATTAAATTTTAAAACCAATAAAAATGTTAATCTAACCCTATAAATAAATTAGATTAAAAAAAGTTTTTGAATTAAAATACAACATTTTTCACCATTCATTTAAAATGCATTTTATCGGAAAAATAACAAAAAAAAATACACAAAGTAGATTTTTATGTCAAAATTATAAAGAAGGATTTTATTTTGTCAAATATAACATATAAGAATGATAAAAAGAAGTTTTAAAAAGGTTCCACCGTCAAAAGGTTGTTAATCGACCTTTTAATGTATATTAGAAAATTTCTACTTAAAATTGGATTAATTCGCATTTTAATCCTCTATCATGTATTGGGTAATTGTTAAAACATTTAACAAACATATATAATAATTTTTTAATTAGTTATTTTCATTCCCTCCATTACAACAACTAGGCCTTAACTACCATTTGAAATAATATTATTATATTATTAGTGTGCAATGTAAGATTTCAAAGAAACTTGTTGTTGTGTATTGGGTACTCCATCGAACATAGCATTTCCTTTAAAGAAATATTAACATTTTATCCACAAATATTAATAAATATGAAAATGTCACTTTTTTTATTATCCTAGGATGTTACATCCTTCCCCCCTTTTCAAAATTTTGTCCTCGCAATTTTAAAATTGGGCTCGGAAACATCATTGAAATCCCCACATCGGAAAAAAGTAAATCAAATATTCACTTCAAAAGAATGAAAGGAATGTACAAAGGTCACCCGAGAAAAAAGATAATTGGATTCCATTAAAACATTGATTTGAAAGAAAAAACAAAGCGTCATGTTCTGATGGAGAGTGATAGAAAACATGTTTAGGATAAATTTAACCACCAGAAAATAATAAAATTATGATGGGTTAAACGGTATTTGATTCCCAAGTAGGAAAAGATAACTGACAATGTTTTTGTTTTAAGTAACTTTTCATTGAGAAATTTATTTTTGAGATTAACTAAATCATAAGGAAACATGATTACATGTCATGTAGACTTTATCTCTTTCTAGATTACGTACACAAACTCATATTTTCTAAAAAAAGGTGAGTATTTAGGATGACTTGTTCACATTAAGAGCTCTATAATCATCTTCTTGAGAATCACATAATCCAAAAAAGATGACCTATATATTTCCCATGTCTTTAGACATTATCCAAAAAAAAAATTTTAGTATGAGATCAGATAATCCCCAAAAGGATAATCATTTATAAAAAGAAAAAATACTATTAATCTCCAAAAAAAATCCAACAAAACCTAAAGTTCAAAAAAGACCATTTAATAAATAGATATCCATAAAATTCTTCAATGTAATCCAAACAATGATTTAAACCCAAATCTATGAAGGATTTAATCACATCATCTTCCAGTGTAAATAATAAAATTTACCTCCAAATAACATCAATTACTCTTAATGTCTCATAATGAAAAGTAATTCACCTAATCACATATCCTCCATGATAGGTTAATCATTTCCATAGATAAACCAAAATCAAATTATTCATTATTAATAAGATCAATTAACTGGAAACTATTAGTCATACTAACCAGGGACTTCACATAGTCCAGTGGTAGGCGATAAAAACCAATCATAGTTTGGGTGTGGGTTCGATTTCTGCAGCTTCGTCCGACACGATGGGTTGTCACACAGTTTGTGTGTTGTCCCTTTTAAAAAACTATATAATTTTATAACATTCCACAAAAATAGATAAATTCATTAAAAATAACTGTAACATATTTTAACAATAATTTTTATCTAATAACATCCGTTGTGCATCCCAAAAAGCATTCACCAGTAATTACCTCAATGTTAAGGATCATATAAACTAAAATGGATATTTATAACTATATGCACAAAAGGAAAGATAATTATTCCTTCAATAATATTTTCATTTATCAAACATTAGGGTTACACATACTATAAAAAGTCTAATAATGTAATCCCATCATCGAAAGAGCCATAATACATTTATCCATTTCACCATCCTAAAATCTACCATAACTCTTGAATCCCTATTGTGTTGACTTCTTACTCAGTCAACATTCTTCATGACCCATTAAACATTACTTTCCAACTTATTCTGAAATTTGTCTTCCCTATAAACAAAATCATGAATCTTATCCTAATATTTATTAATAGGAAAACATATATTAAGAAATAATACATACCTTTCATTATTCATTGTTAGTTTCTTTATCCTCAATCTGAATGGAATTAGGTATTGGAAAATGAATATTTGTATGATCTTGGTGATCCCATTCTAAAAACATCTTTGTAGGACATGTGTTTGTATAATGAACATGCACACCACATTGAAAAAATTCAATTGATCATTCAGAAATAGAGTCTTTCCCTTTCCTAGATTCAAATAGATACTTCCTTTTTCCATCACAGGTTCTTTCTTTATGACCTTCATTTCCACATATATAGCATCTTTCTATCCCTTCGAAAAAATTTCCTATGTGTTTCATTCCACATCTTAGACACATAATTTTTTTTTAACATTCTTACTTTTATGATTATTTCCTATACCACCGTAGGGATTTGTTTCTTGCATATATGATGCCTCATAAAAATAACTATGGTTCAGGGGGTCAATCATGACACTAGATATTTGGTTGAGAATAACCACAAGAGTTCTCATTGCAGCCCCCATATAATTCAGTTGCTCGTTCGGAAAACCATCACTGTTTTCTTCACATCCACCGTTACTTTTGTGCCTTCTAGATATATCCATTTACTAAAACCAAAAAGGTTAGTGTGAGAATATCAGTAAAATAATCATATAATACTAAGATATATTTATTCATGTTATCTTAAACTAAATCACTTTTTCTAAAAAAAACTATGACTCTTTCTGAAATCCTAACCATTATGGTAATGTCACTTATGCTTAAATAATACCCTAACCTCTAAAGTTATCTAAACTGACTGTTTATACCAACTATAAGGACCCAGCCTTAAAACATTACATAATAATGATTTAATTGAATAATTCCAATTGAGTATCTTTTTATGTTTAGAGTTTTAGAGAATTATGACATAACTATTACATCTCAAAAGATTATAAAGTATACACTTCTACTCAGTTTCCATTTTATCATAAAATAAAAACTTATAAAAAAGAAACATGAATAGTACCACGTTTTAGACAACATGTCTTTCCTGGATCCCATCCTTGACCATATTCATCATTAATTTCTCTAGAATACATTTCAAAAACATGGGATGAGCATAAAAATCTCAATAAGAGATATAAAAATACGGAAAGAAAACATTAGTCCATTTATACATAAGAATAAATGAAATCATACCATACTCATAAAACATAATCACTTTAACATATCTCATAAAATCATAAGATTTATGAATAACTAATAAAAATCAAAAGTCATAAAGGTATCTTGAGTAATTCATAACATTCATACTTAGGGAGTAACCGTACTGGTTATGTTTGGAATACCCATCGTAGTATATTCCCTAAATCTTTTTAGAGAAGCCTTAGTGTTTAACTACTTCACGTTAACCAATACATTGGAGAGTTATCTTGGGCTCACCCGACCATTGTTTATCATGGAACCACATGATTTCATAAACTATGCCCAAGAACCATAACATATTCATAACACATAAAACATTCATAATAGAAAAATAACATTTTCCATATTCCAATCACAAGATATCAATACAACACATTTTTATAATAGATACAATATCAAAACCATTTTCAATACCAAAATAAATGAAAAGTAAAATATGGTATTTATTTTTCAATAAAAGTCATTATGGCTTGTAGAGGAAGATGACAACCTATAATGGTCATGGCGGTGGAGAAGTCATTATCGCCGCATATGTAAGACAAAAACATTCCTTTTGTTGTTTTGTAAAATGATTTATGTAAAAAGATTAATTTTGAATGAAATGAAAATTAAAAAGTGTTTTATACACCATATAAAATATTGTCATGTAGAAATAAAAATATTCCTTAATGAAATGAGATTGGGATGAAGTCCCGTACAATGATAGGATCCTTAGATTAAGGATAAATCAATTACATAATTATGTGTGAAAATCTAAATACACCCAATATAAGTGGATATTAATTGTAAAACAATCAATGTTCATCCACACATATTCCTAGTCCAACATAATCAAGAAGTAGAGGTTTAACCAAAAGAATTGAAATTTTGTTAAGAAGTTCCATTACCAAAATTCAACAGCTTAATGACGTCATGTTAAAATTTAGAAAATGAGTTGATGAGAGATAAAAAGGGTATCTCATAACTTATACATAAAATTTAACGCAATAAAGATATATAAGAACATATCCCAACATTAAGAATATGTAAATTAAAAGACCTAACAAAAAGAAGTCTTTTAAAAAGAGGATGGTGAATGGTTCCCTTAAGGATTTGGGTAACTTTAAAAACGTACACCCCATGAAAGAAGGACTATAAAATGTTGATGTAAATACCCATAAAAGAATTTATATTACACAGATATTAGAATAATGGGAATTACATACACCACTCAAAGGAGATAGTGACAAATATAGCATGAATCTCACAGGAGTAAAAGTGAGATAAAAAACCTTTACCTCGTTGTAATAAATCGTGTCGTATGACCAAAAGATAATAAGAACCGAAAGAATCATATAATACCATGAATATAAATAGAATCATGGTAATATATTTCAAATTTCAGTAAACAATACACCACATTCAATAAATAAGTGGAGATCAATAGAATTCCCAGGGAAATAAAAGTGAGATAAGAAATCCCCTTACATCAAGTCCGACATGTTTGGTTCATTTCTTTATATACCTGAATAATAAACTTAGGTCGATTTATAATTTCATAAGGAATTATTTAAAATTTTATTATTCAATTCATATCACATATTATCATGTTATAATAATTAGTTAATAATGTGAGTTCATATCATACATTTTGTCGATGTTCGGTACATGAGTGAAAAATGAACTTGTTTGAAATGAATTTCCCATGTAGTTATAATTAAATCATCACAAGAATGGTATTAATGATATAAATACCATATATATCCAGTATATATTCATTTAATACTATTCCATAACATTTGGAGATAAGATATTAAATGTACCATTCATTGGGATGGTAGGTCGTACGTACGCATGAATGCTACTTTCATTTCGTTATCATATTAAAAGATTTAAAACAAAATGAGTGATATATATATTATAATTACAGTATAATATATATGTTATATAGGTAACATAAGTTCATTAATTACATTCTCTATAAATTCCATGTTTTTCATTAACGAGTCACATCACTTGAGGGGGCGGTAGTCCACACTTCCTTAGAAGAAATTATCGCACATCCACAACATGAAAAGCGCAATGATGAGATTTAAAAATAAAATTCTGAATCTTATATAAAACCAAAATACCAAATATATAATATATAAATACGGTGACATCAAATTGGCCACCATGAAAGGTGTTAAAGGAAGAATGAACAATCATCTTTTTGTGAGGCATTAATTTTCCACCCACAGAAACATTATGTTCTTTAACCATTACATGTAGGTGTGTGAAGTGTAGGTATAATCATTTGCAGAACTACATCCTAGTATATTTAGGATATTGGTGTTATTATGGGATAAAGTAATAAGAATATAGTGTTGAGTAATGAAGTAATATTAAATAATGAAACTCGAGAGAAGACATTACCTCTAAATTAGGTAACTCTATTTGATTTGATCTGAAGGATTCCTTGGAAAGACTTCTGCCCAAAGTGAGGATTCTCGGAGTGAGAGAGGGATGTGGAGAGATAATATGAGCAGAGTTTGGAAAATCCAATGGCTTGAGAGGTGTGGGTAATGGTGTAGAGTTGGGGTCCTTTTATAAGAGAGAGGATGATAACTTTTGAAAAGACTTGAAATGTTAATTTATTATAAAATGATGTTTGGATTTTAAAGGTCACACAATTATATATTTTTAGGATAAGGTGATAAGGGTTAGAAATACTTCCATCCAATAGGCTTTATAAAAGTGTATGTTTTAGATTTTAGCTTATCTTTTCATTCTATTAAAATCGTTCATTAATGAGGCAATCACTGCATCACCATGGTGTAATAAATAAATTCATTTTTTTAATATCTAAAAAATATATAAAAAATACCATGGTGTAGTAAATATTTTTTTCCATCAAATGAATATATATAGTCTAATATATAATTTATGTAAACAAAATTAATATTTTTTTACTTATGATATACAAACCTTTGTAATATTTCTCTTCTTTTTTAAAAATAATGTCATAAACGTCACTATTACACCCTTGTGACTCCATGGGCCCTCATGTTCGGTAAAAAGCATCCCAAGGTCATCCAAGACTAAAACATGTGGATTTAGATACACATTTTGGTCATTTTATATAATTATGATATTATTTTATTATCCTTAACTACCTGATTACTAATTAAACATGATAATTAATGATAATTACCATCGTTACTATTTATAATGTCCAAAAACAAAAGAGTCCTAATTACATAACTTGGACCTTTTGATTCCAAATATGGAATCCATTTTACCAAATTTCAACCACATAAATTTCAATAATTAATTTAAAAATAATTTCTGTTGTCGAAACCAAATATGGTTTTTTAAGAAGTAAAATTTATCAAAAGAATGACTTGTTTTTACATCTAAATGAATTGTGAAATTACTTCTAATGAACAGAATTTTATTAAGTGATAATAATATAATTCAATTAAACTTTAAACCCAATTAGAATTACAGTCTAAATATATAATTGAATTAGATGAAAATACTGTTTTGAAGAAAAATGCAGTATTTTTCACTATTCATTAAAAATGATCATTTGTTAGAAAAATAAAAAAAGTTTATCCAATGTAAATTTGATATTCAAAATTACAAAATGATTTTAATTTTACCAAATTTAAAACATAGATGTGTAATTAATTAATTTTATAATTAATTCCACTGTCAAAACAACTAGCGTGTTTTTGACCAACAGTATCTATCAAAAGATTGACACTTGTTTATTTCAAATTTCAAAGTGAAATTAATTTCCATGACCACCATTGAATTAATTGGTAAAAATATATTCTAATTACACTCTCAAACCAATCAAAAGGATAATCAAGCCATACAAATTAATTATATTAAAAAGATGTTTTGAATTAAAATACAACATTTTTTACTATTCATAATAAATGAATTGTATCGGAAAAATAACAAAATTTATACAAAGTAGATTTCAATGTCCAGATTATAAAGAAAAATTTTATTTTATCAAATAAAACATATTAAATTGAAAAAAAGTAGTTTTAAAAAGGGTCCACCATCAAAAGGTGGTTAATCGACATTTAAAACAATATTAGAATATTTATGCTTAAAATTTGATTCATTCTCATTTTAAGCCTCTATCATTTATTGGGTAATTGTTAAAATATTTAACAAACATATATAATCATTTTTTAATTAGTTATTTTCATTCCCTCCACTACAATGGATAGTTGTTAACTACCATTTAAAATAATAATATTATATTATTAGTGTGCAGTGTAAGATTTCAAAGAATCCTGTTGTTGCATATTGGGTACGAAATCGAACATAGCATTTACTTTAAAGTAATATCAAAACTTTATCCACAAATATTAATAAATATGAAAATTTCATATTCTTTATTTACCTAGGATGTTACATCCTTCCCCCCTTTTGGGAATTTCGTCCTCGCAATTTTAAAATTGGGCTCGGAAACATCATTGAATACCCCACATCGAAAAAAGTAAATTAAAATATCACTTTAAAAGAAATTAATGAATGTAAAAAGGTCACCCAAGACAATAGATACTAGGATTCCATTCAAACGTGGATATGGAAGAGAAAAAAGGATCATGTTCTGAAGAAGAGTGATAGAAAACATGTTTAGAAGAAAGTTAACCACCAGAAAATCAAAAAAATGTGATGTGTTAAACGGTATTTGATTCCATAATAGGAAAATATAACATGAAATGTTTTTTTAAGGAACATTCCATTGAAAAAATTATTTTAGAGCTTAGCTAAATCATAAAGAATCATAGTTATTTATCACGTAGACTTTCATCTCATACTAGATTTCTTGCACAAACTCATATTTTCTCCAAAAGATGAGTATTTTGGATGAATTTTTCACATTAAGAGCTCTATAATCAACTTCTTGAGAATCAACTAATCCACAAAAGATGGAATATATAATTCACATGCCTTAAGACCTTATCCAATACCAAAAATATTAGTACGAGATCAGATTATCCCAAAGAGGATAATCCTTTATAAAAAGAAAAAATACTATTAATCTCTAAAAAATATACTACAAAACCCAAAGTTCATAAAATAAAATTCAATAAATAGATATCGATAAAATTATACAAATTAATCCAATCATAGATTTAATCCAAAATCTATGAAGGATTTAATCACATCATCATCCAAGGTAATTACTAACATTTATCTCCAAATAACATCAGTTACTCATAAAGTCTCATACTGAAAAGTAATTAACCTAATCACTTATCCTCCATGATAGTTTAATCATTACCATAGATATCCCAAAATCAAATTATCCAAATTCATAATATCATCTAACTGAAAACAATTAGTCATACTAACCTGGGACTTCACATAGTCTAGTGGTAGGCAATAAATACCAGTCTCAGTTTAGTTGTGGGTTCAATTCCAACAGCTTCGTCCAACACAACAGGTTGTCACACTGTCTGCGTGTTGTCCCTTTTAAAAAACTATATAATTTTATAACATTCCAAAAAAAAAAAAAATTCATAAAAAATAACCATAACATATTTTAACCACAAAGGTTATCTAATAACATTAATTGTGCATCCCAAAATGTATTAAACATTAATTACCTCAAAATCAAGGATCATATAAAAAAAATGGTTCTTTATAATTATATCCACAAAAGAAAAGATAATTATTCCTTCAATAATATTTTCATATATCAAACATTTGGGTTACACATACTATTAAAAGACTTCTAATGTAATCCCATCATCGAAAGACCCTTCACACTTTTAAGTATTTCACCATCCTAAAATCTACCATAACTCTTGAATCCATTATATGTTGAATTCTTACTCAGTCAAAATTCTTCATGGCCCATTAACCAATACTTTAATGAATCATATCCTAATATTGAATAATAGGAAAATATATGTTATTAAATAATACATACCTTTCATTGGTCATTTTCAGTTTCTTAATCCTCAATAGGAATTGAATTAGGTATTGGATGATGAATATTTTTATGATACTGGTGATCCCATCCCCAAAACATCTTCGTAGGACATGTGTTTTCGAAATGACCATGAAAATGACATTTAAAAAATCCCATTGATCATTCAAGAAGTAACTTCTTTCCCTTTCCTAGAGTCAACTAGGTGCTTCTTTTTTCCATGGAAGGTTCTTGATTTATGACCTTAATTTACACATATATAACATCTTTCTTTCCCTTCGAAAAATTTTCATATGTGTTTCATTCCACATCTTTGACACATAGGTTTTTTAACATTCTTACCTTTATGATTATTTCCTGAACATCCGTCGGGATTTGTTTCTCGAATATATGATGCCTTATAAAAATAAATACGGTTCAGGGGGTCAATCATCACTCTAGATAGTTGGTTGAGAATAACCACAAGAGTTCTCATATCAGATCCTATATCATTCAGTTGCTTGTTCGGAAAACCATCACAGTTTTCTTCACATCTACGGTTACTTTTATTCCTGCTAGATCCAGCAATTTACTAAAACCCAAAAGGTCAGTGCGAGAATATTAGTTAAATAATCATATAATACAAAGATATAATTATTCATGTTATCTTAAACAAAATCACTTTTTTTAAAACTATGAATCTTTCTGAAATCCTAACCATTATGGTAATGTAACTTATGCTTAAAGAATACCATAACCTCTAAAGTTATCTAAATTGACCGTGTATACCTACTGTAAGGTTCTGGTGTTAAAACATTACTTAATCTTGAATTAAATGAATAATTTCAATTGAGGATGTTTTTAGGTTTAGAGTTTTATAGAATTATTACATAACTATTACATCTCAAAAGATTATAAAGTAGACACTTCTACTCAGTTCACATTTTTTCATAAAATAAAAACTCTTAAAAACGAAACACGACTTTTCCATGTTTTAGACCGCATGTCTTTCTTTGATCCCATCCATGACCCTATTCATCATCAAGTCCAGTACAAAACTTTTCAAAAACATGGGATGAGCATAAAAATATCAGAAAGGGATATTAAAACACGGAAAGAAAACTTTAGTCCATGTATACATAAGATTCAATGAAGTCATACTTTACTCATAAAACATAATCACTTTAACATACCTCATAAAACATATGATTTATGAATAATTCATAGAAATCATAAGACATAAAGGTAACTTGAGGCATTCGTAACATTTTTATGGATGGAGTAACCCTCATGGTTATGTTTGGAATACCCATCATAATATTTTCCCTAAATCACTTTGGAAAAGCCTTAGTGTTTGACTCCTTCATGATGCCCAATGCATTGGAGAGCTATCTCAGGCTCACTCTCCCTTAGTTTCTCATAGAACTACCCGATTTCATAAAATATGCCCAATAACCATAACATATCCTTAACACATAAAACATTCATAAAGGAAAAATAGCATTTTTCACATTCCAATCGCAAGATATCAATACAACACATTGTTATAATCAAAATAATATCAAAACCATTCTCAATAACAAAATAAATGAAAAGTAAAATATGGTATTTATTTTTTAATAAAAGACATTATGGCTTGTAGGGGAAGACAGAAACCAATAATGGCCACGACAGCGGAGAAGTCATTGTCGCCGAATACATAAGACAAAATCATTCCTTTTGTTGTTTAGTAAAATGATTCATGTAAAAGGATTTGTTTTGAATGAAATGAATAGTCAAAATTGTTTTATACACTATATAAAATAATGTCATGTAGAAATCAAAATATTCCTTAATGAAATGAGATTGAGATGAAGTCCCGTACAAAGATGGGATCCTTATATTAAAGAAAAAATCAATTACATAATTATATGTGACAAATATAAATACACAAAATATAAGTGGATATTAATTGTAAAATAATCAAGGGTCATCAACACATATTCATTGTACGACATAATCAAGAAGTATAGTTTTAACCCAAATAATTGAAATTTTGTTAAGATGTTCCATTACAGAAATTAAACAGCCGAACAACATCACATTAAAATTCAGAAAATGAGTTTATGAGAGATAAAAAAGGGTAACTCACCACTTGTAAATAAAATTTAAATCAAAAAAGATATATAAGAACATATCCCAACATTAAGAATATCTAAATTAAAAGACCTAACAAAAATAAGTCTTTTAAAAAGAGGAGGGTGAATGGTTTCCATAAGGATTTGAAAAACTTTCAAAACATACACCACACAAAAGAAGGACTATACAATGTTGATGTAAATACACATAATAGAATGTATAATACACAACGATTAGAATAATGGGATGTACATACACCACTAAAATTTAATAGTAACAAATTTATCATGAATCTCATGGGAATAAAAGTGAGATAAAAAACCCTTACCTAGTTGTAATAAATGGAATCGTATGACCAAAATATAATAAGCACCAAATGAATCATATAATAAAATGAATATAATTAGAATCATGATAATATATATCAAATATCAGTACACAGTACACCACATGAAATAAATAGGTGTCGAACAATAGAAATCTCACAGAATTAAAAGTGAGATAAGAAATCCCCTTACCTCAAGCCCGACTTGTTTGGTTCATTTCCTTATATTCCTGAATAATAAACAGAGGTCTATTTATAATTTCGTAAGGAATTACATTAAAGTTTAATATTCAATTAATATCACATATTATCATGTTATAATATTTAGTTAATAATGTGAGTACATATCAAACGTTTTGTCGATGTTTGGTACATGAGTCAAAAATGAACTTGTTTGAAAACATTTTCCCATGTGGTTATAATTACATCATCTCATGAATGGTATTAAGGATTTAAATATCATATATATCCAGTTCATATTCATTTTATACTATTCCATAACATTTGGAGATAAAAAATGAAATGCACCGTTCATGGAGACGGTAGGCTGTACGTACACATGAACGATACTTTCATTTCTTTATCATATTAAAGGAATTTAAACTAAATGGGAGATATATATTATAATTCCAGTATAATATATATGTTATATAGGTAACATAAGTTCATTAATTACATTCTCTATAAATTCCACGTTTGTCATGAACAAGTCACATTACTTGAGGGGGCGATAGTCCACAGCTCCTTAAACGAAATTATCGCAGTTCCACAAATCAGAAAGCACAATGATGTGATTTAAAAATAAATTTCAGAATTTTATAGAAAAAATAAATACCATATATATCATATATAAATACATTGACATAATAATGGCCACCATGAAAGGTGTTAAAATAATATTGAATAATCATCTTTTTGTGTGGTAGTAATTCGCCACCCACAGAAACAGTATGTTGTTTAACAATTAGACGTAGGTGTGTGTAAGTGTTGGTAGAATCATTACCATAAATACATCCTAGTATATTGAGGATAATAGTTTAATTATGGGATAAAATAATAATAATATAGTTGTGACTGAAGAAGGAAAATAAAAGAAAGAAACTCGAGAGAAGATATTACCTCTAAATCGGGTAACTCTTTTTGATTTGATCCAAGTGCATCCTTGGAAAGACTTATGCCCAAAGTTAGGATTATAGTAGTGAGAGAGGGATGTGTAGAGATTATATGAGTAGAGTTTGGATGATACAATAGCTTGAGATGTGTGGGTAAGGTGGTAGAGGTGGGGGCATTTTATAAGGGGGAGGATGGTCACATTTAGAAAGTATTGAGATGTTAATATATTATAAACCGATTTTAGGATTTTAAAGGTCACAAAATGATACATTTTAATGATAAGGTGATAAGGGTTATAAATCCTCCCATACAAAAGGTTTTCAATAAGTTTATGTTTTAGATTTTAGCTTCTCTTTTCATTATATTTAAATCGTTCATTAATGAGGTAATCACTGCATCACCATGGTATAATAAATAAATTTATTTATTTAATGTCTAAAAAATATAAAAAAAATCCATGATGTAGAAAATATTTTTAGTGTTCCAATTACTATTTATAGTCTAAGATATAATTTATGTAAAAAAAATTAAAATTGGTTTACTTATGATATACAAACCTTTGTTATATTTCTCTTCTTTTTTAAAAATAATGTCATAAATGTCACTATTACACCCATGTGACTCCATGGGCTCTCAAGTTCGGTAAAAATCATCCCATGGTTGTAAAAGACTCAAAAAAGTGGATGTGGACACATGTTGGGGTCATTTTATATTATTATGATATTATTTTATTACCCTTAACTACACGAATACTAATTAAACATGATAATTAAAGATAATTACCATCGTTATTATTCATAATGTCCAAAAGCAAAAGAGTATTAATTACATAATTTTAAACTTATGATTCAAAATAAGGAATCCATTTTACCAAATTTCACACACATAAATTTTAGTAATTAAATCAAAAACTATTTTTGTTGTCAAAACAAAAAATAGGGTTTTAAGAGGTAAAATTTATCAAAAGATTGACTTGTTTTTACATCTGATTGAAAAGTGAAATTAATTCCAATGAAAAAAATTGTATTAAGAGATAAAAATATAATTCAATTAACATTTAAAACCATTTAAATGTACAATTTATATTTATAATTAAATTAGATGAAAAACCAGTTTTGAAATAAAATGCTGTATTTTTTACTATTCATTAAACATGATCATTTGTCAGAAAAATACCAAAATTTTATCCAAAGAAAATTTGATATTCAAAATTCAAAAATGATTTCCATTTTTCAAAATTCAAAAAATATATATTGAATTATTTACCTTTATAATTAATTCCCACTGTCAAAACAAATAGCATGTTTTTAACCAACAATATCTATCAAAAGATTGACACTTGTTTATGTCAAATTTTAAAGTTAAATTAATTTTAATGACCACCATTGAATTAATTTGTAATAATGTATTCTAATTACACTTTAAAACCAATAAAAAAGTTTGTCTAACCATATAAATAAATTATATTAAAAGGTGGGTTTGAATTAAAATACAACATTTTTCACTATTTATTAACAATGAATTTTATCGGAAAAATAACATAAATTTACACAAAGTAGATTTTGATGTCATGATTCTAGAGAAGGATTTTATTTTTTAAAATATAACATATTATATTTATAAAAAGTAGTTTTAATAAGGCATCGCCATCAAAATGCAGTTAATCGACCTTTTAAAGAATATTTGAATATTTATGCATAAAATTGGATTCATTCGCATTTTAAGACTCTATAATTTATTGGGAAATTGTTAAAATATTTAACAAACATGTATAATCATTTTTAATTAGTTTTTTTAATTCCCACCATTACAACGGCTAGGCGTTAACTACCATTTAAAATAATATTATTATATTATTAGTATACAACGTAAGATTTCAAAGAAACTCGTTGTTGTGTATTGGGTACGCCATCGAATGTTGCATTTCATTTAAAGTAATATTAAAATTTTAACCACAAATATTAATAAATATGAAAATGTCATATTCTTTATTTACCTAGGATGTTACATCCTTCCCCCCTTTTGGGAATTGAGTCCTCACAATTTTAAAATTGGGCACGAAAACATCATTGAAAGACCCACATAAAAAAAAGTAAATTAAACTATCACTTTAAAATAATGAAAGGAATGTAAAAATGTCACCCGAAACAACAGATACTAGGATTCCATTAAAACATTGATATATAAGAGAAAACAAAGGGTCAAGTTCTGATAGAGAGTTATAGAAAATATGTTTATGAGAAAGTTAACCACCATAAAATAACAAACTTGTGATGGGTTAAATGGTATTTGATTCCCTAGTAGGAAGAGATAACTAACAATGATTTTATTTTAAGTTACTTTTCATTGACGAATTTGTTTTTGAGCTTAACTAAATCATAAGGAAACATAATTAGTTGTCATGTAGACTTTCAT
The DNA here is from genome assembly GCA_963277665.1 of Viscum album. Taxonomy (NCBI): domain Eukaryota; kingdom Viridiplantae; phylum Streptophyta; class Magnoliopsida; order Santalales; family Viscaceae; genus Viscum; species Viscum album. The sequence continues at coordinate 1,347,830,122 of OY728164.1, forward strand.
CTCTTACTATATTTCTTACACAAACTCTTATCTTCTTCCCAAAGAAAATTATTTAGGATGACTTGTTCACATTAAGAGCGCTATAATCAACTTCTTGAGAATCTACTAATCCAGAAAAGGTGAACTAAATATTTTTCATGTCTTTAGAACTTATCCAAACCCAAAATTGTTAGTACGAGATCAGATAATCCCCAAAAGGATAATCATTTATAAAAAAACTACTATTAATCTCCAAAAAAAATTCCAACAAAACCCAAAGTTCATCAAAGACCATTCAATAAACAGATAACCATAAAATTCTTCAAAGTAATCCAAAATAAGATTTAATCCCAAATCTGTGAAGGATATAATCACATCTTCTTCCAAGGTAAATACTAACATTTATCTCCAAATAACATTAGTTACTCTTAAAGTCTCATACTGAAAAGTATTTAACCTAATCACATATCCTCCATGATAGGATTTTCTTGTCCATAGATAACCCAAAATAAAATTATTCTAAATTAATAAGATCATATAACTGAAAAAAATTAGTCATACTAACTAGGGACTTCACATAGTATAGTGTTAGGTGAAAAATACTAGTCGTAGTTTGGTTGTGGGTTCGATTCCCGCAGCTTCGTCTAACACAACGGGTTGTCACATGGTCTTCATGTTGTCCATTTTAAAAAACTATATAATTTTATAACATACCACAAAAAGAGATAAATTCATAAAAAATAACCATATCATATTTGACCACAAAGGTTATCTAACAACTTTCATTGTGCTTCCCAAAATGTATTAAATAGTAGTTACCTCAAATTCAAGGATCATATAAACCAAAATGGTTCTTTATAACTATACCCACAAAAGAAAAGATAATTATTCCTTCAATAATATTTTCATATATCAAACACCAGTGTTACAAATACTGTAAAAAGTCTTCTAATGTAATCCAAACCTCGAAAGAGCCTTAATAATATTAAGAATTTCACCATCCAAAAGAATACCATAACTCTTGAATCCCTTATATTTTGACTTCTTACTTAGTCGACATTCTTCATGACCCATTAACCATTACTTTCAAAATTATTCTGAAATTTTTATTTCCTCCATACAATATAATGAATCATATCCAAAGATTCAATTATAGGAAAACATATGATAATAAATAATACATACCTTTCATTGGTCATTGTTAGTTTCTTCATACTCAATCAGAATGCAATTAGGTATTGGAAAAAAAATATTTGTATGATCCTGGTGATCCCATTCCTATAAAATATTCGTAGGTAATGTGTTTTCAAAATGACCATGCACACGACAGTTAAATCATTAAATTGATCATTAAGAAATAACTTATTTCCCTTTCCTAGAGTCAAATAGATTTTTCCTTTTTCCAAGGCAGGTTCTTGCTTTATGACCTTCATTTCCACATCTATAGCATCTTTCTGTCCCTTCGAAACATTTTCCTATGTGTTTCATTCCACATCTTTGACACATAGGTTTTTGAACATTTTTACCTTTATGATTGTTTCCTAAACATCCGTAGGGATCTGTTTCTCGCATATATGATGCCTTATAAATATAAATAAGTTTCAGGAGGTCAATCATGACTCCAGATAGTTGGTTGAGAATATCCACAAGAGTTCTCATTGAAGCTCCCATATCATTCCGTTGCTCGTTCGGAAAACCATCATAGTTTTCTTCACATCCACTTTCACTTTTGTGCCTGCTAGATCCAGCAATTTACTAAAACCAAAATGGTCAGTGTGAGAATATGAGTAAAATAATCATATAATACTAAGATATAATTATTCATGTTATCTTAAAGTAAATAACATTTTCTATAAAAACTACGACTCTTTCTGAAATCCTAACCATTATGGTAATGTCACTTATGCTTAAAGAATACCCTAACCACTAAAGTTATTTAAACCGACCATTTATACCAACTATAACGACCCAGCTTTAAAACTTTACAAAATCATTAATTAAATGAATAATTCCAATTGAGTATCTTCTTAGGTTTAGAGTTTTAGAGAATTATTACATAACTATTACATCTCAAATTATTATAAAGAAGACACTTATACTATGTTTCCATTTTTTCCTAAAATAAAAACTCTTAAAAAAGAATCATCACTAGTTTCATGTTTTAGAAAACAGGTCTTTCCTTGATCCCATCCTTGACCATATTCATCATTAAGTCGAAGAGAAAACATTTCAAAAACATGGTATTAGAATAAAAATCTCAAGAAGTTATATAAAAATACTGAAAGAAAACATTATTCCATGTATTCATAAGAATCAATGAAATCATAAATTACTCATAAAACATAAGCACTTTAGTATAACTAATAAAATCATAAGATTTATGAATAAATCATAGAAATCATAAGACATAACTGTAACATGATGCATTCATAACATTCCTACGTAGGGAGTAACCATCATGGTTATGTTTGGAATACCCATCATTGTATAATCCCTAAATCTCATTGGATAAGCCTTAGTGTTTAACTCCTTTACATTACCCAATGCATTGGAGAGCTATCTCAGTCTCACGTGCCCTTAGTATATCACGAAACCACCCGATTTCATAAACTATTCCCAAGAACCATAACATATTCATAACACATAAATCATTCATAAAGGAAAAATAACATTTTCCACATTCAAATCACAAGATATCAATATAACACATTGTGGAAAAACTCTATGGAATACAATTTAATGTCCAGCCACTAATGATTCATTCTTATTATAATAGGAATATCCGTCACAAAAACATATATAATATAACTGTTGAATCCAAATAAACAAACCATAAATTATTTCACAATATTTATTGAAGTATAATATTCACATCCCTAGTTTATATGTTAAACCATGGATTAAGAAATTAACTAAGATAATTAACAAGTTTCATATATATAATAATTCAATCACTAAATGGGTATTCATAAATTATAATATTTCCCTATATTCAAACATTAAATTTAGATATGAAATTATTAACTTTATGCCCATTATTTTCACTCATAAATCATCATCATGTTATTTGGTGAACATTATCTATGTGTATATGATCACATTATAATCATGTGGGAATTTTAATTTTCCATCCTCCATAGTCTTCATGAAGCAAACAATATGTTTTATTTTTTTAAATTATGAAATTCTCTTAATTATATGATGTGAAACATATAAAAAAACTTAAATTACCATGACCCTAGTATCCAATAGTTTGTGGTTACATTATATCATTTGAAATTGGTAAAGGTGATCACATCCCAATGGAACAATAGATTAGTATTTTAGGAAAAAATATATATATAGTTTTGTGTCACATTACATTTAGTAACACAAAATAAAGTAATGTTTTTTTAATTTTTAAAACCATAGTCCCTATTACCATATCCCTTTCTATAAAATGTAGATAAATTCCTAAAATCATTTAAAATAGAAACATACTAAATGAATTGTCTCAGATTCTCAGTAAGGGTATGTATATATCAAAATAAATATAACGATTAAAAAAATATACAGAAAAAATAATCAACATTTAATGGAATATAAACAACTTCTTAAGATAGAATAATATTAATGAATACTATAAAAATAAAAAATTAACATGTAGATTAGTATCTGAAATTATAAAGTTAGAATGCATAATGTGAGGCATCCGAACATACCATCGAGGCCCCATACCAGGACATCAATATTGTCTTATACTTGTTCCATGACATTTCACACTAACGGATAAGGGCTTTCCCAATGATCCAAGAAATTTTATAATAATGAATCATTCAATTTATTAATGGGGAATTAAATTATAAGTCCCACCCCTCAAATAAAATGTCTAATAACATCCATTTATGAATAAGTAACACAATATAATCAATATTCATAAAAAATTATCAATATAAAAAATTATAAGAACTAACATTCAAAACATCAATCATTTACCAAGTAAAACATATCAGGAACCATCTGTTAAAATATTTCCTATTGTGTCATGAAATAATATCTTCACTAAATGAAAGTATTCTAAAAATAAATTAGATATAGATAGAAAAACCTTGTCTTGATCACTGAAGTGGTCATGGGAAAATACAAATTTAAAAAAAATCCAAAAAAATTAATACATTTTAAGGATTTATTTTTTGAAAATTAAATTACAAATATGAATAAGTATATTCAATTAAATGCATGGTTTTTATGGTTGGTAACTATAATCATGATGCATATGTTAAAAAAATTCCTTATATAATGTTTTAATTTTTTAAAAAAACTTGTTTTGAAATAAAATTAACTATATAAGCCATTATTAAATAAAATAAAAAATGGGTAAAAATATCATTAATAAATAATTATAGTGTAATATAAATATTATTTATTTTTGTATTGAAATATATATATGGTAGAAAAAAATATCCCATCAAGGATTTTGACATTAAACATTTTGAATAATTTTGATATTGAGAAATAAACCCTAAACACATCTGATACTTTTGAATTGATATCCTAATGAAAGAAATAATATAAAATTAAACATTTAAATTACCTGAATATAAATAGATTCCATATAGAAAATACCAATGTGTTTTTGTATAAAACACATAAATGAAATAATTTTTGAATAAAGAATATGTTTCATTGAAGTAAAATTGATATGAGATCCCCATTCATAACACCCAACATCTTTTGTATGTGTTCAACCACCATATATAAAAAATATAGACAAAAAATAAATATATAATGTAAAAATACCCATATATATAATAAGATATATGATTTAAAATATTTTTTTCACCCATTTAATAAGATTTAATTTTCAAATGAATGTTTTGGATAATAAGTGCTTTGTTTTCCATACATGTTTTTATTTTCGAGTTATAGACCTATTAAAATTATCATGGTTCCCTATAAAATTAATTATAAAATGGATATTAATTTCATATACACTCATTATATAATTATTTATACAAATACATAATATTTAGAGACATTAAAATGAACTCCATCGCTCATGGTGTTGGTAGGTTATAGGTATGCATAATCACTTTTTACACATTTTCAATGGATGAAATGAATGAAATGTATATAATTATTCCCCATTATAGAAAAAAAACATATATAAATCAAATAATAAATATTCCTCTAATCCATCCTCATTAACATCAAAGTAAAATTGTAATGATTACTGAATCATATCAATTCGTGGAGGTGGTAGTCCACATGAAAGCATGACCGACATTATAGTTTCCCAATAGTTTGGATGGTAATAAGGTAGATAAGATTTTAATTTTCAATAAAAATTTTTATTTGATAAATATAATATATTAATTTTATTCCCATTATAATTATCAAAAATAAAATATGGTAATGAAAATTTTATTTTATTAGCATGGGGTATCGGTAGGTCGAATGCACACACAATGGATACATTCACATCCAATTTGATGAGTTACAGGGATGATAACTGTGGGTTAATAATCATGATGAAATTTAAGTATATGTTGGATAATTATTTTACCATATTGTGATAAAGAATATACATTTATGGGGTAAGATAAGAAGTAAAAAAAATTGATTGGATAATGTGATTAAATATCCTTTGAAAGAACATAATTAATTATCCTATCAAGGGTCACAGGGGTGGAATTTTGTAGTGAAAAACATCTACAATGTGGATAATAATGTATAAGTAGTTTTTTATAGTGTTTTTAGACTATAAGAATCAATGTAGTCTAAATAATTTGTTAAGGATGTAAAATATTGGATAGGTATTCTAACCTATGGTATATTAGTGTTTTAATATAGTCAATCCATAATAATTCGATATGATTATGCTTTATGTCAAATTTTATCTTTTGATTTTACCTATTAGTTATCATATATAAATATTAACCTCTTTACCACCTTTTCATACATTAAAATATATAAAAGTATATATAATGATACAACTGGCTCAAAAATTTCCAATGAGATATATTTTAGACAATAGAATATCCACCATGTCCAAAATCATTATTTTCATTATTTTTAAATCATATAACACAATATTATAATGATAACTTATCATTATTGATATTATTATTAATATTATTTTAGTTTGACTTCAAATAAACCTTTACAATGATTTATTTAGCATAAAATAAATTTAAATAGTGCTAATATTCATTTTTTATATAAAATTATCATGTAATATTATAAATCCTTAAATTTCATTGTTTTTAATATCAATTATTTCAAGTTTTGTTCTGTAAAGATTTTTATGTTATAATTTTACAAAATATTTAGATATATATATATAATAAAAAAATAGAAATAAAATACCATAATGATCGTAATTTAATTATTCATAGAATTTACATCATTATTCATATATAATATTCATTTGTTCTCTATACAGACACATAAAATATATTTAAAACTAAGAGAGTGGCATTTTGAATATCTATTTCATATAAATATTATATTTATCATTTTCTTTGAAATATGTTAATTAAACATATAAATCATGACGATAATGAGAGAAGGGTCAGATTAACTTTACATAATAAGATATATGAGTATAAACTATGACCCTACTAATCTGTGTTTACAGATATTCCCCAAATTTACCATTTACAAACAATATAATTTTTTTGGAATATTAATTTTCACATTGAATAAAAATTGATAGGTATATATACAAAAAATGAACATCCTTTTTCAAAATGTTGATTGAAATTTTTATGATTCAATTTCTACAATAAGAAATAGTTATAAAAAATATAAGTTAATGAAACCTTTCAAAAAAATCAAATTTATATTAAAAATATTTTTTATATAAAATTATATCATAATATTGATAACAAAGAACATTCATGAATAATAAAAATAAATGGGAAATAATATTTGTTTAAAATAATTTTAAAATAACATGTTTTAGTTTATGTCATGGTATCAAAATTGCAGGTTTCAATAAAAATTCAGTATTTTTAACTATTCTCTAAAAAATAAATCTTTAAAAAAATATCAACATTTCATCCAAATATAATTTTTATATTATGTTTTAAAAAATGTAATTATTTGTATAAATGTTAATTTTAAAATTTCAACAACATAATCCTAATATTTTCTCCCAATAAGTAATAAATTACATTTATATGTTAAAACATATGTCTGAAGAACAAAATTACATTACTGAAAAATGATCACTTATTTTCTCTAGATTAATCGATAAAATTAGATTTGGTAGGAAAATTAAATTAATATTTCTATACATTTAATATTATTTATACCCACCAATCCAATTGAAGGGAGATAATTGTTACATTAAATAATACTATTTTAATAGTATATTTTGGTTATATTAGACTCAATGTTGTGTATTGGGTATGAAATTAAATATTATGTCCTTTTTAAATTGTATGGTGTTAAATTTTACACCCCACATGATATTCTAGTTTCCAAGGAATTTTATTTTGTTAATGATAATAAAGGCCTGGTTATTTTAAAATTCACTTATTGAAAATCAACATTTTCAAAATGGAAAAAAAGTTTCCTATGAAATTATGGAATGAGAAGTATGAAGATAATAAGAAATACAACATAAAAGTGGTTTACAACTATTTGAACATAACTATGTGATAATCAGGTTGAAATGGATGTGAAAAATAAAAACCAAGGTTTAGTAGATGGTTATATATATTATGATCATGTTAATGTTAACCTTCAAAAAACATTAAATCCTTGATTGGTAAAATGATATTTTCTTTCACTCAAACAAATATAAAATGATAAAATTTTAATTTTATGGTCCTTTTCCCAATGTTAAAAGATTATGTTACTATCATGATAAATCACTCTAGAAACTAAATGTAATTGATATTATGCCATTTTAAAATAAAAATATCATTCTTCTGATATTATTCAATAAATTATAAGATCATCAATTTTGAATTTTTTTTATATTTGAGATCCATTTTTTTAATTCTGGATGCACTAAAATAATATTTCGACCAATGAGAAGATCAATATGACATTATTAATCCTATAAATATTTAATAAAACCAGAATGAATAAAAAGGGTTCTTCTATATTATAAATCATACTTTTACCTCAAAAAACAATATCTGATGTATATAAAAATCAATTTCGTTAATATTTATCAATAAGAGTGCTCCAAAATATAGAAAACTGGATAAAAACCAAAAAAATATGAATAAACAAAAAATTTACAAAATAAACATATCATTACACACCCATTAAGTGACTATTAATGCCACATGTTTATCCTTTTAACACATTTTAATACATTTAATCACAATAACAACATAATTAAAAATTGAATTCATTAAATAGTTTAACTTTTCCTTATTTATTTAAATAAATTATCATTTTATCCAATATAATTCCAAATATTTCATAATCTTTATCCTGGTTATTTTTTAATCAAATCACTAACCATTTTTATGTTCACTGACATAATCCAATATATTAATACAATGTTAATCCTCCATTTATCCCAAAAAAACATGATAAAATATCTATCAAGACTTTAAATAGTTTTTTACATTCCTAATTCATGTATTCTCAGAAATATAATAGGTTACCAAAAAATATATTTTTTATATCAATACAATTCAACATATTATTTTAGATAATCATTGAAAATACATTGTAGTACAATCCTTATAAATTTCATGAAAATTAAATATAGAAATAATTTCATTGATGAAAATACATCTACAACGTAATTCATGAATATAATTACATATAAACTTTAATCATTCCACTTAGAGAGTTCTAATATCATTTGACTGACATTAAATAATTTTTTTTTCTTTTTCATATTCATTTGTTTCTTGTGGAATTCATTTCCACAATGCCTAATCACTATACTACTAAAACATTAAATGTTATCGATTTATTTCATTCCCTTATATTTACATGCCTCATCAAATTTCTCACGACACATGCAAAAAAATACCATACATTTTTTTAAAATATATGTGTTTTTATTCCCACAAATATCACATATGGGAAAATAATTTTTTTACCTTCATCCCCTTAAACAATTTTATACCAACCATAGTTTTCTACTATTGATTCTATTTAGGGCCATAATTCCTGGAGAATTATTTTTATATCTTAATATTTCATGAAAATACATCCTCATATGAAGAAAATGTTTTGGAGAGTAGTTCTCATCGAAATATTAACATTAAACAATCCAGAAAAATAATCAATATTTATCTATGGATTTTTTTAATAGTCTGCAACATTATTTAAAATCCTTGTAATACAAAGAAACATTTTTCTCTTCTTTTGGTCTCAATAAAAAATTCTATTCCATATAAACTTTTTTAAATGCGAAAATATATATTCAATAAAATATATTTGCAATACTAATAATTTATAAAAATGATTTCATCCCAATATTTAGGGTTCGGAACTTGCGAAAACCATGTTTTTACCACCTACTAAATGATAATAATTCATGAATAAATTTTCCATTTCATTACATCCCCATATGAGAAATATTTTATCTAAGAAACATATCTATTTCTTAGATAAAAATTTATTTTTAATATTATTGAACGGTGGAGGTTTTTGGAAGATAATGCGATCCACTATTAATAATTAGAATTGTCGATTATTAGGATTATTCATATGGGAATGGTTATCATGAATATCCTAAATCGTCCATCCCATTATAGTTATAATTTTTTCAGAAATAGTTCTAACTCCAACTATAGCTTCATTATCTTTTCTAATTATGAAATTGTTACATGGATCACATGCATTGATATAGTATCTCTTTCAACACGTAGAAACCATTTCTAAATAGAGATAAGATAATAACATAATGAAATATAATTTATAATCTCACATATTGTAAAAAATATAACATTCATGGAAACTTTAATGAATATATAATCTACAAATAATTAACATAGTTTCCTTCGTATTATTATCGATTTCTATTATACAATTACAATCAGAATAATATGTTTTACAAATTATAGTACCCAATGATTCTAAAAAATATTCAGTTATATAAAATGTAAACACCAAAAACTCAATATCCTATAGTCAAAAGTCACATTGTTCTTTTGGTACTATATTGTTGTGAAATCATCCCTATGGACCAAATAGTTTTTTACACTAGAAAAAACCAACACATTATTTAGTTTCACATAACATTTGAAACAAAATAAAACAAAGTATTATATTTAAGAACACCAAAATATCCTTTTGAATGTCTATATATATTAATCATAAATCACATCATGATTTCATAATGAATCGGAATAAAAGAAACATGTGATCTCATATAAACGATAATGGTATGCATGAAAGAAAATCTAAACAACACATTTATAATATGAAAATAATAAATAAAGAAAAAACTGTACAAAAAAAATATTTTCAGGGGAAAGAAATTATCTATTGATGTCATAAAGAATTAAATATTCCCAGGGATATTAATTATTGATTTTTTCCGATATAAATAACAATGTCAGACATCTGAACATAATTTCAAGGAATTAATCGATGTCATCTATACCTCCAAGGACTTATTCTAAGACATCTTATATAAATGGGTATGGCCCCATCCAAATACCCAATATTTTTCTATCACAATCAATTCATATGATTCATGGGGCTATATAATCCCACCTTCAATTAATAAGTCATTCACATTAATATTATCAGTAAATATCATAACATATTTAATATTTTATAAAATTAAATAATCGGTATTATTGGAGGAACTTTTATAGTGAATATGAAATCTATCTACAATCAACCAAATCATAAAACAACCATAAAAATTTGGTCCATAGAATCATAAGTGTAAAACATCAGTATAAATAATAATTTAAAAAGGATGATTCCATATATAAAAATTCTCTAAAATTCTCATTGCAATATTCTTGAGGAATATTACAATTTCCACATAATTTTTGTAGAAAAATAATCAAAATTAAAGAAAAAATTTTACTTGAACAAAATAATGATAATTTATAAATGTAACATTCAATTATATGAGTGTTAATTAGTGTGGGAAAATATTTTAATACCATTTATGAATAAAAAATATTCTTTTCACAATGTTCTAATATGATCAATAATGTATGTAATTAGGAAAATGGAATGAAGCTTCCTTTGCAACCTTTTTGAACAATGATATAAATGCATAAAGATATATTTAATAAATAAATTGAGAGTAAAAGAAATATTCTTCATCTTTTTTAGGTAATTTATGGATAGGGAAGATATTTATTACTCATAAATGGATGTAGAAATGAACAATGATGAATAATTATGAAATTATGAAAAAAACTCATACCCCTATAGTTAAAATTAAATCATTTGCCAGATTAATGAAATAAAATAAAATAAAACATATAAATATGTTGAGTATAAATAATTTAATGATATAAATTATCAAAGGGCCAATATATATAACCTAATAAATAAATAATTGTGGGATATGGAAAATGCCCTACCATTGTAGAAGTGACATGAGAAACCATTACCTCATGATTGAATTCATTCAAATGTGTTTGAACATAATGTATAATAAATATACATTTATAATATATATATTAAAAAACCATCCTCATTTGTATTATAAAAAATTTGACTTACATATAATATTTATTCACCAATTTATTTAAAATTCCTTGTCAAAATCAATATTCTGTGTAGTAACAACATCATTTATCATGTATATTTTTGATTCATAGTTCTCTGATATTAAATAAATCAATGTTCAATAATTTTAACAATTTTAAAAATTATATAAATATCGTATATATTACATGAATATGTTATTATATTCATCCAAAAAAATAGATATAAAAAAATTAATTATATCAATCATGGAGACGGCTCAACATACGTACACATGAAATGTGTTCCAATATATTCATGAATGAAATGAAATATGTTTTAATTAATATTCATCTTTAATGAATAATAATTATATCATTTCATTCATATATATATATATATATATTCATCAAATTCATCCTCATAATCATCAACTTAAAAAAATAAATTAATAATAAATAAAATTTCTAGGGGTTGTAGTCCACACAGGCACATGACTGACATTGTCATTTCGAAACAGTTTGATAAATTGAATTGTGGATATGATATTATTTTTAAATAGTAATTATTATGTTATAAAAATAACATATAATCATTGATTTTTTAATAACAACCATCCATTCTATATCTCAGTGGAAACAATGAGTTTTATCTCTATGTAGATATGGTAGGTCATAAAATTCATGAGTAATACATTCATATCCCATTTAATGGTAAATATGGGAGATAATTGTTCATTATATTCTTGATAAGATTACAATATACAAAAGATATTTATCATCATATATTATTATAAATAACCTATATTTTGAGGAGGTAAATATATTAGTAAAAAATATTGGGATTGTTTTAGGGGATAAGCCATCGTTTGAAAGAACTTATTTAATATCATCTTAACAGTCGTTGAGTTATTATTTCAGGATGAAAAAATATATGTAAATGTGTTAAAGGATGTTTAGAATGGATTATTGACAGGTTTCAAGAATATATCATTCTCAATGTCATTTAATATGTGAGGTAGGGGGACCCCTCTTATGATTTTGATGAGGTGACCATTAGGAAATTCCTTATAGATTAAATTATAATAAATCCTTTCTTAAGAAAAATGATTCTAAATTTCCAGGTATCCCATCCTACGGATCGAAGATGGTTATAATCACATATTACAATGAAATTTTAACTACATTTTGTATTATTTTAATGTTTATGATTTATTTTACCCCATATTTACCATTCTATAACATTAATCATGGTGATTTATTATTCACTCTTCATAATTTATATTTTTATATATAATTTGAAAATGGGATCATAATTGTCTAAGGGATAAATTTTTGTACCATATAATATTATAATTTTTATCTTTTATGATTTCAATTTACTTAAAATAAATTAATATGATATTATTATGAAAAATATCTGTATTGTTAATTTTAACAAAAATAATTTAGTTTGGTTTTAAATACTGAAATAAAAATAAAAATTTATAATATAATTATATTTATTATCAATAATATATTATATTCATCTAATAAATTTTTTATTATAAAAATTAGTAAATTTATATCAGTTTTAATATTTTTATTTTCTTTTATTTAATATTTTAATAAATATAATAAATACTTTCTTAGTATTTCCGACAATTTTATGGTAATTATATTATTCTAAATAAAGATAAATAAAACATCACAATGAAAATATTTAAATTTTTCCCAATAGTAACATTGATATTCATTTATAACATCTATTTTTTTTCATATTTGAAAACCTAAAAGATATTTAAATCTAAGAGAGTGAAATTTTCAATCTTTCATTGATTTAAATATTATATTGGCCATATCCTTGAGTAAAATGAAATTATAATTATATTTGTTGATATTATAGTGATAAGGGTATATAAACATAATCAAATAACATTTATTCTAAAAAATTATGATCTTATAACTTAGTTATATATGAGATTAACTAGAGTTTTCCTTTATATAGGTGATGAATATTACTATAGTCACTACTCATATTGAATAAAAATAAAAGGGGATTATTTAGTATATTTTGTCATGAACCATCCCATGTTGATCCTAAACTGGTCTTCCAGGTCAGTCCATGACAAGTCCTGAGAGGCATTCTCGATCCTCTTGGGATGGAGACAAGAACTGAGGGAATCTATAGATTACACTAGGGAATTAATTTTCCCAAATATAATAATCAAACAAATATTAGAATGAAATGGATAGCCCAAAATACATTTACAGAAAAATAGAACTATACATAATGTGTACATGAAATAGAAAGTACAAGTAAACCAAGTATTCAACTGACCAATACCTGATAGACAACTAACTCTATGGGGCCCCGCTAGTCACTCTCCGACACAATTATCACATGTCTCACAAGGCGATTGAACTCACATTGAAACCTGTATAAGGGATAAAAAGAGAAGAAGACTATAGGCATGAGTGTTAAAACTCAGTAGGTTTTCCCAATATTCTATTCCCAATGCACATCCTTTACAGTAAAAGAAACATCAATTTCATGTTTTAATTACGAGATATAGAGGTATTTTTTCTAAATGAGGTCCCATTCTATAAAAATATAAACAGTCAAAAACATTCGTGTTTTATAAATAGAAATATTGGTAACAATTTTGGTAGAGGTGAAACGTCAAAATGAAAATATTTTTCAATATAGTTTCATTAATTAATGTACACTTTTAAATAAATCACACATGCTTCTAAATTTCCAATAAAAACACATTGTATGCCAATTGTGAGTATACAATAGCCAATGAGCAAAAGTCACAGGAAACCCCTTTGGCACTTGTAAGTTGTGAGCCCAAGGTTCTCGTATATCAATGAAGGTAACCATAATAAATATCCATTATCGTGCACACGGGCCACTCATAGGGAACATGCAAATAACTAAGTGGTCTTCTAACAACATCATCAACATAGTTTAGTTATTTTTGTAATAATCAAACTTGCTATGTGAAACAGGGGCCAAATACCATGGAATTACGGAAATAATAGTACACATCCTCCATCCTAGATACCCGAGATACCCTTTAGTGATCAATAATGTTACACATATTATCAAAAAAACATTCCAAATGTAAAATCAATTCCCAAACCATAAACACACAAACATCCCACAAACATGCTCCAAATTCCTTTCACATATCAATAGTCGACATAAAATTTACATAAAACATTTTCTTAGTGTTTAATGGGGATTTAAACATAAAACACACTCAAAAACAGTCTTTTAAGGATACACGTATATCAAAACCATTGCCAACCATATTTGGAAGCCCTGAAAATTATTAATAAAAAACATTCATGAAACATAAATTAATCCCAATTGATGAAACAATGTATATACATGTAAAACAATCATTCTTAATTTTTATGAAAGTAAAAACATGCCATTAAATATTTTTACCAATACAACAAATTTAAAATCCACAAATACTATAACACTCCAAGATTCCATGGTATGCTTTACTTGGAATAATACAAGGCCTTTCATTGTATGCAACTTCGAGTTATAACACACCACGAATAATCATATGGGCCTGTAAGAATAGTTTTTAAAATTTTATAAATTTTATTTCTCAAAATGGACATCATTTGTGAATTCAGAAAATCAAATTTATGTTAGGCTGAATTTTTTTATTTTTCTGATAACTTTCATATTTTGATGAATAGGGAAGAATACTAAATATTAATTAAAAACAAATTATAATCGAAATAATTTATAGTGTTAAATTATAAATTTTAGTTGTTTTAATGTATTATTAGATTATATTTTTATCACTTAATATAATGTAGGTCACTGGAAGTTATTTTACATTAAAATAGTACATAAACATATGTCAATATTTTGATAGTTTTTTCTTCTAAAAACACTCATTTTGGTTTCAAAAACAAATATTAATTTTAAATTCATTTCTACATCTTTTGTGTTTTGGATATGGAAAAATAGATTTTATATATGGAATTAGGGGGCCCCAAAAGTGTAAATAGGTGTAATGACCCACGAATTCTCATTGGATTAGGAATACAACAAGTCATTACATGGACTTAAGAGACATCCCCAAGACACCAAAGGCTGGCAATAAATGTCGTAGGGTTTCAAATACAAGTGGGGGATGGTTTACCCTTTAATAAATCAACCCATAAATTAACCATTCAATATTTGATTCATGAACAATGAATGACCAAAAAACAAATTCATTTATATTAAACCACATCAGAGCAAACAATAGTAGAAGACTAAACCAAACATCAAAGTACACTGTAGGAAGAGAACAACCCAAGACTCCCAAAAGATACCACAACCCAGCGGTCAATAATCTCTAGCTCCACAGCATTTCCCGAACATCACCACAAGCTACTAGTAATGATATTGTTTACCTTTACATGTGTGTTAGAATACAACATCTACAAAGGCACCAGAGATCCAAAGCAGGGGTTTGTATAAAACCAAGTAGGCTTTCCCCAATGACATTCCAACTCACTCCACTATGATAGAAGAGTTAGACACTTTTATATAAGACAGTTTATATAAAAAAAATTCACAAAAGTAGTTTATAACTAAATATAAACAAGTTTTCCAAAACCATCATTTCTCGAAAGAATCAAACTGCAATTCAAACCAACCATTCCAACATGTTATTTTTCCCAGAGAAATAACCAAAAAAAATTCCAAACAATTTCACAAACATCCGGTTTTGGCATTCCCAACCATTTCACAAACCCGTGAAATCAACTATGCAAGCATCATTATGACAGGTCCATACTCATGAGTTGTCTCTCGTCGATCTACCAAGTAATCACAAGGTAATTATTCCCATGTGCCATTACACCTTTGGCACCGAGCACAAGGTCCTATTTCAACCAATCCTCGTACATATAGTTACCATGTTCCAATACACCTTTGGCACCGAGCACAAGGTCTTATTTCAACCAAGCCTCGTACAATGCAATATAATCACACACTTCACATTTCCCACAATCATGCCAAAAAACACCCTTTCAATAAAACACCCTTCTATTGAAAACCATTTCCATCAAAACCATGTGTGTTCAACCATTTCAAACCATTTCAATAAAACCATAATTTAATTGAAAACCAAATAGTGAACCAATTTCATCATGCCATTTCAATACCAAACCATTTCAATAAAACATCCATTTTTATTGAAAACCAATATTTCCTCAAACCATTTACCATTCCAGAAAATCCATAATTTAAAATCAACATTTTAAATTCAAGAAGCCAAATCACATTGCACAACAATTCATAATGATTTCACAATTTCATCAAAACCATAAATCATCACTAAAGAAGATTTATTCCATGCTTTGCACAATCAATTTCATTCAAAAAATACAATTCGAAATTAAGCCAACCAATTCTAATAATAGTAGTCGAGAGTGAAGCCACCTACCTCAAAAACTTAGGCGAAAACCACTGACAGACGAAGAACGCTATGAACACCGGGTCAAAACACCATGTAACCTCCTTAGATTCCTTCCCCTATCACCAAAAAGACCAAAACCTGACTTAAAAGTCATCCACTACCTTAGATCTACCCACATTGGGCATAGATCTAAGGATCCAACAAGATGGATGAAGGAGATATAAGAAAACAAGACATGAATGAGACTTACCGCGATCAACCGGCCTCAAAATGCCAGGGAAACCTCTGGATTGTTTCCAAAACGCCTGGTAAGTGTTCTCCCACCTTTCCCAAATAAAAATCCCATGTTAGGGCTGCCTGGGAGAAAAAACGAGTTAGTTAAATTATACAATGGATTAGATCCAAATAAATAGGATCTAGGTTGACTTCGCACACAGTTATTCCGCACGGTTAGTTAAACCGTGTGCTAAACGTGTGATAGTCACTGCCAGAGAGGGGAACTTTGCACGACCTCCTCTCATGGTTTGCTCAAATCGTGTACACACCGTATGGTCTCCTCTATCCAACAGACCACCACTTGCACAGCTCCCGCATGGTTTTGAAAACCATGCGTAGCCCGTGTGTCCCCACATTTTTCCCTTTTACGCTTTAAGAGCCTCCTAAACTTTCCCCAATCATCTCCCATATGCTTCATGCACTTAAAAAGCATAAAAAAGGGTTACTTACAAGAAATAGGGGGTACTACATTCTCCCCACCATTGGCATTTACATCCTCAGAAAGTAGAAAACCCCCGCTTGACTGAAAGAGTTCTGGCCATCTCTCCTTCATACCTTTCTCACGTTCCCATGTCCTTTCCTGGATCTGACCATGTTGCCACAAAACCCGCACTACACCCATGCTTTTTCCATGCAAGACTTTATCCTGCCTATCCACAATACACACCGGGATATGTACCAATGAATTATTCATCTCAAGGTCAACGTGATCCCATCTGATCACCTGGTAAAGATTGGGATGATACTTCTTTAACTGAGATACATGGAACACATTATTCTCTACACTTAGAAATTGTGGTAATTCCAACCGATGTGCCACCTATCCAACTAGTTCCCGTATCTCAAAATGGACTATATATCAAAGATATAACTTGCCATGCTTCCCAAAACAACATTGTCCAGGTCTTGGAGAGATCCTCAAGAAGACATGATCCCTCACTACAAATGACAACGGTCTTCGACGATGACCCTCATAATATTTCTGACAACTCGATGCCGTCTCCATCCTCTTTTTAATCAACTGGATCTTCTCCATTGTTTCTTGGACAAGCCTCGGCCCAACTAGTGATGTCTCACATGATTCCACCCAACAAAGTGGAGAACGACAAGGATGCCAATGCAATGACTCAAATGGAGCCATGCGTATCAGGGCCTGATAAATTTTATTGTATGAGAACTCCAATAAGGGTATATACTCCTCCCATGAGCCACCAAATTACATTACAGAAACCAGTAAAATTTCTTCCAATGTTTGTATAGTTCGCTAAGATTTCCCATCTGTCTGAGGATGATATGCCATACTCATTGTCAACTGAGTTCCCAAGGAATGCTGTAATGATTTCCAGAAACAAGATGTAAACCTCGGATCTCTATCTGAGACGATAGACACTGGTACCCCATGCCACTTTACAACTTCTCAGATATAGATTTTTGAACGATCTTCCACCGTATGGGTTTCACGAATTGGGATGAAATGGGCTGACTTGGTTTGACAATCCACTATCACCCAAATGCCATAGTATTTCCGGACTGTTCTTGGATGACCTATAACAAAATCCATTACTATCTAATCCCATTTACACACATGGATAGGTAAATATTTTAACATACCAGGTGGCTGCTGATGCTCTTCTTTAACCTGCTGACAAGTTAGGAACCGTGAGACGAACTCAGCCACCATCTTTTTCATGCCGCTCCCCCAGAACTGCTCCTACAATGCCTTATACATATTTTGTGTGCCATGATGTACAACCCATCTAGAATGATGGTAAGCAAGAAGAAGTTGCTCCAAATTAGTTAAAGTTACATCCATCTGATCCTAAAATCTCAAAACTGAACTCTCATCCAGCTTCCATCCCTCAGTGCTCTCCCCACCATTGAGTTTTGAAATCATTGCAACACAGTCTACATCGGATGTTTGTGCCTCCTTTACTATCTCCACCAAATTACGAACAAGAGAAACTGGGAAGAAAACCTCAACATCACCTTGATCTTCACATTCTACATGCATGTCGGCTAAGACCGACATCAATTGCCATTCGTTTGAAGCTTCCTTCGCCAACTAAGCATGTGACTTTCTTCTCAATGCATCCGCCATCAAAATCCTTTTTCCTGGTTTGTACATCAAGTAAAAGACAAAAATTTAGAGATACTCCATCCATCTCTGCTACCACATATTCAAGTCTCGTTGTGAGAAAATGTGATTCAGGCTTTTGTGATCCGTAAACACTGTAAATTTCTCATCGAAGCGGTAATGTCTCCATTTTTTCATGCATGAACAACTACAACCAACTACAAATCGTGTTTTGGGTAATTCTTCTCATGAAACCTCGACTACCTTTAACCATATGCAACAACCTGGTCTCCTTGCATTAGAACACATCCCAACCCTATACCTGAAGCATATCAATACACCACATACCCTTGTCTTTATTCAGGAAATATCAAGATGGGTGATGATGTAAGGAGAACTTTCAACTCTTGAAAAGATCTCTGACATTCCTTAGTCCATTGAAATGGAGCACTCTTCTTTGTGAATGATGTCATTGGTGAAGCTAGTCATGAAAATTCACGAACAAAGCATCGGTAATAACCAGCTAGACCAAGAAAACTTTGTATTTCAAAGGCATTCTTCATTGGTTTCCATGAAAGAACTGCTTCTATCTTTTCTGGATCCTCTGAAGCAACTTTTTTAAAAATGTCATTGCCCAAAAATCATACCTCTTGTATCCCAAAATCACACATTGATAATTTGGCATACAACTCTGGGTCTCTAAATATATCAAACACTATTGCCAAGTGTTACTCATGCTCAACCATTGTTCTTGAACACACCAATATGTCGTCTACAAACACCAGAACAAATGAATCTAGATATCATTGAAATATCTGATTCATTGAGTCATGAAGACTGCTGGTGAATTCGTAACACCAAAAGGCATGACTACATATTTGTAGTGGCCATATCTTCTTCTGAAGGCTGTCTTCAGAATATCCTCTTTCCGAACATGCAACTGGAGATATCTTGATCGTATGTCAATCGTGGAAAACCAATGATCTCCCCTTAATTGATCGGACATGTCATCAATGCGTGGAAGTGGATATCTATTCTTAATCATAACTTGGTAAAGTTTACGATAATCCACACATAGCCTCAAAGATCCATATTCTTTCTTTACAAATAAAACTGGTGCTGCCCATGGAGACATGCTTGGACGAATAAAACCGTTTCTATCTAGTTCTTCCAACTGCACTTTCAATTCCTTTAACTCTGTTGGTTCCATCCTATAAGGTGGAAGTGAGATAGGACTAGTACCCATAAAGAGATCAATCGTAAACTCCACTTCTCTTATAGGTGGTAACTATTCAATGTTCTGGGGAAAGACATCTGGAAATTGATCCACCATAGCTAGAAAACTATTTTCCTCAATCTCCTCCATTTATTCCAATGTCAACGCTTCCAATTAGTGAGAGATCATCCCCACCATTGATGCCATCAAGCTCTTTGGACTTTTCTTGGTCATCCTCTCTCCTCTAAAGAGATTTTCAATGTCATCCTCAGTCGTGAAACTAACCGTTCTCCTATAACAATCGATGTGAGCCTTAAAACTTGTCAACCAATCCATACTTAGGTTTACATAATAGACATTCATATCCAACCTGGAGAAGTCCCATTGCAGCTCAACTCCATCAACAATTATAACACTTCCTCTACACATGAAGGTTTGACATTCTCTTTCACCAAGAGGAGTTTTCAGTTTCAAGTAGAAGGCATCATTTCTAGTTTTATACATAGGAATTCAATAGTATGGAAAAGCAATGGAAGAATGTGATGCACCATTATCAAAAAAAACTTGCACGAGGGTATAATTAAAAATAATAATACCTCTCACTGTAGATGGTCCAGCCTAATCATCCTTAATCATCTACTCAGCTCCATACTATTGTTTCATCACTGCATTGTTCTCTTTGTTTCCTTGCTGAGACTACCCTGGTTGAGGAGTTAGGGTATTTCATGAATCACCAGGCAAGCTCTGTTATGATGACGAGACTAATTTTGTTATCCTCGTCCTGTCGAAGCATACGATGCTTGCGATGCCTGAGAAGTGTCATTAACACCTGATCATGGAGAACTGTGACAATATCACTGAAGATGCCCTATCTTGCTGCAATTGTGGCATGCTCTCAGTGGTTCTGTACATCCTAGATTCATGTGATCAGTCTAACCACATAGAAATAAACATGCTTTGCTCTGGGGTGGTGGAGTAAGGTTGACTAATCCCACCGTCTGGTTCTAATTCGCACTACCACCATGGAAGTAGGTGTCCCTCTTCCTCTTGTTCCCCATATTAGATTTCCCAACAATTACCATGGGAATCATCATACTTCCTCCCCCCATTGATCCCAATATATCACATTCAGCAACCATTTCTTTGTTCACCATCTCTGTATAATTCGTAATACAGAACACCACAATTTTTGAACGAATCTTCTGCCTCATCCCCGATTCAAATATGTGTGCCTTCAGTGATGCAATTGCAGCAACTTCCGGTTCAAAGCGTACTAAATTCATTAATTTAGCGGCATACGCCATGACAGAGAGATTCTCCTGCTTCAGGATAAAAAAGTTTGTCCTCCTCTGGATCCTGAACGTTTGAGGATAGAATTGTTTGTTAAACAAT
Organism: Viscum album; assembly: GCA_963277665.1. Lineage (NCBI taxonomy): Eukaryota > Viridiplantae > Streptophyta > Magnoliopsida > Santalales > Viscaceae > Viscum > Viscum album. Next base: position 1,347,852,103 of record OY728164.1, read on the forward strand.
TCTTCAAAATCCACCCATGTAAGGTCTTCATTAAATGTAGCTTGCACTGCTAAATCCCACCACTGACGTGAAAGATCCAAGAAAATATACGTCTCCAGATTTACATTTAGCTCTACTGGTGTGACGATGAAACCAAATATACGATTCATCATGCTTAGCCACACATCTGCCTTCTTGGGTTCAACATCACCCCTAAATTTTGGTGGATTCTCTTTCATGAACTGGATGGTATGATCCACATGTCGTGGCACATTCCTCTAGTTTCCCATATCCACAGCTTGAAAATCTTGGACAATAATCTGAACCAGCCCTTTTTTCTCACGTGGTTCAGGTGCAACCACATTCTCTACAGCTTCTTCGGGTTGGTTTCGACGATCCCTATCGGGTGCCATTTTCTAAACCAACAACAAACTCGGTCAATATTACTATCTAGAAACTATTGGCTTAGCATTTCATATTCTATCACATCTACTATCACAACATTGTTCTCAAAAAACATTTTTCCATGTTCAACTATTTATGAAAACATTCAACATTCTTTTTCAAAATCAATCCCTATTCAAAATACACCAAATATCTGCTTTTCAAAATATTTCATTTGAAAATCAATATCTAAATTTTTTTCAAAAATTGGCAACTGATACCAAATCCATACTCATATGTCATAACGAGATATGAAATCCTAGTGGGAATTCATTCCTCTACAATGCATGTCATGCTCTTCTCATTGGATAAACCAATGACAATGAGATTTCCAACATTCTAAAAGTGTATCCAAAACACTTGTTTACCCAACACATTGGTAACATGATGTTCAACATAAATCGGTTAGCTATGTCCTTTAATGCTATTCATTTCATGTTTCGAAAATCCTAATCCTGTAGAAGATAACCACCCAAAGAATAGACAAGTATGAATTTCAACTCCAGGACCAATAACATCGATGACCACTTGATGGGAAAGGACAGAACAAGCGGATTCCCTTTGTAATGACCCTCCAATTGTCATTGGCTTGAGAATAGAACAAGTCATTACATAGCCTTAAGCGACATCCCCAAGACGCCAATGGCTGGCAATAAATGCCTAAGGGTTTCAAATACATGTGGGGGACAATTTATCCTATATGAAATCAACCCATACATTAACCATTCACTATATGATGCATGGACATTGAAAGACCAAACATCAACTTCGTTTATATTAAACTACATCCGGGCACACAAAAATGGGAAGACTAAACCAAACATGAATCTACACAGCAGGAAGAGAACAATCCACGAATCCCAAAAGACACCACAACTCAGTGGTCCATAAGCTCCAGCTCCACATCATCTCCCAAACATCACCACAAGCTACTAGTAATGAGATTCATTTCTTTTACCTGTGTCTCAGAATACAACATCTGCAAAAGAACAAAAGTGCCTAAGAAGGGGTGATTATAAAACCCAGTATTTTTCCACAATGAATTCCCAACTCACGCCACTAGGATAGAGGAGTTAGCCAAATTTATATAAGAATGTTTATATAAAAACATTTTCACCGAAGTAGTTTATAACTAAATATAAACTAGTTTTCCAAAACCATGAATGCTCAATGGAATCAAAGTGAAATTTAAACCGGCCATTCCAACACGTTATTTTTCCCAGAAAAATAACCAAACAAATTTAAAAACCATTTCACAGACATCCTATTTTAGAATTCCTAACCATTTCACAAAACCGTGAAATCAACCATGCATGCATCGTTATGATAGTTCGATACTCATGAACGGTCTCTTGTCGATCTACCAAGTCGTCACAAGGTAATTATTCCCATGTTCCATTACACCTTTTCCACTATGCACAAGGTCCTATTTCAACCATGCCTCGTACATATAGTTACCATGTGCCATTACACCATTGGCACCGAGCACAATGTCCTATTTCAATCAAGCATCGTACAATGTAATATGAACACACACTTCACATTTCCCACAATAATGCCAAAAACAACCCTTTCAATAAAACACCCTTTTATTGAAAACCATTTTCATCAAAACCATGTGTGTTCAACCATTTCAAACCATTTCAATAAAACCGTACTTTTATTGAAAAACAAAGAGTGAACCAATTTCATCAAGATATTTCAATACCAAACCATTTCAATAAAACACCCATTTTTATTTAAAACCCTTCTTTCCTCAAACCATTTACCATTCCAGAAAATCCATAATTTAAAATCCACATTTTAAATTCAAGAAGAAAAATCACTTTTCACAACAATTCATAATTATTTTACAATTTCATCAAAACCATAAATCATCACGAAAAAATATTAATTCCATGCTTTGCACAATCAATATCATTCAAACATGCCAATTAGAAATTAAGCAAACCAATTATAACAAGAGGAGTCGAGAGTGAAGCCACCTACCCCAACAACTTAGGAGAAAACCACTGATGGATGAAGAACGCCAAGAACACTGGGTCAAAACACCACAAAACCTCCTTAGATTCCTCTACCTATCACCAACAACATAAAAAACTGACTTAAAATTCATCCAATACCTTATATCTACCCACCTCAGGCGTAGATCGAAGGATCCAACAAGAGGGAAAAAGGAGATCTAAGAAATCAAGACAAGAATGAGACTTACCATTATCAACCGGCCTCTAAATGCCAAGGCAACCCTCCAGATCGATTCCAAAACACCTGGTAAGTGTTCTCCCACCTTCCCGAGAGAGAAATCCCATGTTAGGGCCACCTGGGAGAAAAAAAAGTGGGTTAAATGATAAAATGGATTAGATCTTAATAAATAGGATATAAGTTGACTTCCCGTACGGTTAGTCCGCACAGTTAGTTAAACTGTGCGCTAACTATGTGGTAGTCACTACTTGAGAGGGGCTCTCCGCACAGCCTCCTCCCACGATTTGCCCAAACTGTGTGCACACCGTGCAGTCTCCTCTGTCCTATAGACTACCACCTGCATGGCTTCTGCATGGTTTGGAAAACCGTGCATAGCCTGTGTGTCCCCACATTTTTCCGTTTTACGCTTTAAGATCCTCCCAAACTTTGCCCAATCATCTCCCATACGCTTCATACACTTAAAAAGTATAAAACAAGGGTTAATTACAAGAAACCGTGGGTACTACAATAAGTTACATTTATTTATAGATATTATGAATAATTACTTCAGAAAATATTTTATTTTTCATGGTTAATGGGTAAATTCTGTAAATAAGGTAAAATATAATATTAAACTAATATTCAATTACCCTAAAAGGTGTCCTAACTCTATTTAATGATACATTTCTGACGATTGGAATCCATCGGACTATTGTTGGATCATATAGAGCAACATGGGATTGATAATGACATTTTATATTAAATAATATAATACAAAGACAAAAATAACAAAAGCATGTGTCTTTTAGTAAAATAAATTTGTTATAAGGTTAAATAATTGATATATTCAACTTTAATTAGCCATTATAAATCTAAAAATCTATCCTAAATTGTGATATATTATTTATAAATTTTATACATAAAATAAATATATTTATATATGACACAACATTGATGGATTATATTTCCTATTTAATGAAATATATAATAAATGATATTATAAATATTTAAATAAATATAATTTGAATATTTTGTTGTCATCCACCAATTTTATATCTGAATATGATATGTTAGGATTGATTCAATAATTTTTTTTTTATGTAATGATGTTTTTATTAATTTCATCAAAACCAAATACTAAATAATGTCAAAATTGTCAAAAATGAGTTTTTAAAACAAATATTATATTATGATATTATATAATAGTGACAAAATTATAATGTTCTAAAAAATATATATATAATAATATATATTTCATTAATGAACCAATTGGAGTTCTTGTGTAATTTTATTGTATGATTATTAACCATGTCTTATAATAATACAAGAATAAATGTTAAAAGTTAAACTATTAAACTAAGAGTTAAATCTAAAAGATAATGTAAATATGGTAACCTAAATCTTTATAAAACATATTATTTGATATTTTTTCGACCCATCCCCAACTTAGACTTTAATTAAATCATTTTGGAGCCATTATAAACCAAATATGTTTGTATAATAAAATAATATTTCAAGATTTTCCTAAATAGACTCTCACCTATCTTATAAAGCGTACTTCCCCTTCTCTCAAAATCACACCTCCAAAGCCATTTGGTTCGGCCAAAATCTACTCAAATATCCTCCCAACTACCCCAACAAAGTCATTGTGGACTTCATGTGGTCGGAAAATCAACTTATGAAGCCCTTTTGATCAACTCAAATGGAAACACCCGGAGAAGAGGTAATAATTTCACCACCTTTTCAATGTTTTTTTCTTCAACTTTATCATTTATTGTTGTTTCCATACCAAAATAATAACTATAGTACCATATTAATAATGTGATGTTATTATCAATATGGAATAAAGATATTCATTATTCTATGCATCCTATTTATGACACATCACCATTCGTGTGTACGTACGACGTACCATCTCCACGTCATGGTGTAGTTTGTTATTCAAACAAATTATTATTTGGATGAGTATAATAATTAGTATAACTGATATAAATAATAAATATGAAAATTTATGGATTCTTTATATATGATATATTATCAAATTCCAAAATATTTCACCATTAATAGAATGATATTGTCACTCGTGTGTACGTACGGATTATCGTATGCACAAACATGATGAAATTCATTCCCCATCATAACCATTCAAGAATAATTTAATATTATGATTAAAAATAATGATTATGAACTTCATATAATTCTGGATATGGAATAAATAAATACTATACATATCAAAAAATGACTTAATTAACAAAACATATAATTGAAAACGAATCATTTAACACCAAAATCAATGATACAAATAAAAATCATTGACAAAGAAATATTTAAAGATCATATATTATATCATATTTATGATTGTGGTACTTTTAAAATTTAATAACAATAATTTAAATATTATATAGAAGTTTAATGTACCCTCGAACAAAGAAAAGTATAATGTTATAATTAATTCTACAATCTCTTCATTATCTGAGGTTGTTTATATTTGAGTATCTACTAGGAACTCTTTATCATCCACATACATGTTTCATAAAAATGTATTAAAAAAATATTTAATATTTAATAGTTTATGGTTTAAATTAATTTATATCATTGCTTTGCTTTTTATAAAATTTTTATAAAGAAATCATTCTAATGTTTTCCAAACAAGGTACTTTACGATCTTTTTGAAAAAATTAAGTCACGAGTGTTTTTTTAACAAATACGGTGAGTATAGATAGTTTCTACCATTATAACATCTTCGAAGATTTCCATAGAAGACTATAAGAATATTTTAAAAATAAATGGTTTCCTATATAATTATGTGACTTTTAAATGATTTCAAAATAAAAAGATATATTTCTCTCAAAAAGTCTTGATTTCATCTATGTCAACAACTTTTGATGGTTTCTACACTTGTTTGATATTGATTTGTTATTATACAATATTCCATATTGAATTAATATTTTGTGATATGTTTGACTATAGATGTGTTATTTGTATACCATTCATTTTTTATGGTTAAAGTATTATGATTTTCTATTCTACTTTTAATATGAATGCTTCCATTATGTTTTGTCCTTTTCATATGAGGAATGCATTATACATACCAAGTGGCGGGTGGAGCCTACTATAGCTACTCGATGCATTAGTAGGTCTCATGTGACAAACTAGTTTCTTTGAATAAGGCCTTGACAAAATATTATTTATAGTCTTGGCACAAGGCCTTGAATATGTGGTTATGATGTCCACCATTATGCATTCCATCATTATGAAATTGGATATTGATGTTACATGTGATTATTCAACAAGTACAATATCCATGAGAATAAGTAAATGAAATTATTTTATTTATCCTTTCCATATTAAACTTATGTTTAAGTATAAAAGGCTTGTGTTTTAGTCTTATATATTTCCATTAATCTCTGTTCATATTTATGAATGTTTCTGCATTATTGTTATCCATAGTGAGAACCTGAGCTCACCAATTTCAATGTTTTTTTTTCTATGATGAGAATAAGTAAATTATAACTGACCGACCGGGATAGTTTAAGGGAAATGAATGTGTTCAAAAGAGATAATTTTGTTGTTGTTTTTCAATTTATAATGTAATGTAAAACATCTATTTGTATCTAGTACTTCCAAGGATACTAAACTAATTATACATTTGGGACGTGATTACTTTTATCATTCCAATGTTATGTAATAATGCACAGTATTTGGGTGACATGGTCAGGGCATTATAGTTGGAATCATCGTTAGTTTAGCACTAACCTTGAATTCTATATTTAGAAAAACTCTGATTAGAGAACATTGCCCTGAGATAGATATTGAGGATTAGTATAGAAGATCTTCATAGTATTTTTTTTAAAGTGTAGATTCTGTATATTTTTCATGAAATACATCACTGTATAGATACGAATAGGTAGAGGTGGATCTGGATCAAATGTTCCTAGGATTGAAATATCCGACAAGGATTTCTAAGCATGACCTGGGGTATCATTGTGAAAGACAATGGGCCTTGCTGCACTCTTGGTTATTATACTCCGAGGGGATATTCTTAGGATAATTAGTTTTTTATTTTCAAACCATTATGAAGTATTTTATAGTATATACCTCCTTAAAGTATTTTTTGTATGATTATGGATTATATCCATAAAATGTTAAATTTATGTTCAATGTTTTACAAGTAATGAATTATGTATTGCGATTCAAAAACTAATCTAGTGTATGCCATGGTTTAGAAATGTAACCTACTGGAAGTAATGGAAACTATATCAATGCATGTAAAACATGTAGTGGTTTGGATCCTACTCATGATAATTATAGTGCAGCTGGCGATGCAACTGGTGATGATCAGCTTAATACGATACTAGGACAACTCACCTAGGTTATGAATAATAACCTTACCCATATAGAGAACCCTTATCCACAATGCATAGTATCAATGTTAGACTGCTTCATGAGGAAACAACCACCAACATTCAATGCTACTACATATCAATTTGTATATGAGAAATGGATAATATCCATAGAGAAAATATTTTATCCTTTAGGGAGTAGCAAAAGTGAAAAAGTTGTCCTGGCCGATTATCACGTCACGAGAGATACCGATCAATATTTTTCATTAATTAAAAACACAAAGTTGGATGATGAAGTATCAAATATATAATGTAGGGAGCTTATAGTTCATTTATTAGAAAAATACATTCCTCGTGACCATAGAGCGGATATGGAAAGACAATATCTATGTCTGAGGAAGAAGGAGGATGAGAAATTTGCAAGGTAAGAGGCTATCTTTACAAGGTTAACAAGACATGGAGTAGATTAAATATGTATCAAAAGGAGTCATATTTATAGATTCATTGATGGGATGATACAATTTCTCCATTGATCATTAAACACACAATACTTCTTTATCGTATGATGATATTGTCTCATATGCTATCAAGACAGAAACAAAGTTCCCTACGTCTTAAAACTTTAATGAAAAGGATGGGAATAAGAGATATACTAAACACTCTGCAAATATAAATAAGGGGAATAAGGGAAAAGTAGAATTTACATCATGCATTATATGTGGTAAGAAACACCCCAGTAATTTCATGATGGGAATGGGAGTCTATTACATGTGTGGTGAAAAATTCCACAAATCTTGTGATTGCAATGGAATGGAAGAGGATATCAATGTTTAACACTAAAGTTGTAGACAAATGGGGAATTATTCAAATTAATGTCCTAGGTTCCCAAAAACATACCTTAGAAAAGGCCAAGGGAGCAAGGCCAAGTTTAATCGATCACTACTACTAAGGTTGATTCTTTGAATGATGTGGAGACAGGTAATTTTATAGTTTCCTCATGATTAACTAATGATTTATTTGATTTTGGATCATTACATTGTTTTATATCTTTCTATATTTCTATGAAAATTAGATATTTCTAATTTGGATTATCAAGGGAGTTGTCAGCAAAAAATCATAAGGGAAGTATAATTGCTGAAGGGTTTGTGAATCAGTCCCCATTTGTGAAAATAAAAGTATTTTATCCACTGATCTCTTCATCATACCCCTGATGGAATTTGATATAATCGTCATTATGGATTGTATTATGGACCATGATGAGAAATATTATTCTAAGAATAAGGATTTTTCAATTTTCTCCGATGATAACGAGTACCATATCATTAGACCAAAAATGTCACAACCAGATTCATATCTAGATCCACCCCTAGTAGCACTACTCAATTCTATTATTAGGGAGGAAGAGAATGAAATAACTATGGGTATGGAAAAAAATGTTTAAAGAGAATATGTACCTATTGTTCAAGAATATGTTTATGTGTTTCAAGGGGATTTATAGGGATATCCTCCATAATGAAAAATTGAGTTTTCCATTGAATTAATTCTCGGTTCAATGACTATATCATGAAACCCTTATAGAATAGAAACAATGGGATTAGTGGAAGTAAAAAAATAGCTTATGGAATTGAATAATTAGGTATTTATTCACCCTAGTGTTTTTCCATTGGGATACCCTGTTCTTTTTGTTAAGTAAAAAGATTGATCGATGAGGTTTTTTATTGACTATCGGGAGATCAATGCTATGACAACAAAGAACATGTATCCCCTACCTCACATTGATGATTTATTCGACCAACATCATTGATCCAAATATTTTCCAAGGATTGACCTTTGATTTGGATATCATCCGTTGTGTGTGAAGATGTAAGACATTCCAAAAATAGTATTTCAAATCATGTATGAGTATTACAAGTTTACAATAATGCCTTTTCGACTGACTAATGCACCCTTTGTTTTCATGGATCTAATGAACATAGTTTTCAAGGAACATCATGATGAATTTGTAGTAGTATTTCTTGATGATATATTTGTATTCTCAAAAATAAACAATGTTCATGAAAATAACAAGAAAACTATTTTGGAAAACCCTTATAAGAATTGAATTATATGAAAGGTTAAGTAAGTGTGAATTTTGTCATCATGAAATTTCTTTTCATGGTCATATTTTCACTATGAAAGGAATCTCTTTTGATCCTTCTATGAAAAGAGAAATAAAATAATGGCCAGTACTGACGAATATAACTAAGGTACATAGTTTTATTGTTTTAGTATGTTTTTATCAAAGCATCGTCTAGAATTTTTCATGATGGTCAAACCCATTAACAAAGATTACACATAAAGGGGTTATATTTTTTAGACAAAAGATAGTGAAGAATGTTTTAAAGAGCTAAAGAGAATATTTTTCAATGATCTTATCTTTACTCTACCATGGGGGATAATGGGTTTGTTATTTATAGAGTTTATTGAAAGAAAGGACAAGGTTCTGTCATTATAATGAATGATAGAGTTATTTCCTATGCATCACGATAGCTAAAAGTTAATGAAAAAAACTATCCCACCCAAGATCTTGAGTTAGAAGCTGTAATCTTTCCTTTAAAGATATGTAGAATCTATCTCTCTAGTTAAAATGTGAGATTTATAGCGATCATAAGATCTTGAAGTATATTTTATCACAAAAATAAATCAACATGAGTCAAATAAGATGACTCAAACTAATCATGGATTATGATTTCACATACACTACCACCGGAGGAAGGAAAAAAATGTGTCAAATGCTTTTAGGAGAAAGGATCATGGTGTTCTGAACAAGATGATTGTTGAAAGGGATCCTATTCTAATGTACCTAGTATAAATAGATATGGGAATAATAATGTAAGGTGAAATAGAAATACTTTTTCTAATGGTTATAAATCAATATTTACTAGAAAGGATAAAAAGGTCTCAGACTGATGATAAAGAGTTTCAAAAGCAAATTAAAGCTGTGAATCATGGGCGATTGATCAACTTTCTATTTTAAGATGGAATTTTGATATTTGGGAGGAGACATTGTTTTCCTGATATACATGATATAAAAATGGAGTTTTTGTACGATGTTGATAGCTGTAATTTCTTTATACACCCTGGTAGCACTAAAATGAATAGTGATTTGAAGGAAAATTTTTTATGGGACTACATAAAAGGAGATATTTTTGATCATATGTCAAGATATATGGTTGTTAAACATGTTAAGTCTAAAAGAAAGAATACTATATGAGTCATGAAACCTCTTCCCATAAATGAGTAGAAATGGGATGATATTATGATGGACTTTGTCATAGGGGTAGCAGGGAATCCTAGAAGTAATGATCCAATATGGGTCATTGTTGATCATCTGACCAAGTCAGAACATTGTATTTCTATAAATGATGATTTACCTCTTAAACCATTAGAATTTCAACATATTAATGATGTTTTATGTCTTCATAGAGAACCCATATCGATTATTTCTGATCTGGATCCCCATTTTTCATTAGGATTCCAGAAAATTCGTCAGAAGGACTTGGATACTGAACTTCGTTTGAGCACTTCCTACCACCCTCAAACTGATGGAAAGTCATAATTCACTAATCAATCCTTAGAAGAACTGTTGATATAATGATCACTTTACATTCAAGGTAGTTGGGATCAATAATTGCCTCTTGTAGAATTATCCTATAACAATAGTTTCCATTCAAGTATTCAGATGGAACAATATAACGTCATATATGGAAAGGGATATGGAACACCAACTTATTGTGATGGTGATTGTGAATTTAAACTTGTAGGCCCAAAACTTGTTGAATAAATAATCGAAAAGGTGAAGGTTATCCAAACCCACATCAATGTATCTCTATGTAGGCAAAAGATCTTTGCTGATAACTAATGGTAGGATTTGGAATTTCATGTAGGATATCATATTTTCTCTAAGGTATCTCAATAGATGTATGTTATTAGATTTTCTAAGAAAATAAAATTATAACCCAGGTATATCAGAACATTCGAAATTCTAGAAAAAATTGGTGTTATAGCTTATCATTTGAAAATTCCACCATGTCTCTCCAAAGTTCATGATGTGTTCCACGTATCACTATTGAGAAAATACATGCCTGACCCAATGGGTGTACTCACCAATGAATATATCAAAATATAACATGATCTGTCTTTATTTTTAAGAGCCTATAATGATTCTTGATACCAAAGAACAAGTGATGAGAAACCAAACGACTGTCTGGTGAATGTTTTTTAGAGAAACCATAAGAAGGAAAGAGGCAGCATCGGAACCCGAGGAACCTATGATGAAGAACCAACCAAATATTTTTATTCTGTAATATTTTAGAAATTTTTAGGTTGAAATTATTTGAAGGATTTAAGAATGTAAAATCACATTCCTACACAGTACACATCACTTTAACAATACAATAGTTTGCACTATACGCAACTTTGAGTACGAACACACCACGATTAATAAAACTAGCTGTTATGAATTGTAATGCCCACTTTTTGAAATATTATAAATTTTATTATTCAAAATGTACTGAATTTTTGGATTTTTAATATCAAAATTATCTTAGGATTAATTTTTGGTATTTTTTTTGATAAATTAAATATTTTGATGAATAGTGAAAAATAAAAAAAATTAATTAAAAAGAACATTTTTTATAGAAATAATTTATTGTCTTAAATTATAAATATTAGTTATTTTAAAGTTCCATTAGATTTTATTTTTAATATTTTATATAATTTATGTCATTGGATGTAATTTTATATTTAAATAGTACGTAAACATATGTCAATCTTTTCGTAGTTTTTACTTCTTGAAGATCTACTTTTTGGTCTCAACAACAAGAGTTAAATTTAAATTAATTTCAGCATCTTATGTGTTTTAAATTTGAAAAAAATAGATTTCATATTTGGAATTATGAGGATAAAATTTTGAAAATAGTTATATTTTATTCTTAGAAATTATGAATAATTACTTAGGTAAATATTTTATTTACCATGGTTAATTGCTAAATCAAGTAAATAAGTGTAAAAAATAATATTATATTAATATTAAATTATCCTATCACGTTTCCAAACCCTATAGGATGATAAATTTCTGACCATGGAAATACTTGGGTCGATTTTGGTATCTCATGGTCCCACATGGGTGTGATAATGACATTTTATATTAAATAATCTAAAGTAAAGACAAAAACAACAATAGCATGTATCTATTAGTAAATAAAATTAAATGAGGGTATATAATTGATATATTCGCCTATAAATTATCATTATAAAGCTAAAAATATTTCAAACATCATGATATTTTATTATTATATTTAAGACATAAAATAAATATATTTATTTATGACATAATAATGATGGAGTATTTTCTTTATGAATGAAAGAATAAAATAAATTATATTATAAATATTAAAATATATATTTTTTGAATTTTATTTCCAAACCCGAATTATATAAGTTCATATGACTTGTTATGATAGATTAAATGTATTTTTTTATGTAATCAATTTTTTATGACTTTCACAAAAACCAGATACTAAATAATGTGAAAATTGACATAAATGTGTTTTAAAAACTAATACTATATTATTAAATTATATAACCATCCTACAAGTCTAATGTTCGGAAAAAAGACTTATATAATAAAATATATGTCATTAATTATCCTTTTGGGGTTATCTTAGAATTTTATTGTATGTTTATTAACCATTTATTATAATAAATCAAGAATAAGTGGTAAAAGATAAACTATTTAAGTAAGAGTTAAAATTTTAATATAATGTTAATATTGTGACTTAAACCTATCTAAAACCTATTGGTTGAGATATTATAAAACAATCCCCACATTAGCCTCAAAATAAATCATTTTCGGATCCATTATAAACTGAATATTTTTAAATTAAACATTAATATTTCATGGTTTCAAAAAGTGTCCATCACCATTCATATAAAAGGGTACAACCCCTTATCTCAAAATCACACATTCAAATCCATTTGGATCGAAGAAAACCCTACTATAATATCCTCAAAACTACCCTCAAATAAATCTAGAGTCCATACATTGATCAGTAAGCCATCCTGAGAGGCCCTTTTGATCAACTCAAAAAAAAACACCCGAAGAAGAGGTAAGAATTTCACAACCTCTTTCAATGTTCATTCTTTATTGTTTCTATACCAAAATAATAACTCCAGTACCTTATTAATAGTAATATTTTATTGAAAAATTTCACAACCGTATTGAATATTCTACCCATCCTATGAATGATAATTCACCATATGTGCGTACATACGACTTACTCTCTCCATGTCGGGCTGTAGTTTGTTATACAAACACTTTATTATTTGGATGGATATAATAATGATTATAAATTATTTAAATAACCCTTATAAAATCATAAATACTATTTTTATAAGATATTACATCCAATTAAATACTATTTAACCATCAATAAATGATATTTTTGCTTGTGTGTATGCACAGATTACCATCTCCCCAAACGCGATAAAATTCATTCACCATCCCAACCATTCATGAATTATTTTCATTTTATGATTATAAATTTTTTTAAGAACTTAATATCATTATACATATGAATAAAATACATCCTATCTATATCAAACATGACTTACATAATAAAACATATAATGGAAAACGACTTAGTTAACTCCCGAAAAAAGGATACTACTGAAATATGATTAAATAATTATAAGATCATATAGGATATCATATTCTTGAATGTTGTTGTTGTATAATTTTATTAAAATTATTTAACTATTATAAAGTAGGATAATGTACCCTTGAACTTGGAAAAGTATGATTTAAGGATCGACTCTATAGTCTCTTCATTATACGAGGTTGTTTATACGTGAGTATCTACTATGACTGGTGAATCATCTACATCCTTGATTCTTAAAAATTACATTCAAAACATTTATAATATTTCATAGACTAGGGGTTAAAGTAATTTATTCACTTGTTTGAATTTTTATAATATTTCTATAAAGTAATCCTTCTGTCATTTTCCAAACAAGGTCATTTACAACCTTTTCGACAAAATTTAGGAATGAATCATCTTTTAACATATATAGCGAGTGCAGCTATTTTCTACCGTTATGACATCTTAGAAACTTATCTTACAAGATTATAAGAATAATTTCAAAATAGATGTTTTATTTTATAATTATGTGACCTTTAAATGATTTCAAAATAGAAAGATATATTTCTCTCAAATAGTTTCTATTTCATCTATGTCAACATCCTTTGATGGATGTTACACTTGTTTGAAGTATATTTATTATGATACAATCTTCCATATTGAATTAATGGTTTTATGTTATGTTTGAATTTGGATGTTTTATTTTTATACCATTCATGGTACATGGTTAAAGGTTTATCATTTCGTATGCTATTTTTAATATGAATTTTTACGTTATGTTTCAACAATTTCATATGAGGAAAGCGTTAAACTTCTTAGGTGACTGGTGGATCCCACTATAGATCCTTGATGCTTCGGTAGGTCTCATGAGATAAACTAGTGTCTTGGCACAATGAGTTGAAAAATTCTTATTTTTAGTCTTGGCATGAGGCCTTGACAATGTGGTAATGATGTCTGACATTATGCATTCCATCATTATGAAATTGGTTTTCAAAATTAAATGTGATTAATCGACTAGTAGAGCAACCAGGTTAATAATTAAATTGAATTATTTTATTCATATTTTTCATATTATGCTTATTTATATGTTTAAATGACTTATGTTTTCGTCTTATTCATTTCCATAAAATGATTATACTTATTTATAAAAGTTTCTGGAATATTGTTATCCTTGCTAAGAATCTGAGCACACCCTTTTTTATGTTCTATTTTTCCCAAGATGTGAAGAAGTATCTTACGACTAACCTATTGGGATACTATAATGGATATGAATTTGTTCAAAGGAGACAATGTTGTTGTGGTTTTTCCTTTTTTTAATTTAATGTAAAATATATTTTTTTTTCTAGTAATTCTAAAGAAACTAAAATCATTGGTCTTTCAGAACATGATTCCTTGTTTCATACCAATGTTATATAATATTGCACTAAATCGAGGTAACTAGGGTCAGGTCATCATGAATTCCAAATTAAATAATAATGTGATAAACCACCATTTTAATGTAAATAACATTTTTTACCATCCTAAAAATATTAATATTTCTTATCCATTACACAATACTTTTTATAAAAGTTTCAAATAGGCCTTCCATTAGAAACACATGTCAAAATACCATAAACCCAATACACACAATTTATAAAACAAAAAACATCTTTTAATTTGCATAAGGAACCAAAAAAAATTTCTTTTACCACTTCCAATATGATTATGAATCCAAACTAATCATTTTACAGCACACTCAACACATAAAATTCAACTGGGAAACATATCGAACACATGGCATGAAATTTTTTAACAAAAAATTCATTTTACACACTCTAAAGAAATATAACATCAATAGAATGCCATAAATTTATTCAATCTACTGAACCATGTCCAAAAACCCACATACCATGAGAGGATGATAATAAATCATTTGGACAAACACATGGTGTGCACCATTAAAACAAAACTACACCACATTACAAAACACAAGGTTTTAACAACAACTTAACACACCAAAAAAATTATCCAAATAATAAATTACAATATTCATAGTATGAGGACGATTATAATAGTATTAAATTGATGTATCATAAATTAAAAAGTCATGTTTAATGGGAAACCTACCTCAAATCCTTAGTAGAATGGTAACGCAGAACAGATATCACCCGTTGTGGGTTTATCAACCATAAAGCTATGAATAACATCGCTAAATGAACATATACTCAATAAAAAATAATTCCAAAACATAATCCATGCTCCTTCATGACATAGAGAGAATAAATAACCATGAAATGATTGAAAGAGGTGGATGGGGGAGGATAGAGGGGAAGGAATCTCACAATGGAAACTATAAAACTCTTCGACCTCCCTTAGATCCACAATCATATAGGATTGGAAATAACTTGAAACATTTTGGAGGGTTATGTTAGGTCAATAAGAACTTGGGTAAACAAATTTGTTGGAAAATAGTATGAAAATAATGATTTATGGGTGAAACTATTTACCTTCGCAAATCTGGACGATTTGAGGAACCTTAAGAACGTTCCCCCTAATATGAGATGAAAATGATCTTCAAAGAAAAAAAATAGATAACTGGGTTAATTTTATGGATTTTGGTTCGAGTGGGAGGTTTAATAAGTAAAAAATATTAAAAACAGCTAATTATATAAAAGAAACTAATTATTTTTTTAAAATATGAAATTGGCCCATGGGTTGGCCCAATACCTGAATACACAATCTAAATTCATCATGCTTATGAATTATTAAGGGGTAAAAAATGGATAAGGAGGTATGACTATATCACAGGTGGAAGAATAAAAAGATTAATGGGTAAAAAAAATTTAAAATTAAGGAGTAATAAAAGAAAAAAATATGTTTTTAAAAATGGAAATGGGGTCACGTTTGAACCATATCATTAATTAACCACCCTTTATCCAAAAACTCCTAAATAAGTAATGGAACAACCAAGGTAGGATGATTAGAAATATATGGAAGTTCTAAACTAAAACATATTCTCTCCCAAAACCCTGAAAAAGGATCAAAATTTTCAATAAACTGGATCATTGCCATGAATTGAAAAGAAACAAACAGGGTGTGAAAATTCTCCCCATCATTAATGATTTCTGGACCCAAAAAGTCATAACACATTACATATGCTTTAACAACACCTATGTATTCTATATAAACATGATATATCCTTTAGTGCCATGTAAATATTATTCACCACCAATAGAACTTAATCCTATTTCCAAAACAAAACCCCAACTCACATCCACTTTCTGAAAATCAACAGAAAGGTCATGCCACCACCTCCACAACCTTGCAAAGAACTGGATTGTTGGGCCTTCTCCCAATGAACCCAACAATCACCTAAACCAATGTTCACACATAGAAGACAATGAAATTGGGGGAGGATAGAACAATATCCCTACTATTAAATAACAACTACCATCTAAGAAACATTTAAAGGAATGATCTTCAAGACCCACAGTGGGTCTCCGAAACATTGGAGGCCAACTAGAAAAGTACGAAAAAAATAAACATGAATAGAATCAAACCTCACCAGTTGATGCCTCTAGAACACTCACAATAAAACAAAAAAAACCCATGTTATGAGGGTTACAACATGACCATCTAAACCACCCACTCCCTAATAGATGGGACAACAACTAGGCCAACACTTTATGCATGGATGTAGGCCCCCACCACTCGGGGAGGGGAGGGAAGGGGACCCAATAATTAGTCCCATAATACAACAAAAGAAACATAGGAGATAACCAATATTATCCACTGATGAACTTGTAACACCATGACTGCACCCAATTTACACAGGCGGTCCTCATAGCGACATTGATCGGAAACAAACATCAATGAAGGCATAACCATAGACATTATGTTATGGATTCAGTCTACCATTATCATTATTACATGAGTAAATTCCTGGTGCTGAGGAACAATAATATAGACATAGAAACAGCATTTCCACAATAGTGGAGGTAGGAGCATATTTGAGCTCACCATACCTCTAGAGATTTCATGGCTATTTGAAAAGTATTTCTCCAAGGCCTATGGCTAGAGACCTGATGTTTGAAGCATCTGTTTCCCTCTAGTCAATAGATATGACTCATATTATCTCATGAAATTAAATAGTTCAAAAAAATTCCAAAAAACCCAACAGAGACTAAGGGATACACGACACTATTCTAACTCATATAGAATGAGGAGTAAAATGAACAAGGAATGCGGTGAAACACAAAAACAATCATCGAACACAACTGTTATAACAAGGAGAATCATCATAATCGAAAGGAACTCTAAATCAATCCCAAATAGCTCTCTATTTCAACCAATGTGATGATTAATTATTTTTAGGGGTAGATTTAGCTTGTGAAAAATTAGAATGAATCTTTAGGTTAATCAAAAGGAAATCATGAAAACATTGATCTCTTTGTGGCCACCTCACAACTTCGAAAACATTTTTAGAAACCCACTGAACATTACTCAAAAACTGAGGCACCAACAAGATACCATCTCATGACAAACCAAGTGTAAGACATCTAGATCACAATGAACCATACTGAATAAAAAACTCTTCTAATAAATAAAAAAACTATCCATGTAACCATCAGTTTATAAACAAATGCGACAATCTTCCATCTCATAACACTTTTGAAAAAGAAATTGACATGGTGGATTTCTACATTCACCAATGGTGTTTCATCAAGTCTCACCCACATGAATATTTCTATGACACCCTAGTCACCCATCCTCCATGCCATATGGGCCATCATTCAAGATATAAAAATTCCACGCAAGTGATAACCCATGATAAAACTAAAGGGTAAAAAACCGCATCATTCCAAAATTCATGTACCTTCCAAAGGAACACTATCCACCATGTCAAACCCCCTTTTTAGATTTCAAAAAAAACTAGAAATCATCAAGAACCTTTTTATTAAAAACCAACACCTTTTCATTTTTAACAAAATTTAAAACATCCCAGCTACACAATATAACACCATCCCATTTTCTAAAATTTAGCTAGGTATATTTTTATAATCTGCTGTCCATTGAGACTGATACACTTCCTAGTAAAACACCAACCGCTCAAAACCAACTTCCAAAACCAATTCATAAGAATAAAAAAAAATTAAACATCATAAAACACCCCATTTGAAACAATGATTCTGAATCACCATAAAAATATTCATGAACTTAGAACTATTTGTTTCAACAAAACACAAGTTCAGAATGGGAAAATTTAATCGTGTTAAATCATTTCTACTTCCTCCCCAAAATTTGTATCATTAAAATAGAACCTTCCAAATCCATTACTATATTTAATTTTTAAAAACCCTTTTTCCACTTTTAAAAGTCCAATCCTTCTTTTAAAACCCATTTCCACAATTACCACATTAGGATTTTCAAAACGAAAATTCATAATTCAAGAAAAGTCCAAAAGACCCAAAAAAGGGAACTACTGTCGGTGGGTGAGTTGACCATAGTGTTGAATCCATATATAAAATGCCACATCATCATAAAGAATATTATTATGAATATTCCCTAAATACTCATGGATTTATTGGACCTATGATCTCAGAAAGTCAATTAGTCCAAAACCCCTTGTCTTATCTCAACACCAAACAATCAAGAAGAACAAAGGACAAAAATAAAACCATACATTCTATGGAAATCAGAGGATCAGATAGAGAACGAGTTCAAACATCTTTTCCTAAAAATACCTCTAAAGTTACAAAAATCATACTCCATATACCTTGACATCCATCAAATAACATGGGTCATAAAAAATCTAGGTCTGAAAAGAGCTGACCTACCTTTGATATAATTTTGTCACGAACCAGCCTGAGTCGACCCTGAACTGGTCACCTAGGCCAGCCCACGACAAGTATCGAGAGGCATTATCGATCCTCCCAAGATGGATTAAAGTTAAGAGGGAATAAATTGACATAAAAATAGAATGACTTCACACAAATATAAAGAAGAAAGAAAATAGAGGAATGAAATAGTAACCCCAAAAAACATTTACATTAAAAATGATCTGAAAATTCTTTGTACATGAAACTGAATGTAAAAATAAACCAACAACTCAACTAAACAAACATGATAACCAACCATATCAATGTGACCACATTGGTAACTCTCCATCAAAATTATAACATGTCTCCCAAGGAGATTGAACTCAGACTAAAATGTGCAAAGGGGGAAATACCGAAGAAGACTATAGGTGTGAGTATTAAATCATAGTAGGTCACCCTGATATTATATTCCTAAAGCATTTACATTAAAATAAAATAAATATCACATTCACATTTTAAATACAATATATAACAGTATGTTTCTAAATGACATCCCATTATATAAAAATATTAAAAGGAAAAAACATTCATGTATTTTAAATAAGAATTCTAGTAACAATTATCAAAGAGGTGCGACATCAAAATGAAAATAGTTATCAAGACTTCTGCTTTAAAGAATGTACCATTTTAAATAATTCACAGATGTTGCTAAATTTCTAAAAAATAACTCTATATAACTATGGTGAGTAAAAAATTTCTATTGATCATAAGTTACGGGAACACCCCTAGTCAGTAGTTAGTTTTGAGCCCCATGTACCTCATATCATAGTGATGGAAACCATATTAAATATTTGTTCTCTTGAAAATGAGCTAGTATTAGGGAGAGTACCCATAACCTAGTGGTCCTCTTAAAACATCGTAATCATAGTATAGTTTTTTTTGTCGTCATCAAACATTATATGTGAAACAGGGGACAAACTCCACGTGATCAGTAGCATACTAATACATGTCCGCCCACCCAGCTAATCGAGATTCACTTTAGTTCTCAAGAAAGTTAAACATATTATCATATACCAATTCAACATGAAATTTCAATTCAAAAACCATAAAAACAAAAACTTCACACAATCAAACTTCAAATTTCATTCACGGATCAATAAACCACTTAAAGGTTTCATAAATCAATTTCAAAGAGTGTAATGATGCTTTGCACATAAAACTCATTCTAAAAAATTCTTTTAAGGATAATCGGACAAAAAATGCATACCCGATCATATTTTTTATCCATAAAAACATTTAATAGAATAATTTCCTAGACCATAAAACATTCCCAATTGATGCAACATGGTATATTCATGTGAAACACTCATTGTAAAATTTTTTGAGAGGCCAAACAGGTCTTTAAACATTATAAACCAAAACAACATTTTTCACAGCCACAAATACCGCATTAATTATGATGTGAGAAATCACCATTTTACAATTGAAAACATAAGTAAACACATTGAAAATATTCAAATTGATTATCCATTACACAACCCATTTTATAATATTTCAAAACGGGCCTTCCAATTATCAACACATGTCAAAATACCTTAAAACCAATAAACCTTATTTATAAAAACTAATCCATAATTTAAATCCAAATAAAGGAAACTAAATCATTTATTATATATCTTAGAATATTATTATAAAGCCAAACCTATCATATTATAGCACACTCAACACATAAAATCCAACAAGGAAACATACCAAACAAATGGCATTCAATTTTTTAACAATTTTTTTTAAATCTATCGAAAAGGGAAAAAACATCAAAGTATTGCCATAAATTTATTACTGATATCGAACCATGTTAAACATAACACAAAACATGTGTGGAAGCTAAGAAATCATTTAAACGAATGTGCGGTGTGTCCCATTTTATCAAAACTACACCAATTTACCCAAAACATTGTTTTAATTGCTACATGGCACACCAAAAAAATTATACAAAGAAAATATTACAATTTTAATAGAATGTGGAAGAATAAAAAAGAATTAAATATATGGATCTTAAATAAAACGGTTATGTATAATGGGAATCTGACCTCAAATACATGGAGGAAAGGAAATGCAAAACTAAAATCACCCGTTGCGGGTTTATAAAGCTTAAAACATTGAAGAAGTTACCTAAATGAATATCACTCCATTAAAAATAATTTAAAAACATAAACCTAGGGTGTGAATTACCAAGGGATAATAATTAAACATGAAATTATGGAATGAGGATGAAGAGGGGGGATAAAGGAGAAGGAATCTCACTATGGAAACTAGAAAACTCTTCATCTACCATTAGATCTACACTATTAGAGGAGATAAAATGACTTCAAACTCAGTCGAGGTTCTCCTAGGAAAGGAATAACTAGGGTAAAATTTTTTTGAGAAAAAGAGTAAGAAAATAATGATTATGGATGAAGCAATTTACCTTTTCAAATCTGGAAGATATGAGGAACCCAGAAAAAATTCTCCCAAATATGTGATTCAAATGAACTCCAATGTGGAAAAATAGACAATGGGGTCATTATAGGGAGTTTTTATTAGATTGGGAGGTGAAATCACTGAAAAATATAAAAATATGAATATGATATAAAAGTAAAAAAACTAATTTTCTAAAAACTGGGAATGGGCCCATGGGTTTGCCTAATACTTAAGTAAACAATAAAAATTCACCATGATTATGAATTATTATGGGGTCCAAAACGGTATGGATGTTTTAATATAATATGGGAGGCCAAATAAGATCTGAAATGGGTAAAATATATTTAAAAATGAATGTGTTATAAAAGAAAAAAAATATTTAAATCTAGAAATGGGCTCACCATTGGCCCATAACCTGAAGTAACCACCCTTTCTCCAAAAAAATCACAAAAAAACATTGGGGAATCCATAGGTGGATGAGTAGACATATATGGACATTAAAAACTCAAAATTAATCTCACCCAATAGTAAAAAAATGGATCGGGATTTTCAATAAACTAGATAAAAACCATGACATGAAAATAAAAAAAAAACCCATGTGTGACATATTTGAATCTTCAAATTAAAAATATGGATTACATATTCGAATATTATATATATGTAAGTGGAATTAATTAAATTAAAAAAAAAATAAAAAACATGAAGATAATATTTTCATTTTGGAAATTATTATATATATAAGAAATATTTTTGTTCCTAATCCAATCATAATATTGATTCCAATGAACATAATTGTATTATTAATTATAAAATTTTTGTAATTTTATTTAATTTTTTTAAAGAACATATCATTTTAACCTCTTCATACAATAAGTGGGATTAAAATAAAATTCTATATTTTCACTTTTCACGGAATAAAACATTGCATCAGAATCCCAAAATTTGGATCAAATATAATTTTGTTGGAGTATTTATAATTTGATTTTATATTTTTATAAGAAAATTTATAAAATAAAAATAATTTAAAAAAATAATTTTCTCACTAAAAGAAATATAAAATTAATTTTTGAAGAAATCACATTTCTGAATGATAAGAATGTTACTAAAAAATATGAACATGCTTCTTGGGAATTTTTAAATGAATTAGTATTTAGTAGGTAAATTATATATTTCTTAATATATTTAACAAAAAATAAACCCACTAAGTAAACTACAAGGATATAATAGAAACAATAAATTATAGTATGTTAATTGTATATTGCAGTTTTTTAAACATGGTGGTGCATATTGATTATGAAATAGAACATATTGTACTATTAAAATATTTGTATTTAACAAGATATATATATATTGATATAATCCCATGATTTCTTATTACATCTATTATTTCATTTCATTTATCAGGAGGACAAATATTTCCTAGAGCTGTAAATTTAAAATTATAATGATTTCTCCTATTATAGATCGTTGATTGAAACCAAAATACAAAATGTATCAATCAATTATTTGTGTGGGCAATAAAATACTAATGAATGTTTTTAATTTGATATATAAATAATGATACCATTACCTCAATATATGAGAAATTTTTCTTTAATAAGTGGTAATCTTATCCATGTTCTATTTAATTTCATTATAATATTTCAATTAAATAATTTTAATTGAATAAATTAGATCTAGTTTGTTTAGTTAGTTAAATATGGAGTAATAGTGCCCCCAATCTGTACAAGTTATCATTGAGTGAAAATCCAATCCCCCTCATTTGTGTTATTCTTCATTAGAGTATCATTCCAACAGTTACATAAAAATTATATTATTCATACATAGATGTATTTTCTTGGATAACCACACATATTTATTTACCATTACATGAGTTTTTATCAAATAAGTTATATTATGCTATGTTTTTTTGACTATTTTCTTCTCAACCTAGTTTCAAAAAATAACTACAGTTTTCTTAGATACTAATTTAGGTGGCTGAAAAATTAAACACGTAAATAATATATCATTTTTGATTAATATTAATTTTATATCGAATTAATATATTCTAAAACAATAATCAATTATTATGTTTTGAAGCGTGGATTAAAACAACTACCACATAATGTATCTACATCATACCCCCACTATGACTTTCACAACATGGATCCATATAATAAATTTAAATAAAAAACCATACTTATAATCATAGGTAAAAGGAAACATAATAAATTGTGTATTTTACAAACAATCAGGGTCAATATTGGAGATATCAAAAAATTATCAATTTTATGTACAATGAAAATGGAAGTCTAAATATTGAAAAAATACCTGGTAAATCATGGTCATAATCTATAATCATGACATAAACCATGTAAGATCACAATACATAATTCACAAAATATTTAATGAATATGATACATTTTTTCATATCTTTAGAATACAATAATGTCATAAATGACAATCATAATGATGGTATTAACAAAAAAATTGAAATCATATATTAAGGACTCCTACTAAGTCATTCATCCCAAAATAGTTTTGGTTAGACACATATGTGTCCTTTTCTAGTTTTAGAGAAATCCTTTTTATCCATGTTTGAAAAGAGATATGCCCACATAAACAATTGTTGGGAACAAGATGACCTCCTATGAATCTTTTGAGGTCATAAAAGATTAATATTTTGATAATGAATTTTAGCTGTAGAAAAAAAGCCACATATGATATAATTAAAATCCATTATTATGTTTAGTAAACTACTAGAGAATATTCATAATATCATTATAGAATAATCCATTAAAATGAAAATTAATTTTATCAAAATTTCATGATCATAATATTAAATAATAAATTTAGAAATTACACATGTTATCATATAATCATATCACAAGTGTAGAATAATTAATTACAAATGATGTTATAATCATTGAAAAAATCTTTTAGAAGTTTAAAAGAATATTTTATATGCCAAATATCTATTCATTTGGAAATAAAATATTTGGGATAAATAAATTTTGATAATATTAATGAAATAACATTAGTTAATACGAATCATGAAAAAAATGTAATGGAATCATAAATGAAATGATTATTCATAATGACAGAAAAATATATTCGATAAATGTATTTGAGAACAAAGAATCTCTTATGGCCATTTGTAATAAGATACTTAATCCAAAAATGACAATAATATTGCATTTAAATATTTTTTTGATGTTAAATATGGGTAATAATGTATTTAAGAATGATATATATCACATCAGAATAATTATAGAAGACACTTTGAAGATTATATAGAAAAAATGAATATATTCCTATCTAAATAAATAAATCATGTTATTTTCAGTAAATAATAATTTAGAATATTTAATTATATAAAGAAATAAATGAAAATGCATTACATATGTTGACATATATAGTTTATGTGAATATAAATAAAAACATTTCAAGGTAGATCATATAATTTCATCATCGGTTGTTTTATCAATAAAAAATCTGTATTAAAATTATGGAAATTATAAATTACTATTACCGCAACAGTATAATTTGAATCATATCACCATTAAAAAAAAATTTAAAACTCAAATAAAATTGATATATATATTCTTTAAATATCATATCATATAAGTATTATATAGACAATTATAATGAAATAAGTTGTTAATAAGTTATATGTATAATAGAAACAAATTAGATATGATAAAATCTTATCTCACATCAGATATTTTACACAACTAAACTATTATAATGTATAATATATTTAATTTCCTTAAAATTGATTATTATAACAATAAATATAACTATAATATCAATTTTGAACTACTTTTAACATTTGAACACAATTTTATTAATAATTGATTATTGAAATCAATTTTTATAAGAGTTAATTTATTTATTTTTCATAAATGCATCATATTAACAGTTCTCATACATGAATAATAATTTTTATTATCATTTTATAACATTTTATAACTATTAGTAAAAAAATGACAAGAAATTGATTTCATCCTGACCTAATGACTGTAGTCCATATATATGAATGAGTGATGATTACAGTTTTGGATGTATAGAGAAAAGAGTAAAAATAATAATTAAACATTATAGAATAATTATTATTTCATAAATAATATATATTTACATGAAATATTTCCCTATTACCATACATGAATAGGGTACATGAAATACCTATCATATCCTCATATTGAGGTTGAAGTCAACACATACACACATGCAGCGTTACATTTTTTCCCACATAATGAAGGGTAATAAGGAAGATAATATGATATTATTCAAGATAAATTATTATGTTAAAATGAAATATGAAATCCTTAAATCAATCATAGTAATCTTCCATAAATGGTAGAATTTGAAATATATTAATATCAATACATAGATGTGGTATTAAAAACATATTTGCAAGGCATACCTTCATATCCCCTTTCAGGGAATGGTTGTTGAAAATAGTTTTACAATAAACATAAAAACATATTGGTTATTTTTTAATACCATATTTACAATTATATGATGGTTGGAATTGATTAATATGATATAGCAAACAAAATAAGAATGATTGTTCACAGATAATATTTATTCCACTTATTTGAGAGATCATATGTGTCTTATAAGTTATTCGTTAAAATATTTATCCAATTAGAACACCAAGGGAACTTGGATGAAGGTACGGAATGTAGGATGGTATTATATATATTGTTTATTAAAATATTGATTGATCAAATATTTTGAAAATTAGATTACATGATGTTCCCATTTATAGGTTATGATAGTACACAAAATTAATTTCTCAAAATATTTCAAAATAATTATTGTTAGTGTGAAATATAATGATTAAAAATTTGATGTTATTGGAATTGTAATAGAATATAGGAAAACATGTAATAATATTAAATAAATTTTGGTATCATCTGGTGTCATTTTGATCATTATAAATTTAGATTAATTTCTTCATTAATCCTTTTTATCCTTAATTATTTAACAATTTATTTTCATTTAAGGGTTATATATTTTATGAGACGTATCCTTACATCCAGTGTGAAAAGTCGCACATAAATTTTAAACAAATGAAATTATAAAACATTTCCTATATAAAATATATTCTTAAATGTTTTTTACATTTTAATAATTCATTGAAAAAATCATTAGCATAAAATATCATTATAGAAATTTAATAGATGAATTATTTACAATGAAATTAAACACATCATGATAGAAATGGAATTGTAATCTAAAATAGTAAAAAAAAATTAAAACATTAAAAGTTACTTTGAAGTATTTGTAAGATTCCTTTTCATCCAAAACAAATTTATCTTATTTTTATTTATGATAATTCAGTATTTTTTGGGTTGTATACTAAAAATCAATATCAACATTTTATATTAATTTACAGAAAATATATGATAAGAAAATAAAATAAAATTACATCATTGAAATAAATAATTATTTTTCCAAAAGTAATTTTATAAGAAATACTAAGTGATATTTTTTCATTTGAATAAAAATAATATAATTTAAAATCAATAGATTAATTTTTTTTATTATAAAATAATATAAAAATCATATTCAAATAACATGGAATTAAATTTAAATATTTTTTTATATATTATATTTATATTAATTGAATAATAAAAATATAGTAGGATAAATTCCATTGTTTGGGAGAATTATTAGTCTTATAACAACATTTTATTCTACACATTTTCCATTTCACACATACCTGCAAGAAAAATATATTCTGATGTTTATTTTTCAAAATAACAAAAAAATACGATGTTCTATATATAAAAAACTAACCTCCAAATTAAAAGTACGAAATCCCATTTTTATGATTCCATTTTTTAAATTATATTATATCATCTATAATATAATAATCTCAAATGAAAATAAGGAGTCTTATTTAAAAAAATATTGTTTTTCCTAAATATCCACTTATTCTAAAATATACTATAATGTTCATTGCAATTAAATTTATTTGGGTATTTATTATTAAATATTAATTATAATAAATTTAAATAAAACTACAAAAATTATGCACATTTAAATTACATTTTAAAAAAAAACTTAATAAATTTTTAAAAAAATCAATATTTTTAACTATTCACTTAAAAAAAACTCTTCAAAAAAATTTAAAAATTACCATACAATTATATTGGAACGATGATTCAAAAATTATGTTAAATGGATAAAATTATTCCAAATTTTAAAAAAATTAATTATGACGTCCACACAAAAAATATAATAATAATTTTCCTAAATAATACATATTTA
Organism: Viscum album; assembly: GCA_963277665.1. NCBI lineage: Eukaryota > Viridiplantae > Streptophyta > Magnoliopsida > Santalales > Viscaceae > Viscum > Viscum album. The sequence continues at coordinate 1,347,880,249 of OY728164.1, forward strand.
TATAACATAAAATTCATTTACTGAAAACTAAGGACAAATTTATTATTAATTAATCATTAAATATATATTATCTAAATCATTTATACATATATTCGTAAACATGTTCAATCTCATTAATTCATGAAATGTAGTTTCTTGGATATATAGTTCTTATTTAAATAATATTTTTATAGTATATCGTAATTTTCATAAATACCACTATTTCTAATTATGATAGCTATCAAGAATTCCATTAGTTGATACTAAATTTTAGGGTTTTACAAGAAATAATTTTTCTGTCAAATTGTAATGGTTTAAGAGTTGTGCAACTTGAACTTCTCTAATGGAAATTATTAAATTTTCACTAATCGAGTGACTTTAGTGATGTTTTTTGGTGTAGAAATACATCATTGGTAGTGAGGGGTTTGACCGTCATAATGAAGGAAAAATTGTCATATTAATATGATGACAACCGAATGACCCATTAACATATTACATTATTGTTTTTTATGATATTATTGTATTTGGATGCATATGACATGATCCCTATACACTGGGATTCAATTTCACTAATGTAATGGGGATGAAACTCTTTCGATGGGGAGTGAAATGTAGTTATTTTGATACAACACTCTAATGGAAGGGTTTTTAGTTTATTAATTTCAATAAATGAAATACATATTATTATAATTCAAGTATGAGTATTATTCTGAGCATATTAGATTTAATCAGAATAATTTCAGTGATCCATGAATTTGATTCAATGTCAGTTTCTTATTACTCAAATAGAACATCATGAATGTTATCATCAGTTGGCGTTTTAGTCACAAAAATCCATCTTGGTGTTTGGTATGTATTATAGTGTGCCTAGATTTAAGAGTATGGAATTTCCATTATGATTTGGGGAATCATGATATATAGTTAAATTTGAATGTGTTTGGTGGAAGTATTATATTTTGATATAGGATATCCCTAGGAAGTCATACGTAATATATTATATTGAAAAAATGTATTATATTATTAACCACATTGGGAAAGGGGTTTAGTTATGGATAATGTTTTGATTATTGGGGAATTATTTTTTTTATAAATTTTAAACTATCAGGGAATGTGTTTGGATTGGTTTACCATTTATATTTGTGACCATTCATAATATTATTTTTTATTATTTCTACATATTTTTTATAGTCAAGTGACAGGACTAGATGTGTTAATATAGAAATAGGTTTGTGATAGTATAGTGGGAAGTTATTTATAAATCTGTTGTGGAATATTATGGTTAATAATTATTTTGTGTGATTATAGGTTCTAAGATGTAGTTTTGGGAGTAAATACGATTGTAAATAATAGTTTGAAACCCATAGGATGATTTTTTTGATATTGAGAAAACAATAATCCCCCTAGGACTGCGGTGACATTATGGGTTTAATTGATCTACATCACAATTCTTGTGAAGGCGAGTTTCACTTTTCAAAACTATATATCATTTGGGGACGTCTCAAGAGGTCCAAAAATAGGATGATATGGGTATTTCTTTTAGAATTTCGGTATTAGTTATTCTATTGTATCAATATATTAAATGATATAATATGTTATGTTAAGGTTTTATGGCCCCACCCAGCTGATTGTATAATTGTGGTCCAATTTTCAATATGAACCTATTTTTACATCCTCTGATGGTGATGTTTTTTATTATCAAAAATATCCAAATACACATGAGGCTTCTCTAAATTTATTGAATTCAAAATTGTGATTTTAAAACCACATAGACTTAATGGTATAATGACATCATCTGTATAGTGGTTAATGTTATAAACTTGTATGGATTCTCGGATCATCGACTATCAAATGAAAATATATAATTTTTTTAAAACTAGGTCACCACATTATGTTACATCATTCACCATTTATCCTCATTATCATTTTTTATCACCAACTCATCTAGTATATATCCCATGGGTTTCCAATCATCCCATAAATCCTCAATATAGGATCTCCCATATCCAGGGTCCAATTCAATATATTTCAATGATGATTGATAGTTATAGTAAGGAAAATTTATCTTCCACATCAAAATATTCTCTTTCATTATTTTCAAGTTGTATTCATTTTATTAAAATATAATATATTTTAAGTTAATTTTCTAGTTTCTAAATTATTTTATTTTATGTTGAGATGAATGTAAAATTGGAAATGTATAATTCTTAAATAATGAGGTAGGTAGTCCCTACATAATAACCATTGTGAAGATATATTTACTAGACATGATGTTTTGCGTTGTCTTACATACATCAATGTATATATAAATATCAAAAAATTATGGCTTTGAATGTAGTTTTCCATAGTTACATGCCCCATTTAATGTGTCTTGAAAATTATTACAATAATATTTTTTGTGTAATGTAAAGGTGATGGAATTAAAATTGTTTTTTAGAAGACTAATATGAATATATGTTTGGAAAAATGTAAATTCAGATGATTAAATAGATATTTCATGTTAAAACCAGAACCTTGATTAGGTTGATTTCATTGAATGAATAACTATGTTTGAAATTGTTAAAAGGGACTTATAATTTAATATGCTAAATGGAAACTGATATTTAAAAATAAATATTTTTATAAATTCTTTGGAATGATGAATATTTACTAATGAAGGGAATGATGATTTGTTATTTAGTAGTATATTTTGATGTTATCCATATGTGGGGCTTAAAAAATTATTTGTCAATAAATTTTATAATTTTGTATTATTTTTGAAAATTTATTATTATATGAAATAATGAGATTATAATTTAATATTTACCTAAAAAAGAAATTATATTTCATTTGTAAAATGAAAAAATAATCTTATGTTGTGAATAATTAAAATTAAAATATTAATGTATTTTAGAAGTTAATTAGTAAATGTAAAATTATAAAATGGGATTAATGTTTTATGAGTATATTAATGATATAGATTATATTATATATTTATGAAATGATATCATAAAATATTTTGATATTGAAAAATTTATAAGAGGTGGTTTATGAAAATTATATAGTAGGAACACCAAAACTATCAATGATACCTTTTGCAAAAAATGATATATGAGATGACATGTGAATAAATATATATAAAACAACCTATGAGAATGGATGGGGAACACATTCAAAAAACAATTCTCAGTAGTAAAATTGGAATACCCATATAGGTAATGTTAGAGTAATGAAAGAAAAACCCCCTCATATTCAGGGTAGACATTCTATAGGTAAATGTTGGCATAGATGGTCTTTAGTTAGTACAAACAAACACATACAATATAACACCCAAAATGATAAAGGGTTATAATGAAAATATTTTTATACCCATATCAATAAGTTGAATAATATCTCTAAGGGTTTCTTTTATTATAATTCAAAATCTAACGAGTTTCATCCAGGAGTATTTTTCCGGATGGGTGACAACCTTGGATGATTCCCATTTTTATTATGAATGACTAAAATTAATTTTTACTAACCATTTTTTAGATTATTGGGACAATCATAAGTGTAATAACCTAATAAGACAACTTTTAGTGCCTCAAAAGTGATTGAATGTGTCTTCATGGAAATATTGTTCCAATTGGCCATAGTTTTTATATTTGGTATCAATGTAAGTTCACATACTAATGTGTGTTAGGACATCCCCCATTTATCATATAGGGACACAATGATGATATTGTGCCCTTGGGGGGTGGGTTATGTGATCCCCCTAACAGAAAATAGGTAAGAATAATAAACATTACTACACATGTTTAATGGGTGCACATTTTTTGAAGATCCTAATGAATTTTAACTCCACCATTAATATAGTTTAGGCTAAATTATTTATATATATGATTTTTCTCCTAATAAGATTCCCATAGGGCCTGTATGTGTGAAAACATCACACAATAATTAACATATGTTATCCTATTCCGATAGTCAATGGTCTGGTGATCCATTTGGGAACATGGTTCGTCCAGATAGAGGGGATAAAGAGGGTATATAGGGTGACTAATTGGTCCATAGGGAATAGTTTTTACAATCTAGGGATGTGATAATATTTTTTTGGAATGGTCCATGTACCTGACAAGATACACCATGATATAGGTTGATATTGTAATAGAAAATTAGGGTCATGAACCTAAGGATAGATTGTGTTATAACCCAATCATGGGTATCACCATGGATCTTAAGTGATAGTGGTTATTTACTAACTTATATTAAAAATTCTAAAATTATGTATAATTTCATTTTAATCACATATTTAAGAATTTTCATTTCAAACATGTTAATTTTTTTATTTCTTTTGTAGTGACACAATGTGTTATACTATAACCCTTCTCAGGCTCCCTTGGAACTTGGTTACCTAATATGATATCATTATCTAGTAAAAAGATACGTGTATATGTAATGGGAATGTTTTGATATGCTTTTCTAATGATGTAATCATGTATTTTGATGATTGTTCCAGGTTTTACTCATTAAAATTTGGGGATGTGTTTTATTTTTTAAGATTATATTTTTCATTAATATTCCTAATTATATGATATTCCCTCAATAGATCCATTGTGAAATGTAGGGAATACACTTATTTATTGAATTTTTTCATTTTTTAATTTATGTAACATAAATTATAATGTATATTATTCTCTTTGATTTAGTTAAGTGATTTTTTATTATTTCAATTATTATTTATAATCTATCTAGATGATATTGTCTCCAAAATATACTACCTAACAACTTATTTATTTTTCTGTAGTATCTGATGTATGTAGAGAAAATCTTTAGGAGATGTGGTGAACAATAATCATGGATCTAATCATTGGTTTGGGGTTGTGAGAAATTAAAAAATCCATCTACATTAGATCACACATGAAATATTTAAAATTAAAATTCACAACATAAAAAATATTATAATTTAAAAAATAGGCCATTTCAACATTAAAATAATTTAATGTTTAGAAATTAATTATTTCTTTTCTCAGAATTAAATTTTATCATCCCATTGATATAAGAAATATATATTAAAAAAATAGAAATTCATACAAAAAAATTATAATATGCCACAATTAATAACACATATTTGTATAATAATTTAATTTTATTAATTATAATGTTTATAATATATTATTGAAATATTTATTATTTGTGAAATATATTATTTTTAATTTATTCAAAACAATATTAAAACGTCAATATCTTTATAAGAGATAAGTATATACCAGGAACATGTATAAAACAAAAATATAAATAAGGACGGTGTATATAATGTTCATAATTTATTATTATATATTTCCTTACATATATCTCTAAAATCATTCATCCAATTTTCTAATATAATTATTCTAATTTTATCATATTTTTTATGTATTGATAATATTTATATAGTTATAATTGGTTTTATGATATTCATAGATGATAATGATTGTGATAATTTTAATCTCGTTGTATGTATATTTTGTTGTAAATTTATTCAAATAATATTTTTAATTATTATATCTCTTTTTGTTACCTTAGGATGCAAGAGATTTATTATTTTAATAATGCATCAATCATTTGGATTCAGGTTTTTTGTATCAAATGATATTGAACAAAGTAATTTTTAATTGTAAAAATCATAATAAATTAATAGGATATTAAATTATACACCAATAAAAAAATTCAATCCTTAAAATTTCATTACTCTAATGAAAATAATGAAAATAATTTTACTTTATTAAATAATTTGTTTCACAACTCAATTATTCAAACATAATATTTCCCAACAAAATTAAAAAGGTAAATAACATTTTTTTAATGTAAATTATATCAATTATCCTAGATTTTGATTTCTTATTCCCCATAATAGGGATCATGTTCCAATGGTAATACATATGACATTAGTAATTTTGAGGGGGTCATGTATGTACTTAATCAAATGTGATACATGGAAGATTTCATTCCCTTTAGAGTGGTTTTGGGGAACCAAAAAAATAATAATCCACAATCCTTACAAGATATAGGATTTCGAATGGATCTATCTATCATGGGACAAAACACCATTTTATCAAGAATCACTTAAACCTCATACAATATTATATTTTATATAACACCTTATCCCTGAAAATAATCACCAATTACCATTGATGGTTAACCAAGTATCTCTTTTAGAAAATTTTCATAGTTTCAATGTTCTCTTTAATGGTTTTATTGTCTATAAAATATCATTATAATGATCTAGTCCACGTACACTACACATTCTATCTTCATCCAAGGATGTTAGGGTAATGATAAACTACCCTTACAGAGCCTCATATAATGCCACTCTAATGCAACAATGAAATATATATTTAAATAATAACCTCACTAGAAATTTTTATTAATCCAAACTACATTTCATTTTAATTATTGAATAGAAAAGAATTCTTTTAGTGAATAGTTTAATTCCAGCAATTTTAATGTTAATTTTTGGAATATTACATTCCGTATTTTATTTCAAATTATCATAATTTTTTACATATTTCTTTATCTCATGGGTGAATTATTAATATATAATTGGGACCTATGGGATTCACCTACTTCACTTATAATTCTGACGTGTACCATTTAAAATTAAATAAGTGTTTGATACATTTAAACCCCTATAAACATTGATATATAATGATACTTCAATATCATGTATCACCCCCCTTTTCCCTCCCATAGTTTTATTGTATTGAACATCTATAGTCAATTGAAAATTCAAATAAACTTATTTGAATTTCATTCAACACTTTCTATGTGACTATATACACTATGACCTTGTGACATGTAAATATATATCATGCAATTCAATATATATTTAACGACTCATTTTTTATAAAACCAATATTACCGCTCCATGATTTGGATCATGTATTGAGTAATTTTACTCTTGGTCCATTAACTCACTAGATTATATGTAAACTTCATAATATTTTTATATAGGAAACATCTCAAATAAATATTTTATGCAACATTATATATATAATAACATCCCTGTAATAGGTTTGTATTATTATAGTTTGGTGACCAAAAATATCAAAGGTTCCCCAAATTTTTCCCTCATTCTTTTTTCTATTGAAACATGACACTCATTCTAGTTTTTTTTATAGTTAATTTTCTAGTGGTGTGAGACTTATCATAAGCTATAGTTAGTTTCTATAAAATATATTTAAATTTTGAATCTATTTACTTATATTGTTATGGGAAACTCTTTAATTACATATATCTTTAATGGACTCAAATTAGATTCTCCAAACACACATTCCTAGATTTAGTTACAAAAAAGTACTTATATTCATTGATTGCAACTGAGAATACGTGATTATATAATTATAGTGTAAAACAAATTATAACAACTTGAGCTTTTAGTAAGGAAATAATATTATCATTATTGAGTACTAAATAAAATCCCAAATTTAAAAATCACTTCGGAATACTAATAAAGTTTTATTATTAAAATATTATCATTATAACCTAGATTTTAGATTTAATAATATGAACATTAGTATAACATTCCAAAAAACACTATTTTATTTTATAAAAATTTATTGGAAAATAAAAAAGTCATAAAAAACCAAATTTTGAATATAAATATATAAGATTAAAAGGAATACTTTTCAGCAGAAATACATCGAATTCCAGAAAAAGGAAAAACATACCTGAAAAGAAGATCTGGGTTCTTACAAACTTCCCCCAATAAATAAATTCATCCCCGAATTTCCCTAACGTGGTTTTGAAGAAGGATCCCCGAACAGATCTGGCCACTGCAATCGTACATCGGTCTCCCTTTCTTCGGTCTCGTCCTGTACTCGCTCGTGCTGGCATAGAACCCGTACCAGAGGAACATATTGCCCATGGAGAAACATTGTACTATGATCAACAATCTGGATAGGATGCTTCTCAAATAATGAATTCCCTTCAATTTTAACCTCCTCAGGCTGAAAGACATGAGAAGGGTCTGAAAATTAACATCCAAACTGAGAGATTTGGAAGACTTTGTGCATGGCACAGCACCTCTGAGGTAGCTGCAACTGATAGGTGACCGGACCAAATCTCTCCAAAACCTCAAACGGCCCAACGTACCACGGTGAAAGCTTACCCTGTCTATGAATCCTTTTGTGTCCCAACGTCGGTGTGACACACAGGAAAACCAGATCCCCAACCGCGAACTCTAAAGGTTGTCTCCGCTAATCAGCATAAGACTTCTGTCGAGAATGTGTTATAGCCATCCTCTTCCAGATCAGCTCTATCTGCTCTGAGGTCTCCGTAACGAGATGAGGTCCCAGAAAATCTACCTCTCCTAACTCTAGCCAGCATAAGGGTGATCAGCATAGCCTAAAATACAAATCCTCATATGGTTCCATCTGAATGGTCACCTGGAAACTATTGTTGTAGGAGAACTCCACCAGAAGAATATGCATCTCCTAAGAACTTCCAAATTCTAGAATGCAGGCTCGAAGCATATCCTCAAGCACCTCTATTGTGAGCTCAGACTGTCCATCAACCTTAGGATGGTATGGTGTACTCAAAAGTACCTGTGTGCCCAAGGCCTTCTGAAGTCTCTGCTAGAACCGAGAGTTAAAGCGCACATCCCTGTCTGAAACAATGTAGTGTGAAACTCCATGCAGAAAAATGATCTCTCCGATGTAATGTCTCCCAGATCATCAACACTGATGGTCTCCTTGATCGGAAAGAAGTGAGCAACCTTCGTGAGCCTATCGACGATAACCCAAACTACATCGTTTTTCTGAGGCATCCTCGGCAATCCGGTCACGAAGTCCATTTCAACATCATTCCACTTCCACTCCGGAAAGGGTAACTTTTGTAAAAGGCCTGCTAGTCACTGATGCTCCATTTTCACCTGCTGATAAGTAGAACATATCATGACAAAAACAGCAACATATTTCTTCATTCCTGGCGACCAGTACTGGCGATGAAGATCTCGATACATCATGGTGACGCCAGGATGAACTGCCCGAACTGAGGAATGAAAATACCGCATCAGCTTCTCGTGTATGTCTACTGGGACCCATACGCATCCATAGAAACGTAAGATCTCATCCTCGCCTACTGTCCATCCAGGAAGAGGGTCATTTCCTGATACACCCTCCCGCAGGACTAAGCCTTCTGAGTCTGATAGCTACCTCATTCAGACCCGATGAAGTAGTGTCGAGGTAAAAACTACAGAAGATAGGAAAGTATGTCCCTATCTGTCATGCACCTCCAGATGCATCTCAATGAATAGAGCCATGAGCTGCCACTCCCTACTAGCCTCCGGAACTGCCTAAATCAGAGTTCTCCTGCTCAACGCGTTTGCCACTTCGTTTCCCTTTCCCAGCATATAGGCAAGCTCGAAATCAAAAGACTGAAGATAATCGAGCCACCTGCACTGTGTCAGATTCAGATCACACTGAGTAAAGATGTACTTGAGACTCTTATGGTCGGTGAAGACCACAAAGTGCTCTCCTAGAAGAGAGTGTCTCTAGCAGCGTACGGCATGAACAATAGTTGCCAACTCTAGATCATGCGTAGGGTAGTTCCTCTCATGTGGACTCAACTTCTGAGATCCATATGTCATGACTCCATCACCTTACATAAGCAAATCTCTTATCCTGATACCTAAAGAATCATAGTAAACAATGTAGATCTTGCCTGGCTTTGGAAAGACTAGTATCGGCACTAACGTTAACCTCCCTTTCAGCTCTTGAAAGGCTGACTCGCAAGAATCTGACCATAAAAACTTTTACCCCTTCTTGGTCAGACCTGTCAAAGGTGCTTCTAGATAATAAAAGTCCTGAATGAAGTGTCTATAGTATCCAACCATCCATAGAAAACTCTGTACCTCAAAGACATTCTTTGGATGCTCCTAGGAAACTACATCTCTCACTTTCTCTGGGTCCACAGATACTCCTGCCTCTGAGATTACGTGACCGAAAAAGTGAATCTGATCCATCCAGAAGTGGCACTTTGAAAGTTTAGCATTCAACTGATCCTCTCTCAGTGTACTCAAAACGATCTCATGATGTGTGGAATGGTCTTATTGAGTGTGAGAGTACACCAAGATATCTTCCAAAAAGACCACTACGAAAGAGTCCATGTAAGGATGGAACACTCGGTTCATCAGTGCCATGAAAACTGCAGGCGCGTTCGTGAGACCAAACGGCATGACTGTATACTCGTAGACACCATACCTGCTACTGAAGGATATCATAGGTATATCTGATGGTCTAACATGCAACTGATTATATTCACAACTCAAATTGATCTTCAAGAACACCCAGCCTCCTCGAAGCTAATGACAGAGGTCATCGATTCTCGGCAAGGGATATCTCTACTTAACCGTCAACTGGTTCAGTTTCCAATAATCCATACAATGCCGAAGGGTACCGTCTGCCTTCTTTTCAAACAAGACAGGAAAACCACAAGGAAAAGTACTGGGTTGGATGAAACCCTTATCATGAAACCCCTCTAACTGCTTCTTGAGTTCCTGCAACTTAGTTCTCACCACAATATAAGGAGGAATGGTTACCGGGGCTGCTCCTGGAATGAGCTCAATCGAGAAGTCTACCTCAAGCTCTGGAGGCAAACCTAAAATGTCCTCTGGAAAGAAGTCCCTGAAACGATCCACCACTGGAGGAATGTCTAACTGTGAAGTCCCCTGATCACCGAGATAATGACTAGCAATCTGGTATGTCACCCTTCCTAGCCCTTGATGCTCGAGTCCTTCTCGACTCGCCTAAACATCCCATTTGCCTCTATGAAGAAAATATTCACCCTCTGGTGAGACGAATCTCACTTTGCGGCGATAACAGTCAACTACTTCCTCAAACGGAACCAACCAGTCCATCCCGAGTATGATATCATAGCCTGTCATCTCTAGGACATAGAGATCCCATAAGAAATGATACCCTTCAACCTTGAGAGGGAAATCTCTACACTGGCGTACACTAGATGTCCTCATCCCCAAAGGTGTGTCTAGTGTTAACGATTCGGTAGAAGAAAAGATTCAGAGCCCAAGGCTCTCCACGACATCAATAGAGATAATGCTATGCGTAGAGCCAGTATCGAAAAGGGCTGAAGATTAAACAAAGGCTACTAGAATCGTACATTGAACTGTAGAAGGGTCGGGATCCTGTTCCTGATAGGTCTGCTCCACGGCGAAAGGTTGTCCTGCACTGTGGACCTGCGCCCCTGACTGACCACTCTAAGCTGAACCTCCTTGCTAGTGCTGAGGGACTAATGGCTAACCGCCACGGCCTCGACCTCCCCCTCGGCACGAACGGCTGGAAGAACTCCAATTCCCTGACTGGTTAGAGAATGGTGGGGCTACTCTTGAACGAGGATTCATGGAAGAACCCCGGTCACCAGCTAATGGTTTGAAGACATGGTAGAAATGATAAAGGTGGCCCATCTTGCCGCAAGATCGACACTCCATGGGGTCCCTCTAGCACTCCGACCTCGTGTGCCCTTACCAGCCACACTGGTAGCATGTCACCTGGCTGCTTGATGATGCATCACGCTTCCTCGGGTCACTGCATGTAGGCTCTCTACCGCGCTTCTTGCTATCATTTGGAGGAAGACTAGCAATGGAAGCCGAACTGCCCTGGTTCGCAGCTCGAGAGTCTCTCAGATTGCTCTCTGCAATCAGTTCCTAGTAGATGATGAAAGCGATGGAAGTCAGCTGGAAGATGTTCACTTGCGAGTGGATCTCCCTCCTGAGTCCTCAAACTTCCTTTCTAAGAACACCCCACTTCCATCCCTGATGGGTGTGAAACGCTGCAGCTTGGTGAAGCGAGGGGAATAAGCCATGGCAGAGAGAGTAACCTGCTCTAAGCTCATGAACTCTCGGGCTCGATCAGCCCTCAGGGTCTTGGGGTAGAATTAGTCATAGAACACGCACTGGAACTCCTCCCAAGCCATAGCCTACTATTGACATGCCTGTGAGATCACGTACCACCACCTCTTGGTGGAGTCTCGGAGCATGTATGTGGCGAGTTTGACCCGCCACTATGGAGGTGTCACCAGATGGTTGAAAATGGTCAGCATGGCTTCCATCCATGAATATGAAGCCTGTGGTCCTCCTACCCCCAAGAACGTGGGAGGATACTACTGCTGAAAATCACGCGTCAAGTCTACCATAGTCGTGGAATGAGGCGGTTCTCTATGGAAGGTCTGCATCATCCTCAGATAACCTTTCCTGAACTACGCATCAGCACCTGCAACTGGTATAATAGTCAGTGCCAAGGCTGGCCCGACTGGGGGATCGGGAGGAAGTCCCTGATTGGCCCTATCTAGCATCTGATAACTGCCTGACGACAAACGTACGACCGAAGGACATCTCGGAGGCATAGCTCTGAAAGATCAAAAGTACACCTTAGATCAGGAAAACAAGGACAGAGAACACAACTGTACAAAATGGGAACAAGGGATGAAAAACACAAAAGTTTATAGAATTCCACTCCACGACGTGTATAAAAACTACACGGCATGTTTTATCTAGCCACTGACTTGGGCGTGTACTCCTGCCCTACAAGTCGTGTAGACCTCAAACTACACGGCGTGTTGCATCCACACAAGGTGTGTACTTGAAAATAGTTCCCCTGCCTGAGTCCCTTACATGGCTAACCCAGACATTTTTCTTAAATCGAGAATACACATCATGTTCTATACGGACACGGGGTGTTGTGGACAAGCCTTCGGCAGCCCGTGTTGTTAAACACATGGCTGTCGACATGGCTGAACCTTACACACCATGTTCCGAACAAACACGGGATGTATAGGCAAGGTGACACCATCCCGTGTTGTTCATGACACAGCCGGGTACCTAGAAAGACTACAAGGTGTGCTCCTAGAGCAAAACGGTGTGTCTGAGAGAAGGTCACGCCTACCTGTGTTGTTTGTGACACAACCAGGTGTCTGAAAGGGACTACAAGGCCTGTTCTATTACAACACGGTGTGTGCTACTCGAGCTTCCCCGACCCGTGTTGTTAGTGACACGGTCAGGTACACGACTCATTACTACACGACATGTACCTACCATACACGGTGTGTTCATAATGTTACTTTCATGACACCGTTTTCTACTCACACGGTCCGTAAAATGGCCTGAAAACTATACGGCGTGTATCCAAAAAGTACATGCTGTGTATTCTGGGATTTTCGGGGCAGTAGCTCAGAAATTTCACAGAACCCCAAAAACACTAAAAACAATGCAGAGAGGTGCCAAATTCGGATTTGTGAGGGCCCATACTCCCCACGAATCAAAGCTTGGAATCTCCTATAGTCACATACAAGGGAAAACAATAGCTCTCTAACATAACGTCATGTATTCTATCAAGAATCTATCACAACAACATGCATAATCTACAAAAAGCATATCACAACAGCATGCAATCGCTAATTCACCCTAGATGTCATGAAAAGAATTCTTGGAATGTGATTCTAGAAGTTACTATATGATGCATGAGATGGCATACCCTCATCTCATCAGGTTGCGACCGCAATAGAACCAAAATATCAAAACAATTACCTCACAAGTCATGTGAATCACTCTATGTGAAAACATATCAACCATAAAAACTCAAAACCAGCAAACTGCAACTAATGAGGTAGAATGGATTTTTCCTATACACGTGTTAGCTACTCCTGATCACGGCTTAATACCAAGTACCGAGTTCGTCCTATCCCTGGCTAAAGACTCCAAATATTAAAGAAAGTGAAAATAACTCCTCTGATACCACTTTATAATGACCGGAATCCAGAGCCCTTCCACTGGGGCCCCGTACCCGGTTCGCCACATGACCTCAAGCACATTTCCCCAAAATCCAGTGGCTTCTGAATAATAGCAAGGGCCTTGGTGAGTCATTAGGGAAACTATTCCTTCATTCGGTAAAGTATATAGTGGAAAAACAACCAGACATGATAGAAGAAACAATCAACAGCATACAACAATTTATGAAAACAACGGAAGTAATGGATACAAAATAATGATGATGAAACATGGTACATATGTCAAGGGAAAGAAGTAAACAATCCAACGCGATGAAGTACAATGGATAACAAAGTACAAAAGAAAACAAAGTTAGCTCCTCAGCATCGCAAGCCTCAGATCGGTCCCATGCTCTCCAACTCTAGAGAATCAAGAACCCGAAGTAGAAGGGCGCTTTCCCTTATCTATACCTACAACAACATACTCTGCTTGGGCCCAAAAGAATGGCCAAAATAGGGGATGGATATAATCCTAGTAGGAAATCACCCAAATATCTATGCCTAACAGTCTATGAATACATGGCAGTAATAAATAAGAAGTAGTAAATAGAAACACAAGCAGCTACAATCTACAGTTCTAACAAAATAAGTGCACAAGTAAACAACCAGCAACAAAGGAAAAAGTTAACCCTCTGGGTAGCTCTCACAGCCATACCCCTATGGTTAAACCTATAAATACCAGCAACCCACTAGGTGGAACACACAGTCTCACCCCTCTGGTTCAGTTATGAAATTAATAGACTCTCTAGGGAAGCACTCACCGTCAATTCACCCTATAGTCTGGTATCGTACTAAAGTCTCTCTAGGGAAGCACTCACCATCCATTTCCCCATATGGCCCATGTCGAGGAACTACAGACTCTTTGGGGAAGCAATCATCGTCAATTCCCCCTGTGGTCTCACATCGTATTTAAATACACACTGGATAAGCCCTTACACCAATTCTCCCTTTGGTATACTACTCTAGATTCTCACAGTCCTGAGTGAAAATAAACATGCTCAGGGCGCGTGTATCGTCCAAGTAAACCTCAAGAACTACTTGACTATCATTCCAAGGCTCAACAATAATAATGTAGCAGTTCCACTATCCTACTTCTAGGCATGGAAACTGGAAAAATTCCAAATAGGCAAAACAGACATGAAAAAGTATCATGAGCACAAAATAAATTACTCTACTTACAAGCATAAACCTCTGCTGCAACAATCAAGAAAAACAGGCAAACAGCAGGGGAAAAACAGGAAACCCACAATTACCCACCCAAGTGAATTTGTGTAATTTGAAAAAAATACTCATCAAATTTCAACAGAAAGGCACAAACCACCTACCACGATCCCAGGAGATCGATATATTTGAATCACGATGCTTGATTCCCCTTAGAACGTCGTAGATATGAGAAAACGCACAAAACACTCAACCCACGATAACTCAGAAACGAAGAGGAATCAGAAAACAAAGCTCAAGTAGAAGGAAGATCTTACCGCCGTGATTCGAACACAATCGACCGTGCTTGAATTGGAGAACGGATGAAGGGTAGGGAGCTCATCTAATATTCGGATGTACGGGTCTCTCTCGGACGAACGAGACCTAGATGGAGTGTTTTCAGTGCGTCAGGCGCGGCCCCGATTCATTTAGTTAAAAAATTAAATTACACGGCATGTACTTTTAGAGTACACGGTGTGTACTGGGTATTTTCCGAACTCCGCCAAAATCGGCCTCCACATCACCCCTTACACACCGTGTGTGTGGCCCGGGCACGGCCATCACATGCCTTCGAGCTGGGGAAGAGTACATGGCGTGTACTCAGAAAGTACACGGTGTGTACTCTGAAAATTTCCAGAAAGTTTGATTTTCTTAAAAACTCCTGAAAAATGAAAAACATACCTGAAAAGAAGATCCATGTTCATAATAATGAACATGCAAAACAATGTTTGTGGGCTCATGTTTTTTAGAGATTACAAAATCAATAAACCCTAAACATCCAACATTATCATAAGTGGCTTTGTAACTGTATAAGATAATTAGTTACAGGGTTTATTATATGGATATAACATTGAAAAGGGTCGAACAATATTTTTGAAATTTATTCAATTATTTTATATTGGCATATAATAGGCTAAAACAGCGATTTGATAGGGGTAGTAATGGATTTCTCCATAAACATGTTTCTTAACTAGTATTTCTTATTCTCCTAAGAATTCAAATTTCTATATTTATTTATATAATTTTTATATTTTATTATATTATTTATAATATTTTTGTTTCTATAATTTAATATAGTTTCTAAATATTAAAATTAATCAATTAAAATGTTTTCAACATGATCAATTTTGACATTATATATAGTGTATGCATGAAATTATTTTCCTAAAAATATACACCATAATTAATTTTGCACACCATTATATAATTTAGTTATTATTATTATTTGTTTAAATGGATTAATTTTTTAATGAAATTATTAATTATTGTTATACAGGTAATGTTTTTCAATGAATTTTCAATGAAAATATATTTTTTATCATTATTTGTATGTTATGATATAATATGTCATGACAAATATATTAAAAATAATATTTTATAAGATTTTGTGTTGGAAATGAATGATTCAATGTGGTTTAGGTATGTTATGGTATGTTGTAACTGTCCATGATTATTGTTGAGATTTATATATCTATCCAATTCACCATCCAATGATTTTGTTCCCCAATGAATTTATATCAAATTAACCATGAAGGTTATTTCATTTAAAACTATTCATTTAAGGGGTATTATAACAATTTTATGATTATTATGTTCCAAGGAACCTGCTTGAGTCATTCATTTATTCAAAAGTGTTTTGATGGAAATCCTTTTATTTTAAATGTAATAAAAATTAGAATTTGTTTTAAGAAGGTATATGACCATTTTATGGATCAAAGATATATTTGTAATGAAAAATTAATTCATAGGATACCATGATATCTATGAAATGATCTTGATAATAATTATTCATTCATTCATATATTATGAATATTAAAATAAATTTTTCATTAATTTTTATTTCATCAGTGTGTTACTATATATAAAATATTAATTATTATTATAAGAATTGAAAAAAATAGAGTTCATGATTTTTGTAAAGTGATAATGAGAGAACAATCATTATAAATCCCTCACTATTATATTTTTACATTATACCAAATTTTTTATTATTTTTTTCAGTAGGCATAAGAATTAATTGGTATTATAGTATGTTCATTAGTGACATGAATATAATGAGTACAAAAATACATAAATGAAACTAGATTTTAAGGAAATGAACATGTTTTTTTATAAAAAATATTATATTGATTGGATATCCCCCATTATTTTTTATGGGTTTGATTTGATATATTTTTACCAAAATAATAAAACTATATTCATTAAGAGTAATTTTAATATAGAAAACTAAATCAATATATTAAACTCACAATTACTGGATATTAAATGAATGAGTTATTATAATTTTATGAATTGATACATCATATATCATCTATACAGAAAAAAAAACAAAATTAATATTGTCTAAAGTGATTAGTTATAAAAATTATTTTTTACAAATTACTTCTTAAAACACTCCCTGAAACACCTCTACAAATGACTCTATTTTACACAGAGAAATTTATATAATTATCTTGTGAAATTTTAAAATATAAGATTATGTGAATTAAAACACACAATAAGATAAAAACATAACAAATAATCATAAATTGAAAGATAATAATCGTATTATAAAACATGAACATGTGATAAATTTAAAATTAAATGGATCATGGATAATATATTTTAAATAAATGATATGATATAATAAAATAATCAATCTCAATTGAATTCAATAGAAAAATATTATCATCAATAGTAATTTAATCATATATCATGTATATAAACATGCAGCCATAATTATATATCATTATAAGAGAATATTTAATATTGGAATTAACATAAGAATAAAAATTATATCGGAGGATAAAGATAATTATCCATTATTCATTCTATAGTATATTAAAAATTACTACCAATATACCCAAATATAGTCGATTAGAAATCAATTATATCATCCCTAAAAATAGTGGACCATAAATTACAATATGTTTTTATAAGTATAGTCGATCATAAATAATAACATGTATCTATTATTAACCTCATGAGATACTAAAATTTCTATTGAAATGATAGAGATTAAGGGAAATGACCTATCAAATAATGATAAACCGTATATAATTTTTCTATATGAAATCAAACATATATCAGATAATGTACCGAATTAGGGGTAAAAATAGATTTCATATAATTTCTAAAAGTTATCGCAAAAATTTAAATAGGAATTTTTTTCGATGGATACAAAAACCAAATATCGAAAGGAGTTATTATCATAAATTCAAGTCAAATATCATCATAAAAATTTAATTACAAGATATTGATCCCAAGATTGAAAATAAAGAAAGATATTAAAAATAGATATTATAATACCATTTAATCATTATCTAAATAGGATGAATTTTCATCTAACATACAATAATAATTTAAGATAAGGTCAAATGTCTAGTTTTATAAAACATTATTTTTAGTGCATCCCCAATAACGGACCCCTATAATGAAATTAATGTAACGATTGTATTTTTAAAGTGTAACATTCCAAATCCATGAATGTTAAATTTAAAATCCTTTAATAAAATTGAGGTAAGATTATTAAATACTGATATTTATAAGAGTGTTATAAATAACTATTTTAATAAGATATAATTATAATGATAAAAAGTACATTATCATACAATTCTTTATATTTCAAAATAAATGTCGATTTCTTTAATTTAATAATATAGGTATGGATGAAAAAGAATGAGTTGATGGGATGTGATAAATTCATAATAATGTATCATTATTTTAAAGAAGTAAACTACTTATATAATTATTCATTCTTAAAAAACTAATTTGTCCCTAGTGAAAGGGAATGTAATATACATTAGTTGTACGACATGACAAAAAAATTATTATAAATCTTTTTTATTCACGAAAATAATTATGACCTAATGAAATAGAAATTTATTTAGTAGAACCATTTTATAGCATTATAAATAATTAAATATAAAACCCCCCGACCCGAGTTTCCTAGAGTCGGTACATTATTACATAACATTGGCATGATCAAAAGAAAGATCATGTCCCGAAAGACCTATTAGTTTAGTAGTCTTGGGAACACTAGATACATTCATAAAAATTACATTACATAATAAATTGAATACTACAACATCATCTTGACTCGACACTCATAACCCCTTATACTATCCCTACAGGTCATTCAAAAAATACTTCTTCACATCCAGGGAAAAATAAAACATAGAAAGGGGTAAGCTCAAATGCCCAGTAAGGATAACAATATAGAGAAAAAATTTATAAATAAGCATAAACATTTAAGTCAATGTATAACTAAAACAAAATCCTTTTAAACATGAACTTCAGCATAATATGAAAAATATCAAATTAAATAATTCCATTTACTTATTCACATGGATATTCTACTTGTCGAATAATCATATGCAATATCAATAAAAACTTTCATAATGATGGAATGCATAATTCCAGACTATCATAACCTCATAGCCAATGCCTCATGCCAAGACTACAAATAGGATTTTGTCAAATCCTTGTACCAAGACACTAGTTGGTCTCATGAGACCTACCAATGTATCGACAAGCTATAGCGGGCTCAACCCTCCACTTATTAAGTCCAATGCATTCCTCATATGAACAGGTTTAAACATAACATAAACATTCATATTAAAAGTAGCATACGAAATGTCAATAATTTTTCCATATACCATTAATGGTATAAAAATAACACATCCATGGTCAAACATATCACAATACCTTCAATACAATATGGAATATTTGTATCATAATAAATAAACATAAAATAAGCCTAAAAACCATCGAAGGAAGTTCACATAGATGAAATCAAAACTATTTGATAGAAATATCTCTTTTTTTGAAATCATTTAAAAGTCACATAATTATAAAATAATAAATTTACTTTTAAAATATTCATAGAAGCTTTTAAGGGAAGATTTTAAGAATTTTTAACGGCAGAATATATCCGCACCCGTCGTATATGTTAAAAAAACAATCTTACCTTAATTCTGTCGAAAAGGTTAAAAAGGACCTTGTTTGGAAAACGATGGAATAATTCCTTCATTAACCTCTTATAAAAATTCAAACAATTGTAAAAATGAATTTTACCCATATTCTTTAAAATATCAAGAATGTTTTGAAATACATTTTTAAGAAACATGGATGTGGATGATAAAGAGGTCCCAGTAGATAATTACGTATAAACAACCTCGGATAATGTAGAGATTATAAAATAACCCTTACCTTATACTTCTCATTAGTCAATAGTATTTTAACCTCCTTTATAATAGTTAAAACAATGTTATTAAATTATACAAGAACCATATACATAATTATGAAAACATATATGATCATTTAACATTGATTTATTAATAATATCTTAGTATTATCATTGTTTCAGGTGTTAACTTACTCGTTTTCTTTTATATGTTATGTTACATAAGTCGTGTTCGTCATGGATAGGTTGTATATTATTAATATCCAGAATTATATCAAGACATTATACATTATTTTTAATCATTATATTAGAATTAGCCTTGAATGGATACGATGGGAATTAATCTCATCGCGTTTGTGGAGATGGTAGTCCGTACGTACACACGAGTGACAATATCATTCTTTTGATATTAAAATAATATATAATTTGAAGGTATATCATATATAAAGAATCATTGTCATGTTATATTTATTACTTACATGAATTAAATTTCATTATTATACCCATCCAAATATTAATATATTGAATAACAATTACACCACGACGTGGAGACTGTAAGCTGTATGTACGCAGGTATGATGACATGTCATTCAAAGGATGGATAGAATAACGAATTTGGTTGTACCATATTTATAATAATATCCCAATATATAGGACATAGTGCATTTATTATTTTATAATAACAAATAAAGAAGAAGTTGAAGAAGAATGGAACGTGAAAGAGGGTGGTGAAAACATTACCTCTTCTTCGTGTTTTTGCTTTGGATTTGTTCAAAATGGATTCTTAGGATGGTTTTATGATCAGAATAAGGCCTCTATGTTGATGTGAGGGAAGTTGAGAGAGTATTGGGGCAGGGGTTGGCTGATCCAAAAGGCTTTTAATGTGTGATTTAGTGAGGAGATGGAGTTCCCTTTTATAAGAGGGGTAATGGGCACCTTTGAAAAGCTAGAAATATTATTTTATAGTAAATTCATATTTTGTTTCAAATGGCTAAAAAGTGGATTATTTAAAGTTTAAGGTGGGGATGGGTAGAAAACTACTCAACCAATATGATTTAGATAGGTTTGGGTCACTATATTATCCTTATCTTTTAGTTTTAACTCTTCATTAATTAGTTTCCCACTTACCATGTCACTTTGTATTTTTATATTATTTAGTTAATAAACTTACTATATACCTCCAAGAAACCCCCAAGTGGTCCATTAATGATACTCCTATCATGATATAAGTATTGTTTCTGAACCTTATATTTCTATGAATTTAATATCAATTAATAATATAATATTTGTTTTAAAAACTCTTATATGTGAATTTTGACACTATTCAATAATTGTTTTTTGTTAAAGACTTAACAAATTCATTAATTCGAACCAAATTAATTTAAGAAATCCTATAATATCATATTAATAATTAAAATTCTTTTATGTCATCAAAACTTTCAAATTATATAAATTTTAACATTTATAATACCAATTATTTGATTCATTCATTAATAAGGAAAATACTCCATCATTATTGTGAAATAAATAATATTAATTATTAAATGTATAAAAATTATAAATAAAATACCAATATGTAGGAAATATTTTTATCTTTCTAATGAATATTTATAGTCGAAAATCAAACATATATAACTTTATGTAAAAATTGGTTTGCTAAATAAGATATGCTTATGTCATTTTTGTATTTATTTTATCTTAATTAATATAAACTGTCATTATCACTTACAAGTGGCTCCATGGGGTCCCAAAATTGATCCAAAAATGACCATGGTTGGACATGTAACAACTAATATGTTTAGGACACGTTTTAGGATAATTAATTGTTATTATAATATTATTTTTTACCCTTATTTACCAGATTTACCCTTTAACCACTGTAAATAAAATATTTACCGAAGTATTTAATTTAAATTTATAAAAAAAAAGTTACTTATTTACACAATTTGGATATCCTGATTCCAAATATGGAATCCATTTTTTCAAATTCAAAACACAGAAGTGTCAGAAATTAATTTAAAATTAATTCCCATTGTTAAAACAAAAAGTGTGTTTTCAAGAGATAATAACAGTCAAAAGATTAACACTCGTTCATGTCCGGTTGAATTGTGAAATTATGTCCAATGACAAATATTATATTAAATGTTAAAAATATATTCTAAATATAATTTAAAACCAATCAAATTCATAACTTGTCACTACTAATTATTTCAATTAAAAATGTAGTTTTGTATTAAAATTTAGTTATTTTAACTATTCATCAAAAATATAAATGTTATCCAAAAAGTTACAAAATTTTACCCTAAGCTAACTTCGATATTCCGAATCCAAAAATGATGTCAATTTTGAGAGTTAAAATTTATAAAATTTCAAAAAGTGGGTATTACTATTCATAACGGCTAGTTTGATTGGTTGTGGTGTGTGTGTTAGAACTCGATGTTGCGTAAAACACACACTACTGTATTATTCAAAGGGAAGCGTACCTTGAAAGCATGGGGTGTTACATTATCCCCACCTTCAAATTATATCGTCCTTGAAATTTCTATAATACAACCGCTTGAAGAGACTTGGATGGTTGTTCATCATAAGTTCCTTGGGATCCCACATTGCCTCTTCCATCTTATGGTTTCTCCACAAAACATTTACCAGACAAGTCGTCTAGTTTCTCAATACTTGTTCTCTCATATCAAGAATCCTGACAGGATCTTCACAGTAAGACAAATCGGGTTCGAGTTATAATTCCTCATAAGTGAGTACATGCTTTGGGTCAGACATGTATTTTCTTAATAGTGATACGTGGAACACATCGTGATCTTTGGAGAGATTTTGAGGCATTGCCAATTGATAAGCTACAACCCTAATTCGTTCTAGAATATCGAAAGGACCGATGTACCTGGGACCCAATTTACCTTTCTTGCCAAAACGTATAACTCCCTTCCATAGAGATACCTTCAAGAAAACATGACCTCCCACCTTAAATTCCTAATCCTTTCTTCGGTTGTCAGCATAGCTCTTTTGCCTACATTGAGCAGCATTGATGTGGTTTTGGATTAACTTCACCTTTTCCATCGTTTCCTCCATCAGTTCTGGGCCTACAAGTTTTCTTTCACCAATGTCATCCCAACAGGTTGGTTTGCGACATCTCTTTCCATATCACACTTCATATGGTTCCATCTAAATACTCGAATGAAAGCTATTGTTATAGGAAATTTCTACCAGAGGTAAATATATATCCCACATTCCCTGAAAGTCAAGTGAGAAAGATCTCTACATGTCTTCTAAAGTTTGAATAGTCCGTTCAGATTTTCCATCTGTTTGAGGGTGGTAAGCAATGCTCAAATGAAGTTCAGTATCAAAGGATTTTTGAATACTCTTTTAGAATATTGAAGTAAAATGGGGATCACAATCAGAATCAATCAATAGGGGTACTCCATGAAGTCTCACCACATCATTAATATATATCCTTGATAGACGTTCAAGTGGTAAATCTTCCCTTATAGCATGAAAATATGCTGACTTGGTATGACGGTCAACAATGACCAATATTACGTCATTCCTTCTAGGAGTTTTGGTAGCCCCATGACAAAGCCCATCATAATATTGTCTCATTTCCACTCTGGTATGGGAAGAGGTTGCATGACTCTTCCAGGCTGTTTCCTTCCAGCATTCACTTGTTGACAAACCATACATCTTGACACAAAATCAGCAATCTCCCTATTCATGTTGTCCCACCAAAAAAGTTCCTTCAATTCTCTATACATTTTGGTTCTCCCATGGTGTATAGAGAAATTGGAACTATGATCATCGTCCAACAATTCCCTTTTTAGATCAGGTATATGCGGAACACAAAGTCTCTTCCCAAATTTCAAAATTCCATCTTCATACCCAAAGTCATTCAATCTCCCATCAT
This sequence comes from Viscum album, assembly GCA_963277665.1. Lineage (NCBI taxonomy): Eukaryota > Viridiplantae > Streptophyta > Magnoliopsida > Santalales > Viscaceae > Viscum > Viscum album. The sequence continues at coordinate 1,347,904,275 of OY728164.1, forward strand.
TCATGGATTTAATCTTCTTTTGAAACTCTTCATCACCGGTCTGAGAAATCTTTATCCTTTCTAGTAAATATTTTTTGGAAACCATTTGAAAAAGTATAGATGTTTCAACTTCCATGGTAATTCTCATATCCATCTTCTATAGATCCATGAAAATAGGATCCCTTTCAATTCTCATCATGTTCAAAACTCCATGATCTTTTCTGCTCAAAGAATCTTCCACCTTATTTGCCTTCCCTAGGTGGTAGTGTATCATGAAATCATAATCCTTGAGTAGTTAAAGCCATCTCCGTTGCCTCATGTTGAGTTCTTTTTGTGAAAAAATATACTTCAAACTCTTGTGATCAGTATAAATATCATATTTTTCACCATAGAGGTAGTGCCTCCATATCTTCAAAGAAAAGATCACAGCTGCTAATTCGAGATCATGGGTAGTATAGTTTTTCTCATGAATTTTCAACTGTCGTGATGAATTGGCAATCACCCTATCATTCTGCATAAGAACACAACCAAGTCCTTTCTTCGATGCATCACTATAAATAACAAACCCATAATTCCCCGATGGCAAAGTCAATATAAGAGAATTGAATAATCTTCTCTTCAGTTCTTCAAAGCATTCTTCACTATTTTTTGTCCAAACAAATTTAACCCCTTTACATGTGAGCTTTGTTAATGGGATAGCCAATCAGGGAAAATTTTGGACGAAATGTCGATAATAACCTGCTAAACCAATAAAACTGTGTACCTCAGTTATACTCACAGGTTCTGGCCATTCATCAATTGCCTTGGTCTCAGAAGGATCAACATAGATTCCATCTTTAGAGACCATATGTCCAAGAAAATAAATCTACTGAAACCAGAATTCGTACTTTCTAAAATTCCCATATAATTCATGTCTTCTCAGAGTCTTCAGGATAATGCACAAGATATTTTCGTGATCTTCGTATCTTTTGGAGTATACCAAGATATCATTAATAAATACCACCACAAAATCATCTAGATATTCGTTGAAAAATATATTCAATAGATACATGAATACATAGGGTGCATTAGTCAGCCCAAAATGCATTACCATACACTCGTAATGCCCGTACCATGTTTGAAATGATGTCTTCAGAATGTCTTCCTTCTTTGCACACAACTGATGGTATCCAGATCGAAGGTCATTTGTTGAGAAGTATTGAGCTCTATGCAGTTGGTCAAATAAATCATAAATGTGAGGTAGGGGATACGTGTTCTTTATTGTAATAGCATTGATCTCCCTGTAGTCGATACATAACCTCATAGATCCATCTTTCTTTTTAACAAAAAGAACAGGGGATCCCCATGGAGAAACACTAGGGAGAATAAATCCTTTATTACTCAATTACATTAGTTGTTTCTTTATTTCAACTACTTCCACATTGGCAATTCTATAAGGGGTCTTCAATATAATCTTTGATCGAGGAATTAAATCAATGGAAAACTCAACTTCTCGTTCTAGAGGATTCCCAGGTAAATCTTCCAGAAACACATCTACATATTCATTCACAATAGGTACATACTATATTTGAACATTCATTTCCTCACCCACAATCATTTCATTATCTTCCTCCCCATAATTGAATTTATTTGAGCTACAAGGGGTGGATCTAGATAAGAATTAGGTTGTGATGATTCTTCTCTAAAGATAAGGTGTTCCTTATCATCATCATCAAAAATCGTAACCTCCTTATTCTTACAATAAATCTTCACATCATTGTCTGAAATCCAATCCATACGGAGGATTATATCAAACTCAATCATCGGTACGACGATGAGATCAGCGGATAAAGAACATTTATGTGCTCTAATGGGGACTGACTCACAAAACATTGTTGCAATGATGCTTCCCTTAGGAGTTTTAACTGACAACTCCCTTGTTAAATCAAATTGGAAATATCAAATTTTCTTAGAAAACTGGGAAGATATAAAACAATGCGATGATCTAGAATCAAATAATGAATTTTCTAAAATTGAGGAAACCATTAAATTACCTTCCACCACGTCTTTCGGAGCTTCTACCTCAGTAGTAATGATAGCATAAGCTTGGCCTTGATCCCTTGGCCTTTTCTGAGGTAATTTTTCCTGACACTTAGGACATTCATTTGCCTAATGTCCCATCTCCCTAAAATTGTATCATTGGACATCATTAGATTCCTTATCCCCCTTGAAATTATGAGCATGTTGGCCTTTTTCACCACACTTGTAACAGATCCCATTCCTTTTAAGAAAGTACATGGGTGTTTCTTACAAAATTTACCACAGGATGGATATTAAAACATTCCACTCTTCCCTTTATTTCCATTCCCTGATTGATCATCAGATCTCTTCTTCTCTTGCTTTCCTTTAAAGTCATAAGACATAGAGAATTCATTTATGTCTTGATAGCACATGAGAAAAGGTTTTCGTATGATGAGAAGGATTGTGAGACTAATGATCGATAAAGAAATGGTTTCAACTCATCAAATAAACGATCAATATTACTTCTTGGGTTATGTATATAATCTCCAGCATACCTTCCTAACCTTGTAATGTTATCCTCATACTTTCTGACATTCTCATCTTCCTTTTGTGTCAGACTCAGAAATTGCCTTTCTATATCTGCTCGGTGGTTGCGAGGAATGTATTTTTCTAAGAAAAGATATTTAAACTCCCTCCATTCCATATTTAATACTTCATATTTTCCTTTGTGTTTTGAATCAATGAACATCATTGATCAGTATCTCCCGTGAGGCGATAGAATGCCATGAATTTTTTTTCACTTTCACTACTCCCCAAAGCCAGAAATATTTTCTCTAGGGAACTTATCCATTTCTCAGATACTAATGTATTTGTACTCCCATTGAATGTTGGTGGTTTCTGCCTCATGAAGCGATATAACATTGATCCTCCACGTTGTCGATCAGGGTGCTCCATACAGGTAAGGTTATTATTCATAACCTGAGTGAGTTGTCCCAGTGTTCTGATTAGCTGATCAGCACCAGTTGCATCACCATCTCTACTATAATTATCATGAGTAGGAGGGAAATCCCTACATGGAGTTCGTGTGTTGATACGGTTTCCATTTCATCCACTAGGATCGATTTCTACACAATGGCATAAACTAGATCAGTTTATGAATCAAAATACATAATTCCATACTTATAAAACACTTAACATAAATTGAACTATTTATGGATATAATCCGTAATCATAAAAATGTTTTCTTTGAGGAATAAGATACTCATAAACCCTTCATAATGATTTTTAAAGAGAATGATAGTTATCCTAATCATATCCCCCAAGAGTGTCATAACCAAGAGTGCAGTAAGGCCCGTTGTCGTGCACCAGTTCCCGTTCGAGTCTAGCTCAAGGCGGTGTTTTCAGGTTTTACCCCTAGGTACATCTGTGCCAGAGCCACCTCTACCTACTCGTATCCAGACAGGGATGTATTGCTCGGAAAACTCACAAAATCTCAACAATACCAAAATTCTAGGAAGTTCTTCTATACTAATCCTCAATGTCCATCTTAGGTCTATGTTCTCTAATCAAGGTTTATCTAAATCTAGCTTCCATGGTTTTTACTAAACTTCCTTTGATACCAACTGTAACGCCCCGAACCCAATTTCTCAGTGTCGGTGCATTATTACATAACATTTTCATGATCACAAGAAATATCATGTCTCGAAAGACCGATTAGTTTAGTAGTCTTGGAAACACTAGAGACATTCATAATGTTTACATTACATCATAAATTGAAAACTACAACAACATCTCGACTCCACACTCATAACCCCTTATACTATCCCTGCAGGTCATTCCTAAAATACTTCTTCACATCCTAGGAAAAATAAAACATAGAAAGGTGTGAGCTCAAATGCCCAGTAAGGATAACAATATAGCGGAATTTTTTACAAATAAGCATAAAAATTTAAGGCAATGTATAACTAAAACAAAATCCTTTTAAACATGAACTTCAGCATAATATGGAAAAGATCAAATGAAATAATTCTATTTACTTATTCACATGGATATTCTACTAGTTGAATAATCACATGAAATATAAATAACCACTTTCATAATGATGGAATGCATAATGTTAGACTATGATAACCACATAGCCAAGGCCTCGTGCCAAGATTAAAATAAGATTTTGTCATGGCCTTATTCCAAGACACTAGTTTGTCTCATGAGAGCTACCGATGAATCTAGGAGCTATACTGGGCTCCACAAGTAACTTATTAAGTCCAATGCATTTTTCATATGAACAGGTTTAAACATAACATAAACAATCGTATTAAAACTAGCATATGAAATGTCAATACTTTTTTCTTAAACCATGAATGGAATAAAAATAACACATCCACAGTCAAACATATCACAATACATTCAATAAAATATGGAAGGTTTGTATCATAATAAATAAAATTCAAATAATCTTAAAATCCATCAAAGGATGTTGACATAGATGAAATCAAAAATACTTGAGAGAAATATCTCCTTTTTGAAATCATTTAGAAGTCACATAATTATAAAATAAAACTTTTACATTGAAAATATTTTTAGAATCTTGTAAGCGAAGATTCAATGATTTTATAATCATGGAAAATAGTCGCACCCGCCGTATGTGTTAAAAAACATTCGTACATTAATTCCGTCGAAAAGGTTAAAAATGACCTTGTTTGGAAAATGATGGAAGTATTCCTTTATCAACCTCTTATAAAAAGTCAAACAAGGGTATAAATGAATTTAACCCATACTCTGTAAAATATCAAGAATGATTTGAAATACATTTTTATGAAACATGGATGTGGATGATAAAGGGGTCCCAGTAGATAATTACGTATAACCATTTTCGGATAATGAAGAGATTGTGAAATAACCCTTACGTTGTACTTTTCATTACTCGACAGTATTTTAACCTCATATATATTATTTAAAACATTGTTATTAAATTATACAAGAACCATATACATAATTATGATATCATATATGATCTTTTAACATTGATTTGTTAATAATATCATAGTATTATCATTGTTTCTAGTGTTAACTAACTCGTTTTATTTTATATGGTTTGTAACATAAGTCGTGTTAATCATAGATAGGTTGTATATTATTCATATCCAGAATGATATCAAGTACATAAACATTATTTTTAATCATTAAATGAGAATAAGTCTTGAATGGATACAATGGGGAATGAATCTCATCACGTTCGTGGAGACGGTAGTCCGTACGTACGCAAGAGCGACAATATCATTATTTTGATATTAAAATAATATATAACTGGATGGTATATCAGATATACACAATCATTATCATGTTATATTTATTATTTACCTGAATTACACTTCATTATTCTACCCATCCAAATAATAATATATTGAATAACAATTACACCCCGACATGGAGATGGTAAGTCGTACGTACACACGTATGGTGACATGTCATTCAAAGGATGGATAGAATACTGAATATGGTTGTACCATATTTATAATAATATAATAGTATATAAGAGATACTTTATTTATTGTTTTAGAATAACAATGAAAGAAGAAGTTGAATAAGAAAGGAACTTGAAAGAGGGTGGTGAAAACATTACCTCTTCTTCGGGTTCTTGCTTTTGATTTGATCAAAATGGATACTTAGGTTAGAATTATGATCAAACAAAGGCCTCTAGGTTGAATTAAGGGAAGTTTTTAGAGTATTTTGGTAGGTTTTGGCCAAGACAAAAGGCTTTGAATGTGTGATTTAGTGAGAAGGGGGAGTTCCCTTTTATAAGAAGGGTAAGGGGCACCTTTGGAAAAGCTAGAAATATTATTTTATAATAAATTTATATACTATTTATATTGGCTCCAAAGTAGATTATTTAAAGTTTAAGGTGGGGATGGGTCGAAAACCACTCAACCAATAGGTTTTAGTCTGTTTGGGTCACTATATTAACCTTATCATTTAGTTTTAACTCTTAGTTAATTAGTTTGGCACTTACCATGTCACTTTGTATTTTTATATTATATAGTTAATAAACATACAATATACCTCCAAGTGACCCCCAAGTGGTCCATTAATGATACACCTATCATGATATATTTCTTTTGGCCGATCCTTAGATTTTAAGGAATTTAATATCAATTAATAATATAATATTTGTTTTAAAAACTCTTTTGTGAAAATTTTGACACTATTCAATAATTGATTTATGTTAATGTCTTAACAACTTCATTAATTCGAACCAAATCATTTAAGAAAACCCATAATGTAATATTAAGCAATAAAATTCATGGATGTCATCAAAACATTAAAATTATATTAATTTTAACATTTATAATACCAATTATTTGATTCATTCATTAATGAGGAAAATACTAAATCATTATTGTGTCATAAATAATATTAACTATTAAATGTATAAAAATTATAAATAAAATACCACAATGTCTAAAATAATTTTATATTTCTAATTAATATTATAGTATAAAATTAAACATATATAAACCTATGTAAAAAAAATTTCTAAAAGATATGTGCTTATGTCATTTTTGAATTTATTATAACTTAAGTAATATAAAGTGTCATTATCACTTACAAGAGGCTCCATGGGGTCCCAAAATCGACCCAAAAAATTCCCATGGTCGGAAATGTATCAACCAATAAGGATAGGACACGTTTTAGGGTAATTTATTATTATTATAATATTATTGTTTTACCCTTATTTACCGTATTTAACTTTTAACCATGGTAAATAAAATATTTACCGAAGTAATTATTAAAAATGTATAAAAATAAAAGTTACCTATTTAAAAATTTTTGACATCCCTATTCCAAATAAGGAATCCATTTTTCCAAATACAAAACATAGAAGTGGCAGAAATTAATTTAAAATTAATTCCCGTTGATAAAACAGAAAGCGTGTTTTTAAGAGATAATAACTATCAAAAGATTGACACTTGTTCATGTCCGGTTGAATTTTGAAATTTTTTCCTATGACAAACATTGTTTTTAATGGTAAAAATATATTCTAAATATACTTTAAAACCACTCAAATTCATAATTTATCACTATTAATTATTTCAATTAAAAAAGTTTTTTTAATTAAAATTTACTAATGTTCACTATTCATCAAAAAGATAAATGTTATCGGAAAAGTTCCAAAATTTTACCCTAGGATAAAATCGATAATCAAAATCCAAAAATGAATTCAATTATGAGAGAAAAAATTTATAAAATTTGAAAAAGTGGGTATTACTATTCATAATTGCTAGTTTGATTGGTTTGTATGTTAGAACTCGAAGTTGCGTACAACACACGCTACAGTATTATTCAAAGGGAACTTACCGTGGAAGCTTGGGGTGTTACAAAATCCAATGTATATAAAAGAATCATAATGGAAATAAATTTGAATTGTGTAGAAATTAATTGTAAAAAAAATTTAAATAGTCTTGTAATTCAAACATATTATATAAAACCTGGTATAAAAAATTCTCCATGGATTGGAAAAAGTGACAAAAAATATTACATTGAACTTTTTTGGGAAGACATGCTTTAATATCACATATAATTTAGTTCATTCTGCTATTTTTAAATATTAGAAATACATTTACATTTAATTTTTATTAAAATATTTATATTTATTTTTTAACATATAATTGATACTTATTTTTTAAAAAATAATGATTTGGGTTTTAATTTGTGTCGTTTATCAAGTGGTATATAACGCATAAAAGTTCATGTTCTTATTCTGTGTTCATTTTTTTACTGAAAAAAATATTATTACATGAGGAAACATAGATTTTATTATGATAATTATAAATTTCAATGGTTAATTTTTAGAAGATATGGTTATTGTTCTTATAGAAGAATTACAAACCCATGTTTTATTAATTTCAATTCTATAAAAAGATTATATTTCTAATTATACTTATAGATACATATATTTACATTTCATAATAATAAAATAAAATTATATAAAATAAAATTATAATATATTAACAATATTTTTTTTATAATAATAATCAATTATTAAATATTTATGATGTTGTTCATATAGATGGCAGAACACACTAAAATTAGAACATTGTATAACGAATGAGAGGATAATAACATAGAGTTCATTAATGTAAACATAATTTTTATATTATAATAATTATTTTTGGGATAAATTTATTCAAGTGTTGTTTTATTTTTATGATGTGTGGAGATTAAAATATAAATGACCAAGAAATAAGAAGAACATGTTACCCACATTGATTAAATTGTTACCATACGCGAATAATTTCCTCACAATTAAGGACATATGATTCATATTATGACTAGGGGATTTCAAAGGTGGTATCTAAAACAAAGGTATAAAACAATTTAATTGATTAAATAATTATTTAATGAAAAGAATTTATTTTGAAATGAGATAAGAGAGGTCATTGTATATGTGCAAAGACAATATATTTCATTAGAAGTAGAAAATAAGTGATGGGTGGAGAAGGAATTAAATGATAGTTAGGTGAGTTATGTGAGGAAATATTGTTATGTATTTTTAACTAAATGAAAAACAAAAGGATTCTAAAATATTTATATATCATTGTAATAACCAAAATTTATGCAATGATAAAGAATATTTTTTAAATTATTTCATCATATTCATTTATTTACTAAATAATTAATTTTTGACAAAACATTTAATAATACCCATACTAATAATTTAGAAAATAAAATTCTTCACCATCACCCTAGTTTATCTCATTTTTTAATTATATGAAATTTTACAATTAAGTGATAATAAAAAATAATCTAGAAAAAAAACTTTAATAGAAATATGTCTTTATAAACATTAAATGTAATTAATTATATATATTATAAATTCATAATTAAATTAATTTTAATATATTTTTTTATATATATAACATTTAAATTATAATCATTATATTTAAAAATCTCTTTTTAATTTATTTATATAAAATATAAATAACATTTTTTTCAATATCTTTTGGAATATAACATTCTCACCACTGACGTGGTCAAACAAATTTATCATCATAACATATTTTGGGATGAAAATTAAAATATTAAGTAATTCATAATTGGATAATGTTGACTCCAATGTTTAAAATCATTATATCAGATTAAAAATTTAAAATTCGTATAAATATAATTTAATATATATAAAAATATCTATACCAAAACATTTTTTATAAAAAATATATTATCAACAATAAAATTAATTTATTCATATTTGTTAAAAATTAAAAACCATAAAATAAAAATTAAAATTTTCAAACATATATTTCACATATACTTCATTAATGCCATTATTATGAAATTATTAATTTAATTAATTATTATAAAAATACAAAAAATAATGGAAAAATTAAAATTTACGGAAAATGATTTTTTTACAACATAATTAACCCTAAGGTCACATGTAATAAGAATTAATAAAAAAATTCAACACATAATTATTAATAAACCCATTCATATTTTATCGATTTCACATTTAAAAATAAAAGATACATAATTATAAAAATATAATTATCATTTATTTCCTTAATAATAAAATATATACATAACCTTAATTAATACTAACAAAACCCATTAAGACCTACACATAATACTAATTGTAAAGATAATTAAGTGTCATAATCAGCAGAAGTGGTTCAGCAAGATCAGATATTATATTAATTTAAATGATCTTCATCTCTATCGGTAACAAATTTCTATCTTGTCATACATTTTGATTTATTAATTGATATTTTTAAAGAATACCCATGTTATGTTGTTTCCTAACTAACTGAGGATAAATGATCCTCATAAGGAAGCCCTGTCCTATAAAATTCCATTACATTAATTTCCATATATACAATTCATAATGTTGTTAAATGAATTTAGAAATACCAAATCAAAATATATGTTGTAATGTTCATATAATCCAAACATAAAAAAGTAGAATGATATTTTAAAAGTTGAATATGTTTTCTCAAATATTTGAATGCATCTGAAGAAGTGTGTAATTGATTTTCATTCAATATATTAAATAATATCAGGAAAATATTTAAATAAATAACATAGTTAGGGGAAGTTGATTCAAAAGATATTTCATTTGATTATATTGTTAGTGTTTTGGAAACACTCTTAATATTATTAATTAGAATAGAAGAAATACTATCACAATGAAATGATATGGTTTTTAAATCATTGGAAGATAAAAAAGTATTTGATTTCTAGAAGGATGTATTTAATATTTCTAGCACCAATGCATTATAGGAATAAAATATATATATAAAATGTACCATTGAATGTCAATGATGTACATATACATGGGAATGAAAAAAGTTCTAATTAACAAGATAACACAAAAATATTTTTAACCAAGATGCTTGAGGAATATGATCGGAATTCAAAATGATTTTGGGAGGAGAAATTAAAGAATATTGAGGAAGATAAACATTGGCTCAACATGTACTGTTTAATGTGGGATTCCAATCTAAAGAATATGGAGTAAAGCTAAAATAAAACTTCCTAAAGAACCTTGAATAATGAAGATTCCCGACATATTTCAATGATACAATTTTCTTTAAAATGGATGAAAAATAGGTAAAATTATAGCCTAAAATCTTGTAGAGAATCATCACAAACACTCATAGTTGAAGTTAGTTCACTACACTAAAATATATATTTTTAAAATTTATATATCAAACTCATATAGAGTATACAATGTAAAATATTCTAAATTATGGGAACGTAAAAAAGAATAATGTAAACCAATTTATTGAGGGTAGACATAATCATAAGTATCAAGAGGCAGCCAAACCTACTGCTAAAAAATATAGGAAAAATAATGTAACAATAGACACATTACATGTAGGATTTACAATGATGAATATGAATATCCCCTTGTTCATTATCTTAAACCATAATTGAAAAAAAATTAGGGAGCACAAATAACCTTAATCAGTGGGCCTTTATATTTTCCATTTTGGAGAGAGCATTAGAATTCTTATTTTATTCCCTATATAAATTTGTTTCATTTTGAAAAATATTGTCCTTAATACAAATGAAATAAATCTAGGACATCAACATTATCCATTGGTCAATCCTGGACCAATCTTCTTGAATTTTATCTTACAATATTGAGTTATATTCTATCTATATAAGTCTCTAACCATGATGAATAGTGTACATCAATTCCTTGATCATTTCCCACCATTCGTCTTCAATTGAAATGACATTCCCAATTATAAGATAAAAATATACCTTAACAAGAGCCCTATTAGTGTGAATGAAACCACCAAAACCCAATGGTCCCAGTTCTCCTGATGCTTCCCATCTGCATTTAATTCAACCATCCCGATATCAGTGGTATCCATATTATAGATCTATCCACAAATGGTGTCCTTATCCTGATATAGACACCAAATTACCACAAAATAAGATGTTTAGAAGTGTCATTCTTCATTAAGAATGTTTTAATTTTTAGAAAATTATTAGTACATTGTTAATTTCATTAGATATAGTATGAAAATTGGGGCTATGATCACCTAAAGATAGAACATTTCATTCCCTCCTCATGTAGGAAATTATAGTTGCATTATAAGTGAAAAAAAAGAGTGGATCCATTCTATGAATATTATACTACATATGGATGTAAATAATTATTCAAGGCTCTTAATTTTTAGAATGTAGCCATACAGATCTTTTACATACACCCACAATATGTGTTTAATGTGGAAATAAGAAAATGGTCAAAATATTCCTCCTCTCATAGACACAAATAACATAAAGGGAAAATACAATGATCATCACGTTAAATGATCATAAGAAAAGGTAGAATGTTCCAATAGATCAATCATATTAAGAGAATAATGGTGGGTGATATAAATTTATTATTAAATATAGATATCCACAATGGTATGGTGACTGAGATATCATAATACCATGTCCTGGAATATTTTAATTCTGACGAAATTCGTCATATTCAGTGTACATATTGTGATGTCCTGTTCAGTATACTCATACATGACAAGATCCTCAATTAGTTGAGGAACAATTATCCCATTATTATTAGTATTACAATGTATGTTTTTAATTTAATGATTTTAATATTGTAAGAAATATTAACATCTTAAATTATGAGAATTTATGGTACTAGAGTACTCTAGAAATTCATGGTTGACAACATACAAACCATCCATTTTGAGCATTTCAGAATACATTGATTGTACATCCTAATAACTTTTCCAAAATATGATGGAATATATAAAGAATTTTCTATATTAATTTATTTGAAAATCAAGGTGGAAGAGAACTCCAACAGGTTTTCATTATAGGAAATAATGATCAATGTGAATTTTTTGAGTAACGTTTCATTAATATTACTATGATATTTAATCCATATTCCTCCCATATCATATTTTTTAAAAAATCACTTACATGACTAAATGATTATATTCCATTAATGAATTGATCCAATCAATATAAAATTATTAATCATTATATCCAACTCCTTAATGAGTGTTATTAGACATATGTATAATGATAATGCACATACAAACAAATACGTAATCACAGAAATGAAAAAAAACTACCATCCGGGGATACAGTCTACCCCATCCCTGATTATAAATGATTGAAAATTCTTAAATAAATTGTATCCCAATAATGCATGTTTATAGTCCCCCGACAAGGGGAACCCCAATATAGGTATTGTGAAGAAACATCTATTTACAACAAGACCAATATACACTATATTTGTTTGGAAATGTGAAATTGTTTTCCAAAATTCACATATGACTTATTATAGCTGATTACATCACCAAAATATTCATCATTGATCCCAAAATGACAGTGATATAAGATATTATAATTCTTTTATCATTCCTAAAATAAATAATACATGCTACATAAAGAATGTGTTATGATAAATAAAATCATCTTCCTACCATAATTTGTTTATAGATATAAATATTTACAATATCATTAATATAATATTTTTAATAATATATATATTTTGTAAAGGTAAGAATAGATAAATTATCCACCATCCTAACACCTATAGATAACTAGAAGAAACACGACATAGATCAATTAACAAGAATTAATAGCCTATCAATATTGAGAATAACATTGATGATGTTGATAAAGCTATTGGAAAACCCATGCACTATCAGAATATAGAGAAAAAATGATACTCCACATTCTTGTATATAAATATTTTTAAATAACATGTTTAGGCCCAAATTACCAAGCTTCAGTTCTTTCATCAGATTTTAAACATTCTTATGTAATATAATGGATATCATGGTTATTTATCTTAGGGAAACCCCAAATTTATTTTCAATAATAAATCCACTGTAAATATTACCTATTCTAAAAGTCATTATCATATAGACCATCTTTGGGATAGAGTTCATAATAGAAATAAGTCTGGAAACTCTAATATATATAACATTATACTTTTTTTAATCAATATGATGATAATAGAAAAAACCTTATAAGGAATATATTCTTGAATAAATAATTATATCACTTCATTAATGAACTCAAAGAAACAATGTCATAGTTAAAAATGAATAACTTATTAGTAAATCTTTAATGTCTGGAAACTCTAATAATATTTATATAGAAATGATACACCTTAATTTTTTTTAATGATGTTCCTACCAAATCCTCTTGTTCAAGATGACATAAATACTAGGAGAAATTAAAATAATCATTTATTTAGTATTTTCATGCACTTTTTTAATATACAAATTCTAAAAATAACAGCTTAGAGTGTTTGTCATTTAATTTTCAAAACTAAACATACTTAAATCACTTTTTTGGGGCTTAATTCCTCTTTTATCCTTTTTATACCTATGCCTATAGTGAAACTATCTTGATATTGTCTAATAGTTTTTATGACACCAAATGTTGAATTGATTTTGAGACTGATTCTCCCTGAAAGAATAATACTACTATGTTTGGAGGGATCTTGCATATCATATATTAAGTATACATCATAACTCTCATTAATTTCATAAAAATTGGTCCAATTAAATATCATGCTATTTACTGTCATGATAAATTTTAGACGATGAGGTCTTTCTCAAATAATTGAGCATTGATTTAATATTCTTCATCTTATTATTTATGAATTATAATTGATTTGAAATGTAATTTTCCTTACATGAATCCAAAATAATTATTCTAAAACCATGAATAACAAGTCAAGTATTGTTAAATATAAAATCTAAATGAGCTGATATTGAATTATTGATATAAATCTAAACTGCAAGAGAATTATGATTAGTGTGAATAGTTGTAATAGTGTGAAGAGAAAAATAAATTACAGAATTCATACAATCCTCTTCAACAAAATATATGTCAGTTTTGTTGGACTTCATCAAATTTAATTTAAACCTACTCCATGTATAATCATCTCCAACCATTATCTCCTCAAGAAAGATGGAATTATCAATTTATGAAGATAATTCATAAAATGTTTTCATATAAAATATACTTCTATATTTTTCATCATTTATTAGTATGACAATAATATCATCCATTATAATCCAACTATGAGAAATATAATGAGATATGGATTCTATAGTTCTGCAATGATCACTTATTCTGGTATATATGTTGAAATCATATAAAAAAGTAATAAAATGATCAACATCATTCATCCAACTAGAAATAGTAACTTACTGATGATCATTAATAAATGTATTTTGAAAAATATGGTCATTCTTAAGAACCAGTAATGAATCCATAGCACATTCAATCCAATTATGTGAATGAACGGATCTTCCTAGTGAACTCCATTTAAAAGCCTTCAAATTATAAAATTTCATTCTTCTCTCAGAAAGACAAATAAGAATTGGTTATTTAGTCAAAATAAAATGCCTAATGGCTACAAACATGTGATTGTTCACAAAATCATGATAATTATACTATAGAAAATTAATTGTTTAACTTCCCCGAGCCATTTTGTTAGCCCATCACGATGTTTATTGATTCTTTTATCACTATCTCTGTTCTTGTTAATCTTATTTTCCATCTATATTACATTAGTTTTTCAATAGTCATCAACAGCAGATAGATCACTCTGATATTTCTGAGATGGAGGTGATTCTGTATCCCTTTCATCCTAAAATACACCAATTTAATAGGTAAACATATTGTATAATTAAATAGGGTTCATATTGAATCTCAAAAGATGCATCCTTATTATAGTTTGAGATTGTAGAACCCGTGAGAAATAGTTACCAATTTAAGATTGAGAAATATATTAGGAAATATTATCCAGAATATGAACAATATTAATGATATTAGTTCACTCTATTGATGGATAAATATGACATCCCAATACTAGAATACCCTTAGTATTCACCAATCCAAGCATAAACCCTCGATTATTTTTCCTCCAGCCTATTAAGTCGAAGGGGATGTGAGACACCCATTAACTAAACAATAATATTATAGAAAATTACTTATATAGTTGAGTCAATATTCTCATATGTGATATAATTGAAGTCATCATGATGGAATGAAAAAAAATTATTCCATGATATTAGTTTCATCATCCTTCTAAGCGACAACTGAATTGATTCCACTTGGAGAAACATTATTATCCGCACCATTAAATCTATTTCAATATTTTATTTTTATCAAATATTAATCATCATTATATTCCTAAACCAAGATATCATTAGCATAAATACTAATGTTATAGGGTTTAACATCATTTAGTCCCTTAATCACATCTAGATGGGATGGGTTGTGATCATTGGTATCATTCAAAACATCATAATCCTTATTCTAATCATCACATGAAAGGCCAACATTACCATAATTATATTTTGCATGATCAATGGAATAATCCTCAGAATAGGATACCACACCTTATGTTTTTTCATCATATCGTTGGAATCATCATAGCCCGTGATTTTAAAAAATACCCATATTTTTTCCTATTTAATTTAGAGTCAACATTCCCAATGAAATTAAAATTCATGAAGAACATTATTTTCCTTTCATAATAAAACTCTAGATTGATACTAGAATCCCTGGTAGTATACACATACTCTTCAAACAACATTTAAGGCATATATACCTAAACAAAAATCCTTGAATGATGAAAAAATAGATTCTCTCTCTATCGTTACATCCATATAATATTTCCAAAAGAAGAGGAAAAGTATCATATTATTCACAGATTCCAATAATAAATATTCTATATAAATTTTCATATCCCAACATGTGATTTATTGTTCATAACATTACTAGGGTAAAATTATTTATCACATCCATGAGACCATAAAAAATTAGGTTTCAGAGAAATTGAAAATAAGCTCCAAGACCTCCTCCTTCACTCATTAGTGGAAAGGATAAATAGGTAAAATCCATGGCACATTTCAATCATCCTTTATTCATAAAATACCCATATCTATGGAATCGTTTGGATGAGCGTGTTGAATTTTCCCGGATTCTACTATTTTTGGAATGAAGACTAGTGTGACCATGGATAATTTGTATATGCTCACACATTACTAATCTGAATCTAGGTTAGGTGAGACTTTTTATTTTTTATTTCTATGATAAAAAATCAATGTGGATGATAATTGAAATCTAAGAATGCATTATTTTTTCATGAACTAATATTTGGTGTCGACTAACCTGGTGCCTGACAAAGTCAGTGGATTTACCAATGTTGTGTTCCTAATCCTTATAGGTTGGAAAATAGTGGTTGAGTATCAAAATCATGCATGGAGAATGATTTTCCCCAATAACATATATATAAACAACAAAAATTTTAAATATTCCAAAACTGAAATTTTATGACCAATAAATCCATTAAAATTTTCAAAATTGAGTTTTACACTTCAAACAAAGACCCCAAAAAAGGACTACAGTATTGAAAACTAAAATCCCCAACCCCAAACTTCGTTCCAAGAGTGTAACCATATTTTCAAGATATCTCAATCAAAACCACATGGTAATACCATTGACAACCCACATCAGGGTCACCAAAACATTTGGCTTTATTTTTAAAAAATATATAATAAGGCCCACATCCACCATAGGTGGTATTTTGTGTGTTAGCCGAAGCTTGAAAGGATACCACCCAATAAATATGTTCCATGCTATAAAATAATAATATAATATAACATGATCATCAAAATTAAGCCACTAAAAATTATAATAAAAACTTCATTAGATAAAAATTTAAAAACAAACCCATTTAAGGGAATTTTTTTTAAAAAACTAGATAAAATAAAAATCAGATACTATAAATAGCATACTAACTCATGTGTTCCTTCTTGTTCAAACAGATGTCCCACAGTCATTAATAGTATAGAACCATGGGTGAATCCCCTAGGGTTAATCTAGATCATGTGGGAACCTTTAACATCATAACTTCTTGGAAGGAGAAATAGTTACCCCAACTATCTATGTCCTTAGGCATCATCCACTATAGAAGAGAAACATCCAAATGTATTGTGGCGATCAATCATCAACATAGTTCTGATTGTATTGGAAACATCAATATAGCTATTTGAAAACAGGATGATCATATTCTATATCACTAGAATACTATTACTAGTACCCCCACCATGATACTTGGGACTCCCTTGGGCACATGTTAACATTCACATGTCACACATACCTCTACATTCACAATAAAGGACATATATTTCAAGGGAATCACACTTATTCATAAAAAAATTAATTTATAATTTTACTAATACTATGGAAAACCACCATTCAATACCATTACCATCACATACATAAGTCCAAACATCCCTTTTATAAAAAAACACACAATTAAAACCCACCAAGTAAATGGTCCAATACTATCCTTAAACCCAATCAAAATATAAAAAATTTATTAAAACATGGTTTTCATAATTAAAACATTTCTCAATTTATACACAAAATTCATAATAAGGATAACATTCCAAAAATGATACATTTTCCATTTAAAATCTAAATCTATACATACATTCACCTTAAGTTCCTTTAACTATACATTTTACACCATCCAAACAACCCCAAAACTATTTTTTAAACACTACATTATAACATAGACAAAACATAGTCATTTCTTTTTTTAGAGATCATTTCTAACCCAAAATACTACCCATCACTTCAATTACACCTTTTACACCACAATATCAATCCAAAGAACACATTTATAAATCCAAAAACACGTTAAATACATAAAATAATCATAGATCATGGAACTACCTACCTCTCATGACACGCCTTCTAAAAAATGGTGTGAAATCACATATTCACCTCATTCACTCTATGAAGAGGCTATAAAAACTCAATACAATATAATTAACCCCAATCAAAATATTAAAACGCAAATCGAACTTCATACCCAATGGAAATCAAAAAACCCCCTGAATGGAAGAGAGAAACTCATAAACGAATAGGATAACAAGGGAGAAGATGACTTCAATTATAGATATTAATAAATCCTATATTAAGAAACCAAAAATTGAATACCAAGAAGAGGGGATGAAAATTTGAGGCAGAACTATGGTTGGGGAGTCCGTGGGGGTCAATAAAAGTGTAAAAATGGGTGAAAATATTGGATAGATAAAAAGAGGAAAAACATTTTTAATGAGACGAGAAGGATGAAGAGTATTCCAAACTATGGGGAAAGCCTGCGACCAACTTTTACTAAGGATATCCAACATCATACTTACATAGGATGAGGTGCATGGCTTTGAAGAGATTGTGTTGTAGGTTTTGTCTCCTACAACACAATTTCTTTGGATTGTTGTATGGTTACCATTAATCTTGAGAAAACTGTGCACATGATCTGGTCCACCCAAAACTCCCCATTTTACTCGAAATAAAAACTCAAATAAATCATGAGGGGTAATTAAACTCCAATGAAAAAAAGGGATAGTAAACCAAATATTTAATCCTTTAACACCAGGTTTCCTAGAAAAATGGCCATAAATAAGACCCAAGCTAGAATAAAGGAAAACATAAAACCCCTTGTCTTAAAATTATCCCCATTATAATACATTTCACACTCATAAATACATCGCAATGGCTAGACCAAAACTACACCATTGTGAAAAAGTCATCAAATTTAATGGAAATCCCACTATGTTTCACCAACCCCCAAAAGTGAAATCACCTCAAATTGATCGATAGAATGGTTATAAAATATTCACAATGTACACACCCACTTCACAAACAAAATCACCTCATACATCAGCATAGGAACCCACACTACATATCTGAAACATAACAACATTATCAAATCACCTCAACAGAACAGTTCCATATCATTAATTAATGAACTTATTATTCTCTATTCATATATTTTTCTTGAGAGTGTAGAGTGGGGTAAGATAGCTCCGAATGAGACTACCTATCGCCAATATAACCCTAGGAATAAAAATAAAATACTATTATTTGGAAGCCCAAACAGACCGCACACAAAAGGAAACATCCTAAAACTCAATATGAAATGGGGAGTCCATTATGGGGAGGCCCAAATGAACTCCCTTGTATATGGACATGTTTAACACTGAATTAAACTAGAGGAAACTATGAAATACCCACTATAGTTCCCTCCAATATATAAACTAACCAGATATCATACCCAAATTGTGTTAAATTAAAAAGAAAAGTTTACATGGGTTAGGTTGGGATCATTCCTCATGACCTAACCTACCACTTTTGGGGACCCAATTAATAAAACTCCAATCCAATTTGAATACATCAAACATTTATCCTCTATCTTGGGAATTACCATCCTTATATGTGTCCAAAAGAAACTACTAAAAAGGACCTACAAGGAAATTTATACATTAACAACCATAAAATTATTTAAACACGTAATGATATAAGAACTCGGGTTTATGAAAATGAACCAACCCTGAATCCTTGAGTGAAATGAGAATCTCTTCCATTAAAAAAATTACAACAAGGAGGAATTGGGTCCTCGTGCCTCATTCCACCAAAGGGAACTGTATAATATGAAACAACTATTCTAAATAATTTATTTCATCCAACTTCCCTATAGAAGAAGACACTAGACCATAATCCTTTACTCCCCTAGGGTCCCAGACAACCCCCAAATTCAATCTGAGACCAATGGTTAGAGCATTAGTGATAGAAGAGTCTCATGGCTCACTATCAGTCATTAAAACCATCTAACAAAAATTCATTTTCTAGTTCTATAAGAAACTGTACAGAAGCTAAGACAACACCATCAGACACACGCACATCCTGATATCGACATACTCCCACATGAAATAATCACATTGATTAGGGATAATATTGTATACATGCATCACCACATTATAAATTGAATGAGAACCATCAAATGGAATTAAATGTAGAAGACAACTTTCTCTAAAATGAAGGAAGTTGAGATCCCCTAAAAGGAAATTCAGTTATTTCAATACTGAGGTTCTAGAATAACAATTACACAAACTCCACCCTTAAAGATGATCGAGAATATAACACTGCAAGGCATCATCGATCATGACCATTGTGACTGATAGAGTCATTATATGGAGATGGACAATAAAATGAGTCCCAGATGGAAAAAAATTCCTTCAAAAAGCAATAACGGACTCTTAGGATGAGACATGCTACACTAGCATCCCAACACAAGTCCATTCTTAAAAGAGACTAATGAATGACATAGAGGCCCATATTGATGGTCTTCAACACCGCAAAAAAATTGATTTCAATAAAGCACACATTTATTTCAAATAATTACAAACCTAATAAACCAATCCCTATACACTAAAACCAATTTTTATTTTAATAATCTGGTTTATTATCAATTTTCAAACAATTGATTTCAAAATGGATTACCAAAATCCAATGAGACACTAGACCATGAGAGAGAAAATTAGTGTTGATGGGTGGCAAAGATATATGGTTGGTGTCATAATCCAATTACTCTAATTTCAATAAGATTGTTATATGGAAATATATCAAGCTCCAAAAGGCTTATCAAGCCATTCGAACTCACAAAGATCATTCACCCAACTCACCATTAATTTCCTTGTATTCTATAAAAAAACCAAATGTATCAGATGAAATCCATCTTCCCCTTGTGAATTGATTCCTGTGAAGAGGTGCGAATGGAAAGGTACCCTACTCATAACAAGAACCTCATTTATAGAAAATAATAACTTTTGTATTTAAATAATTGTCCATAAAGAACATTTCCTAAAGGATATGACCTTCTCTCATTCCATTTTTTCACGAACCAAGTCAGTCCTTCATCTGACCAGTTGTCTGACCCTGTCGGTGGCAAAACTAGAGGGGTGTTCCCGATCCCCACATGCAATATACGAGTTCCTAGGTATCAATATAATACTTTAATAATTATTTTACCCAATTTCATACATATAAAAAACAAAAATAAAATAAAATATTACATATATAAGATTTTATAATGAAATAATCCTGAAAAATTTTCAGAGTTGTTTTTTACACTTTACAAATATACCCCATAAAATGAATATAATAAAGAAAACTAAAAACCCCAACCCAAAAATTAATTACACAAGGTGGACCATATCCTCAAGGCAGCACCACCATTCAAAAAAACGAATACCACTAACAACATTCATTATGATCACCGAACATATTGACTTTATGTATAATTAAAAACCAATAATATCTTCATTCACCCAATAGTGTATGTATGGTGTGAACAACATCCTGGCAGGATTCCACTCAAGAAAGGCGTTACATGATATACAATTAAAATAAAATCTATCATGTTCATCTAAATTCATGAACTAAAAACACATGTTGGGAAACAATTATTGGGTAATTATTTAAAAAGGAACACATTGATGGAAAAGTATTTCTGAAACACTAGCTTAAATGGGAATATGATTTTATAAATAGCACACCCACTCATGTGGTCTTTGATTTTCAGATTGATGAAACCACATCATATATAGTGGAGAAGAATTTGTAAATATACTATGGTAAATCTATATCATGTGGGACACTATAACCTCATACCTCGATGAAAGGTATTATATTAACCACAATCGATAGTGTCCTTGTGTATAAACCACTATTGGAGAGAAACAGAAAATATTCTTATGGTGATTAACCCTCATCAGAGTATTGTCAGTGTTTTAATCATAATTCCATAAAATTAAAACTAGGACAAGCAGCTTTAGAATTTCTATCACATTAGTACAATTCTACCAACCTAGATACCAAAGATTCACTTGAGCTCGACTTAATGATCACATGTCACACATAGCACTAAATTCCCAACAAAAGGGAAAGCATTTTAGTAGAATCAACCATATTCATAAAACAACCCATTTACCATTTTACTCTCACAAAAAAACCTCCTTTAAATACCTTTACCATCACATACATAATTTCCAAAGTAATTTTTTATTACACAATAAAAAGACAAAATTAAAACCACAATGTCAATTAGCTAAGACCCACAATAAATCCAATAATACTCTAAAACATTTTCTTAAAACTATATTTTCATTATTAAGACATTTCAAACAATTTACCGAAAATGAATAACAAGGAAAACATGACAAAAATGATCCATTTTTTTTAAATCCCCATTTAAACATACATCCACCTCAAGTGCCTTTTTAAATACATTTTCACCTTCCAAACAACCCCTAAAAAGATATTTAGAAACATTACATTATAACACACAGAAAACATTGTCATATCAAATTTTAGAGTACATTTATGACCCATAAACATATTAATAACATCAAAAATACCATTATCACTACATAATCAACCCATAGTATAAATTTATAAACTCAAACAAATATTTTAATTAATATAATAATGATAAAGCATGGAACCACCTACCTCTAATGACCAAACATCCGAAAAGGTGTTAAATCATACCACACCTCATTAAGAACATGAGGAGGTATGAAAAAAACCTATACATGAGAATAAAAATCAAAACAAACGACTAAAACCAAAAATCAAACCCCATAACCACTAGAAAAGTGAATCCACAAAAATAGAATAGTGGAAACTCTAAAAGTGGAATAATTGAGCACATGATTATATGAGATATAAAGAAGAATCCAAGAAAAAGAAACCCAAAAATTTAATCCCATTAGAGGGGAAGAATGAGGGAGGCACACATAGATCTCAGTAGTCTATAGGGGTCGAGAAAAAGAGATAATACGGTTGAAACTGGTTGAGAGTGAAAAGAGGTAAATCATTTTGAATGAGCTCGCATGGTCGCACTGTTAGTAGACACAGTTATACAAACCATGTGAATTCTATACAACCACTAATATCTAAGGAGACCTCGACACATGCTTACATGGTCCACGGTGGATGGCCATGCAGATATTGTGTGGTAGGTTTTATCACCTATTGAGTGGTTTCTTGGTTTCAGTGCACGGTTACCACAAACTGTACACCAACATTGTGTATGAGAATTACCATCCAAAATGCAACATTTTACTCAAAACAATAGAAGTAACCATGATTTAATTCTAGTATATTGATAAAAATTAGTATTTTAATGAAAAATTAATTTATTCACACACTGTTCCAAAGAGAAATGTTCAATAACCCGACCTGAACTTGAAGAATGGAAAAATCAAAAAACCCGGGTATAATGGATTCATGCATCCTTTTCCACGTCTAAGAAATTATTCTAAGATATTGGAACATCATGAGAAGTATAATCCAGCCTATTTTATTTTTTTCCACCCCAAAATGAAAGAAATAATTGTGAACCACAATATATTGAATATCATCAACCAGATCAATATCAGTTTTCTTTCCACAATTATTCTTTTTAATGTAGGAATCATGTTTGGCAGATATAGTTTTCGCATCACTATCCCCTCTATGTTCATCTATATTCCAAAAAAATTACAACAATATATATTAGTATGTTATATATTACAATTTAAAAATATTTCTCATGAAATTGTACAAAGACATCTAGAAAACAATAATGATATCAACCAAATATAATGATTTTTTCATATACTAGAAAAATATTGATGGTTTTTTCAGTATCTGGAGATTTTCTATATTTTTATAAATGAATATATATTTTTGAAAAACCATTTTTAAATATAAAAGTAACATATTTCTAATAATTATGAAGATAAACACTAATAACAAAATCAATAATGTTGTATCAAACCATAATATAATGAAATAGAATAATACTTCTCGAAAAAATAAAATCAATACTTTCTAAAATTACTATCCCTTTTGAAACATATAATAATACACTAATTATGAGTAATGGTATTTATAATCCATCCATATCACCAAATAATATGAGATAACATGGACATATCAAGATTTGATAAAGAAGAATACATATATGGCTAAGTCATCCATGGGAAATAATACTGCTCCTAAGAAGACAGAAAAAATTAAAGAATTCTATATATCCTATTGGAGAAAAAAACAATGATGATTTAAAAATATAATCAAAATTTATTACAATAATTTAAAATAATGCAAAATAAAAAACATTTATTATGGTTATGGATTCCCCACAATTATTTATTTTTAAAAAAAATAATATAATGAAAAGATTGATGGAGAAATATAAAACTCAAAAAGATGAAAATTTAGTATATGCACTTGAAAAATATAATATCGGAGGATATCAATGATGATGAAATTTAAAATATACCTACAAATAGTATGGAATGGTTGATAATAGTCTATTTGGAAGATGGGATCGAACTTGAAAAAATCAAATATTGTGGATGCTACTATCAAAAAATAAGAAGATACGTTGATAAAAATTGGTATATAATCATTAAACTACTGTGTCTAATCATATGTAATATTTTAAAGGTACTAAAATATATGAAATAAAAACATAAAAAAGGAGAAATGTTGGGGTTTTATTATAATCATTCTAGTTAAGAGGGTGTGATCATCAAGAAGATTTTACCTTCATGTACTATTACGATCAACACCCATATTGGTGAGACCATTCACCACCTTGTTTGACTCTCGATTGGTGAGTGTGATGGTATGATTGAGTATTAATAGGTATTGTAGGAAAAAGATCCATTTAGTACTGAGGGTCCATGACATCTGAAATGTTTCATGTCTAAGAGCTTCAACAACTACAATTGAGTAACATTCAGTCTAATCACCGTCCCATCATTTTTTCCTTATCAATTAAACTACATAAATGATGTTTTACGTATTAGACTCAAGGTAGGAGGAATGACCACATGAACCATCTATTCATCCGAGAATTTCCTCATTGTTATTTATGCGTATGATGCCATAGCCAAAAGGTCATGTGTTTCCATTTGTAGAACCATCCACATTTATTTTTATCCATCTAGGAATATCTGGTTTCTAGAAAAAAGCCAACAAACCTCTTGTCGGACTGTATATACCTTTGATCCCAATCTATATCAGGATACATAAATCATTGATTGAGTTTGGGCAAGTCCCTGTTTTCATGATTTCATCTTCATTGATCACATTTTGGATTATTATTTTTGATGCACAAAAATTAAAAGTAATATTATTATGCTTAATTGAATTTATTTCATACCAAATTATATTAATCAATTCCACCACAAAGTCAGTGAAGTGTAAATGAATTTGGGGAGAGGCATCTATAGTAGTGAATCTTTAATGCTATAAACTGATATAGTCCAATCCTGTCCATCTAAGATAAAAAATATATTTCCAATAACCAGAAGCAAAAGAACAAGTTGAATAAAGGTGATCAATATCATCACTATGTTGATATCATATGAAACATTTATAACAATGTTCTATACCACACATCTAAATATTTCAATCCATGGGAATCCTATTGTTATCAATTCTCCAAACATGGGTGATTCAGGAGGGTCTAATCCCTTTTTTGTTGAAACTATTTCCCCAGGAAACATCATTGATGTAATAATAAATGAATCCTACCCAATTTCTAAAAATGTTTTAATATTACTATGCTTATCAATGTTGAAAAATACATGATATCTAATGATCTGTGGAGGTTGATAATTACAGATGAATGTCATGCATTTGATAATTTATCCTAACCAGACTTCTCAATATTAGGATTGATTCAAGGACTCTATTACCTAATAAATAATGATGTGATTGAATATTAGGGAATTAATGGTTAAGTTAAATGGTATTTCCACCTTATGAAGGTTCTAGACTATAATATTTAATATATATTATATTTTTTAAAGAATGTAAAATTATATTAATATTTTAATTATATTAATTATTTAAGAATGATTTTTATTCCCCCATTAAAATTTTAAATCATATTTATTATATTTATCAATTGGGGGTGATTATATAACCAAATGGGTATAACCTATCACATAAAATAAAATTATATATTTATTTATGTAAGAATTTCTTTCAAATTTTCTTGAATTTATGTATGTTCTCCCCAATAGTGAGGATGTAATAAATGGTATCATATGTACAAATTTATATAACAATATTATCTATGAGTTTATGTTTTCTTTTACAAATAATTATCCTATGGGAACGTGTTTTTTATTAGTTTATAGAACACTTTTAAGATATATATCAAAAAAAGATTAATTATGATGATGCTATGTCGTTTAAAAATTCAATCTGTTATATTCAACTACAGAGTTGTGATTCATTGTAAAATACTTTACTCAGATAGTATCCGGATAAATTTATCAATTGGGTAGATAAATAAAATTGGTAGAATAACTTTTTTAATTATTAATATTTTAAAATCAAAAGAAGCTTCTAGATTTTGAAAAAGGGCCTTCGGGCCACATGAATGCAGGCCCCGGACACACTATAAAAAAGAAGCATCCCCAGAAGAGGATTCAGAGCAGGTGCACTCACCAGAGCAGAGCCAAATGGATTTTCAGAATTAGAGGGTATGGCTATACCATCGGTACCAGCATGTGCTTACACGAGAAGCCTAGCCAGATATTCATGCAAAGGTGGATAGCTACTATCAGGATGCATATGTTGGGGAGGGGTAGTTCCTTGTAGATATCCTGGTTGAATTCCCTAAGAACATCAGGTCATGTAATCTCCTAATCCTACGAGCCATGTAATCTCTAAGCCTACGGGCCTTGTAAGGGTTCCCCCTCATCACTTGAAAGGGGTGTTATCAAAAATCAAAACAAAATTAAGGCCTTCAGGCCATTCAATCGAAAAAGTATTATTATATCACACACATTGATATAATTTTTAAATGTAATGATAAAATACATTTAATTGTTACGTATTTTCGAAATGAAAAAAAATTCCAATGTCCAATAAAGAGTTTCTCATCAATTTTGTTGAAAATTTATAAACATCGGACTATATAAATTGTTAATATTAATGTTTTTAATGATTTTATGGGCTATCTGGGTCATCAATTAATTAAACAACACCAATATATATAGTTATAATAAAAAAAAATTAGGAAATGAGAAAATACTAGTTGACTGCACTTTAATTTATGTATGGACATAGTATAAGGTTATCCAAAATAACAAATTTTTTAATGTCGTGACCCTTACATCTAATACATGTTCAAAATTTCTTATGTAATGATTATAATTTGTCATGAATTAGAGAAATGGGAATGGTGATCTCATTATTTCAGATATACATTATAGATAGAATTGAATTTAAAATAATGTTTATAAAATGAATAATGTTTTGATTGAAAAAAGAAACTAAATGAAATATTACAGAGATAGAGAAATTAATAGTAAACCCCAATGATCCAATAAATTTATCTATATATATTAGTGACAAAATAAAATTGAATGAAATAATTTCTAAAAAATTTGTGATGTCTATTTAACTTGATACAGATGTATTTAATTTTGAGAGTTTCAATAAGTTTTGGTGTTCATAAAAAATATAGTAAAATTTTGAAGACTATTTTTTAATTACCAATGGTGTTTTTATGCGGTCATGAGTGGATTATAATTGATTGATAAGGACTAGAGGGTCCCTGTATTCAAATTATGGAAACATATATAATCCCCTATGTCAAGGTATCACATGGGTAAATGGATAAATTTGCAATTTCATGCACATAACTAACTCCACATATCTTAATTTTACTATGATTCGGAATTAGTGAAGGAAAATAAATCCAATGTAAATTATACACTTAAGTACAAGATTCATGTATGATACTGGGATGATATACGTGAAATTTTCAAAATAGGACAACATATCAAAATTATGATTTGTGAATCAAATACAAAATGGAATCCATCATGTATATGATTCTTTGTTTGTGATGTGAAAATTCACTAAACCTAATTACCTTATTTCATGGGTGAAAAAAATAAGAGTTTTCAAAATGATTATTATTAAGATGGAAATTATATTTTATGATAAATTTATTGTTCATCAATGACTAAATCATAATTTATCTATGTTTAGAAAACATATAGTCTTGTAACATAAATAAAAATACGATTTTCATGGATTATTAGATGAAATCAATAATGAGTTAGTAAAATTAAATTTACATGAATAATATAATCTAAATTATAATGATTCAAAGTTTTTCTAGTCTCAAATGAAATAAATATCATGATCATTTTTTAATATTCATATTCAATATAATTGTAAAGTAGTCTAATATTAGGCTGTGATCATGATCATTTACTAATTTATGATTAATCTATATAGGATTACACTAATGTTATCATTCCTAAATAAATATATTTAAAATTAATCTTAATTTATGTTTATTTAGAATGGAATAGGAAAACCAAGCCTCCAATTTTCGGACGAATAGGATTTAAAAAAACTAGAGATATTATCTAAATTATTCAGCTGATCCGTAAAAAATTTAAAATGAAATATTATTTTTTGATTTTTTTTTATTTTTTAAAGGAAATATATTGGAGAATAAATAGAATATCATGAGAACCGATGGGGTTTAAATGTGAATTTGTTTTACATTGATGTATTTACGATATTATTTACATTCATGGAAATATAAGATGATTTCCACAATGTGCATATATTCCAAAGGATTGAAAATTAATATAATGTGACAATTCAATGATGTAGAGATATTTGAAAATGTAGTACAAATAATTCGAAGGGTTTTTAAATAATCTTATATTTAACTTAACTACATGTGATATAAGAAAAAATGAAAATTGTGTCGATAAAATGAATAAAAATGGGGAATCTGAGAGATTTTTTCGGAGATGACAAAATAATCTAGATGAACAATAATGATGGAACTGTTACTAAAATGAATCAATATATTTCTTTTGGAATAGATGATCATGTAACGAGATGGTGATAGTATTTATTTTGAGACAACTTTTCAATAGTGGTGAAGTGATGAGATGAAGAATTGAGGAATAGATGAAGGTCATATTCTACTTTTCCTAAGTGAAACTAAATTTCTATCCATTACTAATTAATGATAGAGTTATCTTATTAAACAACAATGTTAATTAAATTTAATGATGACTTATGGTATATAATGAGTTTAATACAATAAATTTTGGAGACCTAATGAATTTAAAGACTCTATAATTAGTTTAATATGGTATATCTCTTGGTACATAAGCATACATTCTAGTTATATGGATATATTTAAAATAAATAAAATCATTGACACAATATCATATATCTAGAGGGACACTATAGAACCTTTATAACATAGAGTATTAAGGGATATCACTATGTTACTCACTATATATAATATTAATTTATTAATTACTCTTAGTGAGACATTAGAAATGGATGCCCTTAATGATTTGGAAAAAGTGGTCGGTGTGACTCTTGATTACCAAAGAATAGTGAGATTTTAATATGATCAACTAATAATTGATAACAATGATATTAATGAATAATTCAATTGGTAAATCTTTCCAAGATAAAGAATATTTGGTCCTAATATCAAACCATATAAACATTTAAATTCTGAATCCTTAATTAACTAAATTATAAGGGTATACTGATTAAGTGAATAAAATGTGTTTTTTATTTCTAATAAGTGATCGTATGATAAAATTATTATCAATGTATCTCTAAAACTAACCAATTATTCACCCATCTCCTCTCACAGGTCCCTTGATCCCATGGGTATTTTAAATTTCTAATGTCATACCAACCATACATTGTTTGGTTATACTAGAAGAGTATTCATTTACCCAATAAAAATAATATCCCAAAAAAATCCCCTAATAGTTTGGGATACATAGCCCTTTGAATTGTTTTAAGGGAAAATATATCATAAATAATTTTAATTCATATTTCATTATCTAAATAGCATTACTTAATTATCTTAGGTTGATATATGATATGAAATGTGATTAAAAATTCCTAGAACCAAAATTTTCATATATAGAGAGAGATAAAATCCACACACATAAACAAATAATATATAACTATAAATAAAAAATATGTTTTTAAGGAATCAAATTCCCACAAACATCAATCAAATAATATTTTTATTCAATCAATTGAATGATAAAAAAAATTGGTTTTTAAAAAAATTCACTCTAAATTATTGGGATAATGAGTTCATTATCTTATAAAAAATTATAGATATAAAGGGTTGGTATAACCATAATAAAAATGAACATTTTTAGATTATGATATTATTATAAATGTACCTTACATAAATTCATTTTATTTTCTACACTGTAGTAGATGATATTGGAAAATCAATCCAACTGACCCTTGGATCTAGATATTTATAGTTAAAATTCTCATCATCACACTTTTTTTTAATTCATTAGTATTCATAATGCCTATAACCCTTACAATTAAATCATAAGACTATGTATGGGAAAATTAGATAATAAATATTTTCATTACAAATACCACTTCATCAATTATATAAAAGGTAGATATCTATCTGAAAAATGAATCAATTATTTTTTATTTAATGGAATTTTCCTTTATCATTCCTCCCATATTCTTGTTATATAGGATGATAAATTCTCATTAGTCCACAAGTATTATCATTTTAGTAAAACAATTTTATTAAATTCACTTCACAATAACTATGAGATTAACTATTTTTTTAAATTCACAATGTTGTAAGACACAACATTAATTATTTATGACAATATTTATTTCAATGATAATACATGAAGTGTATTATGTGGGATTAGTAAAATTTTCATAATATGAACTAATTTGTTCATCCTCATTTTATTTATATTAAAATAATTATCTCTAAATACTTCTTGTAGGTGTTCTATGAAAATAATCTCAAAAGAAATATTTTGTCAACAACACCCACTACATTGACCAAAAATTCATTAATTAACATTATGTTTATTATCAACTGCTACTATTGGTCTTCTTCAACATAAAAATGATAAATAACTAATAAACCATCTTCAAGTATCGATGAAAATATAATAGAAAATATCTATTATATTTTATAAACAATTTATTATAAATAATTTTATACAAAGACTCACTAATAGAGGGTGGGAATTTCCATACGATAGACACAATATAATGTATCACTTGTATTGGTGTGTTGAGTAGATGAATAAAATTTATGTTTTTATTCATAATCTATGATATAGTTATCATGATTTCTTCCATTTCATTTCCTATTTAACTAGTATTTTCATTCTTATAATCACTTCATTATCCATCATGGCCATTGTTAACTCATTTTAATATTTGTTAATCACCAAATAAATCTAGAACAGTTATTAATGAGAAATAAAAAATTACATCATATATAAATAATTATGGGAAATGTGAAACACATGATCTCTTAATCTTGGACATCATCATTTTAGCCTATGAAAATTCATTTTCAACCCTAGTTAATTTAAATTTTTTATTATGTATAATATAATCCCAAAATAACTAAATTGTACTTTGATACCATATAATTCACCCAAGCCAAAACTCATAAATTTTTCACCAAAATACAACCATTATAATGATATGTTGATACCACCTGGTAAAAATCATTACATTAATATATTTTAAAACATTTACATACATTAAATAATACATATATAATATTCACAAAATCATATAAACCAATAGATTAATGTCTCTTAATGTTATCTATATATATGTCTTATTGAATATTATTTATTCAAAATCCCCCAAAGAAACTCTACATTATACTCACTTGTAGGTTGAAAGAGCTACAAGTAAATTCCTATGAAAACATAACAACATATAAATGTATATTATCAAATTTATAATAGTGGAACTACATATAAATGATTCATAAAGGGTTAGATTATATATATATGACCAGATATAAATTTATTATATATATTTGATTAAACAAAACATAGGACCATAATATATGATCATAACATAACATTTAATATCATAAGTCATGAAATTATAAGGTAGTACCATAAATGTTCATTAATGGTATCATAATTCATAATCAATGGCATAAGACTTGTGACTATATCTATGAACCTAATATAAATAAAAATTTAATGTGGAATAAAACAATAATAGAAATAATTATATGTCCTATAAAATATCATTACAAATATCATGTAGTATTGTTGATTATAAATTTCTCGAAACATCAAAAAAATAGTGGATCATGTATTACTATCAACACCCATCAACATAGGGGACGTATTATTACCTCTATCATCCCTCAATTTGAATGACCTATATTAACAAACCTCCATCCCATAGTTATCTCATGAGACATAACATGTTATTATTGAATTGTAAGTATATTAAGGAAAATACTCAACATAAATTTATATTTCAAAAATATATGTTTGACAGAAACAAATCAAATAGAGTATCATGAATTATTCAATTAAATTATAGTAGAATTTATAATATTTTCAAATGGTATCTCATATAGTAAAATCAAATGGTATATTGATCAATAAAAACATTAATAGCTTAAATTATGTGTCTCATTACATAACATATATGAGATCATAATCATTAAAAAATAATATATATATGTTTTAGGGATAATATTTTTTAAATAAGAAACTGTATTTTATTA
Organism: Viscum album; assembly: GCA_963277665.1. Classification (NCBI taxonomy): domain Eukaryota; kingdom Viridiplantae; phylum Streptophyta; class Magnoliopsida; order Santalales; family Viscaceae; genus Viscum; species Viscum album. The sequence goes on from OY728164.1 coordinate 1,347,937,234, forward strand.
ATAATTTTTATGATTTTTGTACAATAGCTATTTTATAAGTAAATATTCGAATCACATTTCAAGAAGGTGAAAATATGAAAAAACAACTATTCTTAAAGAGTCCCCAATATTTAGACATTGAAAATTAATAGAATTCATATTGGGATATATGTTGGGGATGATGAAAATTAATTTATTTTAAAGGTAATATGTTTTTTATTCAATTTATGCAGAATTAGTGAAATTAAAAATTAAATTAAATTTTTCTAAAACAATATTTATAAATTAGATGTTGAAAAATATTAATATATTATATAAATAATTATCATAATCATCAAAAAATTGAGAAGAATTATTTTTCATAATAAATAATTATTGAAATGGAAGGTGAAAGGATAATATTAATGATGAAAAATGTTCATAAAATCATAAAAACTTGTGTATGAAAACAATTTAATTAACAAAGAATAATTGGATAATAATATGAAATTACACCAGAGATAAAGCGAAAATATTATGAAATACATGAATGAAAACATATATGAATTTATGAAAAATATCATGATATAAATATTATGATCTATTAAAATTAAAAATATTAAAATACATCCATTCTATGAAAATGACTAAATAAAAATATTATATATATAGGATTCTTAATAGGATTTGAAATAAAATTAATGAAAGATTATTAATAAAAATTTAATCTAATGTTTAAGTATGTACACTATAAATATATTTCCTGATGAATAAAACTTGTATCAATGAATGGAGATAAGAAAAATGATTCATTTCATTGTATTCCACAATTATATGGACCATTATAAACATATATATAACAAGTTATAGTTTATTGTCAATCTATAGGAAAAAATAACATCAACATTTATTAATACTAATTGTTTCTAATTTCTCACTGTAAAATTATAATAATTATTTATGAAAATTAATAATTTGATATAAATTAAATTGATTTATCAATGCTACCATTGATTATTATGTCATTATTCATAGAAATTTCTCACATGTCTATCACCATATGAATAGTATTTCAAGTCACATAGTTGTGTTTTATATATGTTATAATTTTAATTGATATTTTATGGATGTTAAGGTGATGGATTCTTGAGAGTTATTAAAGTCCCCATTTGTGATTTTTAATTAAAAAAATTATTTCTTTGTTATGAATACAGATACATATGTTACAATTATAGAATAATAAAAACATTATAAATTCATCGTTTTAATATTTTATTACTATTGTTTATTTTTCCCGGGTACATTATGATTTAATTATATTTGTGTTATTCATGTAGGGTAGAACCAACTAAAAGTATAATGTTTTAATATATATTCATGATTATGAAATTATAGTTATATTATCATTATAGCATTTTAATTGAATACTAATTAATATGGAACAACATTCTTAGAGTATTGAATAAGATCTATGATGATGATATCTGATAATGTAAATGAAAAGTAATAATGAAGATTTTTTCTATCTACATTTATGAAGAATTTCTTATAATGATGACTACCCATAAAATGAATTAAATTGGACCGATTCGTGTTACATGAGACTAACCATATGTATAAGAATCTAGAATGAAAAATTCATAGTTATTACATATTTATTATTTTTATATTGTTTTTCTATTGAATATAGTAGAGAGATCCTTTTTTTCTAAAATGACTGTCATTTCCATGGAATCTTATGTTACGAGAAGGGTATTGATAAGAAAACATTATAGTTAGGTGAGTTATGTTAGGAAATTTTAGAGAGAAAAGTGTAATTTAATATCACACAAAACAATGGACTATTGGTAGTTATATATTTCATGTTAAATAAATACAAATTACATCCCTGAAAATTACTTATTTTTATAGGTTTAATGTGTATGATTAGTCATCATATTAATTATTTGATTTAAAATATTTATGTTTTACAATTTACAAAATTTTAAAATTTTTAATATAAATTTTTAATACTTTTAATCTATTTTTTCAATAAATATATGAAATTTATCTTGGCATTGAAAATAAAATATATATAGTATTTTTTTTAAATAGACCTGAAATTTTTATTATTCAAAATCCAATTTTCTTGTCATTTAAGATGTAATGTATATTAAATATATTTAATATATAATTTAATATCAAATTTCATTTCATTATTTGGAAGAGATAAATTTATTTTATTTATATAATATGGAAACTAATCTTTAAGAGGGAATTCATAAGAAATTACTATTTCACATTTTCTATTGTAACTAAGTTTTATCACAGTACCTTTGTTGTTTTAATAGAAAAATAAATATATTATATAATTTTATTTTATTGTCTCATATAAAATACATTCTATTAGATAAAATTTCTAAAATAGATAAATATTTTTTTATATAAAAACACCATTAACATGATTTTCCAGTATGAGAACATATTCTTAAGTAACAAAATTATTTATTCTTATTTTTTCCACGTATAAATAAATATATCAATATTGATATATATAAGTATATTTTTATATTATTTGTATATTTTAGTAATATCATTTTAAATTAAGTCTTGTTTTAGGTTATTAATATAAAAATACAGTTTATAAAGAAATTGATAATTATTTGGAGGAGTTATTTTTTTCAAAAAAAAAATATACCCATTATTTCCAATTATTGATTTTATATCTAGTATGGGTTAATTTTTTTTATTAATATGTTTTTATTAAAAATAACTTCTTCATTTATTAAATATATTTTTAAAAAATTGAAATGAATGTAATGATGAAAGTATTTATTTTATTTATTTTATTAATATTTACATATATAAAATATATTACAATTCACTTAGAAACCACATAAACAATTCCTCATTAAACATAATTGTACTATATGAAATTTTGGAATTCATGTCTAGTGATTCTAATCACATAACATGCATAGTAACTTCTAGGAGATTGAACTTATCCTGCTATTTATTCCACTTTAGCCACACTTATTGAAGGTAATATTGGGTTTCAAATCAGGAAAATAGATTTGATTCAACATCCTTGCAAATTTTAAATTAATGAGAATCACAAGGATGGATTTTATGACCCATCTTCTCTACCTTTCCATTTGTAAAGTTTACTAATTATGTAGTTCCAATTAATTATACCCTAAAATTCACTAACAATGTTGCAAAAACAATATATAACAAATGATTATATATTCCTTTAAACAATATATTCATAGTAAAAAAACATATAATAATCATAATTCAGTAAATGATATATCCATACATAAAATAGAAAAATTACAAATATAATTTATGTATCATCAAAATGAGTTTTATATTTAAATTTTTTTTGTTTCATTACAAAATTTTAATAGACACGATGATATTCATTGAAAAGTAGAACAATGTTATTATGATCATGTTTTTCGTTCTCTAGGAGGTTATATTTATATTATAATTCATATAATTAGGTTTTATTGTTGTCTTCCCTAAATGTATTGATGATTCTCATTTATTAATATAATATATATCAATAAAATGTATTATGGCTCATTTTTATTTATTTTTTTATAAAAATAATATATAATTATATAACATATTTAATGAAAAAATGAATGGTAAACATTGTCCATAAATGTATAATCTATGTCTTTTAATTTATATTCTATTTTAAATTTTTTTGATATAAGTGTTTCTAAAAAATTTATCCACAAAATTTAAAATATTGTCCTTCTAAACAAATATAGAATGTATATATAATTTTATACATAAAAAGAAGATTTATAGGGATTGATCCGACCATAGTTATAAAAAATTATTATTATATAGATGAATATACTCTAAAAATTATAAAATATATATATAAACTTTAAAAATTTAGTCTATAATAAATTATTATTATATTATTATTTTAAAACAACTTTTTTTTGAAAATTTATATATGTAAGGGAATTATTTGGTGATTCTAAAAATATAATGGCCATGAAAAAACACTCATATGATAATTATGAATGCTTTTAGCCCCAAAATGGATATTTGACTCATCTAAAATAATGTTTTCCACTACCATGAACATATACTAGAAACTGGTAAATATATCAACATCCATGATTAGTATTTTTTCAAATCAACTTCCCACATGGAAGTCCATGATATACAAGGGATCTTCATTTGTTTTTCCTCAGATAGTGGATGTAATGAAAAATATAGGAATTAATATCAGATAACTCCTTAATATATTTCATGGTATGTTCAAAGTAAATGTAACATAAGAACAAGAAAAATATAGGTATTCATTGAAATTTAGAGATAGAATAAATTGATTGATTTTTTATGCTTCTAAAATTTGGATATAATTTTTGTTGATTTAAATGCCTATCCACCTTTTGTATATATCAGTTACATTTGGAAATAAATATATTAGAAAATTACACCATCTATTGATTTTAGAAAATACTATATAAAAAATAATATATAAGGGAGTTAAATTATCATAGAAAAATAACAAGTACCACACAATTGATACAAACCATTTAAGAGTGTTGCTTTCCTAAATTATGTAATAAGATCCCTTCTTTTTCCAGGTATGAATTTTATTTAATTTTATTTAACTCTATGTTATATTTATTTTAATTTTGATTAATAGTTTATTTTAGATACTAGGTTCTGGTTGGGAGATGTTTTGTAGGGGTATAGAAAGAATAAGAGGTGTCTTCTGGATGATGAACAAATACACATCATAAACTTATTTCATGAAATGAATTATTTTGGGATTACCCCATTAATATAATTCAAAAGTTGAATAAATTCGTACCCAGTAAATATTAAGCACCCTATATCTGTTCCAGGAATATTTACACATAATTTTTGTATTATAGACCCTATATTAACTTCATTAATATTTTTACACCCTCTAAATATAAAAGTCCCAAAAAATATGACATAAAAATTAAACATGTCAGGATATCATCTGAAACCTCATGTAATATTTTTTTTTTCATATTGGTGATTGTATTTTGGAAAAAATAGAATCTAAATGGTGAAAAATACTTTCATTACATGAAATTAAATCATGTTGTATAAATTTCACTCCAATCCTATAATAATCCCCTCCAATGTTATTTTTTCCTAATTTATTTTCCCTCTCTAATACATAGCCTCATAGACCCCTCCTCTCTAATGTAGATGATATTTTAACCTCCTTTTTTAGCGGAAGACCCTCCATGAATGTCAGTTTTCAATTGAAGACACTCCACACACCTGCATATTCACTACAAAAATTTTGTAGATGATTATTAGGTGACCACATAGAGATGTTAAGAAGAAAATGGTTTATCAAGGATATCAGGACCATGAATTTTAATGGGTTGGTTAATTTTTCTTCTATATATCCTCTTAATCCATTATAATAACATTTTATGGGTCTCATTGGTAGGATGTTTTCCAAAACTATCCATGCCAAAACTACTAAATCTCGGCTCCAATAATCTTGGCACTGGACTCTAGAACCGAGTTGGAATGTCACTAACTTGTGAGGCCTTAGTATTTGTACCTATATAGTCACACTCATTTAAAATCACATGAAATGATGATCTTTTTCCAAAAATTGAACTACCATGCATGCATATATCTAAATAAAAAACCATAGTATGATGGTAAGTAATGTAATGTAAACAGATCCAAAAACAATTACACCACAAAAGAGTGTAAAAATATGTACAACATGAATGTACTAATGTGGGATATTTTCAATGTAATGTATGATCAATCCACGATCTGGTCCTAGTTGCATCAAGAAACAGTACTTACTCAACAGTCTCTTCATGTAATCCGAATATAGGAGTGATCATAAATATCTACATCCTATTCTAAAAATCTAGATAGAAATACTCAATCCACATGAATGGTTAAACCATTCTTTCCAAAGCTATCATGGGTGTTTTTATCATAGAGAAATTGGGTATCAATCTCTATTAATATATTTTTATCAATTATGTTATATTTTTACCTCTTTCATTCACTTGGGTGGATCCCAAAATTAAACCATATCGACCATGGTATGGTTTACTTCCATTCCATCTATTTAGATAACATATCCTTACATGTTGAGATCCTAAATCTAGAACTGTATAATAGGGATCTTTATTATAAATATGGTGGTTTCAATGATCATCCAGAACTATCCTCAAGTGCCTTACGTGCTCATCCTTGGATGTTGAGTACAGTATCATATATTCAAAGAATATAGAATCTATCATGTCTTTGAATGGATGAATGCTTGGGTTTGTGAGTCCATTAAAAGTTTATGGGGTGTTATTCATGCCAAAAGGGAATAAAAATACACTCACTATGACTATAGTGATATGTGAATGTTGTTTTTAGTATAACCACATCCCATACTCAAAATTGGTGATAGCCCGAACTAGGGTCATCCTTCAGGAACCATATATACCCTCACAATATATCAAATAGTTCATTAATCCTTAGTAGAAGATACATTCATTTCATGGTCAACTGGTTCACACATTGTTGGTCCACACATATCCTCAGGCACCCATCTGCCTTCTTAAAAAACAAAAAATAGGGCTTCTTAGGGTGAAACTCAGTTTCTAACAAAGACATTTTGTTTTGATTTCCCCAACATAAACCTCATATTTCAATGCTCTCCAGTAGCGATAAAATATGTTGGGGATGATATCATGGTCATTTTGTGGTGTAGATCAATGCAAAAATCTATATCTCTATGGGGAGGTAATCCTCGAACCACATTTAGAATGTAGTCATAATACTCCACCACTAATGTATGGAACAAAAAACTCATTAAATATAGTACACCAATGTTCACGCTATCCAATGTATGAGTAATCGAATATAGGCCCATTTTCACGAGTCTATCCTACGGTGCATTGTATTCTTTATGACCTACAATAGAAAATCATGCCCCATCAATATGGACACATGGAATCCTCCAACTAATGTAGGCTATCTGAGAATTATTTGTTGATAAATAGTCCATACCTAAGATGATTTCATATGAAATCCTTGATTATATGTAGATATCCCATCATACACACTCTCTGTCATGAGTATAGTCACTCTGTTTGCACAAGTGTGTGATCACCAAGTCATATTTAGTAGGATTCTCCAATAACAATGTATGAGTAAAGGGATACACTAGAATCTATCTGTCTCAGAAAAATAGGTGGAAATTAATGGATTTATATTACATGTGTCTATCTATGAAGTCTCAACCCTGGAGCCACTGAATGGTTCCCCGAGCTGGATGGCCATATTCACTCAAGCACACCTCCTTCTACGCGAGAGGGTGCCAACTAATAGTGAGGGTCTAGTAAGTCATTCTTGGGGAGACTATACCCACTTTTATCATAATAAAACACTAGTGGAACCAAATAACAATAACCATCTGCCGAAGTGTATATAAATAACCAGAATAAATTCATGTCATATGATAGAAAAACAGAAAACACAATACTCAACTAAATGGAAAATCATTATATGAAAATAATAATTAAAAGAGGATACAATTAATCTAAATGTAAAGACACAACATATATAATAGGAGACCCGAACCACATATGGTTCTCTCTCCCATGATCTAATCCATACTAGAACCTATCCTAGGGCCTTGCCATTTTATTGTCCTGTATAACAATGTTCGCTCGAGTGTCGATCAGGAATCTAGAAAAGGGTGTCAGTAAAACATAGTATTACACAACCAATAGTGTCTAAAACTAGTAAAGTCCGAACATAGAGCATGATGATTTACGAAGAAATATAAAAAATTCATAATTTAAATAGTTATCACATAGTCATTTTTTCTTAAAATCATCACATAATGATATTTTCAAATCTTGTTATTCATTTGAATCATAATTCATTATAATTATTTATTTGGTGTAGCTTTTCATGCCAAACACCATAATTCTCAGATGAAAAATTATTCCTTATTATCATTAATCATTTAGTGTAGGTTTTCATACCTAGCACCAAAAATGACGTTGACTGTAGGTCATCATGCATACCACTCTATTTCTCCTTTATTGTGGTTATCCATGCCTAGTACCACATAATTTTATTCTTGGATAACTATTAGGGAGGAACTACCTGTCCATGTCCCAACTTCTAATCATTCTATGACATATTGACTAGAACCTAAAAAACTCATCCATTTAATCATTATTTATTTCATAATAATTTTTCACATTATTTATTTACTAATCTAACAATTAGTTGAACATTTCTATGTCTATTAGTTAATTCATCAATTAACGAAGCATATAACCAATTAATTCTGAAATTAGTTATTCAATCAAAAAATTAATATTTCCATAATTAATTCTTCAGATTTAATTATCATAATCAAAACCCAACATGTCATAATTAATTCTCACAATTAATAATCTTTGATCACAATTGGGAATATAATAAATTCTCTTAATTAATTATCATTCATAGAAAAAAATAAATCCATAATTATTTACACCATTTAATTTATTATTACAACAATTCAACGTCTCAAGACAATATCTCAACCCAAAATCAATCTCCAAGACAAATATCTATTTGGGAAACCCACCCTTCATTTGTTCTGTGATCAAATATCAATTAATGACCAAGAGAAATCACACGTCAATTCCATATTTCTAATTAATCGAATTTAGTAATTCAATTATCAAGGGAATCTAGAAAATTAATAAACTCATACACATATCAATATCAATACTATGTATGTTTTATTTAGACCACCTCCATTGGTTTATTGATGGAAGTTAGACCAATGGAAATCCTCAATAATCTGAGCGGCACAATGTCATCAATCAACATCCAGATCTAAATCCCTAAAACCAAAATTAAGATCATGACCATCAAGATATTTTCAAATCTAGATCTACATCCACAATCCTAGAACCATATCTTAACTCATAGGTTTATATCCTTGATAAATGTGGAGTATTCTATAAAATGGACTAGAATAGTTAAGAGAAAGAATGTGAGAAGCAACTGGATGAAATCCAATTACCGGGATGAGAGTATATCATCAATATGGGATTTAAATATTGAAGAATGATGTTCAGATCACCTTGTAATCTCTACAGGAGGAGTTGGAAACACCTAGAATTTGACAATCCTGATACAAGGTACACTTTATGAAAGTATCAGGGTTTTAGGTGGGTATTAATTGGATTTTCGAAATTAAAATCCAGTGGAAATGGTTTCTTGGGTAGAGGCACAATATTAGGAAAACCATGTGGAGGCCTTGTAGACCTCTCTTTCCAGGTTTTTGAAGTTGGCATGGTATGGATGCAGAATTTGTCAAACCATGAAAAAACCGTGCAGACACCTCTGTCCTGTATTTCATGCTTGGATGGTTTGGTCACACTATTTGTCAAACATTGCAGAAATCATGCACAACCCATTGTCCATTATTATTCCTTAAAAATTCATATTAACACACAGAAATACACTACTTAAAATCAAAGGTTATTATAGACATCAAAAATTACATGATACATGACTAAGATGACTGCAGAAAAGGGAATGATCATACAATCTCCCCACCATATTAGAAATCATCCTCGAGCTACTCTCTCAAACTTCTCTATGATTCTATGCCAAAAATATTAGGTCAGCATGCACCAATATCTACTCACCATTCCCATTTTTACCTCTTGAACATTCCCATGATTCCATATAGATGAACTAAGGGAATGTTCATTCCCCATAACACTTTCTCAATGTGACCCTACACACATATTAGATGCTCCTTAGAGGACACATCTATCTTGAGGTCCACCAGTTTCACATCAATCACATGAGATTAGTTTGGGTGATACCACCATAGTGGCGACACATGGAAAACATTACTCATTGGATGAATTTCTATGGAAGTGTTAATTGGTATGCCACTAACCCGATTCTCTCCAGCACCTGAAAGGTTCTAACAATACAAGGAACTAACATACCCTGCCTTTGGATACTATGGTGACCATATCTAGGGGAAAAAAAGGAAAACACAATCAAACTCTGTAAACTCTAGGGGTCATCTCTGTATCTCAGTATATGACTTCAACCTACTCTGGGCCATTTCTCTGTTCATTCGAATGAATTTCACCTACTCTGATGTATCTTGAATGAGAATCTGTCCTAACACCTCTCACTCAACCACCTCTAACCAACATAGCGGGGATCTAAAAGTTCTACCATGATGAGTCCCAAATGTTGCCATCTCTATAGTTTCCTGATAACTGTTGTTATAGGAAAACTCCACTAAAGCCAAGTGCATGTCCTAAAACCCACCAAAGACATGCACACATGCTCGCATCATATCCTCTAACACATGTATTGTATGCTCCGACTTCCCATCTGTTTATTAGTAGAAGGTCATACTTAACAAAACATGTGTACCAAGCCCCTTGTATAAGCCCTTTCAGATGTGTGTTGTAAAGCACGAATCATGATTAGAAACTATAGTATGTGGAACCCCATGCAAACGAAATATCTTTCGCACATACAATTCTCTGAAATGCTCTATATTAATGGTTTCCTTAATAATAAAAAAGTGTCCTATCTTCGTTAGTCGGTTCACAATCACCCAAATAGCATCATTCTTCTGATGAGTCTTTGGATGTCCTACAAAAAAATCCATAGAAATGCTATCCCACATCTATTACAGAATAGGTAATGGCTTTAACAGGCCTCCACGTTGTTGATGCTCTATATTCACTTGCTAACAAGTGAAATATCTAGTTTCAAACCCCTCTATCTCTTTTTCCATTCCAATCCATCAAAACTATCCGCAATGGTCATGATACATTTTTTTCACCCGATGAGATATTTCCTACCTTGAAGTATGAAATTCATTCATGAGTCCCTCTCACATAATCATAAGCACAAGAACTATATTTTCCCATATATGATCGCATACTCATAAATTTTTCAGTCTGAAAGTTTCTCCACACCATCAAGGATTTCCCTTAAGGAAAAAAATCTGGATCCTTGTACTTATTAACCATGATCAATCAAAATTTTTTATAAACCATTGAAATGGAAACCAGAGTCATCCAATACTGAATCTCCTAAAATAAAACATGCACTTCCTTCATCAAAGTCGTCATCTTATAATCTACACTTGACTCATGTACCAAATGAGTCTGAGTTTTTTTCTCAAGGAATCAGCCACACTATTCCCCTTCTTGGGTGTATATTCCAGTTCAAAATCAAAGGGTTTTATATTCTCTACCCATCTTCACTGCTGAATATTTTCAAGTCACACTGTGTAAAAATTTATGTGAAGCTTTTATAATCCATAAAAAATAAAAACTTTTCACCCAAAATATATTGTCGCCAACACGTAAGATCATAAAACACTACTGTCAACTCTAGACCATGTGTAGGTTAATTCCTTTCACGTGGACTCAAATGCTTTGACGCATCTAAAATGACTTTATCCAATTACATCAACACGGCTCCTAGTCTGACCTTAGATGTGTCCCAATACACATTGTACTCCTCACCTTACTTAGGTAAGATCAAAATTGGTGTTGATGTCATGCACTAATTCAACTCCTAGAATGCATTCTAGCTTACTTCAATTTAAATAAATAATACCCCTTTCTTTGTCACACCAGTAAGTGGTGCTTCCATTCAAGAAATTTTCAAGATAAACCACCTATAATAACCAGCTAATCTCAAAAAGATTCTAATATCAAAACTATTTTTGGGCTACCTCCAAGAAACTAATGTATGTACTCTTTCTAGGCCCACTTCCATATCATCATCTGAGATTATGTTCCATAAAAAATTTACCCTGAAAATCCAAAAAATGAAATTTAGATATCATTTCATATAGATGAATCTATCTCTATGTACATAAGACGTTGTCATGATGTTCAGCCTGATCATCATGAGTAATCGAGTACACTATGTTGTTGTCATCAAACAGCACGACAAACAAATCTATGTATAGATGATAGATCATGTTCATCAAGGCCATAAACACTAATGGAGAATTAGTTTACCCAGTCAAAATTTTGAAAAACACATAAATTCCATACTTACTCTTCAAATATATTCTTGGAATATCAAAGGTATGAACTCTCACCTGATGATACCCCAATCTCATATCAATTTTTGAGAACACAGTAGCCCCTTCAGTAGGTAAAACAGATCATCAATATGAAAAAGAGGATATCAGTTCTTCACAATAATTTTTTTCAACTATAGGTAATAGTCACACTAGAGTAAACTCTCGTCATCCGTCTTTTCAAAAAAAATATAGGTGATCCACAAGGTGACACACTTGGAATGATAATCCCTTTATCCTCCAACTCTTCCAAATGAGTTTTGTGCTCTTGAATCTCAGTTGGTGAAATTCTATAAGGTTGAATAGATAATAGCTCTGCCCCCATCATGAGATCAATAGTTAATTCCACATGTCTCATAGGTGTAATCCCTAAAAAAATTCAGTAAAGAAATCCTAAAATAGTTCTACTACTAGTGGAAGGTCATCTTTCCTACCATTACCATCATCCAAGAACAAAGACTAGAAACATAGTCCTTGAGCTCTACTAGTTGATGAGTAATTGAACTAGCTCTGCCTGTGTGGATATCCCATTCTCTGTAAAGGAAATATTGGTCACCCTCATGAGGTATACTGGTCACTCTCCTATAGTAAAAATCTATGTGGGATGAGTATGTGACTAGTCATTCCATAAACATAATCATGTCGAAACACATTTTATTAAAGATATAGATATTCTAAAGGAAATGATACTTTCCTATATCTAATGAAAACCCTTTTAAAAACAAAGATCCATAGTCTGTGTTCCGATCACTATATCGATATTCATCATATCGCTTACAGACTCCACATCCAAGATCAATACATTAACAATGTTTTAAGATTTAAAATAATAATAGGAATTTGTAAAAAACTCAATAGATAAAGTAGAAGAATCTAGAGTATTACCAGTCACTCTCGAGGGACCATCCTCACTCTCTACCAGTGTAGGTTGTACTACATGTATCTATCATGCCACCTTTTTGTGGTGTCTCATAACACCCCTGAGAAGCACCACTCTCGTGAAATAGGCACTCATAACCTAGAGCACTATGTCCAATGCCATTAATGCCTCTTCCAAAAGAAATTTAACATCCAAACCTATATTGTGTAGAAGACCCCCTTCCCACACTCTGACTCTGAGCAGCTGCTCACTCAGCACCGGCCTCCCATAGTATCTAGAAGAACATCTGTAGGCATCCCATCATGCTAAAAACCTAACACTCCATTGGTGGTTAAGGAGAATGTGTACTCTATTTTCCCTACCTACTCCACTGGTGGAAAAGAACATGATAAAGATCTGGTGCTATTGTTCCTCATGATTTTCGTCCTTAATTTCCACTGTCCTGACTAAGGTTCCCATTATGACTATTCAAGCTCTCGGAAGGCACACTCCCAGATCATCAACCTACATGTTCAGTAATGGATACTTCCTTTAGGTTCCCCTTTGAAAAGAGATCCTGAATAACCACTTCTGGAAATTTCATTAGCCTAATGATATTCACCTTGGACTTAATTTCACACTTATGTTAATCCTGATATCGTTTTGCAGAAGAATCATCATCAACCACAAAAGATAGATAAAATCTATTCAAATATATGAAACAATCAGAATGATCCATTTCAAACAAGTTTCTTTATGTTAGAAGAATAAATTATAAAACATTATCATTCCTCAGTGTGTCTTGAAAGAATTGGTCTAATAACATCTCATGAAAATCCTTCCATATCATAACATTCTTCTATCCAGATTAGACATGAATATCCAACCAGTGCTTCACTGAACCCCATAGAATATAAGAAAATAATTTGACATGCCACTAAGCTGTAGTATCCAAATGGTCAAGCATAATCATTATGGATTCAATAAAGAATTTAGCTCCATTAGGTCCAACCTCACGAGTAAAAGTAGGAGGGTGATGTAGCTAAAACTCCCTTTTCAACTCAGACATTCTTTTTTATACCCACCCAAGGTATATCTCCATAAACTTCAAGAAAATATGCAATGTCCTGTTGGAACTATTACCCTTTCTCCTCATCTTGCACCAATGGTGCCTCATGGTCCCTCTCTGGATGTTCATTCTAGGCTATACCCCTCAGTCTCTCCCTCAACTATCATCGTGGATGCATATTCCTACAAGGCCAAGCACATGTCATAGGTCTTATAATGAATCCTTATAACATTTATGTAATAGGAGAAACTACCACATATCTTTCCCCCCCATTATCTCACCAAATTGTCAGCCCTGAGTCCGTATCACTATCCATAACCATCCTACACCTAGGTCTTTATAAACAAGGCTATATTCATTCTCATTGATTAATTCAGCCATCAATTAATCACGTTATCAAAAATTAAATAATTCATCAATTAATTAATTTCTCATACTCATTTCATCTATCATTGTTCTCATTAAACACACAATTGTTCTATTATTTCATCATTATTTCAATACCACAACACGGAAAAATCGTTCAAGTTCAACAACATACCCATAACCCATTTTCTTGTGAGTGCATTTAACGATGCATGTTACAACAACCCTGTGTTCCTAGAATGATTCATTCATACTCAACTATCATATATCATTCAGCCACAAATGGAATTAAGAAAATTTCCAAACAAATATCACATCACACCACAAGTGTGTCACCCATGGTGAAATAATATACAACTATAACAACAAACATCAATCACCAAAATCTCTCCCAATGAACTCATATTTTCCCACATACAAGGGTTTTCAACTCCCATGCACGAGCTCATTACTATGCCTCAACTCTTATTATTCTCTTTTCATCCTCTTCTAAAAATAGTAATACAAATGAAGAATTATGAAATGAAAACCCCTATGATTATAATTTCTGACATCCCAGCCTAGGATCCACTAAAAGGAGCCCCAAGCTGGTTTTCCATATGCTCTTAATCCCACCTCCGTGTACACCAGAGGGTTCCAACTAGCGGCGAGTGTCTGGTAAGTCAGTATTGGGTAGGCTATGCTCTCAATTATCAAAACGAAAAGCCATCAGAATCAAATAACAATAACAAAGTCGGGAATCATATATAAAAAATAATATATGTCATATGTTAATGAAAATAGAAAATACAATACTCAACTAAAAGGTAAATCATTCTATGAATATTCATATCTAATGTGTATACAATGAAACTAAATGTAAAGAAAATATGACTCCCAAGATGGTCTTGATCCAAATTTGGTGCCCTATCTTGTGCTCCAATCCCAACTACAACCTATCTCAGGGCCTTGCCCTTATCCAGCCATGTAATAAAAAATTCTTCTTGGGTGCCGATCAAGTAGCATGATCACAATGAATGTATATCTCAGTATGCCACCACTAAAGGTGTCCAAAATGAGTCCAGTCAAAAGATAGGGCACACATTTTTATGGACCAATAAATACAATGAGTAATTTAAACAATTATCACATTATCATTTATTCTTAAAACATTACATTAGATAAATGTTGAAATCATGTTTACCATTTGAATCATCTTTCATTATCATTATTCATTTGGTGTAGGTCTTCATTCCTAAAACCCCCATTCATACTTAAATTATCATTCATTATTATCATTAAATTTTTTTTTGTAGGTTGTCATCCCTACCATCACATATCACAATTAGTGTAGGTCACCATGCCTAACACTCCCATTCTCATTTAGTGTAGGTCATCGTTCCTAGAACCACATAATCTCATGCTTAGATAAAAAATGCTAAGGAACGCCTTTTCTAAGTCCCAACATCTAATCCGTCTAGGAATCCATGCCAATTAATACAAAATCTCAACCATTTATTCATTATTTATGTCAAAAGAATTTTCCTCATAATTCATTTACTAATTCACTGATTAGTTTTAAATTTTATAGGACATTAGATAATTCAACAATTAACTATGAATATAACACATTAATTAATTCATAAATTAATTAATTAATCAAAACAATTCTCATTCCATATAATATCCCTCACAATTAATTATCCATGTCAAAACCTAAAAAGTAATAATTAATAATATCAATTAAATAATATTGTTCACATCTTGGAAAATAATTAATTTTCTTGATTAATTATATTACATATCAAAACATAATTCTGTAATTAATTTCCCCCAATTAATTATCTTAATAAAATTATTCAATATATCAAGACAATCTCAAAACAACAAATTAATACCCAAAACAAATATAAATTTGGGAACCCCCCCGTTCATTCCATGATGATTTATCAATTAACCAATGATGGTAATCAAAAGTCAATTCAATATTCCTAATTACTCCAATTTAGGAAATAAATTATCAAATAAATCCAAGAAATTCATAAAATCATACTCAAATATATATTTTTGACCATGGGAGATCGATTTAGACAAACTACATTGGTTCATTAACATATATTAGCCAAACATAAATAACCAAATATCCGAGTAGCATAAATTCGTCAATCAAGCTCTAGATCAAAATCCCTAAAACCAAAATAAAGATAAAGAGCATCAAGATATTTGAAAATCTAGATCTAGATCAAAAATCCTAGATCTAGATCATAAGTCATAGTTTTATATACTATAAAATGGTAATTATCCTCTATGAAAACACCAATAAAAGATAGGAGAAGGAATGTGAGATGAAACAGGATGAAATCCACTTATCAAGAGTAGAAAATATCTTCAATCTAGACATTAAATCTCGAAAAATGGAGTTCTGATGTCCTTCGAATCACTCCAAAAGTATTTTAAAACACCTATAATTCGTCAATCTTGTTCCTAGGTTAAAAATAAGGATGTCTTGGGGTTTCATGCTGTTTTTAAAAGTGTTTTCAAAATTATAAATCCACATTCACGTTTTCCTAGGCGGCAGTGCATGATTAGGTAAATTGTGCACCAATCGTGTGGACCGCTATGTCTAGGATTTCGTGGTTAGTACGATTTGTCCACATGATTTATAAAACCATGTGAATACCACATAGAACCCTCTGTCTAGTTTTTCATGATTTTCATGGTTTGGTCACACATTTTTTCAAACTGTTCACATACCATTTCCATTATATATCCTTAAAAAATCACTAAAACTCTCCCAACCCCACTACTCCAAATCAATGGTACTAAAAAATATAAAAACTAATTGAAAATGGGGCCGATATTACACTATAATATGCTGGGATACTACATAATCATTAGTACGAAAATTGTAAAAAATACAGAGATCGTTCTATGTATCCTTTTACCGGATTCTAGGTCATAACCTATGGAAAAATATAGATTTTCCAACCACTTCACTCTAGCTCACTAATTATGATATATACCACTATGGTGTAGGGTTGGTAACATGTCAAATATTCGACCATCCCAGTTGATTTTCCCAAAACCACTACTACAAATTCCACCATGTGGAGAATCCTACTCCTACTATTTACTCTTCCTCAGCAGGTCATTCTTATATCTCCCTATCTTATATATAGTTAGCTATACAATCTCATAAAAGATATACCTTACAATTAGATGAGTTTTAATACCTCTCCCTAGGATATTTATACCCATATTGAGACCCCTAAACCGTAACACCTCTATCAGGTTTCCTCCTACCAAAATGGATCACATTTACCAAACAATAAGATAGATGTCACCTCACTACCACCAATGTATATGCTTCTGCTTCCCCACTAACGACAACAACATTCTCCATTTTCTCATCCAAGGGACTCTCAACAACCAATGATCTCTCAATAACCCCTACTAAAGTAGGAATGCACAAAGGAAAAATGTTGGATTGTATTTATGTACACTATTGTTGATATATGGATGTAGGATGAATGAAATGATCATTAACGATATCAATAATATATATAATGCAATTAGACAACATCAATGGAAACTAAACTACTATCATGATACCCTGTAAAAGATGATTATATTCATGAATACATATATCCCTTAACGTATCTTGATAAATATCGAACCTAAATATTTAGAAAAACTCTAATAATGTCAAAGTTTCCCTATTATAAAACTTAGTCAATAAGCCCACCATGGTCTGATTGATCCTTGTCAAATTCTCTCTACCAGGACCACCATATTCCTAAAATTTGCCTGACTAAATGAAAAAATCATAACACACCATCAAGAAAATCCTCATCCTCCTATGGATCAACCCCAACATAGATCCTCCTAGGTCACTCTAAATTAAACTTATGATATCCACTCATCTTGTGGACCGCATCTTCCCATACATCTATTACCGTAAGCTTCTCAACATGTAGTTGCATAGCTTGTGCACCACCAAGAGGTGACCACATTGTTACTATCATATATACCAATATCTCAATGTTGGGGGGGGGGGGGTCATCCTCCTGATCTTGATGCTTAATATATATTTGAATACATCTTGGAGGTATCCAAAAATGAACAATATGTATAATGTTAAATGATAATATATATGGAGATCATTCAAAAGAATTTCATGGAAACCGCAGCCCATTTTTATATGATGCATGTTCTATTTTTTCTCCTCTAGTACTGATCTCATGTACCGAGTTAAAAATAAGGGAAATAGAGTCTTACTGTAGGAATATATTTTCATTTTCACCAACACTGGATTCCCCAACCTAAAAGAAGAACATGC
Source organism: Viscum album (assembly GCA_963277665.1). Taxonomy (NCBI): domain Eukaryota; kingdom Viridiplantae; phylum Streptophyta; class Magnoliopsida; order Santalales; family Viscaceae; genus Viscum; species Viscum album. The sequence goes on from OY728164.1 coordinate 1,347,955,922, forward strand.
AACACATAACACTATTTCCCCAAACCAATCTCAATGACTACAATTCTAATATAGAACTGAATTCTCTAATTCCACTATATCACTACCCTTCCCAATGGGGATCATGTCAAAGCTCTCATACCTACCTCTAATAGTATAGCTGATGGAAACTATTGTTCGGTAGGAATATCATTAAAATTGGAGTCTTTATCCAATGTACATATTCACATGAACTCATCTGCAAGAGAATACATTAAGGAAAAGTAAATTAATTTACACTATGGTATTCATACATCTAAATAACAAAATCACCATATGCACAGATGTAATTGATTTTAAATAGGTCCATATAAAATCTGACCATAAAAAAACTAGAAATAATTACAACCTGTGTGTAAATTTGGGGATTGTTGTCAAGATATTGAGAGAACACACCGTTGTCTTTCTAGTGTAACTAAGAATTTCCTATACCATTTCAATCAAAAAATCTATCAAATGGAACGTCAAATGCACATGAAATGACTCAATAGGGAAAACCCAGTGAGTGGGTGAGTATAAAAATACCCATATGGACACCCGAAACACACAAATCCTAAAAAATATATATAACAGTCATCTATATATTGATATATTTCTACAACACATAGGGCATGAATTCCTAGCTATATTCAACATAGACTTATAGTCTCAAGGTAAATTCATAACCGTATTTCTCAACTAGGAGTCCATATCAAAGGTTCCACGATGTAGTCATATAATAGAACAAATTACATGAGTTTGATAACACTAATTAAATATGTCTAAGATGTAGTGCTCTTCAGATCCATCCATTAGAATTATAATATTGATTCTAATGAGATATGTTATATAGAAAATGAATAATATCATATATCTGAGCTATACAAAAAACTATATATAGATTATCCAAATAATAATAGGATCAATTCCCATTTATCATTTTTCATTAAAATACAATGAAATCCACCTAGGGTAAAAATATTATAAAGTATATCACTTCGGGACTCACATAATTATTCCAAAAACTATATCCCATAAGTCCTGATGAAGGTATCATCATATTATGTGTAGGATGTGATTCCATACTAACACATAGGGAATGGATATAGGTAACTCATCCTAAAAAACTATTCCATGATACAACATATGAGGGATTCATTCCAACTTCTATGGTGAAAATAGAGTGTAGTAGAAGTAAATGACAATTCCCATTGACCCTGGGGCCTATCAGTGCAAACAAACCATCTCCGAATCTCTGTCTTTGTTACATTATAAATTTTTCCACATCCACTGTACTTATTCATATGTAAATGTACATAGATTATCCCATGAATATCCGAGTTATCTTTGTCTATGTGGGAGTACAAGAAATTAATATTCCCTTGTACCCCTTCCAATTTTTGTACACAATAAAGGTTTCACGACTAGCCAACTATGGTGTTTCCCACACTGTGTGACATGGACACAAACCACGAGGTCCGTATCTATATCCTGAAACCCTATCCTCCACCCGGTGAACCACATAAGGCATGTTCCTTCAGAACACACAATGTGTAATGAAGATATCTAAATAATTGAATGTCTAGAAATAAAACTCCTTTTCCTCCCCACAAAATTGATCTAACCATTCCCCATGCTGATATCATGGTGTGTCATCACATGAGCATTACCATCATTGAATTATGAAAATTTAGTCTCCAAATCCATTCATTATATGCCATTGAACAATGTTTATCTTTTCATTCCAAATAACACAAAAAACTGTGAATAAATAACTTCGGATCTACTACCGCTTCTATTATTTAATCTCTTCCCCATCACTACATTCTTGGATATACATTATCGATGGGTTTTACCATGAATCTATTGTTCAATTTTTTCTTCATCATTTTTCTGTGAACCACATGCCATAGAAATCAACTGAAATTAATGTGAAATTTGAATAAAATGAAAAATGAACATTCATGAGGATCATACATCATATATTTCTCATTTCAACCATTATTATTTTCCCTTAGACTAATGAAAGATATAATCACATAATCATTAATAAATTATAAAACTCATAAATAAAGCTTACACAACCCTAAATAAACATGATCTAAAAATATATATAGGTCAATTTATTCAATATTTTCATAAAAATAAATAATTGGGAATAATATCTGAATAAAAAAACATCATATATAGACATAGATCAATAATTTATGATGAATCAGCTAGAGACATTATAATTTTGGAGATCCTGAATCTTCTTGAACTCTCAACACCATTTTTTTATTCGATTGATTTTTCCCAAGAGAGTTCATCTTATACCAACTCAATAGTTCTTCTATGTTTGTAGTGTTATGTTGCAAAAACTTGAAATTCATAACAAAAATATGAATATAGAATAATTTTGGTCGACACAACAATATATAAATAAAATAATTTTATTTATTAATTTAATATTTTTGGCCCACGTCGACATTTCCAAAAAAATCACAATGAAAAAATGGTAATTATTCCTAGGGTAATACCCTAGTTTGTAACACACCTGTATACGCAAATTTCTGATCCAGATCTTCTTTTATAATTCATTCCTCTATTTTCATTGAAATAGTGCACATATGGGATTTTATATATTTAATATGTTTTAATCATTTATTCTTGGCACAACAATTCTTAAAAGCCCATACCGTGTAAGAACCATATATCCAAAATAATCATTAAAATATCTAAAAATAATAAATAGAAAATACCAGTCATTACAGAAGTTAGATGTTTATTTCAATTATAGGAATGGGGTGTTTTCACCCCCTTCTCCACTTTCAAGTTGTCTAGTCCTAACAAAATACCATCAGTTTCACTTAAATATATGTAGCATATGTAATATGTGTGATCATTATGACTCATCGTTTACAGAATCGCATGATTTGGGTGAACCTAGTATATTTTTAATTCATTTCTTTTAAAACTCCCACTTCATTTTTTTGTTTCATGTGGAATGGATATTGAGACTTTCACCCACCAAATCAAAGTTCCATCTTTGGATCTTTTTATGACATAGTCAGTTTGATATATAATCCATATAATAAATTGTAGAGTTTGATTGACTACAATATTAGTTTTTTAATTGAAATAATAACAGAATTTTTAGATTTCTTGTGGTATAATACCATCATCAAAAATGGGATAATAGATATATGATATATCTTTGAGTTAAATGATAATATAAATGGAATTCATATAATTAGGTTGTTAATTAAGATACGAGGATATTGATATAAATTTGGTTACATAGATAATATTAGGATAAACTGATAATTGTGCCTTTTGACGATACATTATATATGTTTTATAGTAGCCATTTTATTTTTATTCCTCATATTTTTACATCATATGATATTGATGAAATTCACACATGAGGATTTGATACTGATTGAAATGTTTATTTTTTCCAAGATATGAATCATGATGGATGCCAATGCCTAAGGGCCTGGTGTTTGATCTTTTCTAACATGAGAGAGCTAGGAACATAGGTATATGATGTCTAATGGAAAAATGTATGAGTATATGTAATGTTATAGGACATGATGCATAGTAACGTGATTCCTGATGAAGATATTATTCATTACAAGTCAGATGAGGCCATTTTTTATGATTTTTCATGTGTGATTCATCCTTTAAAGGGTAATATTACACTGATTAGGATGGTCCATCTTGATTTAGGAGGACCTAACCTTAGACAAAGAATCCTAGAAGGTTGCTAATGCATATTTTGTCAGACATGGTTTTTATATCATTTTTGGATTTACATCTATCCTATTTCATGTGTAAAATTAATTTTTAAAATTATTACCATGTTATTATCTATATTAAATACCTAGTATATTCTACAAAAGAGTTTATTAGTCATGTTGGTGTTGAACAACTATGTTCTAATCACACCTTGGATGAGTCTTCTTTAGTACATGGATATATTTAATAGATATAGGATTGAACAAGGGAATGGGAACCTATTTTTTTACATGTATCTTATTGTAAGGGTTTGAGTATGGTGAAAAAAACAACATGAGGTTCAAGACTGGTGTTTTGATGTTTTTATTGGATTTTTTTTATTATATTATATGTATGATGTTCAATATATCATTTAGATATATTCATCCAGTCATTAACATATAATTTTATAATTTGGATTTATTCACTTTGTAACATTCTAGGATTTGTTTATCTGATTATTTATTCATACTATTAATATTATTTCCAATACTGTGGTATTATTTCCACTTTAATTACAACTATTTACATGATGGTGTAGTTTAAACAATGTATTCATTAGTTTATCACTTCTATATAGTATCAAATGGTGTATGGGTGGATCTCTTGAGGACAAGTATCCGAACATCTTGATCAAATGTGTGAGACTCAAGTCAAGGATATAAAAAATTTCTATTAGAGCACAATGTTTTCATTTCTTCTGATATAATTTTTCAGAAAGGTAGAATAGAGACTGTGATGTTTCAGTACATGTTAATGATACTGTTCAAGGGATTATCTAAACCATGTATGGTATAAATTCATTGTAACTAGGGATGGGATTATTTTTCATGATGTTAACTTGTTATGGATATATGTTACTTAACCTTGGGTGATTGAAATTTTTTATGATGTTATTATTTCATGAGATTTATACCCTGATCCTGATATGTCACGAGATGAATATGAATTCATCATGATAGGAACATGGGTATATATATTGACACAAATCATTCATGATAGGGATATATATGTGTCATCTGATTTATTTGATTATCTAAACCTTGAAAAAGATACATATTTTAACAAATGAAAAAGAGAGTAAATGAACTGTTATGATATGAAAATTCATTTATTAAGAAAATTATCGATGGAAAATGATATGATGGTTTTTTTAATTAGGTAAAAATTTATGTTGACATTGTTATTATCTAATATTCTGTGGAGTTTGTTTTTATTATGTAGAGTATTCAGAATCATTGTCTTATAATTGATCTCTATGAGAATAGTAATCAGAATGATCCTAATGAAGTTAATTTGATCCTGTTAAAGATTCTATGCATCATATGGATATTTAGATTCTCGACAGCTTACTAAGGATAATTTTATCTATGGAGATGGATATTTCTCACACCCTACCTTAGAATTTTTTGCTAATGATAGAGTTTCAACTAGACCATCTACCTATGTTAAATTGGGAAGAACCCCCATGAAACTATGTTCTAGATAAATTCAAGACCTATGATTTACAACATCCTATAGATAAATCCATATAAGATGTTGAATATTAACACATACATCATTCAAAAACTATCCAAGATTGTTTGGTTCATTATGGACTAATCTGGTCATGGAGAAATGTTATTATAGAAGGACATTAAATGGAAGTTCTGTAACGCCCTGACTCCAGTTACCTAGAGTCGATGCATTATTACATATCATTTTCGTGATCACAAGAAAGATCAAATCTTGAAAGAACTATTGGTTCAGTTGCCTTGGAAACACTAGATATATTCATAAGTATTACATTATATCATAAAAATGAAAACTACAACAACATATTTTCTTCATAGTCCACACTCATATCCCCACATACTATCCCTACAGGTCATTCATAAATTACTTCTTCACATCTTGGAAAAAATAAAACATTGAAAGGGGAGAGCTCAAATTCCCAGTAAGGATAACAATATAGCGGAAACATTCATAAATAAGAATAAACATTTAAGGCAATGTATAACTAAAACAAAATTCTTTTAAACATGAACTTCAACATAGTATGGAAAAAATATAATGATATAATGCCATTTACTTATTCACATAGTTATTCTACTAATCGAATAATCACATGCGATATCAATAAACACTTTCATAATGATGGAATGCATAATGCCAGACTATCATAACCACATAGGCAAGGGCTCGTGCCAAGACTACAAATAAGATATTCCCAAGGCCTTGTGCCAAGACTCTAGTTTGTCTCATGAGAACTACCGATGCATCAAGGAGCTATAGCGGGCTCCACCCATCACTTATTAAGTCCAATGCATTCCAATATGAAAAGGTTTAAACATAACATAAACATTCGTATTAAAACTAGATTAAGAAATGTCAATACTTTCACCATAAACCATGAAGGGAATAAAAATAACATATCAATAGTCAAACATATCACAAAAACATCAATATAATATGAATGTTTTGTTTGATAATAAATCAGCTTCAAATAAGCCTAAAACCAATCAAAGGATGTTGACAAAGATGAAATGAAAACTCTTTCTAGAGAAATATCTCTTTTTATTTTGAAATCATTTAAGAGTCATATAAAATAAAAAAATTTCTTTAAAAATATTATTATATTCTTTTAAGGGAAGCTTCGACGATTTTATAATGGCGAAAAATAGCCGCACCTGCCGTATGAGTTAAAAAAACATTCTTACCTTAATTCTGTCGAAAAGGTTAAAAAGAACCTTGTTTGGAAAACGATGGAAAGATTATATTTTAAACCTCTTATAAAAAGTCAAACATGAGTATAAATGAATTTAACCCATATTATAGTAAATATTAAAAAAAAATTGAAATACATTTTTAAGAAACATGGATGTGGATGATAAAGAAGTCCCAGGAGATTATTACGTATAAACAACCTCGGATAATGAAGAGATTGCAAAATAAACCCTTACCTTGAACTTTTACTTGGTCGGGGTAGGTTAACCTCCTGTATAATGGTGAAATAATTGTTATTAACTTATATAAGAATCATATACATTTATATTATATGATCTTTTATCATTGATTTGTTAATAATATCTTTGTATTATCGTTGTTTCGGGTGTTAACTTACTCATTTTCTTTTATGTGTTTTGTTACGTAAGTCATGTTTGTCATGGATAGGTTGTATATTAATCATATCCAGAATGTTATTAAGTCCTTAGATACTATTATTAATCAGCAAATGAGATTTAGAATTGAATGGATACGATGGAGAATGATTCTCAGCGCGTTCGTGGAGACGGTTGTCCAAACGTACGCACGAGCGACAATATCATTCTTTTGATATTAAAATAATATATAAGTGGATGTTATATCATATATAAAAAATTATTATCATGTTATATTTATTATTTACATGAATTATAAATCATTATTATACCCATCCAAATAATAATTTATTGAATAACAATTACACCACGACTCGGAGACGGTAAGCCGTACGTACGCACGTATGGTGACATGTTATTCAAAGGATGGACATAATACTGAATATGGTTGTACCATATATATAATAACATCACAGTATATATATGATACTGGAGTTATTATTTTATAATGGTAATAACAAAGGAAGAAGAAGTGGAAGAAGAAAGGAACTTGGAAAAGGGTGGTGAAATCATTACCTCTTCTTCGGGTTCTTCGTTTTGATTTGATCAAAAAGGATCATAGGTTGGATTTATTACTAAAGTAAGGGATCTAGGATGAAGTGAGAGAAGTTTAGAGAGTATTTTCGCAGAGTGTGGCCGAACCAAAAGGCTTTGAATGTGTGGGTTAATGAGAAGGGGGGTTCCCTTTTATAAGAGGGGTGAGGGGCACCTTTGGAAATGCTAGAAATATTATTTTTTAATAAATTCATATTCGGTTTGTAATGGCTCCAAAGTGGATTATATAAATTTTAAGGTGTGGATAGGTCGAAAACACTCAACAAATAGAATTTATACAGGTTTGGGTCATTATTATAACCTTATCTATAAGTATTAACTCTTAGTTAATTAGTTTCACTTTTACAATGTCTCTTTGTATTTTTATATTATATGGTTAATAAACATACTATATAAATCCAAGAGACCCCCCAAGTGGTCCATTAATGATACACATATCATGATATAAGCTTCTTGGCCGACCCTTATATTTTTATAAATTTAATATCAATTAATAATATAATATTTGTTTTAAAAACCTTTTTATGTCAATTTTGACACTATTCAATAATTGATTTTTTCTAAATCATAAACGAATGATTACTTCAATAAAAAGTTAATTAAATAATTCCTAACATGTTATAGTAACTTAGATAATTAGTTTAATTCATAAAAAGTATCAAATTATATTTATTTGGTTATCTACAATATCAATCATTATAATGTTTCACTATTATGGTAATTACTTCATCAGCATTGTGTCATAAATAAATTAACTTATTTAATGCCTAAAATTTTTAAATAAAATACCATTATGTAGGAAATCCTATTATCTTTTTAATGAATATTTATAGTCGAAAACCCAACATATATAACCCTATGTAAAAATTGTTTTTTTAAAAGATATATGCTTGTGTCATTTTTGTATTCATTTAAACTTAATTAAAATAAAGTGTCTCTATCACTTACAAGTGGCACCAGGGGGTCCCAAAAAAGACCCAAAGATGCCCATGGTCGGACATGTATCAACAAATAAGGTTAGGACACGTTTAGGGTAATTTGTTATTATTATAATATTATTTTTTAACCCTTATTTACCGGATTTACCCTTTAACCATGGTAAATAAAATATTTACCGAAGTAATTATTCAAAATGTCTAAAAATAGAAGTTAGCTATTTACACAATTTTAAAATCATGATTCAAAATATGGAATCCATTTTTCCCAATTCAAAACATAGAAGTGGAAGAAGTTAATTTAATATTATTTCCCGCTGTCAAAACAAAAAGCGTTTTTTAAGATATAATAACAATCAAAAGATTGATACTTGTTTATGTTTGGTTTAATTGTGAAATTATTTCCAATGACCAAAATTATATTAAATGGTAAAAATATATTCTAAATATACTTTAAAACCACTCAAATTCATAATTTATCACTATTAATTATTTGGATTAAAAAAAGTTGTTTTTAATTAAAATTTAGTATTTTTCATTATTCATCAAAATATTAAAGTTATCCGAAAAGTACAAAAATTTCACCTTAGGCTAAATACGATGCTCCGAATCCAAAAATGAAGTCCATTTTGAGAGATAAAATTTATAAAATTTTAAAAAGTAGGTATTACTATTCATAACAGCTAGTTTGATCGGTTGTGATGTGTGTTAGAACTCGATGTAGCGTACAAAACGCACTATTGCATTATTCAAAGAGAAGCATACCATAGTTGCTTGGGGTTTTACATTCTACTCTCCTTAAAATAATTTCGTTGTCAAAATTTCTAGAACACTACCGCATGAAAAGAATCAGGTGGTTCTTCATCATATGTTCCTCGGGTTCCCACATTGCCTCTTCCATCTTATGGTTTTTCTACAAAACATTTACCAGACGCATCGTCCGGTTTCTCAGTACATGTTCTCTAATATCAATAATCTTGACGGGTTCTTCGCAATAAGACAGATTGGGTTCCAGTTCTAATTCCTCCTAGGTGAGTACATGCATTGGGTTAGGCATGTATTTTCTCAACAGAGATACGTGGAACACATCATGAACTTTGGAGAGACTTGGCGGCATTGCCAATCAGTAAGATACATCCCCAATTCGTTCTAGAATTTCAAAAGGTCCAATGTACCCAGGACCCAGTTTACCTTTCTTACCAAAAGGTATGACTCCCTTCCATGGAGATAACTTCACGAAATCATGATCACTGACTTGAAATTCCAAATCCTTCCTTTTATTATCATCATAGCTCTTCTGCCTACATTGAGCTTCTTTGATGTGATTTTGGATTACCTTCACCTTTTTCATCGTTGACTCCACCAGTTCTGGGCCTACAAGTTTTCTTTCACCAACGTCCTCCCAACAGGTTGGTGTACGACATCTCTTTTCGTATAACGCTTCATATGGTGCCATCTGAATACTACAATGGAAGCAATTGTTATAGTAATATTCTACCAGAGGTAAATATTGATCCCATATACCCTGAAAGTCATTTGAGTAGGATCTCAACATGTCTTCTAAGGTTTGAATAGTTCGTTCTAATTGTCTATCTGTTTGAGGGTGGTAGGCAGTTCTCAAATGAAGTTCAGTATCCAAGGCTTTCTGAAGACTTCTAGAATCTTGTAATAAAATGGGGATCACGATCAGAAATAATCGATAGGGGTACTCCATGAAGTCCCGCAACTTCATCAATATATAGTCTTGCTAGATGTTCCAGTGGTAGATCTTCTCTTATAGCAAGAAAATGTGCTGACTTGGTAAGACGATCAACAATGACCCATATTGCATCGTTCCTTCTAGGAGTCTCTGGTAGCCCCATGACGAAGTCCATCATAATATTGTCCCATTTCCACTCCAGTATGGGAAGAGGTTGCATGACTCCTCCAGGCTGTTCCCTTCCAGCTTTCACTTGTTGACAAACCATACATCTTGATACAAAATCAGAAATCTCCCTCTTCATGTTGTCCCACAAAAAATGTTCCTTCAATTCTCTATACATTTAGGTGATCCAAGGGTGTATAGATAAATAAGAACTATGAGCATCATCTAGAAATTCTCTTTTTAGATCAGGTATATCAGGAACACAATGTCTCTTCCCGAATTTCAAAATTCCTTCTTCATACACAAAGTCTCTCAATCTCCCAACATTCACAGCTTTAATATTATTTTGAAATTATTCATTATCGGTCTGAGAAATCTTATTATTTTCTAGTAAAGATGGTTTGGAAACCATATGAAAAAGAAATGATGTTCCACCTTCCCTAGTTATTCCCATGTCCATCTTCCCAAGATCCATGAAAACTGGATCCCTTTCAATTCTCATATTGTTCAAAACTCCATGATCTTTTCTGCTCAATGCATCTTCCTCCTTGTTTTCTTTCACCAGGTGGTAGTGTATCGTACAATCATAATACTTGAGTAATTCAAGCCATCTTCTTTGCCTCATGTTGAGTTCTTTTTGTGAGAAAATATACTTCAAACTCTTGTGATCAGTATAAATCTCACATTTTTTACCATAGAGGTAGTGCCTAAATATCATCAAAGAAAAGATCACAGCTACTAACTCGAGATCATGAGTAGGATAGTTTTTTTCATGTGTTTTCAACTGTCATGATGCATAGGAAATAAACCTATCATTCTGCATAATGACACAACCAAGTCCTTTCTTCAATGCATCACTATAAATAACGAACCCATCATTCCCCGATGGTAGTGTCAATATAAGAGCATTGACTAATCTTCTATTTAGTTATTCGAAACATTCTTCACACTCTTTTATCCAAACAAATTTAACCCCTTTACGTGTTATCTTCGTTAATGTGTTCGCCAATCAGGAAATAATCTGGACGAAATGTCGATAATAACCTGCTAAACCAATAAAACTAATGACCTCAATTATACTCGTAGGTGCTAGCCATTCTTGGATTTCCTTGGTCCTAGGAGGATCAATAGAGATTCAATCTTTAGATACAATATGGATAAGAAAAGAAATCTATTGAAGCTAGAATTCACACTTGCTAAGCATCCCATATAATTCATGTCTTCTCAGATTCCTCAGGATAATGCTCAAGTGATTTTCATGATCTTAGTAGCTTTTGGATTATACCAAGATATCATCATTAAATACCACCACAAATTCATTGACATACTCTTTGAAAACTCTATTCATCAGATCCATGAATACAGAGGCACCCCATGGAGAAACACTAGGGTGAATAAAAAGAATAGGGGCGCCCCATGGAGAAACACTAGGGCGAATAAATCCTTTATTACTCAATTCCTCTAGTTGTTTCTTTAGTTCAACTAATTCTACAGTGGCCATTCTACAAGGGGTCTTCGATATAGGTCTTGATCCAGGAATTAAATCAATGGAAAACTCAACTTCTCGTTCTGGAGGATGTCCTGGTAAATCTTCTGGAAATACATCTACATATTCTTTCACAACAGGTACATCCTCTATTTGAACATTCCTTTCCTCAACCACAGTCATTTCATTATCTTCCTCCCAAATAATTGAATTTAGTTGAGCTATTGGGGGTGGATCTAGATAAGAATTAGGTGGTGACGATTCTACTCTAAAGATAAGGTGTTCCTTATCATCATTTTCAAATATCGTAACCTCTTTCTTCTTACAATAAATCTTCGCATCATAGTCTGATAGCCAGTCCATAGCGAGGATTATATCAAGCTCAATCATAGGTATGATGATGAGATTAACAGATAAAGAACATTTATGTGCTCTAATGGGGACTGATTTACAAAACATTGTTTCAATGATACTTCCCTTAGGAGTTTTAACTGACAACTCCCTTGTTAAATCAAATTCGAAATATCTAATTTTATTAGAAAACTGGGAAGATATGAAACAATTCGATGATCCAGAATAAAATAATGCATTTTATAAACTTGAGGAAACCATTAAATTACCTGCCACCATGTCTTTCGGAGCTTCTAACTCAGTAGTAGTGATAACATAAGCTTGGCCTTGATCCCTTGGCCTTTTCGGAGGTAAGTTCCCCTAATTATTAGGACATTAATTTTCATAATTTCCCATCTCCCTGCAATTGTAGCACTAAACATTGGTAGCTTCCTTCTTCCCTTTGCAATCTCGAGCTTGGTGACCTTTTTCACCACATTTGTAACAGACACCCATTCCCTTCAAGCAAGTACAGTGTTGTTTCTTCCCACATTTACCACAAGATGGGTATTCAACCGTTCCCTTCTTCCCCTTATTTTCATTCCTAGATTGATTAGAATATCTCTTCTTCTATTGATTTTCTTTAAAGTCATAAGACATAGAGAATTCCATTTATGTCTTGATAGCACATGAGACAATGTCTTCGTACGACGAGAAGGATTGTGAGACTAATGCTCGATGGAGAAATGGTTTTAACCCATCACTGAAATGATCAATATTACTTCTTGGGTAACGTATATAATCTCCAGCATACCTTGCTAACCTTGTAATGTTAGCCTCATACTTTGTGACATTCTCATCCTCCTTTTGTCTCAGACTCAGAAATTGCCTTTCCATATCTGCTCGACGATCACGAAGAAAGTATTTTTCTAAAAACAGATCTTTGTACTCCCTCCATTCCATATTTGATACTTCATCAACTTACTTCATGTTTTGAATCAATGACCACCATTGATCAGCATCTCTAGTGAGGCGGTAAACTGCCATGATAACTTTTTCCCATTCACTACTCCCCAAATCCTGAAATACTTTCTCTAGGGAATTTATCCATTGCTCAGCTAATAAGGGATTTGTACTCCCATTGAAAGTTGGTGGGTTTTGCCTCATGAATCGATCCAACATTGATCCTCCACACTGCAGATCAGGGTGCTCCATACGGGTAAGGTTATTATTCATAACCTGAGTGAGTTGTCCTAGAATGGTGATTAGCAGATCGGCACCAGTTGCATCACCAGCTCCTCTATAATTATATTGACCCGGGGGGAAATCCCTACATGGTGTGTGTGCGTTGATATGGTTTCCATTTCATCCACTAGGCACCATTTCTAAACAACGGCATAAACTAGATCAGTTTATGAATCAAAATACATAATCCCATACTTATAATACACTTAACGTAAATTGAACTATTTATAGATATAATCCATAATCATAAAAATGTTTTCTTTGAGAAAGTATATAATCAAATACCATTCATAATGATTTTTAAAGAAAATAAGAGTTATTCTAAGCATATCCCCCGGGAGTATCGTAACTAGGAGTACAACAAGGCCCGTAGTCGTGCACCAGTTCCCGTTCGAGTCTAGCTCAAAGAGGTGTTTTCAGGTTTTACCCCTAGGTACATCTGTGCCAGAGCTTCCTCTACCTGCTCGTATCCAGACAGGGATGTATTGCTTGGAAGACTCACAAAATCTCTACAATACCAAAATTTTAGGAAGTTCTTCTATACTAATCCTCAAAGTTCATCTTAGGTCTATGTGCTCTAATCGGAGTTTATCTAAATCCAGCATCCAATGATTCTACTAAACTTCTTCTAATACCAACTGTAATTCCCCGACCCCAGTTACCTAGAGTCAGTGCATTTTTACATAACATTGGCATGATCACAAGAAAGATAAAATCTCGAAAGACCGATTGGTTTGGTAGCCTTGGAAACACTGGATATATTCATAAGTCTTACATTACATCATAAAAATGAAAACTACAAAAACCTATTTTCTTCATAGTTCACACTCATATCCCCACATACTATCCTTGCAGGTCATTTATAAATTACTTCTTCACATCCTGGGAAAAATAAAAAATTGAAAGGGGTGAGCTCAAATTCCCAGTAAGGATAACAATATAGCAGAAACATTCATAAATAAGAATAAACATTTAAGGAAATGGATAACTAAAACAAAAGCCTTTTAAACATGAACTTCAAAATAGTATGGATAAAATAAAATGAAATAATTCCATTTACTTATTCACAAGGATATTCTACTAATTGAATAATCACATGCGATATCAATAACCACTTTCATAATGATAGAATGCATAATGCCAGACTATCAAAACCACATAGCCAAGGCCTCGTGCCAAGACTAAAAATAAGATTTTTCCAAGGCCTTGTTCCAAGACACTAGATTGTCTCATGAGACCTACCGATGCATCAAGGAGCTATAGCAGGCTCCAAAAGACACATATTAAGTCCAATGCATTATCAAATGAAAAAGATTAAACATAACATAATCATTCGTATTAAAACTAGCATACGAAATGTCAATACTTTCACCGTAAACCATGAAGGGTATAAAAATAACATATCCATAGTCAAACATATCACAAAACATTCAATACAATATGGAAGTTTTGTTTCATAATAAATCATCTTCAAATAAGCTTGAAACCCATCAATGGATGTTGACATAGATGAAATCAAAACTCTTTTTAGAGAAATATCTCTTTTTATTTTGAAATAATTTAAGAGTCATATTAAACAGAACATTTTCTTTGAAAATATTCTTATAAGCTTTTAAGGGAATCTTCGATGAATTTATAACGGTGGAAAATAGCCGCACCCGCTGTATAAGTTAAAAAAACATTCTTACCTTAATTCTGTCAAAAAGGTTAAAAAGCACCTTGTTTGGAAAACTACAGAAAGATTCTATTATTAACCACTTATAAAAAGTCAAACAAGGGTATAAATTACTTTATCCCATATTCTAGTAAATATTAAAAATATTTTGAAATACATTTTTAAGAAACATGGATGTGGATGTTAAAGAAGTCCCAGTAGATTATTACGTATAAACAATCTCGGATAATGAAGATATTGCGAAATAAACCATTGCCTTGTACTTTTCCTTGGTTGGGGGTAGGATAACCTCCTGTATAATGGTGAAATAATTTTTATAAAATTATACAAAAATTATATACATTAATATTATATGATCTTTTAATATTGATTTGTTAAAAATATCTTAGTATTATCGTTGTTTCGGGTGTTAACTTACTCATTTTCTATTATATGTTTTATAACATAAGTCATGTTTGTCATGGATAGGTTGTATCATAATAATATCCAGAATGATATAAAGTCTTTAGATACTATTATTAACCATCAAATGAGAATTAGACTTGAATGGATACGATGGAGAATGAATCTCATCGTGTTCGTGGAGACGGTAGTCCGTACGTACGCACGAGTGACAATATCATTCTTTTGATATTAAAATAATATATAATTGGATGGTATATCATATATAAAGAATAATTATCATGTTATATTTATTATTTATCTGAATTATAAATCATTATTAAACCCATCCAAATAATAATTTATTGAATAACAATTACACCACGACGAGGAGATGGTAAGCCGTACGTACGCACGTATGGTGACATGTTATTCAAAGGATGGATAAAATACTGAATATGGTTGTACCATATTGATAATAATATCACAATATATATAAGATACTGGAGTTATTATTTTATAATTTTAATAACAAAGGAAGAAGAAGTGGAAGAAGAAAGGAACTTAGAAAAGGGTGGTGAAATCATTACCTTTTCTTCGGGTTCTTCCTTTTGATTTGATCAAAAGGGGTCTTCGGTTGGATTTCTGACTAATGTAATCCCTCTAGAATGAATTTAGGGACGTTGAGAGAGTATTTGGGTAGAGTTTGGCCGATCCAAAAGGCTTTTCAGGTGTGAGTTAATGAGAAGGGGGAGTTCCCTTTTATAAGAGGGGTGAGGGGCACCTTTGGAAAAGCTAGAAATAATATTTTATAATAAATTCATATTCGGTTTATAATGGCTCCAAAGTGAATTATTTAAATTTAAAGGTGGGAATAGTTCGAAAACCACTCAAACAATATAATTTAGACAGGTTTGTTTCATTATACTAACCTTATCTTTAAGTATTAACTCTTAGTTAATTAGTTTCCCTTTTTTCCTTTTTTCTTTCTATTTTTATATTATATGGTTAATAAACATACTATATACATCAAAGAGATCCCCAAGTGGTCCATTAATGATACACCTATCATGATATAAGTCTCTTGGCCGAACCATAGATTTTTAGGAATTTAATATCAATTAATAATATAATATTTGTTTTAAAAAGCTTTTTATGTCAATTTTGACACTATTCAAAAATTTATTTTTTAAAAAATCATAACATTATGATTACTTCAAAAAAAGTTAATTAAATCATTCCTAACATGTCATATTAACCTATAAAATTAGTGTAATTCATAAAAAGTTTCAAATTATATTTATTTGGGTATCTACAATATCAATCATTTTATTTTTCACTATTATGGTAATTACTCTATCACCATTATGTCATAAATAAATTACATTATATAATTTATAAAAATTATAAATAAACTAAAATTTTGTAGAAAATCCTGTTATCTTTATAATGAATATTTATAGTCGAAAATCCAACATATATAACCCTATGTAAAAATTTCCTTTCTAAAATATATATGCTTGTGTCATTTTTGTATTCATTTTAACTTAATTAAAATAAAGTGTCCCTATCACTTACAAGTGGCACCATGGGGTCCCAAAATCGACCCAAAGTTGCCCATGGTCGGACATGTATTAACCAATAAGGTTAGGACACGTTTTAGGGTAATTTTGTATTATTATAATATTATTTTTAACCCTTATTTACAAGATTTACCCTTTAACCATGGTAAATAAAATATTTACCGAAGAAATTATTCAAAATGTCTAAAAATAAAAGTTACCTATTTACACAATTTTAACATCCTAATTCCATATATGGAATCCATTTTTCCAAATTCAAAATACAGAAGTGGCAGAAATTAATTTAAAATTAATTCCCGCTGTCAAAACAAAATGCGTGTTTTAAAGATATAATAACTATCAAAAGATTGATACTTGTTTATGTTCGGTTTAATTGTGAAATTATGTCCAATGACCAAAATTGTATTAAATGATAAAAATATATTATAAATATATACTTTAAAACAACTCAGATTCATAATATATTACTATTAATTATTTTTATTAAAAAAAGTTTTTTTTAATTAAAATTTAATAATTTTCACTATTCATCAAAATATTAAAGTTATCCGAATAGTACCAAAATTTCACCTTAGGGAAAATTCGACACTCCGAATCCAAAAATGAAGTCCATTTTGAGAGATAAAATTTATAAAATTTCAAAAAGTAGGTATTACTATTCATAATGGAAATTTTGATCGGTTATGGTGTGTGTTAGAACTCGATGTTGCATACAACACACGCTATTGCATTATTCAAAGAGATGTGTACCGTAGAAGCCCTGGGTGTTACAAGTTTCATATGAACATATACCCAATGACCTTGAAGAATTAGAGGTCTCAAGATTTCTTTAACCAAAAAAAGGATGTAATGTCTTTGCTAGAATCTTTTGGGAATCTCACCAATCTACAAATATTTTATACACTAATAAGAGCTGATGTGATATACATTGTGGGGTGTTCTTCGAACCAACTTCACTATGAGATCTAGTAGTAGTTTAATGGAATTAATTTGATAAGACATTAAAATGTGATGAATCATGTTCTCATTATGGAAGGTAATCTGAGGGAGCTATTGAGTTTTTTAGATTGTTTCATTATTGAAATATTATAATACATCACCTTGTGGAAAGAATCACTACTATGATGGTTATAACTATGGTAGTGGTGGGAATTATATTCAAGTGATTGGAATTGTACCTTATGAATGTAGTTTTCTGGAGTTATTTCAGTTGAACATGATGGGAAATAAGGGTTCATAGTATGATCTCCACATAGAGGAGTTCCATTTCTGTGGTGGGTTTGGTCATAATAAAAAGTAATGTAGGAACTCTTTATAGTAGAGAAATCACCGTAGATCTGTACCTGCACTAGTTTCTCGAAGGGCCTCAATTACCCCACTCCATGTGGGTAGCTAGAGTTCTATAGGTCATTCATGTCAAGGAAACAGAAGTATAATAGTAGTATAGGAGTGATTTCACTCATACAGAATAGATCATTGGAGTCATATTGGGTCCCAAGGTAGATGGGATATCCATTTTCATGGTACATATTCTACTATTACCACTTTGGATATAAGACCTTAAACATTCATATGTTTAAATATTATTTCACCTACCATATATTGAGTTTTATTTAATATAATAGCATTAAATTCCATTATATCTTCTCAGTTCACAAATTCTATGGGTTTGGATGTTGAGGGAATATATTGGATAAGCATCAATGACACACCATTGAGAGTGATGTCATAGGTTATGAAACACTGAAATGAGTGTTCACATTAATTTATAAGATATAATTTAATTTGGGATATTTTTTTATTCAAATGATAGGATTCAATTTTATTCTCATTATGGACATTATAGTTCTATAAAAAGATCCTATATATAATTATAAGAGTATACGAAACTTTATTTCTCAAGACAGAAGAATCTATACTCATAAGGGTGTGTGGGATCATTAGGTTGGGCATGAATGACAGCTTCCTCAAATATTAGACTATATCACAACTCATATAGTAATATTTTTCAAGATAATGGAGGGTTACAACAAGTTTTTTTCCTCTAGTAGTGCAAAATGTTTGTGATACCGTTCCTAAAGAGATCTCTGGAATACCTCTCGAATGGTATTTTGATATCATGATCAGGTGGGTTTATGACACTCGGTCAATTTAAATCCCACATTATAGGATGGAACTAATAGAAATTTTTTTCTAAAATTATAATCAGATGATTTTGATTCTAAGGGATACATATGACCTTGTACATCTCAGTGAGGTTTCTCAAGTTCTATTCACCAATATGGCTTATGGGACGTTCTGATTTTTAATGGGCTATTAGATATTGAATATGACGATTTAAATGAAATGAAATCTTATTCCAAAAATTGATTATTTCATTGATCAACTGAGAGTTTTCATTATTTTTTCTTTAATCACCATTAATTCATGGTACCAACATTTTATGGTGAAATAATCAGATATACCCCATATTAGTTTTAGGATTAGGTAAGACATATATGAGTCTATAGTAATGTTTCCATGTATGATATTTTATCTAAAATTATTCACAGACTTAATGAATTAGATATTTTGTCAATACCTAGATCATTTTTTTGTATAATTCATTAATATAATCTTAGAGTACTTCTGGTATATAGAATACCATTTCCAACAACTTGAAATCTCCCTATGTACAATGAAAATTCAATATATTTACACTATACTAACTATATTTAGTTTCTATATTGATAGAGTGAACATAATAGGACATTTTATCATAGAAGATGATGGTCAAAGTTCCCAGATAAGGTTACATCCATGGTATCCTGGTAGAAACATAAGAATAACTTTGATATCTGGAGTTTGCACTCTCTAGTAGGTTATTACCAACTGTTCATGCAATACTTCTCCTGTTTTCTATCATCGATTTTTTGGATGAACAATAAAATAGTGAAATTTGATTGATTAAATCCTTGTGATAGATTATTACAAGAGATAAATAGCATAATGATCTCAATACTAATTCTCACCTTACATAATTACAGTAATGTGTATATCATTCATTATCACACATCTAGAATATGAATAATATAAGTTATGAAATAAGATGATGATGAGGTTTCTTTTTTCTCTTGAAATATGAGGGTTTATGGGAGAAATTATCACACACATGATATAGATTTATCTGTCGTGGATCTTTCAATGAGATGTTGTACATAATATATTTTGGGTGAGATGTTTTTTTTACAAAAAATTAATGAACCTCACATATATCTTATATTAGTGAGGCTTGAACCATCTATGGAGTAGGTGGGTTGAGTATTTGCAATATTTTCACATCAAGAAGGATAATAAATTGGAAATGTGAAACCCCATTTTGGATTCCTTCAGTTCATAGTCATAGATAGTGGTAGTGAAGAATTCATGCGATGGGTGGAAATTGATTTCACTCTTTGAACATATGTATCATTGTGTTCAAGAGTCCCATGGGTGAGTTTCTCTAACGATGACATTTTTTAAAATAATTCTTATTAAATATATCAATAAAGAGGTGTTATACAATTCAGTTTTCTTAGAATCTATAGAAAAGATATCTAGTTGTGTTCCAACAAAATGATGGTTTTGGGGAGGCAGGGATGATATCCTCTTTTGTGGTCACGTGTCAGTTCCAATGGGTTGGAATGATTTGAAAAAGGGAGAGTTTCATGATTCTAGATGGGTGGTACATCCTGTTTTGTCCAATATATATTGTGATATCCATAGAATGTACTGGAGGGCAGGGATGGAGAAGGAGATAGTATGATTCATGGGGGGATTTCTCACCTGTTAAAAGGTGTAGAATTAGTATCACCCTCTTCCCCATTCCTATGATGAATTGGGAAGATGTCTCCAGGAATTTTGATGCTGAATTATGTAGGAATACATGTAGGAATGTAGTATTATTGGAGATTATGGTTTGATTGAAATAGGTATCCCACTTCATTCCTATCATGGAGACCATTAACATTGATTATCTTGGTAGTCTATACATGTGTGGTAATGCTCTATTGAACAGTTTTATAAGATGAATTATTTTTTATTGAGATCCTACATTCATGTCTTAGTTTTGGAAGGGTATTCAATTGAAACTATGATCACATGTTTTATTGAGTACAAACTATCATTCAAATACTGATGTCCAATATAAACCGACCATTCATATTCTTGAGGATATATCTAGATAAAATGTTTTAGATATTAGCGGTTCTTGAGAAAAGAATTTACTACCAATGGAGTCCTTCTAATATACTAAATTACATTCTTCGATCCAAATGTGTCCATTTGATTGTTTTTATGATAGGCCATTCAATTCATCTCTTTATGGGTTAAAGGTATGAGTGGTACCACATTCTGGATGTAGTCTCGTGCATGAGATATTATAGTAGGCTCAGTTTCTCAGAAAGTAGGTTGAAGGTGGAATAAAGGCATCAAGCATATTATAATAAACAATAGGTAAGACCTCTATAGTAAGAGGTAGATCATCCTGTGTTTCAGTAGGCTTCACCTAGACTAGGGAAGAGCCATATTAGAAAACAATCGATGCTAGTTCATTGGTATTATGGTATGATCGAGGTAATAGAATTGATCTGTCCAGTGGAATGCCATTTTTACTATCCATAATACCACATCTACATCCATGATATTTTTTCTACATCACATATTTTTAGAAAATGTTTTGACCCATATCATGAGATAGATGTTGATGATGTTGAGTTGGATGTTGAAGTGTTAATGGGAGAGTATCAAATCTGTATTAAGGATTGTAGTGAGAATAATATACTAGGGAAGACCATGCCTCCAGAACCAGTATTATTACAACAAGAGAATATACAAAATTAGACTAACATGGGGGAGTTTAATGACCTGGAATAGTGGATATACTTATTTTCTGATACCTAATAGTGATTCATGGTGACACTCAAGGATGAGTTGTTATATAGTGGGGATTTTTCAATATCCCTTAATTTTCTAGGTATAAATCTTTGTAAGAAAATTTACTATAGTTTATATAAACTATCAATAATTTAATCCTATATTTTCGATTTGTGGATCTAGTCAGGTAATTTTTTATATAAGCGATGAAAGAATATGAGGTGAGGTCGTGGTGCAGAACAAATACTGATCATGAAACTATCTCAAAATGTGGATTGTATAGGGAAGATCACTTGAATTTTATTCATGGATTGACTAAATTCAAACCCTAAAAATATTACAAACCATATAAACATAACTTGAAAATTTACACTCCAAATTAATATTTTTCTCCATATATGCATGTCGTGAATATTTAATCAACCTATAAATATTAAACCCCATGTAAACATTTCACAAGAAATAAACATTTCATTAAATCATATTACACAACATGTAATATTAATTTAAATAGATTTTTAATGGCGGTGATAGGATTTTGGAAAAAATAAAGATAATAAAAGGGTCTCAACACTTACGTGATTTGAAATAAATTCATTTCATGTAAGAGTAATTCCCAACCCATTATAAATCCCAATAGAATAAATTTTTTTTAATACCATAACACTCCCTCCCCTAAAAATCATTTTTTGTCCCACATACTCTCTATTTTTGGTTTTTTTACCACCTTCATCCCCTAAATAAACTTTTCACACATTCATTTCTGATAGAAGACCCTTTACAAACATCCCTCTTCACTACAGCTCTTCCACTATATGATTTTCAGGAGTCTTATTCAATCAATATGGTGTCCCATGTTGGATATGGGATACCAAGACATAGATTTTTAAGGTATTCAACCAAGTTCATGTTCTAAATCCCCATCTATTTATAACAGATTATCTGGTTTTCATTGAAAGTATACTAGAAGATGATTTATATATAAAATGTTCGGTTTTGTCACCAGCTTCTCCAATTTCAGGTTTGGTTGTCTAAATCATATCCCTTTTTGTTTAATTATATTTTTAATAGTATACTTGATATGTTTGATCATTCCAACATGTCTTCCATGTGATTCGATAAATTAGATAATTCGGGAGAAATGAATAATAAATTTTTAACTACTATTGGATTTTGTTGGGTCCTTTGGAATGGTTATTGAGACTAGTGGAAACAAAATATTTATTCCATACATGGACCAAATTATTACATATAACGTTTTACATTGAATCATAAAATAAAATACATAATATTTTTTATTACAATTTTTTTAGTTAATTGGGATAATAATAAAAATTTGCGATGTCGTGTGGTAGAATCAGCCCAGCTAAAATGAGTTAATTGATATGTGATATACCACTGGGTTACATGATTAATTGAATCGTTTTTATATAATTATAATGATAATTAAGAACCATAATTAATATACTAATTTAGTTAGATAGAAGATAATTTGATTAATTTATCATCATGCCTTATACTGATACGTCTGGTATATTTGATACCATCATAATGATTTATCATTATTATATTTTAAGCTTACATTATATTGGTGAAATTTATACATTTTGGTTTTATGATAATTGGTATTTTTTTTTCTTAGATACAACAAAGGTTATATGTTGACAACAATGAGCATGGTGTGAAATTCTTCAGACCACCTAATTTCTAGGCACACCCATACATGATTTATGAAGGCATAATTAATGATTATATGAGATTTCTGAGTACCTTTTGCACAATCACCGGGTTCTTGAGGGATATATTCTTTATTGAATCTAGTATGTGGCCATTTTTTATGATATTTCATGAGTGATTCTTCCACATAAGGAGAATATTTCACTGATTCAGGTTATCCGTTTTGTTTGAAGTTGATCTACCCTCATACTAATATGACCATTAGGCTGTCGAAGCATGTTTTCTTTGACTTCAGTGTTATCCAATAAACTAATAGTCAACAAATTTATTTCATGTGAATTGTTAATTTATTAAATTAATACCCTAATATTTTATATATTGGGTGAACTATATATATCATTTATTATTTTTTTATACACAATGGCTTCGACGGACTGATTTGTACGCACAACCTGGATGAGCTATTATTTGGTACATAGAAAGATTTAAAGTATTTAGGTTTGGACAAAGGAATGGTAACATGTTGTTGATTTGTACCTAGATAAATTGGCTAGTTCTTATATATAGTAATGATATGGGGTTTGGGAATTCAGTATTGTATTTTTTTATTCAAGTCTACTTGTTCTTTGTTTTCTTTTAATTTCATCATTTCATTTAGATACATTAAGCTTGTCGTCATATTATTCATTTTTATTTTGATTTATTTAGTTTGGACTATTCTATGTTTTGGATGTCTGGATATTAATCCATATTGTTTATATTATTTACATGACTTTATAATTATTTAATTTTTCAATGAAACTCATTATCAGAGTGGATAATGTCCGTACTATATTTATTTATACCTAACTACAAGACAGAATCCTCTAGAAGATGAGGATTGAATGATTGAGGTCAAATAGCCCACCATCACTTTCACATGAGGGATCAACTATTTATAGATGTTAAATATATTATAATTTTATATATAATATCCCTTTATTAATGAGAATTATAAGACTAAATGATCATTACATCTATGAAATCCTCATTAAACATCAAAATAAACCATGGGGATGCTAAAAATTAAACCCATTATATTTTTCACTATTAGTTCATATTGATACACATGGGGGTAGTTTCATCCATTGGTAAGCCTACATTCACTCATGGTGGTCTTACGGTTGAATGAATTTAGTCATGCAGTCGTTTCATCCCTAAAAACATTGTTACATAATTTATATTGTGTGGCCACATAGAAAATCAATGTGTGATAATTGTATTTGGATCATTTTTTCCATTGGATGTACATATTTCAATTTCAATAATTATTTAATGTGGTAACCCAAAAAAGGAGAAAAGTTTGTGATTATTGGAATAGTATGAGGAAATAATTTTTTCAATCCCTTGAATAAAACATGTTGGTGATCAAATACATTAACTAGTTGACCCACATTTTCATGCACTCACTATAGAATATATATAGATAGTATCATATTAAATTCAATGGTCTTGTCTTCACATATAATAACATTAATTAAATCATCATTATATTTTCAAAGATCCAAAAATTAGTTGTATTTTTGAATTCCCTTGCTCGAATTCCACTAAATTGAGTCGTCAGTCTAGTGTGATGCATGGACTCAACAATTTCACCATGTAAGAAAGATATAACCAACTATTTTTTATTGTATATATATATTTTTTGTTGAGACTGTTACAAAATTAACATAATTTAATATGAGATATTGTATTAATAAATTTGTGAAAACATCATACAAAATAATGAACTTATAGAAATATAATAGCAGGATCTAAAATACTAAAACACATCCTATATAATTTTATAATGATGAAACATACATAATCAATGACAATAAATTAATCCAGGTCAATAAATATATCCCAAAATGAAACAATATAAAAGGATAAATGGAAATTTCATCACTACATTACATGATTTCATGCTTATGTCCAAGCTATTGGATCCATCATCTTCAAGAAATCATTCGTCTCATTTAGCCACACCCTATAAATATTACATAGGACTAATTATTTTCCACACATGTACTGAAGTTAACATGAGGCCCTTTAAGGTTTTTCGTATAATATATTAGTCCATAAAAAACTATTCCTAATTCAATTCTAGTTTATTATTTTAATAATAAATGATAGAAATATATTATAGAACCAATGATAGTTAAAAAATAATAAAATAAATATATCATATTTAACACTACATAAATAATGAGGAAACACATTTTAACATTACCTACTTCATCCAACATATGTAGAACTAATCATAGTTGAAACATCAAACATCATTTTGTTTAAAATGACTAAAACGGAAGCTACCATAATCATGTAAAATAAAATAAATCAACATGTATCATACCTGAATTTCCTCCCATTAAATTTAAGGATATAAAATCATTATATTCTAAACACATGTCACCTCCCTTGAAATTTATAATCATGGTTCCTATGGAATCTAATTCACACACATAATGAATTAAAAACTAATAATAATCAATGAAAATGTGATTATATCTACCTAGATAATTCTTCAAGGGTGTACCTCTTGAATTGAAATAATTAATTCATTGGATTCAATAAATAACTAGATTGTAAAAGGGGAAGTTTATATTTCGTAGGGGACTAAAATTGAATAATATATGTAGAACCAATATTTTCCCTTGTCAAATTATTTTAAATTGTACCTAATTGAATATAAGGATTTATTCATTTTGATTATTCATAGTTGTACAATACTATTGTATATGTATCACCATTGGAATTACATTTTAATAGGAATCTTAAAGAATCTATATAAATTTTCCCCAACCATGTAATGCTCACAATGAATCAATAATTTCAATACAAGACATTATTTGAAATAATAATTTTAAATAGTAAACTAATTAAATACATGATCATCTTAATAAATCCTTTATCACTTATATAACCATGTGAATGGTAATCCATTTCTTCTACCAAATTAAATTTCCAATTCCAATTATGATATCAAAGTCTATAAGCATTAATGTAACATAATGGTATTCCTATGAAACCCATATCCCAAAATGAATTAATTCCATTACAATAAGAATCCTGAAAACAAAAATATTTTACTCACACAATTATATAGAATAATATAAATTCATACTTCAAAAGCTACAACGATGGTCGACCCAAACATAGAATGATCTCTAATGTTGAATGGAGAATCTAATAACCAAAAAAGAATATTATAATTAAATTTAACTATTAGTTCAAGAATAATAAGATCATGAAGGAATAGAAATAACTAAATATTCAATAATATGACTATAAATTAAGGGAAAATAGTAAAGATCACCTACATTGTCTTCAAAAGGACATGATCACCTTATATCAGCATTCAGGTCAAACAGAGAAACTCCTAAAAAATTAGGAATTCACATTAAAAAACCGAAAAATAATTAATAATTATATATATAATGATTTTATTCAAGAATATTATTATTAAATAATTGATCCTTATAATGTAAAAAATGGATGATAAAATGGTTTAGGGTTGATATAGAAGATGATAATAATCCAACAGAGAAGATGGGGAATTCACCTATATAATATTATCTGAAAAGGGGTTCAAATATATGGTTAAATGTTAATGTTTTGATTGAAAAAATAAAATTTCATTGTATTTTAATCAGTGCATAGTTTTCTAATAGGGTAGCCAGACTATGTACCACCATTGAAAAACCCACTATCCAAGACCAACCATTTGACATGGTAATGGTGAACCTTTAAAAAACATTCATCAATCAGAAGATATTCCTCTATAACATTTTTAATGAATCACATGGTTTCTCAAACCCAAATAATTGTTACATAACTATGAGACAATGTAAATAAGGCTACATGGTTATAGTACATGTTTATCATGAACAATATGCTGACCATGCAAGATAGTCATTAAATTGTAAAAACCAGAATTCTAGACCCATAAACAAGATGAATCCATCCCATACATTCTATTTAAACATGATTATTCATTAATGTTATTTTTTAGTTTTTCAATACAAACTATATTTTATTATTACATCAAATTAATGTCATATTTTAAAAATCTCCCCATAATATAATATCTAATCCTTGAGTTAAAAAACTCATCCTTGAGTCATAAAAAAAATTATCCCTCAATGATTATCTGGATGAAAAAATTATTCAACCACTAATGGCTTTTTAAAACCCCATCACACCATATCGTATGTTGTTGATCTGACACTAGGCCAAAAATAAGAACCCCTTTATGTAGAACATCATTAATATCATGAATCTCCAATATCAAACCTCATTGGTTGATTTTACATGTCCACACCAAGCCACTCTCATCCCAGAAAAAAACTTTTTTAAAAACCTATCCTATAATAATATGTGCATATTTATTCAATCCTACGATAGTATAATTAGTATGTCACCACAAATAAATAAATCTTCATTAACATTGTCACCCAACCTTATTTCCGCTCATTACTAACACTCATATTGGAAACCCTACCATCATACCATAACTAATGGTAATCATCCCAAAAACATTATAATTTATAAAAAAATTTCTTACACATATAATATTGTGTTATCCTTGAACTAATCCTTCACTTTTTGAGATTTTCATCACATCATTTCATAAAATTTCCAATAAAAACATAAAATTCAAATAAGATTCTCAACAAGACCAATAAATTAATTACTCTATAGGTTATTCCTATAACTATTCTATGATAAAAAAAATTACACCATACACACCATCATTATACACTTGTGTTCTCAATCCATTTCCATGTAAAATGATTGGTTGATAAATACAATACATACATTATATTTTTTAATATAGAGAATTTTAATACAACCATATTCTTATAAAATGAAATTCACCATAGATAATATTTCCATGAAATACTACACAGGGTTCCAAGATTCAATACCTTTCTCTTATATGGGGAACTGGACAAAATTTGATAGAACTCCATAAACTAAATCCCAAAAATAACTGATTAATTTCACCGGCTCCACAATCAATGGGTCTATAATCTAGGCTTTTATAGAATTTAAATTAAACAATCATCCACGAAAATCAAGTTAAAATGATTAAATGTAATATTTATTCAAAATTTCTTGTCCATTTATAAGAGTAATAACAACTAGAGCACCATTTTATTATTATTTTGTGTGATCTTCATTACATGCTGATGCATCAACAATTAACCTTATCATAATTTCCTTTTACATTCGAGTACATCAATATGAATTAAAAACATGAATATTGAATTCCAAATATAAGATTATTAAATACCCTTGTTTGTATCATGATCTATCTACTAAATTCATCATGATCTATCCAGATACTAACAACATATTGATTGGAATAACATTTAGTTCACCTCAAGGTTGTCTCATTCTAATGAAACCACTTGAACACCATCAAGAAATATATTTGAATTCATTTAGTTGAATAATTATAAGGACATGTATACCTGGATCAACAAGCCTGATGACCAGTCTCACCACATTGAAAAAACCACAATATAAGGTTCAAACCATCCCATAATGATATAAAACTCTTTACTGAGATGTGTCTTTACCACAACCCATGTAAAATAATAAATGAATCCAATTGACCATGTAAAATCTTACACAATACCCAATTATGTGAAGTGAAAAAACAAATCATTCCCATGAGCCAAACATGAAACACCATTCAATGCTCATATCATTGTTATAATAATCTCAACCATGTTCTCCATTATCAATTCACTCATAAAAATGGTCACACCCATCAACTATATTTGGTTAATTACCCACTGCATAGATTTATTTTCTCCATAATCAAAATCAAATTCAAATGTCCTATCTAAAACATAAATGTGAAATATGTCCATGACACACTCACCTCAAACTTTTACCCATAATTACTCTACTAGAAATCACTAAGATCGATAGTGATAAAAAAAATTGTCCTTGATATCAACTAATATTTATTAAATAATTCATATTTACTCACATTGATGCCTCATGATATCATGGACGAATTTATTGTAAATTCCCCCAACACATTACACCAAGAGAAAAATTTGGTTTGATACCGCTATGGCTCTATTAGTCAATAACATGAAGTTGTGATAATAAGACCACCAAATAAACACATTAATTTTATATCCTAATCTACAATGTGAGAGAACAAATTTTCCATGAACTGATCAAATTTTTTTACTAATAGAAATAAAAATGACCCCGTGAATTTCCAAATTTCACAACATTAACATTAAAAAATAGTGGGAATGCTCTCTCATGTAATGTGGTAACATAACTTATGTGGTACCACACACCTCAATTAGGTTTCAACCTCCATGATTTTATTAAACCCAAATTTTAAACGCTCCTTGGTGACGATTTGAACCAATTAATCAAAATCCCATGAGTCATGTAACATCTATACCTGATCATTCATTAGGTAGAGTATCTCCCCATGTCATAACACATAAAATTACCACCCATAACTCATTCATCACTCCAAACCATATTTTTTACAACCCAAACCAAATAACATAATATATTGGGATCAATAAGGTTAGTCATCACACTAATCACTTTCCCATATATAAAATATACACTTTGATAAAAAGAACTCATATTGTGTTTGACCAATTTTTTTTAATTGACAAGATTTCATTGAACAATTATCATGGAATTTTTTATTCCTAAAATGTAAGAGTATATTCATGTCACATTCCTCAATTCTGTCCCAGATAATTTCACTACTCGTGACTACACTAGAATATCTCATCTAAGATAATTATAAATGAGACCATTAACACATCACTATATGTTTACATTGAAGAAATCCAAATGATCATGCCTTCCACAAATAGACGTAAATAAATTGGTGGAAGAACACAAACCACTTTTCCTCACAACATGTAATTAATTTAGTATTTAAAATACACATATTTCAACATAACATCAATGAAATAATACAATGTGATGTTGAATTATATGAGGTTCACACATATAACCATAAACAAAAATCGATGCATAAACTTCATGAGTCACCCTCATGGATCTCTAAGTGTCAACTCACTCAGAATAAAGGTCGCATCTATATAACACTAGGTATGTCCTCATGGATAGTCAAAATAATTAATCAAAAAATATATATAAGTACAATCCTCACACATTGACCAATATCATGAGACACATAATTTTAAAAAACTAAACATTAAAATCAAAAATCTCACACAAATACACAAGAACATGAATTATATAAAAGAATCACTCCCTAAGATGAATCATTACATCATGATGACCATACATAGTCAAAATCCATATCAAATTTTTATGACATGGGTTCTTCTTATGGATTTTATACCAATCACAAACAAAGACAATCAATATGGAGGATTTATGATTCCACATCTATTTGGGAATTTCGTTATTTTTTATGTGTACATATTTTAATATCATAACTAGCCACAAATTTATATTATTATTAAATAGGAAACCATTAATTATTTATGGGGAAATCCTAACAACTTTATTACTGTAATTGTATTTTTTAAAAACCAATATTTAACTTGATACAAGTTTCAAAATAATATACCTATATATCATTATCAATTCCAGTTTTTCTTAAATATTCAATTTCATCCACCATAGTGCTATGATATGATGTTTCAATCATGATTTATAGTGGAAAACATGTATTATGTTGTGATTGACACCCTATTTAAATGAATCTAATATAAAATTAAAATTTATTAATCCAATAATCAAGTGAAATAAATGTTACAATAACCATTTTATTTATAACAAAGGTTATCTACTCATACATCATCATGAACGATAACATATATCATTATTCCCAAGGATTCACATTTTGATCCCATAATTAATCAAGATTTTATGTTACACCAAGACCTCATTTTTTTGGTATCACATCCTATAATTTGTTAGACGATATTTAATTTCAATATCAGAATGGAAAATATCCAATAAGTATCTCGATGAAAAAATATTTTTAAAAAATATTTAATTTTATAACTACAGTATATATTCCGTAAATTTATTAGGGGTAATTAAATGAGTTAGGGAAATATAATTCACCCATAAAATTACATGTGAGACGCACCATATAAATTTTCAAGACACTTAAAACAACAACAAAAATTAATTTTACAAAACCATATATATACAACAATTCTTAACTCATTCTAGAAGAAACAAGTACATTAAAAATCAACATTATAGAATCCCAACTAAATATCAATCACTATAAATATAAATATGATATATAAATCATATATTACTATAATAATTAATTCACATAAAAACTCTCTCTTCGGACTAACCAAGAGTAATAATACCATGAACTCATAATGTTACACCCAATTGTACATGACATGGTTGATATCATTCAACAATAAAAGCACAAAAAAATAATAAAAATTACAACACATGGAAACTATGTTTAACCCTATACATGGGAACGAAACACCAAATAATGAGCTCATTATCAAAATATGAAAATAACCATTTCTAATTTCTACCAATCCAAAATTGGGATAAACTTCAAAATATGTCTTGGATAACAGTTTATAAATCTGAAACCCATATTTTAATGAATTGGTTTCCCTAGAAGGTGTGCAACATTTAATCAAACAGAACTACAGGTATGCTATAGGATTCTATTTATAACTGAGGGAATGAGATCTTATATTATGTATAATATAATATATTTTAATAAATTCAATACATTTCAATAAATAAAAAAATAAATAAGAAAATATTAATAAGAATCATATCTAGAGAAAAACAATTTAAGGATCTAAAAAAGAAAACAAAATGGAAAAATTTATAAGAAATATATATCCCATTGATGTTATAATCCCTGTCAGTACTCCTAAATCCTAACTCAAAATCAACAATACAATAAAGAATCACCTGGGTAGGTAGTCTAATACATTATCATATGATAATTTATAATCTATTTAGGTACTAGAACACCCTGATGGCCCTATAATAGAGTGATTATAATTCATTTAGTCACCACCAATATCATCTAGTGAAAATACATTCTATTTGGGTAAATGAAAATATATGAAATAAATAATTCAATTGGTTGACAGTTCCTTCTATGAAAATGGAATTTAACTTTTATCATGATGTAAACATAAAAATATTAATTTTTTTCCATGGTAAACCAATTTATAAAACATAATAAAGTATCTTGAGTTGAATCCCAATGGAAATGTGGGAATTTCCCCTATGTAATTACAAATTAACATAATCCCTCTACTAAAAACTCAAGTGTCATTTTTTTACATTCAAATGATATAAATGATTGGAACACATGGTAAACCCCCAATGAGTTCAATTAGATAAATAATGAAGCATAAACTATAGTGCTCATACTATGGAATTCAATAAGAGACAATCACAATGATCCATGAAATTAATCTTTGGAATTTTAAAAATTTTATAATTACTAAAATGTAAGGGTTATCAACCATAAGTAATTTAATGTAATGAAACTATTTAGTAACTACTAAAATACATGGTGAATTAAATGAAACAAGACCTCACTAGATAAATGTTTTTCATTACTCCTTGAATTCACATGATTCCCCAACTGGATTCGGAGACACATCAATTTGATTACATGAAAAAAAATTATAATGAATCAACCAATTTTTATAATTTCATTTTATTACCCACAATCAGTAAAATATTTCAAAACATGTAATAATAGAAAATACAAAATATAGAATAAAACCAATTAGTTAATATAAGAGAATCAATATATTTTCTATCACATTTATAAAATAATAAATCATATAACATGTCATTCAACAAAAATCAATTCACAATTACTTATATGATTTTTAAACTATAACAACAACTTTTTTAAAATTTTCAACCTTGGAAAACCAAATCCAAAAAATAAAAACTTTTAATTTCAAATAAATCCTTAAAATCCCACATTAAATAAAATAATTCAAAGGGAAAATATATATTTACTGTTCCAATACCTGAGGTGAAGGTCCAACCAAATTTAACATCATCCTATATGTCCATTACGGTTTCCAAGACACAATAATGTTAAATCATACTTAATTTATATTTTTTGGGTCAAAATATTTTTATGTAAAAGTAACAACATTAATAAAAAATATTAATATTATATGAAATTATGGAGAAAAAATGTGGCCAACTACCTTTATCTATAAGGTATGTTGTTGCCCAATATCAGCCATTGGTTTGAGAAAAAATGAGATAAAAATAAGACTTTGAATGACCAAAAAATCAAATATTTATTATCCCCAACCTATGAGAGAATTAAACAAAATGGAAAACAAAAAAATGACGATAGAATATTAATATATATAACTTGACCTTATAATGTGAGAAAAGTTGAATTTTTTTAAGAGTTGATGGAGAATCCCACAAAAAATATGTGGTATGAGTGGGGGCATTAAATCACATCTAGTGGCATGGATGTGTTTGAAAATTAAATATTCAAGATAATGGACTCAAGGGAAAAAATTAATCTAATTTTTTTTGAAGGTTGACATGGTTTAAAGGCATAGTTATCTAAATCATGCAAAAACCATGCAAACCCATCTTTTGAGGACCAACCATTTTTTACTATATAGAACAATGTTTCAAACAATGGGACTAAGAAGAAATATTCCTCTAAAATTTGTATATTGTTTCTCATAGTATCTATGATACCTAATAATGGATATGAATACATTGACCTCATAAAACATTAGATATTGGGGCACATAATTACAATTAGTTATGCTATAAACATGAACCCTATCTACTGCACCATATAATTAAATATTAGGCTCTTGAACCAAATAATACTTTTGATACCTACCATATTACATTGAAATATAATGAAATGAATGGTAAGGGGTTATGAAAAAA
Source organism: Viscum album (assembly GCA_963277665.1). Classification (NCBI taxonomy): domain Eukaryota; kingdom Viridiplantae; phylum Streptophyta; class Magnoliopsida; order Santalales; family Viscaceae; genus Viscum; species Viscum album. The sequence goes on from OY728164.1 coordinate 1,347,990,395, forward strand.
AAAATTTTGTATAGTCCTCAAAATATGTGTTGGGTGTTGGAAATTTATCTAACATCCCTATTCAAATAATGTGGTTGGTAGTATTCCTTCGTGAATTAATTTTTTAAAATCTATGGTTACATCCACACATATCCAAATTTCACATTTTTTACATAAAAAATCATTACTATTATGAAATAAATAATTCATTTGAGTAATATGAAAAAAGATATGATATCTTTAGAAACAAAAAATTGTGAGATCTGTTCCTAGAATCCACTAATTAAGATTCTTGAGCCAGTCAATCAAATGGCCTCATGCAATCCTTCATGGACACCAGTGTTTGTTGTCTAGAATCAAGGGTTAATTGTTGATCTAATAATGGATACTACAGCCTCATGATAATATTCTAAAATTTGAGTTAGAGATAATGAAAAATTTAAGATGAAAGAAATTAATTTCACTAAAAAAATTATTAACATTGAAAATACAAATAATAGTATAACCATGCATATACATGGGTTGCTAAATTGTAAAATAAGAATACATATTATAGGTAATAAATAAAAGTGCAAAAATAAAGGAATAAAATCTGTAAAGGATATCTTAATTAAAATACCAAGCTATTGAAAAGTATTATTATATCAGGATCCCACATATAGAGTAATATCAGAGATAGAAAAATGGAAATCAAGCCATGTCTAGAAATTTATCCCTCAACTATTTGGAATGTTTGAGTACTCTAGAGCAACGGTGGAAAAAACGGGGTGTGAGATAAACTCAGTTGGCCTCCACTAATAGTTCCTTCAGATATGTAGTACTTGATTATAAAATAATATAGTTTTTATGTATTTTTATGATAGTAGAAAATCATAACTGTGAATATGGATCATGTCCTAAAAAGGACATCTTAATTACCATACCTGCTTCGTCCTATGTTGTGATGCCTATGAGAATATTATAGACTATATACTTATATATAAGTATTTAGACATATATATATATGTACTAGATATGTAGTGATATATGTGGCCATAAAAATAAATACTAAAACTACCAATGACTTGATGAATAACTCTGGAATCCATTCATAGTCACTAAAGTCTTATAGAGTGCCATGGGATGCATTGTTAAAAAATAAAATAAAAATTGATTGATGTAACAACCAAGTATCATATGTCAAGTGGGAAACCATTCATGAGTACCAAAATTAAAATGTGATATCAAGCCCATATATCATAAATTATTAGGGACTCCATTCACATTTATTATAAATTATAAGGGAATATAAACCTGAGTATCATATGTGGATATGGATTCCATGCCCATGTAACATAATTGAATGGGGATTCCATACCGGACTATCATAATAATATTTTCATTCCCTACGAGAACATCATAAATCAAATGGGGATATCATACGTAAATATCAAAAAACAATAGAAACTCCTTGCCTATATATCACATGTAATAAATGAAAAAAATATGACATATATATAAACAATCCACCTCACAAGAAAATTATATTTCTAGTTTAATTAATATTATAATAAAATCCTAAGTCAATGGTAAGGACGATTAAATTTATTAATCCATATATTTCAAATTATTTTTCCCTTTTTATTTTAAATAACATAACACCTTATAGAGGGTTTTATTAAAAATTAGTGGAATTAATATCATAAAAAATACTTATAATTTACGCAATTAATTATCCTCATGGTGAGTAGTTAAAAAAAACTAAAAATACTAACTAAATCATATTATGAGATTTGTGATTATTTGAGTTTACATTCACATATAAAATACATGGTATAATTTCCATGATAAGTCATATCAATTGTGACATATAAGAAACACACCCCTAATGGGTGGATTGAGTTAATGTGTAAACACACAAGTAGTTAAAATTTAGGTAAAATGGTAATCCCACATACGGAATTACTCTTTGAATAAATAATTTCATATTTAACGGTTGACATATGGAAAACCTCTCACAGGGGAAAATGGTTCATTTTATAAATAAATGAGTATTTATGTTCAAATTATATAGACCACCAACATACTAGTAAGGATTCTTCACTCATCCATTAAAAAGATTAAATTGAAGTTGGTTATGTAGAAATCAATGTAATTAACAAACACCCATGAATTTGGGTTAATTATATCATATATTGATAGCTCAAATTATGTTGATATAAATGAATAATGGAAGAATAGATATTGATACAAATACTAAGAGCTATCAAACATTGATGGCGAGTTTTCATTATGATGGAAAGTGATTTAAAACCATGGATTCTATTGGAGATCCCATGGGAGGGCTCGAGCATAAAAATTATTGGGGGACATAGTGAAAGAATTGGGATGAAAACCCAATAAATAGGAGAGTGGAATAAAGGTAAATTCACCTTCTAACATACATTATGGTTTGGCCACATGGTTTGGATAACAACAAAAAAAATGTGCAGTTCCAATAACAATGTGACACTAGGAGTTTTGGCTATGTAAATAAAGATCGAAACCATGTGCAACCCATGTTTCAACTCATCATTTTACTATAGACCTCCCACACAGTATTGAATCTTCAAGTTGATGGGATGAAAAACTGAGTGAAATCCTCTTTTCCTATATTCCATAACACACGGTTTCCCCAATAGGGATATATGGTTTAATCAAACCATATATTTATCAAAAATAGGCCACATTGTGTGGGATGCACTTTTAGCACTAAACATGAACACAACATGTTTTTATGTATGCTTCTCCAAAAAATGGATTTTTTTATTCCAACATTCCAAATCCTCATAAAAACATGCTAAAAACATATTAGGATTTAAAAATCACAAAAAAATAACTTATATTCATACAATGTTCTTTATTGTATTCGGAGTCTCACTTAAAATTTTTTCCCATCCACCATACAAAAAGTATGATTTTCATCATAAATCTTCAACATCATATGAAACTCTGGATGTTACAATATCCCAAAAATAAAACATATCCACCATCAGAAGTATTTGGGATTGATGAAAACAACACAAATCCTACACTAGTCATGAATTTCAATCAAATATTATTTTCTTGTTTACCACTACCCAAGACACCTCCAATATTCACATTATGTGTACAATACATGAGCCTTTAAAACTGAATCCAATGGTCATAACCAAAACTAAAACACCGATATAGAACATTAACATGGTATTTTAACCCGATAGATTATCATTACATCATCTCCATTAATATTCTAACTATGGAAATATCCACCATAATCTCTATCATTATCCACGGCCACATTCAAGTGACCATAATCCCACCATCATATTTTCCAATTGAAACATGGTCCATGAGTCATTATGAATATTCTATAATGATTCTAATTTTCATTAAAATAATGATTACTAATATATAGTATTTATCTGTGTTTTTTATGATTCTCAATGAAAATCCTTGGACCACCTATTGAATACACTCATCTCAACTTCGTGATGTAGTTGAATAAGTTTCATGTAAAACATAATCAACCAGACAATAAAAAATAATTCAAAGCCCCAACTAGCTGAATACCTCTAAAGGCATTCTTCCTAAATTAAAAACACATCTAAAACCTAATAATGATTCCATTATTCTGTATAAATTGAGTTTCATTTAGATAAATATCATTGAATCCTATAACATCCCATTGAAGATGACATCATATTAAATCATTCCATTTCCAGTAATTCCAATGGAATACTAGTATGAAGACATCCTCCTAATGATTGTTACCCTTAGATCTATCCCATATCATAAGAGGGTATTCCTACCATTGTCTGTGGAATTATTTATGAGATATATAAAATAATAATAAACTCCCAATGAGTCCAATAATAAAATAAAAATTTATTTTCTAAATTAAATTGGCTTATAAATGACTCTCTCAATGTATACGCTACATGATGACAAGATAAGAGGAATGATTTTCAGTAATGCAGGAGAATACTAAGAGTGTATAATATATTACCAATAAGACCAACGAAACTCCCATATAATCATGTATGGATTTCCCAACATTGTGTTCATCAAAAAATGACAAAATATATAAAATAATGTATATTAAAATGACCTCTAGCTGATATACATTAAGCAGGATCAACTACCCAATCTAACACATCATCATTCAAGCACCAAAATTTCCACCTAGAATTTTTTTTGATATTGTATAAAAATAACCATTAGAGTCAAAAATTTAATATAGGGTTCTCCAGAAGTGTCATACTCATCCATACAATTTATTTTTATTTTTATTCATTGAAACCACTAATATGGATTAGAATAAATACATTCCATGGTTTACTCACACACTCATATACTGAATCTACAATCTAGAATGAACTCCTACCTAAAACTAGATATATTTTTAACTTGAATTGTATAAAGGAAAGGGTATCATAAAATATTATCCTCATTGTATCTGTGGAGAATATGAGACCATTTCCAAATGGAATTTTATCATTGTTCTCTTTCTACATAGATGTATAATATGAAATATGATGTACATGATGCTCCTCATCTTAAAAGTTTCAAAGCCATCTGTTAATGAGAACTAGAACAAATCCCATGGTACATTCTCCATGCCCCACTAAAAATGGATGATGAAATTGGCCAATATACATTTATAAAAACTCAAAATTAATTATGATGAGAAATATCCATTTTAAATCATACAAGATCATATTTACAGTATATGTATTCGTTATTCTATTCTGAGATGTCTATATAGGTATAAAATATAAATATAAATTAATTAGGACTGCTATAAGACAAGAACCCTTCACAAAATAATCTTGATTAATCCGAAAATGCAATTTCTCTGACAAACATGACACTCCTATCTAGATATGACACCAAAACTCAACATGTAAGACCTATGATTTTATCAATTTTTTTATATTCACATTGTTCATTTTAGAGTGTTACAAATCTGATGGGTGATACATCTATAAATATTATACACCATAAGATTTCATTATCACAGAATAAATCATATGATACTATCCATAATCTTATTATCTTTTTGAATCATCAAATCTAATAACCCATACAAAATAATTATCCTAACATTTCATTATTCAATATTAGTGTTACCTGGTTATTTATCTTCCAATTTACCCATCACTAAAGATGATGATTACTCACATTTCCTAACAAGTGTCCCACCATGACATATGTATCTAGAACATGCTGAATTTGATAATTACATAATGATGTATCCCTAAAAAATTACATGAAAACTAAATATACACCCCTTTATTGGTGGTGAAATATCATAAATAAGTATTGTTCTATGGAAAAAAGAATCCATAAGGTCACATTATATATATAACATGATAGATTAATTTTATGATCGATTTAACATTTAAGGGTTCTATTTACAATATATAGACCGTTAATGAAATATAAAACATCAATCCTATATATAAATCTATCAAAAAGGTTAATTTGGATCTTCTACCTGTTGGTTATTTTTTAGTGATTGAAGACAATGAATATGTGAAATTGTTGGGAAAAAATCCCTCAAGGTAACATTGCAGTATTTTTTTGGGTTGATTGTGTTTGTTGAAAAAGCAGGTTTTCATGGATATTTGTCGATTTCCCAAGAAGTTTTTGACAATCCTTGTTAACAAAGAACGATGACAAAGGAAAGGACAATCTGGAGGCAGAACAAAAGAGCAGTACAAGGTGGTGTCGTTTCCCAGTGTTTGCCAAATTTTTGGGGTCCAAAATTTGGAGTTTGGTGAGCATCACGAAAATAGGATTTCCATGAAGAGCATAATTTAATATGGAAAAGACATAAATTTCACGAAGATAGGATTCATGGTTTGGAAATCGCGAAGACCAGAAGAATAGAGGTGGTGAGTCTTCGCGATTACGTCAAGTTTCGCGAACGGTAGATGCTGAAGTGCATCGCGGTGGTGAAGGGAATTGGGAGGGAGCTTCGCGGTGAAGGTACGAAGGAATGTTGACAGTGATGCTTCGCGACTACGTCAAGCTCCGCGAACGGAAAATTGCCATGGTGCTTCGCGATTTGGAAAGAATTCCGGCGGAAACTTTGGAGCTTCGCGATTTGAGTTGACGTGGCATTGACTTCGCGCGGAAGGGTCAAGGGTCGGTGGAATCGTCTATCAATAGAGGCCGAACCCCTAGAGAGAAGAAGAGAAAATTTTTAGAGAAGGTCATTCACTCTCGATTTGCGAAGGTGGTTCGCAGAACCATTGTGCTTCGCGAAAGAGGTGCTTCGCGGCGGCTATTGTAGCTCCGCGAAACCCTAGAGATCCGCGATGGCTTACTATGCTTCGCGAGGGCCTTTGCTTTGCGACAACTTGAGCATCGCGAGAGTGCTTCGCGAGAGTGCTTCGCGAGAGAACTTCGTGAAATGTCAGGAGCATCGCGAAGGTTTTTTTGAGCTTTGCGAAATTGGGAGCTTCACGATGTAGGTTGATTTTCGAAGGTACTTTCCAAAGGTAGTTCACCAGTGTTTAGAGGAAAAGTGCTATTCATTAGTGGATGAATGTTGGACTTCAACAGAGCATCTATCAATAGTTGAAGATGCATTATTTCATGAAAATGAAGATACTTATAGGTCTATAAACTGTGAATGGATTACCTTCTAGAGTAAGGAGATTAGGAAGTGGAAGAAGGTGATCCTCTCCACCGGCAGTGAGCCAGAGAGAGAAATAGGGAGTGACCCTTGGGAGAGCAGTGAGAAAACCGTAAACAATGTAAAGTCAGTGAGCTTGGGCATAGGAGTGATCTAGCTTGAACCATTGTATCCTCATCTAGTGAAGAATAGTGTAATTAGGTACGACCGGCAACTTGTCGGCGTATGCTCTTTGGACGTAGCTCAATGAAGGTGAACCAAGTAAAAATCTCTGTGTCTATCTGCTTACTTCCCTGCGTTGCATTCAAAGTATCATCATCAGATAAAGAAGAAAATAAGTGATCATAATAAACCCACTTGTGCAAACGATGTGACCCTTGTAATAAAGAGATCAAGATCCAGTGGGGCAGGAAGAACATTGAAAAAGAATATCCATACCCGGATTCAACCCCCCTCTCAGGGTATATAGGCCCCTATTGGTCCTAATAATTGGTATCAGAGGGAAGGTTTCCTTTATTATATTTGTTTGCTACGACTTGGTGTAGTCAATCTGTGTGTTTAGAGAATCGTTCTTCTCTTATCTCGGTGTTCCACGGCAAAGGAAAAAACATCAAAGAAGAAGAAGAAGTCAGGTGGTATTCCTCAGTGTGGAAGTGTGTATGGAAAAAGTGTGATTCAATTAAAAGAATCAAACAGTTTACTGAAAGAAGGTCTGGATGAATCTGACAGGGAAAATATTGATTCACTCAAGCATGATGCAGGAATGAGTGAAGTACATGAACTTCAAAGTGATATTGAAACAATTTATGATGAAGAAGAAAGAATTGAAGGAATAATAGATATGAAAGCTGAGTTAGAGGCTGCTCTTGAAGAGATAGATGTTTGGAGAGCCAAACCCAAGAAAGCTAACAAAGTAGTTCATGATGCCAAACTCTATATGCAGCAGCAGGAAGAAGAGAAGTCTGAGTTGATGGATAAAATTGAAGAACTCAAGTTATGAGCACCAGAGAACTCAGAATCAGTTGGTGAGTATAAGCTTAAGATTTAAGAACAGAAAAGGGAGATCGATGGCTTGAATAGAAAAGTGAAAGATCAAGTCAAGTCCATCGAAGAACATGATATTCCAAGTGACATTGGAAACACCAAAGAAGTCAAATCTAAAGATATCTGGATCAAAGTATTGGAGACTGAGGACAACATGCTAAGAGGCTTAAATAAAAGGATTATTGGTGTGGAAACTGACCTAAAGTGGAAGAATGATTCTAAAGGTGAAGAACTACAAAAGAAGGATAAAATGAAAGGAAAACAAAAGTCTGGTGATTATGAAGAGAATCAAAAGTCAGATGAAGTTCAGAATCTGAAAGCTAGAAATGATGATCTAGCAACACATTTGACTGAAGAATTTCAGAATAATCAAAGGCTACAACGAGAGAATGAATCTGTCACTGAATATGCTTCTGAGGAAAAATTGAAAGTAATGAGGCAAGGTGACATGGTAGAAAAGCACACACGGGAATGAGAAGATGAGTTGAGTAGAGGGAAGAATATCAAAAAAGAACTCAATGCTCAACTTGAATCAAGAAATAATAAGATTCAACAATTGGAGGAAGTAATAGAGAAATCCAAGAAAGAAATAGAGATATCACGAGACAAAGGAAAACCTATGTTGAAGGATGCACTGCACTTACTATTTGATTGTCCTTCGGAAGGTGATGATAAAGTGAAAAGTAAGTATGGTATTTCTGAGGAGAAACAACAAAATATTTTCTCAGCTCAAAGAACATATAGCTAGGGAAAATCTGGAATTGGATTTGATGAATCCCCTCCCATGCATGATAGAATGCGAGCCATGAATAGTTCCAGGAGTGGATAAAAACATATAGGTGTTGAAGATAGGCCTAAGAAAAAAATTACAAAAATAAGTGATGACATGTGCTTTTTCTGTGGGATTCATGGACACAAGTCAAGCTTCTGTTCAGAGGCTCTGGAATACATCTCAGGCTAAGAAAACAGAAACACTACTAAATCTGAGAATAAGAAGAAGCATCATGAAAAATCAGAGAGAAGAGTCTCTCAGAGGAAAGCATCCATTAGATGCTATTACTGTGGAAGAATGAGACAAACCATGAGTATGTGTCAGGAAGCTCAAGAGCCACGTGTTAGAAGAAGAACTCAAGGTGTATCAGCATCTCAACATAGAAGTGACGAAATGAGGTATGCCTTTGATGGGAAATGTTTTATATGTTCAGATTATGGGCATTTGGCAAGAAACTGCAGCAAGTACACAAGAACGGAAAGGGAACTTGAAAAGAGATTCTTGACTCCAAGGATGCATAATGAGAAATTTTACACTGGGAGAAAAAGTGGAAAGGAGAAGAATAATCTTAGAGCCTCAGGGGAATCGCATGGAGATGAATGAAAGGTGTATCAGTCACCCCATCTTTCATTCTCAAAACAGCTCTCAAGGAGAGAATGTGAACAAACCTGGAAGATTAAGGGGAGACTTACCCCAGCTTTGATAAAGAAGAATAAATGTTCAATGGAGGACTCACAACCAGTGAAAAAGAGTGTGGTGACTCAGACATCTGATAAAAGAAATATGAAAAAATAATGTAATGAAAAATTCACAGGTCGTGTTCCACAGCAAAAACTGGAAGAAGATGATAGATCCTTGCAATGGTGGAAGAAGAAAGGGAAGATGGAAAGAAAAGATATTACTGCTCAGAGTACGAATAATCATGGAAAATGGAATTTTGGTAGAACCTCAATGAAGGAAATGTGTTCTAGTGGGCGTAAACCCCAAATTGCGAGAAAGGCCAGGCCTGTAGAGTCTTCATATCAGAAAAAGACTCAGCATGCAGGTAATGAATGCTTAGTCATATGGCCAGAGCAGTTGAAGTTTGCTAGGTAGCTGGAGGAAGCAGGAAAGGAGTGTGATGCGCTCCAAGAAAGAATCAAAGGGTTGACCCATCAGTGTCAACCACAATCTTCTTCTTGAGAATTCTAGGAGAACCCCTATCCCTATGAATATAAATAATATTAACTGACGATTCATGTGTTTCAGTTTTTATTGAGATACGATCCAAGGGGAAGTGGCATCTAAAGATGCAAAGTGGAGATGACATATGGTTCAATGTTTTGATTGACTCAAATCAGGTATCAAAGTTGATGATGAAAGGGATAAACAGAGCACTATAGGAAGTGATTGTGTTATTAACTTTGTCTCTTGTTTCCTACACCGAGTGCCAACTTAGTAGGCTTAGAGATTTTGTTAATGGCTCAATTATGATTGGAATATGAGAATACATGATGCATGAGGAAAATAATAGTTATGGGTCTAAACTATTGGGCCTAACAACTGGAAGAGTTACATAACACAGCGGGAGCATTCAATATCCTAATCAGATGCATGATCTCAATATGATATGAAGGATGAATGTTTATGCTCATGAAGAATGATTGGTGGAAAAATAGCAACACACAGTCTTCCATGATTATATATTTTTTTCTAACAATGTGGTATCAGCTGACTGCTTTCAGGATACCAAGAATCTGCGAGAGAAAATCAAAGGTGTGTCAACAAAAATCTGAGAGAAGATGTTCAAATAAAAACGAGTCAGAAAACAAATTCTTGAAGAAAGTGTTGAGGAAGAAAGAAACATAGGGGGATAAGAAGTGGCTGATGCTGATTCAGAATAAGATAGTGTTGATGAACAAGAAAGTTTCAAGTTTCTGTCTACAAGGATGCAAAAGAGCTGAGCTGAAACTGATAGACAAAATATCATTGTTGATCAGGTAGCTCCATTTCAGACAAGAATAATGAAGTCACTATAGCAGACATCATTCCTATCTTAGGTAGAGTCTAAATGATTTGCTGATGCAGCTGAAAATGAAAACTGGGTTCAGGCTTTGAATGAAGAACTTGACCAGATTGAGAAGTACCAGACATGGGAGATTGTTTTGAGGCCAGCAGACAAGAATGTCATCGGGACTAAATGGGTCTATCGAAATAAGATGAATGAAGATGGAAATGTGATTCGAAACAATGCATGACTGGTGTGCAAGGGATACTCCCATATAGAGGGAATATATGTAGATGAGACATTTGCACCCGTTGCAAGGCTAGATACAATCAGATTATTTTTTGCCATAGCAGTGAAAAGAAAGTTCAATGTGTTCCAGATGGATGTCAAATCCACATTCTTGAATGGTTTTCTATAATAGGAAGTGTATATTGACAAGCCATATGGTTTTCTCATTAATGAGGATGATAACAATGTTTTCAGGCTAAAGAAGGCATTGTATGGCCTGAAACAATCACCAAGGGAATGGTACTCATGGCTTGATCAGTACTTGAAGAAGTTTGGTTTCCAGAATGGGGGAGTTGATTACAATCTTTATTTCAACAACAATAATAATCAAAGGATGATGGTGCTGGTCTATGTCTATGACATAATATTTGGAGGATCAGATGAAGCTCAATGCAGACAGTTTTCAGAATTCATGAAAAATGAGTTTGAAATGTCAATGATTGGGGAGGTAACATTTTTCCTTGGTTACAGGTGACACAAGGAAGGAACGGAACATTTATTTCTCAATCCAAATATGCCAAGGAGGTGTTAAGATGGTTTGGAATGGAAATTTCCAAGGAGATGAAAACTCTGGTTGCTACCCAGATGAAATTATCGAAATATGAAGATAGAAAGGTAGTTAATATCACAAAATACAGGCAAATCATTGGAAGTATGTTGTACTTAACTGCAACAAGGGCAGATATTGTTTTTGCCACATGCCAAGCTACAAGATATCAGAGAAATCCCAAGGAAAGCCACATGATTGCAGTGAAAAGAATACTTTAGTATATCCAGGGCACAATGGATTTCAGCTTGACATATACTGACAAATCTCAAACAGAGCTATTGAGATATACTGATGCAGACTGGGCCGGTTTAGTAGATGATAGAAAATCAACGTCAGGTGGTGAATTCTATCTTGGTGGATTTTGTATTTCTTGGCTAATCAAGAAGCATGATTGCATTTCGTTGATCACCGCAGAAGATGAGTATATTGTGGCCACTCAAGCAAGCACATAGTTATTGTGGATAAGCAGCAACTTGACGATATGGGAGTTGAAGTGAAGTCTCCGATCGGAATCCAGTGTGATAACTCAAGTGCTATAAATCTCAGCAAAACTCCCGTCCATCACTCAAGGACAAATCACGTTGAGATAAAGTATCATTTTTCAAGGAGAAGGTTGAGCAGGGAATTGAGAAGTTGGAGTATGTTCCTACAGAGCTACAGGTTGCAATCATTATGAAAAAGGCCTTACCCAAGGAAGCATTTGAAAGGCATCGACTGGCACTGGGAGTTCATTCGATTCCCTGCACTTGAAATAGTGTGGATGTGGGACCAACCCCCCCCCCTCCCCCCTCTCCCCGAGGTATGATGTGTTTTTTCTAATGTGCTGATAGGTGTTCTCTACTATGTTACAGACTACAAAGGAGTGCCCTTTGGGTTCGTTGACAAAGGTGGAGAAAATAGTGATTGTGCAAGGGGGAGACCGTGTGGAGATTTGATAAATCATGAATGATATGTGGAGAATCTGACAGGTGGAGCAGCCAGATTTGGGGAGTGCAATGAGATAGGGGGAGATTTTTAAATCTGACGATGCTAGAAGTGATCGATCAAATAATAGATATCACGACAGCTGAGGATCGTGATAAAAGCAGAACAGTGGTGTTGAAATGGTGAGAGAAGGTTTCCAGCTATCACCAATTGGGATCAGTGTTGTTCAACAATTGGTATCAATTTATGAATTGGTATCATGTTGGAATCGACAATTGGTGTTTGACATGAAGTGATTCATTGATGAACTTTTCATACAACTCTTGTTTCTCACGCCAAGCATTGCTCATGTGAGATTAGAGTATGTGTTAAGTGAATCCTTCAACACTATCAGAATCGCAAGAGGCGAATGATGGTAGCGGCTGGAAGAAGACTCAGTGAGGTATCAAAGTGCAGAAAATCATTCTGAGCAGAGTTGTGAATAGTTGTCAACAAACCCAAAGGAGGAGATTGTTGGGCAAAAATCCCTCAAGGTAACATTGCATTATTTTTTTGGGATGATTTTGTTTGTTGACAAAGCAGTTTTTCATGGATATTTGTCGAGTTTCCAAGAAGTTGTTGACAATCCTTGTTAACAAAGAATGAGGACAAAGGAAAGGATGATCTGGAGGCGGTACAAAAGAGCAGTACAAGGTGGCGTCGTTTCCCAGTGTTTGCCAAATTTTTGGGGTCCAAAATTTGGATTTTGGTGAGCATCATGAAAATAGGATTTCCATGAAGAGCATAATTTAATATGGAAAAGGCATGAATTTCGCGAAGATAGGATTCATGGTTTGGAAATTGTGAAGACCAGAAGAATAGAGGTGGTGAGTCTTCACGATTACGTCAAGTTTTGCGAACGGCAGAGGCTGAAGTGCATCGTGGCGGTGAAGGGATTTGCGAGCGAGATTCGCGGCGAAGGCGCAAAGGAATGTTGACGGTGATGCTTCGCGACTACGTCAAGCTTCGCGAACAGAAAATTGTCGTGGGGCTTCGCGATTTGGACATTATTCTGGAAGAAACTTTGGAGCTTCGCGATTTGAGTTGATGTGGCATTGACTTCGCGCGGAAGGGTCGAGGGTCGGTGGAATCGCCTATAAATAGAGGCCGACTCCCTCGAGAGAAGGAGAAAGAATTTTTAGAGAATATCATTCACTCTCGATTTGCGAAGGTGGTTCGCGGAGCCAGTGTGCTTCGTGATAGAGGTGCTTCGCGGTGGCTATTGTAGCTCTGCGAAACCTGTGAGCTCCGTGTTGGCTTACTAAGCTTCGCGAGGGTCGTTGCTTTGCGATGTATTGAGCATCGCGAGAGTGCATCGCGAGAGTGCTTCGCGAGAGAGCTTCACAAAAACGTAGGAGCTTCGTGAAGGCTTTTTTGAGCTTTGCGAAATTGGGAGCTTCGCGAAGTAGGGTGCTTTGCGAAGGTGCTTTCCAAAGGTAGTTCCCCAGTGGTCAGAGGCAAAGTGCTATTCATTAGTGGATGAAAGTTGGACTTCAACAGAGCATCTATCAATAGTTGAAGATGCATTATTTCATGAAAATGAAGAGACCTACAGGTCTATAAACTGTGAATGGATTCCCTTCCAGAGTAGTGAGCTTAGGAAGTGGAAGAATGTGATCCTCTCCACCGGCAGTGAGCCAGAGAGAGAGAAATAGGGAGTGACCCTTGGGAAAGCAGTGAGCTGACCCTAAACTTTGTAAAGGCAGTGAGACTGGGCATAAAAGTGATCTAGCCCAAACCATTGTATCCACATATAGTGAAAATAGTGGAATTAGGTACGACCAGAAACTTGTCAGCGTATGCTCCTTGGACGTAGCCCAGTGAGGGTGAACCAAGTAAAAATCTATGTGTCTGTCGACTTACTTCCCTGTGTTGCATTCAAAGCATCATCATCAGATAAAGAAGAAAATTAGTGATCATAATAAACACAGAAGTGCAAATGAAGTGACCCTTGTAATAAATAGGTCACGATCCAGTAGGGCAAGAAGAACTTTGAAAAATAATATTCATACTCTGATTCACCCCCCCCCCCTCTCAGGGTATATAGTCCCCTATTGGTCCTAACAGAAATGATTATGTACCCATTATATGGAATTTATTAAAAATAACTAGAATTAACACTTACATGATAATTTGAATATAATACCAAAAAATCAAGCATTCATTTAAACAGTTTCAATTGATTGGGGTTTAGATTTTTAGATATTTCTAATGAACTATTTAATGAATATAATGTTCCTTTTACTAAATAAAATTAATCTTGGTAAACTATTTTTTCTAACACAAAATTGTATCATAAGAATATTGTTGCAAACACCATTTCAAATGTCGTTTATTTAACTGAAATCCTTTAAAAATTATTCTATTTATCATAAAATTTTAATTTATGCATTTTATTTTTCTATAATGATCTGAAAATTTGGAATTGATAAAATAAATTTCAATTACATGTTATAGAGTAAAATAGTATTTCTATTTTAATCAGAATTTTATTTAATGAATATATCTTATTAATGTAACTCAAAATAAGATCATATATATTTTATTAATACATGGGGATTGTAAATGTACGAATATAAAATTCATTTTTATTTAACACAATATAAGTTGTTATAGATAAATTAAATAACAATCCAATTTAACATTAACATAAACCATAGGGATAAATACCATGGCATATAAATAATATTGTGACCTACAACACCCCCATCAATCAAACTATGGACTATTTAAATTCTACCCAATAGTGGTTTTTTGTTTTAAAATATATTATAACCTTATAGGGTAAATCACAAATGAATAATACACCTAAACTAACATAATTGGTTATATTCATTTTTAACTCATAATCACAATAGGTAAAGAAAAAACTACATCGGTCACATCATGCCA
This sequence comes from Viscum album, assembly GCA_963277665.1. NCBI lineage: Eukaryota > Viridiplantae > Streptophyta > Magnoliopsida > Santalales > Viscaceae > Viscum > Viscum album. Next base: position 1,348,005,513 of record OY728164.1, read on the forward strand.
CAAAATGAATTCATTCATATGGTTCATCACACATAAATTATAGAAGTTATTTCCCTTATAAATAAAAAAATTATATGTAAGACAATACATCTAGAAAATATCATTGTTTATTTTGATGAACTACCATTCCCAAAACATAAAGGTGTTTTCCATTATAAGTTTCAATTGGAATTCATGAATCTAAAACTATAATTCATTACATTCCTTTTAGAATATAATATTTACCTTTATCATGTTTGATAATATGGGTTACCTTCCCAATTTTATAGGGGCCATACACATTAAAAACTATAATTGAAACCAATTCAATCACACCCATAAATTATCCAACCGAGGAGAACAATGGTTCATGGATTAAACATGTAGTGATGAATTTGTTAAGGATCAACCATTATGATATATAGAAAACATGATTTAGGTTGTTTCTAAAACAATAATAAAAAGTCATACTTTGTAATTATAATCAGTCATGTTGACACATTAGTAGTGGAAAATGCCAAATCTTAATCAGAAAACCATAGAATCATGTTATATATATGAAAGATTACTAAATAATCACATAAACATGGTATACAGTTTTTATTATATCGAAGAAATCATTGAACGTCCAATATGTTATTAGGAATTCATGTAATTAATCCAAAATGGTGTGGAATATGTATGGAATGTGAATCTAAATTTTCTCATAATGATACATATATCAATATTCCTTTCCAAACTAGAACAAGGGAAAAACCCCACAAATATTATAAATCAATAAATATTATAATGCAAATCAATTACTCAAGGTGAAATAATATTCCAGTATAATAAACAATAGTAAAAAATACTCCATTTACTAGATATATTGTATTTTCCCCATGAATGTTTTGATTACACCTATACGAGGTTATTTACCAAGCCCCAATAGTTACCTAGTCTAATTTCATCCATCTCAAAATAGTATGAAAAATGAAAAATGAATCCTTGAATACTATTGGTGATAACCAAATTTAAAATTCAATAAAACATTTCCCCGTGTTGGTTTCTCACATAGACATAATCATGATTCCCTTTTTATATGTGGTTATGGAGTAGAAGCTATTGTCCAATGGTTTTAGAGTGGGGAGATTATAACATCGTGATCAGATTCATATGATGGTGTGAGAGATAATCATCATTTGGAATGATATAAAATAAATTATATAGAAATTAATATGATAACATAGATTATCAAAATAATAATAAAACCATGCTTATATATCTAATTCTATAATGTTTATGCATATTTCAAAGAAAATTTAAGGTGCCAAAATATATAATTAATTGGATAAAAGACCCATAGGATTTCCCTAAAAGAATCTAGAGATCTAGATTAGTCATGTTATCCTAAAATTCTATGTAAAGAGTAATATAATGAAAATAATTCAGATGGAAGCCAAATCTATAACCTAAACCTATATCTAGTAGGACTATTCAGTTACCCTAGAGCAATGGCTGCCTGAACAGGATGTGTGATAACCATAGTAGGCCACCACCAATATATTCTAATGATATTACATCTATTAGTATAAAATAATATTTTTCATAGTTATATTTATGATATTAGAAAAAATAAATATAGACATTTTGTCTATGGAACCTCAAATAATTCCCCATTGACCATGCATTCTTTTTCATAACACGAGTTAAATATGAGAAAGGGTGTGTGTTTGTGTATTTATATATATATATATATATGGATTATATATTTAGTTAAATATTTTTTCATATATATATATATATAGATAATATAATTATATGGGACTCAATTATTGACTCAAACATCAATTAATGGACACTAATATCTCAAATAGTGATAATCAGTGTCATACCAGAAAATCAAAAATCATGAGGGATTTCTTCCTAGAGTCTAATAATTCATAACTAATTAAATTCTTGGGTATAATAATCAAAATTTGATGTTATGTCCATATATTTCAGATCGTGAGGGTAACTATTCTAGAGTAACATAAATCATAAGGGATGCAATTAAATTGGATCATATGTTGAGAGGGCTTCCACTATCTATAATCACAATTGAATAGTGACTCCACATCTAAATATCGAAATCAAATGTAAACTCTATGCTTCAATATTAAAAAATGGTAATTCAATAACCAAATATAATAATATAATAGGGAATCCATGCCCAAATATCACAATCAATAAATGAGATTAATAAGTGGTCATGTCTATTAACATTCCATATCACAGTCACAATGGGGATAATAGTTTTATTGAAGTAATAAGAAATAAAAAAACATGGTATTTCAAATTCCATCTTCCATTTAAAACATTTAAATTAATTAATCCACTGTAATTATGAATAATGTGCATCTGAAATGTTGTTTTATTAAAAATAGAAGGAATACAATTTATACTGAATTCATTTACATTTTGAAATTCACTATCCAAAAACGATTTAGTTAATATTGGCTATGTATGTTTATTAAAATGTATTTTTTCATTTATTTTAACCTTATTTTACATTCATTCACATAGTGTGGTCTTAATTAATTGATAAGTTATAAAAATTATTGTATAAAAGAAGCACACCCCAAGAGAGTGGTCTGAGTATAGCTGAGAAAACAAAAAAATATATTATTAAGGATAATGACTATGGAGTTTAAGGCATTTTGATTTACATAATTTAATACATACTTTATAGATTTAACATATAAAATTTTGGGAGTGCAAGAACAAGGAATTTTATGAATAAATAAAATATTTATGTAAAATTTCATTGACCATATACCATATACCATGTGCACCTAACTCATACATTAACAATGTTTTATTCAAGATAGTTTGAGAGAAATTTATTAAAATAATATTTTTTGAAATAATGATAATTACTTAATTTGATGATATAGTTTAATATGTAGAGATAATACTATAAATTAAGTAAGATGATTGAGTCACTTAATAATGGAGTTCAAATTTGATAGAAGGAATTTTATTCAAATTTTGGATTGATAAAAACCATGAATACCTTGACCAGCTTAAAATATTGAATTCAGGGGGCTCACATGTGAGCAAGAAATAGTGGAATACTGATGAGGAAATCCCGTTTTAGTGGAGATGGGAATAATATAATAATAACCCTTTATGGATCAACATGCTTTGGCCACATAGTTTGGTTAACCATGCATTGACCATGCATTTCAACTTTATATTTGGCACTAAGGGTTTGGGATAAGTTCACATTTTCCAAAACAATTTTCTACCCATGTGCCCACCTATAAATTTATTTTCAGATCTCATGCATATTCATGTCACCTCATTTGTATGTTTTGGAATAAAACAAGTGACACATATGAAGCCCTTTATCTAAGATATTAAATTTTCTATAGGGGGCCACATAATTTTAAAAAATTGTGCCCCTATTTTTAGGGTTGTAATATTAGGCCTAACATTGATCCAACAATACTCCACTTCCTCCTTCTCCAACAATGAAGTTTATTTTTTCTGAACCTATTAAAATAAATATGGAAACATTAGATGTAATTTGTGATTTCAAAACCATTAAAAAAACAATTATGTGCTTCAATGAACCTAATTATTTTTCAATCTCAATTAAACATTTACCCATCCACTAATTGAAAATTTCAAATTCCATTGATAAATTACAACCTTGAATAAATAATTGTATTTTACATAGATGGTTTACCAATAAAAAGATATCACCCTTTCATATGGTAAAAATTATGGTGGGATATAATTTATTGTAAAATATTTTATTATAAAATGTTTTTGGACATTACCTCAAATGAAATAAAATATAAAATAATTCAAAATAGTATTTCCATATTATATTTTTCCCATTTGAAAATTTTTTAAATGTATAAATTAGTAGAGAATTTATCATATAAAAAAATAAATAATGATAAGAATGAATATAATACTGATAATAATAAATGAAGTAATGATACGAAAAAATATAATTAAGATATAAGGAAATTACATCATTAATAACAGAAGTAATGAAATATAAAAGAAAAATTATCAATGAGATAAACTAAACAAAATGTATTTTAGATTTATTCACAAATGTGGACAGAAAATAAATTATATAATTAATTCTCCCAAATATGTTGGTTCAAATTTATGTTTTGGATATATCAATGATTTTATAAAAATGTTAAATACTTGAAAAATAATAAAAAAATAGAACACTTCTCATCATAATTTTAAAAAAATTAGTGTTACATAGGTACTATTTGATGTAGGAAAAATAGTTTTAGGGGTTGGTTGCATTGAATGTATTATAAGGACAAGAGATAACAAAAAGTTTTTTGAAACCTCTATAGGTAAGGATACAAAACCATATTGAAGTCCATCATGTATAGGTGTCATTATTTCAAAAAAGTGAAAAACCAACCTATCTCTTTATTAAATATCTTTAAAAAAATTTAATCACCATCAATATATCAACCTCATCTTTAAATTAATATCTTAAATGACCCATGTAATGTGTGAGAGATATCTTAACAATATTTTGTAATCCATTTGTTTTTTAATTTCCACTTTCATAACATTACTATACCTTATATTTTTTAGGATAATTCTTGACTACCAAATGTGATTTAGATAGATGTTTCTGAAGAACATAGTATTCTATGTCTCTTTTCATAGATAAGCCAACCGAAACTACTTTAAACACATATCTAACAAATTTTGAAAATAAATCATTATTTAAAGAAAAAAATTTGGGGGATGACAAAGTTTAGCAGGAGGATGAATGTAATAAAATAAGTTCCAAGGGTATTCAATAACATCGGATAATGATATAATATCAAACTATTCATGTCATTATATAATTCACTTACATGGAATATCATATCATGAATCTCAGTATTCAGGGGATCAATCATGTGAATCAACATTGGTTGTATTTGAGTTTAAATAATAAAACAATTTTCAAAAATCTCTTCATATTTAATTGTTTAAACTGAATCTCCCAATGAAAAAAATATTTATGTTATCAAATTCATCAAATCAATATAGAACTCACAAGAATATTCTTTGGAAACTAAATAAGTAGTGGGAGTAGGGGGAGATTGTTTAATTGTTTTAGGAGGTAAACAAATATCTTCAATTTTATAAAAAATTCAGATTGTTACTCTAATATGAGACACCCAAAATGATTCATCATTAATAAAATGAAATAACCTTTTAAATATTTTTGACATATCAATTACCATATGATCTATCACGCGATATTATTAATTATCAAAAGTTTTCTCAATTTTCTATTATTGATTTGGTTGTAACATATCTTCAAATACTTCATATATTAAGTGATTAGTCTCTCCATAAAATAATGAAATTCGGGAAAGGAGATAGATTTTCACTTAAATATTAATCATTAATAAAAAAGATCCCATAGATCCTTAAATAAAGATTATAATGTGTACTTCTATTACTATGTGGGATAGAACCATTATAACTATCATCAATATACTATGAAGTATATTTTTCACTATTATGATATTCATCGATTTCAATGGATAGTGGAGTAATTATAATCAATATATATTCAATAGATTTAAAACCACTAATAATGGTTCTCCCATAAAAAAAACATATCTTCCAGAAATAATTTTTCACATCTATCATCATTAGATGAATCATTAACCCTTGGAACATAATCAATAATGGAAATATAATTCATAGAAACATAAAAAATTTATCATAATCAAATACATATCAATAAATATAATTTAATGATTTCTTAAGTTTACGAATTCCATTAGAAACAACCTTTTTAGATGAAATCTCAACATTTACTAACTGATGTGTGTCAATTCCATCATAATTAGCTCTTTTTACAATATATATTATTCATGAGCATCATTTTAATCACCAAAATTCATCCTAGATGAATATTATACATCCTAATATATTTTTAATAATGTATGATATTGATCCATGGGGATCACATTATTATTCACTAGATTTAACATCATATAAATTATGTCATTATAAGAAAAAAAATTCCTCCCTAGATTCCATTTTATATGCATTCCCTATAAAAAAAATTTATTTATTGAAACTCGGTATTATTCTATTAAATTTTCTTCCCCAAAATATCAAATCTTATGAAATAAAAATTGCTAATATAACCATAGGTAATTTCAACAAAATGATCCTAAAATGAGTTTTTATCACATCATATATGATTCTAATTAGATACATCGGTAGGTTACATTGTACCAGGATATAGATTATATTTAGAATGAATATATCATGTTGATATAGGGTATTTAAATTCCAATTTTGTAGATAGATTAATTAATGTGAAATGTTTTAAACAAAACATAAAAAATACATTAAATTAGTAATTTATATAATACATCTAAAAAAATAGTCCAATAACATATGGACTGAAAGTATTATTTTATTATAGATTAAATACATAAATTTTTTATTTTACCACATTTTATGACATTTTTCGTTAACTATTATCCTCAATAATATCATCTAGATATCCTATATGGTATTTTAATCATCATATCCAGTGGGATTGAGATGAAAGAAATTAGTGATATCAAATGATCTGTTTGGGACATATTCCTCGGCTTTTATCAAGCGTATGACCATAATCATGAAAGACAACATTAAAAGGGGAATATATCATTTTATAATGATTTTAAAAAAATTATTTTTACACATGTCATCATGGAATGGAACATAATCATAATAGAACAATATATACCACATAAAATGATTGTTGAAGAATGAAATAATAAACACATTCACAGCAGTATATAATAATAATATAATATATAATTATAGATTATATATAAGAATAATTAGTTATTAAATTGTCAACATAGTTAACCACATCATGTTAACAGTCATTCTTAGGAACATATCTAATATGAAAAAAATTAATAGTTAATCTTGTTAACATAGATAATAAGAATGAGGGTCATGCGTAGTTTTGTAACCTTAGATAATTTTCATCTTTTTCAAGAAAATTTGATTTAATTTATCTAATATTCAAAATTCCCTTACTTAATATTTTTATAGTTTATAATCAACAATTGGATTATGATAAATATTGTGATTGTATCTAATATGTATTGTATTTATTCTTAGATAATGTTCATCATGAGTTATAAAACATCAACCAAAGCATTTGAGGGTGATATAAGACCACAAACATCATCATCCATACATAAGTAAACCACATGTAAATAATTTATAATCACATCATAACGAACTCATGGAAAGAAAAATGGGATTCGAAATATTTCTATATTGTACCACCAAAATGTAATTCAAGATTGGAAATATTGGATCCCGGCAATACAAACACAAAAAAATATTATTAAATAAGAATATTTAGAAGCATATTAATGAAAATAATTTCTGATGTAATAAAAACTATAATAAAAATGATTCAAATGCTGGTTAAATTAGAAATTATTTTTTTAAAAATTCAATTACCTTTGATATAAATGAACACATTAGCTTCAGTTTGAATGTTAAATTTAAAAAGGTGATTTTAAGAAATTTGTAAATGTTTTAAATATTTTTAAATGAGCATTAAAAAAGTATATCCTTCAAATATACATAATGGTTATAAAAAGATAATGTCTATATACATTAAAAACATTACATTGAAATGAAAATCAATAAAGCGGCTTTGAAAAAACATTAAATGCTATCAAAAGGAATGTGGAGTGGAAGATATAAAATAATATTTTTAATGGATTAAAATATATTTAACTATATTTAAATAACATTTTTGAAAACCCATATCAATAATGAATAAACAAAAAATCCTATGAGGTATAGTTTATAAATAGTTATATAAGGATCGTGAGAGATAAAAATATTTTTAAAAACTGAGCAAAAGATAAAAATAGAATGATATAACAAACATTTATATAGAGAAAATATACATTAAAAAAATATAATTTTTCATAAAAATATTAAAAAAGGAAGAATAATGTAGATTCAAACAACATTTCTATAGAAATTTTTATATATAAGAATAATCAAATTTTCATAGGGTAGCATTGAAATCCTATAATCGAATTACAGTTATTATGAATGAAGTGGACTATTGGATTTAAGAAAAAAAATACAAGTTGAGGAGTATTTAATTGAAATTATATAGAAATAGTTGTTACTAAATTATAATTAAATGAAACTAAATTAATAATTTTGATGATATACTACCTCAATTAGATAGTATATAAACCATTGAAATTAAATTTTTTCCATAAAACAAAACATGATTCAAAGATATGAATGTTTGGAAGAATTTCATTACATTGTTTCTCTACATAATCAAATGAAAACAATATATATATAAATACCATAATCACATATTCCATAAATTTTTTTAACCATAATTTTTTTATATTTTCTCGTTATATTGATATCATTGGTTGTTATTGGAGTTTGGTATTCACAATTAGAAGGTGGAATGATAAGGAATGATTTCAAAAACATGATTCGTGTCAAAAAACAAATCAAAAGGTGACTAATTACAGAGGAAGGAAGTCTCTAATTATTTGTACAATACATTTTCGATAAAAAATTTATTATAATCTTGTTCAAGAATAATCACACTAAAATTAAATATCAAATAAATATATTAGTTCTCTACAGTGAATAGTTTTTGGATAAAATCAAGGATTGTTTTTTCATCATGACAAATATATAAAAGGGATAATAAAATTTTTCTAATGGAATAGAAAGGTGTACTATCACCAGTATTTCATTTTTTTATTGGAATTACAAGATTTGGAATAAATAAATAATAATCACATGAAATTAAAAATGTTTTATCACAAAATTAGTTTGGTTAAAGGGTAGAGGAATAGAACACGTACCTTCTACTGTTGATTCTTGATGATTGTGGGGAAACAAAGAACCATAGGTGCTACATTGGATTGATTTATATAGTGAGAAATAATTATAAATATTGATAAATTACTATGGGGTGTTATAGTGACCATGCCTTTTCTTACATTACTATTACATCATTTCTAAGATAAACAACACAATAGTATTACACATAGAGGATCCAAATGTTTATTGTCTTGGGAAAACTAGGACAACACATAACAAATACCACATCAACCATAAATATTCATTTAATTTATTTTTCACTAGATTCTTAGTGGCACTTTTCCTATCCTTATTACATGTATCCACCTAAGGTAAAAAGGGGTGATCTAGAATCCCAGTAAGAGGATAGATAAGAACAACATAGCATGGGGTGATCGTAATCATAACATATGCAAAAGATCATGAACATGAGAGGAGCATAAATAAAAGACATGAAATGTGTCAATTCATAAAAATAAAACATCATGTATTAGTGGTTAACTACCACACATACTTGTGAACGAATCTAGAATATTGTTCGCACGTCATTTCACATTTACTCATGAGATTCATCACTTTACCCAATGCATTGGAGCGCTGTATAATTTCGGGTGCACCCGTCACATTATAACATTATCATTTATCATGCTTTCCCAAATAAAAATATAACATCAATTAACATAATGAAACCATGAAAAGGAATGGGTTTGATATCATAATAACACATTCTTGAGCTTTGGGTTCCCAAAAGAAAGAGGGAATAACATACATGTTACAAGAACCATTAACTTTGAGTGAGAAGTAAAAGGGGTGTTCTTAAAAGAGGAGTTATTTTGGAAAACATTTTGTTAGACATAAAAACCAGTGAAAAACATGTATATCCCAGAAAAGTAAAGGAAAAGATGAAAAAATGATCTTCGAGGAGTATCCATGTCAAAAATGGAGTGAAAGAGGGATAACCTGAGGGAATAAAATTGGGTTCGAGATTTCCCCTTACATTGTACCCGAATGCCTTATTCTCTATAATGTCCTATATAATGACATTATATTAATTAATTAGAAATTTCAGAACATTTTATACATTAATAGGGTTCATTCTGCTTTCATTATGTCATATTATGTTTCTTTGGATGACTTATAGAGTTTCAAAACATTGTTCGGGGATGTTCGTTTTTATGGTTTTCTTTAGTGGTTCACTTGTATTCTTAAATTGAATGTTTGGTAGAACATGGGTAAACATCCAGAACTAATATTACATGTTATTAATGATATTTCATGAGTTTGGATGATATTATAATGAATCAAATGATATCAATGTGGAATAATAATTAGATAATAATTAAATGATGGTTATTTGGATCAATTGGGGCGGTTTTTGGATCACAACGAACTTGATTTAACTTATTACTTAGTAATATGGCCATAGGTTATTTCGAGCACTTTAAATAGAATATAACACATATAAAATATTCTGGTTCCACCATAAAATTTTTTTCATGACTAGATCTAAAGGTAGAAATGGAAGAAGAATGTATGTCATTTTTGATGGTGCTGAATTAACACCACACGAACAACGTTCTCTTTAATAAAATAAAAGGAAAAGGTAAAGGGGGTTGGATGATATAAGATACAATTAGAATCAAAAAATTACATTATATTTATAATAATGGAGTTAAAAAACAATTTGGATGAATATAGGTGAGGAGAGATCAAGAAAAGAACATGAACATGAAAAGAAATTAATGGAGAAGATGGAGGGAAATTACCTCTTAAATCTTCCTCTTGAGAAACTCCTTAATGAAGATAGTCGTGGTCTTTTTACGAGACCAGAAGCTTTTGGACGTGGGGGAGGGGCTATAGAAGGTTTTTGGATGGATTTTAGAGAAGGCTAGGAGCTTGAGAGGTGTATGGAAAAGAAGGAGTGAAAGGTGGCTTTTATAGTGGAGGGAAGAGGGGTTTCCTTAATATAAAATTCATTAGTTTATTAATTTCACCTAAGACATGGAATAGTGAGTATTGGATGACCAATAATAGAAATTTTATAATTTAATCCCGAAAAAAGTGGGCTTACATCAGCAGAACATCATCGATGAAACAATTAATACATTATTTAGCATTTATTTTGAATTATAGGATTTAACTATTCATCAAAAATTCATGTATCTCAGAAAAATCCCAAAAATTTACCCCAAACATTTTTTGACGTCTATAATAAAAATATTATGTCCCTTTTTTAAAAATAATTTTCTAAGTATTATTAATTTAATATTTAATTAAAATCATAATTTACTTAAAGAAACAGTTTTTAAGATTAAAACTGATTTTATAGTGCTTCCAAAAATTACATAGGGTCTTATAAAATTATCTAAAAACTACAAGAAATTGATTCATTAATTTATGAATACATTATATGGAAATAAATATTCTTTTAATTTAATTAATTAATTATAAATAATTGTTTATGACTTCCAAAATACCAAAACATTTACTAAGGTCAAATTTTCACTTTCTAAGATGTCTAAATTTTATTTAATTATGCATATGTAATGTCACTCTAATCTTGGATGATTTACTATTCATAAGGGTCATATTACTATTCATAAGGGTATGTTTCTGTTCATAAGGGTAGGTCACTATTCACCAAAAATTATTTTTGATTCATTAGACTCCAAAAAACATCCTGAACAAAATTGTGTATGTCGGATTTTCAAAATTCCAAACATAGGGGTGACAAAATTATGTTTAAAGGTCAATTATCACTTAGTAGTTCATTATTTGGTGTTTTCATGTTATTTTATGACATAATTATAAGAATGGAATTTCAATTGAAAAACTTTGGGTCGTTACTTTCTTCCCACCTTAATAAATTTCGACCATGAAATATCACTTTACACAAAAAGGTAAGGGTACTTCTCCTTCATTGCCTCTTCTGGTTTACAAGTTGCTTCCCCAAACTTATGGTTCCTCCCCAGCACTTTGACAAGATGGGTTGTCTTATTGTGTAGAACCTTATCTCTCTGATCCAAAATCTTTACTGGCTGCTCCTTATAGGACAGATCATCTTCCAGCCGCACCACCTCTAAGTTTAGTACATGTGAGGGGTCTGGTATATACTTCCTCAGTAGTGATACATGAAACACATCATGAACATGAGCCATATTCAGTGGAAGTGTAAGACGACAGTCTACGACTCCTATGCGGTCAAGGATCTCAAAGGGGCCAATATACCTTGGGCTTAGCTTCCCTTTCTTCCTGAATCGCATGACTCACTTCAATGGAGATATTTTAAGGAAGATTTTATCTCCAACGTCAAACTCCAAGTCCCTTCGATGGTTGTTAGCATAGCTCTTTTTTCGACTGTGAGAAGTATTGATGTGTTTCTAAATGACTTTAACTTTCTCGGTCATCTCTTGAATGAGATCAGTCCCAAGTATCTTTCTTTCTTCAACTTCATCCCAACAGGTTAGAGTTCTACATCACTTTCTATATAGATCTTCATATGGAACCATCTGAATACTCAAGTGGAAGATATTGTTGTATGAGAACTCATCCAACGGGAGATGCTGATCCCAACCACCTTTGAATTCAAGAGAGCAGGAGGTTAGCATATCTTCAAGTGTCTGTGTCACACCCCGAACCATGAATTTATTTTATTTTATGATTTATTTGGTTTTATATTATTTTTCTCTAGTTCGCGTTCGGTCTCGGATGAAAGTTTTGAGTTTTTATAAAAGCGCACATTTGAGTTTGACAATGTTTGAAGCGCGGGCGGAGCGCAATGCCGCGCGGCTCCGCCCATGCAACTGCATGGCCTTTTTCGGCTTTGAAGAATTAAAAATAAATAGATATAATTTTTGTATGTCATGTAAAATTTGTATGGTTATTAGGAATTTTAATATTTTTATGAAAACTGAATTTGCTATTTTTATTTTTATCAAAATGAATTAAATAATTTTATTAATTTAGTGTTATTATAAATACTGAAATTTAAATATATGCTTTATTTTATTTTATTTATTTGTTTTTGTCTAATATTTGTTGCTATTTTTTTTACTTTTATTTATTTATTTATTCTTTTTTTTTCTCCCTAACCATTTTGGGCTAGGGTTTTATATCATATCCCACTTGAGTGCCGCCACCCCCTCCCTCCATTTTATCTCTTCTTCTCCCCTGCGCCCCTACCCTACACACTCCATCGCGCACCGCCTGACGCATCGCCTTCCTCTCTGTCCGCCTCGGCCCTCCTACCTGACTTCTACCCTCTCCGGCACTCGCTGCCCCCGGCTCCGCCTCCTCCCTCCTGATTTCCGTTTCAGCACCTGCAGTCCCCAGCCTCCTCCGCTCCTTGCTCAAACCCGCAGCACCCCCTTGGCTCGGCGCGACACAGCAGCAGCGCCCGACCACCAGCACCCCCTCGGCTCAGCGCACACCGCCTGCCTCTTCTTCCAGTGGCGGATCCCCCCATCCCGGCTTCCCTTTTTTTCGCGACGGTTCCTCCCCATCGTCCCCTGCTCCCTCCTCCTATCCAGCGGCAGAGCCCTCACACCCGGCTCCCTTTCTGTCAGCGCACACCCCCTCACCCCGGCGCTGCTCCTGCACGCCGCTGCTGCCCGGCGCCCCGACTCCCCTGCATACGCCGCACCCTGCCAGCGTAGGACCCCCTGCCTCCTATTCTTCTCCCCATCACGAACTCCCACCTGATCCATCCCCTTCGCTGCACCAGCTTCCAGCCACATCTCGCCGCACCAGTTTCCCCCTCTCAGTCTGTCACTGCACCCCGGCCTTCCTGCTCGGCCTCAGCTCTCCCTCGACCTCAGCAAGCTCCGGCCTCCTATACTCCCTGTCCGTCGCCGCGCAACCAGCCCAGCAGCCGCGCACCCCAGATCCACCTCATCCCACCTCATGTCCGCCGTGCGCCGCTCCAATCCCAGTGTTTTCCCCCCGGCCAGGTTTCTTTGTTTTTATTTATTTATTTTGTTTTATCTTATTACTATTTTTATTAATGTTCATATTGTTATCATTGTTATTATTTTTTTATTATTTTTATTATTTTATTATTAGTGTTATTATTATTATTATTATTATTATTATTATTAATTTTATTATTATTATTATTATTATTATTTTTATTATTATTAGTGTTATTATTATTATTATTAATACTAATTTTATTATTATTATTATTAGTGTTATTATTATTATTATTATTACTAATTTTATTATTATTATTATTATTATTATTGTTATATTTATTGTAATTATTATTATTATTATTATTATTATTATTATTATTGTTGTTATTATTATTATTATTATTATTAACATTATTATTACTATTATTATTATTATAAATTTTATTATTATTATTATTATTATTATTATTCTTACTTCGCCTTTGTATTGTTAGGGGGGTTTTATCAACTTATATTTGTTTTGGTAGGGTTATTGTTTTAGAGGCCACGTGGAGTGATTCCGTGTTTGCATCGTCGTCGCGCTTCAGTTTTGAGGTGAGCGTTTCTCCCCGACGCTTGGTTTCACATTCTCTAGTGAGGTTTTGGATGTGTTTTGAGTCCTTTATATTTATTATGTATGGTGTTGGACTTTGCCGCGCATTTTCGAACGCGCGTAGTTTCACCGCGTCGTGTATCTGAGGTAGGTTCCCTTTGCACGGATTTTAAAATTTATGTTATATTATTTCATGTTGTTTGCACGCCCTAATTGTTCAAAATAAATATTTTATTAATTTTAATAAATATGATATAATATGCTATAATTAATTTTTAATATAAGATAGTTAATTTTTAAATGATTATTTAGTGTAAAAAAACCATTTATTTTATACACGACACATGAAATGTCTTCTTGACGGGCGGACAACCAATAATGAAAGAATGCTCGTTTGTCTTTTAAACATAATTTACGGAATATAAAATAGAGTTCTGGTTCAATGAGAAATGATTTCTTTTGATGCGTGAACAAGTAATTTGGTTCTTCTGAGAATTTTTCTGGTTGGCTCTTAAAGGTTATTTTGAAAAAAAAATGTTTTGGCCTAGTTTGGTTTATAAAAAAATTTTCAGCCTGTGAAGTAGTGTTTTTGGGGTTCTTCAAATGAATTTAAACTGGGTTTTGTCTTATGAAGAAGTTGTAATTTTTTTTGAGTAGTGATTGTGAAATGTATTAAATTCCCGTTTGGCACTTTATGGAAATAGATGAAAATATTTTGATAAAAACCCTCTTTGGACAACTCTCATGCCTTGGTCCCAATTTATTGTTTGGGAGGCTGCTCTTAGAGGCTCCCAGGTATGTGAGTAGTTTAAAGGCAAGAGGTTGTTCCACGGAGTGGCTCGGGGTGATGCATGTTGTGTTTTATATATATATGTATATGATTGGATGCTCGGTTGGCATCAGTTGGCTCACCCCTTTTCCAAACACAAGAGACATGGGAATCTGGAATATTGAGAGAATATTTTAAGAATGATTGCTACACTGGTAGGTTATGGTACTGACCAGTGGCCCATAGTAGGTGGATATATTGGGTTTATTATTATGGGATTTTCCCTCGACCTGCCTGAGAGAGGATGGTCGAGCGTATTGTGCGTTTTGATTTCATTGTGACATGTCGATAAGGATGATTTCTCATGTATTGGTGTCTTCTAGTTTATTCTCGATATCCTAGGTTCATCCATGTCTATTCAGCTTTTGTTGCATGCAGTAGTTATTATGAGGCTCACATGTATACCTACATTGCCCTTGCTGTGTGTTTTACTTTGTGCATTCTAGTGTATTGTTTTCCTTGGAAAGTGATAAATTTCTTTTGATTAGGTTTCAAAAAATGGTTTTCAAATGAAAGTGTTTAATCCCATTTGTATAACTTGGAAAATTTAAACATCACTTTCCCTTTTCCTGAAATGTCATTGACACTAATGAAATAAACCCAAATTTGGAAATGGTAAAAGGGGAATGGTTCGTACTTTGTTTTTAAGTAGAATACTTATAAAAACATATTTTTATAAATTGTAGTTCAAACATGAAATGATGTTTCTTTTATTTTAAAGGTAGTGCATTGGGAATAGATATCGGGCTAGCCTACTGAGTTTTAATACTCACGCCTATAGTTATTTTCTATTTTTAGTGTTTGTGCAGGCTATAGCTTGAGTGTGCTCGCCTAGGGAGATGCTGGATCGTTGAGTCGGAGAGCGACCTGCGAGGTCGCACGGAGTTTGTTCGGATGTTGTATTTGGTCAGTTTGATTTCTGATTGGTTCCTGTTTAGTCACTATGATTGGTTTATCTTTTTCTGCGCTACTCTGTATTATCTTTGCAGTCTTATTTATTTATATTGGGCGAAATCATTCCCACAGCCTCTGTTGATTCCCCGGCGCTTGTTGCTAGCCCGGGAGGATCGGGAACGCCTCTCGGGCCATGTCGCGGGCCGGCTCGGGTGACCAGACCTGGGTCGACCCGGGTTGGTTCGTAAAAAAATGGTATCAGAGAAGGTCATCTCTTAGCAGAACTCACTTTTTCAGAGCTCCCTTTGTTATTTGGGATGTCAAGGTAGATGGAGTAGGATTTTCGGGACTTGAGGGGTAGGTGCGAGAAGAGCGTCGCGAACTCTTACCCATACTGATCCTCAAGTTTCCATGGGAAGTCCTGTTGAATTTGTTTGTTTGGGTTTTTATGGAAATGTTTTGTGATTTGGATCCACCAAGGGGATTTTCGGCCACTATTCCTCCTAACCCGCATGGCCTGGCATGCCATGCAAAGCTGGGGGCATGGCAAAAAAAGAATTTTCGTTTCGGTAACGTGATTTACATATGGCCGCCAACCACATGGTCAAGTCACCCACCAACACTAGTTCCTTATTTGTGATGTTTTCGGTCTCCTGTGATTTCTAAGAGTGGTTCTAATTTGAAAAAAAATGGGTTTAAAAAAAAATGGTTGTTTTAAATGACATGCTTAATGGTTTTAAAATTAGTGGTAAGAATGATTTGTTTTTGGAAAATGATGTTCCTTGGTGTTCCTATGAGTGCTCACATGCATAGTATGTTGGAAATGTGAACGGATTTTTGGTATGATGAATGGATGCCTGGGGTGGCACGGATACATGAATGTGAGTGAGACTCTAAAGAATACCAATGGTAGGGGTTTAACCCACTAAGCTTGTTTTAAATTAATGATGATCTCAAAGGGAAAAGTTTTGATGTTACGATAACGCGCTTTCTTGTGTTTTGAACTTATCACTGATGCAATGTTTGATTTTGAGGTTTTTATTCACTCATTGAGTTGGCCTTGATCAGGTTTTTACTTTTATTTGTCCAGCGGTTATCCCTTTGAAGCTTCGATGGGTGATTATAGTGCGGTTGATCAACCTAAGGATTTTATGCTTGAGTTTCGGAAGCTAGATCCACCTCTCTTCGATGGTCAAACAGGCCCTTCCGTGGCAGAGGAGTGGATGTGGAATATTGAAATAGACTTTAACTTCATTGAGTTGCCCGAGTCATTGAAGGTTATGTTTGCGACCTTCATGCTGGAAGGTTCACCGTGGATGTGGTGGAAGTCGGTGTCTCGGAAAAAGCCCCGTCAAGAGATTAAATGTGAGTTTTTCAAGGCTTTGTTCATTTGTCAGTATTTCTCTGAGGAAGAAAGGGTGATAAAGGGGATGGAAATGTGTTGTCTGCAGCAGGGTGACAGATCCGTGTTAGAATATTTCCATCGGTTTGTGGAGCTAGTCCCTTATGATTTAGAGTATGCCACGAATGACCCCACGAAGGTTCGACACTTCGAAGCGGGTCTCCGCCCTGATTTACAGTCGAAGGTGTCAGAGTCCAACCGAACTTCTTTTGTCGAGGTGGTGAGACATGCTTTTCATGTCGAAGCCGCGATGGCAGGAGTGATCAAAGTAGTTCTCCCTCCTTCGATCCCTATGAGCAGTGGTGAAGATTATGGAAAGGATATGAGTAAGAAAATGAAAGTGGATAGAGCAGGTCGTGGAATCAAGAGGCCTCGGGATCTTTCATCAACCTCTTCAGAGCGAGAGATCCTTGTGTGTTATCAGTGTGGCATGCAGGGTCACAAGAAGTCATTGTGCCCAAGTGCTCCGAAGCCCTGCCAGGCATGTGGACACTTGGGTCACTTGCGACGATTTTGTCGGGGCGTTGCAAGAAACCGTCGCAGAGGAAGTTCTTTGAAGTAATGTGTTGTTGGGTATTTGTTCAATGTTTTTGGTGTAAGTTTCCTTTTAGTTTAAGGGATCTTTTATCGTTGTAGTTGTAATGATGGTGTTTTAGGGTTTGAAATGTATGGGAATGTCATGGGTCTTTTGACGAACTCTGGATTTAAATGATGGTATGTTTTTAAATTTTAAAATTTGGTCCTTTCCTTTGTCAAATCAAAAGATGTATGTTTCTTTTTGGGATTATCAGAACCTGACTGCGAGGCAGAAGATGCTTCATCCATCAGAGCTCCATCCAAAAGGTCTTGGAGTGAAGTCTGCGCATAGTCAGGAACCCCCGGGAGAAATTTTAAGGAGTCTGGTTAAATTTGTGCCTCTATCATCGTGGTGAGATAGTTCTGGTGTTGCTGCTCTGTTTTCTCTGTCATTTTAGTTTTTCTCTTGTCACAAAGCACGCGATGGACCTAAACCTCACACAATGTCAATAATTGTATCTTTTTTTGGATGCGAGGTGTCAATTGGTGGTCATGCATGGACAACCCATGTGAATCAGTTGGGACTTTGGGTTGTGTTTTTCACGAAGTGATGGGTCGTGAGTAGTTGTACGTCGTAGTTTCAGTGATCTGATCCTTGGGCCCACCATTCCCGCCCACGGGGTTAGGGTATATAGTTCGTATGGAGTTTTGATTCATTTATTATCCCATTCAGATGGGAGTGAATGTTTTAAATGTTCTTATTGTGCTCTTTCTAGCTTGGGTAAAACCTGATGCAGGTCTAAATTGGTTTTCTGGTTGGGCACTAGTAAGTTAGTTCCTTATGGTGGGGAGACCCACCATGAGTCTTTTGAGTATTCTCTTAAGTCATTATCAGGTGGTAGTGTAGTCCTTATGGTGGGGAGTCCATTCCGGCCTCCCCTATACTGTTGGTCTGTTTCAGGATATGAGGTGGAGTCCCGTAGATGGTTGATGAAATTTCCTTTGGTTAAGAGGTTGGATCTTGTTAATGTAGAATCCTTAGGCATTGATCGATCGGCTAGGTAATATTGTGTCTTTCCGGGGGCGGAAAGTGTTATGGTGGGAAGAATTGTCCCACCCCGAACCATGCATTTATTTTATTTTATGATTTCTTTGGTTTTATATTATTTTTCTCTACTTCGTGTTCGGTCTCGGATGAAAGTTTTGAGTTTTGATAAAAGAGCACATTTGGGTTCAACAACGTTGGAAGCGCGGGCGGAGCGCAACGCCGTGCGGCTCCGCCCATGCAACTACGTGGCCTTTTTCGGCTTTGAAGAAATAAAAATAAATAGATATAATTTTTGTATGTCATGTAAAATTTGTATGGTTATTATGAATTTTAATATTTTTATGAAAACTGAATTTTCTATTTTTATTATTATCAAAATGAATTAAATACTTTTATTATTTTAGTGTTATTATAAATAATGCAATTAATATTTATGATTTATATTATTCTATTTATTTTTTTGTCTAATATTTATTGTTATTTTTATTTTTTATTTTTTTACTTTTATTTATTTATTTATTATTTTTTCTCCCTAACCATTTTCGGCTAGGGTTTTATCCCATAGCCCACTTGAGCGCCGCCACCCCCCTCTCTCCCTTTTATCTCTTCTTCTCCCCCACGCCCCTGCACTACACACTCCATCGCGCACCGCCTGGAGCCTCGCCTTCCCCTTTGTCCGCCTCGGCCCTCCTACCTGACTTCTCCCCTCTCCGGCACTTGCTGCCCCCAGCTCTGTTTCCTCCCTCCTGATTTCTGTTTCAGCACCTACAGTCCCCAGCCTCCTCCGCTCCTTGCTCGAACCCGCAACACCCCCATAGCTCGGCGCGACACAGCAGCAGCGCCCGACCGCCAGCCCCCCCTCGGCTCAGCACGCACCCCCTGCCTCTTCTTCCAGTGGAAGAGCCCCCCATCCCAGCTTCCCTTTTTTCCCGATGGTTCCTCCCCATCGTCCCCTACTCCCTCCTCATATCCAGCAGAAGAGCCCTCACACCCGGCTCCCTTTTTGTCGGCGCACACCCCCTCACCCCGGCGCTGTTCCTTCACGTCGCTGCTGCACGGCGCCCCGACTCCCCTGCATGTGCCGCACCCTGCCAGCGTAGGACCCCCTGCCTCTTATTCTTCTCCCCGTCGCGAACTCCCACCTGATCCAGCCCCTTCGATGCACTAGCTTCCAGCCGCACCTCGCCGCACCAGTTTCCCCCTCTCAGTACATCGCTGCACCCCAGCCTGCCCGCTCGGCCTCAGCTCTCCCTCTACCTCAGCAAGCTCCAACCTCCTCTGCTCCCTGTCCGACGCCGCGCAACCAGCCCAGCAGCCGCGCACCCCAACTCCACCTCATCCCACCTCCTGTCCACCGCGTGCCACTCATATCCCAATGTTTCCCCCCCGGCCAGGTTTCTTTGTTTTTATTTATTTATTTTGTTTTATCTTATTACTATTATTATTAATGTTCATATTATTATCATTGTTATTATTATATTTATTATTTTTATTATTTTATTATTAGTGTTATTTTTATTATTATTATTATTATTAATTTTATTATTATTATTATTATTATTATTATTATTATTAGTCTTATTATTATTATTATTATTAATACTAATTTTATTATTATTATTTTTATTATTTTTAATATTATTAGTGTTATTATTATTATTATTATTGTTATTGTTATTTTTATTGTTATTATTATTATTGTTATTATTATTATTAGTATTATTGTTATTATTATTATTATTAACTTTATTATTACTATTATTATTATTATTATTAATTTTATTATTATTATTATTATTATTATTATTCTTACTTCGCCTTTGCTTTGTTAGGGGGTTTTTATCAACATATGTTTGTTTTGGTAGTGTTATTGTTTTAGAGGCCACGCAGAGTGATTCCGAGTTTGCATCGTCGTCGCGCTTCAGTTTCGAGGTGAGCGTTTCTCCCCGATGCTTTGTTTCGCATGCTCTAGTGAGTTTTTGGATGTGTTTTGAGTCCTTGATATTTATTATGTAGGGTGTTGGACTTTGCCGCGCATTTTCAAACGCCCGTAGTTTCACCGCGTCGTGTATCTGAGGTAGGTTCCCTTTGCATGACTTTTAAAATTTAAGTTATATTATTTCATGTTGTTTGCGCACCCTAATTGTTAAAAATAAATATTTTATTAATTTTTATAAATATGATATAATATGCGATAATTAATTTTTAATATAAGATAGTTAATTTTTAAATGATTATTTAGTGTAAAAACCATTTATTTTACACACGACACATGAAATGTCTTCTTGACGGCGGACACCCAATAATGAAAGAATGCCCATTTGGAATTTAAACATAATTTACGGAATATAAAATAGAGTTCTGGTTCAATGAGAAATGACTTCTTTTGAAGCGTGAACAAGTACTTTGGTTCTTCTGAGAAGTTTTCTGGTTGGCTCTTAAAGGTTATTTTGAAAAATAAAATGTTTTGGCCTGGTTTGGTTTATAAAAATGTTGTCAGCCTGTGAAGTAGTGTTTTTGGGGTTCTTTAAATGGACTTAAACCGGGTTTTGTCTTATGACGAAGTTGTACTTTTTTTTGAGTAGTGATTGTGAAATGTATTAAATGCATGTTTGGCACTTTATGGAAAGAGATGAAAATGTTTTGATAAAAAACCCTCTTAGGACAACTCTCATGGCTTGGTCCCAATTGATTGTTTGGGAGGCCGCGCTTAGAGGCTCTCAGGTACATGAGTAGTTTAAAGGCAAGTGGTTGTTCCACGGAGTGGCTCGGGGTGATGCCTGTTGTGCTTTATATATATATGTATATGATTGGATGCTCGGTTGGCATTAGTTGGCTCACCCCATTTCCAAACACTTGAGACATGGGAATCTGGCATATTGAGAGAATATTCTAAGAATGATTGATGCACTGGTAGGTTATGGTACTGACCAGTGGCCCATAGTAGGTGGATATATTGGGTTTATTACTATGGGATTTTCCCTCGACCTGCCTGAGAGAGGATGGTCAAGCGTATTGTGCATTTTGATTTCATCGTGACATGTCGATAAGGATGATTTCTCATGTATTGGTGTCTTTTGGTTTATTCTCGATCTCCTAGGTTCATCCATGTCTATTCATATTTTTTTGCTTGCAGTAGTTATTATGAGGCTCACATGTATACCTATATTTCCCTTGCTATGTGTTTTACTTTGTGCATTCTAGTGTATTGTTTTCCTTGGAAAGTGATAAATTTCTTTTGATTAGGTTTCAAAAAATGGTTTTCAAAAGAAATTATTTAATCCCTTATGTACAAATTCGGAAATTTAAACATCACTTTCCCTTTTCCTGAAATGTCATTGACACTAATGAAATAAACCTGAATTTGGAAATGGTAAAAGGGCAATGGTTTGTACTTTGTTTTTAAACAGAATACTTAGAAAAACATATTTTTATTAATTTTAGTTCAAACTTGAAACGATGTTTCTTTTATTTTAAAGGTAGTGCATTGGGAATAGATATCGGGCTAGCCTACTGAGTTTTAATACTCACGCCTAATGTTCTTTTATTTTTTTAGTGTTTGTGCAGGCTATAGCTTGAGTGCGCTCTCCTAGGGCGACGCTGGATCGTTGAGTCGGAGAGCGACCCGCGAGGTCGCACGGAGTTTGTTCGGATGTCGTGTTTGGTCAGTTTGATTTATGATTGGTTCCTGTTTAGTCACTTTGTTTGGTTTATCTTCTTCTGCGCTACTCTGTATTATCTTTGCAGTCTTATATATTTATATTGGGCGAAATTGTTCCCATAGCCTCTGTTGATGCCCCGACGCTTGTCGCCAGCCCGGGAGGATCGGGAACGCCTCTCGGGCCATGTCGCGGGCCGGCTCGGGACACTAGACCAGGGTCAACCCAGGATGGTTTGTGACCGTCTGAATAGTCCTTTTAGACTGGCCATCAGTTTGGGGGTGATAGGCCATGCTAAAATTTAATTCAGTACTCAAAGCATATTGAAGGCTCCTCCAGAATTTAGATGTGAACCTTGGATCACGGTCAGATAAAATTGAGAGTGGAACACAGTGCAGTCTCACCACTTCCTTCACATATATCTTTTCAAGTTGTTCAAGAGAGAGTTCTTCCCGAATAGCGATAAAATGGGCAGTCATGGTGAGTCGGTCAACCACAACCCATATCATGTTATTTCCCTTTTACTTCTTCAGGAGACCTGTGACAAAGTCCATAGTATCATTTTCCCATTTACACATGGGTATAGGTAATGGATGCATCATACCTTTGGACTTTTGTTGCTTACCTTTAACTTGCTGACATACCAATCACCTTGATATATATTCTGCAATCTCTTTCTTCATGTTATCCCACCAGAAGTGTTCTCAAAGATCATGGTACATCTTCATACTCCCATAATGGATGGAGAAAGTTGATCTATATGAATTATCCAATAGATACATCTTTATCCCGGGTGATGAAGGCACACACAACTGCGTTCCAAACCGATTAACACCATCATCGTCGATATGGAACTCTTTCATTTTCCCTTCCTTTCATACATTCACCCTCTTTTGTATCTCCACATAATCCCTTTGTGCTTCCTTAATGTTCTCCTATAAGGATTGTTGCGCAATCATTTGGGCAAGGTAGGATGTATTCCCTGCCCTTATGATTTCCAAATCCATCCTTTGCATATCCAAGAAGATAGGGTCCTTCTCAATCCGCAACATGGATAGAGTAGAAGGTTCTTTTCTATGTAGAGCATCAATTACCTTTTTCACCATTCCAGGATGATAGTGAATAGAGAAATCATAATCCTTGATTATTTCTAACCATCTCCCAAGATGCATGTTCAGCTCTTTTTGTGTGAATATATACTTTGGGCTCTTATGGTCGGTGTATATGTCACACTTCTCACCATAAAGGTAGTGACGCTAGATTTTCAAGGAAAAAATCACGGCTGCCAGCTCTAGATCATGCGTCTAGTAGTTCTACTCATGAATCTTCAACTGTCGTGAGGCGTAGGCTATCACATTATCATTTTGAATGAGTACAAAAACCAATCCTTTATTTTAAGCATCACTGTATATCAAAAAACTTCCTCCACTTTTCGGTAGTGAGATTACAGGTGTAGTGATGAGCCTTCTTTTTAGCTCCATGAAGCTTCCCTCACATTCTTCCATCCAGACATACATTAAACCTTTCATTGATAACTTAGTTAGTGGGCTTGAAAATCATGAGAAGTTTCTCACAAAACGTTGGTAGTACCCATCTAATCCAAGAAAACTATGGATTTTTGTGACACTAGAGGGACTAGGCCATTCCTCAATTGCCTTTGTCTTTGAAGGATCCACAGAAATTCCCTCAATTGTGATCATATGTCCCAAGAACATAACTTGATTCATCCAAATGTCACACTTTCTGAACTTGGAATACAACTTCTCCTTTCTCAATGTCGCCAACACAAGTCTTAGATGTTCTTCATGTTCCTCCTTGCTCTTGGAGTAGATGAGAATATCATCGATAAACACTACCCCAAATTTGTCGAGGTAATGTCTAATGACTCTATTCATCAAGTCTATAAAGATTGCGGGGGAATTAGTAAGTCCAAAGGGCATCACCAAAAACTCATAGTGCCCATACCTTGTATAGAAGGTAGTTGTTTGAATATCTTCCATCTTTACCTTTACGTGATGATATCCAGAATGATGATCAACTTTTGAGAAGTATTGAGCTCCTATTAACTGATCGAACAAGTCATAAATCCTTGGAATAGGATACTTTTTTTTTGGTGATCTTGTTGAGTTCCTAATAATCGATACACAGCCGCATAGTTATATCCTTCTTCTTCAAAAAGAGCACTTGAACACCCCAAGGTGATGCACTAGGGCGCATGAACCCTTTGTCTAGATGCTCTTGCAGCTGCTTCTTTAACTCCTCCAGTTAAATAGGAGCCATCCTATAGGGGAACATCGAGATAGGAGTAACTCCATGTATGAGTTCAATAGATAACTCTACCTCACGATCCGGGGGAATTCCAGGTAACTCTTTGGGAAATACATCATCATATTCCCTCATGATGGGCATTTCTTCAATGTTGGAAATTTCCTTTGACTCAACCATTTGGAAAAAGTATGCTTCTTCATATGGAATCAACACCCACACCATTGAAGGATTTTTCAAAGGAGATTCGTGATCTTCCTTGCATTTGTATTGGAGCACGGGATGGTTCGTAATATGAAAATATATTTACTTTTCCTGAAAATTGATATGTGCTCTATATAAGGATAGCCAGTACATTCCCATTATAGCGTCGAATTCCACCAAGGGAAGTATTATGATATTTGTAGGAAGAATCTTCCCACATACGCTAACAGGGGAAGAGTCAAACACTTGGGTTGCAATGATTGCACCACTTGGTGACTATACAGATATCTCTACTTCAAGGTTTCGGGGCTTTGATTCTATAGTTTTAGAAAATTTGAATGATATAAATGAATGGGTAGAACCAGAATCAAATAAGACTTTTATCATTATTGAGTGAATATGAAGTGTACCTTGTACGACTTCATTATCATGCTCCACCTCCGCAGTAGTGATGCCATAAGCCTTCCCTTTTCCATTTGGCTTTGGTGGCTGCTGATGCTAATTACCCTCGAGAACTCTAGGTTTAGTGCACTGGTTTCCATAGTGCCCTATCTCCTTACAGTTTTTTCATTGAACCATGAGTGGTTCTCTCCTTTCATAGACTAAATTATCCTTCCTTTTCATTTCTTTTCGACACTCTTGAGCATGGTGTACTTCTATCCCACACGTGAAGCATTTCCCGATCCCTTTGAGGCAGTTCCCATTGTGCAACATCCCACATTTTTGGCATGTGGGGACTTGATTTTTCTTCCCACATTTATAACTAGTTCCACCAGCTTGAAACTCCATCTTTCATTTCTTATCCCCATAGCCATGGGACCATTCTCCAAACTCCATCTTCACTTTGAGATCACACTGAACAACTTCTTCATAACTCCCAAAGTCTCGAATTTCAAGAGCCTTTCGACGGTTTGGTTTTAATCCACTAAAAAATATATCATTTTTGCTACCATTGTTGATAACAAAACCCGAAGCGTACCTTGCAAGCCTTGTGAAATTTGCTTCATAGGTTATGACAGATTGTCATTCTTTTTACTGGAGCTCTATGAATTCTCTCTCCATCATTGTGCGAAGAGTTCGTGGGAAGTACTTATTATGAAAAATTATCTTAAAGTATTCACATTCCATCTCTTCAATTTCCACCCTTGGCTTAGTGTTCTTAATCAAATCCCACCATTGATCGACTTCTCCATATATATGATAAAATGATTGAGTCACGTTCTCCATATCAGAATAGTGAAGAACAGAAAAGATCTTTTCCATGGAGTTGACCCACTGTTCCACAACTAGTGGATCTAAAGATCCACAAAACGTTGGTGGTCGTTGCCGCATAAAACATTTCATTGCCAGTTTCCCCTCTTTGGTGAAGGAGGACGTTACCCATTATTATGGTTATTATTCATAACCTGAGATAATTGGGTATGCATTGTCATGAAGTTTTGAACTCCACCCCCCAAATCATTGGTGATGTTGTTCGGGAAATCGTTGCATTGGCCCTCGCAAGAGTTGTTGGACTGATTTCTCCTGGTTACCACCATTTCTAAAATATAAATGGTTAGAACAAAACATATGTAATAAAGTCATGAATAAATTATTCATTTAAGCAATTATACAAAAAACATAACATATGGGATCCCTAGGTAAATATTCTTGTGTGCATTTTTGTACTTAGTCTCATGATAGAGGTTTTCATTATGGTTCACTAATTCTAATTCTCAAATTAACTAATCCTTTCCTCTGATACCAACTATAGTGACCCACCCTTTTCTTACCTTACTATTACATCAATTCTGATATTAACAACATAATATTATTACACATAGAGGATCCAAAGGATTAGTGTCTTGGGAAAACTAGGACCACACATAACAAATACAACATCAACCATAAATATTTTTTTAATTTATTCTTCACTAGATTCTTAATGGAACTTGTCCTCTCCTTAGTACATGTAGCCACCTAAGGATATACAGCAAAATGGGGGAGATATAATCCCAGTATGAGGATAGATAAGAACAACATATCATGGGGTGAGCATAATCATAACTTAGGAAAAAGATCATGAACACGAGAGGAGCATAAATAGAAGAGTTGAAATGTGGAAATGCATAAAAATGAAACATCATATATTAGAGGTTAACTACAACAAATAATTGTGAACCAAGATAGCATCTTCTTCACCCATCATTTCTAATTTACTCATGAGATTCATCACTTTACCCAATGCATTGGAGCGCTGTATAATTCCGGGCGCACCCGTCACATTATAAGATTATCATTTATCATGCTTTCCACAATGAAAATATAACATAAATTAACACAATTAACCAATGAAAAGGAATGGGTTTCATCTCATAATAACACATTTATGAGATTTGGGTTCCCAAAAGAAAGAGGGAATAACATACATGTTACAAGAATCATTCACACTGAATGAGAAGTAAAAGGGGTGTTCTTAAAAGAATAGATCTTTTGTAAAACATTTTTTTGGACATAAAAACCATTGAAAAACATGTATATCCCAAAAAAAGTAAAGGAAAAGATGAAAAAAAATATCTTTGAGGAGTATCCATATAAAAAATGGAGTGAAAGTGGGAGAACCGGAAGGAAGAAAATTGGGTTCGAGATTTCCCATTAGCTTGTACCTGAATGCCTTATTCTCTTTAATGACCATCACAATGACATTATATTCCTTAATTAGAAATTCCAGAACCTTTTCTACATTAATAAGGTTCACTATGGTTTCATTATGTCATATTATGTTTCTTTCTATGACTTATAGTGTTTAAAAACATTGTTTGGGGATGTTCGTTTTTATGGTTTTCTTGAGTGGTTTACTTGTATTCTTAAATTGAAGTTTTGGTAGAAGATGGGTAAACATCCAGAACTGATATTACATGTTATTAATTATATTTCAAGATTTTGGATGATCTTATAATTAATCAAATTAGATCCATGTTTGTAGAGACCCGAAGCTTAACGTACATGGAAATTACATTACATTTGCGGAATACTTAGTACATAGCAAAAACACACACACAAGGACCGTAATAGTTTAGTGTCTTTGGAAACTCGGAATATAATCTTCTAATCGTGGTGAAAGATCTTCAAAATCTCCCATAATGATCTTCCTTTTTTTTAACTAAAACCTTTATTTATATCCTGGGGAAATGAAAACATAAAAGGGTGAGCTCAAATGCTCAGTAAGGGTAAACAACAGAAATATCAATCACATCATATTCAAAAGAACATAACATTTTGGAAATCTTAACCTGCAAAAGAGAGCATAATTTCATAACATGGGATAAATCATGGCAGTGAAATGTAATCACAATAATCATAACTTAAAACATGAAACTTTGTGGCATTAGCACACAATCATAGAGAATCATTTTTTGTTAGTCAAGACTCATTGCCAAGACTATCTTAGTGGACAAAGTCCCTTTCTGAATCGAGTAACCCTCATTTCAGTCCTGTCTCACTGAACCGGTATAACCTACCATTCCAGCCATGTCTATCTAATGAGATATAAAATCTTTACCCAATGCATTGGAGGGAGATATAGGTCCCACCCATCTCATAATGATACCATTCTTATGTGTGCCACAAAATCATAAATCATACATCATTGCATAACCCATGTAATACAAATGGGAATCTTAAACATCATGACATCATAAATCAATTCATATTAGATAAAGGAATTCATAAAAAATATTCCATCACAACATGATCAAATCAATGTAATAATATGGATAAAAACAGAACCCTTTATTATCTTAGATGGAAAATAATTTTGATAAAACACTTGAACTCCATTCTTGAGGAAAATATCCTTTCTTCTTCAAAAACATTTGTTCCTTTCTTAACATGTCATACAACTTTAAACTAAAATAATTTGATTAAAAATAAACTTTAAAACATGTAAAGGAAGCTTCTTGTAAATAATGTTTTAAAAATCCATTCATGCCGTATAAGTTAAAAAAACCCTTCTTCTCGGACTTTTGTTGGAAAAGTCAAAAAAAGTACCTCGTACGAAAAATGACAAAATATTCCTTTCATATCCTTTACTAAAAATTTACCAAAGGGTAAAATTGAATATAAACTATTTTATAAGGATATAAATATTACATATTTAGGAAACATGGAGGTGGATGATAAAATACACCCCAGTAAATTCCAAAGTATAAAAAATCTCGGATAAAAATGAGATTGTGATATTTCCCTTACCTTAGGTCCGATTTGCTTTATACGTGTCCGAAGCTCCTGTATAATAGTTTAAATAATGTTATTGACTTATTCCAGAATCACACATATTGATATGATATCATATATGGTCATATTCTTAGCTTCTTGTTAGTAATATTTCATTGTTACTTGTTACTCGGGTCTTTATTGCCTTTTGTTCTTATGCGTGTTTTGTCGAATAAATTCTTATTCTTCTTTTAAGGATATAGATACCTTATATACAGAATGGTATTAGTGTAACATATATCATATTTATTCATTCAATTCATTTATATAATTACTATGTAATGATGATCATGTAGAACGAGTCGCATCACATCGTGGAGACGGTATTCCGTACGTACGCACGAGTGATGATATCGTTCCTATGATCGTGGAATTGTGTTGAAGTGTATGTATACTATTTCAGTATCAATATTAATTTATAATAATCATATATAGTTTCTCATTACACCTTTATACCCATCCAATTAAGGTGGTGGCGGAAAATAGATTACACCACGGCGTGGAGACGGTATTCCGTACGTACGCACGCGCGGTGATTTCATTTTTCCATAGGATGGATAGAAGGTGAATTAGGGTTGTTTCATAACATATCAGTATGTAAGTAATACTGATGTTATTACTTTATCATGAAACAACTAAAGAAGAAGAAGTTGAAGAAGAAAGAAATTGAAAAGATCGGTAATGGATATTACCTCTTCATTGGAACGCCTCTTTGAATCCTCCACTTAGGGAACTAAGATTGGACTTTGAAGAAGACCAGGACCTCTAGGATTATTCTAGGGAAGTGGAAAAGGGATTTTTCCAGGGGTTGTCCGAGCTTGAGTGCTCAAATTGGTGTGAGGAGGAGGGGAAGGAGGTGCCCTTTTATAAGGGAGGAGAGGGGCACCTTATGAATATCTCAAAATATTATTTTATATTAAAGTCAAAATCGGTTTATAATGGTTCTAAAGGGTCTTATTTCGAAGCTAAAGTGGGGATGGGTCTAAATCCTATCAACCAATAGGATTTGGACAAGTTTAGGGTATTATTTTAACCTTATCAATTAGATTTAACTCTAAGTTAAATAATTTAACTTTCACCGTGTCTTTTTGTTTTCTTTCACTATATGGTTAATACACTTACTATAACATGCAAACGAACCCCAAATTGTTTATTATTAATATATATATCATTATCTATGTCATTTGGACGAACCTTAGATTTTTATGAATAAAATAACAATTAATAATATAATATTTGATTTAAAAACTATTTTGTGTCAATTTTGACACTATTTGATATATGATTTTTGTGAAAGTCATAACAGAATTATATGTTCGAAAAAAGTTTATTAAATCAACACTAATATATCATAGTAACCTAGAAAATTATTGGAATTCATAAAAAGTCTCAAATTACATTTATTTGAGCATTTATAACATCAATTATGTTAATATTTCTTTAAAAGGGTAATTACTGCATCATCGTTGTGTCATAAATAAATTAATTTATTTAAAGTCTAAAAATTATAAATAAAATATAATTGTGTAGGAAATATTTTTAGATTTCTAATGAATATTTATAGTCGAATTTATCTTATGTATAACCCCATATTAAAAATGTTTTAGTTATTAAACATTGATTTTAACTATTTTAACTATTCATTAAATAAAATAATATTAAATGTCATAATCTAATCCAAGTGGACCTAAATGGTCATATTATATTCATAAGGTTGTTTTTGGTCGAATTACACTTATCCAATAGAATTAGGACATGTGTTAGGGTAATAGTAATATCATATTTACCCTTAGTTACCCTATTTACTATTAACCGTGGTAAAAAAAAGTAAAAAGTTACTATTCACCAAAAATTATTTTTATCTCATTGAACCACATTTTAGTCCTTGATTTAACCGTGTCTGTCAGATTTTTGAAATTCCTTTCACAGAAGCGGTAAAATTAAGTTTTATGCAAAATTCAGTTTTTAACCTACCACTTAGTGGTTTCACTATTCATCAAAAATTGAAAGTTTTCAGGAAAGTATCAAAATTTCACCCTAGGCTATAATTGATATTTCGAATTCAAAAATGATTTCTATTTTACAAAATTCCCAACATATAATTTTCATTAATTAATTTTATAATTAATTTCCGTTGTCACAACAAATAGCGTGTTTTTAAGAGATAATAACTATCAAAAGATTGACACTTGATTATAACTAGGTTAAATGTGAAATTACATCCAATGTCCAACATTGTATTAAATTGTAAAAATATATTCTAAATATACTTTAAAACCACTCAAATTAAGAATTTATCACTATTAATTATTTCGATTAAAAAAGTTGTTTTTAATTAAAATTTAGTAATTTTCACTATTCATCAGAATATGAAAGTTATCCGAAAAGTACCAAAATTTCACCTTAGGCTAAATTCGATACTCCGAATCCATAAATGAAGTCCATTTTTAAAAATAAAATTTACAAAATTTCAAAAAGTGGTTATTACTATTCATAACGGCTAGTTTTAATAATATCTTAATAGCATATCGTTGTTTAGCGAAACTTGGTGTTGCGTACAACACACGCTATCGTGGAAGGTCACGATTGCGTGTAATTCAAGCCAGGTCAGAGATGTGTGTTGTGAAAGCTCCTTTTGGTGTAGCGTATAACACAAGACATTAATGAAATTAAAAAAAATATTTTTCATAAAATCTCGGGGTGTTACATTCTACCGCCCTTAAAATGAATTTCGCCCTCGAAATTCGTCGGGGTTATAGATGGTTTGCTATTCGAAAATTTCTTTAATCGAAACCCACATCGTAAAAATGAATACAAGAACCAATCTTTAAAAACAAAAGTATGAAACGTAACGGTTACCCAAATAAACTAATCTCTGGGTTTCCACATAGGTGAAAATATGGATATGGAAGAGAAATCTAACCATCATGTTCTGATGGAGAGTGGTAGAGAACATGGCTATGGAAAAGCTAGCAATCACAAAGCCATACATTTGTGACGATCTAAGGTACCATCTGATTTACCGGATATAAGGGAACTAGGACAACATTTTTTGGTTTTCAAGATCATTTCCCTAAAGTTGAAGAATTTGAATTAGAATAAATACTTACATTATTTTGGTACAATCTCACTGTTGTTCGTACTATGAACAATTTCCACTTCATCTCTTAAAAAAATGAAGTTGAATTTGTTATTCATGAAGTGTTAATTGATCAAGTGATAGAATGATGGGTCATTCCATCTGTCTCAGACAAAAGGTTAGAAAAGTTATCAAAAAATACATAAGTCTATCTATAGTGAGATTAATCATATATGGTTCCTAAAATGGACTTATACTTCATATATCGTACTGCTTAATAAAATAAAACTAGTTTCTATTAAACAGGGACTTCCTGTAGGCCAGTGGTAGACGATAAAAGTCGGTCGCACTTCGGTTGTGGGTTCGATTCCCACAGCCTTGTCCGACGCGATGGGCTGTCGCCCGTCCTGCATGTTTTCCTTTTTCTAAAACTATATTACTATAAGATCCCATCAATAATATTGAAAAAAAACTTCTATCCTTAAACAATACTAACTTATGTCTAACATAATCCATTCCAAGCTTATCTAAAATACTTCGGTCCAAGCTCATAGTATAAAGAAAATGGTTACTTGAAATGTCACAGAACAATTACGTGAATGCCATCATTTATCCCCCATATATCATAAGATATATCTTGCTGGTCAAATTATAAACATGTGAATACCTTAATCATGTATTCTCTTGAATACCCATTGAACCATAGTGAAAACTTGAATGCAGTTAAAAGTTAACACATTTCACATACCAAAATCCTCAAAATTCTATATACTCAAACCATGACATCACTTAGTCCTTATATCAATCATGAGCTCATTAATACTGTTAAACATTTCATTTTCTCATTTTCCCTTCATTATGCGCATATCATCTACTTTCCAAAATATTTGAATCACTTTTCATGGTTACCAGTACCTTAAAATTATTGAAAACCACAATAGACCAATACATAAATATTCCAATACTCCATGATACAACATTATTTTGGAATCACATTACATAAACACTTAATCATTCCACCACATCGTTGTCGTATTCAACATCGCCAATAGTGATCGCATGTGACTTCCCTTTGTCCTTTGCCTTAAGCGGTTGCTCATGTCGATCATCACTAACCCTTGGATTAGGGCATTTATTAGCATAATTCCCCATTTCCTTGCACTTGAAGCATTGAAGTGTTGGTGGTGCATTCTCTGCAGTGTTTGCTTTATTCACATCATTAGAAACCCTTTTTCCATTACTTCGAGACTCAGCTGCTCGATGACCTTCTTTTCCACACTTAAAACATTTTCTAGTCCCTTTAAGACAATCTCCACCATGCTTCTTTCCACACTTTGAGCATAAGGAAACATTCATCTTATTTTCACCATTATTCTGAGATTTCTCCTTGAACTCCATCTTTCGTTTCTTGTCAAAACCATGAGATGGATATGTAATACCAACTTCCATTTCTGCCTTGATAGCACAACGCACAATTTCTTCATAGCTACTGAAGTCTGTTATAGCTAATGCCCTTCGAATACTTGGTTTTAAGCCACTAAAAAATCGATCAACTTTACTTTCAGGTTGGATGATAATGCTAGATGCATACCTTGCAAGTCTTGTAAAATTCGCTTCGTATATACCAACAGATTCATCATCCTTCTGCTTCAGCTCAAGAAACTCCTTTTCCATCTTTGTTCGAAGAATATGAGGGAAGTACATACTGAAAAACAAGTTCATGAACTCGTCCCATTCCATGGACTCAATTTCATCTCTTGGCCTCGTATTCTTGATAAGATTCCACCATTGATCAGCTTCACCTTCCAAATGATATTCTGCTAAGATGACTTTATCATGTTCAGAACATTGAAGAACTGAAAATATCTTTTCAGTGGTACTAATCCATTGTTCAGCAACAAGTGGATCGGAAGTCCCACTGAAAGACGGTGGATGTTGCCTCATGAAGGAATCAATAGAATATTGTTCCCTTCTCTGCTCATTTGGAAGTCCAGAATGATTCATAGCTTGTGTAAGTATAGCAATAAGATTTTTCACTCCATCTCCCATAACATTTGTTTGTTCAGGAGGGCAATCATTGCATTGTCTATTGAATTGATCAACACGGTTCCTTCGGGTTCCAGCCATCGTCTAAAACCCAAAAAGAATAGTGTGAGAGGCAAAAATCATGCTAGGGAAAACAACATAGTAAAGGGGGAGTACCCTTAATATCTAACATCTTAGGTTAAATTCTAAGATCGTTACCGTAGTTCTAGGACCATATCCTATACGTATACTTATCCTTAGGGACATCCCTAGACATACCATAGAAATATCTCTAGGGATCTCACTAACGTTTTCGCATCCTAGTTTCCAATGGTTGACTAAACCTTTCCTCTAATACCAACTGTAGAGACCCGAAGCATAACGTACATGGACATTACATTACATTTGCGGAATAATTAGTACATAGCAAAAACACACACACAAGGACCGTAATAGTTTAGTGTCTTTGGAAACTCGGAATATGATCTTCTAATCGTGGTGAAAGATCTTCAAAATCTCCCATAAAGATCTTCCTTTTTTTAACTAAAACCTTTCTTTATATCCTGGGGAAAAGAAAACATAAAAGGGTGAGCTCAAATGCTCAGTAAGGGTAAACAACAGAAATATCAATCACATCATATTCAAAAGAACATAACATTTTGGAAATCTTAACATGCAAAAGAGAGCATAATTTCATAACATGGGATAAACCATGGCAGTGAAATGTAATCACAATAATCATAACTTAAAACATGATACTTTGTGGCATTAACACATAATCATAGAGAATCATTTTTTGTTAGTCAAGACTCATTGCCAAGACTATCTTAGTGGACAAAGTCCCTTTCTGAATCGAGTAACCCTCGTTTCAGTCCTGTCTCACTAAACCGGTATAACCTACCATTCCAGCCATGTCTATCTCATGAGATATAAAATCTTTACCCAATGCATTAGAGGGAGATATAGGTCCCACCCATCTCATAATGATACCATTCTTATGTGTGCCACAAAATCATAAATCATACATCATTGCATAACCCATGTAATACAAATGGGAATCTTAAACATCATGACATCATAAATCAATTCATATAAGATAAAGGAATTCATAAAAAATATTCCATCACAACATGATCAAATCAATGTAATAATATGGATAAAAACAGAACCATTTATTATCTTAGATGGAAAATAATTTTGATAAAACACTTGAACTCCATTCTTGAGGAAAATATCTTTTCTTCTTCAAAAACATTTTTCCTTTCTTAACATGTCATAAAACATTAAACTAAAAGAATTTGATTAAAAATAAACTTTAAAACTTGTAAAGGAAGCTTCTTGGAAATAATGTTTTAAAAATCCATTCATGCCGTATAAGTTAAAAAAAACCTTCTTCTCATACTTTTGTCCGAAAAGTCAAAAAAAGTACCTCGTACGAAAAACGACAAAAGATTCCTTTCATATCCTTTACTAAAAATTTACCAAAGGGTAAAATTGAATATAAACTATTTTATAAGGATATAAATATTACATATTGAGGAAACATGGATGTGGATGATAAAATACACCCCAGTAAATTCCAAAGTATAAACAATCTCGGATAAAAATGAGATTGTGATATTTACCTTACCTTAGGTCCGATTTGCTTTATACGTGTCTGAAGCTCCTGTATAATGGTTTAAATAATGTTATTGACATATTCCAGAATCATACATATTGATATTATATCATATATGGTCATATTCTTAGCTTCTTGTTAGTAATATTTCATTGTTACTTGTTACTCGGGTCTTTATTGCCTTTTGTTCTTATGCGTGTTTTGCCGAATTAATTCTTATTCTTCTTTTAAGGATATAGATACCTTATATCCAGAATGGTATTAGTGTAACATATATCATATTTATTCATTCAATTCATTTATATAATTACTATGTAATGATGATCATGTAGAACGAGTCGCATCACATCGTGGAGACGGTATTCCGTACGTACGCACGAGTGATGATATCGTTCCTATGATCGTGGAATTGTGTTGAAGTGTATGTATACTATTTCAGTATCAATATCAATTTATAATAATCATATATAGTTACTCATTACACCTTTATACCCATCCAATTAAGGTGGTGGCGGGAAATAGATTACACCACGGCGTTGAGACGGTATTCCGTACGTACGCACGCGCGGTGATTTCATTTTTCCGTAGGATGGATAGAAGGTGAATTAGGGTTGTTTCATAACATATCAGTATGTAAGTAATACTGATGTTATTACTTTATCATGAAACAACTAAAGAAGAAGAAGTTGAAGAAGAAAGAAATTGAAAAGATCGGTAATGGATATTACCTCTTCTTTGGAACGCCTCTTTGAATCCTCCACTTAGGGAACTAAGATTGGTCTTTGAAGAAGACCAGGACCTCTAGGATTATTCTAGAGAAGTGGAGAAGGGATTTTGGCAGGGGTTGGCCGAGCATGAGTGTTCAAATTGGTGTGAGGAGGAGGGGAAGGAGGTGCCCTTTTATAAGGGAGGAGAGGGGCACCTTAGGAATATCTCAAAATATTATTTTATATTAAAGTCAAAATCGGTTTATAATGGTTACAAAGGGTCTTATTTCGAAGCTAAAGTGGGTATGGGTCGAAATCCTATCAACCAATAGGATTTGGACAAGTTTAGGGTATTATTTTAACCTTATCAATTAGATTTAACTCTAAGTTAAATAATTTAACTTTTACCGTGTCTTTTTGTTTTCTTTCACTATATGGTTAATACACTTACTATAACATGCCAAAATAACCGCAAATTGTTTATTATTAATATATATATCCTTATCTATGCCATTTGGCCGAACCTTATATTTTTAGGAATAAAATAACAATTAATAATATAATATTTGATTTAAAAACTATTTTGTGTCAATTTTGACACTATTTGATATATGATTTTTGTGAAAGTCATAACAGAATTATATGTTAGAACCAAGTTGATTAAATCAACACTAATATATCATAGTAACCTATAAAATTTTTGGAATTCAAAAAAAGTCTCAAATTACATTTATTTGAGCATTTATAACATCAATTTTGTTAATATTTCCTTAAAAGGGTAATTACTGCATCATCGTTGTGTCATAAATAAATTAATTTATTTAAAGTCTAAAAATTATAAATAAAATATAATTATGTAGGAAATATTTTTAGCTTTCTAATGAATATTTATAGTCGAATTTATCTTATGTATCACCCCATATTAAAAATGTTTTAGTTATTAAACTTTGATTTTAACTATTTTAACTATTCATTAAATAAAATAATATTAAATGTCATAATCTAATCCAAGTGGACCTAAATGGTCATATTATATTCATAAGGTTGTTTTTGGTCGAATTACACTTATCCAATAAAATTAGGACATGTGTTAGGGTAATAGTAATATCATATTTACTCTTAGTTACCCTATTTACTATTAACCGTGGTAAAAAAAAGTAAAAAGTTACTATTCACCAAAAATTATTTTCATCTCATTGAACCACATTTTAGTCCTTGATATTAACCGTGTCTGTCGGATTTTTGAAATTCCATTCACAGAAGCGGTAAAATTAAGTTTTATGCAAAATTCAGTTTTTAACCTACCACTTAGTGGTTTCACTATTCATCAAAAATTGAACGTTTTCAGAAAAGTATCAAAATTTCACCCTAGGCTATAATTGATATTCCGAATTCAAAAATGATTTCTATTTTACAAAATTCCCAACATATGAGTTGCATTAATTAATTTTATAATTAATTTCCGCTGTCACAACAAATAGCGTGTTTTTAAGAGATAATAACTATCAAAAGATTGACACTTGTTTATAACTAGGTTAAATGTGAAATTACATCCAATGTCCAACATTGTATTAAATTGTAAAAATATATTCTAAATATACTTTAAAACCACTCAAATTAAGAATTTATCACTATTAATTATTTCGATTAAAAAAGTTGTTTTTAATTAAAATTTAGTAATTTTCACTATTCATCAGAATATGAAAGTTATCCGAAAAGTACCAAAATTTCACCTTAGGCTAAATTCGATACTCCGAATCCATAAATGAAGTCCATTTTGAAAAATAAAATTTACAAAATTTCAAAAAGTGGTTATTACTATTCATAACGGCTAGATTTAATAATATCTTAATAGCATATCGTTGTTTAGCGAAACATGGTGTTGCGTACAACACACGCTATCGTGGAAGGTCGCGATTGCGTGTAATTCAAGCCAGGTCAGAGATGTGTGTTGTGAAAGCTCCTTTTGGTGTAGCGTATAACACAAGACATTAATGAAATTAAAAAGAATATTTTTCATAAAATCTCGGGGTGTTACAATGTTTATGAATCATTAGATAAGAATTAAATGATAGTTATTTGGGTCAATTTTTTGCAGTTTTTGGATCACAACGAACATGTTTTAACTTATCACTTAGTAATATGGCCATAGGTTATTTCCAGAACATTAAATAGAATATAAAACATATAAAATATTCTGTTTCCACCCTACAAATGGTTTCATGACCAGATCTGAAGGTATAAATGGAAGAAGAAATTATGTCCTTCTTGAAGGTGATGAATTAACACCACACGAACAACGTTCACTTTAATAAAAAAAGAAAAGGGAAAGGTGGTTGGATTATATAAGATACCATTAGAATCATAAAATTATAGTATGTGTATAA
This sequence comes from Viscum album, assembly GCA_963277665.1. Lineage (NCBI taxonomy): Eukaryota > Viridiplantae > Streptophyta > Magnoliopsida > Santalales > Viscaceae > Viscum > Viscum album. Next base: position 1,348,044,776 of record OY728164.1, read on the forward strand.
TAATGGAGTTAAAAAACAATTTGGATGAATGTAGTTGGGGAGAGATCAAGAAAGGAACTTGAACTTGAAGAAAAATTAAAAGAGAAGAGGGAGGGAAATTACCTCTTAAATCTTCCTCTTGAGATCCTCGTTAAGGAAGATTGTCGTGGTCTTTTGATGAAATCAGAAGCTTTTGGACTTGGGAGAGGGTCTAGGTAAGGTTTCTGGGCAGATTTTTGAGAAGGCTTGGAGCTTGAGAGGTGTGAGGAAAAGAGGGAGTGAAGGGCGGCTTTTATAGTGGAGGGGAGAGGGGTTTCCTTAATATAAACTTCATTAGTTTATTAATTTCCCTAAGACAAGGAATAGTGAGTCTTGGATGACCAATAAATGAAATTTTATAATTTAATCCCTAAACATGTGGGATAACATCAGCAAAACATCATCTATGACACAATTAATACATTATTTAGCATTTATTGTGAATTATCGGATTCAACTATTTATCAAAAATTCAAGTATCTCAGAAAAATCCCAAAACATTACCCCAACCATTTTTTGACGTGTAGAATCCAAAAATGATGTCCATTTTCCAAAAATAATTTTTTAAATATTATTAATTTAATTTTTAATTAAAATCATAATATACTTGAAGAAACGGTTTTTAAGATTAAAACTGATTTTATAGTGCTTCGAAAAATTACGTAGGGTCTTATAAAATTATCTAAAAACTATACGGCATTGATTCAATAATTTATGAATACATTTTATGGAAATAAATACTCTTTTAAATTAATTAATTAATTATAAATAATTATTTACGACTTAGAAAATACCAAAACATTTACTAAGGTCCAATTGTCACTTTCTAAGATGTCTAAATTTTATTTATTTATTTATAGGTAATGTTACTCTTATGTTGGATGATTTACTATTCACAAGGGTCATATTACTATTAATAAGGGTATGTTACTATTCATAAGGGTAGTTCACTATTCAAAAAAAATTATTTTTGTTTAATTAGACTCTAAAAATCATCCAGAACACAACCATGTATGTAGGATTTTCAAAATTCCAAACATAGGGATGAAAAAATTATGTTTAAAGGTCACTTATCACATATTAGTTCATTATTTTGTGATTTCATGTTATTTTATGACATAATTATATGAAGAGAATTTCCATTGAAAAACATTGGGTCGTTACAGGTGTAGAGTGATTAGATAATGGGTTAGAGTGATCTCCATTTATTGTTTATAAATATTAAATTCTCCTGAAATATAATGTTAGGGGATGGGTAAAACCAGTATCACATGACTGTTGGGTATGTTTGGTGAGAGTGGTGAGGTATGTAAAGAAATTATAGATGAAAATTTTTTGAATGACATTCATACATGAAAATTCAATCTTATATGTGTAAGTGTTTTTTAAAATAATTTTTTTTTGTTATGCATCAATTACTCATTTTTATACAAATTAATCATGAATAAAAATTAACTGTGTCAATTATTTATCATAAAAAATAATATTTGGAATGTATTATCAAATATATGATCTCATAATATGAATTTTGAGTAATTTTAATATAGTTAAATTTCAAAATATGAATATGTATCATCGTTATTAAATTAAATGACATGTTAAAAAACTGTTTTCTTAAAATATTATGTGATAAACAATATATGTTATTAATATTATGTAAAGTTGATTAAAAATTATATATGGTGATTTTTTGTAAATAGAAATTAATATTACTTTATATAATTAAATTAAAATAGTCATGTTGAACAGAAGAATTGAATAGTTTTTTAGAATATTTTCTTCCACAAAAAAAATATTAATTCACCACGATAACAAATATTTATCATCTTAACATAATGGATTGAAGTAAAATTAATTAAACATCTTACATAATATGAATAAATTTATACATAAAATTATATTAATTTAATTTTAAAAAATTTTATTTGACAAAAATTTTAATTTTAATAATACCACACCTAGAATTTCAAATAATTGTTAGAAATTTTTTTTATAATTAAAAATAATGTGTAGTGTTAATTTATAAATTTCATTTACATTATTGTTGGAAATTTGATTATAACTAATAAATTATAGTTAATTAGCTTATGAATAAATCAAAAAATTAAATAATACCATTAACAAGTTTAATTATAGAAGTCTAAATACAATATTTAAATGATAAATAAAAAGTTAACGAAGACTTAAAATATTCAACAAATTTTATATATGAATAAAAATTCATTATATATTATGTATTTATGAATGATAATTTAATTAAAATATTTCCAATAAATCAAGGTCTTTCCAAAATTTGTAAAATTTCATAAAATTTTCAATTTGGGTGAATATGTAATTTCCGACATTAAATTCAAACGAAATTATTTTATAAACATTCCAAAATATCATCTAAGGATATCGATAATATGATAATTTCTAAGATGAATTTCATTTTTAAATTTAAATGTTAAAAATTTATTATCATTGGATATCAGATGAAAATAATATAGGTAAAGAGAAACTTCTTTTATTGATACATAACTTTTTCAAAATATTAGACACTAGTAATTATATTTTTTTATACTATTTTATTACCCAATTTTTTTTTCATATAATTTTTATTATATTTTTTATAATAATCCAAAATAATTATATGCCTCAATTTATTTTGGTGTTTCATGGGAAGTAAGATACTGATAAAATTATTATTTAATGGAAAATATATTCTAAAAGTGATCATTATTTCACCCCACATAAATAAATTATTCTCTTTGAATTTTAATTATCACATTCATAATGAAATATCCAAGGTAATTAAAATTATATATATGGGATAGGATGTAATTTAAATATAGATATCAACATAAAAGACATTGGAAGCATTTTTCCTTCTACATAATAAATTAATCCTCAATACTTAGTTTTTCTCAAAATATTATGTCCAAGAGTATACCATAATTTAGTAATGATACCCATATTGTACAATTTTTTTATATAGGATGTTTATATTCATTATATTATTGATATAAATACATAGTTTAACATCAGTTTTTTCTGAAATCGAGATAACATTCCCTCAATGTAGAGAATGCTAATCTATCACGAAATTTATATTAAATTTATATAATGAGAGGATAATAAGATTACTATAAGTAAGATTCCAATAAATATAGAATTGGATTACAATAATATTATTATAATAATATCTCATCAAAAATGAAATCATCAACGTCCTAATTTATAGATCTTAGATAAATACATAGATATAATAGAGTACATAGAATCATATTGTGATGACTCATCCATAACTCAAGATTAGAGGATATTTATTCCTTAAATAATAAGATACAATTCATGATATTTGATTGCATAGGAAAACCATTTTATTCTTAGAAATAGTGGTTTATGATTAAAATCATCTTATTTAGTCCTTATAATATGAAATCTATTTAGATAACCCCATGTTCCCTAAACACGTGACAGAAAATTATTTATATTCCCTGAAAATAAACTATATTTCCTTAAATCATGTTAACCAAACAATTCATTTTTGAGAAATATTTTCAATCTTGATGGTGCCATATTAAACAATTAATTTATTTTCAGGTTCTCTTGAGGAAATTATCATATTGATATAAAATTTTTTATAAGTATCTTGGTTAACATGCATTCCTCCATTAATATCAATGCCTAAATTTTTATTAGTCTCCATTTTTTATTATTAAGTGAAGTATAGATCTCATCTAGGGTTATATTGTTAATCATATTTTAGGGTAGAATATATTAAATAATCTTAATGTATTCACATTTCATGTTCTATTGTAATTATTTTTTATTCAATTTTAAAATTATAACATTGTATTTCTCATTCATGAATAAAGTAGATATATCTATTTTTAACTATTAGTAAAACTAAAATGGTAATCAATAGTAATGAATATATAACATTATAAGGAATTCATCATAATATATAATATAAAAAACAGTCAAACATTTTACCTTAACAAATTATTCCATTAGAATATTATTCTTTTTGGTCAACTTATATCAATATTATATTAAAATAGGTTATATTATATTTAGTTATTATATACTCCGTAACATTGTAACTCATTGTAACAATAAAATAAAACTTTTATTTTTGTTTATTAACAGCATGTGATGAATCAATCCATATCCCTTAATCTTTTTTTATATAGAAGTGCAATTATAATACAATTCATTCTGCATAAGGACTATAATTGAGTAAATTTTTAACCAACCCATATCTACATGATTATACATAAGTGAATCTATTTCACAAATTAAACCAATTTTTAGTATATAGAGATTATTATTTCTCTTAAAAACCCAATATAATGTGACGTTTTTCAAAACATTCTGATGTAATCCTATACACTGACTTATTTATAGGTTTCTTAACAATGTTCCCTAACTGAATCCCCCAAATAGATTAACACTCATTTGATAAAATCTAAATCATATTATTATAAAAATTATTAAAATAACACAAATATTTTATCATAATAATGAAAATATGAACAAACATTTACAAAATAAGATTTTTGAAAGGCACAATGTCACAAAGACTACCTATGTAAGACACCTATTTCCATAAACATCATGAATTTTCCACATAATGTTTCTCCTTTATAGCCTCAATGGAATATTAATATGTTATATTATTCTTCAAAACTTGTGTAATGGAAACATAGAATGTGGTGTACACTAAAGCACAATATGATAAATACTCATCAACATGTCATCAAGGGTAAAATCAAGATGATGAATGTAAATATAAATAAGGGAGACATATCTTATTTAAAATAAAATATAACAATAAGTGTTTCTATATATCATAATAAAAGAGAATGAGATTTCAAAAAAACATATACCATATAAAAATTATTTGAAAGCATGATGAAACAAGCCTCATCTATTATGAATAAAAGTTTCATATGATGTAGAATTATTTTATAGGAATAATTATTGGTATTCATAACATTTTTAACAATGATAACTGCCTCATGTTCTAGATCATTCATAAGAATATTCTTAATCCACATCATGTTCATGATGAAAATTTTGAATGTTACTAATCATTATTATGTTAATACTTTATTATGTGAACACAAGTAATCCAAATTGTTTTCATTCCCAATCATTTAAATATATGAAATACACATAGTTTTCATGAATAATTTTTTTTATCAAATTTAATTTTCATTATGTTCACTATTAATCTAGGGATAGAAGCTAATTTTAATCATGTTCAAAATTTACATCAATATATCCTAAGGTGTAAAAACATAAAAACTTCACTAGAGGTAATCATATTACCCTCTCCATCACTATCCACACACACACATATATATATTATACATTAAAAAAATTATTAATCATAACATAAATAACCATTTTATTAATAATTGGGTATAAAAATATTTCCTGGTTTTATCCCAAATATACACCCAATGAAGGTAAACAGTGGATACCAACAATACAAACAAACAAAACAATATATCAACAGAAATTTTTGAGGGGAATATAGAAAAAATAATTTCCAAATAAATAAATCCATTACTGTTAATCTAAAAAATTCTTGTGATATCATATAGTTGGTTTTAGAAAACACGATAATTTTTGGAATGAAACAAGAAGATAAAATCATATTTAATGGTAATTTGTATATTTGTGAACTTAAATAAGCATTGAAATAATTTACATTTTATAAAAAAATCATTGTATGATTATTTAAAGGATTGATTTATTATGATATTGAATTTGGAGTGGATGATAAAATAATTTATTTTCAGTAGATCAAAAATACATTTAATCATTTTGAAATTCAATTACTGAAAACCCACATATGAAAAGTATAGTGGTAACCTACACAACTTTAATGCAAACAAAGGTGTGTAAAGGATCATTTGTAGAAATCCAATTGGATATTCAACTTTGGAATCGAGAGATTTAGAGGGAAGTAAAAAACATGGATATGGGAAAAATGTTCCCTTAAAATGGAATAAATTTTTTCTTATTAAAACTATAAAAAGAATAGATAACATGTATTCTATGTAAAAAAAAATTCAAAATAAAATAATATATAAATGAAACATAACAACATCATTCGGTAGGATAATTAAATCATGAAACATTATAAATGATTTAGAGTTATAATGTCATGAGAAAAATGTTTTACTAAATGAATGACCATAAATCATATGGAGATGTTTAAATAAAATAATATTGAATGATATATATTTGAATTTTATTTTAATTTCAAATTAAAAAAATGTAATTTCATGATATAATATATAAAATTATAAGTATATACTACACATAAATGAAATGATATGCATAATATAAAATATTCCCTAATGTGAGGAAATTTTATTAGGAAATCCTTACCTTGATTCCTAATATATTTCAATACACCCTAAACACAATATACATAAATCACCTATTTTAAAATAATTTAAATTTTAGTACACTTCTAATATAATAAATTTTATTAATTTTATTAATTTATATTATAGTTCGGTATTCACAACATATACTTGTAAAACCATGGAATGATTATAAAAGTAATATGAGTAGTTGAATGGAGTTTGTAATTATAATGAAATATCCTAAAAAATACGTAATACTATGTTTGAGTCAAAAATTAAATTTTTTCATATTATGGAACATTTCAGGATAATTTATTTTCTAATTAAGAAAAAATACAACCATAACATACCCAATTTATATAGTGGACACTACAAAACTATTATATATTTCGTCAAAAAAATAAAACCCTAAACATAAAATATTTTTTCATTCATAAATCATCAATAAATTTAAACTGACTTCCGTACTTCTATTACAAATCCTTATAATGTATAAAAAACATTTAAAAACCATATACAATAACACAAATAACTGTATGGGATATGAAGAAAGAAATCTTTAATCAAATGAAAACATGAAAACTATAAAACCCCATTTCACAAAAACTCAATAGCATGCATAAAAATATAATTAATTTCCCTTGGGACATATTTAACTTGTCACAAGAACATTAAACATTATAAATAATATAATATTTTTGTTTACTTCAATATTTGAAGTACCCAATTCATTGGATAGCTATAATGGGGATAACCCATCATATCTTAAGATATGATGGGCTCAACACAACATATTTAGAGCTATAATGGTGCTCAAACCATCATATCATGATATATTATGGAAAAAACACGTAATATCATGATCAATAATAGTTTAAACCAAACACATAAACATTCCATGTAACATATCATAAATAAAACTCTTGAGAACTCATTTAAACCCATGAGAGAACACAATCACATATCAAAATACCCTTATTTTCTAAATATCAATTTTGAAAATATATATAATGATAACAAATTTATGAGATCATATTATTCAAAAATAACTCTGAAAACATATCATTGAAAAGTTATATTAATATATAAGGATGAAATATGAAGAAATTGCTCATTCCATACATGAAAAGAACAAATGTTTTGATGTTTTTAAAATTATCATTTAAAATAATATTAAAAGGAATTTTCCATACAAATAACATTTTCTTGTAGAATGAATTAATAATATTATATTTATATTTAAATTTATTATATATCTACAGAATATAATATTATATAATCAGAATTTATTTGAAATATAACTAAAACATGACATAATCAATGAATAAGAAGGTTTACCAATAGAATGGAAATTTGCTTATGAATTCCATTACCTTAGGTTTGTCATACATTAAATATTCGAAAAATCTGGTATAATCATTCAAAGGGTGTTAAAATATATATTAAAGAACCATATACATATATATATATATTTTACATTACATTATATTTTATAATTTATTTACAGACATTTTTTAATAATATTATATTATTTCCACTTTCGGATGCGTTCTTTTCATGGTTACCGTGGTAAGTTCTTTATGGAATATCTTTTCAATAGGAATAGAAGCTCGTGAAGTGGAATTAATTTGTATTTAATAAATTTAATTAAAATAAATTAAAACATTTATCAATTTTATATATATGATAATTATTTATGAGATAAAACATTAGTGATATTCATTTAAATTTTTTGGTCATTTTTTTGATCATCATGAACTAGTTTCATTATATAATTATGTATTATAAATAAATTTTATTTACAAAACATAAAAGTGGATATATCATACATTTTAGAACATATTCAAAAAATTAATTTTTTTATTTCCATCCAGGAAGGATGAAATAAAAATTAAAAACACGATGTAAATAATATCAGTAAATCGATAGACCATTGACAATGATATTATTTTTAGGATAAATTATAGAGAAAGAAGAAGTATTATGATTAATTTTTCTATTAACATGAAAAAATTATAGTATATATATATTGTAGTTTCCATGCAACGTTGATATGTGGAGGTGAGTAGGTTATAAGAATAGAAAAAGAATAAGAAAGAAAATAAATGAATAATGAAAGGGGATTTTCACATCTTGAATTCTTTTCTTGAGAACCTCCCTAAGGCCCTCTGTTTTTCCATTTGGTAAGACCAAAAGGTCATGGAAGTGGGGGAAAAGGATTTAGAATAATATTTCATATATATTTAACAATGATCAATTATTGAGATGTGTTAGGAGTAGAGGGGGCGATGGTTGTATTTATGTTGGAAGAGAGGAGGGTTTTTCCATTATTTTGTTCATTATTTTATATTTTTTTCTCCAAAAAATAAATAGTGTTTTTTCTTGTGATCTAAAATTGTAATTAGTGAATGTGTTTTTCAACCAAGGGTTCTTACCATAGAAAAACATCAACCATGAGTCAATAATTCATGTATTTATCTTATTTCTGAAATTATCATGTGTCAATATTCACAAAAAAACAATGTATTTGTGAAAAATATAAAAAATAATCTCTAAAAATTAATTCAATTTTTTGAAATCAAATATGAATAAAAAAATTTGAAAATAATTTTCTATATATGATAATTTTAAATTTCAAATAATGTTATATTTTATTAAAAAAATAGATGTTTTAAAAATATAACTGATTTTACAATTTTTTGAAAAAATAATTATGTACTCAAAAAATTTATTATATTCAAGAGATATTAAAATATTAATAGGATAATATTTTCTCTGAATATATTTTTTTTAAAAATAATTATTTTAATTATAATTTTGTAAAAAAATATTTCTATTTTTGAAAAAAAAACTAACACAATCAATAATTTTCAAAACATCTATTTAATCATTCCAACATATAAATATATCATATTTTCACATATAAAATACATAACATTTATTTATATAATAATGTGTGTGGATTCTATCTTATTGGTCGATTTATTATTCATAAGTGTCATATTACTATTACTTAGGTAATGTTACTATTTTATCAGAAAAGATTCCTTAAAATTTCACTTATTTCATTATAAATTTTTAATTATTTCAAATAATTATTTCAAAAATAAATCATTTTATTTTATAAGTGCATGGGTTGTTACATTATACCCACTTTTTGGAAATTTCATCCTCATAATTTTAATAACTAATTAAACATGTGAGAATACCTTTACCTTATAGGATTTTTAGACTCCCATGATTCTTCATTAACCATGTAGTTTCTCCATAAAACCTTAACCTTGTTAAATACCATATTCTTAAATACATTCTCTCTACGATCAATATTTTGAATAGTTTACTCTTCAGAAGAAGGGATATATTCCAGCTGAACTACATCATGGATCAATACTTGGGATAGATCTTGAACAAATATTATCAACATCAAATCCTAAAAAACATTGTGTACCTAAGACAATCATAGTGGAAAATCTAGTCGACATGAAACTGGTCCGACTTTCTACAGGATGTCAAAAGATCTAATTAATCATGTACATATATTTCCTATCATACAAAATATCATAAAACTTTTCCCGTAATGTATTTGGAAGAAAACATGATGACCTAACACAAATTAAAGGACTTTGTTTGTGTTAACGTTATAAATTTTCTATCTTCTCCAAGAAATATTCATGTACTATTGGATCATATTTACATTCTCATACACTTCCACTATTAATTCAGGTCTCATCATTATCTTTTCCCTAACATCATTCCAAAATGATGGAGCACAAATTTGTTTACCATATAATTCCTTAAACGGTTCCATCCCTATATTAGAATAAAGTTATTACTATAAGAAAACATGACTAATGAAATATAATGAATCGAAAATCCATTCTTATCTACTTAACAAGATAAAATCATAACCTCTATGGTCAAAATTATTGGCTCTTTATTTCCATCATATTGAGGGTGAAAAGAAATTCTATAATTTAATTTTATTCCCAACAGCTTCAAAAGGACCTTCAAGATATTATAAGGGATCTTGGGTTCTAAGTAAAATACAATTTATTGATGAAGTCAATGTAATATGACAATCTCATAGATGTTCAGTCATGAAAGATATTCTAAAGACTTATAATCTTCAATATAAAGTAAATTTGTATATTTAGTTTTTTAGTCAATAATAACCAAAATCACATTGTTACCTCAAGAAGTATTTTCTAGTCCCACCATGAAGTCCATGGATATATTTTTCTACTTCCACTCTAGAACTAGAAATGGTTGGAGCATCCCCTTCAGTAACTACCGCATTGCTTTACCTAGTTAACAAGTCATAAATTTCCTGAAAATTGATCGATATTTCTTCCCATTCCATCCCACTAGTAATACATTCAATGGTCTCTGTACATTTTTATATATCCAAGATGAATTGAAAATAGTGAACTATGAGATTAATATAACAACTATTTATTCAAATGAGAATCCCAAGGAATAAAATATGTTTTCCAAAACCTCCAAATACAATCTTTATCAATGTTAAACTCAAGAAACATAAACTTTTGAACTGATTCTTCATTTTTCAAAAACTAATCATCTTCCTTATGAGCAAGAATTATTTTGTCTAATAATGATGAATTCACTAACCCCTATAAAATTGAGGATTTCCTACCCCAACAAAATCCACAAAAAATTTATCAAATCATTAACCAAAGGGTCATGTTCCAAAAATAGCATGGTTTATGTAGAATTACTTTTCCTACATAAAGCATCAAGAAATTTTTTTTCCTTCCCAAGAATGTAATAGAGAATGAAATCATAATAATAGAGTAGTTTTAACCATAATCATTATCTCATGTTTAATTCCTTCTCTGATAATATATACTTAATACTTTTATAGTCACTGTGTACTTCAAATTTTACTCCATACAAATGATTCCAATGTTTTTTATGCAAATACAACATTAGCTAATTCCATACCATGAGTAGGGTAGTTTAACTCATGATGTTTCAATTAATGAAAAACACAGTCAATAACCCGATCATGATTCATTAGGATACAACCATGTCCCTTAAATGAAGCCTCACTATAGATAAAAAATTCACTATTTCATGATTGAAGGTCCAAAATGGTGATTTCAGAAATCTTCTTTTCAATTCATGAAAAAACAAATCATAATCAATTTTGGAATAAACATAACACCTTTTTTTTCAACATAGTCAGTGTGCTAGATAACAATTACATGTTTTCAAAAATCCTCTACTAATAGCCTTAAAATCCAATAAAACTACGAATATCAATAATATTTGTGGGACTTTTCCTTTATTCAACAACATCTATAGAAGGATCAATAATTATTCCGTAATTTAAATCCATTTTACTTAGGGAAGGAATTTTTTTCAACCAATGTTCACTCATTTTAAATTTTCCTTATAGTTCTTTTTATTTTATGGTTGGAAATGCAACCCTTGGATTTGTTTCAATCTTTAATTTACATTCATAATATTACTAAATGTCATCATTAAACACAATTGAAAATTTTATCTATGAAATAATGAAATATTATATTCATATGATCCAGGAATATTGGAGGTATATTAGATAACCAAAATGATATAACTATAAATTCATAAATCCTATATCTGGTATGAAATGTGATTATAGTAATTTCTTCTATTTAACATTCAACTAATAGTTCCTCAGCCTCAGTTCATCCATAAAAGACATTGTTCTCCCTAGTTCTGATCAAATAAATCATTTATTTGAGGAAATTGATATTAGTTTTTAACATAGATAGTATTAATGGTTCTATAATAAATTAAATTTATCATTTACCCATTATTTGTTTTAATAAAAATGATTGGAGAACCCTAGGGTGAAGTGCTATGTCAGATGAAGCAATTATATAATAATTCTTGCAATTCTTTTTCAACTCTAAAATTTATATTTGAGACACTCAATAAGGGGGTTTTGAAATTGTATTAGTAACAGAAAATTTTTCAATAGTAAACATAGATTCCCAATTCGGTAAAACAAAAATAAAATCATTAGGTAAAACATCAGGATTCTTTTTTACCAGTAGAAGGTCATTAATCTGAACATTTCCATTATTTTTATAAATATATTTAAGATAAATTTAATTTCCATATTTTAACTAATTCTTGGATTCATGATATTATATCAATTTTATGTGTTCATTCTTGTAAAAAATAGATCCACATATTAAAAATAACTTCATTATCTATACAATAAATCATATCATGAGAAATAGAAATATAGTACATTACCAAAATAAAATCAAACTGTAGTCTAGATAAATCAAAAAGTTTTTTAGGAAAACAATTTACATTGATAAAGAATGGTAGATTCTTATAATTTCTTTTATGGATAAATATTTCCTTCAATTGTATTTACCTAGTGTTCTGGCATCATTTATTGAGTTGGAATTTCTAATTTAGAAGAAAATTTAACAGTAATGATTGAATGTGTAGACCCTAAACCAAAAAACACATTATAATATTTGGAATAAATAAGTAATATACCTGATTTCAATTTTTTGATGGATCAAGATATACTGATGTGTTTCAAATGATTTCCCAAACACATTAGTTTCCAATAATTACAATTTCTCAAATGACTTACTATCTTTAGACACACAATAGAAATATTTCCCAATGGTTTATAGTTAATTAGTTATTCCATCGGCTTTTCCTCATCATTCTGATGACTCTATATACAATCATGTTCCATGTTAAAAAAAATTATTCATTGATTACACATCCAATATTTTACAATACATTCTCTAGGATTCTTTTAACCACAATTTTTACAAGAAGGGAATTCATTTTCTAACCACCAAATTTCATTGATTAATTGTTCCCCAAATTTTGACAACCTAAATACTTATTATTGTAGTCATCACATAGCATATAAGTGTCATAAAACTAAATTATAACTTTTTTAACAATACAAAATAATTTTTCATATCTTTTATATTCTTGTGCATCATACTCTCCTCATAAATCAAGTTTCAATCCTATGTGAAACTGATTAATATCTCTATGAGTTTACTAAAATATATATATCATATTCCTTGCCAATATTTTTAATATTTCTTCATATGAAGATATCGAATATTTAACTTTTTTCTTTAGTTCCTAATATTGTGCTTCTATATAGAGTGGAAAACCCATTGGGAAATATTTCTCAAGGAAATGATACTAGAATTTTTCCCAGTCCTTGGAATCATGATCTTCTATATCTTTGGTATTTTTATCCTAATACCACCATTAATTAGCATCACATTTAAAATGATAAATGGATTGTGTTACCTTTTGGAATAATGGGGGATGTAGCCACATGAAATAATTAACAAAATACACCCTCCTTCATAGTAGATTAGGTTCTAATATATCATTAAGACCACCAATTTTTATTTCTTGTTTCAATTGATCCATTACTATAAAAAATGTTCTATATGAATTCCCACCATTCCAGACTACAAATTCAGATAGATATTAGCTTTTTTGTGTCTTCGTACTTCAATTAACCTTCTTTAGTTGAAGCCCATTCTGAAAAATCATATCATATTTGATGAAACATAGTATCTTCATATGCTATAACATTTTAAATTAACAATAACTTATAAATTTTTTTTGTATTCAATTAGCATCATCCTAACCTATACATTTATCAAAACAAACCTATGATACCAATTATAAGAACCCATCCTTATAACATTACATAATCCTAGGATTTATTATAAAATTAATATTCTTTCACATTGAGGGTCTTTTAAAGTCTATTGATTCAGAGAATCGTGATATAATACATTCATAAAATCTCATATTTATATTGTGTGGATACTACCAAAATAGAGTCCATTTTTTTCAAATTATTAATCATTAAAAAATATAAGTTTCATTTTTTAAACACATCATTACATTTAAAATGACTTCCCCGTTTCTCTTACACATGATTATAACAAATGAAAAACAATTTGAAAATTGTCGATGATCACAGAAAACATAGTATGGGTTATAAATCAATACATTTTTTTCCAAGTGATAACATAAAAACCTTAAAACCCATTTTCATAAAAACTTATTCGCATTCATATAAACATCATGAGGGTTTCATGGTACATATTTTCATAGAAACTATTAAATTCACCCTTTCAAATGGATTAACCATTATGTTTACATCCATGTCCTTAGATCTCATAGCATTGGAGAGCTATAATTAGGCTCTCCATTAATATATTAGTCTATAATAGTCTCAAATCGACATATCTTGAGCAATAATGGTGCTCAAATCATCTTATCTTGAGAAATATTGGGATTAAACCAACTTATCCTAAACCATAATGTGATCAAAAAAATATTTTCACTGGAACATATCATGAATAAAACTATTGATAATTCATTTAAACCTCTGAGAAATTACATTCACATATCAAAATATTATTTTTCCACAAAAATAGTTTTAAACATCTAATAATCATGCATCGAATAATGAAATATTTTGATTCAAAAATAAAAATGAAAAAATATTATTGGGACATTATTGAAATAATCAATCATGAAATAATAAGAAATAACTCATTCCATATACAAAAAAGAAAAATCATTTTGAATTTTATAAAATAGTCATTAGAAATGATTTTAAAGGGAAAGTCTCTTACAAATACAATATAATTGAATAAGGAATTAATAAAATTATATAAATATGTATATTAATCATAAGAAAACATACTTACACATAATTTAATCAAAATTAATTTCAAAAAAAACATTATCATGATAAAATCATATAGGTAGAAGGATAACACAAAGAATGAAAATTTTGTTAAGAATTCACTTAATTTAGGTTTGTATCACTTTAAACATGTCCAAGCCACATGTATAATGCTTTGATGAGTATTATTAATATATTATTCATATTTATAATGCAATATATGATCTTTTATAACATAATTACAACCATTTATTAAAAATATATTATTATATCCACTGATTTATGTACATTAATTATATGGTATCCATGGTCAGTCCACTATGGAATTTTTCATTAAAAGGAAGAGAAACTTACAAATATAAATTTAAATGGTATGTACTTATTTCAATAATAGTGAATTATACTGTTTATTATATTTTTCAGTTATTAGGTAGATTCATCAGATAAAACATTAATGATATTTGTTGAAATGATTTTGGAGATTCTTTGATCATCAAAAACTATTTTTTATTTTATTCTTTATTATAAATATATTTTAATTACAGAACACAAAAGTGGTTATATAATAATATTTATGAATTTTTTAAACAAGTGAACTTCCTTAATGTCCAACCATTAAGGATATATTAAAATTTTAAAACACATCGTCCACGGAGTCATTAAATCAACAAATCATTGATGATGTTTTTATTCATAAAAAATGAGAGAGGAGAACAAGTATGATGATGAATTTATTATTAAACATGATATAATTATTTTATATATAAGGTAATTTATTTTTCATGACTCTTTGATATGTATATGTGATGATAGTACTGAAAATTATAAATAATTCAACCAAAAATAAATGAAAAATTAATGAGGATTTTTACCTCTTGAATTGTCTTACTTTAGACCCTCTTTAAGGCCCTTAGTTTTGGCCATCTGGTGATATGCATTGGTATTCAATGTGGTTGAATATCATGGATATAATATTGGGTTGATGTTGGGAATTTATTATGTCTTCATAGGTGTAAGGAGAATAGTGGGTCAGGAGTGGTATTTATAGTGGAGTATAGGAGTGTTTTTCAATTATTATAATCATTATTTTGTTATTTTTATCAATATAAGAAATAGTGATGGTTCATATAACATAAACTATAATTAGTGCATGGGATTTAGATCCAAGGGTTCTTACCATTTCATAATATCTTCTTTTTTTCAATAATTTATGTATTAAGTATATTTTATAAAATACTGTACTCAACTATTCACTAAAAATCCAGGAATTTAAAAAAATTTAAAAAATTCATTGTGAACATATTTTGAGGAGTAGAAAATAAAACAGAGATCCATTTTTTAAATTAATTTCCTTAATATGAGAAAATTAAATTTTAATTAAAATCATAATTTCTAAAAAATATACTAGTTTTAAAACATTAACAGATTTTACAACACATTGAAAAATTAATTATGGCCTTATAAAATTATATAATAATCACTAGAAAATAAAATATTAATTAATGAATGTATTTAAAGAAAATATATTTTACTTTAAATCGTTATATTTTTTATAAAATTGTAAATAAATATTTGTGTTTTACAAAAAAACAAATCCACAACTATAATTTCCAAATCCTTTTGTTAGTCATTCTAAGATAAAAATATATCATATTATCACATATAACTTAAATAAATATTTTTATACATTAATGTGTTTGGTTACATTTTTATTGGATTATTTAGTATTCAATATGTTCATATTACTACTCCTAAGGTCAAGTTAAATTTTTATTAGAAAGATTCCTTAAAATACAACAAAGTCCATAATAAATTTTAAAAAATTAACCATTTAAATTCAAAATGAAATCTATTTATTTTATAAGTATGAGGTGTGATAAAATAAAGAATCAATTTTGATAGCATGATGAGAATACACAATTCATTGGGAGATGAGATAAATGTGAGTCATGGGTAGAATAAAACTGACAGTGCGTCATTTACAATGTAAATTATTGATTATGTTTGCATGAAATCATAATAATATTGAATTCATAATGTATTATAAAAAATAGTATACTATAATAAAAATGAGGATTTAGAGAACCCTAATGATGATAATTACATTATAATTCTTATTTGTATTCTATATAACATTTTAAACTCATTATAAGGGTTATAGAGAGTGAGGGGGATGCTTAATTCAATATCAATTCAGTTCGATTGGATGGGGATGAGAAAATGGTCGAGGAGAAGTCATTTAATTTATTTAATTAGGGGATTATCCTTGTAAAATAATGTTTTGTGATGAGTAATAATTTTTTGAAATGGATATTAGTAGGATAGGTGAGTTAGGGGATTCATGTGAATAATTGGAAGGTGAGACATGTCTAAAAGACATAAAAAACTAAAAATTTCTTTTATTAAGGTATATGACACCCAGAAATTACTAAATTTGTAGGTAATTTATTTACCACTTTCATCAAATATTAATATAGACTACGATTTAACCCTGGGACATATTTTCATTTAAAAAATATAATATTATCTTATTATAATGTATTTGTGTGTTGAATATAAATTTTTAATACTTATATTCTTATTTAATTTCTAAATATGAGTAAATTATGTTTTCAAGGAAATAATATTTTTTTAGAGAACAATTTTTATAGAAAAATATTTCTCTAATGATTTAGTGTTCATTCTATTTAAATTTTTTTACTAATTATGTTATTTATTGATAAATTTATATATTATATTAATCTCATAATTAAAATAATACCCATATTATTTTCTAAAAATGTCAAGTATTTAAAATTGTATCAACATTTTAAAAATAACTATTTTCCATGATAAATTATATTTACGATCATTACATAATTTTGTTCTCTAAAATAAAAGTTAACATATAACGTTACCTAAAAATGTTTATCTAAAATTTGAATATTATTTTATCATGTAAAATTTATAAATGTATAAAAAGATAATTTTTATATTTCTCAACATAAAATTAGAAAATGATTTTTGGAATTTTTTCATTTTAATGAATAAAATTTCTATGTATAGATAATTCATCAATTTAGTTGAAAACAATGAAAAATGAGGTTTATTATAAATCAAATTAGACTGAGATAGATTTTAAACCATATTAAATCTATATATTAATATTAACATGTTAAATTTATAAATAATCATTTAAAATTTAGTTCTAAATAGAATAAAATCCTACTACGGTTCTAAATATTCTAACAATAGGTATCTTGTTCCATATAGAAAATTAAAATTCATAGTAATAAATATTTAACCTATTATCATATTTTATATGAAACTTTTTATTTATCGTGCCTAGAAATTTTAAGAAAAAAATAAACATGTGGTTAAAATTTTAATACCATCACCCACTTAAAATTCATTTATTTTAGATTAATATAAAAAATAATTATAACATATTATTGATATTCAAAATTAAAAAAATTAATTTTAAAATTATTAAATTATAAAATTAAAAACATTATTTTATAGATGATTATAAATTATAAAAAGAAAAAACACACTTAATTTTAATATAACCATTTCAAAATGTTGTTTTTTATTAATAAAATATAACTTTTAATTAATTAATATATTTTTATTTACTATAATTTAATTATATTCTAAAAAGTATTATTCTAATGTGTCATGGATCATTTTAGTTTTCTGTTTCGAGTAAATAATCTCTTGATATGATGTTTATTTAAATGAAAAAAATATTAATAAATATTTTGATTTTACAAAATATTTTTTATAAACATTAACAAAATCTAAAATTCAACATCTTAGTCCACGACCATAGTTATTTGATAGGTTCCATACCTATTTATCTCTAACTAAAATCATTAATACTTGGTAGATTCATAATTTCTAATGTAATAACTCTATAAGTCTTCCTAGTTACATTTTCTGGGAATCGTAAAAAAATTCCCCTATCATAGAATAAGTAACTAGAAATTATAAATTCATTGATGACATGGTAAAATTTGTACAATTTTCAATCCCTTATTCGAAATGTAAAAAAATATCATATACTATGATTAGAAAAAATGACTTGTTTTTCTCATTAATAAGTGAATCACAGACTTTATTTTTAACAATCATCCAAACTATAGACTTACTAGTCATTCACAATTCTACAGTTACATCCTTTTTCTCAATGATTGGTTGAGTTTTAAGAAAGTTATTGATGAGACTGATAGGTGCATCTGATGAATCATTCATCATCTTGACATATAATAAATATATAGGTGTAGAAAAAATTTATTTGGCACTTAATCTAAACAATTACCCACTAAAATAAGTATTTTCAAATATATGGTTTGATTAAAGAAAAATTTGTAGAGAGGGGGATTCAATGTCCAATGGGTTTTGGGATTTGAAAAATAAATCAAATCAGGATAATGATTTATCAAAATCTAAAAAAAAATAATTGTCACGACCCATCCTCAGGGCCCGTACCGTGACTACCTCAAGCCCACCTTCCATACGCCAGGGGCTGGTGACTAGAACCAAAAGGCCTAACCATGATAAAAAGGGAAGGCATTGCCTTTAAAGCTATAACACACACAGACTAGACATAAGCATTGATAAAAACAAAGTACTAGTATAAAAAAGTGTGCTGAATGTAAATGGGTCAGTATACAAACCCTACTAAAGTACAAGTACAAGTAAAAAGGGAAAACAACTCCTGGATCGTCCACTGGGGTATCCTACCTAAAGGGTAGGTATATATCTTGAACAAATCGTCCCTAAAGTACGTCCCATCTAGTCCTTATCTTAGCAGCCTCCAGTCCATCTCCCTTAGCCTCGATCACTACTGACTGTAGTTTTTACAGAACAAAACAAGTTACAGGGAAAATCCCATGCTGGGGTGAGTATAACGATACTCAGTATGGACCTCGAGACCCCCAAAGGTCTCTTATAATCCAATAATGATAATCCACAAAAGAAAAGATACAATCACAAAGTAACATCCCACCAAGCTTAGTTATATTGCGATACAAATACCTAAGTTATTATGTTCAACCGACTCCAACTCTTGAGCCCAAAAAACAACCCGTTCCATGAAGGAATACCAAACGAACAACTCTACTTTGGTATATGCCCATACATATACCTGTGTTGTAAATATTCAAACTGTCTCAATCATGAGGTAATAAAAGGTTCTATTTGTCCCATGACAAGAAGCTCAGAGGAAAATAGTCAGCTCACTCTAATGGTAACTTAGAGGTTACAAGAATAAGGATGTCTAGTAGCATGGATGGATCATCTTATTTGAGTAACTTCACTACAGATTCACATTAGTCGCTAGTGCCGACCCTCATCTGTCTCATGATTCCAACCCTCTCCTTTCGCAGCTGTCGACCCTCAACTATCTCTTATTGCCAACACTCATCTGTCACCGGTGCCGACCCTCATCTGTCGCACAGTGTCGTCCCTCATCCGTCGCAGGATTCCGACCCTCTTCTATGACCAGTGCTGATACTAATCGGTCGAAAGGTACTGACCGAAATCTGTTGTATGGTGCCGACCCTCATCTGGTGCATGGTGTCGACCCTCATCTGTCGTTGTTGATGACCTTCATTTGCCGCATGGTGTTGACCCTCATCTATCACACAGTGCCAACCCTCATCTCTCGCATGTTGTAGACCATCATATGTCTCTGGTGCTGAACCTCATCTATTTCACCATGCTACCCCTCTTCTGTCACATGATGTCAGCCCTCATCTATCCCTGTATCTTCATGCCACAACAAGCATCAAGGTTCCCGCTCTAAACATGATCGATTACGAGAGAGTCCGCATCTCAAGCCATGTGTCGATACCTCAACTACCACGTAGTCCTAAGTTGATGTATCCTAATGTTCTGTATCATCATAAAGAACCCAATGTGATAGACTGTGCGTCAATCGGATACCCGGTCTGAGAGTTAATGGAATTTCTATTTTAAGGGCACGATTAGATTTAGGTTCAATCTAACCAGACAATTCCCCAACTACGTCCAAACATCAATTGGGGTATGAAAAAAGAACTGTCTCTCTCCAAGAATACTGTCACTTCATATGGTTCTTCAATCGGACACACGTAACCCATCTTATGGGCAAAAAGGTCAAATCTGATCAAAAGCGTCCGGGTCTGGTCCGTTCCAGTCCGACCGACCCTGCCCGACCCGAGTCTGGACCAGTGTCCGACATGGTCCGTGGGTCCGACCCAGACCACCAGAACCAGACCCGCCCACCGAAACTAGCTCAGGCTACAAGAACCAGTCTGGCCCGTTGTGGCAGCCTGACCCTCACTGGGCGGCCTGACCCATTGGTAGTGCAGGCCACGTGGCCTCCGCTAGCATCCTGACAAGCCTGGGTGGCCAACGGCTGGCAGTGCCCTGTAGGTCCCACCCAATCTGCGTATGGTGGGGGGGAGGGTGTCATACCCCCCATCACTTGAATAGAACTAGAAACTAAGGCATGTTTGGTAGCCCAAAGGACCCCAGAGTGTAACGGCTCATCGGGCTCGCTGAGCGGCCACCCGCTTCTGCTCTACCGACAGCATGCCCAGCCAGCTGCCTCTGATCCACCGCCACGGCCCCCTGGCCGCAGATTCTTCCTCTACATGGCACGATGGCGCCACACCCCTCTGGTGGCCTAGCGGTCCCTCGTGTGCACTGCCGCAGCCAGGGGCCCCAGCTTGTTCTTCTGCGAGGCGCAACGACACCGCACCCTTCTGGCGACCCGATGACTCTTACCCGCTAGTTTCCTTCACGGCCAGCCTGATGTCGGTCGCTATGGAAATGCTGCGGACCGTCAATCGTGACCCACTCCTCTAGCGGCACCGTGGCACCACCACCATCATCAATAAGTGAAGAATAGCTAATGGTGTCGGGCCATGTACGTTTGGCCCGCACCGTCCACGTTATGGTGAAAACAATCAGTTAAATGTGAACAAACATTGAACGATGAATAACGGTAACAAAATCTAAGTTGAATCCCCTACCTCATAGTCGTCGATGGAGGAGAGTTTGAAGAAGACGAAGTTGAAGATGACGTTCTTCACGGTCGGCTCCTTCTATTTTGACACAATTGATGTTCGTTGAAGATGAATATGATGATTCTCGTTGACGTAAGGAGGTTCTTATTCCAATCTTCCTACACCAAAAATCAATAATAAGAATCCCCCTCCTTGGTACACCCTTAGATTTTATGGGAATTATTCATTTTTATATATTTGATATCTTGTGTTGTATGCTACACTAAGATTATCTTGCACTATACACAACATCGTGTTAGCTTACAGTATACGCAACACTATTCTTGGATCGTGTTACACAAAATTTCATGTTCATTTGATAGAATTTATTCTACGCAACAATGAGTGTATATATATATATTCAATGTATAAATGAAATATGGTTGGATTCTATTATACAAAACAACAAAGGAATATTACACTACACGCAACCCTGGCTTGGATTACGTTACACGCAACCCTGACTTGTCTTGCATTACACGCAATCACAACCTTCCACGATAGCTTGTGTAGTAGGCAATACCTGGTTTCACTGAAAAACAATATGCTATTAAAATATTATATAAACTAGCCATTATGAATAGTAAAACCCACTTTTAAAAATTTTATCTTTCTAAATGGACTTCATTTTTGGATTTTTCATATTGAAATTAACCTACGGTGAAATTTTGGTATTTTTTTGAAAACATTCAATTTTTGATTAATATTGAAAACACGGAGATTTTGGTCAAAACTTACTTTTTATTTAAATAATAATTTATCTTATTTTATTTAAATTTATTTTAGGTCAATAGAGATACATAATACTTATATATGTTCATTGTAATTCATTGGATTCATTTTATAATAATCATAGATATATAAAATTTTTATTGATCTTTTCACCACATTTTACCCACCTCTTAGGAGCATTTACAATTGTACATAAAACATAATTTTAACATCTCTGTTTATTGAATTTGGAAAATACTAGAGACATGGATAATATCAAGGAGTAAAATTTGGTTCAATAAGATAAAAATAATTTTTGGTGAATAGTAACTTTTTTACTTTTATTTACCAGAGTTAAAATTAAATAGGGTAATTAAGGGTAAAAATGATATTTTTATTACCTTAACACATGTCCTAATTCCATTGGATAAGTTAAATTCGACCAAAAACAACCTTATAAATGAAATATTACCATCTAGGTCCACATGGATTAGACTAGGACACTTATTATTATTTTATTTAAGTAAGAGTTAAAATAGTTAAAATCAATGATTAATAACTGAAACCTTTTTAATATATGGTTATACATAAGATAAATTCAACTATATATATTCATTAGATATATAAAAATATTTCCGACATAATGGTATTTTATTTATAATTTTTATACATTAATTAATTTAATTTATTTATGACACAATGATGATGCAGTAATTACCTTATTAATGAAATATTAAAATAATTGATGTTATAAATACCCAAATAATTATAATTTGAGACATTTTATGAATTATAATAATTATATAGGTTAATATTTCATGTCATTATTCATTTTATTAATTTTTTCGAAGAAATCATGCTTCTATAATTTTCAAAAAAATCAATTACCAAATATTGTCAAAATTGACGTAAAATTGTTTTTAAAACAAATATTATATTATTAATTGTTATTAAATTCTTAAAAATATAAGGTTCGAAAAAATGTCTTATATAAGGTAATATATATTAATAGTGATCCACATGGGATTCGTTTGGCTTGTCATAATACGTTTATTAACCATATAGTGTAAGAAAACAAAAAAGACACGGTAAAAGTTAAATTATTTAACTTAGAGTTAAATCTAAATTATAAGGTTAAAATAGTAACCTAAAATTAACTAAAACCTATAGGGTGGGAGTATTTCTACCCATCCCCACTTTATCTTCGAAATAAATAATTTTTTAGCTATTAAAAACCGAATATGACTTTAATATAAAATAATATTTTAAATTTTTTCTAAGGTGCCCCTCTCCTCCCATATAAAACGGCACCTCATCCCTCTTCTATTTACACAATTTTTATATTTCATGCATAGAAAAACCCTGCCCATTTCCCTTCTCAACTTACCTATAAACATTATAGAATTTCTGGCCTTCTCAAAAGAATAACTCTAGTCCATTAAGAGGAAGCTTAAAGGAGGTGTGTCGAAGAAGAGGTAATCTCTTCTACCGATTCTTTCAAGTTTCTTTCTTCTTAAAATTCCTCAACATTAGTTGTTTCATTGTAAAGTAATACAATAATTATCACTAATATACTGATATTATATTATAAATATTAAACAACCCCATTTCACCTTCTATCCATCCTATAGAAAACAAAATCACCGCGGATGCGTACGTATAGAATATCGTCTATACGTCGTGGTGTAATTAGTTTTTCCACCACCACATTACATGGAAGGGTATAATGGTGTAAATAATAACTATATAGGGTTATTATAATATCATACTAAATCTGAGATATTATATTATTAACTCTAACTCTGTTCAATAATTATGGGAATGATATCATTGCTCGTACGTATGTACGGACTACGGTCTCCACGAACGCGATGAGATTCATTTTCGATGATTAACCATTCAAGTATGATTATAAAGTATATATATAATAAATAATAATGAAAGATATTACATAATAATGATACTATATATATGTACATAAATTTTTCATTTACCTAATTACATTCAATTCAATAAGGAAATGAAAACAGTGTTCATGCGTACGTACGGCCTACCGTCTCCATGAACGGTGTGTTTCATTTCACTTATCTATCTATTATATATATATAGTGAATATATATGATATATAAGTCATGTTTTACATTCTTTAAGTCATTAAATCTTGATATAAGTAATAATAATATTAATAACAACATGTCCAAACACGTACGATAAATGAAACGATTTTACCGAAAAAGTTGTTTTATCATGGAAATTTCAAAAGAACAGGTAATATAAAGTAATAAGTGTACCATATATGATATCATAACAATGAATATGATTCTGTAATAAGTCAATGGAATTATTAAAATCATTATACAAGAGTTTCGAATAAAAACGAAGCATATCGGACATAAGGTAGGGGATAACTTTTCCAATCTTGTTTTTATCCGAGATTGTTTATCCGTATGTATTTATTGGGGTTATATTTATCATCCATGTCCCTGTTTTATAAAAATGGTTTTATGTATGTTAAAATTAATTCTTACCCATTTTTTACTTTTAATACATTTTATGTAAGGAATATTTCTTTTTTTTAACATACAAGGTACTTTTTGACTTTTCGGGAAAAAGTACGAGAAGAATGTTTTTTAGTTATACAGCATGAAAAGATTTCTACGCTTTCATAATTCCTTATTTTCATGAATCTTACTCTAAAATATTTAATTACAATTTAAAAAAAATCATTTTCTTTTAAAATTTCATGTCATTTTGTTAAAATAATGTGATTTTGAAGAAGAAAGGATATTACCTTCAATAATTAATATCAAGTGTTTTATCCAAACCATTTTCCATATAAGATGGAATTATTTCATATGTGTTTGTTTCAAGTATAATTTCTCTATGATTTACAAGGTTTCACTTTTCTTATTATAAAATTATGTCCATTTGTTTTATATAGATTATGTTATGATGAAATGATGTTTATGAAACCCATTTTATTCTTTGGGTTATGATGAATGATTTATGTTTATGTTTTGGAACATGTAAGAATGATTTAATTATGAGATGGGTGGGACCTATATCTCCCTCCTCTACAATGGGTAAGATTTATATCTCATGAGATAGACATGGCTAGAACGGTAAGTTAATCTGATTCAGTGATACTGGACTGGAACGAGGAGAGAACTCAATTCAGAAAGGGACTTTGTCCAATAAGATGGTCTTGGCAGAAATGCCTTGGAATCTATGGAAATCATATCATGTGCTAAAATGTTTCCAAAATTACATGTTTTATTCACATTCTATACTATAATGATTAATGTTTCATTATGATCTATTCCTTACGTACTGCCATGTTTTATTTCATTTCTCAAGATTTTGATGTTTAAACATTATGTTCATTTTTTATTTTCAAATGTATATGATTTGTTTTATTTTCCCCATTCTTACCCTTACTGACCATTTGAGCTCACCCTTTATATATTTTCTTTTCCCCAGGATTTAAAGAATGGTTTTAGGTTATAAATCAAAAAGTGGAGGATCTTTGTTGGAGATGTTGAAGTTCTTTCACCACTATTAGAAGGTTATATTTCAGGTCTCCAAAGACACTAAACTATTACGGTTCTTGTGTGTCTGTTTTTGTTATGTATTACGTATTCTGCAAAAGTAATGTAATGTCCATGTATGTCATGCTTTGGGTCTCTACATTTGGTATCATAGGAAAGGATTAATTAACCTTTTGAAACTAGGATGCGAAAACATTAGTGAAATACCTAGTGATATTTCTATGGTATGTTTAGAGATGTCCCTATGGATAAGTATACATATAGTTTATTGTCCTAGAATTATAGTTAATTATATTATAATTAAACCTATGATGTTATATATTGAATGTAATCCTCCTTTATTATTTGTTGTTTTCCTAGCATAAGTTTTGCCTCTCACACTGTTATTTTTGGGGTTTAGACAATGGTTGGAACCCAAAGGAACCATGTTGATCGATATAACAGACAATGCAATGATTTTACTCCTGAACAAACCAATGTTTTGGGAGATAGATTGAAAAATATAGTTTCTATACTTACACAAGATATGAATTATTCTGGACTTCCAAATGAGGAGAGAAAGGGAAAATATTCTATCGAGTCCTTATTGAGCCAACATACACCTTCTTTGAGGGGGTCTTCTGATCCACTTTTTTCTGAACAATGGATTTGTAACATTGAAAATATATTTTTGAAAATTCGTTGTTCAAAACATGAAAAAGTCATTTTAGTTGTTTACCGGTTAGAAGGTGAAGCAGAACAGTGGTGGACTCTAATTAAGAATACAAGGCTCCAAGATGAAATTGAATCCATGGAATGGGTTGATTTCAAGAACATATTTTTCAATAAGTACTTCCCTAATATTATTCGAACAACGATGGAAAAGGAGTTCCTTGAGCTTAAGAAAAAGGATGATGAATCTGTTGGTATATATGAGGAAACTTTTACAAGGCTTGCAAGGTATGAATCTGGCTTTATCATCCAACCTAAAAGTAAAGTTGATCGATTCTTCAATAGCATAAAACCAAGTCTTTAAAGGGCATTATCTCTAAGAGACTTCAGAACCTATGAAGAAATTGTGCATTGTTCTATCAAGGTAGAACTAGAAGTTGGTGTTAAATATCTATCTAATGGTTTTGACAAGAAATGAAAGATGGAGTTCAAGGAAAAATCTCAGAAAAATGGTGAAAAAAGGTGACGGTTTCTTTATGCTCAAAGTATGGAACGAAGCATGGTGGAGATTGTGTAAAAGGTAATAGAAAATGTTTTAAGTGTGGAATATAAATTCATCAATTAAATGAGTGACAAAGTAATGGAAAAAGTGTAGCTAATGATGTGAATAGAGAGAATACTATAGAGAAATCACCACCAACACTTCAATGCTACAAGTGCAAGGAAATGGGAGATTATGATAATCAATTCCCTAATCAAGGGGTTAATTATGATCGACATCAAAAACCACTTAAGGCAATGGACAATTGGAAGTCACATGTGATCACTATTGGTGATGTTGAATATGACAACGATGTGGTGGAATGATTAAGTGTTCATGCATTGGGAGTCCAAAATAATTATGTAGTATCATGGAATATGGTAATATTTATATATTGGTTTATTATGGTTTTCAATAATTTTATAGTACCGGTATCGATGAAAAGTGATTGAAATATTTTTGGAAAGTGGGTGATATGCGCATAATGAAAGGATAAAGAGAAAATGAAATGTTTGATTATATTCATGAGCTCGTGATTGATAAGGAAAAAGTGATATCATGTTTTGAGTATATATAAATTTTTATATTTGGGTGTGTGGAAAGGGTTAACTTTTGATAGCGTTCATGTTTTCACTAAGGTTCTATGGTAATTCATGTTTCAATAGAATACATTACTAAGGCATTCACATGTTTGTAATGTGACCAAAAAGATATGTCTTATTATATGTTGGGGATAAATGATTATATTCACCTGCTTGTAATGTGACCATTCATGTAATCATTTTCTTTATACTGCGAGATTGGATAGATGTATTTCGGATATGCCTAATGATTGGAATGGATTATTTTGGACATTATATTGTATTATTTAAGGACAGAACTTGTTTTCGATATTATTTCTTGAATGGTATAATAGTATAGTTTTAGTAAAAGGAAAACTCATAGGACGAGCGAAAACCGGTCCCGTCGGACAAGGTTGTGGGAATCGAACCCACAACTGAAGTGCGACAGGACTTTATCTCATACCAATGGCCTACAGGAAGTCCTTGGTTAGTAGACTCTAGTTTTATATTATTAAGCATAATGATAGATAAAGTATAAGTCCATTTTAGGAACCATATATGATTAATCTCACCATATATGGACTTATGTTTATAACATTTTCTAACCTTGTATTTGAGACAGATAGAATGACCTATCATTCTATCGCATGATCTGCTAACACTTCACGGAAGAAAAATTCAACTTCATTTCTTTAAAATATGAAGTGGAAATTTTTCATGGCACAAACAACAGTGAGATTGTACCGAAATCAAGTAAGTATATATTCTATTTCAAAATTTTCAACTTTAGGGAAATGATATTGAAAAAAAATGTTGTCCTAGTGATCTAATATCTGATGAATCAGATGAGTCCTTAGATCATCACAAAATTATGGCTTTGGGATTGTTGTATTTTTCATAGACCTGTTCTCTACAAATCTCCATTAGAACATGATGGTTAAATTTCTCTTCCATATATATATTTTCACCTATGTTACACTATGTGAAAACCCAGTGATTAGATAATTTGGGTAACCATTAAATTTTATAATTTAGATTTTAAAGTTATGTTTTAGTAATCCTTTTTATGATGTGGGTTTCTATTAATGAAACTTTCAACTAGTAAACCATTTATAACCATGACGAATTTCATAGGTGAAATTCATTTTATGGGGGGTAGAATGTAACACCCCAAGATTTTAAGAGAATTATTTTTTTTAATTTATTTGATGTCTTGTGTTGTATGCTACACCAAGATTATCTTGCGCTATACACAACATCATATTAGCTTACAGTATATGCAACAGTATTCTTGGATCATGTTACACAAACTTTCAGGTTAGTTTGATAGAAGTTATTCTACGCAACATTGATTGTATATATATATATTTAATGTATAAATGAAATATGGTTAGATTCAATTATACACAAAAACAATGGAATCATGCACTACACGCAACCCTCACTTGGCTTACATTACACGCAATCACAACCTTCCACAATAGCATGTGTAGTACGCAATACCAGGTTTCACTAAACAACGATATGTTATTAAAATATTATATAAACTAGCTATTATAAATAGTAATACCCACTTCTTAAAATTTTATCATTCAAAATGGACTTCATTTTTGGATTCAGAATATTTAAATTATCCTAGGGTGAAATTTTGGTATCTTTCTGAAAACATTAATTTTTTTATGAACAGTGAAAACACTGAGTTATTGGTTAAATCTGACTCTATATTGAAATAATCATTTATTTTATTTTATTTAAATTTATTTTAGGTCAAAATAGATACATAATACTTATATAAGTTCAATTTAATTCATTGGTGTTATTTTATAATAATCTTATATATTTATAATTTTTATTGAACTTTTCACCATCTTTTACCCACCTCTTAGGAGCATTTGCAATTGTACATAAAACATAATTTTACTACTTCTGTAAGTTGAATTTTGAAAATTTGAGAGACGTAGTTAATATCAATGAGTATAATGGGGTTCATTAAGATAAAAATAGTTTTGGGTGAATAGTAACTGTTTTATTTATTTACCACGGTTAAAAGTAAATAAGGTAATTAAGGGTAAAATGATATTATTATTACCCTAACACATGTCCTAATTCTATTTTATAAGTGTAATTCGAAAAAAATCAACCTTAGGAATAAAATAATACCCTTTCGGTCCACTTGTATTAGATTAGGAAAGTTTTTATTATTTTTTTAAGGAAGAGTTAAAATAGTTAAAATCAAAGATTAATAACTTAAACATTTTTATCAAAGGGGTATACATAGGATTAATTAGGAAATAAATATTCATTATAAATCTAATGATATTTACTACATAATTTTATTTTATTTATAATTTTCAGACATTAAATAATTTAATTTATTTATGACACAATGATGATGAAGTAATTACCTTATTGATGAAATATTAACATAATTGATGTTATAAATAACCAAATAAATGTAATTTGAGACTTTTTATGAATTCTAAAAAGTTTCTAGGTTAATATGACATGTCATTATTGATTAAATTAATTTTATTTGAACTAATCAAGCTTTTATTATTTTCAAAAAAGTCAATTACCAAATAGTGTCAAAATTGACATAAAATAGTTTTCAAAAGAAATATTATATTATTAATAGTTATTCTATTCCTAAGAAATGATGTTTCATACAAATGACTTAGATAATGTTATATATATTTATAATGAACCACTTGGGATTCGTATGGCTTGTTATAGTACGTTTATTAACCATATAGTAAAAGAAAATAAGAAGACATATTAAAAGTTAAATTATTTTACTTAGATTTAAATCTAAATGATTAGGATCAAATAGTAACCTAAACTTGTCTAAAACCTATTGGGTGAGGGTATTTACACCCATACCCACTTTTTCTTCTAAATAAATAAATTTTTAGCTATAAAAATCAGAATATGACTTTATTATAAAATAATATTTTAAGTTTTTCATAAGGTGCCCCTCTCCTCCCTTTTAAATGGGAACCTCCACCCTCATTTCTTTACACAAATTTGAAATTTCAAGCTTGGAAAACCCCTGCCTATTTCCCTTATCAACTTCCTTATAAACATTATAGTGGTTCTGGTCTCCTCAAAATACCTACTCTAGTCCCTTAAAAGGAAGCTTAAAGGAGGTGCGTCAAATAAGATATAATCTCTTCTACCGATTCTTTCAAGATTATTTTTTCTTCAACATCTTCTTATTTAGTTTTATCATTGTAATGTAATAAAATAATTGTCACTAATATAATGATATAATATTGTAAATATTAAACAACCCCATTTCACCTTATATCTATCCTACGGAAAATGAAATCATCGCTCGTGCGTACGTACGGAATACCGTCTCCACGTCGTGGTGTAATTAGCTTTTCCACAACCACGTTACTTGGATGGGTATAAGGGTGTAAAGAATACCTATATATGGTTATTATAATATCATACTGATTTTGAGATATTATATCATTCAATCTAATTCTATTCAATAATTATGGAATGATATCATCGCTCGTGCGTACGTACGGACTACTGTCTCCACGAACGCGATGAGATTCATTTTCCATGATTGACCATTCTAGTATGATTATAAAGTATATATATAATAAATAATAATGAAATATATTACATAATGATGATACTGGTTTTATGTACATATATGTTTCAATTACCTAATTCTATTCAATTCAATAAAGAAATGAAAATATCGTTCATGCGTACGTACGACATACCGCCTCCATGAACGGTGTGTTTCATTTCATTTATCTATCTATTATATATATATATATACTAATTATATAAGATATATAATTTATTTTTTACATTCTGTACGTTAGTAAATCATGATATAAGTAATAATAATATCAAGAACAACAAGTCCAAACACGTAGGATAAATGAAACAATTTTATTGAAAATGCTGCTTTAACATGGAATTTACAAAAGAACGGGTAATATAATGTCATAAGTGAACCATATATTATATTATAATAATTAATATGACTCTATAATAAGTCAATTACATTATTTAAATCATTATATTGGAGTTTCAGAAACATATGATGCATATGGGACAAAAGGTAAGGGATAACTTTTCCATTCTCGTTTTTTATCTGAGATTGTTTATTCATAAGTATATACTGGGGTTATATTTATCATCCATGTCCCTATTTTCTAAAAGTGGTTTCATGTATTTTTAATGTAATTTTTACCCATTTTTGACTTTTAATACATGGTATGTAATGAATCTTTCTTTTGTTTACCATATGACATACTTTTTGACTTTTCAGGGAAATGTATGAGAAAAATATATTTTTTAGTTTTATGAATGAATGGATTTTTACGGTTTCATAATGCCTTTTTTCATGAAGCATACTCTACAATATTTAATGAATATTTTCAACAAAATACTTTTCATTTCAAATTTCAAGGAATTTTGGGAAAAGAAAATTATTTTTTAGAAGAAAGGAGATTTTCCTAAATAATTCATTTAAAGTGTTTTATCAAAACCATTTTCCATATAAGATGGCATTATTTCATATGTGTATTTTTCAAGTACAATGTTTCTATGATTTACATGGTTTCTCTTTTCTTATGATGAAATTATATCCATTTGGTTTATATGAATTATGTAATGATGGAATGATTTTTATGAAACCCATTTTATTCTTTGGGTTATGATGAATGATTTATGTTTATGTTGTGGAACACGTAAGAATAATTTCATTATGATATGGGTGGGACCTATATCTCTCCCCAATGCATTGGTTAAGGATTTATATCTCATGAGATAGACATGGCTGGAACGGTATGTTAATCTGGTTCAGTGACACAGGACTGGAATGAGGGGTGAACTCGATTCAGAAAGGGACTTTGTCCACTAAGATGGTCTTGGCAGCAATGCCTCGGCTACTATGCAAATCATATATTGTGACTAATGGTTTCAACAATTACATGTTTTATTCCAATGCTATTATATCATGATTAATGTTTCTTTATGATCTATGCCTTACGTACTTCCACATTTTATGTCATTGCTCAAGATTTTGATGTTTAAACATTATGTTTTATTAAGTTCAATTGTATATGATTTGTTTTATTTTCACCATGCTTACCCTTAATGAGCATTTGAGCTCACCCTTTATATGTTTTCTTTTCCCTGGGATTTGAAGAAAGGATTTAGGTAAGAAAACAAAAAGGGGAAGATCTTTATAGAAGATGTTGAAGATCTTTCGCCACTATTAAGAGATTATATTCCTAGATTCCAAAGACACTAAACTATTACGGTCCTTATGTGTCTGTTTTTGTTATGTATTAAGTATTTTTCAAAAGTAATGTAATGTCCATGTACATCATTCTTTGGGTCTCTACACTCATCATCCCCTGGCGAACCAAAAAACTCCACCAAAAAGTAGAGAATGGGGATTTCCCTTTGTCATCCCATTAAAGACTTCATTAATGATGTCTTTAACTAATTAAGGGTTTAAAATGAGTTAATGTGGGGGTTAGTGGATCCCACATTAATTCAAAAGGAATTGAAATTCATAAATAAAATTTAGTTTGACAATTTTATTTTTAGTTCACTTACCTTTTAAAAAACACCCACGTGGGAGGATACTCAAATTATGTTCTCGCTTGAACGCAGTTGAGATGAATGTCTATCTATTCAATCACTCGCGCTGCTATTTCAACAGTACCCTCATATCTCAATTCTGAGTACCGGTTACAAAGATTCAAAAACCTGCTCAAAATCTCACTGAACACACTTAAAAACATTGAAAAAACATTCCGAGCACTACGGGCCTCGGAATCACATGCCGTCAGAAACTGCAAAATCAAAAAAAATCCATATAATTAAAAACAATATATGGGATTTTCCAGGTCTTTTAATTCTCCCCACCTCAGGGCTTTGCGACCCCAAAATACAAAACCCCAAAACAAGTGAAACAAGTGGGGGTGTTGAGCATGAAACTGAGACTCCCGCTCCCATATGCTTTCCTAGAGGTTCTCATGATGCCATTGTATACACACATGAGTTATCGACTGCCCACGAAGGACTCTCTCCTGTCATTTCTCAATACCCACTAGATCCTACGAAAAAGTCTCCCTGTCATCGATGTTGATCTCTCCCTAGTCTATGATGTGAGTAGGATCATGCACATATCTTCTTAGTTGTGATACATGGAAAACTTCGTGCACCAGGTGCAACTAATGTGGAAGGGACATGCGGTAATCCATCTCGCCTACTCTATTGAAAACCTGGAAGGGTTCAATGAACCTTGGAGATAACTTGTCGCCGCATCCAAATCTCCACAAACCTCATTGAGGTGGGACCCGTATGAAGACGTGGTCTCCATCCTCTTACTCTAGAGGACTTTGTCTCCTGTTTGCATAAGTCTTATGCCAACTCCGTGCAGTCCTCACCCGATGTTGGATGATCTGCGCCTTTTGTGGTAGCTCGTACCATAGTGCGTCCTCCAAAGGGGATGAAGTTCTCTCTAACATCAGAATATCCTTCTGATGTATGTCCTATGGATATCTGAGCACATCTAGCTTCATATTCAGTGTCCCCTCATTGAGTCTCCCGGACTCGCTGGAGGAGTGGTCGGTGACTGTAAGGAAAGCTTCATATCATGATCCACATAGGTTATCTGAGAAGTTCCCAGCTACTCTATCGCCTCTCCAAGTAGCTAATTACCAGATCTCTAGCTAAGTGCATCTGGTTCAACCTTTCACTTTCCAAGAGTATAGGCTTTTTCGAAATCATAGTCCTTGTGAAACTCAAGCCAACTCCATTGTCTTAGGATCAGGTCCTTCTGAGAGAAGATACACCTGAGGATTTTATCAGGGTTGACTAGTTAACTGATAAGAATTTGGATGTACCCTTCTTTTTCTACGTCCATCAAGAGATACATTAATTTCCTTTTTAATGAAAAACAGTAATCTGGTCTCATCCCCTAGATAAACCACATTCTTTTCCTAATACAATAAATCCTGGCATGAATTGTAAATAGTTTAGGCCAAGGATGACGTCGTAAGGCCTTGACACTACTACCAAGAGATCCAACTGATAATCTCTCCTAGAAGAGTCAAGTCACACTTTCAGCATCAGTGTGTGGTCACCGAGTCTCCATGAGTAGGATTATCAAATATGAGGGTCAATTCATCGACTTTAATCGAAACCTCCCAGTATCAACAATAAAAAAGCATGAAATAAAATGTTACAAAGAAAAGTGTATATTTATACTGTAGATCAAAGTACAAAGACAAAAAATAAACCACATACAAAAACATAATACCACAAAATTATCACAAAAAATAAATTCCTCCAAGCCTAAAGCTTGTCACGATCAAGTACACCTACTCTCGGAGCTCGCAATGGACCGCCTGGGGGTGGTCGAAACTCAAACTATCGACCACAACCTATGGAACATCCTATTCCCCTTCCTCTTCTTCCACCTGCCTAACTCTCAAGATCTAACTATTGTCGCTATTTTAGTGGAACTTAGATTATCTACCGATCATTCTCACTGGGAGTCGGACAATCACGAGCATTGTGTCCCCGTTCCCTGTAGGAAAAATAGACAATTATCTATTCGTAGATCTCTCAGCCTCTTGAGCCTCGCACCCCAGACCTTGCATCCTCAGTTTGACCACCTTACATTCTGGTCTTCTTGAACTCCAATGTCACTTACCTACTTCCAGCTACAGAAGACTCCTCTATATGAGACCTGGTAGTGGGTCTCGCTGCTGGAGTCTGCTCATCAAAAAACTCTATACTATGAGGGATCTCTCCATCACCACTGCATGTTTCAGAATGCTGAGGGAGATCATCGAAGCCCTGATCTCTCGCCTGAGCCCCTGCTCGAAGGTCTGAGCCCTAAAGAACGGGTCTCATACCATGTTTGTGGAGTAGTGTGATAGGTCAGTAAACCATTCAGAGTACTCAGTTATTCTCATAATACCCTACTATAGATGAACTGGCTTCTGAATCTGCACTGAACATCGGGTGGCTGGAACAAACTCTGCCCAAAATAGGCTCTCAAATTCCGCCCAGAGAAGTGTCACCACATCATGCACTTGGATTATCAAAATCCAACATCTACCTGCTTCTTCTTGAATAATACTAGAGACAAGAATCACTATAAGGTCAACTGGTGTCCCTACTAGTCTGATATCTCTCACTACAGCCTCTAGTCAATCCGCAGCTGCATGCAGGTCCGTCTCTCCCCTGAACCTGGGCAGCCTCTAGCACTGTAACTCCTGAAATGCACTCAGACAGTGTGTACTCTCTACTGCTGGGTCTGGTGGTATTGGTGGCCAAGCGGGTAGTGGTACCACAGGTTCCTCTGTTGTGATGGGGCCCTGCACCGAGGCCTCGTTGGCCGGTGGGCTTCCATCTCATACACATCCTAGAACCCTTGCTTCCTACCTGAGTGGGGCCATCCTGAAAAAAAAAACAGGTGTGACATGGTCAAAAAGTTATATTTGGTGAGCTGATTCAAGTAATCATAAATAAAAATTTTCAAATGAAACACACACACACAATCATTTTTTTCATACACTGAGTCGGGAATCAGAAGTCATAGTCCTAGTGTATGGATACGTCGGTCGCCACACCAACACCGGTTTCCCTTAACTGATTACCACACCCAAAACACTTAACATTGATGCAATTAAAAGAATCAGGGTCTATGTTCTATGGTAGAACTGAATCCTCTGATACCAATTTGTCACAACCCATCCTCAGGGCCCATGCCATGACTACCCCAAGCCCGCCTTCCATAGGCCAGGGGCTGCAGACTAGCACCAAAAGGCGTAACCCTGATAAAATGGGAAGGAATAACCTTTAAACCTATAACACACATAGCCTGAATAGAAGTAGTGATAAAAACATTGTACTAGTATACCAAAGTGTGTTGAATGTAATTGGGCGAGTATAAAAACCCAAAAGATGTACAGGTACAAGTAAAAAAGGGAAAACAACTCATGGATCGTCCACTTGGGAATCCTACTTGAAGGGTAGGTAAAGATCTCAAGAAACTTATCCCTAAGGTATGTCCCATCAAGTCCAACTCTGAGCAGCCTCCTATCCGTCTCCTTCAGCCTCGATCAATGATGACCGTCGTCTTCACAGAACACCACATGGTGCGGGCGAAGCCCATGCAGGGGAGAGTATAACGATATTGAGTAGGGACCTGGCGACCACCGAAGGTCCCCTAGAATACAGTTGGGATAATCCACAAAAGACAAGATAAAATCACAATGTAAAATCCCAAAAAGCTTAGGTATATGCCCATACAAATATCTAAGATATTATGTACAATGGGATCCAACTCTCGAGGTGAAAACACAACCCATTCCACGAATGAAGAACAACCAAACAACTGTAATTAGTTATATGCCCATACATATGAAAGAGTTGTTAATATTCAAAGTCATCACAATCAAGAGGTAACATAAGGTTCCATCTGTCTCGTGTCATGAAGCTCAGAGTAAAAGAGTCATCTCACTCTAACAGTAACATTGAGGTTACAAGAATAAGGATGTCTAGTCTTATGGAAAGATCGTCCTATCTGTGTGAATTCACTACAGACTCACATTAGTCACCGGTGCCGACCCTCATCTGTCACACAATTCTAACCCTCATCTATCAACGGTGCAGACCCTCATCTGTCACACGTTTCAAACCCTTGGCTGTCGTCGATGCCAACCCTCATCTGTCGCACGGTGCTGACCATCCTCTGTCGCACGATGCTGACCCTAATTTGTTGCAGGTGTCGACCCTCATCTGTCACACGGTGTCGAACCTCATCTGTCACATAGTGTCGACCTTCATCTATCGCATGATTCCGATGCTCATCTATCGTCGGTGCTGACCCTCATCTGTCGCATGGTGCCGACCCTCATATCTCGCATGACGCCGACCCTCATATGTCGCCGACATCTTCATGCCACAGCTAGACTCAGGATTCCTGATCTAAACATGCTAAATTTTAAAAGAGTCCACTCATAAACTCAATTTTCGACACATCATCTTCCACGTTACCCCAAGTTAATGTATCCTGAAGTTCTGCCTTGTCATAAGGAACCTAGTGCGATAGATGACCCGTCAATCGGATGCCCGGTCTGAGAGTTGTTGACATTTTCATTCTGAGGGCCAGGTTGGATTAAAGATCAATCCAACCTAACCATACCCCAAATGCATACAAACCTAATGTGGGGCATTTCAAAAGAACCTTCTTGATCCAAGAATTCTATCACTCCAGACGGTTTGTCAATCGGAAAACTATATCCCATGTTATGGGAGAAAAGGAGAAATCATGTCAAATGGGTCCGGGTCGGGACCGGCCTTGTCGGACCGACCCGACCCGACCCAGGTCGGACCGGTGTCCGACTTGGACTGGGGGTCCGAACCAACCCACCGGAACTGGCCTAGCCAGCCGGAACCAGTCCAGCCCGCGTCGGCGGCCCGACCAGCTCTGGGTGGCCCGACCCATGGGTAGCGCGACCAGCATGACCTGCGTTGGTAGCCCACCTGGCTAGGGCGGCCAGCCACTAGCGGTGCCCTGTGGGGCCCACCCTATCCGTGTAAGTTGGTTGGGTACGACACCACTGTCTCCCAAATGGAACCGGTGCTTGGTGCCGGTTTGGTTACCCGCAAGACCGAGGAGGGTCTCGCCTCGTCCGACAGGCCGAGCGGCCAGCCGTGTGTGCTCATCCGGTGGTCGGCACAGCTGGCTGCCTCTACTCCACTACCATGGCCCCCAAGCCATAGCTTCTTCCTCTGTGCAGAACGACGGTGTTGCGCCGCCCCAGCGGCCTAACGTCCGCCACTGTGCACCACCATGGCTTGGGGACGCGACCTGTTCTTCCACGAGGAGTGATGGTGCCACACACTTCTGGCGACCCGGCAGCCCTGCGCTACTGGTTTCCATCGCGGTCGGCCTGACTCCAGCCACCGTTGCACCTCCACAGCTTGTCGGCCGTGACCCACTCCACAAACGGCTCCATTGTGCCGCCGTCATCGTCAAAAAGTGAGAAATTGCTGAGGGGGGTCGGGCCATGTTTGTTCGGCCCGCACCCACCGCATTATGGTGATAACAATCAGCTAACGTAAACCATGATTCAACGTTGAAGAACAAGAACAAAATCAAACTCGAATCACCTACCTCATGGTCGTTGATGGAGGAGAGTTCAGAGAAGATGAAGTTGAAAATGACGTTATTCGCAGTCGTCTCCTTCTCTTTTGACATGGTTGATGTTTGTTGAAGATGAATAAGACGATTCTCATTGATGGAAGTAGGTTCTTTCTCCAAGCATCCTCCACAAAAAATCAAGATGATGAATACACCTCTTCCTCACCAGTCAAACCCAAAACCCCTCCAAAAAGAAGAGAAAGGGGCTACCCATTTTTCACCCCATTAAAGACATCATCAATGAATTCATTAATTAATTAAGGGGTTGGCATGAATTAATGTGGGGTTTAGTTGACCCCACTTCATTCAAAAGGATTTTAAATTCAAAGAAAAATTAGTTTTTCAATTTTATGTTTATTTCACTTCTCTATTAAAAGACACTCGCACAGGAGTAAACTAAACATACATTCTCACCTGAAAGCAGCTAGGTTGAATGTATCACTAAGAAATCAACATCGCTACAAGTTAAACGGGTCCCTCAAATCTCAATTTCTAGTACCGATTCAAAAGATACCAAAACCTGCTAAAAAAACTCCCTAAACAGACTTAGAAAATTCCGAAAAACATTCTGGGCACTATGGGTCTCATAATCATGTTCTGTCAGAAACTGCAAACTCGGAACAATTCCATATAATTTAAAAACAAACATGGGATTTTCTAGGTCTTAACAATAATGGATTTAAATAATAACATATATTAATCACATATATTAATAATATTATTTCTGAAAACATACACATAGATTTGATGACCTTGTGAAGTGTCATATATTGGATGGAGTAATTATGAGCCTTAGGGAATCGTGATACAATGTGGTAGAATAACAATTACATGAGTAGGTCATCAATGTTTTATGTAGTATAATGATATCTTAACTTATTTGATGACCATGATTTGGGGAAACAATCAATATTTCAATATATGGACTAACTAAACGGCACAAGATTCAAACGACCTCATCCTTATGATAAATTGAGTCTATTTAAAATAGAACCGTGATCAAAATTATACAAAATGTAAGACAATGATGACTAGGTGTAATTAATCCTACTATACTCTTTAATTATTTAATTCATTATTTGGATGATCACTGGTTTCTGAAAATATTTGTTATAATATAATTATTACCTTTGAATATAATATTTATGGCCTATTTTTGATAATGTTATCATAAAAATGATGAGTAAAATAAATATGTTTTGTCCTAGATAGAAATTCATGATTAATAGTAATTAAAATATTACTTTTATTTTCAAAAATTATAGGGATATGATTAAATAGATATATATATTCTTGAAATTTAGTTTCCATCCTCAAAATTTATGCATATAAACTATATTCATCCATTTATGTAGCATAAGTCATATAAAATGAAGTATATTTAATACTTTATTTTTACTCAATGATATTGGATATTTATAGAAAAACATAGATATTGTATATTTGATTTTTATTCCATTCATGCAGATACAGAAACTACTACAAAAATTACGAACTAGTTCATATTCATATCATCTGGATTAAAATAAACAACAAAGTGATTTAATTTTATGTAAATAAAAAATATCATCAATTCTATGATAAACATTAGGGATTGCATGAAAACAATAACACATCAACAAAAAAAATTATTACACCGACTAGTAGTTAATTATAATATATTACTGATCATAATAATAAAAGTAGTTTGGTCAACTTCAGTCCAATATTTATCCAAATAATGTTCACTTATTACAATTATGAGTGTATAAAATCCTTTTTTATCAACATTCCAATAAAATTTATTAAATAATATATACAGAAACATTGATTTATTGAAATTTCACATTTGAATAAAATTTTGATACCTAAGGTAGAATTCTAAATACCTCATCAAATACCTTTATAATTACCCATACAACATAATACCTGATCCAAAACCTTAATTTATGACATTGTCATAGGTTCAATATTCAAATCCAAAAGAACCATATATTTATATTATTTTGGAAAACTAGATACATACATGAAAGTCGTTTTACAATAGGAATAGAAAATGGAACACAATACTTTAAATTATAATAAAAGGCATCGATGAAAACTCATTCAAATATCACTACATTATAACATGGGGAAAGGAAACCAATTAATGGTGATCTCTAAAACATAGTAATGGTCACGTAATGAGTAATATATCATGAATAAAAAATATTAACCTACATTTACTGGTAAATAACTAAACACACATTCAATTTATTAATAACTTGATCATAATATGGAATTAATAAAGGGTGAAAAATTAATTCAATATAAATAATCAATTGATATGGAAACAAGAGAACATATACTCCAGTTAATCAATTAATCACATGGAATAAAAATAATGACAAATTTAATCTTTACATATATATGAACTATCAAGATATATCCTCTAAAAAATTTCTATCAAGCTCAATCCTGTATATATTTTATGTCTTTGGGTAGAAAGGTTCCAGATTTGGCTAACTGATTTGACAAAAGAGACTATAGATGCATCAATGGGATTACACTAACCTGTCCAATCCAAACGATTTCATGTACATAAAAAATATATTATATAAAATAATCGATTCATTTAAGAAAATTATTTCCTTATAATCAAATATCAATATTTTCTAAAGGGTACATATTTAATATTATTTTCATAGGTGTTCAATTAATGATTAATGTAATCAAAATATGTAAATATGGTAAACGTCATAGGATATAGCCGTATACATGTTACAAAGAATATGGATACATAATGAGATCTTAGATTAATGATGATAAAAATTAATTCAATCCTCGTTTATACACCACATAAAATAACATTATTTCATAATAATATTTTAAATAGTCATTGATAATATTACATTATTTTCATTTTCTCATGTATTAAT
Source organism: Viscum album (assembly GCA_963277665.1). Classification (NCBI taxonomy): domain Eukaryota; kingdom Viridiplantae; phylum Streptophyta; class Magnoliopsida; order Santalales; family Viscaceae; genus Viscum; species Viscum album. Next base: position 1,348,087,035 of record OY728164.1, read on the forward strand.
TAACTTGTTTTCACATACATATTTTTTTCATGATTTTATTGGCTCTTTTTCTTTGGTTGTAGATTCATATTCTGAAGAAAGATAGTAAAGTTATAAATATCATAACAAAGCATTCGTAACAGTTTCATTACCATTCGTGGATGTTGAACATGGGAAATGAATCTCCTCACATCATGGGAATTGTTGGACGTACAAAAACACGAGTGATGATATCATTCCAATAATGGGAAAATGGTAATGAATAGTGTGATATATAAATTATCCAGAAATAATATCTTGAAACATTTATCATTTCCATCTTTATAACCATCCATATATCATGGGGATGAAAAAAAATTCATCACTACATAGAAATAGTAAGTCATGCATATGCATGACTGGTTCTTTTTTTCATAGGATTGATAAAATAGGGAATATTTTTGTTTCCTAGCAATTATTTCATACATCTATTTTAATTATAACCGATTTATTGAATTTTTATTGAAAAATATGTTAAAAGTATGTGTAAGAAGAAGGGAACTTAAATGAGTTGTTAAAAATATTACCTATTCATCGAAAGAATTTCTTAGATCTCTTCATGAGTGATATAGTGTAAGGGACAGACCCCAATTTCATATAGGCAGTAACATATTTCATTACATTGGAATTAAAAAATGGAATATGCATCCTAATAGACCATGCAGTTTAGTAGCTTTTAAAAACCATATTCTATCATAAGTTCAACATTACAACATGAAATGAAAAACCACATAAAATATCTACTGGGATAAACCACCACTCTCATATTATCCCTAAAAGTCAATCATAATATAATTCTACATGACCTTGGAAAAATAAAAAATAAAAAGTGGTGAGCTTAATGAAATATGAAAACTACGACAAAAATTGGATGATTTCATAAACATAAACATTAGGCATGGTGAATAATTTAAAACACATGCCTCTGTAAATAATAAAAATTATCACATTATTGCAAGAATATTATTTGATTAAATAAACTTCTTAATGGGGGATGTTCATATTCTAGAAAATCTGATAGAAACCACCAAGGCCTCATCCAAGACTTCTACAAATGATTATGTCCTCTTCCAAAACCATATCTCAAAATTGGAATGGCCTCGTTCAAGTCCAGATTTATTTTCCTCTTGAGACCTACTAATTCATCATGGGGATATAGAGGGAAAAACTCATCACATAATACGTCCAATAAATTCCTCATATGATCCAGGATAATAAGAAACAACACATACATTTTTATTGAAACAAACATATGAAATGTAAATAACATTTCCCAAACATTAAATCATAATCACAAACCATTAAGAGTAATTAGGTGAATGTTTTTAGGATAACACATCAAACATAAAACATATCATAAACTATTGAATAAAATATTTTAGATTTTATAATACATTAGTATCAACAATATTTTTGAAATAAATCAAGATAATCATATAAAATCAATGAGCAATTCTTGAGATAAATAATATTTTTCATTGAAAATAAAATTCATTTATGGACTACTATTTGTAATAAACATTAATCGAATTAAAATATTATTTCCAAAATAAATTTTTTGATTTTATAAAGATAATGATTTCCAAAAATAGATTATTTAGTGCCCCTAAAAATAGGAAAAAATTTGAAAATTTCACTTGAATTGGGCTTGTACTTCAGAAATAATTTTGAAAGTTCCTTTTAAAACGTGTAACTACCCAAAAATATAGAATGATTCTTGTATAGAACACTCAAACATAATTAAAGTAGAGTACATAATAATACATAATAATTTCATTGAGTCGATTACAAAATAAAAGTACCCAAAATGGAAATGAGGTTTTGGGTGGAAACCCCTTACCTTATTTCTGAATGTGTTCCTTTCTTGAATAATGTCATGGAAAATTAAATTAGAGGTATTCGAAACTAATTTTAGAACATATTATAAAACAATTTAGTTAATCATAACTTTGTTAGTTCATTTATGTCCTTATTGAAAAGTTATAATATTGAATTGTGTCATTACAGGGTGTTCACGTTCTTTATTTTTATAACCGGTTCACTTGTTTTTAAGTAATAGAGTTCATGAGGAAGGGATGTAAATATCAAGAATTTAATGAAAACTTAATTTATGAACATTAATAGGATTTAATTCTCATTTATAACATTTTGTTACATGGAATGAGGATGAATCATTAAATGTAATTTTAATGACAAACACTTTGATTATTTTATCTGTATTTTGATTATTTAGAACGTATATGGTCATTTGAATTAATATTATGAAAATATATGGTTTATTAAAATAAATTAGGTTATAATACAGAAATTATAGTTTGTTACAACCACAAAAATGATTACATGACCAGTAATTAAGGATAAATTGAAAAATGAAACTTTGTCGTCCACACAATTTTTAAATTGGCTCCTCACGGACGATAATTTTGTTTATAAAATAAAAGAGGTTAAGGATATTGATGATTGTTTTTAAATTTACATTATATAATTATACTACATAGATGATACATGAGTTATCAAAGTCATTTGGACAAAGGATGTGAGGATAATAAAATAATACCAATGAACTTCAAATAAAATTGAAAGAAATAGAATTTGAATTTACCTCGTGAATACACCTCATTGAGAACCTCCTTAAGGGAATGGTTTTTGTATTTTGGAAATACCAAGAGTTATTAGATGTGGTGATTGACCAGGGAAGGGTATTTTAGTAGGACATTGAGGATCTTAAAGGCTTAGAGAAGTGAATAAATTAATATAGGATTGGGGGTTTTATATTTGGGAAGACGAGTAATATTTGAATATCTTAATCATTTTTTATTATATTTCCAAATACAACCTGTAGTATTGTATCATGTGACCCATAACAGAAATATGTGAATGTGAGTTAAAACCAAATGTTCTTACATCACTCATTATGTCATAAATATTGTATTTAATTTATTATTTGATTATAATGTATTTTACCATATTTCCCAATTCATAAAAAATTCAATAATTTAATAAAAATCTCAATCATTCACTCTAACAATTTTTTTAAGTGTATAATTCAAAAATGATCTCCATTTTTTAAAAATAATATTCTAATAATGATAAATTTAATTTTTAAATAAAATCAAGCATTATTCCAAAATTAAGATTTCTAAAACATTAACTCACTTTATATCACTTTAAAAAATTAATCAAGATATAAACATTCTATATACTTATGAAAATAAAATAATAATATGATTAACTATTTAAAAGATTCATATTACTATTCATACAGTTATGTTACTATTCACCAAAAATCATGTTGGTTCTATCAGACTCCAAATGACTTACTAATCCCAACTATAGATGACAATTTTTCTAAGTTCAAAAAATATTAGAGGGAATGTTATGATTAATGAATAGAATATAAAATATGTTGTTTTTTAGGGATTCAGGGTTTCAAGAATTCGATATTTATTATCAAAACCATGGGGTGTTACATTATCCACTCTTTATAAAACATTCATTATCGAAATTCACCGAATGGTACCTCACAAAAAGATTTGTGTAGGACTTTATCTTAAGCTCCTCTAGGTCCCATGTTTCTTCTTAGATTATAGGATATCTACAATGTATCATTACCAGAAGTGTCGTCTAATTCCATAACACTTGTTATTTAGTGTCCAAAATTTGGAAAGTCTTTTTACATTATGATATGCCTGGTTCTAATTTTATACCATTAAAAGTGAGGGCATTTGTTGGGTCTGGCATGTACTTTCTCTCCAATGAGACATGGAACACATTGTATACCTTGGAATTTCATGGCATCATAGCCAAACTATATGAAATAGCTCCAATTCTCTCCAGAATTTCAAAAGGCCCAATGTTCTGAGGGATCAGTTTTCTTTTCTTTCCAAATCACCCAACTCTCTTTCGTTGATATACATTTAAGAAAACATGATCTCCAACGTGAAATTCAAAAAACTTCCTTCGATTATCAGCATAGCTTTTTTTTTCTGATTTGAGCTTCACATATATTCATTTGAATAGACATTACCTTTACTATTGTTTCTTCCACAAGCTCTAGGCCCAGAAGCATCTTTTCACCAACTTTATCCCAAAATGTTGGGGTACGACATCTCTTCCCATACAATGCATCATATTGATCCATTTCAAGACTTGAATGTAAGGAATTATTGTAGGAAAACTCAACTAATTGTAAATATTTATCCAACATACCTTTATATTCATGTGAATATGTTATCAATATGTCTTCTAAGGGTTGGATCATCCTCTATGATTTCCTACTAGTTTGAGGTTGATAAGTAGTACTCAATCAATGTTTTGTATCCAAATAATTGAGAAGACTTTTGCATAATTTTCATGTATATCGTGGGTTATGATCAGACACAATTGAGAGGGGTGCTCTATGTAGTGTCACTACATCTTTCATATAGAGTCTTGGCAGATAGTCTATTGTAATATCCTTTTATTAATTGGTAGATGTTTCATGACTCCTATGGGATTTTTTCTTTTGGCCATCACTTGCTAACATACTAAACACCCTGATTCATAATCCCAATTTCCCTCTTCATGTTATCCCACTAGAAATGTTCTATAAAATCTATAAACATATTACTACTACTAGGACGTATAGTGAAATTTTATCTATTGTTATCATCCAATAACTCTATTTTTAGCTCGGGTATAGATAAAAAAAATCATCCTCTAAAATTTCACAATTTCATTTTCACATGTGAAGTCATCTAGCTTCCCCTCATTCACAACATTTACTTGTATTGAAGGTTCTCTTCATTTGTATGAGTAATTTATTCATTTCTACTAATGATGGTTAGAAAACCAAATGAAAAAGTAGTGATGTATCTCCATCATTGATAATTCTCATATCCATCTTCACATGATCCATGTATAAAGGATCCTTATCAATCCACATTTTGTAGATAAATACATGATCCTTCTTACTCAAGCATCACCTACCATATTTTCCTTTCCTATGTGGTACAATATGGTACAATCATAATCCTTTAGAAGTTCGGGAAAATTCCTTTTCCTCATGTTGAGTTCTATTTGTGAGAATATATATTTCAGACTCTTGTGATCTATATATATCTCACTTATTTCACCATAAAGATAGTGTCAGCAAATATTTATAGAAAATATCACAGTAGGAAACTCATTATCATGTGTTGGATAGTTTTTTTCATGAATTTTTAATAGCCTTGATGCATATGAAATAACTATGCCATTCTAAAAAAGTAAAAAATCAATTCCTTTCATTGATTCATTGTTATAGACAACAAACCCGTTATTCATTAATGCCAAGGTTAGGGTTGGATCCTTCACTAATATCCACTTCTATTCTTCAAAAAATCCCTCACATTCTTTTTTCCATATGAACATAAAATTTTTACATATAATCTTGGTTATTGGGTTGGCTAAATAATAAATGTTCTGAATGAAATGCTGATAATAACATTCTATACCAATAAAAATACATACCATAGTTATGTTCGTTGGAGTAGGTCATTCTTGAACAACTGTAACCTACACAGGATCAACAGATATTCCATCATTAGAGACAATGTGCCCAGAAAGGAAGTTTATTGAAGGCAAAATTCATGCATTCTAAACATCCCATACAATTCATTTCTTCAAAGAGTCCTCATAATAGTTATAAAGCGATTTTCATTATCCTCGTAGATTTTTCAGTATACCAAAATCTCAAAAATAAATTCCACCACATGATTATCAATATATTCCTTGAGGACACTATTCATTATATCATTGAAAACAGATGGTTAATTAGTAGTCCAGAAGGAATTACTACAAATTCTTAATGCCCATACTTTGTTCGAAATACATTTTTTGGAATGTCTTCCTAACTCACAAAAAACAGATGATATCCATAATGGCAATTAATCTTTGAAAAATATTGGGCACCCTGAAGTTGATCAAATAAATCATCAATGAATAATAGGGTATACTTGTTCTTTATTGTTATAGTATCGATCTCCATTTATTCAATACACAACCTCATTTGTCCAACAATCTTTTTAATGAAAAGAATAGGGGCTCCCCATGGATAAATACTAGGGGGAATAATCCTTTATCACCCAATTCCCCTAGTTGCTTCATTAGATCTACTAACTCCGCATTGGCCATTATATAATGGGTCTTTTATATGGGCCTTGAAACAAGAATTATCTAAATGGAAAATTGAATATCTTTCTCTGGACGATGTCCAGATAAATCCTCTAGAAGGACGTAAACATATTTTTACACAATAGGTACATTCTCAATTTGAACATTATTTACCTCACCCATAGTTATTGACTTCCCATCCTAAAAAATAATTGAATTCAATAGAGCTACTAGGGGTGGATCTAGATGAAAATCAGAAGGTGATGTTTCTTCCCTAAGGATAAGGGATTTTATATCTTCCTTAATATTTGTATCCTCCTTCCTCTTACAATACATTTTTATATCGTGGCCTGAAGGAAAATCCGTATTTATGATAATATAAAATTTAATCGTGGTTATGAGAAGAAAATTAGCAGATAATGCAAGTGTATATGACATAATGAGAACTACTAGATAGAAGATTGTGTAAATGATACTTTTTATATGTTTATTGACTGATGACACCCTTTTTAAATAAAATTTGAAATATATAATTTTCTTGGAAAACTAAGATGATATAAAATAATTAACGATCAGAAATTCAATAATGAATTCTCTATGTTTTAGTAAATGATTAATGTACATGGAACCACATTATTAGGAACTTCAATATTAATATTTGTGATCACATAAGCTTGTCCTTACACCCTTGGACATTAATGTGGCACGTTTCCTTAACGATTTGGAAAATCATTAACATATTGTCCCATCCCCCTAAAATTGTAGAATTTAATATTAATATTTTATGATTTCCCTTGATATTAGTAGCAATATGGTCTTTTTGTCCACATTTTTAGCACACTCCATTTCCCTTTATGCAGGAACCTGGGTGTCTTTATCTGAAACTACCACAAGGGGGAAATTCAACTCTTCCCTTCTTCCCCATTTCCTTATTTCCTTTTCCAGTGTTTTCAACAACACTCTTCTTCTCTTGGTTTCGTTTAAATTCATAAGATAATGATAATTGATTTTAATTCTTGATAGCATAAGAAACTATATCTTTATATGATGAAAAACATTTAAAGAATAGTGCACATTAGAGGAATGACTTTAGGCCATAACAGAATTAATAAATATTTCTCCATAGATTTCTCAGGTAGTCCACAACATTACATCGTATTCTTATGAAGTTGGATTCATTAATTTTAACATTATAATCTTTCTTTTTTCTCAAATTCAGAAAGTACATTTTCATATCTACTCATTATTCATGAGCAATGAATTTCTCTAGGAGTATTTATTTAATCCCCCTCAATTCCATATCAATTATCTCTTTCTCCTCCATTGGGTTTTGGATTAATGACCACCACTAATTCACATCTCTCGATAGATGATATACATCCATGATGACCTTCTCTTTTTCATCTCATCTAAATGCCTAAAATATATTATTTAGGAAACATATACTCTCTTCAACTACAAATGGGTTTGTAGTCCCATTGAATGATGGAGGCTATTTTAACATAAAGAAATTTAACATAGCTCTACTTGCTGGATCTAGATTCTTCATACAGGTAGTATTTTTTTCATAACCTAAGTATGTTTTCCCAGCATTTTTATGAGTTTTTCTGCATTAGTTATAGCTCCAGGGCCAACATGATTATCTTGAATCTATCCGAAATCCCTAAATTTAATAAATGTGTTCATGTAGTTTCAATTTCTTCCACTTGGAACCATTTATAGATAATGTATTACACTAAATTAGGTTATAAATCATAATGTATAAGAATAACTTTTCAAATTACTTTTCCTAAATTGTAACATTATGAATGGTGAATCCGAAAATCACAAACATGGTTTAATTTAGGAAAAATTTATATTCAAATCCCTAATAATATATTGTAATGAAAATGATAATTATACTAACCATATACCTTGGGAGTATAAAACCAGGTGTGCAGTAAGGCCCGTTGACAAGTACCGGGATATCCCTGGTCATGCCCAAAAATCCTTGTCAGAGTTTTGATTCCTAGTAACATTTGTGTCAGAACCACGCCCACGTATAGAATCCAGACTAATATTCTATTTCTCGAAAGATATAAATAATCTATTACTTTCCAAAATACTATGATTTTCTTATATTATTATATAAAAGACTATCATACGGGGTTGTTACCTAATCTATTATTTCTAAATCATGTTTCCTTGATTACCACTAAACATCATCTAATACTAACTGTAAGTACCCCAACAAATTTTCTGGGAGCTGATTCCTTATTTTATACATTATAATATAAAAAAGGAATATGTATCCCAAAGTACCATGTAGTTTAGTACCATTTGGAATCAAGATACATACATAAGTTCAACATTTCAATCTGAAAATAAAAACAACATAAATGTTTCACTAGGAACAACCCCCACAATACGATTATCCATATAATTAAATCATAATATAGTTCCCCATATCCTATGAAAAATGAAACATAAGAATTTGTGGCCTCAAACCCTCAGTAAGAGTAATAAATACAATGGGATATAATATAAACAATAACATTACGTATAAATAATGAGTGAAAAGACATGCCTTTAAAAATAATAACCCCGAACACATTATGGCAGGAACATGAGCTGAGTAAATAATAACATAATAAAACATAATAATGGGTATTGTACTGGTTGAATAAAAACATGAAATTTTAATTATATGCTTGATACTGAGGGAAATGAAAATGGAAAACACTATGAATCATAACCTCAAGACCATGAACATGATGTCTAAAAAAGATTAAAACATCAACTAAAAAAATATCTCTAAAAGGGAAAGGCCTTAGAAAAATCCATATATATTTGACTCCAGAGACCTAGTAATACATCTATGGGATATATAGGGCCCCTCTATTCACATAATAACTACAATTCCATCCTCATGTTTGTGGGGATAATCCCAAACAACATATACCTTCATATTGAAATTAACATATGAAATATAAATAACTTCCCCTGAACATTTAGCATAAACACTTATCATACAATGTAAATTGTTTAGTCGTTTTATGATAGAACATCCGAATTAATACTTATCATAAACCATTAAAATAAATATGTTATATTATATCATAAATAAGTATCAATAAGAGTGTTCAAATAGATGCAGATACTCTTATAAAATCAACAAGAAGTTCTTCAGATGAATATTCTTTTATTTTGAAAAGAAAATTTATTTTGGAAAAGTGTTTGTATAAAAAAATTTCTGAATTATGAAATTCTTTTAAAAATAAAATGAGTGATTTTATAATGTTAATGTTTTCCTATAACACATTATAGAGTTCCAGTGAAAATAGTTAATAATTTTAGAAATTCCATTGAATTAGGATTGTATTTTGGAAATAATTTTGAATGTTTCTTTTTATAATGTGTAACTACCCATAAAATAAAGAATGATTCTGATATATAAAACCCACAAAAAATTATGGGTAGTACATAATAATACATAATAATTTCATTGAGGCAATTTGACAATAAATGTAACCGGAATAAAAATGGATGTTCGGGTGGAAAACCCTTACCTTAAGTGTGCATGTGTTCTACTCTTGATCCTAACATACTGTAATATGAATTAAAATTATTAATAAAATATTTCAGATCATAATAGACTTGAATTTATTTTAATATAATATTTTTTACTTCATTTAGATCTTTATAGATAAGTTATAAAATCGAATTATGTCATTCTAGATTTGTTCGTTTTCATAATTTTGACAATCTGTTCACTTGTTTTTAAGTAATGGATTTCATGTTTAATAAATGTAAATATATGTAATTAAATTTATCATTATTTATGAAAATCCATATGTTCTAATGTTCATTTATATTATTTTTTACATGTAATGAGGTTGAATAATTTGAAGAAATATTAATGATAAACACTTAGATTATTGTAGCGGCATTTTGATTATTATTAACTACTTTGGTCATATGAATTATTATTATGTATATGGACTGGTTTCTAAATATTATTTAGGTTATTATACATATATTATAGTCTATATCAACCAAAAATATGGTTTCATGACCATTAATGAATGATAAATTGAAATATTAATCTTCATTTTCCATTAAGGATTAAAATTGACAGTTAAAGAAATGATTTAATTTATAAAATAAAAGAGGGAGACAATGGATATTAATGATGGTATTTACATTAAATTGATATAAATATATTGTATAGATGATACGGGAGTTATCATGGTAATTTTTATATAGGAGGGTAGGAAAAGATAGCAATATAAAGGATTGTGAAATGAAATTTAATGAAATAGATTGTGAATTTAACTCTTGAATCCACCTCCTTGAGATCCTCCTTAACAGAAGGGGTTTTGATCTTTTGGAAAGATAAAGATCTCATAGACGTGGTTAGTGACTAGGGAAGGGTATTTGGGTAGAATTTTGAGGATATTAAAGTCATAGGGGAGTGAAGAGAAGAGGGAGTGATTCGTTGTCATTATAGTGGTGGAGGGGAGGAAATCTTGACTATCTTAATAATTATTTTGTTATTTTTCCCAAGACAACCAATAGTATTTATTCGTGTGACCCATAATATTAATAAGTAAATGTGTGTTCAATAAATGTGTACTTACATCAATCATGATGTCCTAAATATTGTATTTAATAGATAATTTGTATATACGTTATTTTACCTTATTTCACTATTCATCCAAAATTCAATAATTTATAAAAATCCCAAAAATTTACCATAACCATTTTTATTAATGTTGAATTAAAAAATGAACTCCTTTTTTGTAAAATAGCTTTCTAAATATATTTAATTTAATTTTTAAATGAAATCATAGTTTACTTAAAAAAATTAAAATTTAAAAGTATAACTCATTTCATGTCACATTGAAAAATTAATCATGGTGTCATAATTTTATAACTTTATGAAAATAAAATAATAATCTAATTTACTATTTTTAATGGTTATATTTCTATACATATTAATATTCATAAGGGTATGTTACTTTTCATTGATTAATCTTGTCGGTTCTAATAGACTCCCAATGAATTATTAATCGTAACTGTATATGAAAATTTTTCAAAATTTAAAAAATATTAGAGCCTAATTTATGTTTAATGACTATATTATAAAATGTGTTTTTTAATGATTCAATGTTTCATGCATTCAATATTTATTTTCAAAACCATTGGGTGTTACATTTTGATTTGTTATTTTTTGATGAGTACGACCTAATGAACACATATAAGGATGTTGAGATGTGAAATATTATGGATTTGGTTGATATAGATGGGTCAAATTAGTGTATAGATGTGATGTAAAGTGTTCCCATTTATAATTTTGGAGAGGGTTGCTATTGGAAACTCTCAAAATATTAATTTAATATAAATTAATATTCATTTAAAATGTATGGAAAATGATTAATTTAGCTGATATGATTAATATTGGTCTAAATCCACTGATCCTATAGTTTTTTACCATATTTTGTCACATTCATACCTAGTAATTCTAGTTTTAGCCCTTATTTAATCCATTTAACTCCTACTATGAAAAACTAGATTTTACACTTTGAGGGTTACTATAATTACTATAAAATGAAAAAATACACCAAAATGGATCACAAACGAAGTTTTCTCCTTATCCTATTATGTTGGAAGAATTTACAATTTTTAGTAATTTTATAACATTTAATAAAATATTTTTTTGAAATATCATTAATGTCAATTATGAAACTATTCATTACAATTACTTTTAAATATATCAATACAATAAGATATAATTAAACCCACACTTTTAAAACATATATATATCTTTTAGATAATATAAAAAAATTATTGTGATAATAATTATACCAAATTATATTTATTTTAAAATTTTCTATATCATTTATTTTATATTTCCAATAATAAAATAATTATCACATCACTGTTGTGAATGAATTTAATTTAATTATTATTACAGTAAAAAAAATGTTAATTAACATGATGAAAAAAAAGATTTTATATTTTAACGTAATACTTATGGTCTATCATATCTTCTAGAGGACCATTTATTAGAATATTAATATATGTTAAAAACAATAATATTACATGTTTTATATTTCATAAAATAAAATACAATTTGAGAATTAAATATATCAATGTCGGTCAACTATATCATCAATTCAGAAAAATTTTGATTTTAGTTGAAAATAAATCATCCAATAATATTGGAAAATGTTATAGGGTAATTTTCTAATCATTATAATAAATAATTTTTAACCTTAATTTCCTTTTTTATCCTAAACCATTGAAATAAATAACTAAGATTACTATTCATATTGAGAAAATATAATAGGGATCTGTTTAATTAATTATGTACATATAAATCAAAATATGGAATCTTTTTTTTTAATTAAATTCAAATAATTGATAAATTTTAATTTTAATTTATTCCCACAAATGAGACAAAAAACTGGGGTTTTAATGGGAATATGTTAAAAAAATAATATGTTTTTATATCGAAATTAAATATAATAATTATTCTAAGTAATATAATTAGATTAGAATATTTATATATGAAAGAATTTTATTTTAAAAAAGTTTATAATTTATAATTATGAACTATTTAGTTGGAAATCCATCTTTCGATTAAAATGCATAATTTTTCACTATTAATCAAAAAAAAAGAGAACTTATCATAATAATTCTAAACTTTTTTTATTATTTTGAAATTCCTATATAAAAAATATTATTATTTGTAAAATTTAATTTATAATATTTCCAAATTATTTTTTTAAAACCATTGAATCATTAAAAGACGACAAAAGTGTATTTTGAAAAATATAACTTTTTATACTTAAAATTGGATTTATTATTATCTTTGGACAATAAAATGTATTTTATTAAAGTTAATAATTTTTATAGAATATATTATGAATAACATTAATAAATTGTTTGATATTATTTCTTTAAAAATTGATTTTTATGTTTGGATAATAAATCAATGTTCGTTAAAGATGGGTGTTGCGTGGAACAGAAGCTATCGAAGTGACTAAATTTTAAATGATACAGAGCCTAAAATCTTGGGGCATATCATTCTATCGCAATTCAATAAATATCATCCATAAAATTAGAAATATATCTTTGAAAATCAATGGTTGGTTGTTGATAATATCTATTTGTTACAACCACATGATTTCTAAGGTTAACTAAATATGTTCTTAATTAGAAGGAAAAGGGAAATGTGATGGTTACCAAAATATTATGCTTCGGATTAGAAGAAAGTTATCATGAATTGAAAATATGGACATCAAATTTAATTATAACTATCATCTTCTAATAGAGAGTGACATATTACATAGTCATTTGAATGTTTACTTTTAGAGAACCTTAAATATGGTATGTGCCAACAGACCGTTGATTTCATTGTAAGAATAGTAAATAGCTAATTTATTTTTTCAAAAAGTATTTTTCTTATATTATAATACTATATTATATATCTAGATTATTACCTATGAAAATAATTTTTTTTGATCTATATACATGTCATAATAAAAATTGAATATTTTGGTTGTGCTACAATCTATTTTTAATTCATCTCATACACTTGTTAATTGATATTCAAGATGAATTGTTTATGCATGATGAACATTAATGAATCAAAATAAGCCCATTTCATTTCTTCAACATTTAAATGTCTATAGAATCCAAATGGTTAGAATATGATGCCCATTATAATAAATAAGGCATTGACCTCAAACAATAATATCCAGTAATCAAATAAAACATTCAAAAAGAAGTTATTTTAATGATTCAATCAAAATATGTTTGTTTAAATTCAAAGATAAAAAATTATAAATACAGTCTCTAAATTTATTAAATCATCTTAATAATTTATTTTATCCAACAAACAAAATATTTTTCTTATTATCACATTCCAAATATATGAATAACATGATCACATTTAAAACATAAAGAAGAACTGACTACTTGTTTATTCATTAATTTAAAGACAATTATTAAAAATATTTTCTATAAATTAAAAATGCTACAAAATAAATCAATGATACCATAATAAAATTTCAAAAAATAATTATCAGTACCAAGTTACTCCAAACTATCAAATTTTGTTTATCAATATCAATAATATATTCTTACCAAAATTATTATCTTAATATATTTAATGAATTATAGGTTATATTTACCTTAATCATTTATATTACATGAATTTAAATATCCCACTAATCCATTTACCTTTTTTCCTAAAACAATTCAACATAAATTTTTGAAATCCTTAATGAAGACTTTCTAGAGTGAAATTCTAATATATTTTATTATTTTTTACTAGCACATCCTTGTTAAGATACAAAAATAGAATGTTTCGGGAATCCAAATATATTTATAATATCCATTTTTTATTTAGAATTTTAGTAGTGTAATATACCACATGATATATTATCCTATTTTTAGAAATATTCCATTAATGAATGAGAAAATAAATTTCATAGTGTCTTATATCCTTACAGTTTATAAATTGTACATTAGAAGCCATTTACATACCCTTTCAATGAAATTTAACGATTAATTTCTCTGTAAACATGTTTAAAAATCCCCATCAATTAAAGAAATTACATTATATTTCATTCACTAATTATCACATTGGGTAAATATTTCTTTATCATTTTCCATTATCCATCTTCTTCTCTTAATTCATATTGTGATCATGCATTCTAATAAAGTCATAATACAAATATATTTATTTATCTTTCTCATTGTAACATGATATTATTTCCTCATATAATGATAATTCTTGGGAGACTATTTCCCTTCGAAATTTTGTATTATGACATAAATAAAATGATCCTTCTACTTTTGGATCATGTACATTGTTGTGGATCTTATTACTTTCATTATGTGCGATTTCAAAATGAGTATGTATACTATATTTGGTCATGTTATTATATATAATTTCAAAAATAGTGATCTAATTTACAAAAATTGAAAATTTAATTCCTAGATAGTCATGGTTTCTTTGGGATATTCATCCATAATTATAATCAATATCAAATATAGGATTGTTTTCCAAATTCTATTTTTTCCAAAATATATTTCTCAATGTCTCTAATAATATTTCATGGATACCAATTGAATTGAACCATCCATAGTATCCAATAGTTAGTGGCCAGATTTTTCCATTGGTATTTTATAAAATGAACAAAATCTAAAATGAAGGAAAAATTTATTTTTATTAGAGAAGTATTAACATATATGATACACATTTTACATCATCAATAGATTAAAAAACATAATACCTAACAAAATATAATACACTATATCCATGAAAACATATTCAATGATATCTTATTCATAAAATGTAGAATGGAATTATTTTAAGGGTGATCTGAAATACACAGTAAGGTCCATGTATAATAGAATCATTCATTAATAAATAATAATATTCAACATCGAAGGTAATGAATTGATAAAAAAAAACATTAATCAAGAATTATAGTATTATTTAGAATGAGTAAATGATTATTAAAATAATTTATATAAATAATAACATGATCTTAATACTTAACCACGAATATTATAACCAATGGTTTAATCAAATGGAATACTAATAATTATTTTATTCATAATATGGGACATTTGAAAGATGATTATATGTCATCAATATTGTTTCTTTGAAGATTAATCATCTTGTCAATTTATATTTATGGGTAGAAACTTATCTGATTTATCCAATTGAATCATCTCAAAAAATTAACAATGCAAAAATGGGATCGCATTACATAATCCTCAACTCATTTCATTCATTCCTAAAGAATTCCTCACATATCAAATATTCTATATAATTCATAAATATTGTTCCTTATCATCAAATATATATATTGAGTAAAAGATAGGGATTTGAAATTTTCAAATGCATCATTTAATTACATGATGATAATTAGATTCATTATATTATATATTAATTAATTTTATATACACCAAATAATAGAAATAAATAATGAATAAACCATAAATTACGAAGAAATAAAATTCATATGGGAAACCCTAACCTCGCGCTTACCCTTAGGGGTGAAAATTTTATCCTCCTATATAATGTTTTAAATAATTTCATTTATTATGATCAATAACCTATTAAAATTTATAGTATCTTATATTATCATTATATAACATCTTATCACCCATTCATTTGAAAATTTTATCATTTTTAATGTTTTTAGAAATTAATTACAATGTTTTATCATGGTTATAATCCCATGAATATCCCAGATATTTTGAATTTAATATAGATCTAGAATTTCCAAAATTATATTAAAGTTATAAATATAATAAATAATAATTTAATATTGTTATATAGAAATTTCGGAATATTGGCCATGGGATATGAATAACATCACATCATGGAGATGGTAGACTGTACATTCATAGGAGAGATGATATCAATACATTAATGGGTAAAAAGGTGAATCAATGGGTGATATATGAATTCCATAAAACTAATGTTATTTAAAATGTTCCATATATATTTATCATTTCAATCATATTTTCCATAGATTTTATGTTTTTGTGAATCTAATTTATTCCACTGCGTGGAGATTGTAAGTTTTAGTTACGTACGTGCGGTGTTTTTTTATTTGATAGATAAAAGGGGTAATATAGTAGTCTGATAATAATATTAAAATATCATTATATTGATGTTATTAAGATTAATAATTTATTATGGATACAACATACAATGAGGAGGTAGAATAAGAAATGTACTTGAATGAGTTGGTAAAAACAATTACCACTTTATCTATAGATTTCATTTAGATCATTTAATAATGAATATAGGGATGAACTTTTGGATTAAAAATACCTCAAAATATTGACAAAGTATGTCTATAAGTTTAATTTTATTGGATTGGTCAGGCTATATGGCTCATATTTGGGTAATGAAGTGATGGAATAATCACCCATTTATAATTGTGGTGAGGGGAACATTTGTTAACTCTGATAATATTAAAATAAAATTTATTAATATTCAATTAGTAATGGATGAAAATGGGTTATTGAACGTATAATATGATTATAAGTCGAAATAATATCATCAAATTATCTTTAGACTAATTTAGATTATGTTATAACCATTATCATTTTGTTTTAACCATTATTTAATGACATTAACTATTACCATGACAACACATATTTCACTCATTGATAATTAATATAAATAAATTAAAATTAAAATACCCATAAGATGATAATAGATGATATTTTCATCCTTTTCTCAATATATTGGCCAAATATAATGTTTTTAGTAATTTTCTTTTGTTTCATAAAAATAATATTTATTTATAAATGTCATTAATGTCATTTTTAAAACTATTCAACAAAACATTTAAAAATTTAAAAAACAAAACACATCATCATAATAATATTATATTTATACATACGTATAATTTAATGGTAATCTACAAATTTGTGGCCGAAATTAATTTTCACAAATTATATTATTTGTAATATTTTTAATACCATTTATTGGATATTTTTTTAATGAAATATTTACGACATCATAGTTGTGAAAAAATTTAAGATAATTATTTAATCACTAAATATTAAAAGTAAATTACAATGTGGAAGATAAATCATTTATATTAGAATATAATATATTTAGTAAAAAATCTTATGGATGACCATATAGTGAAAATGTGATACTTATTAAAAGCATTATATAAAATGCTATAATTTTCACAACATAATTTACTACAAAGGAATTGAATTCCTCCAACTAGCTTCAATAGGTCATATATTTTCCCCAAGGATTGATTTTTTATAATAACACATGTATTAAAATTTAGGATTTTTTTAATTCTCTAATCCTTATCATAATTATGTTTTACATTTATTTACCAAATTTTCCTTCAAATGTTGTAATAAATATTACTAATGTTATAAATAATATTTTCAAAAAATAAAATGTTCTTATGTTAATTATTTATATCAACTATATCCACATATGTAATATATTTTTTAAAAACCATTTCAATGAATTTTTGTAATTTAATTTAAAATTATTCAGGCATAAGTGACAATAAAATGAGTGTTTAAACGAAAAATGTTCAAAGGATTGAAATTTTTTATAACCAAAATTATATTTAAAATAATTTTAATTAACATTATTTTATTAATAAACATAATTTAGATCGAATTATAATTTAAAACAAATTTATAAAATCATCTTAAATTATGAATTATTTAGCTAAAAAGTAATTTTTCAACTAAAATGTAGCATTTTTCACAATTTATCCACAAATAAAACATATCTAAAAAATTTAAAAAAAATCACTAATCCAATTTTTATTTACTGTTTCTAAAATTATAATTTTTATTTTAAATGGAATTAAATAAAATTCCAATGATATGTTTTAATACTTGTGTATCATTAAAATTTAAAAAACCCAGCCATTATAAAAATATAGCTATTAATTCTTAATGTTTCATTTATTCATATATTCTACATATATAATCTATTGCATGAATTAAAAGACATCTTATTGAATATTGAATATATAAATTTCATAATATGGTTAATACTATTCATTCAGGACAATGTAATTCTTATTTTATAATAATGTTTGCTTTTTAGATAATATTGGGTGTTACGTGGAAGGTAGGCTAATGAAAAGATTAATTTTAAAGAGACATACCAAAATATCGTGGGGGATTAAAAAATTTCAAATAGTTTTTCTAAATAATTTTAAATTTATAACATAATTAATTTATTGTTAAACCAATAAAAATCATCATAATAAATTTATAAAATTAAATTAAATGTTTAATTTATTTTTAGATATTATATATCTTCAATTATTAAATTTTAATATAAATTTAAAATAAAAAATGAGATAACATAGTCATTCAATGATATTGGATAATGATTATAAAATATAAGCCTTTTGATAAATATAATACATGATTTTTTAAATGGTTGTTTAAAAATAATTGGATTTATTTAGAAATCATCCTCAATAATATAGTAAATTAAGAAATCACTCTTTACTTATTTTTGATATATTTAAAAATTAACCAATGTTTTTAAAAAATTAAGAATTATAACAGAATCAAATATATATTATTTTGATTAGTATTCTTTATAATCAATACATTCCTCTTGAATATATCATTTCTCCACCAATCTAGAATTTCTAATCTATAGTGACAAACTCATCAGCCATGTTTTTATATACCTATATTGTGAAAATATATATGTAATTTACAAGACTCCAAAATTGGTCTTAAACTTTATTGAATTCAATAAAAATTTTCTATTAATTTATTTATTTTTACCAATGATCATTTTTAACTTCTTAATTGATGTTATTTTATTCATTATATTATAATAATGATTTATTTTTAACTTCATTTTTTGTGAGTCTCATGATGGAGTTCCTATTTTATCATAACATAAAACAATCTATGTCATGAACTATCCAAGACACCCTGGTACCCTGATACACACACCGACACTGACATATCCTCAATTATGTTACATATCCCTATATGTTGGTGACAATCACATAGAATTTTACAAAAACAAAATTGGTAATTAATTTTCCACAAATATAGCTAAATAAACCTATACATATCATTATTCCCATGAAAATCATAAAAGGTGGAAATACCATAAGTCAAAAAAGAATAACAAAACCCAAATAATACATCAATAAGTAAATATAACAAAGGATATAAACAACCCATGTCCCATAAGATAGTGAACATCAGTTCTAAATGATATAAAACAACTACCACAACAATGTTGTGTTTACTCCACACTCAAACTTGGGGGAAGGAAATATATAAAAACTTGATCGATAAGATATGGTGCGAGAAAAAATATTATAATGATATCTCCATTATTTACATAATAATATTTCAAATTAGTAAACAAAATCATGCTTTTTATTTTTATGAATATAAGAATGTAATTACAATTTTATATTCATTACAATACATGTTTTCATTTCAAAGGGTAGAAACAAATCAAATAATGGATTAATTAAAATTTTAAATAAAATAGTATAAATAAAACAATAAAATTATTAAATCATTTCACAATACATATCGTACCAAGTGGTACAATAATTTAATGTTATAATATCCTCACACACTAAATCTATGATCATGATAATGTCAATAGAAATCCCTCAAAATTAGTTCATTATGACACATCAATATCACATATGGTATACTATATATTGAACTAGGTTTATCATATATTCATAATTCATCAATCCATATCTCAGGAATTTCTATCTTAGTATGTTTTCCCCAAATAACATACTAACTACCTATGATAAAATATTCTCAATTAATCAATTAATAATGAAAAAACTATAAAGACCCAGCCTTCTTACATTACATAATCTTGTATTTTAGTCAATAAATCACTTCATTTCATATTTAGGATTTTTATCAAGATTATAGTTTTATAGAATTGGGATATAATACATACATAACATTCCACATTCACACAGAGAATATACCACACAAGCAGTCTCCATTTAATAAAAAGTGTATTACTTATCAAATAAAACTATATTTACCTAAAAAATAATCATAAAATTTTACATTGATTCAATATATTTATAACAAAACCTTATAAACTGTTAAATTCAGTTTAAAACATCAGACGAGCACAAAAATCTCAATAGGGGATATAAATAAATAAAATAAAATATTTGACCCTGAATACTTGTAAACACATGAATTAATTTTCAAAATAAATGTAGTTATCACCCACATATATTTTAAATGTAAAAAATAGATTCCTAAAAAACATAATCAACATAAAAAACCATAAAGGTATCTTGGGGATTTAATAAACTAATTTTGTAACCCTCTCAGCAACCTTATAATTTGTAACCCTCACGACTACCTTACAATTTGCAAAACCATCAAGTAAAACTTGAGGTAACCATATAAATAACCTCTAAAATACTCATAACCAATGTGTTTTAGGGAGATATAGGTCTAAAAAAACATCACAAAAAATTCCTATGAACTAGAACACAATCATACAACATGAATAAATGAATAAATACATTTCATTTGAATTTTATAGAAGATAATTTTAAAAAAGTTTCATAAAAGAAATGTCCCGTATAAAAATAATATAATTTAAGTGAGACTTAATAAAATGGATGGAATATGTTTATACACTATAAATTTACATAATTATACATAATATAAAAACCTATATCTCACAAATAATTTTAATACCACATAAATAATGAAGATTAATGGTAACCCAAATAATGGAAATCAGGTTTTGAATTCCCTTACCACATGGTTTTCTTACATAAAACTCATTTAATACACCTTTATAATTTTTAAA
This sequence comes from Viscum album, assembly GCA_963277665.1. Classification (NCBI taxonomy): domain Eukaryota; kingdom Viridiplantae; phylum Streptophyta; class Magnoliopsida; order Santalales; family Viscaceae; genus Viscum; species Viscum album. The sequence continues at coordinate 1,348,108,549 of OY728164.1, forward strand.
ATATTATTATTAATCTCATATAGAGTCATATTAATGACTATAACACCTTATATGATCATTTCATAACAACCTTTAACACTTTAATTATTTTTATTTTGGTCCATCCATTGTTTTGGGTGCGTTCTTTTCATGATTTCCCAAGGAAGCTTGTATTAGATTTCCTTGCCTTATGGAAATGAAATTCTAGAAGTCAAAGGAAATTGTATAAATATGTCTCCAAAATATATAATTATAATATAAATAATTTTTTTATTATACATGATGATGGATCATTAGATAAAATATAAATGATGTTTGTTTAGATCATTTTTGGTGGTTCCAAGATAATCATGACCTTATTTAATTATATAATTTAATTTAATTGAATGAAACTTATTCAATACGACTAAATAGGTCATAACATACACATCAAATTATGTTTTAACCATTAAAATGGATTTATGATCTACTTTTATAGATGTAATGGATATTTAAAACACATCGTCCCTGATTTTGGTAAATCAGCACTATGTGGATGATGTTTTTATTTCTAGATCAAGAGAGAGAGGAGAGGAAGGAAGAAAATGAATCATTTAAATTAACAAAGTAACATAAATAATATATAAGATTCATCAGATTTATTACCTCATGGACATGTTTTTGGAAATAGAGTATACAAAAATCAAGGAATTGGAATGAAAATACATCAAAAAGGGAAGAGGATTCTTACAACTTGATCTCTTACCCTTGAGATCATTATTATGGCCATTGGTTTTGGCCACTTGGGGAAACAAAAATATATAGGGTGTGGGGAAGAGCCTTGGGGAAAACAGTTAGTAGAACATAGGCAATGTTAATGTCTTGAGAGGTGTTAGAGGAATAGGGGAATGAAAGTGGAATTTATATTAGAGGAGATAAGGTATTTTCAATATTTTAATCACTATTTAATTATTTTTGATCAAGACTATAAATATTATTAATTCATGTTACCAAATTCATTAAAAAAATAATTTTTGTTCAAATTTTTTTTACATCGTCCTAACATAACCTATGATATAGTAAAAAAATTATTTAGCATTTATCATAATTTATCATATTTTACCCTTCATAAAAAATTCTTGAATATCAAAAAATCCCAAAAAATTACCATAACCATTTTTCGACATGTATAATTCCATAATGAATTTCATTATTTGAAAATAAATTTCTTAATATTATTAATTTAATTCTAAAATAAAATCATAATTTATTCATATATAACAACTTTAAATATATAACTTATTTTTTATCACATTGAAAAATTAATCAAGTTATCATTATCTTAAATAACTAAAAATATAAAATAATAATATAATTTACTATTCATTTGGGTCATATTACTACTCATATTACTATTCATATTACTATTCATAAGGTTATGTTACTTTTCACCAAAAATCCTTTTCATTCTAGAATACTTTAAATAAATTTTTTTCACAATTTTATAAGAACTATTTTTTCGAAATTCAAAACATAGAACTAAGAAAATTTTGTTTAATGGATTGTTATAAACATATAGATAAAAAAGTATCATGCATTTCAATTTATTTGTAAATATTTGGGGTGTTACATTATCCCTACCTTCTTGAAATTGTACACTTTCATTTTTATTTTCATTTTAAACAACACATGGTAACATTCCCTCAAAGAAGTTTCAAAATCCCATGTTGCTTCTATGACCATAAAGTTTCTCCACAGACCCATTACATGGTAGATCACCTTATTCTCCAACACTTGTTCCCTTTAATCAAGAATTTGAACTGGTTTTTCATCATAAGAATGGTTCTCTTCTATGTGGACTGCTTCTAGGCTCAAAACATGATATTAATCTAGAACAAAAATTTAAAACATCGAAACACGGAAAACATTATGTACCTGAGATAAAATTAGAGGAAGTGCTACAATGTAGGTGGCTGGTCCAACATTAAACATGATTTCATAATTTCCAATGAACTGTAGACATAGCTTTCCATTTTTACCAAAACTGATAACATTCATTCATGGTGAGATTTGAGGAAAAAATTGATCACCTACCTCGAATGAAATGTATTTCATCCTACGTTTTGCAATATGTTATTTTCTGCACTGATTTATACTCTTGTGTTGTTGGATAATCATTATTTTATCATCCACTTCCTCTAATAGTTTTGGTGCCTTCAACATCAATTCCACGACATAATATCAAAAATATAGATTTCAACACCACTTCCCTACAATTCCTAAAAAGATTCCATATGTATAATAGAATTAAAACTGTTATTATAAGAAAACTCAACTAGAGAAATATGTTGAACCAAACATCCTAGGTATTCCATTGAAATTCTTGAAGCATATCCACCATTTTCTGAATCATTCGTTCAGATTTTCCATCTAACCGAGGATGAAAAGATTCACTAAAAGTTAATTATGTACCCAATGTCTTCTGATGTCCATTCCGAAAGATAGAAGTGATCATAGGATCCCAGTCAAATATAATATAATAACAAACTCCATGTAACCTGATAATCTTTTTTGAGTACAGTCGAGAAAGATGATCCAATGACTTTGTATCTTGAATATAAATGAAATGTGCATATTTTGTCAGATGATCATGAGAAACCAAAATCACATTTTCACCTTGAGAAGTCTTAGGTAGTACCACCTCATTTTTCATGGATATATTCTCTCATTTCCACTCGGGAAATAGAAAAGGATGAAGCATCCCCTTCTATAATTGCCACTCTACTTTAACCTATTGACATGTCAAACATTTCATGGTAAAATATAAAATATCTCTTTTTTATTCCACCCCACCAATAATACTCCTGAAGGTCTCTGTACATCTTAGTATTTCTTGGATGAACTGAAAATGGTGAACTACGATTTTCACACAAAAAATATTTCTTCCAATGAGAATCACAAGTAACACACAATTGTTTACCAAATCTAAAAACACAATCATTATCAGGGTTAATGTTCTAAAACTTACCAAATTTAACCAATTATACATTTTTTTATAGCTCACAGACTTCCTTATGCACATGATTAAATCCATCTAATAATGATTACTAAGTTGAAGAATAAAACAAAACACAGGTATATCATGCACTATCAACTTCAAAGAAAAAATTAATCTAATTATTAATCAAGCTATTGGGTTCTATATGTAACATGGTTAATGACGCATGATGTTTTTGACTCAAGGCATCCACCACATTGTTTACTTTTTTAGGATGGTAATTGATCATGAAATCACAATCCTTTATTAGTTATACCCATCTTTACTACCTCATGATTAATTCCTTCTAAGTGAATATATACTTTAGTATATATTTTATATTTGTCTTTATATAAATGATGCCTCCATATTTTTCAAAAAAAAAAAGAACAGTTTCCAATTCAAAATCATGTATAAAATAATTGATTTCATGATGTTTAAGTTGTCTTGAATAATAAGTAGTAACCTAGTCATTCTTCATCAGAATATAACCATGTTGCTTTAATGATGCATCATTGTACATGGAAAACTCACCGTTTCATGAAGGAACAACCAAAACTAGAGAATTCAAAAATCTCTTCTTAAGTTCAGGAAAAAACATCACATCCTTCTATCCAAATAAATTTAACCCCTTTTCGTGTTTACATAGTTAGAGGGATAGATAAACATGAATTTTCTAACAAATAATCAATTATAACCTACTAATCTTAAAACAACAACAAACCTATGTAACATTTTTTGTTGTGGCCAATTGTTAACCATTTTTTTTTGGAAGTATCAAATGTTATTCCATACTTATTTAAAATGATCCTACAAAAATAAATATGTTGAACCATGAATCACACATTGTGATTTTTTTATACAATTTACTTTCAATTAAGGTTTTTCAAAAGAACCATTATATGTTATTTCATAATCCACTATACTCTTAGAAAATGCAATAACGTGATCAAAAAACATAACTAAAAACTTATCCAAGAACTCCTGAAATATTATTTTCATAATATTTATAAATATAGTAGGAGTAATTATTATTTCAAATAGCATAATAAATCACATAATGGCTATATCATGTATGAAATGCTATTTTTTTGATGTCATCTTCCTTTGCCTTCAGATGATGGTATCTGTATCTCATGTCAATCTTGGAAAAATACTGAGCTCCCTAGATGTGATCAAACAGGTCATTAATATGATGTAAGGGACACTTATTTTTAATAGTGATGTTATTAAAATCTCTATAATCAATGCAAAGTCTCACGGAACCATATTTCTTTTTAACGAACTAAACAGGAGCACCCCATGGTGAATTACTAAGATGATTAATGATTTTATCATGAAAATTATGCCCCTGATTTTTTTAATTCATGATGATCCATTTTATCCATTCATTATGGGTGTTTTGAAAATGGATTAGAATTAGTATCTAAGTCTATTTTGAATTCAAATTCCCAATCAGGTATGAAACCGAGTAACTTATCTGAAAAGGAATTATGTTTTTAATTTACCACTAGAACAATATTAATCTGGAGAATTCCTTTGTTTTCAAAAATATTAGAATGATAATTTTCATTTACATCTTTAAATAGATTCACAGCTTCTTAATATGTTATCAGTTGTATGGTTTCGTTCTGGTATACAAACAGAAACATCGTCCAAAAAAACTCTTTTAGAACTACATTCAATCATAACATAATAAATAAGAATCAAATCCACTCCCAGAATGACATCAAACTATACTATGGATAAAATAAAAATGCGTGTAGGTTTAGAATTTCCACAAACCATAATAGAATGGTTTATATATTTACTCTTCTCTATAATATTTCTGTATTTTGTATTAATAATAAGTTCAAGAATCAGTTGTTGAGGTGATGTTTTCCATTTACTTAAAATTATTTAGAAATAAATGAATTTGTAGGCACCATACCTAAAAAAATTAGAAATACCTAATTAAAAAAAGAAGGTACCCATTACAACTTAATTGGATGGCATTAAATCTATTGACATAGTCTCAAAGGATCTCACTACAACATTATTCTTATATTTTGGATTCTTTTCATCATTTAGATCTCTCATTGGGTTGGAATTTTCATAATGACCCATATATCCACATTTAAAACACATTAAATTTTTCTAATTGGGTTAAGTCTTAGGATTATTTTCATTAAAATCATTGGATATATGTCCAAACATAAAATATTGAAAACACTTCCCAGTTTTGGTTCGGCCTTCCCCAGGGTGTTTTTTCCATACCTTTCACAATCTTAAAACTGAAATTTCTTACCATCAGATTTCTTTGGTTGATTCTTACCCATATATAGCCAATTTGACCTCTTCTCCTTCATGTTTAAATTGGGTACATGATCATCAAAAAACTCAATCACTACCGTCTCAACACATCATAAAGATTCTCATAACTTTTGAATTCAAAGGATCCCAAATCCCATTGATACCATGTTTTTAATCCAGAGTAAAAGTTCTTGATTTTTCTATCAAGATCTAGAATAACATTTAGATCACACCTTTCCTATAAGGTTATGTTTTCTTCATATAGTGTAAGGAAATCATAATTATTTTTCTCTAATTCATGTAATTTCTTATCCATCCTATGTCACACCACCATAGGATAATATTTTTCAAGGAGAAGGCTTTTAAATTCACCCCACTCTAAGTTATCAATCTCCATAATATCCATGATATTTTTAACCATTGACCACAACTGATTAGCTTCACCTTCTAAATGATAAATAGAAAGACATAATTTTTTATTATCTGAATATCCTATAACATCAAATATCTTCCTAGGGTAATTAATTCATCTACCACCTGCAACTAGGTCAAGAGATTAATTTAAAAGAGGATGGTCTTGTCTCCTAAAATGTTTCGCACTCTTCATGATCCGTTGTTGTAACTATTTTTTTTCTATTGTATGGATTCCACCCCCATTTATTGCCTACATTAGCTGAGTCATCATGGTATCAAACTTCTCTCTTCCAATCCCTACCATTTCAGGTTGTAGATTCAGAAGTATATCATTATTTCAGTGCCTCTCCTCTTGAGATTCCCGATTTGATCTTTGGAAAGCCAGTCTAAAAAACCATTGTTTAGATGAAGAAACCAAGTAATATTTAAATTATATATCATTTAAAAATAACCATAATGTTAAAATCATTTATCGTATTCTATTAACACCATCCTAACCGATAATGTAATCTAAACCATCATCTGATACACACTGTAAGGACACGACATTATTACATTATATAATCATGAATTTTAGTCAAGAGATCACTTCATTTAATATTGAGGATCATTTCATGTTTATAGTTTAAGAGATTTGGGATATAATAAATACATAACATTCCATAGTTAGATATATAAGATACCATATAAAATATATCAATTTCATCCAAAATATAATATATTTCCAATACAACATGATTTTAGTTCCAAATATTCATAATATTTAACTTGGATTCCTTCTTTGTCATACATAACCATATAACCATGGAAAATAATTTAAAAACATGTGATGAGAACAAAAATATCAGTAAGCGATAAAAAAAGAAAATAATACATTAGTCCATGATTACATGTAAACACGTGAATTCCTTTAAAAAAGTATACATTTCACACATATATACCAACTTTTTCAATCTTGAGATTCCCAATAAACCTAAATAAAATAAAATAGAACCATAAATATATCTTCGAAAATTATATATATAATTTTTTAACCCTCTCAACTACCCTATAATTAGTAACCCTCACGACAGCCTTACAATCTGTGTAACCATCATAGTTACACTTGTAATAACAATAAATAGGACCTCCAACATACATATACCCAATGAAATATGCAGGATATATAGTTCCTCCAATTCATCATATAAACTTCCCATGATCCATTTCACAATCATAATAGATTAATAATTTCATAATAAATTTCTTTTGAATTTTGTAAAACAGAAATATAAAAGAGGTTTTTAAAAGAAATGTCCCTTATAAAAATAATATAATTGAAGTGATACCTAATAGAGTTGATGGAATATGTATATAAATTTTGAATATACATAATTAAACATTATATAAACAAAATTTAACTCAAAAACATTTTTAATACCATGCAAATAATGAAGTAGAATGTTAACCCAATCAATGGAAATCAGGTTTTGAATTCCCTTACCCCTTGATTGTCTTACGTCAAACTCAATTAAACCACATATATAATGGATAAAATAGTTATATTAATATCTTCCAAAAAAATATACATGTTTTTAACACCATATATGATAATTTTACCCTTTAATTATTAGTATTTTTTTCCTTCAATTGTTTTGGGTGAGTTCTTTACATGATTTCCATTGATGGGTTGTATTTTATTTTCTTATCTTATGGGAATGAAATTCCATAATTGGTATAAAATTTTTATTCATATGTTTCTATAATATAAAATTATTCCATAATTAATTTTTTTAATCATATATTATGATTGATCATTAGATAAATTATTATAGATGTTTTTTAAATCATTTTTGGCAGTTACTCGATAATCATGGACTTATTTCATTACATGATTTAATATCATGTATATAAGTTATTTTAATAAGACTAAATAGGTCACAAAAGTTTAAATTTCAATCTGTTGAAAGAATTAAAATGTTTTTTATGATCATCTTTGAATGTTGTAATGTATATTTCAAATACATCGTCCAAAATTTTGGTAAATCGACACATCTTGGGTGGTGTTTTTTATTTTTAGAACAATAGGGAGAAGAGAGGAAATAATATGATGAATATTTTAAATGAATATGGTAACATAAAGAATATATTTGAATCTTAATATTTAATACCTAATATATAAGTTGAGTGAATAAGAGTATAAGAAAAGAATGGAATTGGAAGTAATACACGTGTAAATGGATGAGGATTCTTACAGATTGATCTATTCTCCTTAAGATCCCCCATAAGACCTTTTTTGGACTTTTGGTGAGCCTAGAAGCCCTAGGATGTAGGGAAGAGACTTGGGAAGGGTATTTTTTAGAACCTATACAATTCAAAAGGCATTATAGGTGTGAGAGGAATAGGGGAATGAGGGTGTTATTTATAGAGGGGATGAGGGATTTAACATTATTTTATTTGTTATTTCAATAATTTTAGCCAATAATATAAATAGTATTGATTAATGTGACCCAAAATAGAAAAACTTTCATGTTATTATTAAATATGGGGGCTTAGAGTAGCCTCGAAAAACCTAATATGTAGTAAAACAAGGATTTAGCATTTATTGTAATTTTTTGTATTTTTCTATTCATAAAAAATTTATGAATTTGAGAAAAAACCTAAAAATTCACCCTAAAATTAAATTATAGTGTATAATTAAAAACTAATCTTCATTTTTTGAAAATTATTTTCTAAATATTATAAATTTAGTTTTTATATAAAATCAAAAATCATTCGGAAATAAAAATTTTAAATATACTACTCATTTTTTAACACCATGAAAAATTAATCATGTTATTATTATCATAATGCATTAAGAAAATAAAATAATATTACAATTTACTATTAAAGAGGGTCATATTACTATTCAAATGTGTATGTAACTATTTACAAAAATTTATTTTTGTTCAATTAGGCTCTATATAACTTACTGATCACAATTATAGATGTCTGTTTTTCGAAAATCAAAACAATGAAGAGGAATAATTATGTTAAATGATAGTTATAAATATCAACTTAAACCAATGTTTTATGCACTAAAATTAATTTTTAAAACCGTGGAGTGTTACAAAAACTCTTTTAAATATATTTAAAATACAATTTTATGATTACTAGTTCCAACATAAAAATTTCATTTTCAAAACAAAATACATTGTTTTTATAGAAATTTTTCCATTTTTTCTAGAAAAGAATCATAGGATCTTATAAAATGAACTTGACCTAAATATCTAAAAATCATTTAACAATTCAATTTCAAAATTTATTCAATTTTAATTCCTTCCAAAATTTCCAATTTTATTTAATTCTGGAATTTTCACCAAAATTTGAATACCAAGTAAAACAATTTAAAAATATAAATTATTTTTTCAAAATGTAATATAAATCAATTTCACCATATTCCTTATCTACATTAAAAACAATTCCAATATTATGTGGAACAACCTTCCATTATCAAGGATATCACCTGCCATAACACCTGAAATGATATTTTTTTATGAATAACGATTGAAAATGATATCAAGGTATCAAACATAAGTTCAATATAATAATTAGTTTAGATCCATCAGAAACTATATGATGAACATTACAATATGGTAGAGAATGGAGAGTGTGGGAGAGACATAATATGATATGATCTGTTACTAGAGTGGAATTAGAAAATGTTCTTCAAGATCATCCCTATATAGGATGTGTTTATAAATACCAAAAATATTTCAATGGGGTCCCTCAAAACCAGGGAAACCGATATATGGTGAGTTAGGATGAGAATGTAGTTATACATGGGTTTTGGAAATTTATAAAAAATTTCAAAAAAAGTCATTTCACATGGTTAGCTTGGCATGGAAACATGGTATATTAAACTATTCACCCTAATAATCTCGCCCTTAGATGTGGTTCATAGTTTCTACTTAGTTGGTGAATGATTTTTCAATATTTTCACAAACCATGAAAACCCCCATCAATTGTTTCGCATTTTATCCTAGGCGGGAGAACTATTTTTTTAAAACATTTTCCCATGTATGTATAGCCCACAATCACTAAAAAAATTCAAAAGATCACTTGAATAAACCATATTGAGACCATACCAATGAATTATAAAAAACAAAGTTCATGGAGTATATGAAAATAGTAATAGGATGGTACAACATCCCAACCATAGAAAATTTATATCATGATAAAACCATTCAATTAGTTTTAGTGTCAAAATATGGCGTCAATTCACTTTCATCAATGCCTCTCTCTCCTAAGTCTCTAAAGTATCAGAACCATGACTCAATATCACATGAATCATAGGTATTGTCCTCTCATGAGGTATCATAGTTTTATAGTCAACAATCCATACTGGATGCTTAGTCATAGATAAATTAGAATCTACATCATGGTGAATCTAGATCAGAACAAGATATAGATCTTAGATAAACATTTTTTGTTTTGATAAATAGAACAGATTATATATCAATGTAAAATATCAAAAAATTAAATTGGTAATATATATTCCCTAATTACATAATAACATTAAAAGGTACAAAAAATTATGATCATGATTACCATTCCCCCCAAGCCATCGATGACCCAAACTAGTTGAAACATTAAAGAACAATTGATCACCACATGAAAATTCTAATGATCTTTACTGATTATCATCAAAAGGATTATACTATCTCTAGAACATTAATATTCACAGATAAATCAACTATATATATATCATTGTATATTTTTTCATGCTCTACAGAACCAATTAACTTTCATATATTTTCACTTAGAACAATATATTATTACAAGGATTTCCATATAAGGCCTAAAATGGATCCATTCTGATCATAAATTGGTAACTATTATTATAGAAATAATAAACTAGTCTAATATGATAATCCCATTATCCAGAAATGTAAATGAAGAAATAAAGAATCACGTCTTATAGTGTATATAGAGTTGTCTTTATTATCACATCCATCATTGTATTTTATTCTATACTCTAATAAATATGTGATCACATTCCCTCTAGAAGTCTTATTCAAAATATAGAAGTAGACCAATGATTTATTTCAGACACTATCACATTTGGAAATCATTAAAAATGGTCAATATCTATCACATGTATATTTCCCATATCTTCAAAAATGGTCTCATAAAAAATTTTCATGAACTGACTATATTTTTATAGTGTATCAATCATAACTGATATCAAATTCATCTTTCTATGTGTACACATAAAATAAACCAAAAAGTCAATATAGTTTTCTTATACATAGTCATGTCATCATTGGATGTGTTTCAAGCAAAAAAAAGTGTCTCTAATGATCCAAAATGATATTTTTTCGCATACATTAACAAGAGACAAAATATACAATTCCTTGTCTCATACCCTGATAGATGAATCCCCATCACATGTCATATATCATGTTTGTTTCTCTGGGTTCACATACAATATGTAATTATAGATATCCCCCATCATATATTTTCTCACAGATAATATAACATCATACCGAATATAAAAAATAATACAATATATAGATAATATCCACTAAGAAATGTTCTCACATTCATAAAGAGAGTCTCTAATGATTCATAATTTGTCACTGAGAAATTATTCCTAGATAATCTTATCGAGAATAGAGTCATTAAACTGAATACCATCCATGAAATAATTCTCCAATATTTCCCAAAATAAAATATACAAATGTGATAAAATATCCATCATGTTTCAAATATCTGATGATTCTTTTGTGAACTAAGATAAAAGCATTATGCTCAAAAAAATTATGATATTCCATTTCCCCAAAATTATTTGTGATGTTGAAATCAATGTATTTTTGGTATTTCACCAAAAAACACTAATAGAGAATAAAATATTTTTTTATAGAATATATTACTCAGTCTCGTGTTTACATATTACATGATAAATCGTTCTATAAAAAGGTTATGGTGCCCACTCTTATGTGCATGAATCATAGATATTAGTTCAAGTTTATAGCCTAGGTAATTATTCACATGCATACAATGTTCCCAAAAGTCATGCAATTTGTCATGACCACCAATAATTTGAAAAAATCCCATTCCCAAACCTAATTCATCACAAAAGACTACATATCTTTACCTGGTCTCTAGAAGAGTCAACACCAACACATTAGTTAAAATATGATTCAAATCCAAAATAAAACTCTAAAATATTTAATCACATGAAAAAATTATAAAGTTTTGATTTATAGAATTCTTTTTAGAAGCTAAAATTGTAAAAATACATTAATAGCTGGTGATAATATCCTACTAAACCACAAAAAATTTTAATCCTGAAAACATTTGATGGTTTCTTCCATACAATGAAAAGATTCACCATCTCTTGTTCAACTAAGATACAATATTATGACACCACATGTCTAAATATCATCACATCATAAACCCAAGAATCATATCTTGATAGGTTTTCTTATATTCTATGGTTTTTATACTATTCTAGAATGACTCTTTGATGATGAATGTGATCATCCTCTAGAATAGAGTAAACCAATATGTCATTAAAAAATAACACAAAAAACGTATCAAGATACTTTTGGAAGGTCTTGTAATTTAAATTCATAAATACTATTTGACAATGCTTTATCCCAATAAAATGATTGTATACCATAATTTCCCCCACCTACTCTAGAAGGCAGTTTTATGAATGTCAGATTCATTTATTCTCAATTGGTGATAAGAAGATCGAAGATAAATAATTGAGAACCTCTTCTCCCCATTCAACTGTTAAAACTAATAAAAAATCCTTGTGAAATTATAATTTTCATTACAACAACTACACTTAGTATTCACTAATCAATACATAGTTAACAGGACCCATCAATTTTCCTAGTAAAGCTGAATGGAGACACTGAAGGTGACAAAATCATGAAAATATACCATTTTGACAATTTTTCATCCAAATGAGTTATCATATATTTTATTTAAGTTGGTTACATATGATCATATTTAATAGATAACATTTAGTTACCATATAATAAATCAATAGAAAACTATACATTCCATATATGGGGAAAATTAGATAATCCAAAAGGAATGATGTTTGGATACTCGATGAAATGAATAGTGATATTATCACTCAAGGATTCCGAATCCTAATAAAAAGAGAAAACTGATATTACATTCCCCAATTTGGTATAAGAATTCCTGGATCCTCTCGACCAAGGTTCATATTCTCTATGAAAGATACAACACAATATATCAGGTGTCAAATATGTGTCCAATCTAATATAGAAGTTAATTCAATCTTTATTATCAATGATACAATCTACCCAAAATTTTATATGATGAGGGTTCCTGTCAAGAACCATAAATACCATGTATGATCATTATATAATAATGATAATACCAAAGTATAAAAATATAGGAACTTATCTCTCTTCATTCATTTGGATTTAGTAATATCCCTCACATAAAATAAAATATGCTTGTTATGATTTAAGAGATTCGCCCCACGAGTATAAATGATTGATTGTGATGAACCATTATCAAATAAGGCTGTCACTAAAAATGTTTCAATAGTGATGATACTTTTCCCAGTCACTAGACCTATATTTTCTTCCTCTAGATACACTACCCTAATATGAAGAATATTTATTCCAGTTCAATGTGGTTGGAGCCCCATATTTTTTAAAGAATCAGATCAAACCAAATAATATTTTTTTAATTATCAGGAGACAGAAGGTGGTGTAGAATATATAGAACTGATCTTTTGAATGTTACCTAAGTATCCCCATGATCAAAATTCAATGGGTGCCATAGTGAAAAATCATTTTGAGTGCCTAAGCTCACCACACGAGTATCAATTGGGAGGATCTCTTCCACGATCTATAATATTTTTAACAGAACCCTACTATTAATAGCCACCATGATAATCAGGAAACATTATATTCCCCTTTAAGGAACTAATAGAACTTTTAATCATACAAATGGGAACACCCATCAACCTTGGCTTACCAACAAAATTATGTTCAACCATAAATGATCATTCTAGAATATCTGAATATGAACATATCTTCTACTAAAATACCTAATAATTAATGTAAAATATATCTTCCATATAAAATGATCATGTATTTTTCTTCTCATTAAATAAAATATAAAGAGAAAACTACACAATCTCAATGATGCAATATGTATACTTAGTCATGGTCGTTTTATCCTGTTTGGGTCTGAAAATCTCTAATTATTTAGCCAACTCCATTTAACAAGGATGAAAAATGTTTTTGAAAATAAAATTATAGAACCTACAATCTATACCCTTGTTCTTATACTTCGTTACCATAGTATCTTACCCTCTCGTTCTTAGTCCTTCTTTGTTAAAGGTGCAACATTTCACCTTGATTGACACAGAAATCACAAATAACTAAAAAATAATCCTAACCATGCTCCAAAAATCCTCCTCCTCTTGATTATTATGGTATACATTGAATGATAATGGATTTTGGTAAAGTAAATCAGGATCATGATTCAAAGTGAACTCCCTCTAAGGTTCTAAAGCTTGATCTAGAAACAGAATGGGTGCAGGTTCATATCCTTGAGTGATGAAAGCATGCACAATAATGACAAATATATTCTCGAAAACATGAGTATTTATTTATTGTGGTTCATAATCTACTTCCTTTTGGATCATATTCAAACATAATATCATAGAAATTAATAAACAAGAAATCATATAAAAGAATCAATACATCAAAATATTTCTTTAATCAATAATCTGACAACATAAACATCGAAATTTATCCCCATGGATAAATAAAGTTTTTTTGGATTTCAATCTATCAAAATAAAAAGTAGGTATAATACTACAAATAATTCATAATAATTTGTTCCCAAACCACCCATGGTTAATTAAGGAAAATTTCAATGTAATTTTTCATTGTAGTCACTTGAAATAACATCATATATCCTAAACATATTTCAAACTGCACACTCGCATCTGGAAAATATAATCAACCAATTCCTCTAATACCAAATTATCAGGAAAATTACATTATACCATGGTACTCTAATACTATGGTTGACACTTACATATCTAAATTTTCATTCTTGATACCCATGGGATGGTGACTAGCACAATAATACAAAAAAATGAAACTAAAAGTGAATTTTCAATAAAATATTCAGTGGAATAAACTCATATATATTTGTATTATCTATGTAAAATCACAATGGATGATGTATTAAAAGAAAGAAAGGTGTTAAAAAAGAATTAAACACGTCATTATATACTATAAACAAAGGATGTATTCAAAAAAAATTCCCAAAGAAAGATAAATAATGTCCAAATTACCATTATAAATTACCATATCCATATATTTATTTCCACTTACTCAAACAATTAAGAAGGACATCTAAAATATAAAACAAAAAGATATGGTGTATCATAAAATTCTAGTAGGGTCACACCATGTGTTCAAAAATATATTTCAAATAAAATAAACCACATATGGATTTCAATTTAAAATAAAATTGGATTTGAAGTACAATTTCATATTTAAAACGAAAAATAATTTTCATTTCAATTGATGGAACCATTTAAAATAAGGTATTAATTAATCATTTTACATCAAATGGTTATATATATCAACTAAAATGAATAATTTAGTACCAAATCAATTATATATATATATATATATCAAAATAATCATAGAAAGTAAAAGAGTCATCATACAAGAGGTTAAATAGTTTCTTGTAATTATATCCTCACACATTAAATCATTGACCATGGAAATGTTCAGACACATCACTAGGGATTAGATCTAATTAGACCCATAAATATTCCACATGGGATATGATCCTCTTAAATATTAATACTTTTGAGTTGTAAATCATCAATCAATTGATATGGAATTTATAACATCGCATGTTTATCCCAAATTAAATACAAACTACAGAGGCTCTCATGTAATAAATAAATCAATACAATGTGGGAAATTTATTATACAAATGTATAAATTAAAATTTCCTCAGATACAATTCTAAAATAAAAATACCCATTTAAAAATCAAAATAATTTTTATTTTATTAAATTCCTCACTTTTTAAAAATAACCAATAATATGTTCTTATCAAAATAATTTTGTCAATTTTTCTGAAAATATTTTCTCAAATTTATTTCATATTTCTATAAAATTTTAAATCACACCGATTTTTTCAATTCCATTGAACAATGATTTTGCCCCAAATTTTCATAACATTTTAAATCAAATAAAGAATTTCATTAAATCATTGACTCACAATTATGATGAAATAAATTTCAATAATCAATAAAATCCATTTTTATACAATTATACAATCCTTAACCGAATAACATAACATTAACATGAAGATCACATATAAAAATTCCCATAATAATAATTTCTATCAAATAACATCCAAAACACAGATCAAGGAATCAAAAACAAAATCATTATCTAAAGTAAAGAAGATTAAATCCATCAATAACAAAAAGATATAATAAACCCAAAGGATAAGAGATAGATAGAGTGGGAAGAAATAAATAGATATTATATGTTATCAGATAAGAGTTTAACGATGTTCTACAAGATTCTATATTCAAAGGAAGGGGTCTTTAAGTGAATAAGTTGGTCATTCAGTGCACTCTAAATCTTAAAAAATGTGATATTGTGAGTTCAATTTGATCAGGAGGTTATATAGGTGTTCAGAAAATTTTAAAATAATTTTTTGAATTAAAAAATCCTACATGAATTGTCAACCATAAAGGGCCACACAATGTGTCAAACTGTGCTTCCAAAAGGTGAACCACTCTGATCGGGTTCCCAATTACTACATTGTGGGTGAATTTTTTTAAATCATGAACCAACCATTAAAATGCACAAATTTTAGTGTTTTTACGATTTACCCTAGTTGGGCTCACAGTTTTGGAAAACAATGCACCAACCTTGCATAGACCAAGATCCCTCCTAATGTTTAACAATTTAACCTAAAATACCCCAGAATGAGATCAAACCAAAGAATAATAAATAATATGTTCAACAATTACATAAAAATACTACTATTATGTTACAATATTTCAACCATTGAAACTTTATTTTCCCAAATATCACAACCAAAAGTACTTATGTCAAAAACAATTCCACTCCTCTCTCATCAACTCCCCTCTCACCTGAGTCTCATTAGTATCATATCTATGCTTCATTATCACTATAAAAAATAAAATCATCCTCCAAACATGAATATTTTTTTAGAATCAACAATCTTGATTGGATTTTTAGTCAGATATAAATCATTCTAAACATCAAGATCACTCCCACTCAGAACATGATATGTATCAAAAAAAATAGTTTCATAGTGACAAAAAAATGAAGACATTATATAACTATGTAAACTTTGTAAGAAGCTATAAATTGTAATCCAAATTCTAAACCATAAAAAATTAAAAATGTCTAAAAACTATTGAGAATGAATCCCATTTCTCCCAAGACATTGAATACCCAAATGAGGTGAATCATTCCAGGAAAATAGATAAACTTTATAAAACACCAATGGTCTATAGTGATGATTAGTGGAAGACATATACATGAAAAATTCCATCAACATTATTTGATGAATAAATTGATCCATTTATATGATCTCTTATTCCATGATCATTTCAAAAAAGGAACATCTCAGATCTCAAACCAACACCACCATGATTTAGAAGGTCGTCCATACAAGTCCTGTAATGGAGCAATTACAATCAAGAATTGGTGAATATTATTATTTTCAAACTCAACAATTCCTAAAAATTATCAAAAAATCCACCATATTCATGAACTAAATCACATATAAAACCCTCATGAATTCGTTATATATCTCTCTATCCAACCATCTGTTTGTGAATGTTATTCTATACTCAATTGAACCGAATATCCTAGTTCCACATGAAGGGATCTCAAAAAGTGAGACATATCACAAGGTTATATGTAAGATACAATAATATATGGAAGTTAAAAACCAAAAAATTTCTCACATATATATTATTAATTGAATCTAAACATTGGATTACTCTTGATAGAATAAAAAGCTGACATATTTTTATGCCAATTAATCAAAAACTGTATCAATTGTTTTTCTCTGGGCACAAAGAAAACAATCCAAAAAGATCATAAATATATATTCTCAATTGAAATTTGGCACTACATGTGGATGAATAAAATCAAAATCTCTCTAGTGAATGGTATTGACTTTTTGGCATGTATAATAAGAAGGGACAATATCATCACTTCATTGACTCATACATGTCCACTAGAATTTTATCGTATATCATAGAACATATTTTTTGAAAATTTCTCCAATAAACACAAGGAATAATGGAAATCCTAAATCACATATTTCCTCATAGACAATGGTACAAAAAATAGATTTTGAAACATACAATAACCTATTTGGAGAACAAATTGTAACAATGATATCCCTACCACAAAGAGAGTCTCCAATTATTTTAAATCCATCATCAAGATCTTCATCGAAACGATTCATCCCAAGAGGTGTGTAGGAAAACTGAACACTGTCCAAGACAAAAATAGAAAATTATTCACAAACTCCAATATTATATTGGGAATAATGATCCTTAAAAATCCTCTCTTCAACTGAATATTTTAGGATTTAGTTGGATGATTTTTCTCAAAGAATCTCTTAAGATATTTCCTTTCCCTAGGGTATAAAAGATTTCCAAATCAATGTATTATACGTACTCCAACCTGTTAATTTATTGTATATTCAATTATTTTTTTGAGAATATATTAACAAGCTACTTTAGTTGGAATACAGGGTAAATATTTCTACAAAAAGTGTTATTTTTTAACTATTATATTCGTGCATCACAACTAAGAATTCAATTATTTGGGATGAGTAATTATTTTTTGTTGCCTAATCGTACGTGGTCTATAGGGTATGATGTGATGACCATTCATAAGAACACATCCTAAACCCATTACAATTCATCATATAAGACAACATATCCCTGAAATACATCTATAATAGTCAACAAAAACACAATACATAGTATATGGTTCATAAATAAAAATAACTCTAACATTTATCTTCCTAGGAAAACATTACATACATTCGAGCTAGGGCAGTCAACAGATATTTTTACATTGATAAAAAACATAAAAACTAGTGATAATATCCCACTAAACCCAATAAACATGAATCTAAAAAATTAGATATGTTTTATCCCTTTTCATAATATCTTCAATCATCTCAAGACAAAATCAGATTCCATGTTCTGATAATATATCTTCCAAGAACGTCACTTCTTGAATCTTAAAAAAATAACATATTGATAGATTTCCCTACTGTATGTGATTTCTCATTAGTTTAAAAAATTATCTTAAATGATTTATGTGATTCTCCATAAATATAGAGTAAACAAGGATTTTTTTCACATGGTCCACCATGGATGTATCATGATACTATTGGATTATCATGTTCATTTAATCGATAAAAACTGCATGACCATTGGTTCAGCAAAATGGCTTGAAAAGATATTCATAATGGATATACAAATACTATAAGGTAGTTTTCTAAAATTAAGATCCTCTAACTCTCAGCTATTAATATACAAATACTCGATTGAGTTTCTTTAAATCAATACATAGTCAATGTGACCCATCAACATTCTTTCCAAACAGGATTGGCTCCACCCAAGCTATCACACTAATTAATATAAATCCATTCTCAAAATATATCATTTAACATAGTAATAAACTCTCTCATTCATATCAGTCCATTTCTTAGTATGTACCAAATAACTACCAGGAGAAAAAGCAATACAAAACTCTACCTCCAATACCGACAGAAGAACTCTGATGTTATAAGGAAATGAACTAGAAACACGAAGACAACAATATGGAGATCATGACATAATGATTCTTGCCTTATATCAACAGTGAACAATTACATTACATTACCCAACTCTATATAAGATGGTCTAGCACAACTCAACCTTGAGTACCACTCTCCTTGAATGATATGACACACTCCATCTAGCATAAAAAAGGATAGATATGAAAATAGATATCAATGTGTTCTATATAAGAAACAGAAAAATCTTTCATAAAAATTAAATTAATATGTTACATTTAGTGATCTAAAAAATATAACATAAATTAAATCTCTGAAACTAAAAGACACAATCATGGAAACAATGATTATTATATCTCTTGGTTTCAGGGGATGGCATATTATCAATCATATAAGAAAAATCACCTCAAAATGATTTAATAGATTAAAAATATGCGTTGAAATGAATGAATGATACTCTCTAATAACAAATAATGAAGTCACTAATGATGAGGCAACAACGATGGTATCTTTCATAGTCACTATACCTATATTTTCTTCTTATGAAGAATGTTCCACTAAATGAAATATGCTTATTTTCTTGTACATGTTTCTAGAAACTATTAGTTCATGAAGAATTTTATTTATATATGGTAATTTTTGTGATCAATATATTTTTCCACTATGTGGAGCTTACAATACATGACAGAAATTATGAAAGTGACATGGGCATCCCCTTGAAGCATATGTCTTGTATTCCATGGTGAAAAACAATTTAGTGTGCATAGAATTTCCAAGCAATTATATAATCAAAGGTCATATTATAGTAAGTACTAGAGGGCTAGAAGAACAATATTATTGATAACTTCCCTGATACTCATCATAAATATTATTCTCAATGATGGAAATAAAAAAAAATTCTATTTGGAGAAAAAGGGACTCCTATCAACCATAACAGACCATCTAGATCATGTCCAACCATCAATGATCTATCCAACTCAATAACCTAAGAAGTGATCTCCATTAATAAAAATTGATAAAAAATATCATTTAAAATTTACATATTAAATTATGAGTTTTGTATCTTCTCATAAGATATAATCATTTGTGAAACTGCACAATATCAGTTGGGAAGTTTTCAAACTCATCTATTGTTATGTTAGAATATTTGAGTTTTACTAACATCCTTAATATATGTATATACATAGAATATAGAAAAACATTCTAGTTAAAGGAACATTAATGTCCTTACACTCTATGACTGTATGCGTGTGTTTTCCCCAATCATGTCCCACCATCTCATACTATGTTCATTCATCTTGATAGATGCCTGTGTCTCTTTGATTGACTCATGTTTATCCATGATCTCAATCAAAATTTCAATACTTCTTAGACAATTCTCATCCAATATATTATTATTATAGCCTTAGTATACTGGTGGATCATGTCAAAGGAACACCTTAGTAGAATTCCACTATTCATCTTTTTATGGTCCCATAGCTTGATCTTAAAGGGGAAGAGGTATAGGTTCTTGACCTAGAGATCACATAGAATGTAGAATAACCATTATTATATTATGATCCATGAGAGAATTTCCATTGTATAGTTCATCAAAATATTCCTCTTATATTCAATATATATGTCTAGACATAATTATGAATCTATAAAACATCATCAACCAAAAAATACACATTATATGATTACATAAATCAAAATTCAATGAATTGAAATATAGAAATTAATATCATTAGATAGATAAATAACACGTATGCTTCAATATATCCAATGAATGATTGGAAATGACTAGAACGAATCCCTATGATGCCTCTCTCAAACCTATCATGGTGAATTGTAGATAATTACTATGAGATTTGACTATGACATCCTTCGAAATTTTCTTATATGCCTCAAAAATATTTCAAAATACATACTCAAATAAATGAAATATTATCAACCATTATCTCTAATACGAATTTCTCATGTACAATCCCAGATACCATGGTACTATGATAGCTTAGTTGAAACTGACATAGCCTGATGGGAAATTATGATCCCAATGGCCTGTGGACAGTCACAGGGCCTCATAAAAACATAAAATGGATATGAAATTTCCAAAAACATAGTGGATAAATTAGGAAAATATCATTATACATAATGAAATCATCCAAATGATGATATACGAGAACTCAAAACCTTATACCAAAACCCATCTTTTATATCAAGTTGAACTCAAAATAATCGAGATAAACAATACAATTCCAAACAGACACAACACACCAATTCTAAAGGATAAAAAATATACGAACTCAATATTATTCTTCCCATTAATTGAAACTGGCAGAAGAAATCATAAAACATCGAAAAAAAATTTATTGTGTGATTTAAAATCCCAGGTGGGTATCTCCAGGTGTTCCATAATAAGATGCTAATGGAATAAGAAAAATAATTCATTCAAAATCAAATAAAACAAGATGTTAATGTAATTCAATATGTAATATAAAACATGACTTTCAATTAAATTTCTTGAAGAATTTTATATAATGTCTTAAGTATGAATTTTACATAAAATACATTATATAAATTAACTATCATGAATAATATATTAAAAATGAGTGGCATATTATTGTGTCAAAATTACCATAACAGAAAACATGGTCTTATACAAAGAGGTAAGAGTGATTTCAGTTATGATATCCTTACACACTCAGTCTTTGATCTAGGATATAAGAAAAAATTTCCATCGAGACATGGTCCATGAAGTCCCAATAATATACCACTAGGGATCATATCCACTATAGTAGGTTTTTGTTAGAGTTTTTATCAATAATCCATTTCTCAGTCATTACATCAAATAATGTTTACCCCAAATAACATAATAACTATGTATCCCCACATGTTTTCAATAAATTACTCAGCAATGGGTAATTATTTTAAAACTATTCAAAATTCAATTTCCTTATTTCCTGGTCCAATATTCCAATTCCAATTTTAAAAAACAAAAAAATAGTTTTTATTCAATTAGTTCATTTTTAAGATAATAAAATCATTAGAAATTTATAAAAAAATATAATATATGTTTTTAAGAATAATTAACGGAGTGAAATTATTAATTCCATAAAATTTAAATTACTCATCAATTTCAAATTGTATTGATGTTGGTGTTTTCCAAAAATGCCCATACTAGAAAAATCAAATCCCAATTATCAGATAACAAGTTTTAAAAAAATAATTTAATGAAATATAAATAATTAATAAATTCATGTATTATGAAATTGGACACTCATAGATTAAAACACCTTGGGTTATTTTGGAGATCATGTATCAAAATTTCTACAGTGGGAATTTATTGAAAATAACTCTAAAAACAGATATCAAGGAATAAATAAATAATTTAAGATAAAAACAAATTATTTTAAATCCATCAACAACTAGATGTTTTTAAAAACCCCATGGAAGATATATAGAGATATAAGGATAGAAAGTTAGAGGGAATATCTCTTATCATAGAAGAATCCAATGATGTTCTCCTAGATAATTTTATCAATAAAATGGGTATTTAAGGTCCATAATGGATCCCTGATGGCCCTCTCAACCTTCAAAATTGAGATTTTGAGAGTGTGGGTCATTTGGGAGGTTATTCAGTAGTTTTGAAAATTTAAAAATATTTTTTATATTAAAAATAATCTATGTTAATGGTTATCTATGAAATTACAAACAATTTTACAAACTATGCACCCTCATTGTGTGTCCCTCATATAGAGTGTACGATTTTTACAAGGCAAGAATAGAGTTTTGGAACCATTTATTCAAATGTTGAAACTCCTAAAATTTGGGTTTTAATGTTTCACCCATGTTGTTCACATAGTTTTAGCCATGTTCCATCAATGCACAACCCAATCACTATCAAAAGAATTCAAAATTTCACACAATGATCCCATGAATGACACCCAACAAAATATTGATCACTATAAAGATAAACGAGGATCTGAAAATTGTAACTTAAAGATAGAATTTAAATGTCCGTCGATATGGGTCATTATATTTCAATTAATTGTTTTACACGGTTCCTCACATTTTTCATTAGGGCCAGGTCATAAGATTCAGTATTTTCTGGGAGATATATAATGAAAATCAATATCAGAAACATCTATCATAGAGGCATTAATTAGATTTGGATTAGATATATCATAATGATATTTTTCATAAGTAGGTTTGTGTTAATTTTGATATATCATATCAAATATAACATGTACATATTCATCTACCTGTTTATATAACATTTAAAAATACTACATATTATTTATCTATGGTTGAATATCCTTGTAAAATTTCTTTATAACTCTTATGTGATGTTTTTTCAAGAATTTCAATTATATTTTTAATTTAATTCACATTTTATTTTTTACCAATTTATAATTGATAAGGAACTTTATTTTCTATTGGAATAATAAATAAACATATATTTTTATAAAAGATTATATCACACCATCATCCCAAGGATAAACAGATATCTTATATCCACTAAGCATAGTTCATGGAAATTCTAGAAGTTTAATTTTTCTTCATTCAATAACAATAGTTTTTATTTAGTTTTGGGGTAAGAAAATTGTAATTATACACACATTTTTAATTCAATGACTCAATGTGTTGGTTCTCAAATTCCTGGCCTTGATCACATCTTAATGTTTCAATAGTAGTTCCATGAATGTTCTCTAAATATATTTTATATATTGGAAAAAAAATTAACGAGCTAAAATTTATTATCAATGAAGAATACCTATGTTTTTGTTGAATAAAAATAAACAATCACCTAATTATAATTTCCCCATATATTGTAAAAAATAAATAAATTCCAAAAAAATCCATGCAAATTAACGCTATTGGATGTGATGCTAAAAACACATTCATTGTTATCAAAAAACATTTATCACTTCCATTCTAAAATGTGTTACATAAATTTTATTTTAAATGTTATAAAATAGGTAAAAGTTAGATAAATTTAATTCTAGTTAGATAGCTAATATAGTATATAATAATTTTCCCTAGTCTCATGTTCATATGAAATGAATCTCTATGAAATTAGTAACAATCCAAAAACCATAATGTTGGAATATTATATTTGATAGCTTGTATTGCACACACCACCTAGCGTGTAAGGGATTATAATATCCAAATAATTTAAAATATATTTACATTTTCAAATAAATTATATAAAATTTATTTCTTTTAATTCACACTATGTTATCGTACGTCACACAAAACAATGGGTTTCATTGATGGCAAGTGTTGCATGCAAGACCATGATTAAGAAAATAACAATATATTAATATAACATTATTATTTGATATAACAATATATAAACTAGATTTTAGGCATTTTACTACTAACTAATGAAAATATATGAATACCTAACTAATTCACTGATTAGAAACTATTTATAATTGAATATAATAACTAATTGTTAAAATGAATATGTTATAGATAAATATTTTTTATGCTCAAAAATGTGTTTTATAAAATTTAATTATTTAAAATAATTGAATTATATTAATTTAATAATTAAATTAAATATTATATGAAATATTTTTGTATATTCATCCAATTGATTCAATAGTGTTGAGATAAGAAAAAATCCAATGGTATACATAAAATAAAATATTTTTATTTAGGAACATTCAACACATTTTAATGGAGAACAAATCTTAAATCAAAATTTTTTAAAAAATTTAAATATTATATGTGAAAATAATATTAATCTATTAATGTAAAACATAGAAATTAGGTTGCAATGATTTTATGGTATTTTTTGTGATGAATAATTTCTTAATTAATAATGAAAATTCTAATTTTAATTAAATTTTTTTTTCATATAATATATTTATAATGACAAATTATAATTTAAATTATATTTAATGGTTAATTATATTAAAATTATTTTCAATTAATTTAATTTGGATCAATGAAATTAATTTAAATTTGAAATTGAATCTAAAAATATAACAATCTTTTCACGTTTGTTCTTTAAAAAATGAATTGTCACCACATCTATGGGATTAACATTAAATTAATTTTTTCCACATATGTTATTTTCATTTCGGTAAATGGATTCAATATATGGAATTATAATTATTTATAATTTCAAATATCTTAAACATAGTTTTATACAAAATTTATTATTGGAAATTATTAAATATAATTACAAGGATTAATGTAAAACTCAGATTCACAGGTGACTAAATCGTAATTTTTAGTGCCAAAATGACCCAAAAAGTTGTCCATATCTCATTTTCGGTCCATATTTTGAACATATCATCACTTTTAATGACTCTTGACAATTATGGGATCAAAATGCAATTGTAATAATGTGGGATAAATCCCTTTTTCCATAATATAAAAGAATCCCACTCCTCAACTAGAGAAAGTCATTCTCTTTTCCCACTACTTCACACAACTCAATCCACTATATCTCTTACAAGATCTATACAAACATATCCTAATCATATCTCCCCTCATCCTAAAATCATCCCATTAAGATTAAATTCGTCCATTGAATCCATTTGTTGTAAACCAAAATGAGTTATCCAATTAAAAGGTTACATCATTCCTCAAGCTCTCTAGTTTTATGTCATTATCTACTCCATACAATATCTATATTACATTATTCTATATAAATAAGTTATCCTCAATATACATAGATGTTTTTATGATATGGGTTCAAACAAAACATACAAACAGTTCCATATAATTGGTAATTAAATTTTAATATATATGTACGATGAATTACTGCCTCATAGAACAATGATTTTTGTTTCTGAAATACCACCATTATTGATAGTGAATTATGATATAATCTATATTTAAATATGTGGAAGTGAGAACTACAAAAAATAATAGCTATGTGACTCATTCACACTCAATATGGAATATATAATGGGAGTTCTTAATAAAACTATACATCTTATGAGACAGATAAATGATTCGTGAATTTTAATATACAAATATATCATTTACTTGTCATTATTTTAATATGATAATGAAAAGAATATAGAGTTCATGTGTATGTATATCCTACTGTCTACATGATTGATTCATTCAATATATTATCTAAAAATATTATGCATTATTCTAAATAAATATACAATGAATATATATTATATTAAAATAATGTTTTACATTTTATATATGATTATACCAGGATATGAACACCTATTAACTTGTTAAAACAGACTTGATAAACTAAGAAATTAAAACATGAAATATTAGAAATATAGAAAGATTGTTATCATATTGATAATATGATATTATTAGAAGTTAATAGTTAATATTAAAAACATTTATATGGTTATATATTGAGATAGTAAAACCCTTCAAACATCATACATAAATTTGAAGGACATTAACATGAAAGTAAACACAAGGGAATATATTTCCATCTAACTTCTTGCATCTATAAGATAAATGTAATATTTACAAATCAATCATTTTTTATGCTGTATCTATAGCAGATTTTGATATATTATATAATTATTCCTTTTATCTTAATGGTATTTAAAACGTTCATTTAAAGTTATTACATTATGATTCTTAATATTTAAAATATTTCAATGTGTAAGGGTACACTATAGAATTTCAAATAAATATTTTCCTCAAGAATAATTTTAATGATCATTCTATTCCATTTGAAGAAATAATATATTTATTGTTTAAAAATAATTAGTTTGCAATCCTATGGTCATTCATGAAAATTTTTATTTATATTTTACACTTTTTTAGACATTGGTTTTCAAAAAAATAATTAAAACCATTATTCAATTATCTCATCAGTTAAAGAACTAGTTTTCCCCAAAATAAACTATATAATAATAAAATTTGTAAAATTTTCAGCATTTTATAAATGACTTATTAAATTATTTGTTACCATTTTTTATTTTACCAATTTATTCAAATGAATCTTATTCCGTCCATCATAATAAAATATCTCACCTACCTTTTATAGTGAAAAATAAATATTCCTTTTACCTTATATAGAATTTAGGGATTTACCCACAATCATTTCCTTGAATATTTGTTTTACTTTTTTAATAGGCACTTTTTAAAAAAATGTTATCTAAAGATATTTTCAATGATCTTTTTCCAAAAAAATATTTTTCCCCATAAATGTTTCTACAAGTTATTTTTATATATTTCAATTTATCTACAACAACATCCATTTATATTACACAACATTGTATATTTTGTATTGATACCATCATTATTTTTCCTTTTTTTATGATTTATCATTTATTTGATCATGGATAGTACTCACAATTACATATAGGATTTGGTTTTTAATCCCTTTGGGATATTCAATTTAAAATTATTATTATACATTAAATTTAACTTATTTAAACATATTGGTAATCATTGATATATTCATTTCCTAATCCATTTCATATTTTTTTATATAATGTATAAATTTAATTTAATTTTATAAATTTGGGAAATAATTGATAAATCTGTATTCATCATGAAATAATGTTATTAGATATGGAATTTTATATATTTTTATTATTTAATATTAAAATTTCATTGTACTAGAAATGACACGTTGATCCCTGACATTTTATGTCCCTTTAATGCATTAACTAGTTATCAAGAGACAAAAAAGTTGCATAAATTAAATGGTTTTATATCTATTGATTAAAAATATTTTTTAATGGTATTGATGGTATAAGTTTTCTTATACCAGAGACATGACTACCAGTTGATTTTGATTCAGTTATTTTTTGTCAATAATATTTTGGTTAACATATATATGGATATATATAATTATAAATTCAATGATTAAATTGAAATGTGTTTGATTAAATTACCATACCATATTTATTATTCCTTCACTATTTACATAAATTTCATGTGTTTCCATTTATTTAACTTTCCATATTGATTATATACTAGATTATTTGTTAATTTTTCTTATGGAATTACAAATCAGTTACTTAAAATTACATTTCATTATTCTCATTGATTCATTGTTGATTTAATTGTAATTTAATATTGCTGAGAAATTGTGATCACCCTTATTTTTGTTTACATTCAATAGGAATTCACAAATCCTACAAATAATGATATGAATGGATATACTACTTGGAATAATGTAATCCTGGAATGAAAAAATATGATTCTATTATTGAAATCAACTTTAATACGATAAAAATGTATCTATAAACATTACCAAGAATATTAAACCATCTAAAAATTTGAGATTTGATCCCTTTAATGACATTAATTTAATTTTTAGAAGACACTGCATTCTATATCTCTATGGTAATATCTATATAGTTGGTATCATAGGAATATTAGTAGCAACCATGAGAGCTAGATTGATAAAATCATAAATTATATAATATTACCCTAGGTAAGAATGTTAGGAAAAGTATAGTAGAACACCCTAGATTTTTGGTAAATTATAGATTTTGTGGGTCTTACAAGGAATACATCTTGATATAGATATTATATGTGGACATGGTCATAGAACACATTTACCATTCCGTCCAAATTATATTTTTATTAAAACATTGAAGTAAAAATAATAACCAAAGCTAAGGGGGTCTGAAATAGTGGAAGCTGCGGGAATCCCCTCGTACTATAATCGCACCCTCTTGTTTCAAGATATTATTATTGGGGATAATAGTAATAATAGGGATTTGATCCTCCAAAGAGGTCAAATGATACATGACACTATTCCCCTCACTCCTAGTATGAGATACATAGATGTGGTCTCCCAAAAAAGCTATTCATTGGAGAACAATGTTTTCTATTGTCCATGAAGGAGAACCTCTACCGACCAGGGAATCATTAAGGATCATATTGTAGGTATCCACATGTGAAATTTCATGGTTCTTCTTCAAGAAGTGTGTGAGTTCAGTAAGCATCGTCTAGTCCTCTGTTTGGATAGAGGTTCCATCACCATATAAAAAATGGTAGGCTAGAACAACATTTCCCGTGAACGGAGAACGAATCCCCCACCACTCATGGAACCCATTGTACAAGGCCTATCATAATTGATTTTTGATTCTATGTTGGGAGGATTCTAGTAAACCAATCACCATTGTATATGGTCAAGGGAGGGAGATGAGGAGCCCCCGATATGATGAAACCTTAATGAAAGATCCCACTCCAGTTCGAGATTAGAGAAATCATATCCAGCAGCATGTAATGGGTCCTCACAACAATGGACCACAATGTAGGAAAATGAACCTCGAACCTTTCATGTTTCCTAGATTTCCACAAACACCAGCATCCAGCATTGGAAATCACTATCCATGAAATTAGTTCCAAACCTAAATTTTTCGTGACCTAAAACCATTTGACAAGAAATAGAGTATCCCAAAGATCATGTGAGGTAATGGTAGAAAGGACATTGATGTAATTCTACAATCCCTCCACCCATTCCCCTTCAATGAATAGATATTGAGAGATCTCCCCCAGATATATAATACCAAACTAGTACTTTGAAGACAAACTGAACCCTACCTTCTTGATATTCTCATCAGTGGCTAAGGACTGATTCATGACGTTCCATGGAAAAAAGGTGTACATTACTGAAGTTTTGTTTCACCATAGCACTCCATTCCAGTGATCCGTAAAGTTATATGTAGAGACCATTCGGAATAAATCCATTTATTAAAATACTCCAAAGGAAGAAAAAGTAAACAATAATTTGTCTGGCATCATGTTGAATACACTGGATTCGAGGAGGCCCAGTTTTTACCCAACCAGGACAGTCTTCCAGAATCTCGGATAGAGACTTGCATCCATCACCTTGATCTGGGGATCCAGACATCCATGTTATCAAAGAAATGAACCCACCCAATTATAGTTCCAGAATGACATATCCCCACAACCAACAAGGCAGAGGTATTTTTGTTTGAGATTCTGAAATAATAAGGATGTTGATCGACAAGAAGGGAGAAGTGTACTCCCTCGCAGCCTCCCCTTGAGCATCCACATATCTTAGACATATAAATTTTTAATAGAGTGTGTCCCTCAAGAATTTAACATTCAATCATATCATGTATAAAATATAGTGTTCTTTGAATACCACGCACGTTGATCCCCCCGTTGTGGACAGGTCACGCCATCTTGTCCCATAGGGCCTAGGGCCACTATCCTTTAGACATTTCATCCAGGATAAAATTATAAAAACCATTTCATTTATTTACATAACACCATGACTCATGTTGGAAGAATCAATCACAATAACTGGGCTTGCAGAGAGTATTCTATTAACTAGGGAAATGTGGCCTCCAAAAGAAGGGAATCAGTTCTTCCAATTTATGAAGCGGCTCGTGATCTTGTTCAAAAATTGATCAATGTCAAGAACATGAATCCTTCCTGAAGAAAAAAAGCAATCCTAGTTACTCCAGGGGAAAACATTACACTACATTTCAATGTGGTTGTACTGTGAGGAAACCCTCATGGGAGATCTCTTTTGAGATATGGAGAAATGTCCCTTTTCACTACTACTAACTTGCCCGCTCCAGAAGCAGTACTCATCTAGAATTATCATGATACCCTATACAGAACCCATACATATATTCATTATGATAACAGTTTCATCAGAAAACATCATGTGGGAGATTATTGGAATGTTTGTATTTATTCTAAAGTGGTGGATATATCAGTTTGATAAGCCTCGGTTAATAAGACAATTTAGAGAGTCCAGATCCAGGGAAAAAAGGATTTGGAGAGATCAGGTCACCTTGCTGATGGCCCCTCGTCGCCTTAAGGAACCATGAATCTTCCCCCAGAAAGGAAATGAGAACTATGAAAAACTATTAAACCTAAAAAAAGAGGTCCACCACCATGAAAAAGAACCCCATTAAAATAAGTACTATATTGAAAAAACCTTACTCGATCTGATCATAAGATTTGTTCATGTCTGATTTGATTACCATGTTAGAGTCGTGGGTCTTCAAGTAAAAGTCCCTCGTCACCCCTGGACAAGAGAGATATCTCCCTATAAGGAGATCTCGTGAACTATCGCTTGTTTCTCAATGGATATATACCACATAATGATTTTGGACAACCTCTGTTTAATCACACTTGCTATGGATAGTCATCAGATAATTCACACATTCATTAGAAATGATTATAATGTATTTTGATAGTGAATGACCTCGGTCAAGCCTAAGGTGTTTTAGATTTAATATAATATATCATGATTTAGATATCCTATATTTATTATACTTTATTTAAAGACTATTATTACTCACATGATGATTTCATGTTTTGACTATGGTTGGAACCCAGATGATTCATGTTTTCATTTATAAGGAAGTAAAATGATGTGAAATTCATAAATCAAATGAGGTTTTGAAATGTGTGAATGATATAATATTTAGGCGTATTCAGAATTCCAAACATATTATTATCAATATAAAACATAACCAACTACCAAACTGAAAAATGTAGAGAAGTATTGTGTTTTATTTAAGCCAAACTAGTTGGGACATATAGAAAAGAAGGCTTGATTTCCCTCATTCCAGAAATGTGGATGCAGACACCTTGGAACATGTCTTAATGAAATGGAGAAAAGTTAATTTTGAGGGAAATAAGGGACTAAAGTAAATAATTGAAAATGGAAAATGATGAGTAATATGGAACAAAATGGAACTCATCAAAAAGAGCCATTTATAGTTTTTTGGTGTAAATATGAGGAACCTAGACATTACCAAAGTCAATTTAATATTTTGGAGGGTAAACTATAGATCATGGAATTAACTGTGAAAAAATAAACAGATAGAGTATTTATGTGTTGGTGTTGTATTGAAAACTGTAGATGGAATGAAATATATTGATTAACCTTATTTCAAATATTATCATCGTATTTATTTGGTGAATTATATTTATTGGTATTATAAATAAGAGAACTTGTAGTCCAGGAGAAATTCAATTTAATTTGGAAAGTCCATGGGTCTTGAACCAAAGACCGAACATGATAATGGTGTAATTCCAACCATACAGCTACATAATGTCCAAGTTAATATGTTAATGTTTTATTATGAACATATTTGATTAATAAATAATAATGATAATTAATTAGTGTAAAGTTTTAGGTTTAGAAATTATTTTATTAATTATCTTGTGTTTATATCATTGTTTGAATTTTTTTAATACTTTTCACTACTTCAGGGGCCTTATAATCAATTAATTTTTTTTAGTTCTTAATGAATCAATATTAATATTTAGATACCAATTTCATAATTTAATGGATACATTATAATTTGATAGAAGAAAACCTAGATATGGAACTTCTCATATGAAATAAAAACATATCATGTATGTAAATTTCCCTATATTATTAGGCAATAAAGGAATTTTACAACATGAAGAAAATGATGTGAATGAATATTAAATGTTGGCCTAATAAATTTATATTTTTTAAAAAATATTATCTTCTAAGTCAATATAGATTTATGCATTTAGGGACATAAAAATTTCATTGATCATCTATTGATTTGTGATTTATAGACTCTATTTATCCCTATAAATTATTATAATTTTCCTAAATGTACATGTCTATACTTGAAAAAATGTTCTCATATATAGAGACTTTATTGCATGTCAGTCCATGTAATCAATGTAACTCATATTATATCATTTCTAGTGGATGGTTTTGAATCCTTTTTAGTGTGTGGGATTTAAAAACTAGGAAATATAGAACAATATTCCACCAAGACCAAGTTTAAATTGTAAGGATGCAATTTAATGATTGTGGGGAGAATGTAACACACTAAACATAAGAAGTGGGAACATTATATTTGATAGCATGTATGACACTTGACACAAACAACGTAAGGGAATATTATATCCTCATAATTTATATTATAACTAATATTTTCAATAAAATCATTATATGTTGTATTTCTCAATGTACACTGAGTTATTGTGTCTCACACAGAACAAGAAATTTATTTATTGGCTTTTGTTCCATGCAAGAACAAGTCATACAAATAAAAATATATTATTAAAATAATATTATTCAATAAAATAAGATATAATCTATCTTCTAGTAATTGTATTAACTCACACATGGAAATCAATGGCTTACAAAACTAATTTATTGGTTACAAAAAAATTAGAAATGAATATAAGAACCCAGAGAAAATTAAGGGAATATGTTATAAAAAAATAATTTTTTGCTAAAAAATTTATTTTATAATATTATGTTAATTAAATTTATTAAATTATATTAATTTTGTCAAAATATATCTATTTCTATAAACTATATTCTTTTTCCATACAATATATTTTAATAGACATGAAAAGTGAATACAAATTTTACAAATAAACTAATATATTTTCATTATCGCACATTACACCCCTTTAAATGAGAACCTATATTAAATCAATTTTTAGTAAATTATATAAATTAAATAAGGCAAAATGAACATTATAATTTATATACACCCAAAATAAAATGTTAGGGTGAATTTTTGGTATTAGTATATGGAGTTTCATTTTATAATGGATTACAAAAAATAATGAATTCTAATTCAAAACATATTTCTCATCAATCTTATTTATAAAGTAAAGCTATATATTAATTTTTTTAATTATTAATGATATTTTGTTTTAATAAATTAATTATACTTATATCATTGGAATAAATTTCACTTTTAGATTCAATAAAAATATAGAAATCATTTGGATGATTTTACTTTAAAACCAGTATTTTTGTCCCATTTATGGGATTATGATTAAATTACATTCTAAAACATATTTTTTCTGGAATTTAGAAAAAAATATTTAGTTTTTGGAAAACAATTAATTTATAATTTAAAGTAAGTTCGGCATAGTTTTGGAATAAAAATATTTGTGAACGTTATTAAAGATTATAGTGAATTTGATCTTTAAAAGGCACTAAAATTCAATATTAAGCACCCTAATGACCTATAAACTTGTACACAATACATTTTATGGAAATATTTATACCATAAAATCCCTTTTATTTAATTAATAACATTAGTGGATAAAAAAGTGAAAAACATAGTAGGAATTTCCATTTACAAAATTTACTAGAGTGACACTCCGACTCTATACTAAAAAGCCATGTACTCATCCCACATAATCACACCTATAAAAACACATTGTATAGACCCATATATGCCCAAATATCTCCGGAGAATTACTATTTAATCATAGAATCATATCATTTTTCATAAATCCAACAATTGAATCTATTTGTTGCAAAGCAAAAGGAGTTACTCAAAGATGAGGTAACATCATTCTTCAAGCTCTTTGGTATTATTTCTATCTCCACTCTATAAAATCACATTATTTGATGATTATATAAAATAACCATTATTATAAATAAACATTTATTTTTTCCTTCTAATTTTATCACTTACACTTGCACAAACATCCATCTAATGGGTAAGAAACTACCTGTTTATTTGTATGGTGAATTACCGAATCATGAAGCTATGATCTTTATTTTTTGAATACCAAATTTATTGAATGGGAATAATGTGGGAAAATATGGTTATAAATGTTATAAATATTATTTTTAATTTCTTTATTCTAAATTAATATTTAAATAACGCATAAAATTATTCATTCAATTATGTGTAATTACGATAATATCATTTCTGGATGTGTGGACTACCGCCCCCTCATGGTGTTGTGACTCATTCACACTAAACATGGAATGTATAATAAACGGTTTTAATAAACATATTAATTATATTTGAAATATATATGATGATAGTATTATAATATAGAATATTAAATTTTCATTTAATTAATTTAATATGACATGGAAATGAATGTAGCTTCCATGTGTACGTAAGGACTACAGTCTTCATCAATGATGCATTCTATATCATATCTCAGAATAATATGGAAATTATAAATAAATATTTAATTAATCTATATTATTTTTAATTTATTATTTCCATTATTTATATGATTAAAAAATTATATTAACAACAATTAACAGGTTAGAACATACTCGACAAACTGGGGAATTATCACCCAAAATATATAAAATAATGAATGATTTTTATCAAACACATAATAAGATATTATATGAAGATATCATATATTATCATAAACCTATATATGGCAATTTAATATGTTAAAAACACACATAAATCGATTATAAAATAATTTAATGGATGTTCACTCAAAAGAAAACACAATGTAAGGTTTTTTTCACCTCATTTTTATCATCTGTTAGATAAACTAAATTTTCTCCACCTATTTATTTATAGTGTTGTATCTTTTTCCCATTTTGATATATTATATGATTAACCCTTTTATCGTAATTTTATTTAAAACATTCATATAATGTTATTTTTTAGGAGGATTGTATTTCAAATTTTTTCAATATGGTTTGATAAAAATTTAAATGTTTAATGATTATCTTCCTCACAAATAATATAATGATCGTTAATTTCCTTTTGAAAAAAATTAATATCCATTTACAGATAATTTTTTTATATTCTTTTCCACTGGTTATTCATTATGCCTTTTCATGTATTATTTCCATTTTCTCACTCTTTGGTACTCAAAACAGTTTTAGAAAAATTTATTAAGAAAACACGATTTTATTTCAATCTATAGTAGGAGAAAAAAATTTCTTTTATCAAACAGTTATTTTCTTTAAATTTTTAAAAATATATTTTATCCTTTTCAAAATTATTTATAGAATAACATTTTTAATCTATTTTTATTTATCCAATATTTTGAATTTAATAATCTTATCTCTTTCTGAACAAGGATTTTTTCTAACATTTTTAACATGAAAAATGAATTTTCTTTTTACGCATAATAAATATATAAATGTACTCATAGTAATTTCATTGAATATATAAATTTATTTTTTAAATAATTTCTTTTATAAGTGACTCACAATGTTCTTTAAAAATATTTTTTAGAAAAATATATTTTTTCCACAATGTTTTTTCAAAGATAATTTTATAATATATTCATTCACTAATGAAAATATTAATTTATTTTACTCCAAATGGTCTGAATCCCCGACCCTAGTTACCCAGATTCAGTGCATTATTACATAACATTGGCATAATCACAAATGATCAAGTCTCAAAATACCGATTAGTTTAGTAGCCTTGGAAAAACTAGATATATTCATAAGATGTACATTACATTATAAAATGAAATAATACAACAACATAGTTTCATTAGTCCACACTCAAATCCCATATACAATCCCAATAGATCTGTCATAATATACTTTCTCACATCCTCGGAAAAATAAAACATTGAAAGGGGTGATCTCAGATTCTCAATAAGGATAACAATACAACACAAACATTGATAAAGAAGTATAAAAATTTAAATCAATTTAAGACTCAAACAAAAGGCTTTTACACTATAACATCATCATAATATGGCAAATATAAATTCAAATAATTCCATTTATTTATTCATGTGTATATTTTACTAGTCAAATAATCATATGCAATATCAATAGAAACTTTCATTATGATGGAATTCACAATGCTAGACTTCATAGCCACATAGTCAAGGCCTTGTGCCAAGAATACAAATAAGATTCTTTCAAGGACCAGTGCCAAGATACTAGTTTATCTCATGTGACCTACCGATGCATCGAGGAACTGTAGCGGGCTCCACCTGTCACTTACAAAGTCCATTGAATTCCTCATATGAAAACATAAGATAAACATTTGTATTAAAACTTTCATATGAAATGTCAATAATTATCCATAAACCATGAATGGTATAATAATAATACTTCTATATTCAATAATATCACAAAACCATCAATACAATATGGATTTTTTTATCATAAAAAATCAACATCAAATAATCTTACAATCCATCAAAGGATGTTTACATAGATGAAATCAAAACTTTTTTTAACGAAATATCTATTTCGATTTTTAAATCACTTAAAAGTCATATATATATATAATAAAACAGTTATTTTGAAAATATTCTTATAAGGTTGCAAGGGAAGCTTCGACAATGTTATAATGGCAGAAAATAGCTGCACCCGTCGTATATACTAAAAAACATTCTTCCGTAAATTTTGTCGAAATGGTCATAAAGAACATTGTTTTGAAAAGGATTGAAAGATTCCATTAAAAACATTTTATAATAAGTCAAAAAAGGGTATAAATGAATTTAACCCATAGTCTAGTAAATAGAAAAATGTTTTGGAATAAATTTTTATGAAGCATTAATGTGGATGATAAAGAGGTCCAAGTTGATACTTACATAAATACAATCTCGAATAATAAAGAGATTGTGAAATTAACTCATACCTTGTACTTATCCATGGTCGATGGTAGGTTAACCTCATGTATAATGGTAATATATTTTTATTAAAATTATACAAGAACCATATAAATTAATATAATATCATATATGATATTTTAATAATTCATTGTTAATGATATTTTAGTAGTATCATCATTTCAGGTCTTAACTGATTCATTTTACTTCATATGCTTGGTTACGTAAGCCATGTCTATTATGTGTAGTATGCATTTTATTCATATAGATAATGATATTATGTTCATAAACATTATTTTTAACCATAAAATTAAAATTATTCTTTAATTATTATGATGGGGAATGAATCTCATTGAGTTGGTGGAGACGGTAATCCGTACGAGCGAATGAGCACCAATATCCTTTCTTTTATAATATAATAATATATAATTAGATGGTATATTAAATATAAAAAATTATTATCATGTTATATTTATTATTTAAATCATTTTTATGCATTATTATACCCATTAAAAGGATGAAGTGTTTTAATGACAAACTACACCACGGCGTGGAGACGGTAATCTGTACGTACGCACATTTGGAGACATTGTCATTTATATAATGGATAGAATAATGAATATGGTTGTACCATTTTTATAATAATATAATAGTATATTGAAGAATTGGGAATTATTATTTTTGAATGCAAACAACAACGAAAAAAGAATTGGAAGAAGAAAAATACTTTAAAAAGGTGAAATATTTACCTCTTCTTTGGGTTCTTCCTTTCGATTTGATGATAAGGGCTCCATAGTATTCTTTCTGTCCAAAGGAAGGCCTCTTGGATGAAGGGAGTATAGTTTAAAGTTTATTTGGGTAGGTTTTGAATGATCCAAATGGCTTTTAATGTGTGAATTTAAGAGTTGGGGAAGTTTCCTTTTATAAGAGGGGTGAGGGGAACCTTATGAAAATATTTAAATATTATTTTATAATAAAATCGTCTTCGGTTTATAATGTCTGAAAAATTATTTATTTAGAGGCTAAGGGGGGGATGGGTCCAAAACCACTCAACCAATAGGTTTTAGACAGTTTTGGGTCACTATATTAACTTTATTATTTAGATTAAACTCTTAGATAAATAGTTTTATATTTACCATGTCTCTTTGTATCTTTATATTATATGGTTAAAAAAATACTATAAACATCCAAGAGAACCTCAAGTGGTTCATTAATTATATATATAAAATATATTTAAGCCCTTTTTATGAACCTTATTTTTCTAAGAATAGAATATCAATTATTAATATAATATTTGTTTTAAAAACACTTTTGGTCAATTTTGACACAATTTGGTATTATGTTTTTGTTAAATTCATAATAGCATTATTAAATCGAAAAAAAAATTTAATCAACACTACCATTAAATGTTAACCTAGAAAATTTGTGGAATTCATTAAAATTATCAAATCAGATTTATTTGGATATTTGTAATATCAATTATTTTAACCATTCATTAATAAGGTATTTACTACATAATCATTATGTCATAAATAAATTTAATTATATAATGTCTCTAAATTAAAAATAAAATAACATTATGTTGGAAATATTTTTAGATTTCTAATTAATATGTATAATTGAACTTATATTATGTATATCCCTATATGAAAAATGGTTTTGTTATTAAACATTGATTTTAACTCTTCTAACTCTTCTTTAAATAAAATAATAATAAATGTCCTAATCTAATTAAAGTGGACCTACGTGATCATATTTTTTCGTAAGGATTTTTTTGGTCGAATTAAATTATCCAATAGATTTAGGACATGTGTTAGGGTAATTATGATATCATTTTTACCCTTAATTACCCAATTAACCTTTAACTATGGTAAATAAAAGTTAAATGATACAATTCCAAACAAATTATTTACATCTTATTAAACCACATTTTACATACTAATATTAACTGTGCCTTTTGTATTTTTTAAATTCAACTAATAGAAGCGATAAAAATATGTTTTATACAAATTTTTAAATGCTCCTAGTATGTGGGTAATAAATGGTAAATAGTTTGATAAAATTTTATATATCTAAACTTATTATAAAATTACACCAATGATTTATGTTGAAAATATATATTTATTATGTATCTCTTTAGACAAAAAATAAATTAAAATAAAATAATTTATTTTTTAAATAAATGTCTGTTTTATCCAATAACGCAGTGTTTTCAACTATTCATCAAAAATTTAAAGTTTTCAGAAAAATACCAAAAATACACCCTATGATAATTTCGATATTCCAAATATAAAAAATGAAATACAATTTTAATGATTAAATTTATAAAATTTCAAAAAAAGTGGGTATTACTGTTCATAACGGCTAGTAAGATTGGTCGTGGTGTGTTAGAATCTCGAAGATTCATACAGTACATGGTATTGCTTCATTCAAAGGGAAATGTACTGTGGAAGCTTGGGGTGTTACATTCTTCCCTCCATAGAATAATTTCGTCCCCGAAATTTCTACAATACTACCGCACAAAAAGATTCAGGTGGTTCTTCATCATAAGTTCCTCTGGTTCCCACAATGCCTCTTCCATCATATGGTTTCTCCATAGAACTTTTACGAGTTGAGTCGTCCCGTTTTTCAGCACATATTCTCTTTTATCAAGAATTTTTATAGGCTCTTTAGAATAAGACAGATCAGGTCCGAGTTCTATTTCCTCATGGGTGAGTACATGCATTGGGTAAGGCTTGTATTTTCTTAATAGTGTTACGTGGAACACATCACGGACTTTGGAGAGAATTGGAGGCATTTCCAAATGATAAGCTACAACTCCAATTCTTTTTAGAATTGTGAAAAGTCTGATGTACCTGGGACTCAATTTTACCCTCTTACCAAATTGTTTAACTCACTTTAATAAAGATACATTCAAGAAAATATGATCTCCTACATGAAATTCCAAAACATTGCTTCAGTTATCAACCTAGCTATTCTCCCTACAATGAGCTGCTTTAATGTGGGTTTGGATAACCTTCACATTTTCCATCGTTTCCTTAACCAGTTTTGGGCCTATGTGTTTTGTTTCACCATCCTTATCCCAACAAGTTGTTCTTTGAAATCTCTTTCCAAATAATGCTTTATATGGAGTCATCTAAATACTTCAATTGAAGCTATTGTTGTAGTAAAATTCTACCAGAAGAAAATATTGATCCCCCATACCTTGATTTTCATGTGAGAAAGATCACAACAAGTATTCTAAGGTTTTATTAGTCCGTTCTGATTGTCCATCAGTTTGAGGGTGGTGAGCAGTGCTCAAATGATGTTCAGTATCTAGGGAATTCATAATCCTTTTCGATAATCTTGATGTAAAATGGGGATCACGATTAGAAATAATCAATAAGGGTAGTCTATGATGTCTTAAAACTACATTAATATATAGTCTTTCTAGAAATTCCAGTGGTAATTATTCTCTTATATCATGAAAATGTGCTGAGTTGGTATGACTATCAATAAAGACCTATATTGAATCATTCATTCTAGGAGTATTCGTAGCCCCATGACAATGTCCATCGTAATATTATCCCATTTCTTCTCAGGTATGGGAAGAGTTTTCATGACTCCTCCAGGTTGTTGCCTTCTACCTTTCACATGTTGACAAACCATACATCATGACACAAAATCAGAAATCTCCCTCTTCATGTTGTGCCACCAAAAATGTTCCTTCAAATCTCTATATATCATGGTGCTACCTAGGTGTATAGAGAATTTGGAGATATGAGAATCATCTAACAATTCCCTTTTTAGATCCATTATATCGAGAAAAAAATGACTCTTCCCAAATTTCAAAACCCCATCGTCATATATGATGTCACTCAATATCCCATAATTCACAGATTTAATCATCTTTTGAAACTCCTCATCATCAGTTTGAGAACATTTTATCGTTTCTAGTAAATATGTTTTGGCAACAATTTGAAAAGTTATTGATGTTTCACCTTTTATGATTATTTCCATATCCATTTTCATTAGATACATGAAAATATGATCCCTTTTAAATCTCATATTATTCAAAAATCCATAATCATTTCTACTCAAAGAATCATCCACATTACTTACTTTCCCTGGGTGGTATTATATTGTTAAATCATAATCCTTCAGTAGTTCAAGATATCACCTTTTCCTCATGTTTAGTTATTTTTTTGAGAAAATATTCTACAAACTCTTGTGATCAGTATTAATCTCACATTTTTCACCATAGATATTGGGTCTCCATATTTTGAGAGAAATGATTACAACTACTAACTCAAGATCCTAATTAGTATAGTTTTTCTCAGGAATTTTTTGATGTTGTGATGCATAGGCATTAACTCTATCATTCTGCATAAGGACATAACCAAGTCCATTCTTTGAAACATTACTATAAATAACAAACACATTGTTCCCTAATGGTAGACTCAAGATAAAAGAATTGACTAATATTCTCTTCAGTTCTTTACAACATTCATCGCACTATTTTTTCCAAAAAAAAAAATTGACCCCATTATGTGTGAGAGTGGTTAATGGGTTAGCCTCTCCGGAAAAATAATTTACAAAACGCTGATAATAACCTTCTAAACCAAAACAATTGCGTACCGTAGTTATACTCATTGGTGTTGTCCATTCTTGGATTGTCATGGTCATTGAAGGATCAACAGATTTTCCATCCATAGAGACAATATGACCATGAAATGAAATCTCTTGAATCCAAAATTCATACAATCTAAAATTCTCGTATAATTTATTTTTTTAGGGTTTTCAGGATAGTGCACAATTGATTTTCATGTTGTTTATAGATTATGTAGTATACATTGATATCATCAATAAATACCACTACAAAGTCATCAAGATATTCCTCGAAAACTCTATTCAATTGATCCATGAAAATATAGGGTTCAGTAGTCAGCCCAAAAGGCATTTTTGTAAACTTGTAATGCCCGTACCTGGTTTGAAATGGTGTTTTCAGAATGTCTTACTTCTTCACACATAACTGATGATTTCCAGATTTACGCTCAATCATTGAAACATATTTAGGTCCATAAAGTTGGTTGAATAAATCATCAATGTGAGTTAAAGGATTTTTGTTCTTTATTGTTATAGCATTGATCTCCCTGTAGTCAATGCACAACCTCATTGATCTGTCAATTTTGTTAACAAAGCGCTCCCCATGGAAAAACACTAGAGTGAATAAATAATTTATTACTCAATTACTCTACTTGTTTCTTTAGTTCTACTAATTCCACAGTGGCA
Source organism: Viscum album (assembly GCA_963277665.1). NCBI lineage: Eukaryota > Viridiplantae > Streptophyta > Magnoliopsida > Santalales > Viscaceae > Viscum > Viscum album. The sequence continues at coordinate 1,348,151,617 of OY728164.1, forward strand.
ATTCTATAAGGGTTCTTTGATATGGGCCTTGAACCAGAAATTAATTTAATGAGAAACTCAATTTCTTATTCTGGAGGATGTTAAAGTAATTCCTTTGGGAACACAAAAACATATTCTTGCACAATAGGTATGTCCTATAATCGATCATTCTTTTCCAGTCCCATAATTATTTCATTCTTATTGTAACACCAAATATTTTTATGTGAAATGTTTTTTATGTTATATACATAATCAAAGGAATATTTCACTACACACAACACTAGCTTGGCTTGCTTTACACGCAATCGTGACCTTCCTCGATAGCTTGCATCATACGCAATACCGAGTTTCACTAAACAACGATATGCTATTAAAATATTATTAAAACTAGCTGTTATGAAGAGTAATAACCAGTTTCTGAAATTTTGAAAATTTTATATTTCAAAATGGACTTCATTTTTGGATTTGGAATATCGAAATTATCCTAGGGTGAAATTTTGGTATTTTTCTAAAAACATTCAATTTTTGGGGAATAGTGAAAACACTAGGTTACTATTTAAAAAACGACTTTTTATTTAAATAATTATTTATTTTATTTAAATTTATTTTAGGTAAAAATTGATACATAATACCTATATAAGTTCTATATAATTTATTGGAGTAATTTTATAATAATTTTAGATATATAAAAATTTTATTGAACTTTTCACCGTCTTTTACCCACCTCCTAGGAGAATTTTAAAATTCACATAAAACATAATTTTACCGCTTCTGTGAGTGGATTTTTGAAAATCCAAGAGACACGGTTATAATCAAGGACTAAAATGTGGTTTAATGAGATATTAATAATTTTTGGTGAATAGAAACTTTTTACTTTTTTTACCACGGTTAAAAGTAAATAGGGTAATTAAGGGTAAAAATGATATTATTACCATAACACAAGTCCTAATTCTATTGGATAAGTGAAATTAGACCAAAAACAACCTTAGTAATAAAATATGACCATTTAGGCCCACTTGGAATAGATTAGGACATTTAATATTATTTTATTTAAAGAATAGTTAAAATAATTAAAACCAATGTTTAATAAATAAAACATTTTTAATATAGGGATATACATAAGATAAATTTGACTATAAATATTAATTATAAATATAAAAATATTTCCTATATAATGGTATTTTATTTATACTTTTTCGACAATAAATAATTTAATTTATTTATGACACAATGATGATGAAGTAATTATCTTATTAATGAAACATTAACATAATTGATGTTATAAATACCCAAATAAATGTAATTTGAGACTTTTTATGAACATCCACTAATTTTATTGGTTAATATGACATATTAGTATTGATTTAATTAACGTTTTTTGAACTAATCATGCTGTTATGTTTTTCAAAAAAATCAAGTACCAAATAGTATCAAAATTGACATAAAATAGTTTTTAAAACAAATATTATATTATTAATTGTTATTTTATTCTTAAAAATATAAGGTTTGGCCAAATTACATAGATAAGGTTATATATATTAATAATAAACAACTTGGCGTTCGTTTGGCTTGTTATAGTATGTTTATTAACCTTATAGTGGAAGAAAACAAGAAGACACTGTAAAAGTTAAATTATCTAACTTAAAGTTAAATCTAAATGATAAGGTTAAAATAGAAACCTAAATTTTCCTAAATTCTATTCTATGAGATTATTTAGACCCATACCCACCTTAGCTTCTAAATAAATCAATTTGGAGCAATTAAAAACCGAATATGACTTTATAATAAAATAATATTTTTAGTTTTCCTAAGGTTCCCCTCTCCTCCCTTATTAAAGGGAACCTCCTCCCTCTCTTCCTCACACCACATTGAGCCATCAAACTCGGAAAACCCCTGCCAATTTCTCCTCTCCACTTCCCTATATACATCATTGAGGTTCTGGTCTTCTTCAAAGACCATCTATAGTGCCCAAAGAGGAGGTTAAGAATAGGCGCTTCAAAGAAGAGGTAATGTCTGTTACCGATTCTTTCAACTTTATTTCATCTTCTACTTTTTCTTCTTTAGTTATTTCATTATTTAGAAATAACATCAATATCAATAATATACTGCTATGTTATTATAAATATTAAACAACCCTATTTCACCTTCTATCCATCCTATGGAAAATTAAATCACCGCACGTGCGTCCGTACGGAATATCGTCTCCACGCCGTGGTGTAATCTGTTTTCCACCACCACCTTACATGGATGGGTATAATGGTGTAGATAATAACTATATATGATTATTGTAATGTTATATTGATTCTGAAATAGTATACATACACTCTAATACAATTCCACGATCATGGGAATGATATCATCGCTCTTGCGTACGTACTGAATACTATCTCCACGATGTGATGCAACTCGTTCTACATGATCTTCATTGTATAATTATTATATAAAAGAATTGAATGAATAAATCTGATATATATTACAATAATACAATTACGGAAATGAGGTATCTATAATCTAAAAAAAAGAATAAGAATTTATTTGACAAAACACGCATAAGAACAAAAAGTAATAAACACCCGAATAACAATTAGCAATGAAATGTTACTAATAATAAGCTAAAAATATGACCATATATGATATCATAACAATAATTATGATTCTGTAATAAGTCAATGAAATTATTTAAATTATTATACAGGAGGTTCAGACACTTACGAAGCAAATTGGACCTCTGTTAAGGGAAAATCTCGCAATATCTATTTTTATCCGAGATTGTTTGTACTTCAAAATTTACTAGGGAATATATATCATCCACATACATGTTTCCTCAATAAGTAATATTATTTCCATCCACCTAAAATTTTTTAAATTCAATTTTACCCATTGGTGAGTTTTTAGTAAAAGATATGAAAGGAATATTTTGTCATTTTTAGTACGAGAAACTTTTTGACTTTTCCAGCCAAAGTACGAGAAGAATGTTTTTTTAACTTATACGGCCTGAATGGACATTTAGAACATTATATCCATGAAGCTTCCTTTACAAGCTTTCATGTTTATTTTTAATCAAATTCTTTTACTTTAAAATTGTATGACATGTTATGAATGGAAAAAAAATTTAAATTAGAAAGGATATTTTCTTCATGAAGGGTGTTCAAGTGTTTTATCAAAATTATTTTCCATCTAAGGCAATATAGGGTTATTTTTCTATCCCTATTATTACATTTATTTGATTATTTTGTGATGGGATTATTTTTATGAAGTCCTTTATCTTATATGAATTGTTTTATGATGTCACGATGTTTAATAATACCATTTTTATTACATGGGTTATGTTATGATGTATGACTTATGATCTTGTGGCACACATAAGAATGGTATCATTATGAGATGGGTGGGACCTTTATATCCCTCCAATGAAGTGGGTAAATATTTATATCTCATGAGATAGACATGGTTGGAATGGAAGGTTAATCTGATTCAGTGAAACAGGACTAAAACGAGGAGTGAACGCGGTTCAGAAACGGACTATGTCCGCTAATATAGTATTGGAAATGAGTCTTGACTAAAAAGAAATGATTCTCTATGATTATGAGTGTATTAAACAAAGTTTCATATTTTATGTAATGATTATTTGGATTACATTTCACTGCTATGATTTATCCATTGTAATGAAATTATGATCTCCTTTGCAGGTTAAGATTTCCAAAATGTTATGTTCTTATGAATATGATTAATTTTTCGTTTGTTTACCCTTATTGAGGATTTGAGCTCACCCTTTTGTATGTTTTCTTTCCCCAGCTCTGGAAGAAGATTATTAAGTAGGATATTCTAAAAGGGACTCTAGATATGATGAAATAAATGGGAGACAATGTAGATGATTTATGAACCAGTTGTTTATGATTCCCAGTTTCTAATGACACTATACATATACGGTCCTTTCATGGTTTTGTTATATGTTCTAATATGTGTGCTTTAATTTTGAAGCAATAACAATGTATGTAAGGTATGGGTCATTAATATTGGTATCAGAGGAAGGGTAGAGTCAAACTTTGGAAACTAGGATGTGAATGCCTTAGTAATAACCCTAAGGATAAGTCTAAGAATAGAACATAATCTTAGTGTTTTATAAATGGCCATGAATAACCTATTATAAGACCTTAAGTGTAAAATTTTATTCTTTATTATGTGGATTTCCTATTATAATTAGTGTTTCTCACAATATTCTTCTTGGTTTTAGTCCATAGCTGGAACCCGAAGGAACCGTGTTAATACGGAATGCGATGGGCAATGCAATGATTGTCCCCCTGAGGAACCAAACGTTATGGGAGCTAGAATGAAAAATATTTTAGCCATGCTCACACAACATTCTCAAGCTATGAATCATGCCGGACATCAAAATGAGCAAAGGAAGGAACAACATTCTGTTGCATCCTTCATGAGGCTGCGTCTAGCCTCATTCAGTGGGTCTACTGATCCATTAGTTGTTGAACAATGGATTAGTACTACTGAAAAGATATTTTCAGTTCCTCAATGTTCTGTTCATGGTAAAGTCATCTTAGTAATGTATCATTTGGAAGGTGATGCTGATCAATGGTGTAATCTTATCAAGAATACGTGGCATAGAGATGAAATTTAGTCCATGGAATGGGACGAGTTCAAGAACTTATTTTTTTATAAGTAATTCCCTCATATTCTTTGAAAAAAGATGGATAATGAGTTTCTTTAACTAATGCAAAAGGATGATGAATCTGTTGGTACCTACGATGCAAATTATTCAAGACTTGAAAGGTACGCTTCTGGGATTATTATCCAACCTGAGAGTAAGATCGATCAATTCTTTAGTGGCTTAAAACCAAGTATTCGAAGGGAGATTTCCATAAGGGACTTCAATAGCTACAAGGAAATCATTTGATGTGCTCTCAAAGTTGTGATGGATATTGGAGTAACCCATCAGTAACATGGGTTTGATAAGAAGAGGAAAATGGAATTCAAAGGAAAATCTAAAGAGCACAATAAAATGAAGATGAGTTTTCCCTTATGCTCAAAGTGTGGAAAGAAACATGGAGGGAGTTGTCTTAAAGGGACAAGTAAATGTTTCAAGTGTGGAAAGGAAGGTCATCAGGAATTTTATTGCTGCAATGATGGGATGAACATGTCTAGTGATGCGAACAAAGTAAAGGCTACACAGAGTGCACCTCATACACTTCAATTTTATATGTGCAAGGAAATGGGGCATTATGCCAATCAATGACCTAATCCGAGGGTTGATGATTATGATCGACGTCAACAAACTCTTAAGGCTAAAGAAAAAGGAAAGTCACATGAAATTTCTATCAGCGATGTGGAGTATGAGAACGACGTGGTGAAAGGTACACTTACCATCCACTCTAATGTAGCAAATGTTTTATTTGATTCTAGATTCACCCACTCTTTTATTTCTGAAGAATTTTCTATGGTTATCGTCGTATTACCTCAATAATTAGATGTTGAGTTAGTTGTGACAACCCCTAATGTCACAACAGTCGCATCAAAAGTTTATAATTCTTCTCTGATTGATGTTTGTGGGAAAGAGATTCCTTCAAATCTTGTGATACTTCCTATAGTGGAATTTTATTTGATTCTTGGCATGGATTGGATTTCATTATATGGAGCTAATATCAATTTCCAAAGATGGGAAGTCACATTTCATATTCCTGATCAATCTATGATCGTATATCGATGCATGGATGAACATAACCTTCCAATGGAAATTTTTTCAATCTTATGGGTGTAGATTCCAATAAATGAAGGTTATTTATTTCAAATGGTTGGAGAGAAACTCACGATTAAGAATATTTCCATTGTACGAGAGTTTTATGATGTCTTTACAGAGGAATTTCCAGGTCTTCCACAGAATCGTGAAGTTTATTTTTCAATAGAACTCATACCGGGTGCTATGCCAATTTCAAAGACAACATATAGAATGTCCCCAATTGAGTTGTAGGAATTGAAGAAGAAACTCCAAGAGAATCTTGATAAGGGATTCATACACCCCAGTGTGTCACCTTGGGGGGCACCAGTTCTGTTTATTAAGAAGAAAGATGGATCAATAAGACTCTTCATTGATTATCGAGAACTTTACAAAATAACTATAAAGAACAAATATCCTCTCCCACGCATTGATTACTTATTTGACCAACTACGCAGAGCTCAATACTTTTCCAAGATTGATCTTAGTTCATGGTATCATCAATTAAGGGTCAAAAAGGAGGATATATCAAAGATGGCTTTCCGTACAAGGTATAGACACTATGAATTTATAGTGATTCCATTTGGTCTTACTAATGCCCCTTCTATCTTCATGGATCTAAATAATAGAGTCTTTAGATACTATCTTGATCACTTTGTGGTAGTCTTTATAGACGATATTCTTGTCTATTCAAAGAGCAAGGAAGAACATGAATATCACTTGAAAATTATATTGAAGACCCTGAGAAAGGAGAAGCTTTATGCCAAAATTTACCAAGAGTGAATTTTGGCTTCAAAATGTTGCATTTTTGGGTCACATAATCTCTAAAGAGGGGATATATATGGATCCAGCAAAGACAAAGGTTATTGAAAGATGGTTGAGACCAACAAAAGTAACTGAGATCCGATGTTTTCTTGGTTTGGCCGGATATTAATGAATTTTTGTGAAAGATTTTTCATGATTATCTAATCCACTCACCAGGTTGACTTGAAAACGACTTAAGTTGGTGTTGACGAAGGAGTGTGGAGAAAATTTCAAGGAGTTGAAAAGAAGGATGGCCAGTGCACTTGTACTCACACTTCCTTGTAGTGGAGAAAGGATTGTGATCCACAGTGATGCATCCAAGATGGGGCGGGGGTGCGTTCTTATGAAAAATGATATGGTGATAGATTATGCCTCATGACAGTTGAAAATCCATGAGCGAAATTACCCAACTCATGATTTGGAGTTAGTTACGGTAATCATTGCATTAATGATTTAGAGGCACTATCTTTATGATGAAATGTGTGATATTTATACTGATCATAAAAGTTTAAAGTATATATTCACACAAAAGGAGATGAATATGCACCAAAAAAGATGGATGGAGTTGATTAAGGATTACGACTGCTCAATTCATTATCACCCTAGGAAAGCAAACTAGGTAGCAGATGCATTAAGTCGACAAGATCATGCTAACTTATCCATGATGAGGATCACAAAAGATCCAATATTTATGGATTTACAAAGGATGGATCTTGGAATTATAATGGAAGGGGAAAATCTTATCTTTCTCTAATGAATGTTTGACCATCTATACATGTGAATATTAAAGAGGCACAAAAATAAGATGTATAGTTACAAATGAAGGAGATAAATGTTCCTGAATTCAACCTTGATTATGATTGGATAATAATGTTCCGAAATCGGGTTTGTGTTTCTCCCATCCCAGAATTAAAGTAGGAGCTACATGATGAGGCTCATAGTTCTTCATTATTTATTCATCCTAGAAGCACGAAGATGTATAGGGACCTGAAAGAGTACTTCTGGTGGGATGGAATGAAAAGAGATGTTGCTGAATATGTCTCTCGATGTTTTGTTTGTCATCAAGTTAAATCTGTGGGACAAAAGTCTAAGGGGATGTTACAACTATAACCCATACCTGAATGGAAATGGGAAAACATCACTATGGACTTTTTCAATGGACTTTCTAAAACATCGAAAGGAAATAATGATATCTGGGTCATAGTTGATCGTCTTACAAAGTCGGAACACTTCATTGCTATTAGAGAAGATTTCTCTCTGGATCATCTAGTCATAATATATGTAAAATAAGTGGTAAGATTTCATGGAGTGACACTTTCCATTATATCTAATCGGGATCCAAGGTTTACCTCAACATTCTGGAGAAGTCTTCAGTATACTCTGGATATAGAGTTGAGTTTTAGCACTTCTTATCATCCTCAAACACATGGTCTGTCTGAGAGGACAATTCAAACTCTAGAAGATATGTTAAGAGCTTTCTCTATGGATTTCAAAGGTCATTGGGATCAATACCTACCTTTGGTGGAATTTTCTTATAATAATAGCTTTCACTCCAATACTCAAATGGCACCTTATGAATCTCTCTATGGAAAGAAATGCTGGAGTCCAACTGGATGGAATAAAGTTGGGGAAAGAAAGCTATTAGGACCGGATCTTGTTGATGAGATGGAAGAAAAGGTCAGATCTATTCAATAACACATAAGAACATCTCAGAGTTGATAAATAAGTAAGGCCGACAACCGAAGAAAAAACCTAGTGTTTTAAGTGGGTGATAATGTGTTATTACGAATATCTCCTTGGAAGAGAGTAATGAGATTTGGAAATAAGGGAAAGTTGAGCCCTAGTTATATCGGTCCTTTCGAAATACAGGATCGTGTTGGGAAGGTATCTTACCGATTGGAGCTTCCAACGAATCTCTCTCATGTTCATGATGTGTTCCATGTATCTCTCTTGAGAATTTACATACCTGATCCTTCCCATGTACTAATCTCAGAAGTTGTACCGTTGGAGAAAGATCTTTCTTATGAAGAACAACCGTTAGAGATTCTACATCGTAGAGAAAAAGTCCTACGGAACAAGACCACTCGCTTGAGGAAAGATTTATGGTGGAACCACCAATTAGAAGAAGCTAAATGGGTGCTTGAGGATATAATGTGGGATAGGTATCCTCATCTCTTATTTCAAAATGATGAATTTTGAGAGTGAAATTCATTTTAAGGGGGTAGAATGTAACACCCGAGATTTTTATGAAAAATGGTTTGTTTTTATGTTATATACATCATCAAAGTAATCTTTAACTACACACAACATTAGATTGGCTTTCTTTACACGCAATCATGACCTTCCTCTATAGCTTGCGTTGTATGCAATACTGAGTTTCACTAAACAACGATTTGCGGTTAAAATATTATTAAAACTACCCATTATGAATAGTAATAACCACTTTTTGAAATTTTTATAACTTCATCTTTCAAATGGACTTCATTTTTGGATTTGGAATATCTAAATTAGCCTAGGGAGAAATTTTGGTATTTTTCTAAAAACATTCAATTTTTTTATGAATAGTGAAGACACTGGGTTACTATTTAAAAGCCGACTATTTATTTAAATGATTTTTTATTTTATTTAAATTTATTTTATGTCAAAATTGATACATAATACCTATATAAGTTCTATGTAATTCATTGGAGTCATTTTATAATAATTTTAGATATATAAAATTTTAATTGAACTTTTCGCCATCTTTTACCCACCTCCTAGTAGAATTTGCATATTCACATAAAACTTAATTTTACCACTTCTGTGAGTGGAATTTCAAAAATTTGAGAGACACGGTAAATATCATGGACTAAAATGTGGTTCAATGAGATGAAAATAATTTTTGGTGAATAGTAACTTTTTAGTTTTTTTTACCAAGGTTACAAGTAAATAGGGTAATTAAGGGTAAAATTAATATTTTTACCCTAACACATGTCCTAATTCTATTGGATAAGTTTAATTCGACCAAAAACAACCTTAGGAATAAATATTACCATTTAGGCCCACTTGGATTAGATTAGGACATTTAATATTATTTTCTTTATAGAATAGTTAAAATAGTTAAAATCAAAGATTAATAACTAAAACATTTTTAATATAGGGTTATACAGAAGATAAATTCGTCTAAAAATATTCGTTATAAATATGAAATTATATCCTACATAATGGTATTTTATTTATAATTTTTAAGCATTAAATAATTTAATTTATTTATGACACAATGATGATGCAGTAATTATCTTATTAATGAAATATTAACATAGTTGATGTTATCAATACCCAAATAAACGTAATTTGAAACTTTTTATGAATTAAACTAATTTTATAGGTTAATATGACATATTAGTATTGATTTAATTAACTTTTTTCGAACTAATCATGCTGTTATTATTTTCAAAAAAATCTAGAACCAAATAGTGTCAAAATTGACATAAAATTGTTTTCAAAACAGATATTATATTATTAGTTGTTATTTTATTCTTAAAAATCTATGGCTCAGTCAAATTACTTATATAAGGCTATATATATTAATAATAAACAACTTGGGGTTCGTTTGGCTTGTTATAGTATGTTTATTAACCATATAGTGTAAGAAAACAAGAAGAAACAATAAAAGATAAATTATCAAACTTAAAGTTAAATCTAAATGATAAGGTTAAAATAGAAACCTAAACTTGACTAAATTCTATTGGATGAGATCTTTTCGACCCATCCCAACCTTATATTTGAAATAAATCAATTTAGAGCTATTAAAAAACGAATATGACTTTATAATAATATAATATTTTAAGTTTTCCTACAGTGCCCCTCTCCTCCCTTATAAAAGGGCACCTCCTCCCTCTCTTCCTCACACCACATTGAGCCTTCAAGCTCAACCAAACCCTGCCAATTTCTCCTCTCCACTTACCTAGAAGCATACTATAGGTTTTGGTCTTCTTCAAAGTCCATCTTTAGTGCCCAAAGAGGAGGTTAAGAAGAGGCGCTTCAAAGAAGAGGTAATGTCCGTTACTGATTCTTTCAACTTTATTTATTCTTATACTTCTTCTTCTTTAGTTATTTCATTATTAAGTAATAACATAAGTATCACTCATTTACTGATATGTTATTATAAATATTAAACAACCCTATTTCACCTTCTATCCATCCTATGGAAAATGAAATCACCGCTCGTGCGTACGTACGGAATACTGTCTCCACGCCGTGGTGTAATCTGTTTTCCACCAACACCTTACTGGGATGGGTATAATGGTGTAGATAATAACTATATATGATTATTGTAAAGTGATATTGATTCTGAAATAGTATACAGACACTCCTATACAATCCACGATCCTAGAAATGATATCATCGCTCGTGTGTACGTACAGAATACCGTCTCTACGATGTTATGCGACTCATTCTGCATGATCTTCATTACATATTGATTATATAAATTAATTTAATGAATAAATATGATATATATTACACTAATAACATTCTGGAAATGAGGTATCTATAACCTAAAAAGAAGAATAAGAATTTATTTGAAAAAACATGCCTAAGAACAAAAAGTAATAAACATCCAAATAACAAGTAGCAATGAAATATTACTAATAAAAAGATAATAATATGACAATATATGATATCATAACAATAATTATGATTCTGGAATAAGTTAATGACATTATTTAAATCATTATACAGGAGGTTTGGACACATACGAAACAAATCAAACCTAAGGTAAGGGAAATTCTCACAATCTCTATTTTTATCCGAGATTTTTTTTACTTTAAAATTTACTGGGGAATATTTGTAATCCACATCCATGTTTCCTCAATATTTAATTTTATTTCCATCCACCTACAATTTTTTAAATCCAATTTTACCCATTGGTGAGTTTTTACTAAAAGAAATTAAAGGACTCTTTTTTTTATTTTTATTACGAGGTACTTTTTGACTTCTCTGACCAAAGCTTGAGAAGAATGATTTTTTAACTTATACGGCCTAAATGGACATTTAGATCAATATTTACATGAAGCATCATTTAAAAGTTTTCATGTTTATTTTTAATCAACTTTTTTAGTTTAAAATTTTATGACATGTTAAGAATTGAAAAAAAAAATTTAAATAGAAGAAAGGATATTTTCCTCAAGAAGGGAGTTCAAGTGTTTTATCAAAATTATTTTCCATCTAAGACAATATTTGGTTCTGTTTCTATCCCTATTATTACATTTATTTGATTATGTTGTGGTGGAATTATTTTTATGAAGTAATTTATCTTATATGAATTGTTTTATGATGTCAAGATGTTTAAGATTCCCATTTTTATTACATGGGTTATGTTATGATGTATGATTTATGATCTTGTGGAACACATAAGAATAGTATCATTATGAGATGGGTGGGACCTATATCTCCCTCCAATGCATTGGGTAAAGATTTATATCTCATTAGATAGACATGGCAGGAATGGCAGGTTAATCTGATTCAGTGAATCAGGACTGAAACGAGGAGTGAACTCAGTTCCGAAATGGACATTGTCCGCTAAGATGGTCTTGGCAGTGAGTATTGAATAATAAGAAATGATTCTCTATGGTTATGTGTGTATGCCACAATGTTTCATGTTTTAAGTTATGATTATTGGGATTACATTTCGCTACTATGATTTATCCCATGTTATGAAATTATGATCTCCATTGCATGTTAAGATTTCCAAAATGCTATGTTCTTATGAATATGATTAATATATCTTTTGTTTACCCTTACTGAGTATTTGAGCTCACCCTTTTGAATGAATTCTTTCCCCAGGTCTGGAAGAAGGTTATTAAGTAGGATATTTCAAAATGGACTCTAGATATGATGAAATAAATGAGAGACAATGTAGATGCTTTATGAACCAGTTGTTTATGTTTCCCAGTTTCTAAAGACACTATACCTATACGGTCCTTTCAGGGTTTTGTTATATATTGTAATAAGTGTGATTAAATTTTTAAGGAATAAAAATGTTTGTAAAGTATGGTTCGTTATACATATCCTCCCCAATAATTGAATTTAGTAAAGGAACTGGGGGTGGATCTAGATAAGAATCAAGGGGCAGTGTTTCTACTCTAAAGATAAGGTACTCTTTATCATCATCGAAAATTGTAACCTCCTTCTTCTTATAATAAATTTTCACAACATGGACTTAAATCCAATACATATAGAAGATTATATCAGATTCCATCATGGGTATGATGATGAGATTAGTAAATAAAGAACATTCATATTCTATAATGGGAACTGATTCACAAAACATTATTATGATGATACCTCCCTTAGGTGTTTTGACTGACAACTCCCTTGTTAAGTAAAATTGAAAATATTTAATTTTCATATAGAATTGGAAAGATATGAAATAATTTTATGATCTAAAATAAAATAATGCATTGGTTACAGTTGAGGGAACACTTATATTACTTGCCACCATGTCTTTCAGAGCATCAACCTCAGCATTAGTGATCATATAATCTTGGCCTTGATCCCTTGGCCTTTTCTGAGGTAATTTCTCTTTGTTCTTAGGAAATTCATTTTATTAATGCCCCTTTTCTCTACAATTGTAGCATTCAACAATGACATCTTCTTTCATCCCCACACAATCATGATATTAGAGGCCTTTTTCAAAACACTTGTAATAGACTCCCATTCCATTCAAAAAGTACCGGGGTACTTCTTTATACATTTAACAGAAGATGGATATTCAACTTTTCCCTTCTTCCCCTTATTTCTATTTATTGAGTGTTCAGTAGATCTCTTCTTCTCCTTATTTGTTTTAATTTCTTAATACATAGTGAATTCCTTTTCTCCCTTGATATCACTTTACACAATATCTTCGTATGATGAGAAGGTTGTGAGAATAATTCTTGATGGAGAAATGGTATTAACACATCAATGAAACAATCAATATTATTTCGTGGGTTCTGTATATAATCTACATCATGCCTTTTTAGCCTTGTATTGTTAGCCTCATTTTTTGCGACATTATCATCCACTTTTTACCTCAGACTCATAAATTGTCTTTCTATATCATCTCGATGTCCACGAGGAATGTATTTTTATATGAAAATCTATTTAAACTAACTCATTCCAAATTTGATACTTCATCATCTTCCTTTGTGTTTTGAATCAATGACCACCATTGATCTGCATCTCCCGTGAGGTGATAAACACCCATGACAACTTTTTCCCTTTTTTCTACTCCCCATAGCATGAAATATTATCTCAAATTAATTTATCCATTGATCAGATACTAATGTATTTGTACTCCCATTCAATTTTGGTGGTTGTTTCCTCATAAAGAAGTCTAACATTGATCCTCCCCATTGTGGATTAGGGTTCTCCATACGTGTGAGGATATTATTCATAACCTGGGTGAGTTGTCCCAGTATGGTGATTAGCTGACCAACACCAGTTGCTTCACCAGCTGCACAATAATTATCTTGAGTAAGAGGGAAATCCCTACATGGATTACAGGTGCTGATACGGTTTCCATTCCATCCACTAGGTGCCATTTTTAAACAATTGCATACACTTGATTAGTTTATGAATCACAATACATAAATCCAATATTGTAAAACTGTTAACATAAATTGAACAGTTTATGGATATAATCCATAATCATAAAAATGATTTCATTGATAAAGTATATACTCATAAACACTTCGTAATTGTTTGTAATGAAAATGAGAATTATCCTAAGCATATCCCTCAGGAGTGTTGTAACCAAGAGTGCAGCAAGGCCCTTTGTTGTTCACCAGTTCTTGTTCGAGTCTAGCTCAAAGTGGTGTTTTCGGGTTTTACCCCTTGATACATGTGTGCCAGAGCTTCCTCTACCAACCCGTATCTAGACAGTTATGTATTGCTTGTAAAAATCATAAAATATCAACAGTACCAAAATTTGAGGACGTTATTTTATATTAATCTTCAAATACTATCTTAGGGTGATATTCTCTAATCAAAGTTTTCCTAAATCTAGTTTCCAAGGTATGTACTAGACTTCCTTTGATTCCAACAATAACACCCTAACCCTAGTTACCAAGATTCAGTGCATTATTACATAACATTATCATGATCACAAAATTTCAAGTCTTGAAAGACCGATTAGTTTTGTAGCCTTGGAAATACTAGATACATTCATAAGTATTACATTGCGTTATAAAATGAAATACTACAACAACATAGTCTTCATAGGTCATACTCATATCCCTTATACTATCCCTGTAGGTCAGTCATAATATACTTCTTTGCATCCTGGGAAAAATAAAACATAGAAAAGGTTGATCTCAGATGTTCAGTAAGGATAACAATATTGTGAAATCTTTCATAAATAAGAATAAACATTTATGAAAATTTAAGACTAAAACAAATGAATTTTAAATTGAAATTCAGAATAATATGGAAAATATAAAATAAAATAATTACATTTACTAATTCACATGGATATTCTACTAGTTGAGTAATCCCATTCAATATCAGTAACCACATTCATAATGATGGAATGCATAATGCAAGACTTTATAGCCACATAGTCACAGCCTTGTGGCAAGACTACAAATAAAATTTTGTCAAGGACTTTTGCAAAGACAGTAGTTTGTCTCATGAGACTTACCGATGCATCGAGGAGCAATAGTGGGCTCTACCCATCACTTAAGAAGTCCAATTCATTCCTCATATGAAATCATAACATAATCATTCATATTAAAACATGCATAAGAAATGTAAATACATATCCATAAACCATGAATGGTATAAAAATAACACATCCACAATCAAAAATAACACAAAACATTCAATACCATATGTATGTTTTTTATCATAATAAATCATATTCAAATAAGCTTACAATCCATCAAAAGATGTTGACATAAATTAAATCAAAACTTTTTATAGAGAAATATCACATTCTATTTTGAAATCATTTAAAATTCATATAAATAAAAAAGAAAACATTTATTTTTAAAATATTCTTATTATCCTCTAAGGTAATATTTGACTATGTTATAATGGTGGAAAATAACCACACCCTCCATATAAGTTTAAAAACAGTCTTACCTTAATTTTGTTGAAAATGGCATAAGGTACCTTGTTTGGAAAACAACAGAAATATTCCATTCAATTCATTTTTTAAAAAGTCAAAAAAAGGTTATAAATTACATAAACCCATAGTCTAGTAAATAGTAAAAATGTTTTGGAATACATTTTTAAGAAACATGTATGTGGATGATAAAGAGGACCGAATAGATTATTAGTTAAAAATAGGTTCTGATAATAAAGAGATTGTGAAATTAACACTTACCTTATTCTTTTACATGGTCGAGGGTAGGTTAAACTTCTGTATAATGGTGAAATTATTGTTATAATATTATACAACAACCACATACATTAATATTATATCATATATTCTCTTCTAATATTGATTTTTAATGATATTTTAGTAGTATCAACTTTTCATGTGTTAATTGATTCGTTTTTTATTATATGCTTGGTTACATAAGACCATTTTGTTATGGATAGGATTTATTTGATTCGTATACAGAATGATATTATGTTAATAAAAGTAATTTGTATTCATAAAATAAAAATTAATCTAGAATTATTATGATGGGGAATGAATCTCATCACTTTCGGGGAGACGGTAATCCGTACGTACTCATGAGCAAAAATATCAATGTTTTTATATAAGAATCGTATATAATTGGATGATATATCATATATAAATAATCATTATCATGTTATATTTATTATTTATCTTATTTATACACATTATTATACCAATCCAAATGATTAAGTCTTAAAATAACAAACTACACCTTGACGTGGAGACTGTAATCCGTACGTACGCACGTATGGTGACATTGTCATTTATAGGATGGATAGAATAATGAATATAGTTGTACCATTTTTATAATAAGATAACAGTATATAGAAGAAACTGGAATTATTATTTTATAATTGAGACAACAAATAATGAATAATTGGAAGAAGGAAAGATCTTGAAAGAGGTGAAATATTTATCTCTTCTTCAGGTTCTTCATTTTGATTTGATCAAAAGGGCTCCATAGGTTGGCTTTATGACTAAATGAATGACTCTAGGATGAAGGGAGGACAGTTGATATGATATTTGGGTAGGGGTTGGCCGAGCCAATTGGCATTGAAGGTGTGAATTCGAGAGAAGGGGATGTGCCCTTTTATAAGAGGGGTGAGAGGCACCTTAGGAAAATATTGAAATATTATTTTATAATAAACTCATTTTTAGTTTCTAATTGCTCCAAAATGATTTATTTTGAGGATAACATGGGAATGAGTCTCCAACCACTACATCCAATGGCCCGAAAGCCTTAATTTTTTATTGATTTTGATAATCCACCTTTCAAGGGGCGAGGTGGAACCCTAACAACGCACATAAGAATAAGTATTACATGGCATGTAGGTCTCAGAGTAATCCATTGCTCGTAGGATTCAAACATTACATACAACCCAGACTAACTAATATAAACTACTACTCCCCATCATCTTCATCGTAAAATTAGTTATCCACTACTGCATGGCTATTCAGCTAGGCATTCCCATGCATGCACAAGCTTTTCCCATTGGTAGGTGTCATACCCTCTCATTCTTGCAATACGTTTATCTTCAGCTGTAATGAAAGCTCCTTTCTCATCCTCCTTGTAGAGATTGTTCCTTGTATATTATCTGGTTTGTATCTTCACATATAAGGTGTACTGAAGGCCTTTAGATGGCCTAAAGGCCTTACTGACCTAAAGTCATGGGAGGCCCGAAGGCCTTAAGGGACTCGGGGACAAGATCGGTGGCCCGAAGGCCCAAACGGGGGCATATTCTCGGCTGCTACAGTGCCAAACAGTACCTGCTACAGTTCCCATTACAGTTCCTACTACACTAATGTATAGTACCTACTCCAGTACCTGCTATAGTAATGCACAATAGGTTTTAGATAGGTTTGGGTAACTATATTAACTTCGTCCTTTAGATTTAACTCTTACATAAATAGTTTGAAATTTACCATGCCAATTTGTCCTTTTTTATTATATGGTTAATAAAAATAAAATAAACATCCAAGAGAATAGAAAGTGGATCATAAAATACATATATAATATTATTTAATACATTTGGTTGAAACCTAAATTTTTAGGAATAGAACATCAATTATTAATATAACACATGTTTTAAAAGAACTATTATATCACTTTTGACACAATTTGGTATTTAGTTTTTTTAAAATTTATAACAACATTATTACTTCGAAATAAATTCATTTAATCAACCCTAACATATTAACCTAGAAAATTATTGGAATTCATTAAAAGTCTCAAAATAGATTTATTTGAATATTTATAATATCAATTATTTTAATAATTTATTAATTAAGTAATTACTCCATAATCATTATGTCATAAATAAATTTTTTTATTTAATGTCGCAAAATTATAAATAAAATAAAATTATGTAGTAAGTCTTTATAGATTTCTAATGAATATTTGTAGTCGAATTTATATTATGTTTAACTATATATTAAAAATGGTTTAGTTATTAATGTTTTATTTTAACTCTTTTAACTCTTATTTAAATAAAATAATAATAAATTCCATAATTTAATCCAATTGAACCTAAAGGATCATATTTTATTCGTAAGGTTGGTTTTCGTCTAATTACATTTATCCAATAGAATTAGGACATTTGTTATGGTAATTTTGATATCATTTTTACCATGTATTACCATATTTACTTTTAACCGTGGTAAATAAAAGTAAAAAGATATCAGTTACCAAGAATAATTTTCACCTAATAGAACCACATTTTAATTAACGAAAATAAATGTGTCTCTCGAATTTTCAAAATTCAACTCACAGAAGTGGTAAAATTATTTTCTATACAGATTTGCAAATGCTAATTTGATGTGCGTAAAAGACGGTAAATAGTTCAATAAAATTGTATATATCTAAAATTATTATAAAATGACTTCAATTATTTACGTTCAACATATATATATATTTTTAATTAAATTAAAATAACTATTTATTTAAAAAAATGTTGATTTATCCATTAATGCATTGTTTTTCCACTATTCATCAAAAATTGAATGTTTTCAAAAAAACACTAAAAAATTTACACATAGCTAATTTTGATATTCCGAATCAAAAAAATTAAATCCATTTTGAATGATAAAATTTATAAAATTTCAATAAGTGGATATTACTATTCAAAACAGCTAGTTTGATTGGTCTCGGTGTGTTAAAATCTTGAAGTTGCGTACAATTCAAGCTATTTCATTATTCAAATGGAAACGTACCATGGAAGAATGGGGTGTTAAAAATGGGATGTTTTGTGTTGATACAATCTTTACTATTCCTTGGGATGGTTATGACTAATTTATACAATAGTATAATTCAAATTAACTTCATTGATTCTTTTTTTAATCCCATTAAAATATTAAATTTCTCATGATTAGAAGACCTTAAATTTCCCCTAAATATACATATCATTTATCAGGGATATATTCATTTGAAAATTGTATTCCATTTTTAGATATGGTTTTTCTATTAATATCCATTTTATTAAATTGGTAAATAAATATTAAATCCATATTAATTATTCAATATGGTTATTTGAGAAGTAATATTGTTTATTTTGATTACTCGATATGATGAATTGTGCGGACCAGAATTGATTGGTGGGGCCCAGACATTATATTTCCTCTCGATGTATTGATTGTTTTTCATTAAAAAATATGCTGTGAAAATTGAAAGATATTATATCACAGTATTAAACCATCTTATGAATGGTATTGACAAAGTTAATTTCCATGTGTTTGAGACATTATAACCATTAATTAATACTTGACTTAATTTTGATAAATTATTATTTATCCATGATATTTTGCATCAAAATGTGTATAGATGCATTTCATTCTTATTTCATTGATGATATGGAATGTGTTTTTGTTTCATACAAATCGATATTTATTTTTCATATCTATATATTTAAATGGAATTTGTTTCCGTGCATTTACCTTTACATATTGATTGTACAATTCCTTCTCATTTTTTTATATGATGGAATTTTTGTTGAGTTATTTACCTTGTCATTTGATTGTTCTCATTGATTAATTGTTACTTCTACAGCACATTACCCTTTTTGAGAATTTGATCTAAACCTTATTTTTTTCCTATCCTTAGGAACCAAATAATCATTAAGAAAATGATTTTTTAAAGATGTACTAGATGGAATGGATTTATTCTTGAAATAAATGAATTATGTTGTAATTGGTGTATTAATTTGTAATATTTTTCTAATATAAGTATTTTTTTACCAAGACTATTAATCTATTTAATCCTTAGACATTTGAGACTTCATAAAATTTATAATATAATTGATAGAAGACACTTTCTCTGAGATCTTTTCAGTAAGGTCACAACAAAATTCACATAAGAAATAATTTTTTAAAATAATGAATCTAGATTTGGAAAATTAATCTTTCAATTTCCCAGATGAGTAAATTCTAAAATTATATTCTGAATGTATATCAGGAAATAATTTATATCCAAACTATAATGGTAAATGTCATCATATAATTAGAATAAAATATGAATATTATATTTCAATTGATAAATATATAAATACTTCTAAATAAGAACAATTCTAAATAAACAAATTAATGCATGAAAAAATATTTTTTAATAATTTTAACAGAATAAAAAGTTTCCTTTATCAACTTATTTGAAATAATTAATGATTTAGAATCTTCCAATTATATTTATGGAACTTATAATATCTAGAAAACATAGTATTTTTGAATAACTACTACATTACACTACCTATAAAAATATAAACATTAATTGAATTTGATACCAATACATTTTTGAATCCAGAAATGTTAGGAATGACAATGTATAGAATCCAAATATATATTATAGTATTATTATCTAAAGAATAAAATTATTTATAATAAAATTTATTCCATTTTATAAAATAATTAAAACTATATTTATAGATAGAATTAAAATTAGTTTTATAAATTATGGTATTTGTTATTGATCATCGATGAAAAAAATTTACACATCTTCTATTATTGTCTATTTGTATTCCCAAATCATTTATTCTATGTGGAAAGTTTTCAAATCTCATAATTGTATCAATGATTTTTGTGACAAATGAAAATTATTCTAAATGAGTTCCATATATCCAATTTTTAGATTTAATTCCTATATTCTATTTTAATGGATTTTTTGTTTTTTGAAAAAAATGGAAATTATTAATATCAAAAGATAAATCATGAATTTTTTGAATTTTTAATTTTTTTCATGTTCCTATTATAGTTTCATTAAGAATAATATATTTTTATTAATGTTTATCATAATTATTTTCAGTCTCATCCCCTTCATCACAATTTGAAAAAAAATAAATACTACTTATTTTATTAAATTATATGATGTATTACTAAATAAAAAATCTGTCTCCTCACAGACAATTTTTTTTCTCAATTATAATTTCTATAGATTACCTCAAATAAACTTCATGTATCTTTCATTTCATTATTTTTTATTAATTGTATAATCATTCTTCTTATTATATTTACCTTAGGTCAAAATACATTATTATATTTTTTTCACTAGCTTTGATAAATTTGTTTATCACAAATTCAATTAGTATTATTCAATTACGTTTTAAATTTTATTTTCTAACATACTATCAATTATAATTATATTTAATGATGAATTTGTATATAATTTTTTTAATTTTCCATCTAGAGTGTATATATCCTCATTACATTCATATTTTGATTTCTGGTTGATAAAATAATCATTTATTTAATATTTATATTTGGACATAAATATTCAGAATTATTTAGGGATTATATTATTTTAACATACTTATTACCTATATATAATTCCTCCTAAAATATCATCATCTTTATAAAAAATTACTAGTACCATGCTAATGTATCATGATTTATAAATATAAACAAATAGAAAATCATACTTCAGATAAATTGAATCTACATAAAATAGAAAGTATATTTATTACAAAATATAGTAAGGACAATATAATACTACATATGTAAAATGTCTTTAGAAACTGGGAATCATATATAACTGGTTCATAAAACATCTACAGTGTCTCAAGCATATTTATTCATATTTGGACTCCATTTTTAGATATCATTCTTGATACCCTTCTTCGTGTCCTAGGGAAATGAAACATAATAATGAGCTTGCATAAATTCTCAGTAACGGTAAATGTAAAGACTCGTAAATTTCATGAATTTTTTTTTAAATTATTTTGGATTTTACGAGTATACAGTTTCTGACGGCACCTGATTCCGAGGCGTGGTGTGCCTGGAATAAATTTCCAAAGTTCATCTCGGGTACGTTCAGTGAACGAATGGGCGGGTTTTTCTATCTTTTGAACCAGTGCTCGGAATTGAAATATGAGGGCACTAATGGAACTGCAGTTCAAGTAATTTCTTAATAGGACCTTTACCGAAGATGCGTTTGCTCGATAGGTTTTGTTATAACATGTGGATTAAATGAAAATTACGATAAAATTATGTTTCAATTTTATTTCTTTTCTGAGTGGTTATATCCTAGGTGTGGGAGTTGGGGTGGGGCCCACTAGTTACTAACTACCCTTGAGAGGATAAAGGTGAGGTGGGGCCCACACGATCCCCAACTCTTCTCATTCCCCAACTCCCTAACTCCCCCTTAATTTTAGTAACTCCCCTCTCTCAGTCTTTAATGCTTGCCAACATAACACATAATTAATTATACAAGTCATGTTTAATTAATTAAGTGTTTTGGAATTTGAATTGGTAATATTGAAATGCATGGCTTGAATTAATAAAATAAGGTGAGAATTATTTTATTTTGGGGTTAGCTTGTTGTGTGAATACTTTGGAAGAGAGCTCTATTCTCTCGTGGAAGAACATCATCCTCCGGCAAAGAACATCACCCTTCGACGAAAAACGCCGTCACCACAAGGAGGGACGACGTTCCATACCTTCTTCTCTCCACAGCTAGTGTGAGACGTCATCCCCTCCTTGGATGCACACCAAGGCCAACATTGAAACCTCACCCTATGATGCCATCTTTTGCATCGCTTGCAAATGACATCATTTATTGAGGTAGGGGATCAGTTCAATTTTAATGAATTAAAATTGTGCTTGTTTTATCGTTGATCATCTCGTTTTCTTTGGCCGCTTGATATCATTATAATGGGATGAAATCGGACCATAGAAACATGATCAATCCTCCTCCCCTTAACTTGATAATCTTCGTTGATCATTGTGGCGAAGGCAGCATGGGGTCGTTGCACCGTGTGGGAACGAAAAGGACCGCGGCCGAAGCGGGCCGCGGTGCTGGTGTGTGACGCCGTCGCACCACACCGGTGAGGCCGAAGGAGGCTGCGACCATGAGAAGGCCACAACATAGGGGCGCGGAACCATCGCGCCTCACCGGAACATCATGGGGGCCGTGGCTGGGGCGGGCCACGGTGGAGGGGTGCGGTGACACTACGCCACGCCGGTCGGACAGGAGCTGCGACCAAAGGTCGCGGTGGTCTTCAAAGGGGCGGCCTGTTGAGCCGGCCGCCAGCGCAACTTGAAGGCGGGACTCGCAGGGGTCCCGCAGTTACACCCAAGGCCGTCCATTATGGTCGTCCATTTCCAAAAAACTAGGGGGGTTTAACCCCCTGAAAGAATCCTAGGGCAGACCCCACGGGTCCGCCGTTTCGGAGACAAGGGGGCGGCGCCCCCCCTTCGCACCCCGCTCGGCCGCATGCCGAGCTGCAACCGACTTTTGAGCCAGGCTATAGGCCACGCCCAGCCGCGGGCTGGGACATGCCATGCCGGGCCACGACCAGTCGAGCCAAGCCACGCTAGCCATGGGTCGGGCCATGCAAGCCGGGTTGAGCCATGCAAGTCCGGTCGGGTTGGACTGGGCCCAAACACCCTATTTTCGGTCAGGTTCGTTCAAATTACCATATCATGGGTTATAGACCTCCAATCAATGCACCGTTAGTTGAGTTGGGATCCTTGGATCGAGTCGGTCATTTCGATATATTACACCAGTGGTTTTGGCGATGTTTGGGTATGGCCGAGTTGGTTCGAACTTGAAACCAACAGGGCCCTTGGAGCAGAAACGCTTATAACATAACGACCGGACGTCCGAATGACGTACCATCAATTACATTGAATTTATAATAGTGAGATAGTTCTATTGGACTACTCCACATGAGTTTTGGAAACAGCTGCAGTATGGTCAGGTTGGTTTTATCTTAAAAACCAACCAGGCCCCTCGGACGAAAAAGCCAATATCTCTCCGACCGGGGGTTCGATTGAAGCACCGTCTGTCGCGTTGAGTTCCTATTGACGACACAGAACTTTGTGATACATCAACTCTATACTGTGTGACATTTGATGCATCGACCCTCTTGGATCATGGAGCGGACCCTCCTAGAATCGAGCATGCTGTGTGCGGGAACCCTAGAGCTGGTTGTGACTACGACGACGATGGCGACTGTACTTGGATCCTACATGGGTTCGGCAGCGAGGATGACTATACTTGGATCCTTCATGGGTTCGGCAGTGATGATGACTATACTTGGATCCTATGTGGGTTCAGCAGTGATGGTTACTGTACTTGGATATTACATGGGTTCGATAGTAATGACTTCTATACTTGGATCCTACGTGGGTTCAGTAGAGGAGATGATTCCGAGGCATCATCTAATCATCTCCACCCCTCTTCGTGAGTAGTATAACTGTGTGAGCTGAGTATTGATTTTCAATAATTATCATCGATATGATTTACTTACATTCCTATGTGGATTGGGTTGTGTTTTCCTGTGTGGACTAGGTTGTACTTGGGATCGTGAGTTGGAGCTGAACTGGAAATGATGACTTAGGTATATGTATGGGAATATACCTAAGTATTGTTGGTTGATACTTCATGTTTGAATCCTTCATTTGTGGTTTGTCCTTTGTGGATTTTGGGAGACCTACGGGGGTCTCGGGGTCCCTACTGAGTATCATATACTCACCCCTGCACGGGCCATGCCTCACTACATTGTGTTGGTTGCAGATGACGGAAAACACTGATCGTGTTTCAGGCTTGTGGAGCGAGACGGTACCCGGAGGTTGACAATCAGGTGGGATGTACATAGAGAGGATGACCGGACCCGAGGAGCTGAGGAAACCATCTGTACCCACCCTTCAGGTGGGATAGCCGAAGGATGACATGGTGGTTGCTGATTTACTTTATTACTGTTGTACTTTCATTTCAGTTGTATTGTACTTTTAGTTAGGTTTGTATTCTAGGCCATTTACTTTTCAGCACATACTTTTGTACAAATTTTACTTAGTGTTTACTTCAGATTGGGTACTCTATTGTGTTTATTTTCTTATATAAAGGCAATGGCTCCTCTTTTATTAGGATTTTCTCCTTTGGTGCTAGTTGCAAGCCCCTTGCCTATGGAAGGCGGGATTGGGGTAGTCATGACACAGGCCCTGAGGATAGGTCGTGACAAATTGGTATCAGAGGAGTCGGTTCTACCACAAAACTATGGACTCTTTTAATTTCTTATATGTGAAGCAATATTGTTAAGGGTATTGAGTGTGGTTATCAGTCTTGGGAGTCCAGTGTTGGTACGGTGGGCGATGTATCCATACACCAGGACCCTAACTTCTGATTTCCGACTCAGTTCATGAAAACATTGATTGCATGTATGTTTCAAAAGTTTTCATTGTGATTAATTTGTGTTAGCTCACCAGGTATACTGTATTAACTATGGAGGACCTGCTTCTTTTTCAGGATTGCCCCATGACGACAGCCGGCTAGGGTTCCGAGGTTTGTGCGAGATGGAATCCCACCAAGAGATGAGGCCTCGGAGCAGAGCCCCATTACAGCGGAGGCACCGGTGGTACCTCTACCCACCGAGCCACCGATGCCCCCATCCCCAGCAGGTGAGAGTGCATGTTTCATGAGTGCACTACACAAGTTTCAGCGTCAGAGACCGCCCATGTTCTCTGGGGAGATGGACACTCAGGAAGCCTAGGTTTGGCTGATGGCTGTTGTTCGAGTCTTCAAATTGGTAGGGACACCAGCAGATCTTCTAGTGATCCTTTCGACGAGTCTCCTGTACGCGGCATCACGTAGATTGTGGTGTCTGATGCTCTAGGTGCATGATGAGGAATCTCTTCATTGGATGGACTTTGAGAGCCTTTTCCACTCGGAGTTCGTTCCAGCCACCCTATGTGCGTTGCGCATCCAAGAGTTACTACAGCTGCGGCAGGGCAGCATGACAGTAGCCCAGTACTCAGCAAGATTTACTGACCTCTCGCGCTACTCCACATACATGGTACGGGAACCAGTCCTCTGGTCCTAGACATTAGAGCAAGGACTGGGGCATGATATCAGGGCTTCAGTGATCTCCCTCAGTATTCCGACGCAGGCTGGAGTACTATAGTGAGCCCTTCTTGTGGAGAGATTTCTTGCTGAGCCTACACCAGCTGCGAGACCTACCAGAGGGAGGCACATAGCAGAGTATTCTACAGCCAGCAGTAGATAGATGTCACAGAGGTGCAAGCGGACCAGACCATCAGGAGGGAAAACTCAGGATACTGGTTCAGAGGTGGGGGGAACACGCAGCAGAGTCAGTCATTCGAGAGGCAGGTAGTGCTATGCATTTGGCGGGCAGGGCCTCATGGCTCATGGATACCCAACCCGTCACGCAGAGGAGCAGTAGATGGTTGAAGGACCACCCAGGATGAGGTAGAGGTTTGATCGTGGAACTCAGCAGGGAGCAGGCGGACGAGGTAGAGGAGCTGTCCGAGTAGCAGGTGGTGGAAGACACTTCGGGTTGCTACAACCACCACCACTATAATGTCCAACCCGATAACAGAGAGCTGGAAGGCAGAGGCAGGATCAGCTTCAGGTAGTGGAGCCCTACGACCACGGTGCACCTGAGATGATTTGAGGTACTATATGTGTCTAATCCAGCCATGATGAAGTTATTATAGACACAGAAGCGAGTCATTCATTCATTGCCGCTGCCTTTGTTCGGATCTTGGAGATTCCGACGGATCCGTTGGCTTGATCATTACAGCTAGAGACTCTTATGGGAGCAGACTCGATGATTACGCACTGGCGCCGGCAGTGTGAGCTTACTCTTGGAGGTGAGAGTTTCGGCTGGGATCTTCTTGTAGCGGCTTCTAGGCCTTACGATGTCATCTTGGGCATGGATTGGTTATCTACGGTCCATGCTGAGATCGATTGTATTAGGTTCAAGGAGTGATGTGTCCGCACAGATGAGAGAAGGTTCACCTTCACCAGTGAGAAGGGAGCCTTTGCAGTGCAGGATGGACTCACATAGAGGAGAGAACATCTGATCACCCCTCAGTTGTCTACTCTCATCCTAGGAGTAGTCGATGTGCAGAGTCCAATTTTTCCTATTGTGGTGGATCAGTATGCGGACGTTTTCCTAACGATGTTCCAGGACTACCTTCTCGCAGATAGGTAGACTTCAATATTGACCAATACCCCGGGATAGCCTTGATATCTACTCCATCATATCAGATGGATCCTACTGTGCTTTGTGAGCTATGGTTATAGCTGGAGGACTTGTAGGGAAAAGGATTTATTTGACCCAGTGTTTCACCCTGGGCTTCCACAACAATTTTCTCCAAGAAGGTGGACGAGAGCTTTGGACTGTGTGTCGACTACCGTTGCCTGAACCAGGTGATCGTGAAGAACAAGTATACACTTCTGAGGGTAGTTGATCTCATTGATCAGCTCAAGGAAGCATGATTGTTCGCAAAGAAAGAGCTTAGGCCGGGTTATCATTAGCTCAGAGTTCAAGACGAGGATGTGTGGAAGACTGACATCAGGTGACGGTATGGCCACTATGAGTTTTTGGTTATGCCTTTTGGTGTAACCAATGCTCCAGCAGTGTTCATGAGCCTCATGAATAGGATCTTCCCACCTTACTCGATTGATTTTTCATATTCTTCATCGAAAACATATTGATTTACTCAAACACTGAGGAGGAGCATGCCTACCACTTCCAGGTTGTGCTGGATACACTCCAAGAGAACCACCTTTATGGTAATCTCTCGAAGTGTCTGTTATTGATTCAAGAGGTCCACTACTTGGGACATGTCATCTCTGAGGTGGGAGTTGTGGTGGATCCTGTGAAGATCGAGGAAATACTGGCTTGGGAGCCACCTAGGAGCGTGATGGAGGTGCGGAGTTTCCTAGGTCTGACTGGGTACTATTAGAGATTTGTGACAGACATCCCCAGAGTTACAACACCACTTTCATCTTTGACAGAGAAGGGGAAAACCTTTTTGTGGTCAGATAAATATCAGCAGAGATTCTAAGAGTTGAGACAGAGATTGACCAGTGCACCCATCTTGAGGGTACCAAAGGAGGGCATAGGGTACGTAGTTTATTACGATGCATCAGGGACCAGACTCAGGTGTGTCCGGATATAGGAAGGGGCAGTGATCGCCTATGGTTCACGACAGTTGAGGCAGCTTGAGAAGAACTACGCTACCCATGACCTAGTGTTAGCAATAGTGGTCTTCACCTTGATGATGTGGCGACACTATCTGATGGGAGAGCGCTTTACAGTCTACTCTGACCACCAGAGTCTCAGGTACATCTTCTCACAGAATGACATGAACCTGAGACAACGGCGATGGCTCGAGTTCCTCCAGGACTATGAATTTGAGATAGTCTATACTCCTGGGAAGGGGAACGTAGTAGCTTATGCTCTCAACAATAGGTTTGGAATTAATCTACATGGAGAGGTGACAGAGCAGCAAGCCGCATTGTAGATATCCTTGTGGATAGAGATAGAGGAGCCTTTTAAAATTCACCCACAATCACTCCACTACTTCAGTGGGTCAGAGAGGCACAGTGTGTGGACGTTGATTGTGAGACGTGACATGCACATATATCCACAGGACATGCACCAGATGGATTTTCTATAGGAGGAGAGTATGTCATATTTTTTAGTGGATGTACCATGGTACCAGTTTCATTACAAGAGGAGGTGCTGAGAGAGTATCACACTTCCCCATTGGCGGTACATATAGGAGTAGCGAAGATGTACCAGGATCTCATAGGACAGCACTAGTGGCCGGGTATGAAGAAGACTGTAGTAGAGTTCGTTTTATGATGCCTCACCTGCCAGTAGCTGAAGGCGGATCACCAGGTAACAGTAGGATTGGTATAGGCCTTAGAGGTCCCTGAGTGGAAGAGGGACGAGATATCTATGGATTTCGTGAAGGGGCTTCCATCTACTTCCTAAGGACATGACTCCATCTAGGTGATCGTGGAATAACTCACCAAGTCGGCCCACTTCTTACCTATCAGAGAGCAGGGTTCAATGGAGAGATTGGGACGCCTCTATGTTCAGGAGAACATATGGTTTCATGGTGTGGCATCATCTATCGTCTCCGATCAAGATCCTCGCTTTACTTCCCTTATTTGAAAGGGGATGCAGGAGGAATTTGGGACAAAGCTACGCCTGAGCACCGCCTTTCATCTTTAGATGGATGGTCAGATGGATAGAACCATTCAAAATATTGATGACATGCTCTGTGCATGTGTCCTCGACTTCGGTCGCAGTTGGGAGGATCACCTACCTTTGGTGGAGTTTGTGTACAACAATAGCTACCACTCCGCCAATGGGATGGCAAGAAGCGAGGCATTGTATGGCCGTCCTTGAAGATCACCTCTGTGAAGGACAGACCCTGGGGAGTCAGCACTTGTAGGATATGAGATGGTCTAGGCCACGACAGAGAAGGTGCATATCATCGAGGAGTAGATGAGGATAGCCTAGTGCTGACAGAAGTCCTATGCTGATAGGAGGTGGAGACAACTAGAGTTCAAGGATGGTGACCACATTTTCTTATGGGTCTCACCTCGACGTGGATTACATAGATTTGGTCGGGGAATCAAGCTATCTCCATGATTCATTAGACCATTCCAGGTTCTTAGCCGGATAGGCGAGGTGGCTTATCACCTGGCTCTTCCACCTTAGTTGCACCGGGTGCACTACGTCTTCCACATATCTCAGTTAAAGAGATACATGAACAACCCGACACATATCATCGACCATGGGGAGCTGGACATCGATGACGAGGTGACATTTGCAGAGGTTCCAGTGCAGATCGAGGATTGACCATAGCGGGTCCTACATGGACGGTCGATTCTTCTAGTGCACATCAGGTGACAGCACGGGAACCTCTAGGAGAGAACATGGGAGCAGGAGGCTCATATGCGTGCATAATACCCCCATTAGTTTCCCATTTTTTTTGATATATCTATACAGGGATGTAAATCCCTGAGGTGGGAGTAATATAAAGACCCGTAAATTTCACGGAAATTTTTTTCTTAAATTCTTTGAGATTTTACGAGTACGTAGTTTCTGACGGCACCTGATTAAGAGGCCTCGTGTGCCCGGAATCAATTTCTGAAGTTTAGCTCGGGTATGTTCAGTGAACGAACGAGCAGTTTTTTATATCTTTTGAACCGGTGCTCAGAATTGAAATCTGAGGGCACTGATGGAACCGCAGCGCCAGTAATTTCTTAAGAGGACCTTTTCCGAAGATGCGTCTGCTTTGGAGGAGTAGTTATAAAATGTGTATTAAATGAAAAGTAAAATTAAATTGTGTTACAATTTTATTTCTTTTCTGAGTGGTTATATCCTAGGTGTGGGAGTTGGGGTGGGACCCACTAGTTACTAACTACCCTTGAGAGGATAAAGGTGAGATGTGGCCTACACAAGCCCCAACTCCTCTCAATCTCTAACTCCTTAACTCCCCTTTAATTTGAATAACCTCCCCTCTCTCCCTCTTTAATGCTTGCCAACTTAACACTTAATTAATTAGACAAGTCATGTTTGATTAATAAAGTGTTTTGGAATTTGAATTGGTAATATTTGAATGCATGGCTTTAATTAATAAAATACAGTGAGACTTATTTTATTTTGGTGTTAGCTATTTGTGTGAAGACTTTGGAAGAGAGATCTATTATCTCTTGGAAGAACTTCATCCTCCTGCGAAGAACATCACCCTTCGACGAAAAATGTCGTCACCACAAGGAGAGAAGATGTGACATACCTTATTCTCTCCACAGCTAGTGTGAGACGTCATCCCCTCCTTGGACGCATGCCAATGCCGACTTCAAAACCTCAACCTGCGACGCCATCTTCCGCGTCACTGGAAAACGACATCGTTTATTGAGTTATGGGTTAAGTACATTTTTAATGAATTAAAATTGTGCTTTCTTTTATCGTTGAGCATGTCGTTTGCTTTGGCCACTTGATATCGTTATAACGGGAGGAGATCAGACTGCACAAACATGGCCGATCCTCCTCCCCTTAACTTGTTAATCTTTGTTGATCGTTATGGAAAAGGCGGCGCGGTGTCGCTGTACCGCACGGGAACGAAAAGAACCGCGGCCGAAGCGGGCCACGACGATGGTGGGTCATGCTGTCATGCTGTGCCGGTGAGGCCAAAGAAGGTCGTGGCCAAGAGTGGGTCACGGCGGAGGGCCGCAGCGCCGTCGCGCCGCGCCGGAACTTCCCGGGGGATGGGGCCGCGGCGGGCCGCGGCAGAGGGGCTTGATGTCGTCATGCCACACCGGTCAGACAGGAGGCGTGCCCAAAGGCCACTCCGTTCATCAAAGGGGCGGTCGGCTGAGCCGGCCCCCGGCGCCACCTGAAGGTGGGACCCACCGGGGTCACACGGTTACACCCAAGTTCGGCCATTACGGCTAGTCGTTTCAGAAATACTGGGGGGGTTTCAACCCCTGACAGAACCCTACGACAGACCCCACATGTCCGCCGTTTCGGAGATATGTGGGTGGCGCCCCCCCTTCGCACCCCGCTCAGCTGTGAGCCAAACCATGGATGGATTCCGAGCCGGGCCGCAGGCTGCACCCAGCCGGGACGGGTCGCGCAATCCGGGCCAGGCCACGCCCAATCGGGCCGGACCGGGCCCAAACCCCTTATTTTTTGTCAGGTTCATTCAAATGCCCATGCCATGGGCTACGGACCTCCGATCGACACACCTTCAGTTGCGTTAGGATCCTTGGATTGAGGTGATCATTTTGGTAACATAAACCTGAGGTTTCAGTGATGTTTGTGTATGGCTATGTTGGTGTGAACCCGAAACCAACAAGGTCCTTGGAGGAGAAACTCTTATAGCTTAACGACATGACGTTCGAATGATGTGCCTTCAGTTACGTTGAATTCCTCTTAGTGAGACGGGTCTTTTGGCCTACTCCACTCGATGTTTGGATGCAGATGAAGTACGGTGGGGTTGGTTTTAGATTAAAAACTAACTGGGCACCTTGGACGAAAAAGCCAATATCTGTCAGACCAGCCGTCCGATTGACACACCGTCTCTCGCGTTAAGTTCTTATTGATGAGACATAACATTATGATACATAAACTCTGGACTTTTTCATAGTTTATGTATCGACACTCTTGGCTTCTGGAGTGGACCCTCCCGGAATCGAGCATGCTGTGTGTGGGAACCCTAGAGCTGGCTGTGACTGCGACGACGATGGTGACTGTACATAGATCCTACGTGGGTTCGGCAGCGAGGATGACTGTATATGGATCCTTCGTGGGTTCGGCAGCGATGAAGACTTTACATGGATCCTACATGGGTTCGGCAGTGATGGTTGCAGTACTTGGATCCTATGAGGGTTCGGCATCGACGACTTCTGTACTTGCATCCTACGTGGGTTCGGTAGAGGAGATGATTCAGAGGATACAACTAATCATCTCCACAAACCTTCATGAGTAGTATACCATTGTGAGCTGAGTCTTGACTTTCAATAATTATCATCGATATGATTGACTTGATTTCATGTGTGGATTGGTTTGTGTTTTCTTGCGTGGACTGGGTTGTACTTGGGCTCGTGAGTTGGAGCCGAACTGGAA
Organism: Viscum album; assembly: GCA_963277665.1. Taxonomy (NCBI): domain Eukaryota; kingdom Viridiplantae; phylum Streptophyta; class Magnoliopsida; order Santalales; family Viscaceae; genus Viscum; species Viscum album. The sequence goes on from OY728164.1 coordinate 1,348,184,153, forward strand.
ATGATGACTTAGGTATATGTATGGGAATATATCTAAGTAGAGTTGGTTGATACTTCATGTTTGTATCCTTCTGTTATGGTTTATCCTTTGTGGATTCTGGGAGACCTAAAGGGGTCTTAGGGTCCCTACTGAGTATCGTATTATCACCCCTGCACGGGCCATGCCTGCACTACGTTTTGTTGGTTATAGACGACAGACAACACTGATCATGGTTGAGGCTTGTGGAGTGAGATGGAACCCAGAGGTGGACTATCATGTGGGATGTACACGGAGTGGATGGCCGGACCCAAGGATATGAGGAGAGCATCTATACCCACCCTTCAGGTGAGATAGCCGGAGGACTACTCGGTGGTTACTGATTTACTTTACTGCTTCTTTACATTCTTTTCAGTTGTACTGTACTTTCAGTTGGGATTGTATTCTAGACCATTTACTTTTCAGAACGTACTTTTGTAGTCAGTTTACTTAGTGTTTACTTCATCTTGTGTACTCTGTTGTGTTTCTTTACTTATATAAAGGCAATGCCTTTTTTCGGGATTTACGCCTTTGGTGCTAGTCGCCAGCCCCTGGCCTATGGAAGGCGGGCTTGGGGAAGTCATGACACAGGCCCCGAGGATGGGTCGTGATAGTAAACAATTGAAATATTATTCTTATCATAATCATAAAACATAATAACAAAACATTTTAAAGTCTTATCATGCTTATGAAAGACCGTGATATCATTTCGTGGGATAAAAGTTCATAAAATTTAATGGTCCTAATCCCAAAATTCAAAACAAAATACATGAAGTTATGTGTCACATACATTATCATATAAAATAATTTCATGTTATTCAAGGATCATTTCTAATACCATCATAGAATACAACTACCATTACTGAACATGGATTAGTTGTCGTACTAGCAATGTTTTACAGAACCAGATTTTCTTGTCGTTCTAGTCATGTCGATCTCAAAAGATATAAATATTTACCCAACTCATTGGACGGATATATAGGTCCCAACCATCTCATAATTAGATCATTCATATATCTTCCACAAAAAGAAAATCATTCATAATTACATAACCCATAGAACAAAAATGGTTTTCTTAAATATCATTCCATCATAATCAATATAAAATAATATTTCTTTATAAAAGTAATTAGGTAAAAAAAAAAATCATATTAATAATATGTATAGAATCATAATAATATTTAAATAATATTAACATAGATGGAATGTAGTTTGGATATAACACATGATGTAAATTCATAACGAGAATATCCTTTCTTTTGAAAAAAAAATTTCTTTACTCATAATACCATGAAATTTTAATGAAATGAATATCTATGATAATAACAATGAAAAAATATAAGAGTAGATCCATATCCTTTTGTTATATCTAATCCTATAGTATAATGATTTAAATGATGTTATTGATTTTTTCCAGAATCATTGTCATTTACATAATATCATATATGATGATGTTATCTTCCATTTGTTAGTATCATTTCATTCTCACTCATAATTCAGATGTTAGATGATTTATGTTCTTATGCATGTTTTGTGGGATATGTTTATGTTCCAATTCTTTGGATTAGTTATGTAATTTACAAAATGACATTCGAATAATAAATATTATATTTATTTATTCAATCAATTTTTATAATAATGGTTAATGAATATCATATAGAATCAATCACATGACGTCGTGGGGATGGTAGGTCGTACATACGCATGAGGGATGATATCATTCCCATAATTGTTGAATGGTATTAGAGTGGATGGTGTATAGTATTATATAATAAGTATCATTTTATAAAATTCATGTATAGTTATTGTTTACATCATTATACTCATCCATGTTTGGTGGTGGTAAAAAGAATATAACAGCACGACATAGAGACATTAAGCCATACATATGCACGTGTGGTGGTTAAATTTTTCAGAAGATGGATAGAAAGTGTAATTTGGTTGTTTCATTATTATAATAACATATCAGTATATTCGTTATAATGAGGTTATTAAATTATAATGACATAACTAATGATGATAAATTAGAATAATAAAGATGTTTGAAAGAATCAGTAGAGGAGATTATCTCTAGTTTGACGTGCTTCCTGTCAATCTATTCTTAGACCATTACGGTTGGCATCTAAAGATTAACATAACCTCTAAAATTTTAATAGATAAGTGTAATAGAATGAAATTTAATGGTAAATCAGATTGTTAATGATCTACGTGAAGTGACTATGTGAGAGAGGAGGTGCCCTTTTATAATTTAGGTGAGAGGCACTTTTGGAAACCCCATAAATAATAATATATTATAAAATCAAACACTACGAAAAAACAACCAAATTGTTCAAATTTAGATGATGAGGTGGTATAAGGTTGTAATATCATCATCCAATTAATTTTGTTCAACTATTATTGTCAATAAACAATTTTCCTTTTAATTAACAGATATTTATTCTACTAAATCATTAACTAAAGAAAAAAATGTTTCAATATTAAAAGCGTATAATATTTTATTATTTGATATAAAATAGACCATAAATTAAAATATTATATCATTTTATTCTATATTTTAATTATTAAATATTTTAGGAAAAACTAATGATCATTAAAAAATTTATTAAATCCTTAATTGGATAAACAATCAATAGTATCTATTTTGACACTATTCAATTCACTAATTTTTAAAACTATTATTATAAGAAGATAACATTGAACTAATAATTTAAATGTATTCATAGGAATAATGGTAAATTAATGAAATTCATTATACATGTCAATTTATTAAAATTAAATTTTCATTAATATTTATAATAACATTTATTTTGATTTTTCAATTAATAAATTAATTACTGCTACAGTTTTGTGTAATTATTTAATATGCTTATATACGGAGTAAAAATTAATAACCAAATACCCAAACGAAGTTAAATATACTTCCTTTCATATTAATACTTGTAGTTCACATTATCTCCTAGAAAATACAATACTAAAATTTTTATACATAGGAAATTATGAAGGAGAAAACATTAACATTAATTTAAATAAAATAAAATAAGTCTCATAATCCCTTCTATAAGGCCCAAAATGTTTCATAAATCAACCCTTGGATGATTATGGTAGATGTATTATCGACAAATAATATTTAATCACACCTTTTGTTATTTTAATGGTTTTTACTATTTCAATAAAAACTATATTATTTATTTTTCATCAATGAAATAATTTCTTCCTCATTAAGGTATATGGTATTAGAGTAATTATTTATTTCCTAAAAATTACAAATAAAATATAATGATAAAAAAAATTATCATTAAACAAAGTATTTATAATCGAATTTATCTATTGTATGACCATATAAAAAATTGATTTAGTTTTTATAATATTAGTGAGACATATGGAACTTTACCTTAAATAAAATAAGTTAAAGGTCTTAATGTCATACAAGTAGATTCAAATTGGTACCATTTCGACCAATGGATGGTTTTGTGCCAAAAGAACTCATAAAATGAAATTAATACAAGTGTTAAGATATTTTTATAATAGGATTATTACACTTAATTAACATGTTTAACCTTGTTTGTGTATTAATTAAAATTACAGAATATAATATTGATAATGCTTAAAAATAAAATATATTTGTTTACATAATTAGTTACCACAGATTCTAAATTGGGAAGAAATTTTTAGAAATTACAAACACAAAATATTCAGTAATGAATTTAAAATTATTCCCATTTTTTGAAGGAGATAACAAGTTTTAAAAGTAAAATTTTTGCAAAAGGTTGAAAATATTTTACATTTGAATTCAATGTATAATTTATTATAATGACATAAAATATTTTGAATGAAAAACCATATTGTATTGATACTTTTGAAAAATATAATATTATAATTTGACCATATATATATTTATTCATTTAAAAAATTGTATTTCACATAAAATTTATAGCATTATTTATATTCATAAAAAATTGAAAGTTAACTGAAAAATATTAAAAATTCTTCCAAAATATATTTTTTATATTCCATTTCAAAATAAATTTTTTATATAGACATATAAAATGTTTTCATATGTCAAGATCATAATTTTTCACGGGTTCTCTATTCAAAGGAGAAAAATGATTCTTTTAAAAATTAAAGGACTTTATACATCAAATAGTGTCTTATTCATACCCTACGACTTTTATATTCATTGGATGAATATCAAAAGAAATTATTACGTACATAAAACATAGAAATCACAATAATATCATTACAAATAGTATTTCACTGGCTAATAAAAATAAATAATTTATTTATATTTTTCCTAAAAAATTGATATCCAATGAATTCACAATAAATTTTCCTAAGTAATGCTTACTTATTTCCAATAGCTTAACAGCTAGATTATAATTGTAATTTTATAAAAAGGGACTATTTTAGTTCATTTAAAATCATGATTGTGGGAAATAAAAATACTATAAAATTAAAATTATTTAAATAAAATATTTTATAAAAACATATGGGTGTTATATTTTGCCCCCCCCCCTTAAACTTAATTTAACATTATTAAGTACTCACAGGGAAGAAAACTAATGATTATTCTTTTCCCAAATAATGTCCTCAAGTTCCTATATATCTTCCTCAAATATTGTATCCCCCCATAAAACATTAACCAAGTTAGTGGTCTTCTTCCGTAGCACTTCCTCTCTAGGATCCTGAATCAATATCAGTTGTTCTTCATATTAATGGTGTTGCTCCAATTGTATGAATTCCATTTTTAGTATTTGTGAAGGGTCAGGAATGTAATTTCTTAAGGGTGATACATATATAACATCATGAATCTAAGAGAGATTTGGATGAAGCACCAATAAAAAATATACCTTTCTAATGAAATAAAAAAATTTCAAATGACTGATATACAATGGACTCAGCTTTCCCTTCTTTCCAATTCTCTTTACCCTAATGTAGAGAGATATTCATAGAAACCCCATATCACCAACATCAAACTATAGGTCTTTTCTTTGGTTGTCTGTATAGATTTTTTGTTGACTATGAGATTATCTTATGTGTTGATGAATTCATCCGACACATTATACCATTTTATTAATAAGGTTGGGTCCAACTCACTTATTTTCCCAACATCATCCTAGCATGTTGGTGTTAGGCACTTTATTCCATAGAGGTCCTCATACTGATCCATCTGAATACTTGTGAAAAATATATTATTATATGAAAATTCCTTCAGAATTATTTATTGATCCAAACCACCTTTTAAATACATAGAGAAATATTTCAACATGTCTTCTAGAGTTAGAATTTTCCATATAGACTAACCATCTATCTAAGGATGGTTAGAACTACAGAAACGTAACATTGTATCTAGAGAATTGTGTAGACATCAGCAGAACATTGAGGTAAACCTCCAATATGGATTAGATATAATGTAAATTAATACTCTATTCATTCATACAATATCCATTACATATATCCTGGAAAGCAGATCAAGGTAGAAATATTCTTTGATAGAAATAAAGTGTGTCATGATTGTATAGAAATCAACTATAACCCATATAGCATTATTTAAATTTTATACATTGGGATGTATGAAGAGAAAGTCTATAATGATGTTTTCTTATTTCCATTAATGTATTGTTAAAGGTTGCAACATCCCCTTATACTTCTGTCTCTCAGCCTTAACATTCTGACAAACCAAGCATCAATATACCTATTCACAAACATCTCTTTTCACAAAATCCTACCAAAAATAATATTTTAGGTTCTTTGCCATATTTTTTCTTCTAGGGTAAATAGATAATGATGAACTGTGGGACTCACATAATATAAGCTTCATTGATTATGGTATGGGAGGAATAAAAACTTGATTTATTAACCATATTGTTCCCTAATAATCAAGGATGAATTCAGGAACATTTCTAACATTCTTTTTTTTCTCTACATCATTCTTGTATGCATATATAATAATAACTTGTATATAGGGTAGAACATTCATTTGAAAAAGATAATATTTATCCCATTATATTAAAATTTACAAATCCATCCTTTTCAGATCCTTAAATAATGGATATTTTTGTATCCTCATCATTGATAGGCAAGAATGAACATGTCACCTCAACTAATTTCCCTCCTAGTACAATTTCCCAGGGTGTTAATGTTTTGAGAATTTAGAATATTTAATCTTCCCCAACAATCTTCTTTGGGGAATATTCAGCTCCTTTTGTGTAAAAATATACATTAATAATTTATAATCATTATAAATATCACACATTTCACCATAAATATAATGCCTCTATATCTTTAATATAATGATTAAATTAGGTAACTCTGAAGCAGGAGTTGGGTTATTTTGCTCATTGATTTTGATCGTTTGTTAGGGATAAGATATCCCCATTTATTTTATCATGAGAACACATACCAGCCACTTCATAGATGCATCATTATAGATCACAATCTTTTATACACTACATGGTAGTGTGCATACAGGTGCACTACCTAATATTCTTTCTAGATCGTTGAAATTCTCTTCACATTCCTCCATCCATATAAAAATAACTCCATTCTGAGTCAACTTGGTGAGTAGATTAGATAAACATGAAAAATAAATAACAAAACATCAATAATATCCCGCAAAATCATGAAAACATCCGATAAAAGATACTGTTTTCGGTCTCATCCATCATCCAACAAAATCTATTTTAAAGGATCCACATATATCCCTTATCATGATATAATGTGACCTAAAAATGAATCTTTTTTAATCCATAATTCACACTTGGTAAATTTTTCAAAAAGATTATCATTTTTAAGTGTATTAAATACAACAATAATGTGGTATTCATGTTCTTCCTTTCTCTTCTAATAGAAAATAATATAATCTATAAAGGTTAACAAAAACTAATAATGATAGTCTATGAAGACTCTATTACATATATCCCTGAATATCTTGAAATCATTTGTTACACCAAAAGGAAGCACTATAAATTCACAGTGTCCATACCTTATATAGAATGTTATATTTGGAATATCCACGTTCTTGAATATTAATTTAAGACATTAGAAATGAATGTCAATCTTGGAAAAGTATTAATCTCTCAGTAGTTTTTTGAGTAACTCATCAATCGGGGAAATATTATATTTTTTTAATTTATGGTGTCCCTATGATGTTCTCTATAATCAATGAAGAGTATCAATGATCCATAATTACACTTAACAAATAGAATAGGTGTTCCCCATGTTAACACACTCAGACATTAAAATCTCAATTTTATATTTTCATGGAACTTCATATTCAATTCCATCAAATCAATTGGATACATTCTATAAGCAGTCCTTGAAATAGGCATAGCATTCAGTATGATTTCTATTCAAAACTCAACATTGAGATTTGGTGGAAGACCTCGCTACTCCTCCAAAAATGCATTATCAAACACCCATACAATTGGTGTATTCTTAACTGTGAGTTTCTCTCAAACCATTTGAGATAAATAACCACCATTTAAAAGAACAACAACCAAAATATAGAGGAAATTCCTATTGAATGTTTATATTCATCGCTGCATTGAAATATCATCATGTGTTGAACATGAAAATGAAATGCAACTTCCCTTAAATAGAAATTGATATGATAACCATATAGGGAAATCCAATCCATGCCAAGAATAAAATAAAATTCCTTTATTGGAAGGATCAAAATATTTTCTAGAATCAATTCCCCATAAACATCAACCATAGAACAATTACAATATTTTGATGTGAATTTTGTGCCATTAGGTGTATTCAAAACTAACACAACATCTAATCGTTAATGTAATATAATGATACCCTTATAAAAATAATCATAAATAAAATATTGGGTGGTTCTAAAATCAAGTCAAACATTTTCTACATTGGAGTGGATGGTAATTGAAAATTTCACCAATAAATTATCTTACTCCACATCAGCAATAGTGATTTCATGTAACATTCCTTTTTCATTGGACATAAGAGTTTTCTTATGTCGATCACCATAAAAAATACATGGATTTGAGAATTGATAGGAATAATTACACATTTCCTTTAAAATATATCAATTATTTCTAGTACGTGCATTCTGTGTAGCCATTTCTCTGTTCACATCGTTATGCATATTTTTCATATCACTTTTCTATTAAACGACATAATGAACTTCTTCTACACACATAAACAATTTAGTAGTCCTTTTAAGATAATTTCATCTATCTATCTTTCCACACATTGATCAAAATTGAAGACTCTCTGTTTTTCCATTGCAGTATTTATAATTTTCATTGAGTTTCATTATTCTCTTCTTATCAAACCCATAGGACTGATGGTTTACTCCAATTTCTATCATTTTACTGAGAGCTCATCGAATGAATTCCTCTAAGCTTTTGATTTCCATTATGGCTAACAAACATTGGATAATTTTATTAAGGAACTAAAATATTCATCAATTTTACTATCAAGTTATATAATAGTTCCACATGTGTACCTCAAATTTATTGTAAAATTTTATTCATAGATACCAATTGATTCATCAATATTTTTCATAAGTTCAAGGAACTCCTTCTCCATTTTCATTTAAAAATTATGAGAATAGTACATATTAAAAAATTAGTTTTTTTCATGCCATTCCATGTAATAAATTCCATCTCAATACCTCATATTCTTGATAAGATTCCACCATTTATCATATTTAATTTCTAGATGATAGACTGATAATATGGCTTTATCATGTTCAGAACATTTGAGAATTTAAAATATATTTTCAGCGGTACCACTCCACTGTTCATACACTAATGGATTAGAAGAGAAGACAAAATAAAAAGGAGGGTTCCACAAGAAGCACTCAACAGAATGTTGATCCCTCATTTTTTCCTATGGAAGTCCTTCATGATTCATATTTTGAGAATTTTCTATGGGAATAGCAACAATATTTTTCACTCCAACACCCATAACATGTGGAATCTCTAAAGGAAAATAATTTCATTCTTATCACATTCATCATTAATTATGTTCCTTTATATTCCATCGACCAACTGAAACCAAGAATAAAAATGCGAGAAATGATAATAATAATAGGAAAACCACATAAGAAATAATAACATTACAATTTCAGGAATTTTTTGTTTAATCCATGATTATTCATATAAATTTATAAAACACTAGGATTATAACCAAAATATATACATTTTGATAAGGTTTATACTAATACATTATTATCCATGTTTCTAATGGTTAACTACAACTTTTCATCGTTATGAACTATATTGACCCATACATTATGTACATTGATATTACATCAAAACTAAATTATGATTTTTTATAAATCTAATAAATACCTCATAGGACCATGTAGGTATAATTACATTAGAATCTATATAACATAAACAATCATTTAATAAAATATCCACAATACATCCTAGTTATTTCTCAATTACATGATTTCTTTTTACGTATTTTACATAATACCCTTCTTCATCACCTAGTAAAAATAAAAATATTAGAGGATGAGATCAAATTATCAATAAAGGTAATCATGTTAAATATCAATAATATCATCATCTTAATAAATGAGAACATTACATTTGAATGTCTCATCCTTCAGATGATTAATCATGATATAATTTCAAGGGATAATATTTCATAATAATTATTGGTTATAATACCAAATGTCATAACACAAGACATGATGTTTTGTGGCATACTCATAAGCATATAAAATAATTTCATATTATTCATGGTTCATTACCAAGACAATCATTGCAGACAAAATCCAGTAATGAACCATGTTTAACTATTGTTCTTGCACTGCATTATAGAACCATATTTACTTTTCTTTCCACCATGTCAACATCACAACATATAAATAGTTTCCCATTTTATTTCATATATATATAGGTCTCACCCATATAGTAATTAAATCATTATTATTTATTCCACAAAAAATTAAAGCATTCATCATCGCATAACATAAGGAAAAAAATGTGTTTCTTAAACATCATTCAATCATAATATATATAAAATAAATGGATTTCATAAAAACACCATAAAAACAATCATATAATTATAATAATAGGGATTGAAACCTAAAATTATTTAAAGAATTACATCTTAGATGGAAGTTCATTTTGATATAAAACATAAAATTAGTTCCTAATGAATTTATCCTCTCTTCTTTAAACACATTTTAATTTCAAAAAACACTTTATTCTTGTAATAGAAAAAAATTTATTTTAAATTATCCTTGAATGAATGTAAAGGAAGCCTCATGAAAATAAGGCTTCATGATACTATAAAAATAAATACATATTGTATAAGTTAAAAAAATTCTTCTAATTACATTTCCATAATAGTAAAAAAGTACATCATAGCGAAAGAGAAAAAAGATTCCTTTCATACCATTTGATAAAAATTTTCCAATGGGTAAAATTTACATTAAAATTTTTAGATTAATTTAAATAATATTATATATTAATAAAACATAGACTTGGAAGAAAAATATACCCCGATAAATACATATGTATAAACAATCTCAGATAATAATGTGATTGAGAAATTATCCCCTGCAATTGGTCTAATATCCTTTTTTTGTATTTGAACGTGCATTATAATTATTTAAATGATTTTTTTAATTATTAAATAATACTATTAATTTCAATGATATCATATATTATCACATTATCATCTGTTTGTTAGTAACATTTCACTTTCACTCGTTATTCGGATATTAGCTACTTTATGTTTTTTTGAATGTTTTTTCAGATAAGTTCATATTCTACATATTATGTTATAGTAACATTATATACATATTAATATTAGTATAATATAAATCATCTTATAAATTCCATTCATGTATATAATCATGGTTTAATAATGATTATGTTGAATGAATAATATCGCATCACAGAGAGGGTATGTCGTACATATGAATGGGAGACGATATCAATAGCATAATTGTTGAATGGTAATGAAGTGGATGGTGTTTAATATTTCAGAAAAATTATTATTTTTTAATAATAATATATAGTTATTAATTATATCATTATACCCATCCAATTAATTTCTTATTGAAAAATAGATTACACTACGGCATAGAGATGGTAACTCGAACGTACGCACGAGTGGGGATTTCATTTTTCATAGGGTGGATAAAAGGTGGAATATGGTTGTTTCATAATTACAATGATATATCTGTATATGAGTGATTCTGATGTTATTACATTATAATGAAACAAATAATTAATAAGAAGTATAAGATGATTTTTTTTGAAAGAATCAGTAGATTAGATCGCCTCTCATTCGAAGTGATTCCTCTAAATACCTTCATAGAGCACTAGGGTTGGTCTTCAATGATGAATAGAAAGACTATAATTTAAAAATGGATGTTGATAAGTAAATATTTTAAATATTTTTTTCTAATGAAATAACTTTTCAATATATACTAATGTTTTTATATAAAAGTTTATTTTCAAAATAATACAATTTCAATTTGGGAAGAATGAATAATAATATTAAAATTTTCAATTCATAATTATCTTAGGTTTAATATTATGTATTTTTATGAAATAATTTATTTTTATGTTGAAGTATAATTATACACTTATTTATAACAATGAAATTTTTATGTTATTATATGAAATTTACTATTATTTAAAATTATTTAATTATTTATATAATTAAGGTATAGATAAATGGTTATTTATCTCATTTGATATACTATATTGAATTTATAATCCCCATTATTACGGATTTTTTAAACATAGGTAATATTATACACAAAAATCATTTGAAATTACCTTTTATTAAAAATTAGTTTCATAATTTTATGAAATTAATTAAAAAAATAGATTTTATGTTTTATATCATTAGGTTTGTATTATTTAACATGCATAATTTCATTTTTTAGGAAATATTATGACCAAAAATATTAATGTAGATGATAATTATAATGGTGGAACAATTATTATCAATAAATTTTTTTATTATGGTTATGTAAATTCTAATTAATAAATTAAATTAAAAAATCTTATTTAATAGAGATAATATTATGTTTAAAATAAATTAAAATACATTATATATGATTTAATTGGTAATAAATATTATATAATCTTTCGTACACATAATTTTAGAAAAAAATATTCAAGGAAATTTTTTATATAATAAATATTTTAATGTAAAAGTTAATTTTGAATTATTATGATATTTAAGTATATTGTATTAATTATAAAAAAATTACCTAAATGTTTTTAAATAATGATAGAATAGTTTTAATATAATAAGAAATTCTTTTTTTGAAAAACAATACACAATTGTAAAAACCAAAATGTTAATATATAATATTATAGTATTGAAAGTCCTAAAATTTAATTAATTAATTTCTTAAAATGAATAATAATTGTTTTAAAAACCTTCTTGCAGAATGGAAATAATTCGTCGTTAATTTTGGATTCATTGACCAAGAAATTGTGTCATTTAATCCATGAAAATGATATTTTTATTTACATCAATAACAAATTTGTTACTTATAAATTATGAATATTTACAATAGATTTGTACTCCCATAATAATACTATATATTGAACTCAAATATTCTCTAGTATCATGTCAACACACTACCCATTTCATAGAATCTATTTCATTCCCAAAAATAAGCCAATGAACCTAATAGTGTTATATTAATGAGAACATCCAAAGGGAAAGATTTTTTTTAAATAGATGTATCCTATTTAACATCATATGATACAACATAAAATACTTTATATTGATTAATGTGTGATAACATGTGAATTAATAATATAATAAAATTATATTTTAAGGTTATAATATTACTTTTCAAAATCCTCCAAAACCATTCCTAAATTGAAGATGTCATTATACGTTTATGGAGAATAACTCCTCCCTAAATGAAGTTCTTGATTTTTCATCACCTACTTAAAAGGATTATTCTTGGATTAAATAAAAATTATTAATAAAATACTGATAAAATTATTATGATTTCCTAATTTGAAACACTTTCCTTTCATCCTCTAGATAAATGTAAAATGAATGTGCTGATGCTGTGTAGGTGCATCTACTACCACTATAAAAATGATATATTTCAAAATTTTGATATAGTATCTTATAATATATTCAAATCACATAATAAATTATTCAACACCATCAATAAAAATAAATAATATAATTAATATTTTTTAGGAAAATCATATTACTAAAAAATAATGGCTTTCATAACCACATTCATTTGTAAATTATAGAATGTTCTAGTTTGGGACACGGTATCCAGTAAAAGGAATAATAAAATAAATTTATTTCATGGATGAAATTGGAAAAAAATTTAATTTATAAGAAAAATTCAGAAAATAATTTTGTATAGTTCTATAAATTTAATATTTATATTTAACTTATTATTAATGTATTTCCTTTTTTTAATTGTAAATTTTCAAAATAATCTCATTACTAAATTTTTCATCATGAATCCCAACTAAAATACACATGCTATAAATGTAAAACATTATGTGTCCTTAAGAATCCCTATTATATTAGATATAATATTTTAATAATTATGGGCTATGAATCTATGAACACGAATTAAATCCTCTATTAATAAAATAATTCTTAAAAAATGGTTGATTCTAATAATAATAATTGATGAAAATAAAAGAATGAAAATATATTTTTAGTAAATAATTATATGTGATGTTTATGAACAATTGTAAGTATGAATATGGATCTTAACTATATGATAATTATAGTTATAGTTTTTATAAAATATATATGATATTATTCAACAAATCTTGTTTAAAAGTCAGGGATTTTGGATAAAAAATGTGATGACATGATATATGATGCATAAAAAAACATGTGTCCTTTATTGGTTTGTCTATTGAATATAAGCATATTTTATCATATTATTTCATGATCTATATATTTTATTTGAAATATAAATCATTCTTACCATTTATCAATTTTGAATTCGAATGATAATAAGTATGTAATTGTTTCATGTTCTTAGTGATGACACTTTAAAATTGATTATTTTTTTTGAAACATATAAACATATATATTTGGGAAATTTTATTTAAATTTAAATCATATATTTTAATATATTTTTCTTTTAATTTGAGTAATATAAAAAGAAAAATCTTTTTCCTTTCTTCAATTGTATTTTGATTCAATAATTACCAATGCAATTACTGTTTTTTCGTAACTAAATAATCATTGGTTGATTTGTAATTGTTAATTTTGACAATTATTATATTAAATTTGGTGTAACATTATGTAATTATATTTTATAATGAAATTAATATTTACTTTATTAGGAAATAAATTACTCTATCATAAATCCCTATTCTATTGTTACATATTTCATGAATGTTGATTTTCAAATGCATTGTTCCTGAAACAATTTCTATTCTTTGAGTTATAATGATTATTCATGAACATGAGTATTATATATTTAAATATATTATCCTATGGCTATATAGAATATTTCCTCCATATTCATATCTATTTATTTAGAATTAATTTTCATGTACTCCTTTCAAATGGATTGTCACATCATATTTTGTGATATCTACAGGACTGTTCCATCCCAATTTCATTTCATTGATAAATGTTTTGTCCATGAAACTTATTTTACATAAATGGTGTCTATACTCCATATTAGATATATAATATCAATAATAATCTTCTATTATTAGTATTTTATGTTCAATGTCAATCTGTATTAATTATGTGGTTAATTATAATAAAAATTTATGTCATACCATATATTGATATCCCATTACATATATAATGGAGTTGTTTTATATAATAATGAACATTACTAATCCATGAGTTTTTACTTTCAATTTCATTGTGTATTCCTTACAATTTATACATTTACTATGCTATATTATCCTAGATAGTCAGATTATTCTTATGAATGGAAAATATTTCATATTTATATTTACCAAATACTAATAGTCACTATTTTATAGAGTTAGAATTATATAATTAGTTCGATAATGAATGTTATGAAATGTATTATTAAATCAGATTATGAATGAATTATACATAATTATTTTTTGTTGGTTATCAATAAATATATGCCCTAAATACATTGGTAGGTATCATGTTAAAAATCAACATTGGTATTTGATGTATAAATCACCTATAATTTAGATGTCTTTGTTGAAGTCATGAAAATATTTAGTCATTCTGGGATAAGTCAATGGTGGTATGTAATGTCCTGGAATATGGAAATGAAAATTTAGACACTATGTGTTCCAAAACATTGTTTAAAATTATTTCTATATATTTGATTTTATATATTATTTCTGATATCCTATGAATTAATTCAAACTCAATCGATAAAATATACGGAATTATTGGATTTCAATTTACTTCTATCCCTATTAAATGATAATTTTTTATTCTATAATAAATCCAACTTTACACATTCTCTTACATTTATTTGTTATCACTCATCTTATGTTTCCATTTAACCAGGTTATAAGGAAATATATTAGCCATGATATTACTAGAACTAAATATAATTTGTGGATGATTTCCTAGAGATTTTTTATAGCTATTATAAATTAATTATTTTATTATTAAAAAGAAATATTATTGATTAGTTAAGAAATATATTAGGTACATTAGGTATATTTTATCAAAATTCTATAAATCTATTAACCTAAAAGATCATGGGAATGACTATAATTCAATATTACTCATAATTCATGTAGTTATTTGATAATTACATCCTGGGTTGTCACTATAGGTATCATATAAGATTTTAGATAACTTTTGGAATTACAATATTATTGGTTACAGATAATTCATGTGACATAAACATAATTTAAGGATCATAAGATATGGTGGAAAATAATTTCAAGGGTATCATTAATCATTCTAGTTGATTGAGGTAGAATTAAATGTTTTATATTTTATAGTAACTTAAATAGATAACATTTATTAAATAAATAGTGATGAGATTTTGTATATGATATCATCATAGAATTTTGGAAAAAAATTTTGTATTCATTTTTCTTATAAATTTAATACATTAATTATACAAAAATGGGAATGGTGTTGTGGATTTGATTCACTTTTGTGTGAAAATAGAAAAAATGAAGACTGATTATCAAAATTTTATTCAATTAATTATTGATTATGGGGCCTAATAATACACACCTTGTAAAAAAATCCAATGGGATATTATTTTTTATATGCATATACAGTAAATGAAATATTTTTATGTATTCATATATATGACTAATAATGTTAAAATAAATCAAACAATAGTCAATAAAAATTGATTATAAAACTGAGACTCATAAGACAGGGTGTAAATAAACCGATATGTGATTCAATAAATAATGTGAATATAGAATTTTTAGAGTATATATATCTTTTTTTTGTTCATGATAATGTTTTTTATAATTATTTGTTTGAGTAGTTTAATAGGATTATGAGAACGTTTTTAATGTTGACCACTACTACAAATATGGATTTTATCAGCACTAAAAATGGCCATTAACAGCACTAGAAAAAGCGCTATTAATGTCAGCGAAGATAAAGGGGGGTCCCCTTTATCAATGCTCCAAAAAGCACTGATAATGACCCCTTTTATCAGTGCTAAAAAAATCACTGATAAAAGAGGTCTTTTATCAGCGATTTTGATTAGTGCTGATAAAAATAAAAAAATTAAAAAAAATTAAAAAAATACTGCCAGTCTCGGGGGGGGGGGGGGGGGGGGTTTACAGCGCTTGAGCCCCCCTTTATTAGCGCTTTCCAGCACCTCCAGCGCCCGCCCGCACCACTTACACCCTATATCAGCGCTTTCCCTTTAAATCTCCCTTGTGCGCGCACCCGTGCCTCCACCCGGATTTTATCTCGAGACCTCCCCCCTGCGCACCTAAAGCCTTTGCCACTACCCTATATTGATTTGTTCTCTTATTCACGATATATCTATTTATTAATATATATATTTAGTTATATTATTTAGTATAGTAAAATATATTTATATTAATATATATAGTTATATTAATATATATATAGTTATATTAATATATATATATATAGTTATATGAATATATACATATATTTATATTAATATATATATATAGTTATATTAATATATGTATAGTTATATTAATATATAGTAGTTATATAAATATTCATATATTGGTATTTTAAATAAAATGAATATTAGTTATTATTTAGATAAAGCTAATATATTTTATATGTAAATATGTTTAATTATTTATTTAAAAAATTTAATTTTTAGGTGTGAATATATAAAAATAATGTACATATAGTTATATATTTGATTATAAATACCAGTGCATTATAAAAAAGGTTGAAATTTCAATGACATAATATCAATATGAATGTAATACCTTGGAATAAATTCATTCCCCACCAAAAAAATCCAATAAAACCCCCTTAAACGAGGCTGAAAATCCACAAAATGTTAAAAACTCTGGGTACCCTGACTAAAAACTCAGTTTTAGAGGCCTTATGGGCCTCTTTTGGCCTATTAAAATGCTTGACCGGGGATTCCCCTATCATAGTGATGTAAGGATCATCGCAGGTTTCGATTTGATATGTGGTAGATCTCAAACGGACACCCGGATAAAGAGTTATGGCCGTTTGAAGTTCGAGTTTCATTTTCAACATATTTTGGATCTTTTATAAAAATTTTAAATTTTTTAGTCTTAAAATTGTTATTAAATGACAATTACTCCATAATAAATAGAAAATTTTTAATTAAAAATATTTTTTAAATTTTTTAAGAAGCCATTTTCACTAAATATCTTATATATAAAGTATAATAAGTGTAAATGTACATTTACACTTATCTAAAATATATTTAAAAATTATATTTTATATTTATATCAATATAACTATATAACTATATTTGTATATTAAAAAAATTAATTTTTTTTCATGTCGACCCTTTATCAGCGCTTTTAAAAAAAACGCTCATAAAGGCCCCCCTTTATCAGCGCTACTGAAAAAGCGTTGATAAAGGGGTTCCATTTATCAGCGTTAAAAAAACGCTGATAATGGGGGGGGGGATTTATCAATGCTTAAAAAAAGCACTGATAAAGCCCCCCCCCCTATATCAGCGCTTTTTTTAGGGCTGATAAAGGGGTGGTGCTGGACTTGCCCAGTTTTGTGGTAGTTTATATCAAAATAATATTGATATATACTAAAAGGATGGTTTCAGAGAAGAATAAATCATTAGATTCATGTTTCATATTCATGGGATCATTTACTAAAATTTTATAGGATATACTCATTAGCTAATTTGTTAATTATTTGTATTGAATATGTATTATTAAAATAATGGTATGAATGGTATGTATCTGGAAAAAAAAAAGTCATATCAGCAAAATATGGTGGCATATTTGGATTTTTTTAGAAAATGAAAATATTAACATTGGAATATTAATAAGTACAACATGATTTTCCTTGTTTATTTATAATAATAAGGTTGATTCCCATGTTCAAATTTATTCATGCACTATTCCTATATTATGGATAACATAAGATATATTATTAGTGACAAGTAATTAAATTGTGATATTGAAATTTATTAAAGGTTAAAAATGTAACATCCTATGATTTGAAATTATATTTTTTTGAAACCCAATGTGCATGATATATTACCTCAAAAAACTAAATGTGTCAACAAACATTATATAATTTTCATAATGTAGTTTATAAATTTTTTAGGTATAAAATTGGAATTAATGTAATGAAATAAATTTCTAATTAAATTGAAGAAAAATTTTGATACAACTGCATTAATGAGATTTAATTATAATAAATTTATCTCTATTAAAAATATTATATATTTATATTAAAAAATGATTTTTATGTATTTTAATTTCATAAAACAATTATTTCATGGATAAAAGACATGAATACTATATTAACAGCTATTCAGTTTCAAATTGATAGGAAATAATAATGACAACATTATATATTTTAAAAAGTTACTTTCATGTGAAAAGGTTTTCCATTATATTTTAATATTACTAATTGAAATTTAAACTGAATAAATTTAGAATTTAATGTTGAAAAAGTCAAATTCAGGTTTAAATTAAACATTTAAAATTTTTCTATGGTTTATTTTTTAAATATTCCTAATATAATTTACCTGGGGAATAGAGAAAAATACTATTATTAATAATAATATAATTTTCTTTACATAGTCATATAGTATGTATTACATAGATTAATAAAAAAATTAACGAAACAAAAAAAATTAATGAGTAAATTGATTCATTTATAAAACAATATCTAATTTATATTATCCATGATTAAATTTTTCGCAGCCAATGTTATATTTTATATAAGTAAACTATTTATATTTATATGTAGTAAATAAATATCATCCTAAGTAATAGAAAAATAAAAAAATATTATATATTTTAATCAAATGTTTCTTGTTATTTAATTTGGTCTATTTTATTTTCCCCCAAACGTAATGACTAAAAATATAAAATCTAGTAACCAAGATAATTGTGTAAGGATTATTTAGTGAATTTTTTTAGTAATGTGGGGTAATTATTATCTAATAATTAAATTGGTAATTTTTATATTGATTTTTATATGGGCCTCACAAATATATACATATATATATTTGGACTCCTTTAATTAGTAATTAATTTTAAATAAGAATAACAACACTTAATTGTGAAAAAAATATTTTTCCGCAAAATAGTTATAATATATATATTTAATTGTTTAATTTAAATTTAATTTCTCTCTTAATTATTAATTGAAATATATTATATGAATCATAAAATAATTATTATAAAACAAATATAATTTTATATGGATTATATTAGAATATTAATATAAATAAATGTTACTTGTGTAAAAAAAATTCATCAATGGTTGAAAACAAAATATTTAAATGTAAAACCCCACTAATATTAGGAATGGAAAATGTTATAACACACATTAAAATTAATTATATAGGAATTAATGTCCATATATCATTACAAAAATCATAATTTAAATGTTTTGGATACATAGAACATTGATTAATATTATGTCATTATTGAAAATTTAATAGTTATTTATGTGAATTTCAATTTTATTGAAATATAATTATCCATTACAAAAAAATTCAAGTAATAGAAATATGATTTTTTAAAATTTATGTCATGAAAAATGTTTCACATTATTCATTATACTCATTCATTTATTATATCTTTTTATTGATTGGTTAGTTATAACCACCTATACTCACTAATTTATATCATTTAGACATACAAATACAAGCATCCTAGTGACTTCATTGTAGAAGAATTTTATTAAATACATATGAAACGAAATGAGACAATTATAATTCATTTTAAAACATATATCTTTGTTCATTAATGATTAAATAATTATGAACTATGAATATATTAACAATATTATTCACTTATAGAATGAATAGAATAAAAAATAATCGATGAAAATAACATGTGATGATGAAAAATAAATTTAAATATAATATTTTTAATAAATGGAAATAAATTATCATTATAAAAGTTAATAGGAAATGATAAGGATAAAAAATTTCTTATTCTTATTTAATTTTAATTTATAATATTTTAAACAACATTCGACTAAATTGGGATGAAGGTAAGTGTTATTATTTCAATTTTTCATTAATAAAATCTGATTTGTACTCACCACTTCATACATTTTTATGGTTCCTGTATTTTATGTAATGACCCCATATTTTATTAATGGATTTTCACTTTTAATTTATATGTAATAGAAAATAAAATTAGTAATCACAATTATGCATCATGATTAATATAATACTAATTACTATGTGACCATTATAAAATAGCCATTAAACATAATTTTTCCATTGTTGTGATTTGAATTTAGAAAATCTCACATTCATGGTTTCGATCAGTTAGATATTTGAGGTATAATAAGACCAAAACAATTTTTTGTTAACAGTTTCATACCCTTATGAATAGTAATTATGCACTTATTAAATGTAATATTACCCTTATGAATAGTAAATCGACCATGTGAACTATAGCCTTTCCAATGAAATTATAAATAAAATTTACCAATTATATTAGTGAAAATATGATAAAATTATATCATATTATAAGTAAATAAAAATTAGAAAAATTAATAATTATGTTTTATGTATTTTTATAGTCCATAGACATTTAATTAAAATTTTATACATTTAAACAAAATTTATTCTCATAAAATGTACTCATAAATTAAATTTTTTTGTCTTATTGTTTTAATACAATTTTATGAGAGCTTATGTAATTTTACATTGTGTTATAAAATCTGTTATAATTTTAAAATATATATTTTCCACATAAATTATGATTTTAATTAAATATTAAAGAACACACATATATAAAATTATTTTTATAATATGGATTTCATATTTGAATTATACTTGTCAATAAAATGGTTTGGGTAAAATTTGGATTTTTTTCAAAAATAACTAAATTTTAGTTGAATAATAAAATATGAAATTTGTGATAAATGATAAAAACCTGAAATTTTTATTACTTGTTGAGTCATTTATGATGTATGTGGACATTGTTTCCAATCAACATGCAATAATTACTATATTTAGGCACAATAATCCACACTAATGAATGTCTTCTGAAAATTAATATACAAATGACTAAAATAATAAGAAAACACCCCTCTCCCCCACAATAAAACAAAATCCTTTATAAGATCATTGTTGATTTTGGAGGATTATTAATAAAATATAATTATATTTATTTATATTAATACCAATTTTAAATGAACTCCCTATCATGTATACAATCAAACTAATCATGAAAATGATGAAAAATAATGATATTGAATCATGATATCAGACACTATAACTCATACAAAGGCCCGTAAAAGAGCATCATAAAACCATATGATTCATATTAATGTATAAAAGGTTATGGAATTGTTAATTAATGAATGAAATGTGATTATATAAGGTGTTAACGATAAGGATGCATTCATAGAAAATGTACAAGGAATTATCAAACCCAACTCTCATTTTTTGGATTTTCCTTCTTCTCCCCATGTTCGGGATGGTTATTTCATAAAAATAATTTATTCATCATTTTCTTACATTGCCGAGGATATAATTTTTTTTCTTCATGGTTTTATGAAATACACATTGTTTTCCAATAGAGATATTCTTTCTAAAATTACACCTTTTATTTCTGAAGATTATTTCCCACACCCAAGGAATATTATTCTTATATCATGTATGTTATTCCATTAATCATTTGGGAACCCAATGATTATAAATGCATAATTTATTAAAAAAACAATTCCATTAAATTAGATATTAAATGTTCTATATAGATATAAGTTCTATGTGGAATTCATGAAAATGTAATTGTTATGATGTGACAGGTGCATTCGGAATTATACAATGCAATGTAAATGATATGATGTGATAGGTGCACCAGAAATTAAATAGAGATGTAATGCATTGGGTATTGTGAAAAACCATAAGATTAATGTGAAATATTAGTGAAAATGATTATATTTTTGTTCTCAACTATGTTTGGTATTGGACCGCTATAAAAATATCATTCATTTTTATGAATTTCCATGTTCTGAGTATTTCTTATTCCACTCATGATTATGATCATATGACTTTGTAATGATGACATTGATTATTCTCACCCCAATATTTATTTTTTCATGTTATTATCTATCCTCATACTATTATTTTAGATAACCCCTTTTTATGAATCTCCTTTGATGAAAAAACGTACTATGTGGAATTCAAGGGAAAATACGAAGCTAGAGAAAAATAAATAAAATAACTATTTACGTTTTATTTTGTATGATTTAATTATGGTAATAGTTTTCCCAAGATTATATTCCATTGGATCCTATTTTCATAACATTTTAATATTATCAATCCTTAAAATGATTTATTAGTATTCTTAACATTCTAATAGTTTCTACAATTGGTTTTGGAGGATGGTTTAGTTAATTTGTTAAGTAGGATTAGAGAACCATAATGAAACACATATTATGAGACAATGAATATTTAATAACACAAGAATATTTTTAAAAGATAAGGACACCACAATATATTCCATTTTACTTAATGAATTATTTTTTATTCATTAGTTGTGGAATAATGCCTTGTTTCAATAATTTCTATTTTGGAAAAAGGTGGGACCCAGGAGAAACCATGTCAACAACCCATGTGAGGGACAATACATTGATATATCAAAAAATATCCCCAATGAGTTTAGAGGTGGGGTACAAAATTTCATGGTGATGCATACCAAATAATATCATATTATGAACAATAACATGAATAATTTGGAACTTCCCCCCTTCACTAAAGAGGAAGTAGCAGGTTATCAAATGGTTTATATAGCTAAGAACACCAACATTAATTGGATATTAAAATCCACTAGTAGCAGAATAGTGGGTCAACTCAATGTAAAAGGTTTTTTTTTATTCTTCACTATTTTTATATGGATAAGTTGAATCTTATTGTTTATCATCAAGAAGGTTATGCCGTCCAATGGTGGGGATTTTTTAAGAAGCCCATGAGGAGGGATGAAATTGAAAAGATGGAGTCGGAACAAATTAAGATAATTTTTCATAATAAGTATTTCCCTCAAAATATTATAATAAATATGGAGATATTACTAATAGAGATAAAGTAAAAGGAAGGTGAAACAATCTGGACATATGATGGATGTTTCAAACGGATTTGAAATTACTCTTTTGGGTTTTATATCAAAAATGACATAAAATTGATATAATCATTAGTGGTTTAAAAAATCATTCTATAGTATCCAATAATTCAACACATTGTGAGTTATGGCGATGTTATTTGATGTTATGTCAAACTAGAGAAAGAGTTTGGATAATGGTCCCATGGTTGTGGTGATAAGAAACAAAATATGGTGTTTCAAGAATGAGGATATATTGATAAAGGTGGAATGAAAACGAAACCACAATTATGTAAAAAATAATCAAAAAAGAATCATAGAATTTTCCTTAGTGGGATAGTTAAATGAATCATGTGTGGGAGAGAAGGCCACCATAATCCAAAATTTAAAAAAGACCTGAGAAAGAAGGAAAATGTGGTTGAAGAAAGGAGAGCACCACCCATGGTCAAAGGCTAAAACTATAGGGACCATGTTCATTATGCCTGTCGTGGAAGTAAAACTCAATTTGTCAAGAGTAATTACCACCAGCAACCCCAAAATACAAAGGGTAAGGAGAAGGGTTATTAGATAAAGACTTTAGAAGTAGATAAATATAAATATGTTATACAAGGTACACTTCATATTAACTCAAGAATGTAAATAGTATAATTTTATTATATTTCAACATATTCCTTTATATCCTGCATGTTTTCTAGAAACTAATGAATCGAAGCCTTGGAATCATGAAGTAGATATATCAATAAAAATAGAAGGTGGTGAAATCAATTCGATGCAAGTGTTAGTCTCTTCCCCTATTGGAGTATGTGAGAATATTCTCTCAGTAAATCATCAAAAATTTCCCATGGAGGCACTCAACGATATACTAGGTATTGATTACATCTCGCTATATAGATAACACATCAACCGCTATGAAAAAAAATATATATCATTATATGGTGAACCATCCGACAATCCTACACAAATGTAAAAAAGATCATGAATCTCCATTGAAAAATCGTTCAATGATGTGGCTATTAATTTTTTATAAGAAAACATAACTTTATCAATTGTTTGAGTAAAAGGATGGTATCAACCTTGGGTAAATGCCCACTTTTAGGGGAACACAATGATTTATTTCATGAATATTTATAGAGACTACCACTGGAGAGTGAGGTAGAGTTATTAACAGAACTCATACCCAATGGTACTCGTCTTTGCAATTGTCCCCATAGGGTGGATCCTTCAATACTATAGGATTTATATAAGAATTTACAAGATTGATTGGGAAAAGGGTTCATAAAACCTAGTGCATCACAATGTGGTTCCCCAATTCTCTTTAATAAGAAGAAGGATAGATCATTGCAGCTTTGTATAAATTATATAGAATTAAATGATATCACTATAATAAACATGTATCATCTTTCAAAGATAGATAACTTGTTCGATCAGTTTGGTGGATCCTAGTACTTGTCATTGGTGGATCTCCATTTTGGGTAACTTCAATTAATGGTGAAGAATGAATATATTTAGAAGTCTGCCAACTATACCATGTATGGGTATGGTGAGTTTATTGTGATTCCTTTTGGGCTCAATATTTTCTCTTTAATCTTCATTGATTTGAATAAAAATGTTTCAAACATTACCTCAACAAATTTTTAGTAGTGTTTATTGATGTCATTTTCATATACTACAAGGGCATGGAAGAGCATGAAGAACAACTAGGGATTGTGTTTGAAACATTGTGGAATGAGATGTTGTATTCCAAGTACATCATGTATTTATTTTTTATGTAACAAGTCAAATTATTGGGACATGTGATCATAAGTGACAGAATTTCAGTGGTCACCTAAAAAAAGGAAATTGTGGAATGGACCAGACCCTCTACTATCATGTAAATCTATAATTTTCTTGTCATAGAAGGGTACTATCGATATTTTGTGAGAAATTTATCATTATAGTTAAGACCTGTATCTAATTTGACAAGACAATGGGTATAGTATGTCAGGATGTAAGAATATTGGGAATGGATCAAGAAGTAAAATAGAAGGCCGACCACTACATCAGTACTAAAACTACTGAAATGTTGAGAATATATTGTGATATACAGTGAATATTCCATGAAATTATTAGTTTTTTTACTCATTATAAATGATTATATGATAGATTATTCCTCACATTAGTTAATGATCCAAGATTAGAACTTCCCAATACTGGGTTTGGAGTTAGGAAATGGGATTTATTTTCTTGAAAATCTAGTGGCACTGTCTCTATGTTGAGAATTGTGACATATATAACGATCATAATAGTCTAAGGTATAATTTAAAATAATAAGAGATTATAATATTTCAAATGAGATGGTTATATATAATCAAATACTATAATTTATCTATTCACTATCATCAAGGAATGTCAGAGATCGTAGATGATTCTCTATGCAGAAAGGAACCTACTGTTCTATTATAGTTGTTGATCGAGAGAGACCCTATATTCTTGGAACTAAAAAGGCCAAATTTAGAAATCAGAATTTTAATGAATAAATACTAAAATTCCAAAATTAATACCCAACCAAATATAAAAAATAAGACTAAGGGGGATCAAAGTGATGATATTGAGTTAAAATATAAGGTGAATGAATTAAAGGAAGGGAAACTGAATGGGTTCCATATCAATGATGGTGGTGTGATTTGTTTTGTAATGAGGATATTTGTGGCTTCATCACATGGTAAAAAGATGGAGCTATTGGAAAATGATCATAGATCAAAATTTTCTATCCATTAGAGGAGTACCATGAATTACTACGATCTATGGGAACTCTTATAGTGGGATAAAATGAATTAGAATATTTCATAGTATATTTCATGGTTCATGATATGTCATCAAATTAAATCGATGTGATAAAACTCCAAATGGATGATGAAAACATTGACAATACCTATTTATAAATGGGAGACTGTCAATATGGACTTTATCACAAGTCTTGTGATGACATCAACATGAAATAATGCGATATGGGTTATAGTGGTCTGACTCACCAAGACATCCCACTTTATTACTATTTGGGAAGATCTATAAATTGAAAAACATACAGGTATATATGTGAAGGATGTTATGAGACTTCATGGGGTACCGTTTCCAATTGTCTCTCATCATGATCCCTTTTCACATCAACATTTTAGATGAGTATCTAACATGACTTGATTACTAAATAGAATTTCAACATGGCCTATCACCACCAAAATTATTTTCAATCTAAAAGGACTATTCAAACACTTTATGTAATAAAAAGAGAAATATCTTTAGAAAGAAAATGCAAAATGTATAGGCATTTCCCAATGGTTGAGTTCCCAAACTGATATAGATACTAATTTAGAATTCATATGGCCCTATATGAAGCTATTTATGGTCAGAGACGTAGAACCCCAAACTATTGGGATGAATTTTCCAAAAGAAAGATACACAAACTTGATATTTTGATTTATATAATAGTGAAGGTTAAACACATCATGAAACATATCAATGCATCACAATTTCATAGAAATAGTTAAGATGACAGCTGTTGAAGGGACTTTCTGTTTGACAAATGAGATTATGTTTTCCTTAAAATATCTCCATGGAAGAGGGTCATACAATTTGGAATGAATGGGATGCTAAGACCAAGGTATATTGGTCCCTTTTAGATCCTTGATCACTTTTTATTTGTGGCTTATCAGCTTGAACATCCAATGAATATGGCTGATGTTCCTGTTGTGTTCCATGTATCACTATTAAGGAAGTACATACCAGATCCCCCACATGTACTGAACATAGATGTGGTATATCTGTTAGATGATATCTCTTATGAGGAGTAACCAACAATAAATCTTTATTGGTGTGATATGGTTCTATGAAACATGGAAACACACATTGTCAATGTGTTGTGGGGGAAATATAAGTATGAAGAACCAACATGGGATCTAGAGGAGGTGATGGAGGAATAGTAACCTGACAATTTGTTGTAAAAATAAATTTCAATGGTAAAATTTCCAAATGGGGGAAGGATGTAATGACCGAATATTCTGTCAATTGAAGTTCCCTTATTATAATTATGTCGAATAAATTCACATTATGAAACAAAATTCCACATTAGTATTAAATTAACTACTAAACACTATAACACTTATATATAATAGATTTTAAACAAAATGTTTCCACTTTTGTGATTTGTATTTTGAAAATCTAACATACACAATTGTGATCAGTAAGATATTAGGATTCTAATAGGATAAACGTAATTTTTGGTTATTTTCAACTAACTCTTATGAATATTAATGTTACCCATATGAATTTTTATATGACTCTTATGAATAGTTATTTAGAAAAAATAATATTATCCATACAAATTATATTATAAATAAAATTTTTCGATATTTTATGTTAAAATATGATATAAATATTTGATAGTATAAGTGAATATATATTTAAAAAATTATTAATTAAGTATTGTTATTTTTATATGTCATAAATATTTAATAACAATTTAATATTTTTAATGAAAATATATTTTCATAAAATGTATTTAAAAATTATATTTTTTCTGTCTTGTAATTTTATGATAATTTTATGGGACCTTAAGTAATGATTCAATGTGTTAAAAAATAAGTTTTACTTTAAAAATCTGCATCTTACATGTAAATGATGATTTCAATTAAAAATAAAGATACTCATATTTATAAATACATTCTCATAAAATGTATTTAATTTTTTATTCACAATATCAAGAAGTGGTTTTCGTTAATTTTTATGATATTTCTAAAATACAAGTATTTTTAGTAAATAGTAAAATATGATAATATGTGATAAATGCTGAAAACATAAACTTTTTTTCATGCATGAGTCATGGATGATGTAAGTGACAATTAGTTTAAACACACATTAACTAATTATTTTATTTCGTCACAAAAATCTGTACTATTTCTGGTTTTGAGATAAATAATAATGTAATGATGAAAATAATAATAAAACACCCCTATCCTCAACTATAATTATCACCCCTCACACCCTATTATCGTCAATCCTCTAATGCTCTGGGCCTTTCCTATATTATTTGGAATACTCATCAATAGTCCCTACAATACATCCAAGATCTCTAGGTCTTATCAAAATATCATGCCCATGTACCTCAAGGACGATCAAAATATGACGACACATGAGGTAAATCCTCTCTCTTTTTCTTTCAAATTATATTCAATTTCAAATTTGATTCATTATTCTCTACAAAAATACCTTCATATAAAAGTAATGATAACTATAGTACCTTTAATATACAGTAATTATATCATGTTATTGGAAGATCATAGGTTTTCTCCTCCCTCTCTTACTTTTATCAAATAAATGAAATCATCGCCCCTGACGTGTCAATATATCGACATCATGGGCGATGGACATTAATTTTATATAAATAACTTCAATTATGATAATAATGTCATTAAATGGTTTATAATGTAATATTAATTTAAATCTATAACAGTTTTTGACATTTAAATAATGCAATCTCATAAAACTAAACGATAAACTAAACGAGTTAATTGTCATAAAAAACTACCAAAAATTAAAGCAAATCAATTATCACAAAATTTTATATAATAAATCATCCATATTGTATATAAAAAATACATGTAACATAATTTGATATTATAGAGGATAATTATTCAAATATAATAATCATTTTTTATATTCTTCCTAATTTTAAATGAATTTCCTATCATATATACAAATGAATTGCTCATGAAAACCATGAAAAATAATGCTCTCAAATGATGATATTAAACACTATTACTCATTAAAAGGCCCACAAAAGAAAATAATAAAACTGTAATGAAGAAATAACATTTATAAATTGTTATTTAATTCTTAATTAACTAATATAATGTAAATCTACCTGATATTAACTTGAAAAATTATTTTAGAACAAAAGGTATGTGGAATTCCCAAACCCAACTCTCATTCTTTGGGGTTTCCCCATATCGCCGTATTTTTAGAATGGTTATTTGGTTGAAACATTTATTTATCATTATCATACCTTTTCTAGGATGTAATTATTTTCAAAATGAGTTTATTACAGACATAATGTTTCCAAAAATATCACTTCTTTTAAAAAATACCTTTTACATCTCAATATGGATTCCTTCACTATAGGTTGATGATTCTTATATCAAGTAAGTTAATTTTTCATTTGGAAAGATAATGTTCATGTATTTATTATTATAACATTTAACCCAATATTTTACATGGGTTATTATATGTTAAGGATTCATATATGTTTTATGTGTGATGCATGATAATGTAAATGTTGTGACATGATAGGTACACCCCAAATTATACAGCGCAATGTAAATGTTATGATGTGATAGGTGCATCATGAATTATATAGAACATCAATCACTTGGGTAATGTTAATATCCTAATGAATAATATGAAATACATGTAAACATGATGCTAGCTTTGTTCCCATCTATATGTGGTAGTTGACCACTATAACATGCGGTTTAATTTTTATGCATTTCAACATTCTAAGTCTTATTTATTCCTTTTGTGACTAGGTTCTGATGCCTTTTTTGTGGTGATAATGATTATACTCAACCCATGTTATACTATATCATATTCTGATCTATCATCTTATAGTCTTTTAGTGCACCATATTTTGATGTATATCCTCAGGTGACTACTTATACTAAGGATAAATCAAGGGAAAAAACTAGCTAGATAAAATTGAATTAAATAAATGTTTATGTTTTTTTGAAAAAGATATGCATGGTCCTAGTTTTCCAAATTCATTAAACCTTTGGGTCCTCATTATGTAAAATTTTAATGTAACATATCATTAAAATTTATTTAATACTAATTTATGAAATATGAGGTCACTAAATATTAAATGGATTCCAATTATCATTATTTTACTAGAATCATATGGGATTACAAAATCTACATCATTTTTGAAACATTCGTGTGTTATATATTTAAATGATAAATTCTTTATAAGGGTTTCCTATTCTCAATGATTTCTATTTGATTCATTCCATATGTTGGGAAATAATTTTCATAATTTTATAATAAATTTTATTATATCCCCAAAGAATCTTTTAATTTATATTCCAAACAACTAATATGATATAAAAAATCAAAATTATATTCATTTTTTCACAATTTTCATTCGATTCATAAGTTATTGAAGCCTCAAGTTGTTTTTGTTAACCAAATTTTTGTCTATAGAGTAACGAAATTTATTTTTTAATGCAATTTTAATATGTTGGTTATTCTTAACCTGACAATTTTATTTGGATGAACATGCCATTTTTTCTAAGGATATAAATTTATATCACATAAATCACTTTTCAAATTTAATATACATAATTAATTACAATGTTCAAAATGGTTTAAATAAACTATTTTTTAAATGAGTTATAATTGTTAATCAAGAACTAAAATTTTATAAGTTTAATTACTTTATCCTATTTTTTTAAATTGTTTCTAAACATTTATTTCTAAATATTTTTAATTCCTTATCTGGGAATCCATTCAAAAGTAATATTAAATTAGTGGTTATAATATTTATAAAAAGGATTTTTCTACATTACCTGACATTGATACCTATTTTTACACCAAAAAAGTTTATATTAATATTTATTTAAATATTATTTAATAAATTATTTCATGAAATATATATTATTTACAATCTTGTAATTTTCATATCAGGTTTCCTAATTAAATAGAAATAACTTATATTGATAATTAAACAACTCTTTCATTGATTTAAAATATTTTTATTGAATTTATTTATCTCATGTCTACTTATTTAATATTACATTGAAATAAAATCATTGTATATATGATTATTATAATATATTCTTCTATATATCTTTAATATCCCATCCATTATGGATTTCTTTTTCATATTAACATTATGAAAATTGCATTTCATATATTTATTTGTGATTAATTAATGGTTCATTGGGGTATTTTTTTAAATGTGTTTCATTCTCAAAAGTTGATTTCATTTGACATAATTAAATATATGTAGTGGATATTATATATATTATTATGATGTATTAGTAGTTATAAAGATAGAAACATGAAAGGGTATTTTATGTTTTGCCTCTTTTTATTTGGTTGGATTAACCACGGTCTTAGATTAATGTAGTTGTATTGGCTAAAATTCCTTAATTGAATATATTGTCTGAACACAATTCCTTAACAACTATGACATTATGAATTACACCACAATAAATATAGTAATTATTATCATTTAATATTTATATATTTTTATATAATACATGGGTTGTATTTAAAATTATATAATTAGTGATATGGAATTATTTGAATATCATTTAATTAAAACGATATTATTCAACCTCTAAAATATTGTGGTAAATCCATCTACAACGTATCCCAAACTAACTATATTAGATTGCCATTATTTTTAACCATTGTCACTGATTTTGAAGAATATAATTACACATTATAGGTAAAGAAGAAACTATGTTATGTAGTGAAATATTTGAAGAAATTAAATATATAATATGGATTATGTAGTTTATTATATGGTGGTAAAAGTGTCATTTATTAAGGAAATACGTTGTCTTTAATAGTTTTTTTTTAATTTTATAAATTAATTAAACTAAAATTTTATGACATCTATGAAATTAAATATTAGTTATAAGTCATTAGATTATGGAAGTGTTATATTTTGAGATATTATATATAGAATTTGATAGTGGAACATATTCTTCTAATATCCAAGGACTATGATCTTAACATTCATCAAAAAATGATACATTGGATTATCATGAATATAAGGACACGTATTTAAAAAAATTTATATTCTTCAGTTTTAGTCAATAACATACAATTAATAAACATTAATGACCAAATAAGGTTTATTGTCTTAAATAATTAGGATATAAATCATATATAACATACAATAATCATACAAGAGGACAATACTCAATTAATACCTGCTTTTTCCAAAATATAAAATTTTAAAAAAATACATTATTTATTATTATTGATAAAAATATTCATAACATTCTTATTGACTTTATAATTTCTATTATTCATCCTTATAACCTATAAAAACATTTTAAAATATTTGGATGAGTATAAAAAAACTGTGTAAGGGATATAGATAAGTCAATCGTTAATAAAGAGACAACATAAAAACAAATAAAACCCATTAAACAAATACAAATTAATATTCATAGTAACATCATACAGTTTACTTGGGACATATTTACTGTATCACTCTTACATTTACCATTACATATCTCATAAAAATTCTACCAACTTCCATCTCTGTGGTGCCCAATTCATTAGAGAGCTATAATGGCGCTAACCTGTAATATCATGAGTAATAATGGGCTCAACACACCATATCATGAGCTATAATGGGGATTAATCTGTCTAATATTGAGATATTATTGATTTAACCCAACATAAAATATTTATGAGGAAAATATCATAAATAAAACAATAGATAACACATTTAAACCCTTCATAATACCCAATTCATATTTTCTAAATACATTTTTTCCTTAAAATAAATCACTTTTAAAATATAAAAAACATGAACATAATAATGAAATAATATTATTAAAAAAAATATAAAAAATAAAATAAAATGAAACCATAAAAGTAACCTAGAATAATGACATTAGGAGAAACTTCACATTCCATATAAAATTGTAAAATCTTATTAAATTTTTTAAAAGAGGAAATGAAATGTATTATAAAAGGAGATTCACTTACCACGTGTTCGACATCCTTCAATTTTTTTAAAACCATGTATAATTGGTTGAATAGATTTATTAATTTTATACAGAACATAAATCAAGGTATAATACCTTACACTATCTTTTAATAACATATTCCACCTATTTTATAACATTAATTAATTATTATCGTTATTTTAGGATATTCATTTCATAGTTTTGATGGTAAGTTTGTTAATGGTCTTCCTTGTAGACCAATGAAATTATTAAAAAAAATTGATAGTATAAATATATATATTGATGATATTTTATACATTTAAATGTTAATTTAACCTTGCTAGGATTTAATAAAATGGGAGATAAAAAATCATCATCTATGATGGTGGGGAATTAAAACACCACAATTGGTGATTTCATTATTTATGAAATAAAAGATAAGATAATAGATTTTATGCTACTATAAAATAAAAATAAAAAAAATTATTATATGTGGGATACTGTATTTTCATGAATAATTGGATGTGATGATGGGATAAGGTATATGTGAAAATGAATTAAAACGAATAGAAAAAGGAACTTTTCTTCTTCAAAATTGTTACATGGGAACCTATTTAAGGCTCTTGTAAGTAGTGTTTTGGTGAGAGATATATCTAAATATGTGGAAAATGGATGATAATAAGGGATTTTTTTATATTTTTACTAATATAGAGGTCTTATGATGATTAAATGTTTTGATGGAGGGATTTACCTATAATAATTGAGGGTAGGGGTAACATAGAAATTTCAAAAATTTCTAAAATATAATAAATTTATTTTAGGATTTTAGACATAAAATTGGAAAAAGAGAATATTATATCACATTTTAGACCAAATAATGTAATTATTATCCTTTTTTAATAATTTTTTGATTATAAAATATATTAAATAAATATTTTTTTCTTGAAAAATTATTCTTTCTAATTAAACAATATTCCAATCCTTTGTCTCTAAAAATATAAATACAAGGTTTCAAATTCTAATTTTCTTATTATATCATGTATTTATAATATCAATATATATAATTTATTATTAATATTAAAAATATAAAATTATATTTGTTTTATAATTTTTAATATCATTAAATTGATTTATTAATTAATTAAATATTAAATGCATCGCAATTGTTTTAGTCATTAAAGTAATTATTTATTTCATAAAAATTAAATATATAATATCATGAAATATATAATATTTTTATCTTTCCAAATACTATTCTTATTCGAAAAAATCTTATGGATATTCCAATAGATTAAAATTTTACAAATTCATAATTCTAGTATGAACAAGTTGTCATTTTTTTAATTAAATAATAGAAAGAGACTAATGTCATCATTATGGGACAAAAATGTACCCAATTGAAATAGATACATTTTAATTTTATGTATTTTCATATGTACATTTTTTATCCAAATATAGATGATTTAATAATTCTTATATTGTTAATAATAATATTTTAATTTATTTTTCTTATGTTTGTACAAAAACTCCATCTGTGTTTTTCATGAAGTAATAGTAATTATATATTATATAGAAATTAATTATAAATTACCATCATGGAAATAAATTAATTATGTTCAAAATAATTACTCATATTTGTTCAATATGTATATTTACTTACATCCATGAATATGAAAATTCTTTAATTTGTTAAAGTGGCATTTCATTGATTAAAATACTATAAATTCTTTAAAATAATACATGTGGATAAATGATGAACTAAAATAGACCCATGGATTTATTTGGTCGATAAAGACTCAACCAATGAAATTGGAATTGGTATTAGGGAAATTTTTTGTTTTTATAAAATTATTTTTACCTTTTATTACCATATTTACCCTTAGGTGTGGTAAATAAAATACTAAAGATACTATTCAAAAAAACCATTTTGATCATATTAGATCATATTATTCATAATTATTACAAAAATTTTATACTTTTTATAGAATTAAAATCTCATAAGTAAATAAAATTATTTTTAATATTAATCTCATCGACGAATTGGGAAAATTGGCTTTATAAGTAAAAATATGCAATGCTTTACAATGTTTTTATATTCAATTTCATTATATAATTCATTACAATGAATTAAATTTTATTAAATGTTAAAAATAATTATTAATAATTTTAAACAATTAATAATAATGATTTTATTGTATAAATAAATTAGACAGAAAAGCAGTTTTGAATAAAAATGGTGTATTTTTCACTTTTCATTAAAATATGAAGTTTTCAAAAAAATATCAAAAATTCACCCAAAGTAAATATTTATATATATATTCCTATTAATATTTTTATTTTATCATATATATTTTATAATTTTTTAAAAATTATATATAAAATGCGTACTCCATCAAAAGGGGATAAAACTGCATTTTTAGAAATACGCTCATTTTATCCGCCAAATATTTTTTATAATTTCTAGAAAATGAATAATATAAATTTTAAACATTATATTTATTTAATATTTCGTTAATATAATCCTAAAAGATAGATTTTATTATTTTATAAACAAAATTAGTCACTTATAAATAGTTTTTGATTGAAATAATCATTTATATCCAAATGGGTTTTAGTTTCTCCCATGTTAATTTGGTTACCAATGAATCAATATACAATCATGTGTAAACCATATATTTATAATTCTGTTATCACTATTTACTCCCTTCACTATAATGTCTATGAGATAACTAATATATTAAATAATAATAAAAATTGGTTGATTGTTTAACCTTGATGTGGAATATCATGTATGTTATCAAACATTGTGTTTCCATTCAAATATTCAAGAAATATATTCTCCACCCCTTTTGAAATTGTGTCCTCAAAGTTTTTGTTCATCTTTGGTTACTAAAGAATAAATATTCTAAATACCTTTTTCTAAATCTGACATTTCAAAAATGATTAATAAAACATCCATTTTTAATGAAAGAAAAGACTATATGAGGGTCACTGGAGATAAAAAATACTAGAGTTCCATATCGGAAAAAAAGGATATAGAATTGAAAACTAACCATCATGATATGATATTTAGTGATAGGAAAAATGGTTATAATAAATTTATAAAACACATAACAAAAAATTTGTGATGGGTTTAATGTTAATTGATTTTATAGGTGGAAACGTAAACCGAAAACAATTTTTATTATCCTTTTGATGGAGTTGTGGAATTATTTTTTATACACAATATACAAACATATGGAAATATACTTACTTGAAAAGTAGATAATCATATTGTAAACAAATTCCACCACAAATGTCCATTTTCCTCCAATTAATAGTATTAATAATATATTTTAATTTGTTCTTAAATCACTAGATTTATCTTTTGAGAATAAAAACACAAAATATATTTACTATATATTTCTTATATCTTTAACAATTAACATATACTAATCTATTAAAGATAGGATAAAATAATTATAAAAAAGGAATAAACCAATGGATGTTGAAAAGCTAATTTTAACTTACAAAATTCAACTCTAATACCAAAATTTCAAAATAGACCATTCAAAAAATAATTATCATTAAAATCCCTAAAAAATAATCAAAACAATGACTAAAACCCATAATATAGATGAATTTAATTACACAGTCATTCATGATAAATTTTAACATTTATCATGAAATAACATCCTGAACTATTGATGTCTCATACCAAAAATTAATTACCCTATGACCATATTCTCCATCATAGTATAATAATTTCAATAAATAATCTGAACTTCCATAAGTCCATAATAAAAACATTCATACATCCAAAATAAAATTAGACCCTTACTCCAAAAATAATATCCAATATTTTTATAAGGCTCAAACCTTAAAATTACATTAAATTGAGGTAAGTCATTCAATCAAAAAGAGGATCCTTTCAGGATTATGGTTTTTGAGAATTAGGCCATAACTATTATATTAAATCTCAAATATTATAATGTAAACACTTCCACTCTATCCAATTTTTAAACAATAATAAAACTCCATAAATAAAACAAGAATTAATTTTTTGATAAAAAAATTATCAAATTCTTCATTTTCCTTACCATTTCTTATACCATGTGGAAAAAAAATTAAAAACCATGGGATGAGCATAAAAACTAAATAAATAATATAAAATAATGAACGAAAACATTAGTCCATGAATACATACAAATCAATGAAATCATCATTTTCACTTGTAAAATATGTTATCTGTAATATACCTCATGAAATCATATGATTTATCAATAAAAAATGAAAATCATTAACCATAAAGGTGACTTGTGGAATCTAAAATATACTTACTTTATAGCTTTCATAGCTACATAAGGATTAACCTTCATGGTCACATTTGAAATTCATAAACAAGTATATTCCCTAAATACCTTATGAGAAACATTATTGTTTACCTCTTTCACATTACCCAATGCATTGGAGTGTTGTCCCAGGCTCACCGACCCTCGGTTAATCGCAGAACTACCCTTATACGTAAACATTTCCCAAGAACCACATCAGAATCATAACACATAAAACAAGAATAAAATAAATATAATATATCCATATTAAAGTCACAATATACAATTTCAAGATATTAACATAATAAATGATCATTTAAAACCATTTTCAATAGAAAATATATATAAATGATATGTGATTCTTACATTCCTTTTAAATACATAATGAGTTATTATGGAATCCAAATATCAAATAATTCTCATGGCGGCAGAATGGACATTGTTGTTTCATAACTTAAAATGAAATATTTATTTTTTCATATAGTGACATGCTTCATAAGAAAATTATTCAATTTGAATACAATTTTATTAATATAAAATAAAAATGGTATAATTATACACCTAATAAAAGAATGTGGTGTATACCATGAAAATTTTCCTTAATGAAATAAGATTGAGATGATGTCCCTTATTTTGAGTCCAAATCATCATGTATATTCCTTATATTTCTAGAATAATTAACATATGATATTTTTTAATTGACTGATAAATTTTTTAAAATTTATTAATCCTTTTATATCAAGTATTACCATGTTGTAAAATTTTCATTATTATTTATGTCAATATTGGACGTTTTTTTGGTATTCACTAGTTGAGTAAAAACGAACTTGTTTGGATACAAATTATCCATGTTTTGTTATATCCATAATCCCAAGAATGATATTAATGGTTTAAATATCATATATTTCAAATATATATGTATTTATAATATCCATAATATTTGGGGATAATAAATGAAATGCACCATTCATGGAGACGGTAGGCCATTTGTACACATAAATTGCACATTCATTTCATTGTTATATTAAAAGAATAATAATCAAATGATATAAATGTTTATTATAATACCAATAATATATTAATAAAATTTATGTATCATTGTTTTAATAAATACATCCTTTATATGTTCCATGTATTGCATGAACGAGTCATATTACTTTGAGTGGGCGTTAGTCCAAGCTTCCTCAAATGAAATTTTTTTATTTTAACGACTTGGAAATCTTAATGTTATGTGGTAAATAAAAATTACATAAGATTATAGACAATAAAAAATTAATATATATCATATATAAATATATTTTCATCTTATTGGCCACCATGAGAGGTGGTAAGAGAAAATTGAACAATCATCGTTTCGTTAGGCAGTAGTTGGCCACACACAGAAACAGTTTATTTGTTTCCATTAGATGGAGGTGTGTGTATGTGTAGTTGGATTATTTTTCATTAAAAAATACTTATATATTTTGGATATTTTTAATTATTTTAATCAAATAATAAGAATATCATATGTATTAGGGAATACAAATAAAGGAAAGTAACTTGAGAGAAGACATCACCTCCAGATCGGGTAACTTCTTATAATTTGAGCCAAAAGGCAATATTGAATTTCCTTATACCCAAGGTAAGAATTCTAGGTGTAAGGAAGTTATGTTAAGATATTATTCGAAAAATTAATGGATGATCCATGGTTATTGAGGGGTTTCAGTATGTGGTTAGAGGCAGTGTCCTTTAATAAGATGGAGGTGTGGCTCTTTAGGAATGTCTAGAAATATTAAAATATTATAAATTCATTTTCGATTAAAAATGGCCCAAAACACATTTAATTATAAGATAAGATGATTTTTGATAGAATAAACATCATAACATATTTTTTCAGCATGTTTTTTATATTTGATATCCATAACTGTTTGCTATAACCCCTAATTTACCTTATATAATCTTATTGTTATATCATGTTATATACATATTGTCAGATAATGTAATTACTATATCATGTCAAAAAAGTCACACAATGTCATTTATGACATATTGGTACACTTATTAAAAATTTGGAATAATTCTATAATTTTAGTAATTTAATATCATTTAATAAACTATTTTATTTTTTTACTATG
The DNA here is from genome assembly GCA_963277665.1 of Viscum album. NCBI lineage: Eukaryota > Viridiplantae > Streptophyta > Magnoliopsida > Santalales > Viscaceae > Viscum > Viscum album. The sequence goes on from OY728164.1 coordinate 1,348,223,995, forward strand.
AATTATGTCAAGATTAGACACAATTCATACATGAATTTTTTATACATTCATAAAAACCTGATTCCTTAAAAAACCCTTAACTCAAAGAGAATAAGAAAATATCATCCATAAAATTCTGTAATGGAATAATAATATTGAAATTAAAAATATTTTAATATTTATAATATCATTTTATTGAATCATTTATTTATGAAACAATCAATGCATCATCATTGTGTCATAATTAAATATATTTTTTTTCCAGAAAATTATATAAAATACCATGAGTAATGAAATATATTTAAATTTTTTATTTAATATTTATAGTGAAATATATTTGTTATATAATACCATATTAAAATTGTTTATTAAAAGTTCCATGTTTATCTTGTTTTTATCTTTACATTAAATTAATTCTTATAAAATGAAATTTTCACACCCAAGTGGCTCAATGGTGTCCTGAAATAAACTCATTGATGAGCATGGTCTGAAATATCTCATCTAATAGGATTAAGACACGTTTCAAGGTAGTTTTATATTATTAAACTGTTAATTTTTAACCTTATATACCAAATTTACCATTTAAACATGGTAAATAAAAATAATAATTGATGTTACTATTCATAATGACAAAAAATAAAAGGTACCTATTTACCTAATTTGAATATTCTAATAATAAATGTGGAAACCATTTTTCCAAATTAAAAACAAATAATTTTTAGTAATGAATTTAAAATTATTTCATGTGGTCAAAACCAAAACGTTGGTTTTTAAGAAATAAATCTATTAAAAAATTGGCATATGTTTATGTCCTACTTAAATATGAAACTACTTATAATAAAAATACATGGATTAAATGATAAAAAATAACCCAATTTCACTTAAAACCAAATTTATATGAAAATTTCTTGGCATGAATAAATTAGATGAAAAGGCAGTTTTGATTTAAAAATGTTGTATTTTTCACAATTCATTAAAAACGATTTTTATTAGAATATTATAAAAAATTTATCCAATGTAAATTTTAATGTCCCTATTATATTCTAGAAGTTTATTTTTTCAAATATAAAATATTAAAATTAGAAACACTATATTTAATATAATTCTACATCAAAATGCGGTAAAATGACCTTTTAAAAATATTAGGGTATTCCATTCTTAAAATCATATTAATTATTATTTTAATCCTCTAAAATATATTGGATAAATTTTAAAACATTTTACAAACATGTATAATCATATTGTAGTTAGTTCATTTCATTCATTCCAATACAATGGCTAGATGTTAAATACTATTTAAATTAATAATATTGTTATATTATTTTTTTTCGGTATAACTCAATGTTGTGTGCAATGTACGATTTCAAAGAAACCATTTGTTTCGGGATGAGTATGTTGTTTAACAAAGTATCCCCTTTAATGTAAATATAATTTCATATTCATAAATATTAATAGAAATGAAACATTATTAATCTATAAATACCTATGATCCTACATTTTTTCCTCCTTTTGTAAATTGTATCCCCACAACTTTATTTACTAATCTAATAAGTGGGGGTATTTATCCTTCACAGAATTCTCATATTCCCATATTTCATCTTCAACCATATGTGTTTTCCAAAAAAAATATACCGGATGAATCACCTTATTCCACAACACATTCTCTCTATGGTGAAGAATCTAGACTGCATATTCCCCATAATAATGATTCCCTTCCAACAGAACTACCTCTAGACTAAAAACATGAGATGGATCTGACATATACATTTCATCTTTTAAAGAAGATAAAATTGTGTACTTATGATAAACATGGAGGTAAATCCACTCTATAGGGAACTGATCTAACATTCATAAGGATTTCATAGGGTCTACATAATCTCAGATATTGATTTACCTTCTTACAAAAACACATCACACTTTTCCATAGAGAAAATTTTATAAATACATGATCACTTTCCTCGGAAGAAAGATCATTGTTCTAGTTATCGGCAAAACATTTCTTCCTTCTCTGAGATGTTCTCATGCACTTCTAAATCAGTGAAACTTTTTCTCCCATATCTCTTAACAATTCAGGTTTTATCAACTTCAATTCACCTTCTTCATCCCAAAAATTCAAGTGTTCAACACTTAATTCCATATAATTATTCAAATGGATTCATATGTATATAGGAATAAAACTATTATTATGAGAATACTAATCCAATGAATGATGTTGGTCTCAACTTATATGGAAATCCCTGGAACATTAATGTAGTATATCACCCAACGTCTGAATTGTTCGTTCTGACTACAAATCCAATTGGAGATGAAAAGTTGTACTAAAATTTTATTCAGTTCCCAATGACTTCTAAAGGGACTTCTAAATGTTTTAGGTGAACCTGGAATCAAGATTAGATAAAATTGAGAGGGGAACTCCATGTAATAAAACTATCTCTTTAATAAACAATCCGGAAATTTGATCTAGAGACAGAGTATCTCGAATAGGAAGTAAATGTGTAAATTTTTTCAATCAATCTATAATATCCCAAATTGCATTGTTAAATTGGGAAGTCTTTATTATTCCCTCTACTAAATCCAGGGACCCATTTTATCATTTCATATCTTGTAATTGAAACAGATGAAGCATCCATTTTTTTAAATGTCTCTCCACATTAACCTATTGAAAAATCAAACTTCTCAGGTAATGTTAGTAATATATCTTTTCATTCCATCCCACTAGTAATATGGATAATGATCTATGTAATTATTAGTATAGCCAGGAAGTACTAAAAATGAATAATGTTAAGCTTCACATAATAACTCATTCTTAAACTATGAATCACATGGAATACATAATATATTTACTAACCTCAAAATAATGTATTTATCAATGGTTAATTCGGGTAACTTACCCTTCTGAACCAATTCTACCATTTTTTTCAACTCACAATCTTATTTCATAGCTGTCTTCATTTTCTCTAATAAACATGATTTCACTTCCACCTGAAAAAATAAAGGAATTCCTTATGCCAACAACTTATAGTCCAAAATTCATCAAATTAAATGCCAAAGGATTGTGTCCCAAAGGTTACATGGTTAATAGAGAATTAATCTTTCGACTCAAAGCATCAACCATGTTATTTGCGTTTCCTTGATGGTAATGGATCATGAAATCATAATCCTTGATTAATTATAGCCATCAAACTTTTCTAATGATTAATTCCTTCTATGCGAATATATACATCAAACTTTTTTTATCAGTATACTTTTCACACTTTACACCATATATATGATGCCTCTAACTTTTTTAATAAAAAACAACAGCAACTAACTACAAATCATGTGTAAGGTAATTCAACACATGAGATTTTAACTGACATGATTCATAATCAATTACTTGATGATTCTTCATTTGGAGACAACCAAGTCTATTCAACTAAGCATCACTATAGAAAATAAATACACCATTTCTAAAAGGAGGATCTAAAACAAGAGTATTTACTAATCGTCTTTTCCATTTCTGAAAACATTCATCACATTCTATTTTCCAAATTAACATAAAAACTTTTTAATGTTGAATTTGTCACTGGGTTAGATAACCATGAAAATTATCAACAAAACACAGATAATATCTTACTAAACCAAGAAAACTATGAATCATGGTTATATTTTTGGGTCATGGACATTCTTCAATAACTTTTGTTTTTGGAGGATCAATAGTTATTCTATCTATAAGAACCATGTGACCAAAGAATGAAATATTTAAAAACCAAAACTCACACTTCATGAATTTCTCATACAATTTATTTAATTTTAATGATTACAATACAACCCTTAAATAATATTCATGGTCCTCTTTAAATTTAAAATAATCAAAAATATCATCAATTAAAAATACTAAAACATATTAAAGAACTCACATATAATTTTATTCATAAGATCCATGAATATAGAAGTTTTAATGGTTAATGAAAATTTTATATCTAGTATTAAATGTGGTCTTTGGAATGTCTTCATCATTAACATTCTTATAATTGTATCCTAAACTCAATTAAATCATTGAAAAATACTATACTCCCCTGATCTGATCTATCAAATCAACGTCATGAGGAAAAAGATACTTTTTCTTTATAGTGATGTTATTCAATTCTCTATAATAAATGAAAATTCTCATTGAACCATCTTTCATTTAATAAAATAAGACAAGAGAAAACCATGGTGACGTTTAAGGTCGAATGAAACATTTATCTATTAAATCCTATAGTTTCTTTTTTACCTCTAAAAGTTCAATTCTAGCCCTACGATAAGGGGGGTTTGAAAATGGATTAGCATCAGAAACTAAGTCAATAGTAAATTCAAATTCTTAATTAGATATTATAAAAGGAATCTCATCAAGAAAAAAAATAGAGATACACATTTACCACTTGAACAACATTAATCTGAACAGTTCCACAGTTTTAAACAATATGTGCATGGTAACATTCATTTACATATTTTAATATTTACTCATCATCATAATATGTTATAAAAAAGTAAGGGTTAATTCATGTACACAAACTGAAATTATTTCTGAAGAGAAACCACTTTATATCTTTAGTCAATAGTAGCATGATAAATGTAAATCTAATCCATTCCCAAAATAACAACAAACATTACTCGAGGAAAATATTAAGGTTTTTTTAGTTTCTTTCTAGAAACAAGGACTTTAACGTTAGTATAATTTCTTTCGGTCTCAAAATTTCCCCTATGTGTTTATAAAAAATATTATTGATTTATATCTTGAGATGGAATTTCCAATTTAATAAAAAAAATTCTCAGAAATGGAAGAATTCTTATAAAAGATATCAAAAAACACACTGGGATAATCTGAATAAACAAACAATGTACATAATACTACTTAATTTACTGTCATAACATCTTCTGATGTAGTTTGAATGGATTTCACCACACATTCCTTCTTATAATCATGATTTTTTCTATAATATCAGTTCTTTTTCAGAAACTCATTTTCCTAATGACCTATTTTATTGAATTGAAATCATTTTTCTGAATGTAAATCATATTTTATCTTACCATAACCCTTATTTTTATTAGTTATATAACAATCCTTATTCCCCATTTTTTTACATTAGAATGACATATCATTAATCAAAATGCATTCTCCAGTGTTCTTTTAACAACATTTTTCAAATACTGTAAACATAAGTTTGTTACCATCATAATATTTTTTGAAATGTTCTTCCCTTTCATCTGCCACCTTGACCTCTAATTCTATTGTTTTTCAAAAAACCTAATCATCAAAAAATGTTATTTCCACCTTCCACACACATCGAACAAAATATTTTGATTTTACTATAAAGATCTCATATGATATTAGGATAATACCTTGTTAGTCGAGTGAATATTTCTTCAAAATCTACCACAAATTCATACTTCTACATCAATTCTAAAAATTTGTTTCCATCCTAAGATGAAATCCCTTAATAAAATATTTCTCAAGGAACATGACTTTGAATTTATCCCAAACAAGAGAATAAATCTCTCCCTATCAATATGGCTCCATCCTTAAACATTACATAATCTTGAATTTGTTAATAATTCCCATTGATGTTCTTTCTGGTTTAGAGCTTTATAGAATTAGGTCATAACTAATTCATAACAACTAGAATATTATTTATAGACACTAATACTCAGTATCCATTTTTTCATAAAATATTAATTCATAAAAATAGAATAATATCTACTACCATGTTTTAGACAACAAACATTTTCCATGATCCCATTCTCATCCCTATTCATGATTAAGTCATGTGGAAAACATTTCAAAAACGTGGGATGAGCATAAAAAGCTCAGTATGGGATATTATACAAGGAATGAAAACATTTGACCATGAATACATAGAAATGAAAGAAATCATTATTTTCACACATAAAGCATAATCACTTTAACATACCTCACAAAATCATAATATTTATGAATAAAACATAAAAATAATAAATCATAAAGGTAACTTGTTGAAACCATATCAAACTTATATTGTACCATTCAAAGCTAAGTATGGAGTTATATTTAAAATAAAAATCGTAGTATATTCCCTAAATCTCTTAGGAGATACACATTTACCACCCTCACATTACCCAATGCATTTTAGAGCTATATTGGTCTCACCATCCCAAGGATTACCACCGAACCACCCGTATTCTTAAACAATGCCCAAGAACAATAATATATTCATAAACAATAAAATCGATATAAAGAATTGATAAAATTTCCACAACATAATAAAAAATTATCATTTCAAGATATTGACCTAATAAAGTCTTTAACAAACAATTTTCAAAGCCATTTAAAACATTTAATAATTATATTTTTGAATCAAAGTGTCACATACCACTTTGAATCGTTTAATGGAATTAACATTTTAGAAAATTAAAGTCCATATAAATAAATCCTTAAAACCATTTTGAAAACATGTTCATTGATGTGAAATATTTATTTGAATAATTATTTAAATCATTTAAAACAATTTTTTTGATAAAGAGTCCCTTACCACTTGATAAAATACTTGAATAAAAATAATTACTGACTAAAATTAAACAAATCGTATAATATCACAAGAATAAGGATATACATGATATATTATGACAAAGGGAGGTATATACACAATAAAAACTGAATAGTTGTATAAAAAATAAATATCAATGGAATGTGAAATGATACAATGTCCCTTACATAGATTGTATCCTTAGATTAAGGAAAAATCAATGAAATAATTATTTTTTAAAAATTAAAATAAACCGAATATAAGTGGATATTATGTTTAAATAAATAGTACGTCATTCAAACATATTCATAGCATGAAATAATCAAGACGTAGAAGGTTATCCCAAGGAATTGAAATTGGTTTAAGAAGTTCTCCTACAGAAGTTTGACAGCATAATGACGTCCCATCAAAATTCAGAAAATAAGTTGATGAGAGAAAAAATTGTAAATCATAACCTTTACATGAAATGTATAGAAATTGGGATATAGACGAACATAACCAAACATAATAAAATGAAAATTAAAAGGCATGCCATAAAATAAGTCTTCTACTAAATGTGTGTGGTGAAAGGTTCCCTTAAAGATTTGGTAACATACGAAACATAAAGCCCATGAATGAAGGAGCATACCATGAATATATTAATAAAAATTAATTAATTTATATTACACACATAATACAATCATTGGAAGTAAATATTCCATACAAAAGAAAATAGAGGAAAATATAGCTTAAATCTCATGGGAATAAAAAGTGAGATGAAAACCCCATACATCATGTTCGTCATGAATTGTTAAATATTTAATAACCTGAATAATAAAATAAATTTATATATAATTAATAAATAACATTATTAATGTTTTTCATTCCATTTATAACCATTATTACCATGTTATATACATTATATAATCATTTATGTTAATAATGATTGTTTTGTCAATATTTGGTAATTGAGTCAAAATGGACTTCTTATAATTACAAGTTGTCCATTTGGTCAAAATTCCATTATCTCTATAATGATATTAATGATTTAGATATCATATATATCACATATATCCAATATATATATATATATGTCTATTTATAATAGTACATAACATTTTCCTATAAGAAATGAAATGCACCGTTCATGAAGACGGTAAGCTGTACGTACGTGTGAACGCTACATTCATCTCTATTTCATATTTAATGGAATGAAAAAATCATGATACAAATATATATTATAATTATAGTATAATATCATAAATAATTTAATTAACTCAATTATTTATACATTCCATATATGGCATGCACGAGTCATATCACTTTGAGGGGGTAGTAGTCCGCACTTTCTCATATTAAATTATCATATTTACCCATTATGGAAAGTATAATGATATTATATAAATAAAAAACTAATAAGAATATAATTAATATAAATATAATATATATCACATATAAATAAAGTGACTTCATAATGGACACCCTTAGAGGTTGTTGGAGATGATTCAACAATCATTGTTTCATGAGGCAGTAGTTCCCCGTCCACAGAAATAATATGTTCTTTAACTATTAAATAGAGCTATGTGTTAGTTTAGTTCAAATAATTATCATAAAAAAATATTAGTTTATTTAATATACTATTTTTTGTATAAAATAATGATTTAAATAGAGTTTAGGGGGTTGGAGAAGGAAAATAAAAGAATATAAATTGGGAGAATACAATACCTTTAAATCGGGTAACGACCTTTGGTCTCAACCTAAAGGCTTTATTGAAATTTATTATTCCCAAAGTAAGGATTATAGGTAGAGTATGGGGATGATTGGAGATTATTTGGGTGTAGTATGGACTAACCAAGGGGCTTTAGATGTGTGAGTAATGGGTTACAGTTGGTGTCCTTTTAAAATAGGGAGTTGGGTCTCTTTAAAAATGTTTGAAAATATTATTTTATTAGAAAATGATTTTCGATATCAAAATTTCCGAAAGAAATTACATTCTATGATAAGAATAATATAATTTGAAATATATTCATCCAATAATAATTTCATTGGTTTTAGATATTTTTTAATTACGACCTTTTTTATTTAAACCTTCGTCAACTTATTTAACTTGTAGCATGTCTTCTTGTATATTCATACTATATGGTTAATATATTAACAATAAAATTCAAAGAGACACAAAATTGATCATTAGTTATATTTTAAACATCATATTTTTCATTTATATGAATATTATTTTTTAAACTATTTTATCATTTAATAAAATATTAATTTATTTAAAAACGCCTTTATGATAATTTTTATACTATTTATATCATGACGTTTTAAAAAATTAAAACCACCTTTTTCATTTTAAAAAACCTCAATTAATTCAAATATAAGAAGTCATAATCACTTATAAAATTCATGGATGGAATAAAAATTTCAAAATAAATCTATTTTATTTTTTATAATATCATTAATTAAAAACATTCATTAATGTATTGTTTTGACCACCCATGATTCATTGTGTCTAAACAGATATAGGATTCAGCCCAAATCCATTTCATATAATTGTATGATTAATGATAAGATTGTTTAGAATTTATATGATATACAATGGTCTATTTTTTCTTAGATTTCCTCATTGTCATCCTATTATGTAAATAGGATGATCTAATGTTATACTACAAGTTCATTCTCTTAAGGTTCGGTGAGTTTGAAAACAAATTTTCTTAATGATCTTGTGATACGTTATGAGAATATTGTATTGTGACTTTAGTTAGAATAATGGAAAACTATTTCAATATATAATTCTTCTATTCTGGACATCAATGTTCCCCAACATGGGGTTTTTCTCTAGCCTCTGGCATGGGGTTGAAGAATTTTAGGTGGAAATTATGAATTCATTTTTTTATGTTAGAGGAATATTTGTTTTTTCTGGGTTAAGTCTAGAAGGCCCACACAAAATCATCTATGATCGTAATATTGATATACATCCACCAATTGGTCTTCCATGACAATTATATTTGGAAAAACTCTAGATGTTTATGGGTTCCTCAAGGACGTTGTCAGACATACAAGAGTCATTTACATTAGGTATCATCCATATATATTGAAACACCCAGGCTGATTAAGATATTAGGTACTTTATCGTAATTTTTCTTCAAAGTTTTTAATAATCTACTAAAATAATATTCCCCTAATCACCATTTATGTGTGTGGAACTCAGTTTCATATATATATATTCTTTATCAGATGTGGGACCTGTAGTGTAATTCATATTAACTAATCAATAACCTAACACTTCATCTAATGGGAAACACATTTTATGGGGTAGTTCATATTTTTTGAATAAGGTGGATATAAAAAACATAATATTTTATGTGGGTTTAGGAGTTGTTTGAATCTCATCATATTAAGCATTGTGATTCTTTCTCCTACAAAAACATCCCCCAGATGATGGAGTGCAACGTGGGAAATTAGAAGACCTAGTGTAAGTTATGAGATTAATTTGATCAATGAGTATTACCCTTTTAATTATATGATCATGATCAAATATCATCTGATTAGACCAATATGCAAACATATATTCATTTCTTGATGTAACAACAGGGTAGTATCCTTCTTCCTCCTGCTAGATAATGGACATATACAATACTTTAGCATTAGTTTTTATCAATATATCCAATCAAGAATCATTCATATTTGGTATGATATCCTTAAAGATGAACCATCGATATATAGTATAGCCAAACATCTATTGATATGGGAAAATTTAAGGTTGATCCCCAAGGATGAATTCACCAGTCTTCCTAACCATGACATGAACTTGTAGATTGTTTCCCAAGTTTTGATAATTTATAATTGAACATGTCCTATTCCAAAAGAATAATTTCCATCTATTTCATTATCATATCATTGGAGACCATTTTATTTCCCGACCACATAAAGAGAAATATTTTTATATTTTTACTTCATATGGGAGGTGTTTAATAGTATTGAGAAATAAAGGTAATTTTATTAGTGGTAGGTAATAGTTTTTATGTGATAGTAGAATTTATTGATTTAAAAATACATTATCCCTGAAAATTATTTATATTATGGGAGTTGGTCTTGGTTTATTGAATTTAATTATATAATAATATTATTTTGTGTACAAAATAATTATACCAACATACATATTTCAATTGGAATGACGTTTTCGATAGCTTGTTTGAGATATTTTCCATATATATCTCCAAAGGCTTATCCAATGTGTATCGAATGAAATAAGAGTATGTTTAGACTTTCCATATGGTGATGAAAAAGTAAACCCACTAATTTTCACGATATTATCATTTTTATGGATCATTGTTAATAATATTCTGGAGAAAATAGAATAAATATTACTTGATCTAACGATGAAGGTCCTCACAACACATGAATGATCATCTGTGTATTCAACTATATAATAAGACATAATCTCCAATATAATATTCACAATAATAAATATATATATTTCCTCCTACTTATTAATTGAGAAAAAATGGGGGCACAACATCACATGAAATGTGAAATGATATCCTATTGATCTATTACCTAATTAAATGTTTGAAATGTGTAGATTCTAAAGATTGGTGGAGAGTGGGTTTTATTCATAAAAAAAATAATGGGTTAATTTTGGACTATATACTATCACATAACCCTTCACAGGCAAACATTAATGTTTAAAGAAGCATTATATATATAGAGTATGGTGGTAATAATTTTTTATTTGAGCATGGTGGATGAGACCATGTTGGCATGAGGTGGTTTTGAAATGCTAAAATAAGTGGTTTGAAAAATCTATTTATTTCATAAATGGAAATATAATTTCATTGATTGTTTTTGTGAAAATATGAATGTTGTATTGGAATCAGAATATCATTAATGGATATCTTAATAAATTCTATCAATTGATGCTTTCTATTCTTAATATATTTTCTGGGTGATCTTATTTTTAAACATAGGGTTCCTGAATAATGTTTTTTAACAAAATTATTGGTTATACAAGATTCTGAATGCTAAATGAGGTATTTGAAATACAGAAAATGACAATATATTTTTTGTGATAAAATTGTTTTCATCATAATTTGATTAAAATGTGATCCAATATTTTTAAATGAAATATGGACTAAAATGTTGTTTGGAGATGAATTAATTTATTGAGATTATCTGATGTTTTTACAAAGTTCATGATTTCTTGTCACAGATCTATAGATTATGAATCATTTTTGGAAGAAGAATTTTTATGGATGAGTGTTTGAATTTTCTTAACTCAAATGGTTTTAAAATTTTATGATCATATGATCCATTTTGATGAAAATTAATTGAAGGAATGGGAAAACAATAAGACTACATAATTAATACGATATTTTTTACTATGTGATAAACCATATCAGAGTTTGGAATATATAATGAATAAGATAAAGAGTTCCTTAAGAAGATGAACATCAGACTAAACAAATTGAATCAAATGAAACAAAGGTGTTTAGGGTGACTGAGAAGAGATGTTTTTTATGTTGATGAGTCAAATTATATTTACAAAAAAATCCATCAGATGCTATAATTTAATGTAATAATCCATTTTTATTTGGAAAAACATTATTCAGAAGAGATATTGAAGAGACGTTTTCATGTTGGAAATTCTCCTAGAGGTGTTTTATTATATCCTCATGTTCCCCAAAACCCTTTCAATACAGAGTCTTGGATATTGGAAATACCCAAGGTATAGATCAATTATAAATTCAATATATCTTCTAGATGGAAGACCATGAAATTTTTCATGAAACACTTCAACAAAGGACCCAACAAGAAGACGTAGATCGCTGAGATGTTTTCATGTTGGAAATTAATAGCTTGGTTCCCTATTGTAGGGGAATTTGTTGAAGTGTTTCATGAAAAATTTCTTGGTCTTCCATCTAGAAGATATATTGAATTTACAATTGATCTATACCTGGGGGATTTCCAATATCCAAGACTCTGTATTTAAATAATTTTGGAGAACATGAGGAAATAATAAAATACCTCTAGGTGAATTTTGATAAAGGGTTTATATGACCAGGTGCTTCACCATGGGGGGGGGGGGGTTAGTCCCTATCATCAAGAAGAAGGATATGTCAATGCGCCTTTATGTTAATTATCGTGAGCTCTACAAAATACAGATAAAGATTAAGTATCCTCATCCATGAATTGATGACTTGTTTGATCATATATGTGGAGCACAATACTTCTCTAAGGTGGATCTACACTCAAGATATTACCAAGTAAAAGTGAAAAATGTGGATATCCCCAGGACTACTTTTTGAACTAGGTATGGGCACTATGAATATAATGTAATTCTTTTTGGACTCACTAATTCTCCAGTAATCTTCCTGGAATTGATGAATGGATTTTTTAAAGATTACCTCAAAAAAAATATGGTAGTCCTTATAAAAAATATTCAAATATACTCCAAAACCAAGGAGGGGAATAAGGTGAATCTATGCAGTATATGAGATACCTTCCGAATGGAAAAGATCTTTGAAAAGTATTGAAGGTGTGAGTTTTAGTTAAAATAATTCACATTCATGGGACATATCATCACAATTAATGGGATATATGTGGATCCCTCCTAAACAGATGCAATTGAGGGATGACAAAGGCTAGCATTGGTGAAAGATTTCCATATCTTTTTAGGCTTAGATAGATAATATCACTGATTTTTGAGAGATTATTCATGTTTTTTAAACCCTATTAACCAGGTAAATTAAAAAAGAGTCGTGTTTTATTATAGTATTGAATTTGAAGATATATTCATGGAGTTGAAATGGAGGCTTATCACCACAACCATGTTCAAATTACCGAAAGGTGGAGAGATTTTTGTGGTATTCAGTGATTCTTTGAAGATGGTCATGGGATATGTGTTGATGCAAATTGACATGGTCATTTCCTATTATTCTGGGAAATTGAATGTTCATTAGAAAAAATAACCAACAAATGATCTGGTGTTAGCTATAGTTATTTCCGCTTTAATAATTTGGCGACATTACCTCTCTTGGGAGAAGTGTGAAAGATATATGGATCAAAAATTACTCAAGTATGTATTCACATAGAAAGTGGTGAATATACAGCAAAGAAGATGGTTAGAGCTGATCAAATACTGTGACTGCTCAATCCATTATCCCCATAGGAAAGAGAACATGGTGTAGGATGCTCTATATAGATAGGACCCCAGAATTCTATCATTGAGAGAATTGTAAAAGATCCAATATTGTTAGATATGATGAATATGGACATGGGAGTCCTAAATAAGGTGACATCATCAATCCTTTTACAAATTATTTCCTAACAATCTCTTTTTTAATGGTTAAAGTATGATCAAATGAATGATGTGGAAATTCAAAAGTATGTGGAAATAATCAGAAAAGGGAAATCCTACTAGTTTAATGTTTATGAAGAAAGAATTTTTATATTTGGGTCAAGAATATGTGTTCTGTCAAATTTGGAGTTAGAGAATGAACTTTTGGATGATGAACGTATTTCAAATTTCTCTATTCACTATAGAAACATAATGATGTATTGGGATATCTAAGGGTATTATTGGTGGGATTACATGACGAAGTAGATTGCTGAGTATTCATTGAAGTGGATGGTGTGTTAGCAAGTGAAAGCAGACTGGAAAAATTATGTGGGTATGGAGTAACCCATAAACATACAAACAAGGAATTGTGATAACACAAAAATAGACATTGTCATCAGAATTCTGAAGACATCCAAATGAAACAATTCTATCTGGGATGTTTTGAATAATATTAAAATGACTACACACTTCATTTTAATTCAGTATGATTTATCATTTGATCAACTAAAAAGGATATATATCAAAGAAGTTGAAAGGATGAATGGAGTAACACTATTGATTGTATCTGATCGAGATCCAAGTTTCACCTCTACACTTTGGAAGAGACTACAACACACTCGGAATATAGAGATAAAGTTTAGTATGGCTAGTCATTCTCAAATTGAGTGATAATATGAGCGGACAATCCAAAATATTGAGGACGTGTTGAGAGAAGACTCAATGGACTTCAAAGGAGGATAAGGTCATCATATTTTCCTAAGCGAGTTATCTTATAATAAAAATTCCCAATCAAGCATATAAATGACTCCTTATGAAGCCCTTTATGGGATGATGTGTTGAACACATACATGTTTCTATGAAGATGGGGAGAAAACACTCCTAGGTCCATAAATAGTCGTAGAAATAGTGGAGAATATTAAAACACTAAATAATAATATTAATGGTGCCTATTGTTGACAAAAGAGCTATGAAGATAATCATCACTGAGACCTAGAGTTTGATGTTGGAGACATGTAATTCCTCTCCATATCACCGAGGAAGAGAGTTATGAGATTTAGGAATAATGGAAAGTCTGTCCCAAGGTACATCGGCCCATTTGAGATCCTTTATCGAATTAGAGTAGTGGCATATCGATAGGCACTCCAACCGAACATATCCCAAGTCCATGATGTATTCCATGTATCACTTTTGAGGAAGTAAAAAACCTTTCCCATCGCATATACTCTATCCATATGTCCAACCATTGGATAATAACCTCTATTGTGAAGAGAACCCAGTAAATATCTTAGATCATTGGGAAAAAGTTCTTCAAAATTAGACAATTCCTCTTGTCAATGTGTTTTAGCGAACCCACATGTCTGAAAAAGTAACATCAGAATAGTAGGAAGTGATGAATCAGAGTTACCGTCATATGTCTTAGTTTGGTAAAATGAAATATAGAGGGACAAAATTCACAAGTTGGATTATTGTAACAACCCAAACTATTATTTATGAAAATTCTTCTTTATCTGGTTAAATGTATTTTAATGGAAGATCGTTATATAAAACAAATTCACTTCCTTGGTTTTCTGTTTTTGGATTTTAAAATACCATTAAAATTTGTTATCATTGGTAATATTTCTGTTGAACAGTGAGGATATGATTAGTATAAATACAGGGCTTTAACAAATCCAATTTACTCATACAATGGAAGCGATGGACTCATCCTGTAGAATTTCTCCATATGATGTGAATTTTTCAGAGCGCATAATGGAGGTAGCATAATTGGGCTTCACTCTTGACCAAACCCAAGCTTATCTTCAAAACATAATGCTTGAACATAACCGCCTAAATATTAAGTGGATGTTAATAGATATTACCACCTGAGTGAAGTTATCTGAGCTACCCAAATCTTCTATCACCATCACATATCTAACCATAGGTATTATGCAGGTGTTATAAGCGGTTATGTAACAAAACCCTATCACTATGATTTTGTGCATTAATTTTTTTATAAATAATATACATTCATTTTATTATTGTTACATTGTAAATGGTTTTTACAGACAAAGAGAGTTTTTAGGTAATATTCAATTAAGAAATATATTTTTATTAATTAATGGATTTATGAATGAAACAATATTTAAATAAAACATTATTACTAAATTAATTTTTACTAAATATAAATTATAGTATAAATTATTATGAATACAATTGAAATTTTTTTAATGTTTGAAAACTGTTTTTTTTTTCAAAACCCTTGAATATTCAATAATTATCGATTTTTATTTTAAAATTCATAATTTAAATATTTATAAAATTATTTAGATAAAATTAATATCATTTCTGGATTCAGGATGCCGAAATTATATGACGGTGAATGTTTCATAATTTAATGATATAGTCAAATTTTTGGTTAAATGTTAAATACTGTTTAAATATATAACATGTTTTATGACATCATAATGACCCAATTGTTATATAAACAAATAATATAATATGGATTTTCAGACAATATATTTTATAACGTTAAAATAATATGATTTTAAATTTGTTTTATGAATTTTATAGTGCCTTAGTTGACCCTCCAAGACTTATAATATATATTATCTTTTTAAAATGATTTCCTTTAGGGTGTCACTCACCTCTAAATAAGAAAGACTAATATTTTAATTAGTTTGGAAATTAGATAACCAATATAATTTGTTCTACTCCACATTGGCAAAAACCATTAGAAAAACCCATGGGATGGTTTGTGGTGTTGATTAGTTTAATGTGTAATGTCCAAAACCTAAATATTAAAGTTTTCACTCTCCTTTCTTATATAAAACCCCTCAGTATCCCATTCCTCGTCACTAACACCATTTAGAGATCGACCAAACCCTTATGTTCCATCTCAATAATCCTACCAAGTCACTCCATTCTTCCAATAAGCATTCTGAAAACCTCTCCCATGCCTTTGGGATCACACTTCCAAGTAAGGTATTTCTTCTTTTCTCTTTTGGTCTAAATTTGATTTTGTTGTTATACTCGCTTATTTTCAATTGAAAATTTTCCAGTACAATTTCTAACCTCCCCCATACTTTCCTCCTTATGTTTGAATGATTAGAGACCTCTCCCTCTCTCTCTCTAATTAATACCTCCTATGTATACATGTTACCATGCCGAATTCCCATATGGAATTTCTCTCTTCTCGTTTACATTCATGAAAATCATTTATACAATGAAAATAAATTCTATTATATATGTTGGGATATTATATTCTATGACCCCATTGTAGTCCATTTAATTTATAAATGATGAGAGATCTCATTATCTCTCATCAACACATTTTATGATGTCTATTTTACGTCATTATGATGTTGAAGTTTCACCAAAATTTCCATGCCACAATCTACGTGTAATTGAATACCATAGCCATTTCATTAACAAGGGTATTCACCATTATGCACATGTACTTGTTTATTGAGGACTTAAATTTTGGTATTCAACATCTTTTATTCATAGTATAAATTATTATGTTTAATAAATCGATGATGTGTTATCTATGTAGCACACATATGCATAAAATGAAATGATTAAGAAGGATGCGCCCCAGTAGCACTACAATGCATTGGGTAATGAATTGTATCATGACACGCCATGTGAAATGAGGGTTTAATCATTCTAATTTTGTTCAATTAGGGTTTAATCATGAAAATTCTTGTGCAATGATGGTTTACTCATGATTCATGTGCAATGAGCCTCGGATCATGCTAGTATCATGTAAAATATTTTTTCCATGTTACCATGTCATGACAATCATGCTATATGATGCCTTTATGTGCATGTTTCTCTTGTGATATATTGATATGCCTATTTTTTATCATTTAATATATTCTTCATGTTATGAATTGATTACTCCCTTACTGGGCTTTATAGATCCCACTTTTCTTATGCATGTCCTCAGGTTATCCAATGCAATGCTAAGTACGAAGGAATGTTGTGGTCATGAAAAAGTTGTTTTCGATAAAGATATTCTGTTTTATGTTATAATATTTTATGTAATGTACTTAATTTCCCAAGACACTAGACCAATCGATACTCATAGTTGTATTAAGTGCAAGTTTATGTAATAAATAATTTTATGTTTGTAGTAAAGGTAAGGGTTTCTATATTGGATAAGTATGTGGTTTTATTTAATGATGACATTATATTATATTCAAAAAGTAAAAGGAGAAAGAAAGAAATATAAGAGTTATTTTTTACCCATAAATGAAAATAAATTGTATGTAACATTAAGAAAGTGTGAATTTTTATGGAATAAATTTATTTTCGTGGGAACATTATTTTTAATACAGGCATAACTGTTAATCATGCTAAAATACATGTTGTTAAAGAATGGAAATGTCCCAAAAATATATATGATATTCATATATTCATTAATTCACAAGATATAAATAGTGATTTGTTGAAAATATTTGAACAGTTACCTATCCAACTATCTATGTTAACTCAAAAAGGTGATATAATTATTTTGAAAAACAAATGTGATTATTGTTTTCATGAATTGAAAAAGGTTTTTTGAATTCTCTAGTTTTGGACCTGCCTACCAGAAACGGTGAATTCTTCATCAATAGAGAGGCTTCACTAATAGAATTTGGATGTTTCCTTATGAAAAATGATCATGTAATTTCTTATGTTTAACATTAGTTTAAAACACATGAGTAATATTTTTGTAAACATGATTTATACGTAGATTGTTGTTTTTCTATTAAATATTTTAAGGCATCATTCTAATGGTGTAAAATGTGAAATATATACTGACCATAATTCTTTTATGTATATATTTACTTATAGGGAAATGAAAATGATACTGAGATGGTGGATGGAAATAATTAATGGTTATGGTATCATGATTCATTAACATCCAAGGAAAAAAATTGATGATGCTTTGAGTCAAAAATTTAAATCAACATTGACCATGATACATTTGAAAAACTGCCCCACAGATAACGATTTTATGAGTTTTGTTTTGGATGTTTTTATTTTTGGAAAATAATACATTTTGTTTCTGCTTTTAGTGTAGTTCTCTCTTTCATATTGAATAATGAATTCCTAGAATTAATTCCACGAGTGGAATAAAAAGTTATAATTTGTTCAAAAGTGTATGCTTTCTAATTTTAACACTAATAATGATTGTGTATTATGGTTTGGGAAGAGTATATGTGTTCCATGTGATTTTTTATTGAATAATTAATTATTAGGGTAATCTTAATGTTCTTTTTTTCATTTCATCTTGAGATAACAAAAATATATAGAGACCATCAACAGTAATAATGGTGGGATGGATATAAAAGTAAAATATTTTATTTTACTGTAAAATGATTGAATTTTCAAATGAATTAAGTAGATTTTTAGTTCCTAAATGGGATTCTTTACCCTTTATCTATGATAGATTAGAAATAGGAAAATATATCCATGGGCTTCTTGGGGGACTATAAAAGACTTCTTAAGGTAACATGCGATTTGGTTTATTTTTGACTAAGTGACCAAATCTGCACATATTCTTCCTATTATAGATACTAAGTATTTGGATCATCATTCCTTATTATACCTCAATAATAATTTCTAAAAATATGGATCTATAATATCAATTGTATATGACCAAGACCCCCATCCACTAATACCTTTTGAAAATTATTTTTGATATTTTTGGAAACTGAATAAAATTAAAGTACTACCTTTCATCCTCAATTTGATGAATAGAACAAGAAAAGAAATTAAAAAAATTGATGAAATGATTCAGGATAGTTTAATGGATTACTAGGGATGTCGGGATCAAAATCATTATTAATTGAATTTTCTTAAAATAATAGTTTTCATTCTAATAAATAGATAGAACCATTTGAAACATTATTTAGTATATAAGGTAAAACTCCATCATTTTGGGATGATGTTAGTGAAAGTAAGTTAATAGAAGAAGAATAAGTATAATAATTTTCATAGAGTGTGAAATTCATCTATAAACACATGAGGATAGATCAGAGCTGACATAAAAGTTATGTAGATAATAGGATAAAATATCTTTATTTCAAGTTAGGTAATCATGATTTCCATAAAATCACTCCTTTGAAATGTGTAATGAATTTTGGTAAAAAATGAATGTGAAGTAAACTATTCATCGAACCTTCTGAAATCCAAGAGTATGTTGGACTATTTACCTACCGAGTATAATTTCCAATGAGTTTATCTTATGTACAAAATGTTTTTCATGTTTTGATGTTTATTTTTTAAGTGCTAGATCCATATCAATTTTCAAACCCAAAAGTAATCCATATAGAACAGAACTTTTCTTATGAATATAATCATGTTTAAATTTTTGATCATAGAGAGGATGTATTGGATAATAATGTGATTACCAAGTTTAATGTTTTGTGGAGAAACCACATGGTTGATGAAGAAATATTGGAATCTGAAAATTCTATGAGGGAAAGGTGTCAAGACTTGTTTAATAAGTTATTTAAATTGTGATGATATAATTTCATAGTTTTGGGTAGAATATTACAACCTAGTTACTTATAAAATATTTTATTCTTTTTAAATTTAGGTAGTAAAATTTATTATAAATGTATAATGAAATATTTTTTATTTTAAGGAATCTATTTTTACGAAAAAAAATTAATATGACCATAGGAATATTAATATGACCATTATTAATAGTAAATTATCTAATAATATATTATCCACACCCATTAATGTATAAATAAATTCGTGTACCTTATATGTGCAAATATGATATATTAATATCTTGGAATGGGTTAATAAATGCTTTCAAAATGTTAGATTATGTGTTGGTTTTTTAAAAGGTAAATATTTATTTATATCTTTATAATTAAAATATAACATTAATAGAAAATATATTTTTATAATATATACCCTTGAATTAATTTTTTTATTTTATGATTATATGAAAATTTTAAAAGGCATTAATTAGATATTCAATGATTTGTAAAATAAATTATATTTTTAAAATAATTATTTTTTGAGAAAATTAAAATTTTAGTTAAAATTAAAATTTATCCTATTTATATAATTATATTATTATAATGGATTAAATATTAATATTATAGATTCAGTGAAATTTTTAAGGTGAAATTTTGAGATTATTCTAAAATATATTATATTTTGGTTAATAGTAATATATGATACATTATGAAATAAGAAATATAAATGAATTATTAAGACACAGATGATGTTATTATAAGATAATAACCCTTAGTTAGACCTTTCATTCAATAATTTATATTTTTTCACAAAAAACCAACACAAATTCGTTTATTGAGAAAAAAAAATAAAATAATGATTAAAATATTGGAAAGCCCTACTCTCATATACTATAATTACCTTCCCCATCCCCCCTTCTCCACACATATCTCAATCTTTTATCAATGAAAAATCCCTTCAAAATATTTTTCCCAGTCCTTTTCCCCACGTCCAAGAGATTATGGTCTCAACAAATGGCCAAATACAAGGGCCTGGAAGATGTTCTCAGGGAAAAGAATTCATGGCGTCAAAATCCTCTTTCATTATACTTTTATTTTCCTTTCAATTATTTATTCCTACACTCTCTTCACCTCCAATTTTCCAAGAGTCATTAAAAACCAGTATATTATATATATTATTATTTTTTACTATTAAATTCATCAACATACTTATTATCATCTCCCTTTAATTCAAAAAATAAAAACATCATATTTGATGTGTCGATTTACAGAAATTGTGGACGATGTGTTTATAATTTTCCTCAATTCCTACACGTTTGTTCATAAAACCATTTTAATTGTCTAAACAGGTTTTAATGTTTATGATTTATACGTTTTATGTTCTATAATTAACATATATTCATAATATTTAATTATATAAATAAACTTTTTCGTGATGATTGAAGAATAGAAAAAATAATTTAAATGAATTTCATAAATATTGTATCTTATAAATCAATCTCTAATCAGAAAAATTTATATATTGAATAATTTATAGTTACAGAAAAATTTAAATGAAATTGCATTCCTCTTATGCATATTATATTCCTTTCAACAAGAAATTTTATACTGAATCGACCAAGTAAGTCATGTGATGAACGCACCAGAAATAATGGAAATAAAAAAATATTATAACTAAATTGTTGTAAATATTTTTTAAAAGGAAATTTTATTTATTATAAATATTAATATGGTTCTTTAATATATTATTAATAATAAATCAACCATTTTATAGGAGTTTTTAACATGTTTAAATTAATAGAAACCCGTGGTATGGTAATTCATAACCCAATTTACATTATTTGGTTTGACCTTCTACATCAATGAATTTGTCATTATATAGTAAATATTTAAATTAATTTATATTATATTTTATGGTATTATGGTGATTTTTTGTGAATATACATATTACTATCATTTTATTAAATTTTCATTAATGATATGTTGTTGGTATTGGACTTTCATTTTATAATATTATTTAATGCATTTTTTACAAAATTCAAAAAAAATTGTTCTTTTTATATAGGTAATGAGGGTTTTATACTAATTTATTGATTATTTTATAGAAAAAATGTAAAATTATATGTTTCCAGGGTTATTTTTGAATCGTATTATTTCATTGTTATGTTCATGAATTATATATATTAAAAGTTAATTTTTATGAACAAGGATATTTTGATATGTGAATGTATTTGCTCATAGGTTTAAATGAGTTATCAAGATTTTGATACATGATATATTTCATGGAAATTTTTATGTTGGTATTAAACTATTATAGCTCCTTATATGTTGGTTTGATCCCATTATATCTCAAAATATGAATTTTTGATCCCCATTATGTCTCTAGAATTGTTTCAATGAGCTAATTATATCTCTACATATGATGGGTGAGTCCCTTTATAGAACACTAATGAATTGTGTACTCCGCATATGGATTTCAATATGTTTCTATGAAGGCAGATGAGTTTTTATAAAATGGGTTATAAGAGTTTTTATGTTATCCCATGACAAAAAATTTCCTTATGTATATCCCTTACTGTTATTTTTCATATCATACAAAGTTATTCAATGTTTTTTAATTATTGTAATTATTTTTTAGAGTAATAATGAAGGCTTTTTTAATTTTCTATAGATTTTTCAATGTAAACATTTTTAATTTTTTTCATGTTTTAAATATTGGAAAAATGGATAATTTTTTAGTTTTATCCACTATATATAATTATGGGGTGTTATGTGTTTATTATTTAATGATACTATGCATCATTAATCATGATAATATTCTAAATGTGAATGAAATAATTTTTTAATAGAATTCAGGACTATGTAATATATTCAAGCTGGGTCCTTATTCTTTTATTATATTTTGGAACATTTATGTATTATTTTCATTATATGATAGGAGGAAACTCAATATCTCTCTAATTAATTGGATCATGATTTATATCACTTAAGAAATTCATGAAAAGAAAGGATAGTTAACCCAATAATATAAGGGAATATATCTACCCTATTTTTATTGGGGCTAAACATTGACTACTATAATGGATTTATAAATAAACCCATTATGGTATGATAGCCATGGATATGATACATGAAGTCAAAGGAAAATTTTTTCAATGCATATTTTTTTACCAAAAATATCTTCCAATGTTATTCTCTTCATGGATTATGTTTTATGATTCCTTTATTACTGGTATCTTATGAACACCCATGTATAATATCCCAACTATTCTAGAGATTTCTTGTGCTCTTTGTCATATATGTATTTACATATATTGGATCATACCTATGTTAGGTTTTAATTTTTTTATTGAATTTATAGAATTTTATAATTCAATGGCTCTTTACATAATTTCTACATGTTTAGGGAAAACAATAAAATTTTTTCTAGCAAATAGTGCTCCCCATTTGGAAGTATAGGAAGGGGAAGGATGGTCATTCCAGTCCTTAAGGCCAATCCGCACAATCTATTTACCCTGTGATAGAGGGGTTTTATTTTAGGAAAATCAAAATTCAAATTGTGCAACCAAATATGAGTTACCATGCACCCCATATAGTTTGGGAACATTATTAGGTATCAAAATTATTAAAACCATGTGTCCCATCTAGGAAACCATGTGAGAAGGATTTTAAAATTGAGAAATGTTATTTAAAAATTCATGAAAACTTAGTTTACATCATCAATAATGATATTTTATCTTAATAATATTTTCATTATTTTTGGGGTCTACATAGCGGGTTCCAAGGATAATCGTACTCCACTATTTGTATATTGATGGTATTGTGGAAGAATATTGGATCTTCGGTAGGTAATTCTTTTTTTAGAATCATCTCCCCCCATAGTCTTCCTTCTTAGTGATGGATTTATTCCTCATTTTTTATGGTTTTGAAATTTTTTTAGTTTTTCTTGATATGTTGGATCTTTATCGTCAATTTTGATCGTATATCTTCTATTTCGTTATGATCTTGTTCATTCTATACTGAATTCTATGCTATGGGATTTAGAGAATTCATTAAATTCATGAATAGGTTGTCTAATTGTTAATTAATACACACTGATCTTGATATATTAGTTTTATTTTTACCATTTCATTTCCATTTTGATAATTTTCATTTTAAATGGATATTTTTTACTGATTCCCTTGTTATTTTAAGACCCCTTATGGATCCCAATAATCCCTTTATGGATTTGATATCAAGCCTAATGGAAAACCATGGGGTGGTAAAATATCCTATAAATTATGATTTATGAATTTCATAAGTGGGAATAATTTTTTAATATAGTTGAAAAAAATCCTTGTGGAATGATTGATAATGGTATTTAAAGGGTTTTTTCTTTTAATAATGAAGTGTTAACAAGTTTCTAAATAACAAATTATTTAATGGGATAATTTATCAAGATGATTCTAATGATAAAATTGAAGAAACATGGTTGTGTTTGAATATTTAACTGTCCCACCCTTTGGCAAGTGGTTGATAAATTAATTATGAATATAGGACAATAGTATTATTATATTTGTGTGAAAAAATGAGGTTTGGGTCAGAGATTGATTTTTTAAAATAACCATGGGGTTCTAGACATATACTCTAGGCCATTGATTTTTGATTTATATTTACATGGAAATGTGATCACTCTGGTGTGGGTAAGGGACTAAAGATAAATATACCCTTAGGGTTATAGTATCATTTACTGGGCCCCAGATTCAAAATTGGAAAATTATATCGAATCAAATGAATAATGAAATCCTATGAAAAAATTAATTGATATATCCTAATGGTGGATGTTTAAGCCTCTAGTATTTTCTAAAGGATGTATGAAAGGTTCATATGTAACTATGACCATAGGGACCATTGTGGTTGATTAAAAATATAGATGACAATCCAGTTAAATTTAGTAATTTAATAACTATTATTTTACAACATTCATTCACTATTATAAACTGGATATTACATTAGATTTTATTGGTTGTGGAATACTAAGTTGTACTCACACCCAAATCAGTCAACCTATTTCATAGATAAATATACAATAGTTTCACATTATAGGATAAGGGAAAGATCCCTATGTTAGATGGTTTGGTTGGTATCCAGTGTGTCGCGTGGATAAGTTATCCAAACATAAAATAGGGTCCCATTTTAGAGTTGTATTGGTCTCTTTATTTTTCCTTTCCATTAAATGAATTACAGTTTTAGGAAATGAAATATTTATTGATTTGGATTATAGTCATTTCCCTATTCAGGTTTTCCATGAAAGTTTGGTTATATTGATTATGGTTGAATATTTTTTATTGTATTATATTGGTTAAATGTTATATTGATTTAAATGTTTTTAATACATTATTAAAGATGATATAGTATCCTCATTATGTATAATTTATTATCATTTTTATTTGGTGTCCTCTAGCATACAATAATGAATGGATGAGGTTGTGTGGAAAACTCTCTTAGGAAACAGGTATGTGGAACCTATATCAGCGAATTACAAAGTTTTGTAAATTTAAATTTCCTTTTTATTCAAATTTATTATTACATATAAATTTAAAAAGGATCCCATGATTAGTTGGACCATGTTTGTGAGATCATTCATGGGAGTGGGTATCCCATGTGCATGGGGGAACATGTTCCTATGGATGGATTATTGTTCTTGATGATTGCGGTTATAATTTGGTATTGTTTCACTTTGGATGAATCTCTTTTTTTATGATGACAGTTTTTTAGATTATCAACACAGATCACTATGGCATGATATTTGTGCCTTAATCATTCTAGGATCTCATGAATTAACATGACATGCATCAAATTCGAAAAAAATGGAAAAGAATGTTATATGTTAGTTGTGGGTAATGAGAAAATACTTTTATTTATTTAATTTTTATAAATGAAATTTGACCTAATAATGAAATTAGATAACTGTAAATGATTATAAATTTGGAAATATAAAATTTTTAATAAATGTGTGTAAATTGATAAATTTATGAAATAAATAGTTTTACGCTATGATTTCCATGTCCCGGGTAATAGGATCTTAACGGTAGTGATAGTGACGTCATATTGACTGTGGGGAGGTGTATGTGGAATCATTTATTATGGATTTATATAAAACTATCTTTTTTAAATTATTTAATGATTCACTATGTGTCCCATGACTTGTTCATTGATTTTTATATTCATGAATCTATAACGACATTTTTTATCATAAGATAGAATGAAATTATTGGAAATGATCCTCAAGTATCAAGAAAAGAATCCCAGATAGATTTAGATGAATGTATGAAAGTGAAGATCCCTTAGAACTTATCTTACATAATGAGATTCATGAAAAGATCACTAGAGTGTGCCAAGAGAAATTTGTCTGATTTGAACCAGGATTTCTTGTTACAGTACCCTATGACGTTCACTAAAGAGGCTAGATGTATGGAATATTAGAAATGGATTGAATAATTCAATACCACCCTAGTTCATTTAGTGACTTCTACAAAGAAAAATTAAATTTGGATACATATGTATTAGTAGGTAAGGTTAATATTTGGTGGGATATTTAGACCGAAGATGAGTAATTATAGTTAATGTTTTCGATGGTCTTTTAGAAGATGTTTTGGGATCAAATTTTCCTAGAGAAACTCATAAAATAGATGGTAAATAGAGTTTATATGGTTTATAGATGGGTGAATGTCAGCTACATACTACGATGGTTCAATAACCGACTTCTATTGATTATTACTAGAATTGGAAGGTTAAAATTCATGTGCAATGAATAATTTTTTGGATGGATAAAAGTACGATAATATGTTCCATGTTAATAAATTTTATCTAAGGTAGTTTTATGTGGTGGTAAATGAGGATTTCATTTCTAATGGGAACATTAAGTATGATTCTAGTGGAGTACCTATGGATCCTTCTAGGTGACTTGAAGAAATGAATTCTGATGGATAGAGAAATTATACAATAAACCTGATATAAATAGTGGAGAAGAATATCATCCAGGGAGAATGATCATATGTTCAAGGTAAAACAATATTTTTTCTTCCATCGGTGTGGTTTTTCAGGTCACTTTTTTGGAAAGATTTTGCAATCACTACTTTAGTGATGCTATTGTATAAAGAATGGGAATCTCTAAAGCCTTTTTTAACCCATCACATATTGGTTTTGTTTGTGGATCTAGATTGAGGTGGTGAACAAAAACAAGGTCTCTACATCATAACTGTCTGGTAGATAGAGTAATATTGGTCTTACAATATAGGTTGATAGACTCGATACGTCAAGGAAATAACAAAAATATATGGAGATTAGTGAACCAACTATATCATAGGATGAATCATGGAGTATGTTGACATAATATTGAAATGCATTTTATTTTACACAGATATATATTAAGGAAATTCCATCGACATTCAGAGTATCAATTCATGTAGATTATACTACTTCTAGAGATTTATTTTATGTTGGAGGATTAATTTATTTTATATATACACAAAAAATACATGTATTAAGTATGTTGGTGGAGTTTTCAGTTTGGTTTGGATGGTAGAAACACCAGTTAAAGTGGTTAATGGAAATATATTCATTCAAGGTTCTTTCCCTCAAATTTGGTAAGTATAATATCTTATGCTATTTAACATGCATGATATGATATTTTTCGAATTCATTTGGTGTATGTAATTCTTGGTATCATATCAAGCATGTTTCGATTTTTACCAGATGATGGTAAAAATTACATCACATGATGTTAAAATTACTATTCATTAACAAGAATCAGATATCAAGTTATGTCATGAATGAGCATTTCATTTGAAACCGGGGGATCCCGATGCATAAATATTGAGTCATATGTTGGATAAGGGGGTGGGAATCTGTCTGTATTTCCATAAATAGAGTAAATGGTTTTTGAATTGTTCCATATGGACTTCTCAGGGATTCCACCAAAGAGAGATGTTGAGAATAAAAATTATATATTATGTGGTTTTGAGGTAGCTTCAATTTCAGCTAACAAAATTCACCAATAGAGCTTCAGGAGATGATGACTCAATTAGAGTATTTGTTGCATAAGAGATTTATCCTTCTGAGAATGTATAATGGGAGTTATCTAGTTATATTTTCTTCATAGGATGACTAAAAATGTGTTTATTTATCAATTAAAAAAATTTAATTTGGATTATATGTAAGAATCAGTATCCTCTTATCAATAGTTATAATCTTTTTTAATAATTGATGCATGCATCTGTTTTTTCTATGATTCACTTGATATTGGGGTATCATCAATTCCTATTATAAACATAATATATACTAAAATTTGCTTTTAAAAGATGGTATGACATATACATGTTTGTAATACTTCTGTTTAGTTTGAAAAATAGACATGTAATGTTCATGTGCATGAAAAACAAAATCATTCACTTGTACATGGATCATTTTTTTGGTTGTTTTTTAGGAATAAATATTAGTGTAATCCATGACACAAGATGATCATTACCAAAACCATGAAATCATCCTAGGTACACTAAGAGAGAATATGATACATGTGACACTATCTACTATCAATTCATGGTTGATAAGTAACATTTCGTGCGTCACATAATCTTTATGGAAGATATGTTGGTGGACCGAGAGAATCTTTATGCAGTTTTGTCTCGGTATCATCGTAAGAATTATTTGATATTTAATAAATTCTAGGTTTACTGGGGGACTATTATAGATTCACCAAGGAATTTTTTCAATTTCAAAACACCAGCTTCAGCCTTTCCTACGAAGGAAATCTAATTTAAATGGTTGTGAGAATGTGACAATGTCTTCCATGAGATATATAAATTTTTTACTATTGCACTGATTTTGATCCAACCTGAGTAGGGTGAAAAATATACCTTCATTTTTTATTCATTTATGATCAGACATGGAGTTGGGTTTATTCATAGAGACTGATCTCTGGTTTTTGGGTTATGATAGTCAAGGCTACATGAAATCAATTTTCATATGCATAATATCATTTTTATGGTGATTTATAAATTTAAGTATTGGGTAAATTACCTTTTGGGAAAATTTCTATTCTGTTTACCGAAAAAAAATATTAATGTTTATCATTTTATAGAAATATTTCAATCTCCATTTGTCATGTTGGGTTGAGTATATTTATTATCATTATTTTGAGCTAGTATATACACTGAGAAATGAAAATATTATTGGAGAAGAATGGAGGCCAAAGACATAGACTCAATTTTTTAGAGTCTTTCTTTACATCAAAGATGATGGTGTTTTTTTCTGATATTCATGTGGATAACAAAAAGGAGAGGGAATAAATAATCCTTATTTAAGTATTAGTTGTCCAAATTTTAAATCCAAATCTCGGAGAGGAATTATAATGATATATATATTTTTTATAGGGTAAATCCATTAAGGTGGGGAGACTCCTAAATTGAATATTGATGAGGATGAGAAGAAATATGTCTGAATCCTTGTTCTTATGACTATATGCCTGTGTAACGAGATGATGCATTAGTTTCATACATCGATCATGGAGGTGCATAGTATTTTGAACAAATTTTATTGTGGACAATAATGACAACATATTTTTAATGAAATGAAAAATGTTATTGTTGGTTTTGCGACATGATGACACATATATCAGCAAGTGATGTCTAATAATCAATGGCGTGGTGGTTTTTCACATCCATTTCCAATTCTATAATAGTAGTGGGATGATGTTACCAAGTATATTGTAGTGGTTCTTCCAAGAAGACCATAGACCATGATGATATATGGGTGAATTTTGATATTTTTATGAATTTATCCCATCTCATTACTTTTTTGGAAACATTAATGGTTGATCAGTTGGGATATATTTGAGTTCATGAGATAGTCTAGTTTCATGGGGAGCCCCAATGTACGAATTCAGAATGTGATTTTTTTCATTGCATCAGGATACAAAAAATGCATTTAGATGTAATATTCAACATCGGTTATATTTAGATTGGATTTTCACCAATAGGTAGATGGGAAATTGGAGCTTAGTATTTGGGTTCTTGAGGACATACTGGTGGATGCTTCCTCTACATTGTGGAATAATGGTATAAGAACATAATTATTATTGAATTCACTAATAACAATAATTTTTCAGTTATTACATAGTTGGAAACATGTTATAGAATTTATTATTTTCTATGTCGATCGCCATTAAGTTTGATGCAATCCAGTATGTTAGCGTTTTTGGGACAAAGACTTAGGCAGGAGACATTAATGTAGGTTTATATGATTTCGAAATATATAGCTATATCTCTAAATTGATAGAATTCATATGTTGATCATCATTGAATATATCATGAGATTACAATGGGTGATCATGTATTCATTTGGGCATCCCTGTGATTGGGTCACCATTGTGTTTATAGGTAGGGAAAATATGTGCCTACATTTATTAGATGATTTTTGGTAATGTAGAGGATTTAACCGGTGGTGTATCAATTTACTCATCCAAAGAGGAATATTTATATGTATGATGTATTTCATGTGTCGAACCGTTGAAAATATCACCCTAATTCTTCCTATGTAATTTATGTTGATGATGTTGGTCTTGATGTTGATGCTTATTTTTTGGAGCATCTTATTCATTTTTTGGATCATAGTGAGAAAGTATTGTTGGGAAAGACAGTTATCATAGTCCAATGATCAAGGTGTTATGGCCATGTTCAGTAGGAAAATGGGAGAGGTAAGCTCAAATTTTGTCCACTGAAAAGTCCATTTAACACATATTCTTATTGATTCTTGGGAGTACAACTCATGGATGAGTTGTTATAAGGCAAAAATATTATTAGATCCTAACCAATATAGAGAACATTTATGTTTGTTTTCAAGTACGCTTTTACATGGTATTTATCATGAAATTTTGGGACATTCTTATCAGTTAATTCATCTAAGTTTAATTAATTTTGTATTCTAACGGGGAATTTCATAGATGGATCACTACTAGGGAAATCTAAAAAAATTTCTTGAGGAATTTGCATGACCCATTTAGAGCCACAGGAATGGGGCACAGTATTTGACAAAACTTTGAGAGCAACCTAACCCCACAATACACCCTAGGATATCTGGGATTTTAATATCTGTAAAAGGGTTTTTCACTCTGTTCCTACATGTAGGTGTAACAGTCCACCCAATATAGTAGGGAAACATATCTAGTTTTAATTTTTTTAAACTATGTGTCTTATATATAATGTTGTTCATGTGGGGTTTTAAATCCTGAAAAAATAATTTATATATTTCAAAAAATCCATTTTATTAACCTTATAAAAATATTTCTACATTATATGATTTTCATCATTTAAAAGGGGTTTGGAGAGTGTTCTGATGCTCTTAGAAATCAATCTAGGGTAAGTCAATGGTCCAGTTGAATAATTTTGGCTCTATGTTAAGTGATTCTCTTTACTATTAAATATTTCACTCTTTCCTGGGTATATTTCTCGTAAGAGTGTGATAAATTCATATTATTTTAATTATTTGGATCAATATTTTTGATGTAAAATGTTTCACTGGATCTTTATCATTGTTTTTTATCTTTTATATCCTCCTCCATTATGATTGTTTCTATTCTAGAAAAAATGAAGGTCTCCTGGTTGGAGAGTGTTCTTTCACGATTTTGATGTTGGTGTAATAATTGTTCATTACCATAGATTTGATCACGATATTTTTGTTTTAACTATATTATTTCATGTACATAAATGGAAATTTCACATAAAATTGATCTAATGAATTGATTCACTTATTATTGTAACACCCTTCATGGAACCCATTAGACCCATTGGAGATTTTAGTCTGATCTCAATGGAAACCATTTGGGTGTGACATTATTCTTGAAATGAAGATATATTTAGTTTAAAAGGGGGAATAATGGGATCATAGAATAGTAATAAACTCTTGTTTCTTACTTGATTGTTGGATTTAAGGTGTTGTATGGCATAACATTTAAGGGTTTATTAAATTTGAAAAAATAGTTGCTAAATTGATGTGAAAAAAGGCAAATCAATGGTTATGTTTAATAAATTATCTTGTAAACCATGTTGAAAATGGTTGATAATTGAATTATTAATATGGGACAATGATATTTGAATATGAATGTGAACAATGATGTTTTTTTAACGCTCTGACCCCAATTACCCAGAGTCAGTGCACTGTTACTTATCATTGGCATGATCACAAGAAAAATCAAATCTCGAATGACGGATTATTTTAGTAGCCTTGGAATAACTAGATACATTCATAATTTTTACATTAAATCATAAAGTGAAAACTACTACAACAACCTCTTGTCTTTATATACCCTCATACTATCCTTGCAGGTCATTTATAAATTACATCTTCACATCCTGGGAAAAATAAAACATTGAAATGGATGAGCTCATATTCTCAGTAAGGATAACAATATAGCGGAAACATTCATAAATAACCATAAAAATTTAAGCCATGTATAACTAAAACAAAAGCCTTTTAAGCTTGAACTTCAGTATAATATGGAAATGATAAAATGAAATAATTCCATTTACTTATTCACATTGATATTCTATAAGTCTAATAATCAAATGCAATATCAATAACCACTTTCATAATGATGGAATGCATAATGCCAGACTATAACAACCACATAGCCAAGGCCTCGTGCCAAGATTAAAAATAATATTTTTTCAATGCCTTCTGCGAAGACACTAGTTTCTCTCATGAGACCTACCGATGCATCGAGGAGCTCTAGCGGGCTCTACCCATCACTTATTAATTCCAATGCATTCCTCATATGAACAGGTTTAAACATAACAAAAATATTTGTATTAAAACTACCATATGAAATGTCAATACTTTCTCCATAAACCATGAATGGTATTCAAATAACACATCCATAGTCAAAAATATCACAACACCTTCAATCCAATATGGAAGTTTTGTATCACAATAAATCAACTTCATATAAGCTTAAAATCCATCAAAGGATGTTGATATTGATGAAATCAAAACTATTTGAGAGAAATATCTCTTTTTTTGAAATCATTTGAATGTCACATAATTATAAAATAAAACATTTACTTTGAAAATTTTCTTATAAGATTTTAAGGGAAGCTTCGACGATTTTATAACGGCGGAAAATAGCCACACCCACCGTATAAGTTAAAATAGACATTCTTACCTTAATTTTGTCGAATAGGATAAAAGGAACTAGTTTGGAAAACGATAGAAATATTCCATTATAAAATCTTATAAAAAAGTCAAAAATTGGTATAAATGACTTTATCCCATAGTCTTTAAAATATTAAGAATTATTTGAAATACATTTTTAAGAAACATGGATGGGGATGATAAAGAAGTCCCAGTAGATAATTACGTATAAACAACCTCAGATAATGAAGTGATTATGAAAAAAACACATTCCTTGTACTTATCTTTGGTTGAGGGTAGGTTAACCTCCATTATAATAGTTAAAACATTTTTATTAAGTTATAAATGACCCATATACATAATTATGATATCATATATGATCTTCTATTAATGCTTTGTTAATAATATTTTAGTATTATCGTCGTTTTGGGTGTTAACATACTTGTTTTCTTTTATATGTTTTGTTAAATAAGTTGTGTTTGTTATGGATAGGTTGTATATTATTAATATACAAAATTATATCAAGTCCTTAAAAATTATTTTTAATCATTATATGAGAATTATTCTTGAATGAATATGATGGGGAATGAATTTCATTGTGTTCGTGGAGACGGTAGTCTGTACATACGTACGAGTGACAATATCATTATTTTGATATTAAAATAATATATAATTGGATGATATATCATATATAAAGAATCATTATTATGTTATATTTATTATTTACATGAATTACACATCATTATTATTCCCATCCAAATAATAATTTGTTGAATAACAATTACACCACGACGTGGAGATGGTAAGCCGTACGTACGCATGTATGGTGACATGTCATTCAAAGGATAGGTAGAATACTGAATATAGACGTACCATATTTATAATAAAATCATAGTATATATAAGATACTAGTGTTATTATTTTAGAATGGAAATAACAAGTAAAGAAGAAGTTGAAGAAGAAAGTAACTTGAAAGAGGGTGGTGAAAACATTACCTCTTCTTCGTGTTATTCATTTTGATTTGATCTAAAGGGATCCATAGGATAGATTTCTGACTAAATAAAGGCCTCTAGGATGAATTTATGGAAGTTGAGAGAGTATTTGGACAGGGGTTGGCCGAGCCAAAAGGCTTTGAATGTGTGAATTAGTGAGAATGGGGAGTTCCCTTTTATAAGAGGGGTGAGGGGCACCTTTGGAAAATATGGAAATATTATTTTATAATAAATTCATATTCGGATTCTAATGTCTCTGAAGTGGATTATTTAAATTATAAGGTGTGTATGGGTCGATGTATTTTCAACCAATAGGTATTAGACTAGTTTGGGGCACTATATTAACCATATCCTATAGTTTTAACTCTTAGTTAATTAGTTTGACATTTAGCAAGTCAGTTTGTATTTTTATATTATATAGTTAATAAACATAGTATAAACAACCAATCGACCCCAAAGTATTCCATTAATGATACATATATCTTGATACAAGTACTTTGGCAGAAACATAGATTTTTAGGAATAGAAAATCAATTAATAAAATAATATTTGATTTAAAAACTCTTTTATGTCAATTTTGACAGTATTCAATAATTGATTTTTTTAAGTCTTAAAAACATTATTAATTCGAAAAAAATTCATTTAAGAAATCCTAAAATGTGATATTATTAAATAAAATTCTTGGATGGAATCCATACTTTCAAATTATATTTATTTTAATATTTGTAATACCAATTATTTGATTCCTTCATTAATAAGGAAAATAATTAAACATTATTGTGTCATAAATAAATTTAATTATTCAATGTCTAAAAATTATAAATAAAATGATATGATGTGGGAAAACTTTTTATCTTTCTAATTAATATTTATAGTAGAAAATAAAATATATATAACATTATGTAAAAAAAAATTCTGGAAGATATATGCTTAAATCATTTTTGTATTTACTTTAACATATTTAATATAAAGTGTCATTATCACTTACAAGTGGATCCATGGGGTCCCAAAATCGAACCAAGGATTCCCATGGTCGGAAATGTATCAACCAATAGGGTTAGGACACATTTTAGGGTAATTTAATATTATTAAAATATTATTTTTGTTACCCTTATTTACCGGATTTACCCTTTAACCTTGGTAAATAAAATATTTAACGAAGTAATTATTCAAAATGTCTAAAAATAAAAGTTAACTATTTAAATAATTTGAACCTCATGATTCCAAATATGGAATCCATATTTCTAAATTCAAAACACAGTAGTGGTAGAAATTAATTTAAAATTAATTCTCATTGTCAAACCAAAAACCGTGTTTTTAAGAGATAATAACTATCAAAAGATTGACAGTTGTTTATGTCTGATTTAATAGTGAAATTATGTCCAATAACGAACATTGTATTAAATGGTAAAAATATATTCTAAATATACTTTAAATCCAATTAAATTCATAATTTTTCACTATTAATTTTTTTGATTAAAAAAGTTTTTTTTAATTAAAATTTAGTAATTTTCACTATTCATTAAAATATAAAACTTATCCGAAAAGTTCCAAAATTTTACCCTAGGCTAATTTCGATATTCCGAATCCAAAAATAAAGTCAATTTTGAGAGAGAGAATTTATAAAATTTCTTAAAGTGGGAATTACTATTCAAAATGGCTAGTTTGATTGGTTGTGGTGTGTGTTAGAAGGCGTTGTTGTGTACAACACACGCTACTGTATTATTCAAAGAGAAGCGTATCGTGGAAGCATGGGGTGTTACATTCTCCCCTCGTTGAAATAATTTCAACCTCGAAATGTCTAGAATACTATCACATGAAAAGACTCAGGTGATTCTTCATCATAAGTTCCTCGATTTCCCACGTTGCCTCTTCCATCTTATGGTTTCTCCATAGAACTGTTACCAGATGAGTCGTCCGGTTTCTCAGCACTTGTTCACTGGTATCAAGAATCCTAATGGGATCTTCAGAATAAGATAGATCATGTTCCAGTTCTAATTCCTCATAGGTGAGTACATGCATTGGGTCAGGCATGTATTTCCTCAACAGTGATACGTGGAACACATCGTGAACTTTGGAGAGACTTGGCAGCATTGCCAAACAGTATGCTACAGCCCCAATTCGTTCAAGAATTTCGAAAGGTCCGATGTACAAGGGACTCAATTTACCCTTCTTACCAAAACGTATAACTCCCTTCCATGGAGATACCTTCAAGAAAACATGATATCCTACCTGAAATTCCAGATCCTTCCTTCGGTTATTAGCATAGATCTTGTACCTACTTTGAGTAGATTTGATGTGGTTTTGGATCTCTTTCACCTTTTACATTGTTTCCTCCACCAGTTCTAGGCCCACAAGTTTTCTTTCACCAACATCATCCCAACAGGTTGGTGTGCGACATCTCTTTCCATATAATGCTTCATATAGTGCCATCTGAATACTTGAATGGAAGATATTGTTATAGGAAAATTCTACCAAAGGTAAATATTGATCCCACATAAATTGAAAGTAAAGTGAGTAAGATCTCAACATGTCTTCTAAGGTTTGAATAGTTTGTTCTGATTTTCCATCTATTTGAGAGTGGTAGGCAGTGCTCAAATGAAGTTCAGTATCCAGGGCTTTCTCAAGACTCTTCCTGAATCTTGATGTAAAACCAGGATCACGATTAGAAACAATCGATAGGGGTACTCCATGAAGTCTCACAAAATCATTAATATATAGCCTTGCTAGATGTTCATGTGGTAAATCTTCCCTTATAGCAAGAAAATGTGTTGACTTGGTAAGACGATCAACAATGACCCATATTGCATCGTTCCTTCTTGGAGTCTTTGGTAGTCCCATGAAAAAGTCCATAGTGATATTATCCAATTTCCACTCTGGTATGGGAAGAGGTTGCATGAATCCTCCAGAATGTTGCCTTCTAGCTTTCACTTGTTGAAAAACCATACATCATGGCACAAAATCAGAAATACCCCTCTTCATGTTGTCCCAACAAAAATATTCCTTCTAGTCTCTATACATTTTGGTTCTCCCAGGGTGAATAGGGAAATTGGAACTATGAGCACCGTCCAACAATTCTCTTTTTAGATCTGGTATAGTGGGAACACAAAGCCTCTTCCCAAATTTCAAAATTCCATCTTCATACCCAAAGTCATTCAATATCCCATCATTCACAACATTAATCTTCTTTTAAAAATCTTCATCACCGGTCTGAGAACTCATTATCCTTCTTAGTAAAGATGGTTTGGCAACCATCTCATTTTCCTCATGTTGAGTTATTTTTGTGATAAAATATACTTCAAAATCTTGTGATCAGTATAAATTTCACATTTTTCACCATAGAGGTTGTGTCTCCATATCTTCAAAGCAATGATCATAGATGCTAACTCGAGATCATGAGTATGATAGTTTTGCTCATGAATTTTCAACTATCGTGATGCATAGGCAATAACCCTATCATTCTGCATAAGGACACAACCATATACTTTCTTCGATGCATCAGTGTAAATAACAAACCCATTATTCACCGATGGTAGAGTCAATATAGAAGCATTGACTAATCTTCTCTTCGGTTCTTCGAAACATTCTTCACACTCTTTTTTCCAAACAAATTTAACCCCATTACGTGTGAGCTTTGTTAATGGGTTATCCAAATGGGAAAAATTCAGGAAAAAACGTCAATAATAACCTTCTAAACCAATAAAACTGCATACCTCAGTTATACTCGTCGGTGAAAGCCATTCTTGGATTGCCTTAGTCATAGAAGGATCAACAAACATTCCATCTTTTGAGAAAATATAGCCAAGAAAAGAAATCTCTTGAAGCCATAATTCACACTTGCAAAACATCCCATATAATTCATGTCTTCTCATAATCATTAGGATAATGCACAAGGGATTTTCATGATCTTCGGAGCATTTTTTGAATACCAATATATCAACAATAAATACCACCACAAATTCATCGAGATATTCCTTGAAAACTCTATTCATTGTATCCATGAATACATAGGGTGCATTAGCCAATCCAAAAAAGCATTACTGTAAACTCGTAATGCCTGTACCTGGTTCGAAATGGTGTCTTCGGAGTGTCTTTCTTCTTTACACACAACTGATGATATCCAGATCGAAGGTCAATCTTTGAAAAGTATTGAGATCCATGCAGTTGGTCAAATAAATCATCAATTCAAGGTAGGGGATAATTGTTCTTTATTGTTATAGCATTGATTTCCTTGTAGTCGAAACATAACCTCATAGATCCATCGTTCTTTCTAACAAAAAGAGTAGGGGATCCCCATGGAGAAACATTTGGGTGAATAAATCCATTATTACTCAATTCCTCAAGTTGTTTCTTTAGTTCAACTAATTCTATAGTGTTCATTCTATAAGGGGTCTTCGATATAGGCCTTGATCCTGGAATTAAATCAATAGAAAACTCAACTTCTCATTCTGGAGGATGTCCAGGTAAAACATCCCGAAACACATCTACATATTCTTTCACAATAGGTACATACTCTCTTTGAACATTCCTTTCCTCACCCATAGTCGTTTTGTTCTCTTCCTCCCTAATAATTGAATTTAGTTGAGCAACTGGGGGTGGTAATGGGTAAGAATTAGGTGGTGATGATTTCGCTCTAAGGATAAGGTGTTCCTTATCATCATAATAAAAAATAGTAACCTCCTTCTTATTACAATAAATTTTTTCATCATCTTCCAAAATCAAATCCATACCAAGGATTATATAAAATTCAATCATAGGAATGATGATGAGATCATCGGATAATGAAAATTTATGTGCTCTAATGGGGACTGATTCACAAAACATTATTGCAATGATACAACCCTTAAGAGTTTTAACTAACAACTACCTTGTTAAATCAAATTTGAAATATCTAATTTTCTTAGAAAACATGGAAGATAAGAAACAATGCGATGATCCAGAATCAAACAATTCATTTTCTAAACTTGAGGAAACCATTAAATTAAATGCCACCACATCTTTCAGAGCTTCTACCTCATTAGTTTTGATATCATAAGCTCGGCCTTGATCCCATGTCCTTTTCTGAGGAAAGTTCCCCTGATGCTTAGGAATTCATTTTCATAATGTCCCATCTCTCCGAAGTTGTAGCATTGAAAATTGGTAGCTTCTTTCTTCCCCTTGCTATCATGAGCTTGGTGGCCTTTTTCACCACACTTGTAACAGACTCACATTCCCTTAAAAAAAGTACCAGGGTGTTTCTTCCAACATTTTCTGTAGTATGGATATTCAAATTTTCCCTTCTTCCCTTTATTTCCATTCTCAGAGTGATCAACAGATCTCTCCTTCACTTGATTTGATTTAAAGTCATAAGACTTAGAGAATTCTTTTTCTGTCTTGATAGCACATGAGACAATATCTTTGTATGACGAGAAGGATTGTGACACTAATGCTTGATGAAGAAATGGTTTTACCCATCAAATAAATGATCAATCTTACTTCTTGGGTTATGTATATAATATCCAGCATACCGTGCTATCCTTGTAAATTTAGCCTCATAATTTGCAGCATTCTCATCCTCCTTTTGTCTCTGACTCAAAAATTGCCTTTCCATGTCTACTCGATGGTCACAAGGTAAGTATTTGTATATGAAAATCTCTTTGAACTCTCTTCATTCCATATTTTTTACTTCATCATCTTTCTTTGTGTTTTATATCAATGATTACTATTGATCAGCATCTCTAGTGAGGCGATAATCTTTCCTGATAACTTTCTCCCTTTCACCACTCCCCAAAGCCTGAAATATTTTCTCTAGGGA
Source organism: Viscum album (assembly GCA_963277665.1). Classification (NCBI taxonomy): domain Eukaryota; kingdom Viridiplantae; phylum Streptophyta; class Magnoliopsida; order Santalales; family Viscaceae; genus Viscum; species Viscum album. Next base: position 1,348,264,233 of record OY728164.1, read on the forward strand.
ACTTATCCATTACTTAGATAACAATGGATTTGTACTCCCATTGAAATTTGGTGGTTGTTACCTCATGATGCGATCTAACATTGATCCTCCATGTTGTGGATCAGGGTGATCCATACGGGTAAGGTTATTACTCATAACCTGAGTGAGTTGTCCCAGTATGGTGATTAGCTGATCAACACAAGTTGCATCACCAACTCAACTATAATTATCTTGAGTAGGAGGGAAATCCCTACATTGAGTGTGTCCTTTGATACGGTTTCCATTTCTTCCACTAGGTGGTATTTCTAAACAATGGCATAAACTAGATCAGTTTATGAATCAAAATACCTAATTCCATACTTGTAAAACACATAAAATAAATTGAACTATTTATCGATATAATCCATAATTATAAAAAAGTTTTCATTGAGGATGTATATACTCATAAACCCTTCATAATGGTTTGTAATGAAAATGAGAATTATCCTAAGTATATCCCCTGGGAGTGTCGTAACCAAGAGTGCAGCAAGCCCCATTGTCGTGCACCAGTTTCCGTTCGAGCCTAGCTCAAAGCGGTGTTTTCAGGTTTTACCCCTAGGTACATTTGTGCCAAAGCCACCTCTACCTCCTCGTATCCAGACATGGATGTATTTCTCAGAAAACTCACAAAATTTCTACAATACCGAATTTCTAGGAAGTTCTTCTATACTAATCCTCTAATTTTGTCTTAGGTCTATGCGCTCTACTCAGAGTTTACCTAAATCTAGCTTCAAATGTTTGTACTAAACTTCGTCTGATACAAACTGTAATGCCCCGACCCCAGTTACCCAGAGTTGGTGCATTATTACGTATCATTGGCATGATCACAAGGAAGATCAAATCTCGAAAGACCGATTTTTTTGTATCCTTGGAATTACTAGATACATTCATAAATTTTACATTACATTATAATGTGAAAACTACTACAACAACATCTTGTCTTTATATCCCCTCATTCCATCCCTGCAGGTCATTCATAAATTACTTGTTCACGTCCTGGGAAAAGTAAAACATTGAAAGGGGCGATCTTAGATGCTCAGTAAGGATAATAATATAGCGGAATCTATCATAAATAAGCATAAACATTTAAAGAAATGTATAAATAAAACAATAGCCTTTTAAACATGAACTTCAACACAATATGGAAAAGATAAAATAAAATAATGTCATTTACTTTTTCACATGGATATTCTACTAATTGAATAATCACATGCAGCATCAATAACAACTTTCGTAATGATGGAATGCATAATGCCATACTATCATAACAACATAGCTAATGCCTCGTGCCATGACGACAAATAAGATTTTGTCAAGGCCCTGTGCCAAGATACTAGTAATTCTCATGAGACCTACCAATGCATCGAGGAGCTATATCGGGCTCCATCCATCACTTATTAAGTCCAATGCATTCCTCATATGAACATGTTTAAACATAACATAAATATTCCTATTAAAACTAGCATACGAAATGTCAATACATTCTCCATAAACCATGAATTGTATAAAAATAACAAATCCACAGTCAAACATATCACAAAACCTTCAATAAAATATTGAAGTTTTGTATCACAATAAATCAACTTAAAATACGTTTAAAACCCATCAAAGTATGTTGACATAGATGAAATCAAAACTATTTGAGAGAAATATTACTTTTTTATAAATCATTTGAATGTCACATATTTATAAAATAAAACTTTTACTTTGAAACTTTTCTTATAATCTTGTAAGGGAAGCTTCAATGATTTTATAATGGTGGAAAATATCCGCACCCACTATAAAAGTTAAAAAAGACATTCATACCTTAATTCTGTCAAAAAGGTTAAAAAAGACATTGTTTGGATAACGACAGAAATATTCCTTTCTAAAAATCATATAAAAAGTAAAACAAGGGTATAAATGACTTTATCCCATTTTCTATAAAATATTAATATTGATTTGAAATACATTTTTATGAAACTTGTATGTGGATGATAAAGAGGTCCCGGTAGATAATTACGTATAAACAACCTAGGATAATGAAGAGATTGTGAAATAAGCGCTTACCTTATACTTTTCCTTGGTAGAGGGTAGGTTAAACTCCTGTATAATAGTTAAAACATTGTTCTTACATTATACAAGAACCATATACATAATTATGATATCATATATGATCTTCTATTAATGATTTGTTAATAACATTTTAGTATTATCGTCGTTTTGGGTGTTAACTTACTCATTTTCATTTATATGTTTTATTACATAGGTTGTGTTTTTTATGGATATGATGTATCTTATTAATATATAGAATGATATCAAGTCCTTGAAAATTATTTTTAATCATTAAATGAGAACAATTCTTGAATGGATACGATGGGGAATGAATCTCATCTCGTTCGTGGAGACGGTAGTCCGTACGTAAGCACGAGCGACAATATCATTCTTTTGATATTAAAATAATATATAATTGGATGTTATATATTTTATACATAATCGTTATTATGTTATATTTTTTATTTACAAGAATTACACATCATTATTATACCCATTCAAATAATAATTTATTGAATAACAATTACCCCATGACGTGGAGACGATAAGCTGTACGTACGCATGTATGGTGACATGTCATTCAAAAGATGCATAGAATATTGAATATGTTTTTACCATATTTATAATAAAATCATAGTATATAGAAGATACTGGAGTTATTATTTTATAATTTAAATAAAAAATTAATAAGAAGTTGAAGAAGAAAAGAAATTGAAAGTGGGTGGTGAAAACATTACCTCTTCTTCGGGTTCTTCCTTTTGATTTGATCAAAAGGGCTCCATAGGTTGGCTTTATGACTAAAGTTTGGCCTCTAGGTTAAAATTAGTGAAGTTGAGATTATATTTGGGCAGGGTTTAGCCAAGAAAAAAGGATTTTAATGTGTGAATTAGTGAGAATGGGGAGTGCCCTTTTATAAGAGGGGTGAGGGGCACCTTTGGAAAAGTTGGAAATATTATTTTTCGATAAATTCATATTCGGTTTCTAATGTCTCTAAAGTGGATTATTTAAAGTATAAGGTGGGAATGGTTCGAAATACTTTCAACTAATTGGTTTTAGATAGGTTTGGGTCCCTATATTAACCTTATCTTTTAGTTTTTACTCTTAGTTAATTAGTTTGACATTTACCATGTCACTTTTATGTTTATATTATATAGTTAATAAAAATACAATAAACGTCAATGATACCTCCAAGTGGTCCATTAATGATACACCTATCGGGAATGAAGTCCTTTGGCTAAACCTTATATTTTTCAGAATATAATATCAATTAATAATATAATATTTGTTTTAAAAACAATTATTTCAATTTTCACAGTATTTAATAATTGATTTTTGTTAAAGTCATAAAAACAATATTAATTATAAAAAAAATAATTTAAGAAATTATAACTTGTCATATTATACAATAAAATTATTTTATGGCATAAAAACATTCAAATTATATTTATTTTAATAGTTATAATACCAATTATTTGATTCTTTTATTAATAAGGAAAATACTGAATCATTATTGTGTCATAAATAAATTTAATTATTCAATGTCCAAAAATTATAAATAAAATACTATGATGTAGGAAATATTTTTATCTTTAATATTAATTTTTATAATCTAATATATAAAATGTATAACCCTATGTAAAAAAATTATTTCTAAAAGATATATGCATATGTCATTTTTGTATTTACTTTAACTTAATTAATATAAAGTGTCATTATCACTTACAAGTGGATCCATGGGGTCCCAAAATCGACCCAAATATGCCCATGGTTTGACATGTATCAACCAATAGGGTTAGGACACGTTTTAGGATAAATTAATATAATAATATTATTATTTGTTTTACCCTTATTTACCGGATTTACCCTTTAAACATGGTAAATAAAATATTTACCGAAATAATTATTCAAAATATATAAATTTAAAAGTTACATATTTACACAATTTGGACCTCCGGATTCCAAATATGGAATCCATATTTCTAAATTTGAAACACAAAAGTGGCAGAAATTAATTTAAGATTAATTCCAATTGTGAAAACAAAAAGCCGGTTTTATGAGATAATAACTATAAAAAGATTGACAGTTGTTTATGTCATGTTTAAATGTGAAATTATGTCCAATGACCAGAATTATATTAAATGGTAAAAATATATTCTAAATATACTTTAAAACAACTTAAATTCATAATTTATCACTATTAATTATTTTGATTAAAAAAGTTGTTTTTAATTAAAATTTACTAATTTTCAATATTCATCAAAATATAAATGTTATCCGAAAAGTTCCAAAATTTGACCCTATTCTAATTTCAATATTACAAATCAAATATTAAGACCATTTTGAGAGATAAAATTTATAAAACTTCAAAAAGTGGGTATTACTATTCATAACAGCTAGTTTGATTGGTTGTGGTGTGTGTTAGAACTCGAAGTTGTGTACAACACACAGTACTGTATTTTTCAAAGAGAAGTGTACCGTGGAAACATGGGGTGTTACAGTGTTTGTCCAAGGTTGTGGATACAAATACCCAAGGGGTTCTAGACTAATTCTCTAGGACCTCGATACTTGAATTAGGTTTTTTGGTAATTTGATATCTGAGTGGAGGGTCAAGGACTAATTCTCTAAATACCAATGGTGTTCAATAATGATGATCTATGACCATAATGGATGATTTTAAAATGATATTGAATCAAATAAATAATAAAATCCAATGAAATAATGAATTATTATATCCTAATGGTGGGAAATTAAGACATCCACATGTTCTATAGCATGTATGATTGATTCTGGTGTCATTGCAAACTTGTGGGACTTTGTGGTGGATTAATGATTAAAATATTTCAAATATTTTTTAAAATTTTCATTTTTTTATTATTATTACAACTGAATACATACGTATATACTAGATATTAAATTAAATTCTATTATTAGTTGCCTAATGGGTTGTAATGACATCCTACATGGGTTGTATGATTTCCACCTGAATAGACTTCTGGTTCACAAGTGGGAATAACAGATAGAGCCCCATTTTAGATTTATGTTTTTGGATTTTAAAAAAAAAGGCATTGATGGGGGAACCATATATGATTTTAGGACCCACATGGGAGTAGTTATTGTGCCTTATATCTGAATCTCATTATCAACATGACAATTTAATGACATGAAATATTATCTGTTTCGGTTTGTGATCATTTCTGTGATGGTATATATCTAAGTGAAAATAGATATATTGATTGTGGTTAACTATTTGTTATTTTACTATTTGGTTATCTTTCATATTTTTTCCCATAGTTTTTACTTTTTAATAAATTGCTTATTATATTCCTACATTAAAAATTAGAACATCACTACTAATTAGAATGATTTTCCATACATAGAGGTGCTCCAAAGGTATTCTAGAAAATAAGATTACGGAAATAGTATGTGGAACTTATGTTAGTGCATTACACATGAATTATTCCATGACTCATGTTTGATATCAATGCTATGTGGGGTATGGATTTCAAAATATTTTTATTTGGTTCTCATACATTCATTATCAAATAATAATTTTATTCTACATTATTACCCATACTCAAAATATAAGTATACCCATTCTTCTGTTTCCATTTCATATGTTATGTAGAATTTTATTATATATGATATGTACATTAAGGGTTATAGTTATGAGGAACGTAGTGGGAGATGATGTAATGTTAATATGAACCAATTATATATGTTTCCATGTTTCTAAAGTAACCTATACGATTATGGAATTTATCATTATTATTTTAGTGAATATTCACACATTCAGATATTATATATTTGTATAACAGTACAAAGTTTGATTGTGTTATCTCACATGGATGGTTATTGGAATCAATATAAAGACTCTAAAATGTTTGGAAAATGTTCAATATCGTATAAGAATTTTTTTGTTTAAAATTTATGTATTTGGATAAATGAAGATTTCATAATTCATATTGAAAATTAATAATTCATGTATTTATGTAGTTAAATAAAAATAAATATATTTTTTTGTAAAAAATTTAGTGGATGAAATGAAGTGATTATTTCGAAGGAATTCATTTTGGGTTAAGAGGCTCAATAATAGAATCGTTATGACTAGAGAGAAAGTGGGTAATATGCTTTGTATTTCAACTAAAATATTTCAATAATTAGTTTCATTTGATATTAAATTGGGAGAAAGTGTTACGGAACTGATGACATAACCACCATTACTATACAAAATTTGAAATATTTGGAGGGGATAAATTTTTTTAAAAGGACCAATTTAATGAGAGATAGAGTATAAATTTCACCTGTATAATAAAGGAGATGTTTGTACACTCCACACACAAGAAGGATTGTAATAAAAAAATTTATATAATAAAACATATCCATTTAGTATAGTTTTGTTATACCAGGATGAAATATATAAATCGATATAAGAAATATATATTTTATTGATGTGTTTTCTCATATTACTTGTTTTATAATTTTGAGATATAAATCATTGTACTTAAACATGATAATGAATATAATGAGAACATTATAAAAGAACATATATTTTTACTTTTGATAATTTGATTGGATAAAAAAGGTGAATATAAAACATTAATTCTTTAAATTAACCTCGAAAATTATTATATATGATATGAGATTAGAACACAGTACACCCCACTACATAATTTTGTTTCTAAATATAAAAATATAATCTCATTTTAGATATATTAAATAATGTTAGTGGACCATGATAGTACAATCTTCTTTAAAATAACATCAACTAAAATAATAATTCTCACTTAAAACCATTATTTATATTATATAAATTCATACATGTATCTATTTAAATTTTAATACTGTAAAAATCCATGTATGAATTTATTAAGACTGTTCCGTATTACATATTTTAACCATCGGTTTAGAAGAAAACAACAATATGTTTGAGAAATGAGGTGTTGATGGAATTTCCCTTTTTTATCTCCTATATTGACGAGGAATCTATTATTATATTAAGGAATCCATGAATAATTTTGTTTTTGAATACATTTATATTTTTGAATACTCTTAAAATGTGAATGGATAAAAACAATATTCCTGGTGCTATAGTGATAAAATAGTGTTTATTGAAAATCTTAAGGAATTATGAAAATACAAATTATTATTGTTTTATTTTTGAAGAAAATGATTTTAAAACACCAACCCTTTATAATAAAATATAATATTTAGTTCATTTTATTTTATTAATATATTTTTTTTCTAAAATATCAATTTATTTTCTGAAAACAAATATTTATTTAAGATAAATATTTTGAAATAAAGTCCAACCCCCATTAATGTATTAAGATTAAATAATATATATGTGTAAAAAATTTCACAATTTAGAATTCATATTTTTTAAAAAAAATTATCATTTTGAAAAAAACATATGAGTTGGTAAATATTTTGAGACACAGGAGTACTATAACATCAATGTGGTTGCTCAATAAATTGTTGAAAGAAATTGGTTGATATATGATGAATAAAGGAAGAATATTTTTGTAAATGATATCTAGTATTGGGTTGTTTTTACTTGATTGAACATTTACTCTCATTTAATTGATAAATGTCATAGTTCTTTTCCTTCTTATCAAAATTCAATTATGGAAAAAGACATTAAACTAGCTATAATATCTAGACGTATAAATAGAGAACCTCGAGAGTATGGGTTTGAAAATTAAAAGTACATATTATTTTAGAAAAATATGAATATAATATTTTTTTGTTGAATAATGAGATATATTAGTAAAATTTACCTATGAGAGAATAGTATTTGATTCTGGAATATTTTTTATGGTACTAAATTTTAAAACAAAATAATAGTTGGAAAGAAACAACTACATCAAATAATAGGATGTTGTATCAATCATGGTTGTCATTAACATTATTGAAATTTATTTAATGAAATAGAGAATATATCATCATTGTTATTCCACTAAAATGAATAAAATATAGGTAATGCCAATGTTGAGAGATATGTAATACATCTTTAGAAATCTAATTAAACAAGATAATGATAATATAATTAATTCTCAAAATAAGTATTTTTATGAAATATTCAATATACATGGAATTGAAATCGAAAATTCATTTTATACTACTATAGAATGTGGATAAAAAATCCATGGATTATTATGGTAAACTTGGTAATAAAAATCCAAAATGATCATAAAATGATTCATTTAATTTAATAAATTAAAAAATTAAATCGTTTATTTTAATAAATTATATCCTCAATGTCAATGTTAATCCACAAGAATATATATCAATTATAATAATGATTATTCTAAAATACAATGAAAATATACTCTTGATTTTTCTTATACATATTAAATCATATAGATTAATGATTTAAATTGATTGTTGGATAAATATTTAGATAAATGTTTTGATGATATGAAGTTAACATTATGAGAAATATTATTTATGGGAGATATTTATTTAGATTTGATAAAAAATTATAATATATATATTTAATATAGTATAACATAGGAATAATAAGGTGTTTCAACTCTAGGAATATCTATATTGATAGAGATGAGATATCATAATTATAATCTCAAGGAAAAATTGAGGATTCAATTTCTACATGGTTCTGATAATCAAAGTACAATTAATGCATTATTAAGAGATGTTTATCATCAATTATTAGAGAAAATATATATCAAATATAAAATATTTTATAAAAAATTTATATTTTACTGTGATTTTCTATAAAAAATAATGTGGTGGTGTATTTAACAAATAATTTTCAATGGATTCGTTTCTAATATTGAATTTTAAAATGGTTTTCTGGACTCATTCATCTCATTGATATGGTATGGTGTTGTATCAAATAAATTATTTAATTTGGATTTTTTTTCAATGTGGGAGGTAAAAATACAAATACAAATCATATATATTACATTTTAGGTTTGAATTTATTTAGGTGGATTTTTTTAATTGGGAATAATTTTAGTTCATCGTATATCTATTTGTGATATTCTGAACTACTCTATACAATTTTTGAGTATGCATGTATTATTTTTTATTAACACAATTATAAGATCAGTTTTTTGAATATTTATCGATAATATAGGTGACTGTTTCTTATTTCAGGTGAATGTAAATTACATTGATAGAAATATTTTATATTATTGTAAATATTTTTATAAGACCACTATAATTGGAGAGTTTTATTTTATGCCCTCCCATATATCATATCTAATGATTTTTATATGATACAAACTAATATTGATTATAAATTGTCATATAATTTACCCATATATTGGATCATAAGAGTTTATTTCCACCAATATAATGTGAGATTCGTGAGTCACATATCATGAAATCATGTTGTCATAATGTATGATGTGGTTAGGGATTAGACTACATAGAGAAATTCCATTTCATCCATGTGGTTTCAATCAGTTACCAATCTTATGATGTATTATTAATTGTTTTTAAATTCACTAAAGCATTCATCGAATTTAATTCCAGTGTGAAAAATGATCAATTTCATTTTATGGAAGCCAACACTTCCAATTCAAAAAACATTGTTTTTTTATAGTGTGTATAAATAAATATATTTTCCCAATATTTTTTGATTTTTTTTCCAAATATGAAACTCTCTTCATCCTTGGTCATAATTTATATTAATAGAAAATGTGAAAAACCACCTTGGTTTATTTATAATCCTTTGATAATGAACATGGATCATTATGGTCATGTGACTCCCAACAAGACATTATGAATATACCTTAAACATAGGTGAACACTATTAACGGTAAATCATAGAGTAAAATATTTATTACTTGATTGTAAATGTGTTATAACAATATTTTCTCTATATTATTCTATTTTGAATATATTTAATATATATCATGAACTTATACCTTCTTTATTCCACTACTAATGTTAGTACAATGAACATCCAATACTAATTAGTAAAATTAGAGAATGGTTCATCAATAATTCTATATATATTAGAAAAAAAATTTCAATGAATATATATATCACCATATATTTTAATCCATTTTATAAAGTAAGATTCAATATAATTTTTTGGTCTTAACATAATCATAGTGAACAACCTCCATGCCTCATATTGTACAATATGAATGAAACTAGAATATTTGACCAAAATTGTTGCATAAAATATATGGTATTGTAATTTAAGACTTATTCCTAGGTTTTATAAAAATGAAGCTTCATAATGTATTTATGATATCAAGAATATCATATATTTGAAATGAAAACATATTATATAACAAATTTAAAGTATTAGTACAAACTATGAATTATTAACAGGTAATATCATTATATATTATTTGGTATAACTTGGTCAGTGCACATTCCCTTATAAATGAATCATAATTTCAATCATAAAACACTATAATTTGTTTTATTTTTTGGTATATAAAATAATGATAAAAAATTAGGTTTTTATATTATCTCTTATTATTCAAAATATTTTAATAAATAATATTTTTTAAGACATAAGAATAATTTTTTCAGGATTAATTTTAATATTGAAAGATCTAATTTATATAAAAATTTTTATAACATAATTAATGAGGTTATTTTTTGTCCATTATAATATTAATATTTTTAAAAAATTAAGCCACATGAATATTTTATGAAATATATATTTTATAAATATCTTTGTATAAATTCTATAAAATTTTTGTATTTTCTATGTATGTTAATATAATAGTTTTTTCATATGACTTGGCCTCTAATTTTAATTCAATTTATTTGTTTAATTTTATTATTTATAAATATTATATACATATAAGGATATTAATTATTTTTAATTGGAATATCCCTTCAGTAAACTTTGTTTTCATATATTAAATTCTATTAATACATATCAATATCTTGATGTATAATTACTTATTCATGAAGTTATGTCTTATTTATTTCTCACTACAATATTTCTCTTCTGGGGAGTTCCATTATCATATAATTTGAAAATTTTACATTAAGTGTTATATAACCATATTCATATAATGATTTTGGATATGTTCGAATATGTTTGTATTTTATTTTTGGAGAAATTTATGTGATTTCTATGTAATGTAAATAGTTAAAAATTAATATCATGTGAACATATAATTTTTTTGTGTTGATGTAATGGCCTAGAAAATGACTCATTAAGAAGTTTGACAACAAAACATGATTCCATCGAACAGATCCACCTAAACAGTTGCACTGGTCAAAGTCTCACAACGAAAAGGTGGCACTGTCAGGGTGGCACTGTCACAGTCACACCGTGATGGTGGCACCGTAACGGTCGCACTGTCACGGTCACAAACCAAAGCAGTGGCACCACTAACGGCTTCACCTTTGGGGAGGAACCGTAACGGTCGCATCGTCACGGTCGCATATCAAAAGGGTGGCAACGTGAGGGTTGCACAGTGATGGTGGCACCCTGATGGTGGCACCCTGAAGGTGGCACGGTGACGATGGTACCACATACGATGTCTCACAAAACAGAGTCCCACCCTTTTTTCTCTTTCCAGTTCTGCCTCTATTACGCATCTTCCTTATATTAAAGGAAGTCATTTAATGCACAACTATTATGTCCACCACTATGTTGAGAATTATTATATGGAAATAATTTCCATCATGTGTAAATGTCAAATCGTGTTGTGAAACCACGATCCTCCTTTTATGTCGTTCAAAATTAATATCCAGTAAGTCCATCTTCACACCATTTTAAGGCATGATAATGTCTTCTTCTTTTTCTTTTTATCTTGTATCTTTTCCCTTCCTGGGTGTGTTCGGTGTCCCCCTTAATGAATCAAGTGGTGCGCCTCTTATGGAGCCTTTATGCTCACTCTTTGAATCCTTAGAGTTCCTCCCCTCTAAGTCACGAATGACCAATTCGTGGCACATGGAGAGAAACTTAGATCTTTGATCATCCATGTAAGGTTCTTCCTTCGTCCCTCTTTACTTTCCATCATGTGGTGCCAGAATGCTAATGTTTCTATTGGGATGGATGAAACCAAGTCTTAATTAAGATAATAAACAAACATTTAATGAATGAAGGGGTGTGTTTGATGATGTTGTTATACACTTTTACCCTTTCTTATATGTTGTGAACTGTATGGGCTTGTGTCCACTGAAAATCATGACCATTGGTGGTTTTTCTTTTCACAGTAATAGACCCCAGTCTTCTAGGATGATAGAATGGTTGTAACATGAAAATTATTTAATCATGTAAATTAGGATGATTAAATGAATGTTCATTGAACAAGAATCCTTATGTGAACACCCTGGTTAACTAAACGAATAGAATTAACTCAATTAATGGTGTGATAGAATCGAGAAACTCCGTTTCTCTATCTTGGAAATATGTGTTGTTGTTCTGTTTGATTCTTGTTGGGTGACATGAATGGGGACGAGACTTCCTGTTGTTGTGTAGTTGTTGGTTTGTGGATCAAAGGCTATGTGGGGATGTATGGTGGGGCTTGGTTTGGTTCCAGTACTTTGAGGGATCTCATGGATCCCTTTTTCTTGTGACCTTACAAGATAAACATGATTGAATGTATAATCAGATGCTTGATTTCTTTCCTTCATTGGCTTGTGGCTATGACTGTTTGTTTCCCAGAAGTGAAGAATTATTTAAAATAGAACCACTCAAATGTGATTACAATAATGTGTAAAATGGGGAATTGTTTTTTTTGAATGACTTGTGAATTGTTTGTGGGTGGTTTTATTTTTATGAAATAATATTAACAAGGTTGTTTGTTTATAGGCTGGTTTTAGAACAAGTATGTTTTGATGCCTATTGGTTTACCTATGTGTTTAATTTAGTTATTATGTTTTTATTAGCGCCCACACAAGTTGATAATTTCATGTTGAACACCCCCATTTTAATTATAGAGGCCTTTTTTCAACACTTTTATGAGCGACTTGTTATTAGCTCAATTTTTTCTTCCTTTCGCGAGTATCCCAAGAGTCTTCGAGCATGATGTGATGGCTAAGGTCCATTATATATCAAAATTCATTTGTGAATGGCAGTTGTGGTGGTCGGCCAAGGTATGTGGGGGCAGTTTGTTTCCCAAGTATCTTCTAGATGAGGACAAGGTGTTTTTAGGCATTGTGTTAGTTGTTCGGTCCCTTGTGTCTTCGAGCATGGTAGTGGTAGTTTTGGACCAGGGTTCTATGAGAGGGATGTGTGGTTGTGGTATCCCAGGTGTGTGTTGGTGGGTTATTGCAGTGGTATTTTGGTGAGAATGGAGGGAGAGGTCTGACACATAGGATTTCTTAAATCACCAGTGGGAATGTGGTATGGGGTTCACAAATGTTGATGTGATATTAATTTTACTTTATTAAATTGTGTTATTTGGGGAGTGATCCATGGTGATGTTGGGTGGATAGTTTCTTTGTCTGGTGCTTCATCTATCTCCTTTTTCTCACAGGTCATTAGAATTCCTCGCAACTTATGCTCGAGAGCTCTTCGTATTCCCTACTGAGTATATCTGTATACTCACCCTACGTATATAAAACTGCTATCAAGTTTCTTAGAGGACTATATGGACCATGAGGGGTCATACTGGTTTTGACATTTGGAATGTTTTTGTTTTGTTTTTCTTTCATTGGTGTTTACCATTGGAGATTTCGGGAATTCTAGCACATATTATTGAAAAACCATATGGGAATGGATTGTTTCGTCTTTACTTTTAATTCTATTTTTGGTGTTGTTTGGGACTTACTGTCTTATCTATCGATCCTACAAAATAAAAAGGGTAATACCTTCTTTTTTGTGCATAATTCCATACCCTTGGTGCTATTTATCAGTTCGAGACCTATTGATTGCGGGTTTCGTTGGTCATTATCCCTATTTTTTCTTAAAGAAGGAAGGGTATGGAAATCTAATGTCACATCCCTCATCTTGGTGAAGGAGGGTCATGACATAATGGTATCAGAGTAAGAGGTGGAAAGATAGGATGGAGCTCGAGGTTAGGAATAGATCAGATTACATGGGATTGTAGGGGAAAATGTTAAAGAATCATAATGCGTGAAATAGGCCTAGGAATACTGGCTTGGACATAGGATTTTAGGGCCCCCCATGATCCTTTTCAAAGACACTGGGCCTGCCGAATGACCATGTTAGGCTACACTGATTGTAGGGTAGATACCCTAGGAATTTTACATAAATCATAATAACTTGTGTTATTGTGTTTGTTGGAAATTTTGGATATTCAAAATGAAAAAAAAATCTATTACAAATTAAAATCAATATTTTAGAGTACCTGGGATTAATAATTCTTTGTTTACCTAGAAGCTATGGAACCTGGACGATGACCACGAGTAGTGCAAGAAATCGTGGCCCAGGAGGTAGATCTGGCTGATTAAAGGCAGTTTGACTAAGAGGAGGAGGACGATCACTGGAAGAGAATGCTTCATACATTTTAGTGACAGACCCTTGGTACGTATGAGGGTAGCATCTTGGATATGGAGATAGAGAGATGGATCGAGGAGCTGGTTATAATATTCTGCTTATTCTAGGCTCTGAAACAGTACTGGGTTCTTCTGGCTGTAATCCAGAGGCGGGGAGCAGTGTATTAGTGGTGGTTTCTCTATCTTGGGTATAAGAGGGAGGCTGAGGTTATGTGGATTGACATCAAGAGGGAGTTCTATGAAAAATTCATCTCTTCCTCGATGATGGTTGAGAAGAGGTAGTAGATACTCCCTCTTCATCAGGGGGTATGTCAGTGAGAGGGTTGGGAATCATGTTCAAGGATCTCCTTCACTTTTCTCTGGACCTCTTTCCGGATGAGGAGTATCGGGAGAGATGTTATGAGGAGGCACGTTGACCTTCACTCAAGTATGTTGTTACTCCCTTCACTCTACCAACATACATGGAGGAACTGAAGAAGGATAAAGTGGTATCAGGGATGAAAATACTGAGAGGTGCGCAGAGAGAGGGGATCTAGTTGGGCTTGTCAATGGGGAAGGCCGTAAGTAGCAGGACTCCATTAACTTTGCCTTCTAGGTTTCTACCAGTTGGGAGCAGGCCCCAGCAATTACAGTTTTGATTTCCCAATCCTTGACCTTCCCATTCGGGCCTAGGACCAAGATGCTTCATTTTTGGATGTCGTGGGAACCTTAGTAATCAGTTCCCAAACCGAGTGCAGCATAGTGGTGGTTGTCTAGTTCAGCGTCCACCTCAGCAGCAGCAGTTTACCACTAGGCCCTTTCAGCAACATCAACTGCAGGGATAGCCAGCTCTCACTCCTCCGAGAGTAGACATTGTAGAAGGATTCCAGCCTCAGGGAACATGACTAGGGCATGGTTGGAGAAGTGGCCGATAGCCTTGGGGAAGGGGAGTTGGGCATGGGTAGTTTAACACTGTAAAGGCAACCATTCCAATATGGCGAGATGTCGTCTGAGGTATGAACGACTTTTTTAGTACTCTACATGTGCTTTGTTTGATTTAGGATCTTCACAATCTTTTCTTACACCCATTCTATCCCATGATTTGGTTCTATACATAGAGACACATTCTTTACCCCTCATTTTGAGTATGCCAATAAGAGGTCAGACTAGCTTGTTTAATGTTTTCGAATGATGTAAAATGATGTTGGGACCACATTAGTCTAGTGTATGATGTCATTCTAGGCATAGAATAGATGTTCTATATATGCGTTGTTACTGACTACTACAGAAGAAGGATAATGTTTTTTGATATGGGCAGACAACGCCTGACCTTCATCGGTTAGCGTGGTTTCTAGGAGGGTAGCCTGCAAGTGGATCCCCTTCATTCATTTTTAGGTGAGCAGTCAGTAGAGTCAGATTATACAGAGATGGTGTATTTCTTGGAGATTTTCAATGTGTTCATGGACATCTTACATGAGGAGGAGGTGACTCTACCCCCATGATGTAACGTTGAGTTCAGAATAGAGTTGAAACCTGGTGTCCGTTCGATATTGATGGATCCCTGTCAGATGGCGCCTTCATAGCTATGGGAGTTATGGATTTAGATTTATGATCTGATGAAGATCTTTTTTTTGTTCTACCAAGGTTTGTTATCATGGGACGTTGTAGTCTTATTCACGAAAAAGGTGGATGTTGGTCTTAGGTTGTGACTACCAGAGACTGAATTAGGTAATGGTCAGGAACCGTTATCCTCTCTCGAGGATAGACGACCTCTTTGACCATTTGAAGTGGGAATTATGGTTCACCATGCTAGTCCTATGTTCATGATATCAATAGTTGAGATTGAAGGAGGGTTAAATCTTGGAGACTTCCTTTAGGTGTAGATATGGGCACTTTGAGTTCATAGTCATTTTGTTCGGCATTACAAATGAAATATCTGTGATCATGGGGCTCATGAACAGTGTATTATAACAATATCTGGACATGTTTGTAGTTCTATTTATTGAATACAACCGAATCTACTCAATATAAAAGAAAGAACATGTTGAGAATCTGATGACAGTTTTATAGGTTCTCCGACAGCACTAGCTCTATGAAACATTATCCAAGTGCATGTTTGGTATGCGAGAGGTACACTTACTACTTGGACATGTGGTGTCCTATATGAGAATAGTGGTGGACCCTTCAATGGTTGTGGAGATATTTTCATAGGCAGCACCCAAGAATGTGACAGAGGGTCGGAGTTTCTAGGGCATAACAGGTTACAACCGTAGATTCATGCCCATATTCTCCCCAATTGCAGCACCTTCGACAGCCTTGACGAAGAAGGACCAAGATTTCTTGTGCAATGGGATGTTTGAAGTAGCCTTGGGTTATCAGAATAAGAAATTGGATAGTTACCCAGTGCTGAGTTTTCCAGAAGAAGGAGTGATGTTTGTGGTATTCTATGATGCATTAGGCCAAGGCATGGGGTGTGTTCTGATGTAACAATAGGGGTGATCTCTTATGGGTCTAGTAAGTTAAGTCCCCATGAGAATAACTATTCCACCCATGATCTAGAGCATTCAGTGGTTGTGCTCAAACTAATATTTTGGGATAATTACCTCATTCAAGAGTGCTTCATGCTCTTCCCAGATCACAATAGATTATGGTATGTCATCTCACAGAGGGACCTAAACTTTCTACTGTGATGTTGGATGGAGTTTCATCATGAATACTACATCTAAATCTCATACGCATAAGGTAATAGGAATGTGGTGGATAATCTGTTAAGCAGGATGTCAGAGAAGGATGTGGTCCAAGAGTTGGCAGATGCTTGGAAGGAGTTAGAGGAGTTGGATGCCCTACACCTAGATGCATGGGTGGAGGATTGGAGAGGCTATCTCTTCCAGATGATAGTGCAGTCCTCTCTGTTGTAGCATTCAGTGGAGCCTTAGTGGGGGACGTAGAGGATGAAGTGATGCGCAATCATGTTAACCAGGGTGATTCTCCCAGAGGATGGTCAGAAGATGGGAAGAATCAGATGATGTTTCATGGGAATTTTTTCATCCCAATAGAAATGCGCAAAAGAGATCATGGTGAGTTCAACAAGTCTCCCCTATCGGTGCACCAAAGAGTATCTAAAATGTACCAAGGCTTGAGGGGTTAGTTTTGGGGGGCCAGTGTGAAGTGGGAAGTGGCAGATTTTGTGGTGAAGTGCCTTATATGTCCGTATGTGAAGGAAGAATCCCATGTCCCAGGGGTTCTATTACAACCTTAAGATGTACCCGATTGGAAGTGGGGTGACATATCGATGGATTTCATCACATGACAACAAAGAGTTCAATGGGGATGTGATGCCATCCGGGTAGTGGTGGAATGACCAAGGAAATCATCGAACTTCTTAGAAATCATGGAGTTGAGTGTGGTGGATGCCCTGGGAGAGAAGTACATGGATTAACTGGTGTGGTTTCATGGTGTTCTGAGGTCCATAATATCTGATCGTTATACCTAGTTTACCTCATGGAATTGGAAAGGTTTTCAACATGCTTTTGGAACCCAGTTATACCTCATCACTACCTTCCACCGCCAAACAGATGGGCAGACAGAGAAGACTATCCAGACAATGGAGGATATACTACAGAAACGTGTTTTGGACTTTGGGGGATCATGGGTACGACACTTCCATCTGGTACAGTTTTCCTACATCAATAGTTGTCACTCTACCATTGGAATGACATCGTTCGATGCATTGTAAGGGAGGTTGTGTCACTCACCCGTATGCTGGGTAGAGATCGGAGAAGCCAGTGTTCTCGGCCAGGAAGTGGTGTGAGGCACGACTAAGAAGGTTCAGCTTATACTAGAGAGGAAGAAGGCGGCCTAGGACTAGAGGAAGTCATATGATGATAATAGAAGGAGGCCCTTGGAGTATGAGGTTGGGGAGAATGTGTTCTTGAAGGAATCCCCTCAGCATGGAAAAAAGACAATCGATAAGGAGAACAAGATTTCTCTTATGTTCGTTGGACCCTTCAAGGTGTTTCGGTGGTTCGGTTAAGTGGCTTATTAGCTAGAGCTACAACCACCACTACTGAGAGTGCAAGGCATCTTCCAAGTTTCTCAGCTCTATCAGTATCTACATGATGATTCACACATCCTAGACTAGGGAAATCTCGATATCGAAGACGACATGACATTTGTAGAGTGACGAGTGATGATCGAAAGTCGTGAGGATAAGGTTCTACATGGACGAACCATTCCCTATGTTCATGTGTTATGGAGGCATGGTGGCCTCGAAGAGAGTACCTAGGAATAGCAGGCACATATTTGCGACTAGTACCTAGAGTTGTTTTGATTTTTTCCCTATTTTGTTTTTTACTTGTTTTTGATGTAGTGTTTAACCTTGTTAACTTTGAAATGTATTGTTTTCATTATTCTCTGAATCTGTGTGAAGTGTCCTGGCTATGGGGAAGGGAGGACCTGATCCCTAATTGACATACATTATGGTGGATGTGATTAAACCTGTGCGGGGGAGTCAGTGATGCCCAAAGTAGATGGTATCTTGACATGGAGGAAAGGACTACCTAATACATATGTATGGACAGAGGAACCTTTATATGTTTTGTGGTTACTTGATGAAGAGGTGTTCTTATATTTCGATGAATTTTTCTCCTAAGAGGTATTTTTCGACGTGTTTTTTTGGACCCCTATTTTTCTTTGGGTCTTGTTTTGATTCTCAAGGGAAATAATAGTTTGTGAGGTATCTGATGTAATGTCCCTAACAATGAATGATTAAGGAGTTTTCCAAAAAACACGGTTCTATTAAAATGTTCCACCGAAATAGTGGCACTGATCACGGTTTCATAGTGAAGTGGTGCCACTGCTGACGGTGGCACCGTGATGGTGGCACAGTCACGGTCGCACAACAAAGCAGTTTCTACCGCTGAAGGTGGAACCATGATGGTTAAACCGTGAGGGTGGGACCATTACTGTATCACTGTAATTGTCACACTATCAGGGTTTCACACCGAAACTGTTGCACTGTTTATAGTGAATTCATGAGGGTGGCACTGTGATAGTGGCACCGTGAGGGTGGCACCGTTTTTGTGGCACCATGACAGTGGTACTGCTTATGGTATCTCACTAAACGGTGTCTCACACATGTTTCTCATTCTATTTTTTCCCTTGTTATTCATTTTCCACTGATTAAAGGAAACAATTTAATGCACAACTATTATGGACACCTCTCCAATGAAAATTATTACATGACAATTAATTCCATCGTGTGTACCCATATAATCATATGGTGAAACCACATTCTACATTTTATGTCATTCAAAATTTACATCTCTTAACTCCAAGATCTCACCTTTTCATCGCACATGAATTTCTTCTTCTTCTTCTTAGCTGGTCGTTTTTCCCTTCCTAGATGTGTTTGGAGTCCCCCTTATTGTGGCAGGTGGTGCTCATGTGCTGGAGCCTTTATTCTCACTCTTGGAGTCCCTGGATTTCATCCCCTACATTTCATATATCCCTAATTCGTGGAGCTTAGAGAAAAACTTCAATCGTTGATCATCCATGTAGGGTTATTCCTTTGTCTCTCTTTATAGTTTATCATGCGGGGTGGGTGTGAAAATGTTTCTATGGGTATGGATGAAACCAAGACATAATGAAGATGAGAAATAGACTTTTAAAGAATGAAGAGGTTTTGTATGATGATATTTCTGTACACTTTTACCCTTTATTATATGTTGCGAACTGTATTGGCTTGTGTCCACTGAAATTCATGGTAATTGGTGGTTTTTCCTTGTGCAATAATGAACCTCTATCTTCTATTATGATTGAAATGATATATCATAGCAAATTGTTAATCCCATAAACTTGGTTGATTAAATTAATGTTCAGTGAACAAGAATCCTTGTGTGAACACACCAATTAACAAAGTGAAAAGAACACACTCAATAAATGGTGTGATAGAATCTAGAAACTCCCTTGATCTGTCTTAGAAATCAATGTGGTTGTTCATCATGATTCATTGGGGGGGGACATGGATAAGGATGGGATCCCTTTTTATGGTGGAGTTGTTGTTTTGTGGATCTAAGGCTATTTGGGGCCTTATGGTGGGGCTTGGTTTGGTTATAGTTCTTTGAGGGATCTCACAGATCCCTTTTGTTGTTCTGACTTTACAAGAGAACCTAGTGTCAATTCTGAATCTACTTCTTGGTTGTTTTCCTTCTATGGCATGTGTATATGCTTGTTAATAGCCCAGTAGTAAAGAAATATTTAAAATAGATCCACTCATATGTGATAACAAGAATGGGTTCAATGGGTAATTTTTTCCTAGGAAAGAGTTGTGACTTGTCTGTGGTTGGTGTGCTTTTTATAAATGAATAGTAACTAGCATGTTTGTGAATCGGCTGGTTTTAGAACCGCTAGGTTGGGATGAGTGGTATTTTAACTATATGTATAATTAAATTCTTATGTTTCTTATTTTCACCCCACCCAAGTTGATAACATCATCCCAAAAACCCTCATTTTAATGTGGGAGGATGTTTTTTCCAACACTTTTATGAGTGGATGGTTATTAGGTCCTTTTTTGCTCACTTTCCTGAGTATCCCAAGACTCTTCATGTAGGATGTAAAGGCCTAAGGTCCATTATTGTCTATGATTTTTTGGGGAGGGTATTTTTGGTGGTTTCCTAGATGTGTGTGGGTGGTTTGTTTCCCAAGTATCTTTGGGATGAGGCCCATGTGACTTCGGGCATGGAGGTAGTTGTTTTAGCCCATGGGTCATTGAGCGTTGTTGTGGTTGTCGTAGACAATGTGTCTGCAGGCGGGATAAGTGGTTTTTGTAGCCCATGTGTGTTCAGGCGGGGTATGGAAGTGGGACTGCTGTGAGAATGGCGGGAGAGGTCTGACGTGTAGGATGGATTCACTAACTAGTGGGAACGTTGTGCGCGGTACCCAAATTTCTATGTGCTATTAATATTAGTTTACTTGACTTGCATTATTTGTGGGGTGTTCGAAGGAGATTTTGGGTGGATATTTTCCTTGTTAGGTGCATTAGTTATCTCCTTCTTCTCACATGGGATTAGAATGCCTTCCCACTTGTGCACGATAGCTTTTGGTTTTCCCTACCAAGTATACTTATATACTCATCCTACATATATAAAACTGCTTTTAGGATTCCTAGAGGACATCGAGGACCGTGTGGGACTATACTAGTTCGGATTTTGGGACAATTGTTGCTGTTGTTTTCCCTTTGTTATGTATATACCTTTGGATTTTTCATATATTGTAGCACATATTATTATAACATGCATATGGGAATGGATTGTTTTGGCTTTACTTTAACTTCCAGTTTTGGTGTTGTTTGGGGAATACAATCTTACCTCCCGATCCTACTAAATAAAAGAGTAATGCCTTCCATTTTAACGTAATTTCATACCCTTGGGGGTAGTCTCCACTCTATGACCTATTGAAGGCGGGTCTTAGGGGTCATTATCACTCCTTCAACATAAAGAATGATGTGTCTGTCAATCTGTTATCCCTTCCCTCATCTTGGGCAAGGCAGGTCATGATAGTTGAGTAGTGATTCCAAAACATTGCTGTTAGAATCATAAAAATAAAATAGAATAAATCATGAGATAATAATGATTTCATAATATGAAATAATTAGGAATTTATTATGGCCATGATTTATAATTAAATATCTTATTATAATTGAAAACATAATATTAATCATATAGTATTCATTGATAACACCATAATTCGTTTTAAAATATCCCCACATATAATCCATAATACACTTCCTGTAATCTTGGCATAAATAAGCATAAGATATGTGTGAGCTCAATCTCTCACTAAGGATATGCGTACAAAAGAAGATATCAGGAATAAATAATTGATAATAAATATGGTAATGTATAAAATTGAAATAAATGTAATTAAATATAATAATTTATATTCATTTCTATGTAATAATTGATTATAATATAATTCATATAAATAATCACATGTTCTTGAAGTTGGGTCATATATATTATAATTTATAGACTAATCCCTGGGATCATCGATAATTAATCTAATAATAGGGGAATGTATAATTTCAAAAATAAAAATCATATCGTCGCATCCTTGTACCAAGGCATTTTACATATATATGTAGTACCTCAGCCAGATACCCAATATTTTCTTCCTCATGAGAACTACTAATGAATGGAGAGGCTTTAGTTGTCCCCAAAACTCACATAGAATGAATAGTTCATTACTTACAACAATGGTGAAAAAAAATAACCACATATAATTTAATTTTGAAAAAGTGGTAATAAATTATTATTAATTTTTCATCAATCTATAATCATATTCACAAACAATACCATGTAATATGAAAATGCTTTCCAAATAACACATATTAAGTCCAAATGATAATTTTACATCCATATAAATTATAAGGATAATATCATTACAACATATTCATGAGAA
The DNA here is from genome assembly GCA_963277665.1 of Viscum album. Classification (NCBI taxonomy): domain Eukaryota; kingdom Viridiplantae; phylum Streptophyta; class Magnoliopsida; order Santalales; family Viscaceae; genus Viscum; species Viscum album. The sequence goes on from OY728164.1 coordinate 1,348,287,135, forward strand.
AAATTTGGGTTTCATTCCATGATAAATACAAGTACCATAAAATTTTTACTGAAATGATATTGAGGAAAATTTTATTTTCATAATTAAAATAACATTTAATACAAAAAATTTACTGGACATTAGGGGAATGTATCATTTAATGTATTAAAGTTTATTTTTTATTTTATCATTAAATAAATGATATATTTAATTCCATATATTCAATAAAAATTAAAAAAACAACTCATTTGGACTACTCTAAAAATGTTAAAAAGTTTCTCATTCAGGAAACCACATATAGATTCTATTCAAACCAGTTATTAAAAATTCTTACATGGTTAAACATTTAGTTAATATATCATTTTTATGAGAAAACAATCCTGAATTATTTTTATTAAGATATTTATATTATAGAATAGGGGGTTTGACTTTTATGAGAAATGATGTTTTTTAAAAATAAATATTTTGTCTCTTTTTTACTTAAAGAGGGGAAAATTAGAAGGAATAACATATTCTATAGAAATAAATTAAGTAGAATAAAATTAATTGTTTTTTGAAATATTAATAATTACATTTTATCAACTAAAACATAATCATGAATAATCTAAATTATATGATAAGATTACAACACAAACCAATATAATTTTGGTAAATTATAAATCAAGAATACCCATGAATGAAATAAAAAAAATAAATTCTAAATTGAATTAAGATGAAGGGATTCATTATATATCTTATCAATGATGATTTATATAAATCAAACAAATGAACTAAGTGGTGAATATATAATATATATCCTGGAAGTAAATTCGAGACAAGAAACCCCTAACAGTTTGGTAACATTCAAATCATAAGCCCCATGAATTAATATCATTAAATGAAACATTAAATTTATTAAAAAACATAATTTCATTATATATAATTTCAATGGGTATGTATGTACAAGACAAAAAAGAAACAAATATTAACTATGATATATATCATATAGATGTAAAAGTGAGATATGAATCTCATAATATTAGTCTGATTTCAATTGTACATGCCCTGTATTCCAAAATATATTATTTATATGTTATGAATCTATTAAAATTCAATAATAATATATTTAAAACGATAAATTATTTAACTATATTCATTTGAGACACATTTAACTGAAATTTTATTAAAAATCATTATTTCGGGTGATAATTTGTTCTATTTTAATGTAAATTTTGATATAGTAGATTCATCAATTTTTCATTTATTTTTGATACATCATCAATATAATGGTTTTAATTGTAACAATATCATATATAATCATTATATATGAATTAATTATAGTACATAAAATTTCGAGTAGAAAAAATGAGCTACACTAATCATAGAGATGGTAGGTTGTATATACTAAGGTGGTTGTTTCTATTTTTTTAATCAATGAAATGTAAAAAGGGTAAATAAAAATTATCATTTATAAAACCATTATTATGTCAAATATTTTATTTATATTAGTTAATGTATCTTTATTACCATAAATATCAAGTTAAAATGAACAATATTTGACAATTCTTTATCGAGGTGGTAGTTAAGAAGTACGCATGAGCGATGATATTATTTTCCAAAATATGTTGATCTAAGAAAATATATGAAATTATATTACTATAGAAGTATATAAAGTCCTAAATATCATATAAATATTATAAATAATCCTTATATCCATCCTTGAAAGGTGTTTATGGAAATCAAATTTCAACAATTCATATTGCAATTTTCTTCCAAACACATTATCGATGATTTTGTTTCACATTTTATATAACAATATATGGATATATGATATTATATATCAATAATAAAATATACTTATATATGATATAATTTTTTATTTTTATATATATATATATAATATTTTACAGAGTTAGAAGAATGATTAACATAAAAATTGATTGATATGAACTTTTTTCTTCTTCGAACTTTTTCATTAGGTTTATAAAAAAAAGTCTACCTAGATTTACCTTACGATAAAACCGTAGAATACCTAATTTGTGGATAAAAATATTGAGTATTATTTATGTATTTTATGTACCAATATTCTTTGTGTGTGTGAAGAGGAGAGGGGAGGGGTGGATTCTATAATTCTATGAGGGGACACACATTGTGTTTTTTAAACGAAAACATGATACCCATGGTTTACAATTACCATAAGAAAAAAATAGGTCATTATGAAAAAGTGGAATATATAAAGACTATATATAGATATAAAGTATAAATTTTTTCATATATCATGTCTATTGAAAGAAGTATCATTTTATATTTACACTCATATAAATTTATTTTATCCTTAAATTTGGTAACGACTACATTATATTTTTACAAATAATTATAATAAAAAATAAATTTTATCATAGTATATAAATTTAATAATTACTATTAAAAATATTAAATAACTGTTTTTCTACTTTCTATTATATAAGTGTAAAATATTATTTTAAAATTAAACTCATAGGCGTGAGAAAAATGTGATTTTTAGTGAGAAAATTCTCATAGGTATAAAAAACTATTATTAAGTATAAAAACAGATATGATTAAAATAAAATAATTATAATAATAATATATATATATATATATAACTCATAATTTTTTTAAAAAGGTTTTCTTTAATAAGAACTATGACATTTCTATATTCATTAAAAATTTCATATTTTTAGAAAATTATAAAAAATTCACCGTCAAGTTATATTCATAAGATGATTTAAAAATGATGTACATTTAGTAATTTTTTTAAATAAATAAAATTTTGAAAATTAAATATATTTAATGTGTAAAAATCTCAAAAAGATCCCCTTTGAAAATAAATGTAGTTTATAGAAACATATATTCTTTAATTAAAAATGATTATTAATTTAAGTATAATAAATATATAACCATTGAATTTATTTTTTACATGTGATAACCATATAATTTTCATAATTTAATTACTTTTATTCTTACTCGCCAATTTGAAATCAATATTATAAGGGTTTCTGTTCCATTTTGACACATTGATTCCTATATTGTGAGTTATCAAATAAATTTAATTTAAAGAAATATACATAATTTTTTTATGATCAGTGTTTTTTTATTCATACATTATTAAAGGAATTAATATTTTAAAATTTCATGGAGTTATATTTCCCCTGCCATAAAAATATTAGGTCATTGAAATTTGATCTTTTGATCAGAAATAAATAGTTTGTCATCTGAAAATACCATAATTTAAATACCACTTCGTAAAAATTATTAGTATAGCATCATCTTGAAAAGGGAAAAAATTATATAGAAATCTTATATAGAATAACAACTAACTAGGTATCCAAGTATTAAAACATTATTGGATTGTTAAAATACGGACATGTAAGCAGAGTGTAAAAAATATGTTGAGAAATATATATCCTATATAACAAGGAATTTGGTGACAAAGAGAACATTAACGACTAAAAAATCATAAATAAATGATGGCTAAAAAACCTTTTATTCTTCAGTTATAATTGTAATTGGATGAATATATTCAAATAATCTGTTTCCTGCAGTTGAAAAATCCCTTTATAATGTTGCATAATAACCAAAAAACGTTACCTTATTTAATATATTTCTATTTCACATGTACAATTTCATCATTTTTTGTCTTTATTAAATTTTCACTCCATTTAATGGTTTATAAATTAAATATCTAAAATGAATTTTTTAACGCTCGAATCTCTAAAATTTACGATAAATGGATCTTACTCTTTATAAAATAGTGACAATTCGATCGATATATATCAAAATATTTACCGAAACAAAAATTGTTAGAATAAGTAATCCAAAATAATACATTAATATATTTACCTAAATAGTGAATCAAATATTTAAAATAAGTATGGACTATATGTATAATCATTTAAATCATCTTTGTAAAAAGAATGAAATATTAACAGTAACATCACATAGGATACTGATTTACACTACACAATTTTCACCCTTCGGTTGTACGTTAATTCCCTATTGCCTTGCTAGATATAATTTGATATCATAAAACATGTGGGTTGTCATTTCACTAAAACCATATTAAAATAATTCATATAATAATCCAAAAATATGATTCATATTCTAAAAAATAACATTTCTCTTCAAATTATTTTTTTCCCTGAGGGTTTCCTATACGACATATATATTTTTCACACAATCAAATAATACTAATTCTCTATTTTTACCATAACATATACAATCATATGGACTCAAAATCATATCAATCCCTTTATTTTTTCCAACGTATTTTAAATCCATTCTTATATAAGTACATTTTTTCATAAAAAATATATTAAAATAATTGCTTGTATTTCAATTAAAATATCCCCAAAATTTCATGAATCTTAATACACACCCATCACAAAGACCCTCAAAAGGTGTAATTAATAAATTTTACATATAATACAACGTAAATTAAAAAGGATTTTATGGTATCCATATATTATATTTTAAAATTAAAGGAAGAAAAATATACTTCCATAATTAACACAATCCATATATGTTTTATGATTATTTTAATCAAAATTTCATTTTTAATAATAAAAGTAAATCAAAATTCATAGATTCAGAAGCATAAGAACATTAATAATTCCATATGTTCTATATTTATAGAATAATAATGAATTAAATTCATTAGATTCTAATAAGGAATATTCTCCTGTAACTTGTAGAATTCATTTGTGTGATTTCCCATCTTCAAAATGTTCCATGGCTAAACAATGAATGTTACCTTCTTAAGCTCTCATATGAACCCCTAAAGCATTTTCAACTGATTATTGATGAAAAACCCATTCTTCAATTAAGAAAGTACCAGGGAGTTCACTTCTATGATTGTAACATGTCATAAAATTCATCTTTTCCTTTTTCCATTATCTAATTTTTTTCCCTTGAGTTCCTCTACTTCTCTTTCATAATATAAAACACACAATTCTTGGACTCTTTTTTCTTGGTCATTATAACACATGATACTATATCCTAACATGACTTTTATTTTTTGAATAATTGTTCCCATAAATTTATTTTCATAATACCATTACAGAAAAATATAATCATTTATATCTGATTACATATGTCGTCTGAAACATTCATTTTTAACCTTGTATTGTTATCTTTACACATAGACACATTTATCTCTTTCTTGTATCTCAAACAAAAGAATTATTTATGCATATCTTCTAGTTACTCATGAGGAATATATTTTTCAATTAAGAGTACCTAAAAATCCATCCATTCTAGGTTCTCTATTTTATTCCCATCCCTTGTTTTTTCAATCAATATAAACCATGGATCCATATTCCCTGAGAGATGATAAACTACCATGAAAACCATCTCTTAATCATTATATACAAGATAGGGAAATATCATCACTATATAACATATCCATTTATTCGATACAAATAGATTTTTATCCCATTTAATTATATAAGTAGCTGATTAATGTTGAGTTATAACATTGTTACACCATATGGTTGATAATAAGGATTCTCTATATAGGAACATATATTACTCATAACATAATTCATCTTGCCCAAAAAGATTAGAATATTAATATATTCAACCAAAGAATTTGTTCCATATTTATTACCTCATATAAGGGATAATACCTACCTAGAGTATTCTCATTAACATTTTTTATATTACTTATTATAGTATCAATTTGTAAGAAAGGGTATAAATTATTTAGATCATAACATTATGAAACACAATATATAATAACTAAAATAGTGAAATAATTATCATTGAATGAATTATTTTGTGATATCTAATTTTATAATAAAAAATGGATTTATTATGAATTTATTTAGATGAAAATATATTTTTAAATCCACTAGAATGTATTGTGAAGGAAATTCTAATTATCCCTAGAATATACCTTATGATTTTAAATCAATTTTCACTATAAGGACTATTGTGATCATTTGAGTGATGATAGAGTCAAATAAAAAATAAACACTTTTGAGTATATTAACTCTATGAATAATAGTTCTATAACAAATTCCATTAATATTATCTACAAAGAGAGGTGTTTCTTGAAAATACTCATATAATCTAATCCTCATAGAAATATTAGGATATTATTCAATACATTTCCTCAATGACTATTAGAGGGTTTTGTTCCATAATATATGTTTCAAAAACTCATGTTCTTAAAGATTCAAAAAAACATCTGTTGGTGCCAAATATAACTTCCCTGACCCTAGTAGCCCATACCTGGTGGTTATAATATTAGAATGTCCTTATATACAATTAACAACATCATGATTTTCAAAATATATTAAATATTTTCAAAAATATAAGTTTCTATGAATCTGTTATTATATTTGTATAAATATTATAAAAAATAACTATATTTAATAATACTACATTTATCTTTTGTATATCCCTTTATAAAAATCATTGTAAACGTTATAGAATCATGGGAAATGAAAACATAAGAACATTTTGTGCTATAATATTATGTAAGGGTATGTTTAAAGCATAATATATAATAAAAATTAAAGGAATAATAAATATAGAAATGTATATAACAATAAAAAATTCCATTCAATCACTTAATAAAGTATAATTTGTTGGGAATAAATGATTATCAAATCATTCTATATAAATATTCACATCATCATGAAACATAATCATGGATACTCTAAACAATTAAATAATTATATTTAACCTCAATATCCAGTTTCATAATTAGGTAATTCATGAAATAGGATATTATAACCATTTAATCAAGGCCTCATTACAAGACATTATACTTGAATGGGTATGGCCTCAACTAAATACCCACGGTACTTTTTCTCATAAGGTCTACATAGGCACCGAGTTGACAACATGACCCCCACAAATCCAATACAATGTCCAACGCATTCCTCATATGATAAGGTAGAAACATAATCATATAAACATTCCTATTATTAAATTAACATACAAAACTTTGAAAATGTACTCAATCAGAAAATGTAATCATAAATCATCTAGAGTGATATGTCGAATGATCCCAAAATAGTACATCCGTTGTCAAATTGAAAAAAAATCCATCGAGTGAACAAATAAAGAATTTTTAATTAAAACATCTTCTTAATGAATCATATAAAAATTTTGGATTATTTTTATTGATAAAACTAAATACAAAAATCTTATTAATATTTTGTTGAGGAAAATATCATTTTTAAGTCGAAATTAATTTTATAATTTTAAAATTTTCATAATATTAGGGAAAAATTATCACTAGAAATATTTAGTTATAATTTTAATTTTATATTAAAAGCAATTAGTTCTATTATTTCTATATATTCAAAATATTTTAGAAAACAATATTTTCACATATTTGGAAACAAGATAAAAAGATTGTAATTTAGGGAATGTCTTGAATATCCCATTGAATAAATTTTATAAAACCTCAAACATGGTTAAAATTTTATATGATATATCATTATTATAATTAAAATAAATGAAAATATTATTAAAAAACATTCATATGGATAAAAAGTGTTTTTAACCGAAGAGATAAATGATGTCATTTTTAAATAATGATACTATTTTGATCAATATTTCTCATAATGATAAGAATGTTATAGGAATTAATTTTCACCAAAAAATCTATATGAGAAATCAAATGATGATTTTATTGAAATATATATCTTAAACCTTAATTATGATAAACAAAATCATGAATAATATCGATAAAAATGACATTATAAAATAAATCTTTACAACATTGCTAAATGTTTTATTTATATGCCCCATGAAAGTATTGTCCTCAATTGAAAAATTAAATACCATAAAGAGAAATAAAATTAATGATAAAACCTTTCAATGGGTAAATATATAAACATGAAAAATAACTTTTTGGTTAATATTTCATTCATCTAATTGAAATAATGGTGATGTGGGACACCTTTACTAGTTTGGTAACTTATAATTTATAAGAACAATGAATAACTAATAGTAAATGAAAATTTATAAATCATTAAAATAAATAATTTAATTGTCTAACATGTCAATGAGTTTGTGTGAATACCACATAAAACAACCATGTGGTGAATATGGAATATCTCCAAGGGATGTAAAAGTAAGAAGAGATTTCTTTACCTAATGTCTGTATTAATTCCAACTTGTTTATATCTCATGTGTTATAAAAATAGATTTATTATTCATCTATTAAACAACCATAATAATATATTCCATAACATATATGATGGAATTTAATTTTTCTGTGACCTTTTTATCAACAATTGAATGTTAAAATTAAAGATCTCGGTTATAATTATTCAATTATTCATGTATGTGTTGGTTAGTAGTTTAATTCCGTTTTTATTGGTAATTTTTACATAATATCCAAAATTTTATCCATGATGAAAATATAAAAAATGATCATCATATATGTATTTATAATATTCCATACAATATATATATGAGATAATGAGTTCCACCATTTTTTGAGATAGTAGGTCTTATATACGCATGATTATTATTACAAATAATCCAACTAATTAAATTTAAAAAAGATAAATAATCTTTATTTTTTTATAGAAGAATTACTATTTAAAATAAATCTTTTATATAAATTTAATAGGTTTTTATTACCATCCATGATAAAATAAAATACTAATCATTTAACATCATTAAACAGAGTAGATATTCCACACGTATGTACGAGGGACAAAATTGATTTCCAAAGGATTTGATGGTAATAAGGTATAATTAATATTATATTTTTAGATATATATTCATTTCATAAATACCATATAAATAAGTTAAATTCATAATTATTTCTAGCAATGAAAGGTGGTCATGGTAAAAAGTTTCACTGGTTTGCAATGCAATAGTCCACAATACACATGATTAATAGTTTTATTTCCCATTTAAAGGATGAGGAGATGAATATAGGTTATGCCTTAACATAATAGCATCTAAATATATAGTAGATACTAGTGTTATTATTTATACTGAGTGGTAGAATTTTTTATATAGTTATATGATGAAGTAAAATGAAAAAACTTTCTTAAAAACATTACCTATTATTTGGGAAAAATCATTAAGTTTAGATATAAATCGATCCAATATTGGATTATTGATAATAAAAGAGTATAAGATATCGGGAGGTATGTATGGAATATATATATATATAAGTAGAAATATTCAAAAAGGGAATAATTTGGTAGTGTGAAGTAGAGAGTTTATGGGGTTACAATTTATATATAGGGGATGGAAAGCATAATGAGTTTTTTATGTAAAATGTGATAACAACATTTTCACATTAAATAATGAAAAAATTGGATCATATAAGAAAATTATGAGATTAGATAAAAATAATTCTATGAAACATAGATTTCATATGTTTTTATGTCATTTTAACCATTATCCATTTATATTAAACCCCACCTAGTAATCTAATTTTATCAATGAACACAGTAACTAATTTTTACTAATTTAACATTTCATTAACACAAAAATTATGATGAAAATATAAGACAATTATATTTTGATTCCAAATTATGAATCCATTTTTAAAATTAAATTACCTTAAGTGGATTTTTTTAATTTATTATTAACCCACATAAATGATGAAAAAGTATTTTTTTTTCATGGAAAATTTTATCATATGGTTCTTATTCTATTTATAATAAATATATAACCATTTTATTCAGTTTATAAAAGTTTAAACTGTTTAATTATTAAAATTTATTTATTATTTTTCATATCCTTTACATTAATGGAACAATTATAATAGAATATAGATCACTTAGACTCAAGGTTGTGTGTATCAAAAGAAATAGAAGTAAATTAATTCAAGAAATCTATTCCATATGAAGATTAATATTAGAATTGTTTATCACATAAAATATAAAAAATAACATTTCTTTAAACTATCATCGGTTTATAGTAAAATATATTATTTAAAAAAACAATAGTGTATTTATAAATTTATATTTTCCCCTTTTGGAAACAGTGCAATTTTTTCACTCAAAAATTGTTTTTTTCCAACAAAAATTAATTAAATATCAACAATTATATAAAACTAAATTTAAAAAAATCATTTCAAATTTTAGATAAACATGATCGTATAATTTAATATGGTTATTTTAATTTATTAGCTAAAAAATAGGATTATTAAGATTAATGTTATCCACTATGATAAAAGAAAAATTGTAAAATTAAAAGAATGTTTTTAAAATGGATTAATTAATATATATCCAAATATCAATAAAGTTAATCATATAATGTTTAAATAAATATATAAAAATATTAATAGCTATAAATTTTATTAAAATGTCTTAATATGACTAAGTACACTAAATTGGGAAACCAAATCCTTTTTCCATTCCAAATATTTTCCCTAAAATATCAAATATTTAAAATAGAAATTTAATATACTTGTAGTTTTAAATTGATTTAGATTAAAATGGGAATAAATTTACGTTTAAAAGATTAATATTTTTTAATAGGGTTCACCTTATATCTTTTAATAAAACAAGAACTAGTTATTTAAAAACTACTTACCATGGAAAAATTAAAAAGGATAAAATGTAGGAAACTATGTTAAAAGACATGAAACAAATCCAAAAAATTTGGAATGAATTTTATATCTAAATTTAGACCAAATATCACCCCATACTATTATTAAAAAATAGTCGATCCATTTACCACATAATAGTGTAATGATATCCTATAGTGATTATGTTTGTTCTAAAAAGTTCGCATTTCTCGAATAATGAATGGGATAAATTATTTAATTTCAGTGAAACTATTCTAATTAGAATTAACCTTAAACCTATGACCAAAATAATATTTTATATTTCCATATCTTCTCTCTATTACCCGATTATATAGAATTTATCTTAAGTCAATCATTTACAAGGGGTTCTCTAAAAGAATATCAATTATCCATCAAAAGTGTTACCTATATTTTAGTATTATATACATAATCTTCAACATAAATAAATCCCATATCCACACCAATATAATTAATTTAGTATAATTATTATTTATATATGTTTTTATATAAATGTTGTGACCATTATTGATATTGTTTTTCTACTAAAGAAAGAAAAATCAACATTAGTTCATGTGTGTAGACGACCAACTCAATGAAGTGGCATATTTTTTGCTTCATAATAATCTATAATTGGTTTTTATTAAAGTAATAAATGAATAAATAAGATATATAGACTAATAGTTTTTTTATAGAAAATTTTAAATTATATCATAATTGGTTTCCCTCTCACTCATGGTAAAATGGAAACATTAATCCACTATACATGAGATGTACCACCAGCTTGAGAAATGAGTTTCAATTTATTATCACAAGCCATCAAGTTTATATTAAAAAACAGTAAATAAAAAAAATTTCCATCTCACTATTTATATTCTAGGTACTATGAAACAATTTTTTGTTTCTTTCTACCATGTTCAATATACAAAAGGAGTTACAGAAACAGTTTGCGCAAAACCTCAATTAATCGACCCATGTATGAAATAATTATAATTAATAATAAAATATCAAAACAAATGTCCAATATTAAATTATATATTGATGAATAAATTATAGGTGAATGTATATATTATATTTAATTTTATTTTTTGTGGAGTTTTTTTCTTAAGGATAATATATCTGGAACAAGATATATGTTTCTATATCAACCATCATCAAGGAGGAATGATTTGATATTATGAAAACTTTTTAATATTTTATGTTTAACAAATACTACATTGTTATATAATATATTATGTTATGGTTGATCATTAAAAAATATATTTTATTTATTATCTTTATTATTGTGCGATATTATTGATATCTTCACGAAAATATAATGTTCTTTTTTTAATACTCAAAATGGTTTCTTATGTTATAATATTTTCTCTTGAGTTTAATTATTTAATTCATATGATATACTCTATAAAATTCTTGGGATGTAAAATTTCAATTAGATAATTTGTATTTATGAGTATTATTCCAAGTTGAAAGGGAAGGAATATTATGAATAATCATAATCTTCCTAATTGATGGTTTCTTCTCTAGGGAAAAAATTTTCCATCCCTCTAATATTATACATTAAATTGAAATCCTAATTTTTTTTTATCTAAATTTAAGGTCATATTAATCATTTCATCTTTTTTTAAAAATGATTTATTATCCTATTTATCATGTCATATTTCAACAAAGTTCTTTTAAATATATAAAATGGAAAACATATTATTTATTATTTCATGACAAGTTATAACTATATAAAATTACATTCATAATGAATAAAATTCAATGAAACACATTGTTTTTTGGAATTATAATCATGTTAAATTATATTTTGGTGAAAAACAATAAGTTCATTCTTTATATTGAAATTTACTTTTATTATTGAAAAACCATCCCCCATGTGGTTTTTTTATTCTTTAATGTCCACGATATTTCAAGTTAAATTTTTTATATTGGAACTATATTTGCATGACCTATGATTATTTATAATAATATAAATATCCAAAACTTATTAAGTTCTCCTATAAATAACCCATAATATATAGCATTGTATTATTATTTTACACAATATTATTAATAAAACTTATTAAAAAGGGTTATCATTAGTCTTAATCATTGTTTATGGTTTATTTTACTCATGTGGAATACTTTTTTAGGAAAATAATATGTTTGGGTACTTGGTATTGAAATTATATAGCCCAAAAATTCATTGGTTAGTGATTTTTATCTCATGATTTTAATGTATGAGTTTGGGATGTAAACCTAATAAAAAATGGGACTTCTCCACTATGATCATGGGATAAGGGTGTGAATTTAATCCTCTATAGAACTCTGTAAAATATTTTTATATGAAGAAGGTGTTAATCCCATAAACAATAGATGTTTTTTACATTATGTATATAGTATTGGGAGATGAAATGAATCCACAATGGGACATTCTCCGCTATATTTAGGGTAATGAGGGGTAACCAAAATACATTAAGGAAATCTAGTCATAATGATTGAATTTATATAGATAATGGACTAATTATTTTTTACATGGTTTTGTTTTAACATATCTAGGATTATATGGTATTATAATATAATTTCCTTATAAAATATTTGAATCCTTCTCTCATAACCATATATCATGAATTATTTTTTTCAATTTAGATTCCATGTAATTTTATAATGATTTACATATAAATTTTTTTTCTATTTTATTTAATAATACATTTATCTTTGATAATTTTTCTCATATGATTATTATATATCAATTTATTTCAATTGATGTGATTTACCTTAATAAGTGATTTATTTCACCACATTATAATGTTTCATAACCCTATTCTATGAAGAATTGTGTATTCAATGAGAAGTCTATAGGGTTTATATGTTTTTGATCATCGGGTAATGTACACAAATATTATAAAGAAAATGTCATATATAATTTCAATTGAATGATACTAATCCAAGAGATTATATAATACATTTGATATTTTTGTGAGATATAAGGACTAATATATTAAAATCATGTCATATAATGATTTGTAATGTTGGGTTCCTATATCAATGTCATCTATCACATACTCCAGAGTAACAATATCATTAGAATAGTTCCCACTTTTATAATAAATTTTAAAAATGAATATATAATTTCATTGATAAAGAATACAAACCAACATCAACTGATAATGTACTATTCTATATGACCATATAAATAGTAATATAGATATGAACATGCAGTTGTGAAAATGAAACATGTTCATCTATTATGTGAGGTAAAAATCATCAAAACTCACCACTTATATTTTTCTTGTTTATTTCTTGTACATTATATTATTTTTTGATAATATAATTGTTTAAATGTTAGTCTTACACATGATGATGATGTATTGAATCTCAGGCATCAATACATTACCTGATCATTATTAATATTGAGGATTCATGTTCCCATCTTCTATTATTAAAACATATGTATAACATTTTCTGTTGGAGTTTATGTTAATAGAAAAGGATATTTTCTATATAATCATTTTCATTGATTGTATAGTGAAATTAAAATCCCATATCATTTTATATTCCCAACATGTAACATTCACATCTCCATAATGATCTACAATTTTATTCAAGGTGGATTTGTATATAATTGTTGGAAGAGAAAAACATTTAGTGAAGGTACATGGAAGGTTTTAAAATGAAACTGAATAAACAATTTTTGTACACTCATATAAATATATAAAAATGAATATTTCAAAAATATTAATCCAATATAAATATTCCTATCTAGATAATTTATTTTACATACACCTTGAATTGGATATACAATTTAGTAAATCAATATAAAAAACGAGAACTATTTCAGTAAAATAATATATATTTTCTCTAATGGGATATAATTTATCAATGATCTAGAAAGAATAATGAAAGCTATATAGATTAATTAATCTAAAAATATTTCATTTTTCCTTTTTATTTATGTTAATCATAAGGGAAAATTGATAACATTATTTTTTTTACAATTTAAAAAAATATCATGTAATATTCAAGAATATGTATTCTATTCCATCAATTGATGATTTTTTTTATCAATTTATGAGGTCTAGGTTGATCCATGTTTTTTATCATAGATAGGGATATCATTAAATTAATTTAAATATTGATGATATTTTAAAGATATAATTTACGAATTGATAAAACCCTAGTGATTAATTTTTTAAACCATTTTTTTAAAAATGTCACTGTATTTTCTTAGTCATTATAAACAATATCATTTATATTTATCATGATTTTTTTGTTATGGTAATTTTTATTATATTTTATATTACAATCTAAGTAATAATGACCATTAAGATAACATGGATTTTTTTCTAGGGACATTTTTTGAAAGATAACATTATGATAAATATTTTATGATTGACTTATGGTTAAAAGAATTACATTTCACAGATAATTTTATATCTTAATAATTCAAATTAGTAGTTCCTATGAAGATAAATGTAGTAGATTCATGGAATCCACCCAATAATGTTTTCAAGGTATACTGTTTTCTGGGATTGGATGTTTATTACCACTGATTTGTTATGATCTCCCCATGAATTATTATTCTATGATAAAATTGTTGAGAAAATAAATTATATTCAACAGAATTGAATATTTTCGAAATTATATTCAATAAAAAATATTTATTCACTTTAGTACATATCCTCATCTTACGAGAACCGTATCGAATATATATTGTATTTTACAACACGTCACGATGAGTATATTATTTTATTCTTAAATATGGTCATCATTTTTTGGCATATGACTTATGATTGTGTCTAAAAAATCAATATATTATTCTAATGCATGAACTAGAATTTGATGAAGTGATCCTTTCTATAAAATCATGGATCCACAATCTCATTTAGGAAATGTTGAGGATATTCAATAATAATAAAATCATATTTACATATTATCATAATGGGACATAAAACTAAACTAATGGTTTTTTATAGAGTTTATGAACATGTTAGACAAAGACTTATTCTATGTAACAGTGAAATGGAATTCAGTGTCAAAATAATTGAGTTACAATTTTTTTAGATAAATACATTAATGGAACTAGTGAACAATGGAAAAACCTGATTTTTATTACAAACATATATCTAAACAATTCTATATAGAAAATACATGTCTTTTTGTTCTAGGTAATTCGGGTTCAAGATTTTATGTATTTTTTCAGTAGGCTCAATGATTATATATTTATTATATCACCATTATTTTAAACATAAATGTTGGAGATACATTATATTATTTTATAGAAACTAAAAACATAGTTTTGAAAATTAATTAAATAATTATTAAACCTAAAACTTTCCTAGAATTGATTACTTTAGTTCACCACCATTATAAATGGTTTATCCACTAAAGTACATATAATATGTATAATGAAATCAAAACCCATTTCAGTTGTCCATGTAGGGAAGTAATTATTTTTATCCATGTCAAGAAATTTATTTCATTTAATTGATTATGGCAGAATAATTAGTTTCATATTGTATATTTAGATCTATTTCAATACATGACTATTAATTAGACAATGCTATTATGGAATGTCCATATATTTTTTATCGATGCGTTTAAGGTATGATGTAATTTTTTGATTTATGGATAGATAGATAATTTTAGTATACAATCTATTAATTTTAGATTGTATCATAGTGGATGATTCTGAAAATCTACCAATTATTGACGTATATAAGTTATATGAAGTACTACTATATATTTTCATAGAAAGTGATCCTCGATATAATTCACGATTTTGTTACTCTTAGACATATGATAATGTAATATGATTTTCAAATCCATATACACATATTAAAACATAATTTCTAAAGATAAATATTCATAATAAAACACATAGATCATAAAGGACTTGTTTGTAGGGAAGACTAGTTTCAAGATATATCCATTTAAAATTAAAAACAGAATCAGTAATTAATTCTCAATTATGAGATCTTAATATAAACATGAGCTAAAAATTATAATGGGATAAAATAAATACTACATGAATCTAAGGGATGAGATAAAAATATTTGTTTTGTAAATAAATAATATAACAATCATAACATGTGATTCAAAGTTATGACATGATATTTTTAAATAGAAGGAACATGATCAATCAAGTGGAATCATAATGTAAATAGTAGAGTGTCATTAGATAATGGAATCATGAGAAATTGAAAATAATATATAACATGAAATAAAAACAAGTAAATTTTAACAACCAAGACAAACATCCAATGATGTAGAATGTTCGATAACAAATTAGGATCACTCCCAAATACAATACATTACATCACATTAGATTAAAACATTGCCCAATTAAGTAGAGGTCTGGATAATTCATGTAAAACCCATTAAATTCATTTCATGTACACTCATATGGCTGCCACATTATTATATCAATCATATCGAATAAACATAAAAATTACCACTAGAATAAATGGTCTTCATAATCTTTTCACTTAACATAATCAAAATATGTTAATTAAATAACAATTTTTAGATATCTCCACAATGAATGTGTTACCCCATCAATGGATGGAAGAACAATCATGGTATTAATGTGATATACAATTATATATATATATATGGACTCATTAAATTAATAGAGAGATAAACTGACCTATATAGAGAATTTTTGTATTGTAAATAAGAGGGAGTATAATAATGATCCCTTCCCTCAAGCCTCATATGTAACCGTCTTTATTTATCACCTTGACTAATAAACATAAACTAATTATTTAATTAATTCAGAACTTGTATAATTTTTTATTATTCCTTTTATTTTTATTATTTAACATTTCAAATACAATTAATAAAAAATAAATTTCATCTTTCTATATTATAGATAATCAAGTCATATTTTGAAAATAAATTTGTTATGTTGGTTGGGAAAATGATCATATAAGTTAATCATATCCAAAATGAAAATCATGACATACTTAGAATTTTTATTTGAAAATAATTACTTTTTTTCCAAACATGAAATATGGTACTAAAAATTATCCACATTACAATCATGGATAGGATATGATGAATGTACACATGATTAAAATTCCAATTTTTTGATGATGATAACAGAAAGAGGGTAACTATTGTTTAATATTTTCAAAATGAAAATTATATCATAAATATAAAACTATTTCTTTAGAAAAAGACACACCCACACAAAAAGATATATATATGTATAATATATCAATGTGATGTGGTAAAAAAATAAATTATAAAACATAGTGAGGAAGTAGTCCACAATACAATAGAATGACATTATGGTTTATTAAATGGAGTCTATTGTAAAAAAGTATATGATATATTTGTTATATAGAATTTGTAAAATGGAATTAATATTGTATCATTACCTTTCTTGAATATATATCATGTGATAAAATTGGGTTGGTTAGTAAAACTGAAGCATTCCTCACCATATACCAGAGGATACCAACAAGCAATGAGGGTGTAGAGAACACAATGGGGAAAATATACTCCATTGTACAGATAGATAATACATTAGATATAATCAAACATCCGAGTAATGGAAATAGAATAAAATCTCACATCATGTATCTAAAATTAAGTTGATGAACCATGTAATCCAAATGATAATTATCCATTTCATTTCATGAATGAATTTATCTAAATGTAAAAATGAAATTAATACATATAAAAGTCCATAAGCACCCAAATAAATTTAAAATACAATGTTCCAAAACACCGCGTAAGTCCTGTATTTGTGACAAACTGTCATGAACCCCTATCACAAAAGATACCTAAATGGAGGGGGATAAATAATGTCCAATAAATCCAAAATACAGTAGGACCTGTGTTGTTGATTATCACTGAGGGCATAAAAATCTCTAAATATGGGAGGCATTCCCCACTATGAGAAAGAAAAATAATATGAGATAGTATGAATCATCCGCAACCAAATCCATGAAAAATATATAATAAAACCAAAAACCATCCCATGGTGCATGTGTAAATAAAACTAATACCAAAAAATTCTCTAAAGTAAATAGACAATAATAAAAACAACTCCACTGATAAAACAAATGTCCAGTGGTACAATCTAGTAATGTTAAAAACGGTCTATGGAGACCTATTGGAATCCTGAACACATTTATATATACATTGGGTGCATGCATGTATAATTAGATGTAAAAAAAAGTAACCCATGTACGTGTAGAAATATTAAACTAATTCACTCGTGTGAAATATGTTGAACCAAATAGTACTAAAATATGAATAATAAAAGAAACTGCAACCTTAACAAGGATCTCTCACCCAATAACGCATCTAATAATATAATATAATACCAATATCATCGATGATAGGGTACCCTTCACCACATTCCAACTGATTTTCAGTACTAACACTCCAATATCATATGTCAGAAAACCTCCACATCATTCGAGTTCCATCACAAAACATCACATACATCACACACAACCCAATATACTCACATAACATATCTAGAAAATAATCTTGGTCCATCACACCTCATCACAGGAAAAATTTGAAATCAGCAGTGTTTAATTCTTCCTATCGAATATTGTGTAAGACATACTCTTCTCTTTGAAGAGGGGGTTCAAAAAAATGGGTGGACAAACATCCATTATCCCACAACAATTTTGGAAAAGGACATCCCCCACCCCATGTTACTATGTGAGTGTTGGAAAATACTTATGTATGAGGGTGTGTATAGTATATAAACTACATGAATGTACATTTTTATACATATTGAAAAATAACACAAAAGCACCATCCTAAGGGTTCATAAAGGCACAAGAGAAGTCACATGAACCTCCAATTATATTACTAGAAATGAAATCTCAACCCACAATTAGAAAAACACAATAAGTAATTCAAATTTCAATATTTGTATCATTATTCAATTTTATAGATTCTATGTTACAACCAAGTTCTATTAAAACAAAATCTTTTTCATAGAACATAGAAAGAAACATAATATTTACTCATTGTATAAGCCCAAAATTATTCCTTTAGAATCCATGAAAAAATGGAAAACTAATACTACATAACACACAACTATATAAAAAATAGTATCTGAATAACCATGTCTATTTTTTCCTTATATCAGAGCCCTACTGCAAAACCACACCGCATCCCCCTTCACAGCCCTACATCACCACCACACCTTAACAACCAATGTAGTCCTACTAGAAAGGCATATATCATCCACTTACCCAACCCAAAACACATCACATACAATATCATGACACATTTTCTAATTTATATAAGGTTTTATTAATAAACATTTCTATTTTAATCAAGTGTTTCATCAACGATGCCTATAAATATTTGAGAATCCATTCCACTAAAAAATATAAGTTGGTACCTTGTTATTTACAATAAATTCAAACAATCCATGAAATTTTGGTTTCAAAATAATGATTTTAAAGAATTTTGAAGCCACTAAAAGACACAATTTTCATCAATTAGTTACAACCATACCATCATAATATCAAATCAAATGATATAAAATCAATAAAAAACTATAAAATCATATTCCACATTCACCATCTCATATAATTTCTATTTGAACCAATTAATTATATTTCCTAATATTGATAAAACCATGTTCACAATTGAATATAATAAATCATTTATCCCTCACAATGTCTAGAAAGAAAATTATGGAAAATCGTCTCGTAAGAAATATTATTTTCCCAACATACTGCATCACAAAAGGGGGTGTCCATACAAGGGGTAAATTCTTTAAGGGGACCAAAACCAACTATAGAAACTAATTCAACATCTCCATTGGAATCCTCTTAAGGTAAAGTAATCTATGTGGAAAAAATGAAAGGCTTACTCTCTATAATGATCATATATAATACTTAGGGGTGGACATGATTTTAATTAACCATTAAAGGAGGAACCCCCGAATCTATGTGGTATATGGAAATAGAAGGCCTATAAAATATTTAGAATTACAAGATTTTATTAATCTATTTTTATAATTCAAAAATACTCATAATTATTGAATTTAATCATGCCTTCCATCATAAAATAAATCAAATTGCATATTTTGTATTTTTATATAAAATTGAGAAATTATTAGAAATGGAATACTATTAAAAAGACACACCATTCAAAATTTCACAACATTGTTAATGATTAATCATTGGAAATATATCCCCAATAGAAATGTATCATAATTGGAAATATCCCACCACTATAAATGTCTCACCATTGGGAATGTCTCACTAATTGGATATGTCTCGCTATTGGAATCAAAACACTGTTGGAAATTTGTTACCATTGGAAATGTGTAATTAGTGGAAATGTCTAATCATTTGAAATGTATCCTTGGTGGAAATTTCTCACTGATGTCAATGTCTCACCCTTGTATATGTTTTATCATTGGAAATGACTCACCATTTGAAATGTCTCACAATTAGAATGGTCTCGGCATTTGAAATGTCTCACCTTTGGAAATGTCTCACCCTGGAAAAAGACTCACCATTGGAAATGTATCTCTATTGGAAGTGTCTCCCCATTTAAAATTTCTACCATTCATAAATTCACTCAATTTTAAATGATTTAAATGTCTAAAAACACCAATGACATCCCCCTTCCACCTCAATTATAAGTTTATTGTCAAATTAATGTGATAGATAGTTTGGGTGATCACATCAGATACCTATAAAACTATTTTTTCCATCAAGAATCAAAATCTCCCTAGATTTAAGGATAGAAATAATCCAAAAAATTATTAATCGATATACTACTCAAGTATTTCATTAAACCTGAAACACCCCTATAAACCAAACCTTTTTCCCAACATTCATCAATATTTAAAAAAAGTATTCATCCCTGAACATAAGAATCATGAAATTCATAAAAAACATGCCCTTTTTAACACATTATCACATTATTTATTAAATAAGTTTAGAAATAATAAATTCAATATGATTTAAGTCTAGTTTATTTGTGAATTAGATACATTACATAACATTATAAAAATAAGTAATATAACATCATTATTGAAAATATCACAAAAATTAACAAAATACATCTTCGAACATAATCCTACATGGGAAAACCGGGGGAATAGATAAGAAAAGGGAGAAATAAAAACAACATAAGTGGATTAAAGATGGAATAAGAGGTACATGTTAGAAAATATGAATAAAAATGAAGAATAAAATGAACCATAATAATAATACATGATATGACTTGATAATCATGACATGGGAATTGTGACAACAACATGAAAAATTTAGTCATGAACATAGGTGAAGCGTAAAACAAAAAGTCCTCTTGGTGGAAAAGGTACCATAATAGAATTAGGTACTACCCTATCCCAACATTATGTATAAAGATACTAAAAATTTCCTAATGCAATAGAGTGCCCTCTGGGTGCACCCATCGTAAAAAATTCATTCACATGCTTAAGTGTGCACCATGGATCATTTGACATGGATTATTTATCACTATAATGTATACCATGATAATAGAATTTGGATTACATACATTTTAGTCCCCAATTAGTATGTATAAGTTCATAGAATTGAATAACCTTAATAGAATAATATGTATGGTATTCACTAGATAATTTATGCCACAGAAAAATGCTATTAAATTTCAGCAACATAACGACATAAAAAATCATTAATATGGTTGATGAAGGTGAAAGGGGTCTCTCATTATTTGGTAACAAAATGAGATATTGTAGGGAAGTGGAAAATCCAACCCCAACATTGGAAATTTAGTAATAGTACGTACACTACGGGAAAAGGACTTTTTCCAAAGGACTTTTTGCCACCGGAATAAGTCTCGCCGCAAAAAGTCTGTCCATGAGGTTATTTACGATGGGGGTAACGACCTGTCGCAAATAACCGATTATTTGCGATGGGATATCGTGTCCCGTCACAAATGGTTCGGTGCTGGTAGCGTGCGAAGAAGGGGGAAAGGTAGTGGAATTTTATATGGGAGGGAGTAGACACATTCTATATTTCTGAAAACTGCATTGCTGTACCCACATATAATTGTAAAAAAGTCCATAAAAACATTGTAATAAAATCTTTATGACTGATATTTTCACATCCAGTGGTTTTTTTCCAATTAGATTGCTCATTGTTTTCATTGTGTTTAAGGTTTATTCCCTTGATGTGTTTAATTATACATTAATCAATGTAATTAATTTTAATCTCATTCACAAATGTATTTTCTAAAAAAAATATCAATATAACAAAATTATTATATTAATTAACAACTATTATTTCCATTTATTATTATTCTATACATATTAAAGGAAATCATATGTTTATTGTTAATCGCATAGTCGTGGCGACAAAGAGGGTTTCTAAAATGAAAATGTTAAGATGTTAATTAACATTTTAAATCTAAAATTTAATATAAAAATGATTCAAATAACCTAAATTGGATTAATATATTAATAATTGATCTGTTGATTATTTATATAAAACTTAAAAATAATATATATATATATATATATATAATTTATATGAAAACAACATTTTTAATTAAAATTCAGTATTATTTAATATTTATCTAAAAATGATGACTTTTTGGAAAAATATCAAAGTTTCACCCTAAGATAATTTTAAAATTAAGAAAAAATGAAGTTTATTTTATAATTTTCAATTGATAAATGTGTCTAAAATTAATTTAAGTATTATTCTTATAAGAAGAATAAATAATTTCTTTTATAAAATCTTTTTTTGATACATATAAACACTTGAAAAATATATATGTCTTATTATCAATATTTTTTCCTCTATAAAAAAATGATAAATTAAATTTCAAAATTATTTTTTAATATTCATATTACCATGTTTAATGGGTCTCTTATAACTTTCCTATTTAGAAAATTATTATAACAAAATTTTGTTTAGTAGAAATTTATTGATGCAAGTAACACAAACCAATTCGCTTTGGCATGTAGTGAATGATATACTTGGTAAAAGTAAAAATGAAATCCACACTTAGTAGTTTCATATAAAAAAATATATATTCATTATTGTTTGAAATAGAAAAATATCAATAAATTAATTAATTCAAAAAAATTGAGAAAATCTCACGGTGTTTCATGAAAAATGAGGTATCTTATCATGTCATGAAGTACATGTATTACAGAAGTGTGTGTTATAGTAAATCATCCTTATGGATCATGGAGATCTATGTTCATATTTGAAATGTTCTTCATCATCTACTAAATTTCAGGAGACTCAAACACTACCTCAATCTTCTTAATCTGGCTCAAGGAATCAATGATGACATTTTCATTTGATAGTTTTTAAGCCAAATCCACATCAAAATACTACATATACTCAACTCTCCCCCTCTACATAATGATCATGTCTTGGTATGAAAATATGTACAAAAGGATATTTTATTTCATGTTCACCAAAAACCTATTGGCCAAAAGGTAGTTTTTTAATAATATCTTGTAATATAATACTACAACAAACTCATGATTAATATTAGGATAATTCCTATCATGTGGCCTCATCTCTCTTATTCCATAGGAATGTACCCGATCTCCATAGATTATATTTTTATAAATTAAAAAAACATATGGTTCACAGTAATTGTTTTATTCATTACCCATCATAGGTATGGTGATGACCTTTGTTGAGTTCATTCTCCCCATTATCTTTTTGAGAACACTATTTCAAATATATATCCAAAAATTCACCCCATTTTGTTCATCCATGACATAAGTGATTCTATATGGGATAATTACTTGAACAAATATTGATAATAACATGATAAAACCATAAAATACAAATTAAAAAAAATCTTGGGCTAGTCTGAAGATACAATATCTACCAACTTATATTAGTCAAAATACAGTAATGAATCCAAGATAACATTTCCCATGGTGTCCAATTATTCAATAAAGAATGTACATCTGTTTATCTTGGTGTAAAGATGATGTAATATGAATATAATTAACATGATTTTAAGATGATGGGAATGAAAATCTATATACTAGGGGTAGAGTAACCTTTTATTATAAACCCCCACAAATATTTTTTCCAGAATTTGTTGAATGATCTAATTCATAAAATCCATGTGTACCACTATTGTGTTCGTTAAAGAATTTTAAATCACTATGTACTCATAACATCAATTTATTCTCTTAAATGTAGACTTATGTATTTTCAAGGTCTCACCCACAACTAGACGTATCCTAATGTCACATCGATCATGGAGAATATTTATCACCTCTCAACTCCAAATTGACAATCAATTCGTGTATGGGGATATCGATTCTTGACCATCATCTATTTTAATATATTATAGACCACAAAAAATAATAAATTCCCCATCATTATTATATCTTAAAAAAACTAAATAACTACATAGTGAAATACTGGGATTTATGAAAAATTTATCTTCTAGATCTTATAAAAAAAATTCAATCAATTAATCTCTACTAGTACCATCTTTAAAGGTGGATTAGAAACTTCCTATCCTCCCAGAACAAACTCAATCATAAAATCACTCTCCCCCGATGGTGGTAAGCTATATAATTAATTGGGAACTAGATATAGTATGTGTTTTAACAATATAGGAATATTATCCCACTATATTTCACTATTATCTCATGAATGGAATACTATATGAGAAATGAGGAAATATAATCTGTACTAAATTGATTCCACATGATGAGACTTATATTCCTAGTCACCCAAATGAAAATATCTTCCTACTTCTTTAGTTATACATTCATCTCACCTCTGATAATAATCTATATTTCCCTAGTATTGAACTATTCCATTTGTAAAAAGTCTAAAATTGAAACCTAACATTTCTATTGAGTTGTTTCAGAAAAAACCAATAACCACCAATTTCGATAGAATATAACTTGTGACATTTGATATTCATGGACCACACTCCAAATATTGTATTTATAGTAAATATACCATCCATGATTTCAAAAATTACGCCCAACGCTTTTGAAAAATGTCTAGATTAAAAATAATGTGATTCTATTATATAACCAAAATGAAATTAGAGATATATGATATATGAATCCTACATCAAACTAATAAAAGTACTCAATATAAATTTTCTAGATCCCATTTTAAATTACATTCAGATATCATTACCATCTACCATGGTCTCTAGTTTTAATCCCCTATAATGTTCCCTTTTATTGTTACAACCACTCATGTATTGGGTAAACACATTCCATCTCTCGAAATTTTTTCTAGTGGAACACATGCTACTATAAATCTAAATTGTTGATATATCCTTTCTAGACCTTGGTAAATATCTGAATACCATTTCAATCCTCTTATATTACATGTACCTACAGATCCAATATAGGTGGCTTGGCCTACCCTATTCATAATAATACAATCTAGGGAATGACCCCTAAAGGTTCTTGCGACCAAAATATCATTATTAATGGAACTATAATGGAATTATCTCATGAGATGTATTCCAACTGACATGGTTGATCTTCAAACTATTTCATTAAAATAACTATCATAGCATCACTTCATTCCACTAGAAGATGAGATACTATTTCACCCTATTTAAATATCCTGACAAATAATCATGGACACTCTCAGATTCCATTCAATGATGATATCATAATTCATCATGTTTGAAGAGCTAATCATGTGAAAAAAATTTAACTATGAAATGATCTCATTTAAAATCACAACATCTATATGCCTCACACTAGAAATATCATTGCCTATTAATGATGGTCAAACTACAATTCAGTGAAATTTCATGTGTCTTCTGTCACTCACATGCACATCTATATGTGGTGCATGAAATCTTGATCCTTCATATCCTACAATTTTTGGTGATATATTTTTTACATAAACATTTAAATTATGTCCTCCATGGATAACCCCTCCCGCTTACCATATTTATCTACAATGTCCCACCAATGATTGGATAGTGAAAAATTCATTTTTAGAATGATTCACACTCAAATATATGATGGTTTTTTGAGGGGGTTAATGATTTCCTAGAATGACTCATTCAAAACCCTAACATCCAGGTTGCCTCCAACCCTAATGAATGTAAGATGATGATGTAGTTAATACTCTATAATCAACTCAGACAACTATGTCATGGTTCAAACAATATCCCATTACTTGGATCAAATGACCATTAGGAATCAATTATTTAGTTGAACCACAATATGATTATTATAAGGTAAAGGATTCTTCATTTCATCTACATTAGTTTCATTTTTATTTATACTATACTAACACACAAATAAAAGATGAAGAGGAGTTATTTTCACTAAAAGAAAAATTCACTCCAAAAATTTCAAAACAACATTTTCCACTACAACATGGGAAAAAGCCAGTATTTAATGTCCTCAATAAACATATCTTCACAAGTATATTATCATGAAATAATAGTTTGTTTAGTTTCAATTATCAAATATAGAAGTTTTCTCATTTCATAGATCATACATTAAATTATATCACATGAAATTAATATGTCACTATTATGAACAAAAAATTTCAATATATATTTGTATGTTCCTATCACGTAACTTGAGTACTCATCATGCAATTTATGAGTTTTCTAGTCTGATTCTAATAAAAAACAAACTATATCTGAATCTCTTAAGTTGAAATAATATCAACCCTAACAAACAATCATCATGAAAAATATTACCATCCCTAGGTTGGCTGATTTACCTCGAAACATGTGTTACCTAATCACACAAACGAGGTTATTACAACGTCCTAGTATGTCCCTGTCTACTTTATACATTTTTTAAAATAGTAAATAAATTCAAAACTACAAAATACTAGATAGATACTATTATGTAACTTCCCTCAGCATAATTGTCTCACACATGGACAAAATTTGTTGGTTATGGCCCTCAAGTGTGCCTCCACATATTTTAGAGGCTTTCAAACAATATTGGTGTTGTATAGAATAGATTTGGGAGACTATATGACCTATTTATATAGTTATAATGTCATGGAAATTAAAAAATATAATAGTAATAATAATTGACGAGAATAGTAAACCATACATAGGTATGATAAAGGTTGAACGATGTGAAAATGATAAAATAACAAATTAACATCAAGATGTGATTTATTTAATTTCGAAAATTAATGTAATATAGATAAATGACCTAAATAACAAAAATAAAATGAAAATTTCTTCATCTCAAATCCAATGTCGATCTAGTATCAAATCTCTATTCCATGCAGCAAGAAAAAATCAACAAAAATACCCTTTACCCTTTTCCAAACCAACATCCATGTAAAAATATCATGTACTAAATTATGGCCTGAATAGTGGGTGAGAAAATCTCAAGTGGTAGACAACAACATTTCTATGAAAAAATATTTTTATAATAAGTGCATGTAAAAATGAAATTTACATGTGTATTTTTTAAATTAATAATGTGATGAAACAATCAACCAACATTGACACTATACTAGAATATCTATGAGCATACAACACAACCATGCCAACCTTAACCTCAAGTCCATCGAATAATCACAAAACAGATCCACAGCCTATAAGTTATATAGCATAATTGTTCAAGTACATTTAAATAATAATTTCAATATCATAGGGAACATCCCTTTATATATACATACCAACAAAAATGGGAATTTCCTTTTATATAAACATTTGACCATCACAAGAAATATCATTTTAAATAACCATTTTAGGATCACCAGACATAGACATTTATATTCATATTTTAGCCTCCCCAAGAAGATATCTATATAAATTCCATTTAGAATCATTGGTAATAGCAGTTTATATGTAAATTTAATCATGAATTAGAACACAAGTCACAATGAATAGAATAAAAAACAAAATATCATAATGAATAATGTTCACCTAATCAAATTACTATTTTTCATTCAAATTCCCATTTATTCATTAATTTATATCCGAATTTGTTTCTATAATAGATTGGAAACCCATTTTATATAAAATATCACCATTTATTCAATAATTGATGAATACATTTCCTAATTTGAATCTTTCATAGTCAACCACTTGATATTTCTTATCAAGATAAATCATATTTTATGTCATTAGTGAGTTCATTATTATTCTAGGATAGGGTTAACCAATCATTGGAAAAAATATTGAGCTCAACTCCATTAGATAATAAGGAATAAAATGGTAAATCAAAACACATGACAAAGGTATCCTATTGTTCTATTTGTTAATTTGAATTTTTTGTTGGTTCAATTTAATAATATTGCACATAACAAAACAAATACATACAGACTACAATGATTTTTTATTTAAAACATACCTTTATCTAGTGATTCATGAAACACTATAAACTAGTACGGATAATGTGAAATTATGGGATAATAGATATTAAGGAAATATCAAGACCACATAATATAAAAACATGATTCAACAGTGGAAAAGTGATTAAATTATGATAATGGAGAAAAAATAAAAGAGAGTGGGAAAATAGTGTGAAACCACTCACATGAGAATGAAAACATGATTGATATTATTGGAAGGTAAAAACACTCTAAAGTCACATGTAGTCACCCTACTGTTTGAGAGAGAGAGCATCACAATAGATGAAATAAAATCATAAGAGTAACATGGTTTAAAGAAACTAGTCCTAAGTAATTCACTCTGTTAAACCGTATATAATGTGATTTTATATATTTATAATATATGTTCAAAAAAAATTTGGTATAAAATAACAATACACGACCATTTCATAGCCTGGACAATTTTCATTGATTCCAATCGTTCACACTCTAAATTATTTCACATCATAATCCTGGTGAAATGTTAAAATAATGTAACATGTTTAGGACATGGAAGTTTATAGATGAAATATCTCAATCCATTTTTTAAAAAAACATCCCAGACACCCTCGGCATCATTAAAAACATTTAAAACCCCTCATGATCCATTGAATCATTTATACATATAATCTATTTATTCAAAATAACATACAACCTCTTAGATTTGGTTATTTTCCACAGTAAAATCTCTTCATCCCCCAAAAGAGACACAATCACCAATGTTTAATGAAGATGGAAGACCAAAAAAAATGTCTCAATCAAAAAATAAATATATAGACATAGATATAATATAAATTAAACTAGAAATATCAAATATAATCATAAAACTAATACTTATTACTATCCATGTACGAAGTAAGTGAAAAATGAATCACATCTCTTAGTGATGTGGCAGTCTACCTGACAGGAAAGCAACAATATTGAAATATATTCAGAATATATATTAATGAGGTATATATAAAAGTTATAATGACCTATGTCAGTCAGGGTATTTAACTCAAGAGTGGAGGGGTGAATTAAGTTACTATAAAAATTTCTATTTAAATGATATTAGTTTTACAAATAATGATTTCCCCAAAAAAATAAATACAAACCAGTTAACCAATGTTATACTATTATAAGAGTTTGACAGTTTAAACAACTTCTTAGAAGATTGATTAATTCTTAGTAATCTTAATTGTTATTATTAAAATTACTTTTGACATTATCCTACTATGAAAAATCAAATATATCTTCTTTCCAAGACTAACTATCAGAGTGAATTTAGTGTTTTTCTGGATTGTCCAGTAAAGCAGTAAAACAGAGTAGACTAAATTTATTGGGCACAACGGATAAAGAAACAAGTGGTTCAGTCTCAAGTCGAGACCTAATCCACTCTACTTCCTGATTACCGACCACCAATCAGTTTATATAAATAAACTCTTATACACACCCTGTATCGGGGTTAACAATAGTACATGAACTGCCCAGGCCACACAGGGACCTCTTCCACAATTGTCGTCGGTAAACAAAATAATGATCATGCCACATAGGGACCTCTCCTACATTTGTCTTGGGTATACAAGAGTAAATAATTTAGTATGATTATTTTTAAATCCTCCAGTTCAGTGCAGGAGTCAGTGTGAGTAAAATATACAGAGTACAAACACTTCTCGAATGTAAAATAGGAAAATCACTGAGATAGAAAGAGAGTATAATTGAGTTTAGAATGCTCTAGTGATTAGCAGTGCAGCTCAGGACTCCTTGAATAAGACAAAAATTCTTCTGGGTCCTTCTCTGGTTTTTGTGTCAAAAAATAGAGTGTCGTGGTTCAGCTTGTGTTCTTCATGAGTGAAGATGTTCTCTTGATCATTCATGTGTTCTTCAGTAGCGTTGTATTTCATGAATGATTAAAATTATTCTTTTATGATCTTTCAATCTCTTTTTCTTGGTCGTGCTCAGGATTGGTGTTCTTTTCAGTATGTTGCACTCGTGTTTCTTGAGTTGTCAAGTGTCGTATCATGTGTCGGTTTCTCTTGGGAACTCTTCTCTTTATCTTTGAATGCATGGGTTTTAGCCGACAGGTTCCATTTGTGTCATACCACGTACCTCTTACTATGTCTAAAAAGAAACATTAATTATGTTAGTGCATTAAATGAGTCAAATATGACCTTGAAAAATATAAATAGAAAAACAAAAAAATAGTTAGGAAACGTTGTCACGGTAGTTATGAAAACGGTGTCTCATTCACGGTGTCTCCTTCACGGTGTCTCATTCATGTTATCTCCTTCATGGTATCTCCTTCATGGTATCTCCTTCATGGAGTCTCCTTCACAGTGTCTCCTTACCACAGTGTCTCCTTGTCACGGTGTCTTGGTTAGGGTTTTGGGATTTGCGGTGTCTGACTTACTGTTTCTTGATTCACGGTGTCTTTATGACTGTGTTTTTCTAACTGTGTTTGGCACTTAGGAAAACAGAGTGTCTTGCTTATGGTGTCTGGTCTTACTGTGTCACGGTGTCTGGCTAATTGTGTCACGGTGTCTCATGGTTCACGGTGTATCATGGTCATGGTGTCATATGGGTCACGGTGTCTGTGTCTTGCTCACAGTGTCTGGCTTACTATGTCAAGCTTCATTGTGACTTGTTCTTAGTCAAATAACAGTATTCAGACATAAGCAGTAATATGCATAAACTAAATTAAGCATAACCATTATCAAGTATGAGATAACTTGAATCATAAGTACACATGATCAATATGATTTTTGAGTTTTGGGATCATTAATAATATTTGTAATGATTATTTAGATTTGTGATCATTAAAACATGATTAATACAAGAGGGGTCCAACAATCACCCCCTTTTTGATGATAACAAATCTAGTACATTTAAAGGGTAAATTAAATGCAACTATAAAATATATAATAATATATAACTATAACTTTAGATGTTTTATCCCCAATTTTAAATTTTCAAAAAGTTGAAAGGAGAGATGAAAAATAGTGCATATGTCATTGAAAGTGTTAATAATACAACATACACTAGAAATACACAAAACAATCAATGACTAACTCATCAAAAATATAGTATTCACGGGTCTTCGTCAAGGATTGGCCTTCTCTTTGCCTTTATCAGCAGTAGAAGAGGAATCCATAGGTGCAGTTTCTTAGGTAGAAGAAGGCATAGAAGTGCTAGATGGATAAGGTAAAGGGAGTCCTTCAAATACTGATGGTGCCAAAGATGGAGCTATAGAAGATTGAGGAAGTTGCTGGTCAAGGATGACATGCTTGATCTGACTAAGAGCCTGACCAATAGACAGTGTTGTGGAAGCTAAGGTAGAAGTGAATGTAGGCAAACTAGGTCTGATAGGAGAAGCCACTGGAGCAACAATGGTTGTGCTTTGCACATGAAGATACGTTCTCAGAATCTTAATAAAGTCTACAATAAACTCTCCTCTATACCCCATAACCTTTTCAAAATCATCTTTATTTTCCATGAACTTGTCCAATAATCTGGTAAACTCAGTGAGCATCTGAACTGGCTTTTTGAAGGCTTGAGTTACAAAAGGAATTCTCAGATTATCTACAAGATATTTAAAGTGATTTTTTATATCAGTTTTGGAGAAAATTTGGTTGAAATAGAAGTCCACTTTCATAGAGATCTTTTGCTGAGCATCATTGGCACTTTTTGAGTGAATTTGATCCAAGTCAAGCACTCTATCACTGTTCTTAACAACTTCATATAAAGGAGTCATATCAAACCCACTGAAGGCATTCTGAATATCTTCCTTGACTATAGATATGAGCAGAGAACTATCCAGAGAAGGAGTATAGGTTTGACCAGAGGGAGTGTAAGCTTTTATATCTGTGGTAAGAGACATGAGCTGTTTCATGACCTTTTGAAGATAGCCAGTATATTCATCTATGAGTTTTTTCAGGTTCTCCACAAGCTCTCTCACACGGTGAAACATTTTCATGTGCCTTTATCCAATATTTTCATCAAATGATAATAGGTATGGATATATATGGGACAAAATATCTCGAGAGATGTTTGAAACAGAAGGTTCAAGAGAAGCGGGTGCAGGTGCAGGAGCATGCTCTGTTCTTGAAAGCAGTTCTTTCTGTAAGACTTCCACCATGCTTTTTAGAGTTGCAACTTCAGTACTGAGCAACTTGTTTTCAACCCTTACTTCTTGAATTTCTTGAATAATCATGGGTTTAATGTTCCAGATAATATTTTCTAAAAACATTGATGCATCTTCCTGACTCAATTGGGTCACAAGACGAGGTTGAGAGGACAAGAGTTTCTCAACTCTAGCTAAGATAGTGTCTCTAAAGACATTCAAATAATCCTTATTGACAAAAGACTACTGGTCAGGTAAAGGTGTAGGTGCAAGAAGTGGTATAGGTGCAGGCTCAAGTTGAGGTTCAGGTTGAGGTTCAGATTATGCGATAGATTTTATTCGAAACAATGAAGAATGATCAATTCCAGTTGTAGTAATCTTCTGAGACTCACTCACATCATAAAATCTAGGGAATTTATACTGATTTTCCACTGAATATGACACTGTTGGTTGAGATGACTCATCAGACTCAGCCTCATTGGCCTCATCATCATTAGTCTTAGGATATTGAGGTTCCTCCCCCTCAATATGTTCTTCCATTTCAGGACCTTGAGTCATAGGAACTTGATTTAAATCCACTGGTTCATCTCTAATTTCTCGATCCATCTCTTGCTTATCGAACCTAAAGTCTATCTCCATACTCTCTTTAGTAGAGGAAATTATCTCAGGAACAGATTGTTCCACATGAAGATCTTCCATATTAGCTTCTTCGATAATAGGGAGGTTTTCTTAGTTTCTACTTGCATAGTAGGGATTTGTTCCAGATTAGTTTCTTCCGTGACATGCTGCTCAGGTTCTGGGACAACTAATTCTCTTGTAGCCTCAGATTGGATTTCCATATTAAAATCATATCTAGGGAAATGAGGTTCTTCTTCAAGAAAAACAAGAGGAATGATGGTCCTTTCTTCCTCAACATCAACTTCTTCCCTTTGTGGTACTTCCGATTCTTCGTTATGTAGTACTTCACCTGCCTCTTCCTCTTCTTCTTCATCTTATGGATACTCAGCAACTTCATCTGGTTTCAAACCAGGAATATAAATGTCCTTTGGCCTTGTTGGATAGTCTACAGGGTTGAACTTCTCATAGAGCTTATCATTATCTTCATCCCACTCCTTCTTCCAGGGGTTCTAGTTTATTTTCATCCTCCGGATGGTAGGTTTAGATAAATAGTATTCATTGTCCATAAGTACTTCTTCATTTGGTCCAACTACTCTTTTTGCAACAAGAACTTCCAAAATCATCCTAGAGTAAAATAGAGATGTGGATTTGGATATGACCTTAATCAATTCACACATATAGGGAATGATATATTTGCACATATTTATTTTCTATCCATTATTCATGAGATGAATCATATATAAATGATGATACTTTAAGATAGAAAATTCACATTTCCTCAGGATAATCATGTTTTGAACAAATTTGAATAGCAGCCTTGTCTCCCCATCATGTTCAGTAACTATGGCCATTCTCTTGGTGCAATTTCTAGTTATGGTTTCTAGTGAATTTTCTAGGTCAAAGAAATCAGTTGTAGGTGGGGGATGTTGCAGATAATCATCATAGATTCCTTAGTGAGGTATCCTGAGGCATGCATCCCATAACCTCGACAAGAAGGAGTATCTTTTTCCATTAACCCAACTCCTCACAACAAAACTTTCACCAGCATCAAAAGAAAACTGTACATACTTATAGAACTGAGTTACCAACCTTGGGTAAATGGTACTATACTTCCTTGAGAACAGTTCGAGCCAACCTAGTTCACTAAAAACATTTAAAACCAGAGATTTTATAGACAACACCAACTCAGGAAAAATTTCCTTTTCAGGTACAACACTATGGTTTACCAGGTTTGGATTCAAGGGTCCTTCGAGAGCCATCTTTGGTTCTCTCTTCTTTTTCTTCGAGCTGCGCTTCTCAGGTGTGGATGAAGACGGATGCTTCATCGATAGAATCTACCAAAGGTCAAGAGAGGGAGAGAGAAAGAGAAAGGTTTCAAGGTTTGAGAGGCATTGAGATGAGTGAGTAGGAGAGAGTTTGGGTGAATAATCGAGTGAAACCCTTTTGTTTTATCATTTGGGAATGTCAATCATCACAAAAGTAAAAACACGAGAAAGAAAAAAGTGGTGAAAAAGAATTATAATGATACAAGTTAAAAGAAAAGAGTAAATAATTTTCACAGTGAGACATAAAATAAACAGTTCAGTCATGGTGGGAATGTCAGTGACAGACCGTGAATAGATAGTTCTAACAGTGAGACCGTAAACATTAGACAGTAACAGAGAAACTGTGAACATGAAATAGTAAAGTTAAAATATAGTAAAATATTAAATAGTAAGACCAGTAAGATATCTATTTTTGATGGATCATTCCAAGATCATGTATGATGTAATCTAATCTCCCAAAATCTCATGGGTTGGTGCATATATCGGCATGTTCAATACCAATGAATTCTAAGGTGATATAACTTTTTTGATAATTATCTCTAAAAAATTGATGTCTGACATCAATATGTTTTGTCCTATAATGTGAAACAGGATTTTTTGAAATGTTAATAGGACTTGTGTTGTCACACATTATTAGTAAATGTCTAAATTGATATCCATTATCTAGTAAAGTGTGTTTCATCCACAACATTTGTGCACAACAACTGCCAGCAGCTATGTATTCAGCTTCTACAGTAGATAATGCAACAGAGTTTTGATTCTTACAACACTATGATACCAGTGACATTCCTAAAAGGTGACATGTTCCAGATGTTCTCTTTCTATCGAACATATAGCCACCAATGTCAGCATCATAATAACTAACTAGTTCAAATGATTATCATTTAGGATTGAACAGTCCTAAATTGGGTGTATGCTTGAGGTATTTGAAAATTGTCCTTACGGCATTTAAATGAGATTCTTTAGGATTTGCTTGAAAACGAGCACACATACACACACTAAACATAATATCAGGATGACTAGAAGTTAAGTAGAGTAGACATCCAATCATTCCTCTATAAGTGGTCTGATCAACAGATTTTACATCTTCATAAAGATACAACCTATAGGTGGTACTCATGGGAGTGTAACTACTTTTTGTGTTATCCAATTGAAAACACTTTAGAAGATCTCTAGTGTACTTACATTGAAACAAAAAAATTCCATCATTATTTTGAAATATTTGAAATCTAGGAAAGAATTTTAGTTCACCAATTAAACTCATTTCAAATTCATTTTGCATCATTTTAGAAAAATCAATACATAGTGAATTTTTATATGATTCAAAAAAAATATCATCTACATAGATTTGAACAACTAAAACATCATTAGAAATTATTTTTATAATGTGGGTAGGATCATCTATTCCTTTTGTAAAACCTTTGGAAATTAGAAAAGTACTTAATCTGTCATACCATGCTCATGGAGATTGCTTTAAACCATATGATGATTTTGATAGTTTGAAAATATGATTTGGAAAAAAAGGGTTTGTAAATCCAGTGGGGTTTTCATCAAAAACATCCTCAGCTATACACCCATTTAAGAATGCACTCATAACATCCATTTGATATAGTTTAAAATTCAGATGTGCTGCATAAGAAAGTAGAATCTTAATGGCTTCAAGACTAGATACTAGCGAAAAATTCTCCTCATAGTCAATTCCTTCTTCTTTAATATGGATTTGTGCAACTAATCTAGCCTTTTTCCTAACTATATTTCCATCTTCATCTACCTTGTTTTTAAACACCCATTTTGTGCCTATGACAAAAGTGTCCTTCGGTCTTTCAAAAATATTCCAAACATTATTTCTTTCAAACTGATTGAGTTCTTCTTGCATATAAATTACCCAAAATTTATCATTGATAGCATCATCAATATTTTTAGGTTCAAGATGGGACAAGAAGGATTAATGTTTAACCAACTTTCTAATAGAATCTCTATTTTGTGTTCCTTTCCCTAAGTCTCCTACAACAGCATCTAAGGGATGGTTTTTAAGAGTTCTAACCTTTCTAGAAAAAGAGGGACTAGAGAATTCAGGTTCATCAATAGATTCATGTTTTTTATGACATCATTTCAAATAATTTCTAGAATTGGATGTTTTCACAGATTCTCTCATAGAGGTATTTTAGGATTTTGAGTTGATGTTCAGATTTGATACATCATCATCTAGATTTTCTAGGATGGTTCTAGGATCATGTGGAACTATTTCATCAAACATGATATTGATAGATTCTTCCACACATTTACTTCACTTATTGAATACTCTATATTCTTTGCTTGAAATTGAATAACCTAGGAAAATTCCATCTTCACTTTTGGATGCAAATTTGTCAAGATAATCCTTAGTGTTGAGAATAAAGACTTTGCAATAAAAAACTCTAAATTAATTAACCTTAGTCATTCTATTATTCCAGAGTTCATATGCGGTATTTTTGGGAATTGGTCTAATCAAGACTCTATTGATTATGTATCATGTTGTATTAACAGATTCAACCCAAAAGTAAATAGGTTGGTCATATTCACTAAGAATTGTTCTATCAATTTCTTGCAGAGTTCTATTTCTTATTTCTACAACACCAATCTGCTAAGAAATTATAGGGGCAGAGAAATAGTGATTATAACCATTTTGTGAGAAAAAATAATCAAACTCTTGATTTTCAATCTCACGACCATGATCACATCTTAAAGATTTAATTTTTAGTCCACTAGTATTTTCTATACACATGGCATACTTAGTAAAGAGAATGCTTTACTTTTGTGAGCCATGAAAAAGGTCCAGCTATATCTAGAAAAGTCATCTTCTAGAAAATAAACATAGTGCTTCCTATTTAATGT
Organism: Viscum album; assembly: GCA_963277665.1. NCBI lineage: Eukaryota > Viridiplantae > Streptophyta > Magnoliopsida > Santalales > Viscaceae > Viscum > Viscum album. Next base: position 1,348,324,842 of record OY728164.1, read on the forward strand.
AGAAAATCAGGATGGTCTAAACAAATCAATGTGAACAAACTCAAGTGGTTGAGAAGTATAAACTTAATTCATTGGTTTGAAAGAGATTTTTTATTGTTTTAACTTTTGACAAGGATGACACACATTGTCATTTGGAAACTCAAGTTTGAGTAAGTCATTAACTAGGCCTTTTCTAGATAACTTTCTAAGGGAGTGAACATTACAGTGTTGTAGTCTCCTATTCCGGAGCCAAGATTCTTTATGAAATACAATTAAGCATGAAACATTTTGAGATGTTAAGGAATCTAAATTAACATAATAAAAATTTGGATTTCTAGATGCAGAAAATACTAATTCATCATTAAAATTAATGACATTATAGGCATCATTTTCAAATTTAACATTATATCTATCATCACAAAATTGTGAGATATTAAGAAAATTATATTTTAATCCATTAACGAACAATAATTTAGAAATTAAAATCGAATCAGAATTACCAATCTGGCCTAAGCCAATGATCTTACCTTCGGCATTATCACCAAATGTGACATGTCCTCCATCTACTTTTATCATTTTCTTGAAGCATGAGTAGTCTCTTGTCATGTTCTATGAACACCCACTATCCAAGTACCACTGATTTTTGCAGGAGCACTTTAAGAAGCTTTCCTACAACATGATCAATAAATGACATATTTTGGTACCCAAACTTGTTTGGGTTGAGTAAAATTAGTAATTAGTTCTTTAGGAACAAATATTTGTCTCACATGTTTCCTATAATAATTATGTAAATTATTTGAAAAATAAACTCTATTTGGTCCACAAAAACGTTAAATAGTAGAGTATGTATCATGACTCGACCTAGTTGAGCTATGTCCAGAACTGGGAACAAAATTATATGTCTTAGACTTTTAAACAATATTTTTTCTACCAAGGTTTATTATACCAGGTTGATAAACAATGCCAATATTATATTTAGGTGCAAGTTGTTTTCCAAGAATTCAGGTAAGGGTACTTTTACCATTAGTGAACTTTTATAAGTCACTTTTTAATTGCTTATTAGAAATTTTTAGTTCATTGTTTTCTTTGAGTAGTTGAGTATTTTCCCCCTTTTTATTAGTAATATCATACATTACAGTTACAGTGAGAGCATGTTGTTTCATCAATGATTTATATTTATCATTTAATTCATTGAATGTCTCTTCAAGCTTGTTGCAATATTCAAGCATTTCTTCCTTGGTCATATTTTCAGAGTCACTTTCCTCTTTAGAATAATATGAGTTTTGTCCAGAAGAGTTCAGTGTTACCTCAGATGTGTTTTTCATAAAACACATATTGGATTTGTTATCATGTTCATCATGTGATGTGTCTGAGTCACATGAACTATCCTGAGAGGCACTTCAGGTTGCCTTCATTGCCTTTTTGTACTTCTTGTCTTTGTCCTCATATTTATTATAATATTTGAGCTTTGGACAGCTAGCCTTTATATGTTTTTTTCTCTTACATTCATAGCATACAATCTCATCGGATTTATCACTTCTCCTCAAGTCCTTTTTCCTGTTTCTTTTTTTATCATACTTTCCCTTGAAGTTAGATTTCCTAAAAAAGTTTTTCTTATTGTAAAATCATTTGAATCTTCTGGCCAGTTGATCCATCTCCTCATCACTGTCTGGTGATTATTGTTTAGTAGTGGAACTGTTTATAGAAGCGTCTAGTTTCCTTTGTCTTTGTGTTTCGAGATGGTGGGCTTGAATGCAACAGATTTCCTCTTTGGTTCATCCTCCTATTCATTGTTGACTTTCAACTGTTCCTCACACATCATCAGTTTCCCAATGAATTCCTTACAGGTACCCTACTAATGGCGCATGACTCTCTAATTTAGAAAGAGGTTCCCCTCCATCTTTCATGTAGACATCTGAGAATTCTCATGATTTGTTCATTGGAAGTGACTTCTCTTCCAAGAGAAATCATTGTGTTGGAAATCTCTTTGATCCAAAGATACATATCTGAAATAGTCTCATCGGGTTTAATCATAAAATTATAATATTTTATAGTGTATGTATTAAGTCTCATTTCCTTTACAATGGATGTGCCTTCATGTGAAACAGACAACGTATCCCAAATTTCATGGGCAGTTTTATAAGCAGAAATCCTATTAAATTTTTCTTCTCCTAAGGAACAGTACAATGAATTCATAGCTTTGCAATTTTTATTGAAAGAAATTTTGGTAGGTTCATCCCATTTAATTCTATCTTTCCAATAAGTTTGTACTAATTTATAATTGATGACCATATTTCCAAGATCATACTCTCTAGATGCATTTTCATTTTAATTTTCCATTGAGCATAATTGGTTCAATTAAATAACGGTGGTTTTTTAGTTGCAACACCTTTCAATCTATTTCCCATACTAACAAATTACTTTAAAAGATCTAGAAATTTATAATTGAAAGAAATTTATAGATCTTAAAAGTAAATCTACAATCACAGTAAGATAACACAAAGTCCTTATAAATCAATCTCTAATTCCAAATGTTGGTCGGAGTAGTTAACTCAAGAGGGGAGGGGTGAATTGAGTTATTATAAAAAAATGTGATTAAAAGATATTAGTTTTACAAATAATGGTTCCCCCAAATAATTAGATATATCCCAGTTAATCTAGGATATACTGTTATAAGAGTTTGACTGTTTAATAAACTACTTAGAAGATTGATTAATTCTCAGTAATCTTAATTGGTATTATTAAAATTACATTTGAAGTTATCATACTATGACAAATCAGATATAACTTCTTTCTAAGAAAAAATATCATAGTGAAATTAGTGTTTTTATGGATTCTGTTGTATAGTAGTAAAACAAAGTAGACTAAATTCAATGGGAAAAACAGATAAAAAAACAAGTGGTTCGGTATCAAGATGAAATCTAATCCACTCCACTTTGTGATCACCTTCCACTAATAAGTTTATGTAAATAAACTCTGATCCACACCCTAGATTGGGGTTAACAATAGTACATGACCTGTCTAGGACACACAGGGACCTCTTCCATAGTTGACGTGGGTAAACAAAAAAAAGATTAGGCCACACAGGGACCTCTTCCACAGTTGTCGTGGGTAATCTATAGTAAAGAATTTGGTATGAGTATTTTGAAATCCTCCAGTTCAGTGCAGGAGTCAGTGTGTGTATAAAATATATAGAGTACCAACACTACTCGAAATTGAAATAATAAAATCACTGAGATAGAGAGTATATGTTAGTTTAGAATTCTCTAGTGATTAGCAGTGCAGCTCTGGACTCCTTGAATAAGACAGAAATTCTTCTAAGTCCTTCTATGTTATTTGTGTTTCAAAACAGAGTGTCGTGGTTCATCTTGTGTTCTTAATGTGCGAAGATGTTCTCTTGATCCTTCGGGTGTTCTTTAGTAGTGTTGGATTTCATGCATGAAAAAAATTCTTCATTTAAGATTTTGCAATCTCTTATTCTTGGTTCTAATCATGATTGGTGTTCTGTTTAGTATGGTGCAAATGCATTTCTTGAGTTGTTGTGTGTCATATCTTATGTCGGTTCCTCTTGGACACACTTTTCTTTATCTTTGAATGCATGGGTATTTTCCTACAAGTACCATGTGTGTCATACCTCGTACCTCGTACTATGTATACAAAGAAACATTAATTATTTCAGTGCATTAAAGGTGTCAAATATGACCATTAAAAAGTTAAATAGAGAAATGAAAAATAGTTAGGAAATAGTGTCATAGTATTTATGAAAATGTTGTCTCCTTCATGGTGTCTCCTTCGTGTTGTCTAATTCACGGTGTCTCCTCCACAGTTTCTCCTACATGGTATCTCCTTCACAATATCTCCTTCATGATATCTCCTTCATGGTGTCTCCTTCACGGTGTCTCCTTGTCATGGTGTCTTGCTTACGGTTTCTGGATTCACGGTGCTTGACTTACTGTTTCTAGATTCATGGTGTCTTGATGACTCTGTTTTTCTAACTTTGTCTAGCACTTAAGAAACATAGATTCTTTCTTACGGTGTCTTTTCTTAGTGTGTCACGGTGTCTCTCTTACTGTGTCACGGTGTCTCATGGGTCACGGTGTCTCGTGGCCATGGTGTCACATGGGTCACAGTGTTTGTGTCATGCTCACAGTGTCTGACTTACTGTGTCAAGCTTCACGGTGTCTTGTACTTAGTCAAATAACTGTATTCAGACTTAAATAGTAATATTCATAAACTGAATTTTTCTTAACCATTATCAAATTATGAGTTAACTTAAAACATAAATACACATGATCAATAAGATTTGTGAGATTTCAGATCATTAATAAGATTTGTAATGATTATTGAGATTTGTGATCATTAAAACCTGATTAATACATGACGAGTCCAACGACCCAAAATTTCCATGTAATGTTTTTTAAAATATATGGGGATCTTATGAGTCTGTGAATATTGACAGCGCATGATTCCAAAGCCCAGAATACCCAGAATGAATTTTTGTACATTATTTCATGTATGTTCTATAAATGTGCTAGTGGGTTTTTCTATCTTTTGAACTGGTTCATGAAATGGATATCTGAGGGCACAGTTGAACTTGTAACGCTGGTATTCACTTAAGGATACTTTCACCTCGATGGTAGTTAGACGAGAGTGAAAGATAATTTTTGGGTTTTTCATGGAAATAATAAAATGAAATAATCACTCATTTTATATTATTTCTTGTAACCACCCACTTACAGATATGAAGGTGGTGGGGACCACTCGGGGATTGAAACCCATTGAACTCACTATTAAGTGGGGAGAAACCTCTTGAGCTCCCCACATAATTATGCCAACCCTCCCCTTAATTTATTATGCCACCCATCAATAAATTATTAAATCAAATTTGAAATTGTGCCAACATAATCTCTTAAGTTGGAAAATCCTCATTTTGGGTGGAATTGGTGGGAAAATCATGGAAAAAATGGAGAAGCTTGGAGAAATATTGGGAGGAATCCACTTCTCTAATGAAGAACACTCCTCCAATGAAGATCGTTGACTTCAAATTCTTCCTCAAGACATCCTCCAATGTAGGACGTCTTCAAAAAATGTCAATACCCCCTCATCGATGACAATAAATGAAAGAGGTATGGGGTTTACTATAATATGATTATCACTTTCCCTATTCTCCCCTTCTAATTCTTTTGCGGGATTTGGGAAACGTGATTGATGAGGATTGTAGGGAGGGTGTTTGATTATTTTTTTCATTACCTATTCTTGATACACTTGTTCATGTTTAGCCACTTATTATCGCTCCAATAGAGAGATTGCGAGCCAAACGAACATGTCCTATCCTCTCCGTAATCCTTGTGATGAATTATGGTTTTCTTCGTGTTTGGAGGAGGATATAAATCAACCATGAAGGGATATGAGAATGGCGGATGACACCACCGCCGGTCGCGCTGATGGCGACAGTGCAATGACACCATTCTACGGCCTCGCCAGTACTGTGTCCTCTCCCTGCGGCCATGATCGAACCGCCCATGCGGTCTCACCGTGCCGCCCAAGCCAAAATGTCGTCATCCCTCACTGTGCCTCACCGCTCGGGCCGCGTCGCCGAGCCGTGCCGCCGCCCGAGCCACCGACATCATTCGAGCTTCAGCCGCCATCTGGGCTAAGCTGAGTTGCCGCCCTAGCCACTGCCGCCATCTGGGTGAAGCCACTACTACCCTTACGGCCAAACCTCCGCGGACGAGCCGCCCAGTGGCATTGCACCTTTTGTGGCCCTTGGTGGCCTCATAGCCGCCCGCAACCCTATGCGTCCCCTCGAAGCCTATCGGGCCAGACCCAGTTGGTCGGGCCTCCCATCAGGCTAAGCCGAACTCAATGGGTCAGGCTGCCCAGTGGGCCATGTGGGACATAGTGGGTCAGGCTGGGTTGACCCGAACTGGGTCGGCCCAGGCTGGGTCGGACTGGACCTAGGGCCACTAGGACCCATATATGCTCTTTTTCCATAACGATTGCACTAGACCTCCATTTGACAAACTGTCACCTGTACTAGAAATCATGGAGTGAGATGGTCCCTTTGAGTATACCCCACTAGAGTTTTGGATTAAGATGTCGGATGGTCTGGTTGGATCAATCACAAATCCAACCGGGGCCCTTGGACTAAAAGGATAATAAATCACAAACCGGACGTCTGATTGACACTCTGTCTATTGCGTTGAGTCCCCTAGGACGTGGAAAACCATTGAAATGCTTCCTTGTGGTACTTAGTGTTAGTTGGAGAATCAAACAATAGTTCATGGAGCGGATCCTTTCGGAGATGAGCGAGTTTAGTGTGGAAACCCAGTAGCTGGCAGAGACGTGATGACTGCTGACCTTTTCGACTTGGAGTGACTTGACAAGCCCAGTGGAGAGAGCCTCTGTGTGATGTGTCATAACCACGGTGGGGAGAACTTCTATGTGATACAACAGTCCCATGGTACATGACAGGAGGAGTACCTGAGCTGTCCATAGTGGAGAGCAGCTCTGTGGGACGCAATAGACCCATGATACTCGACAGGAGGAGTACCTCAACAAGTCACGAGGGGGAGAGCCTCTGTGTGATGTGGAAACTTGTGGTAGGGAGCACCTCTGTGTGATATGATAGATAGATGGTACTCGATAGGAGGAGTAACTAAGTAGTCCAATGTTCTTGGGAAGTGTCTCTCTATGACGCAGCAGGCCCACTATACTCAAAAGAGGATGGAATCTCCAGCAACCAAGGTGTTCGACGATGTGACTGGGGATATTACTTTTTACTAACCCTAGAATAAATCCTGGTGTGAGTTGAGTTATTATCTCTATGTTTACCTCATGATTGATATTGATTACTTGATAACCTATGTATATTTATGGGAATATAACTAAGTAGGGTTATCTGTTGATTTCATACTTTTTGGTTTATACATGGTGTTTTTTGTGAGACCTTGAGTGTCTCGAGGTCCCTACTAAGTATCGTTATACTCACCCCTATGGGGGATATTCCCACACCTTGTTGGGTTAGATGCAGATGAAGGATAGCGTTGATTGAGGCTCAGAGTACCAAGACTAGACGGTGCCCGGAGGTGGACCATACGGCTTGTGAGTACGTAGAGATGATAGGTGGACGTGGATTGTTGAGGAGGTGATATGTACCTACCCTTTAGGTAGGAAACTCAAAGGACGATTCAGTAACTATCTTTTCACTTTCATTAGTTGTTTTATATTTTTGTTGTACTTGTATCTTTAATGTTGGGCATCTATTATGACCCCTTTTTACTGTTAGTAGTATTTTAGATATACAATTGACTTTTTTTTGTATCTTGTTGTGTGCTTGGTTGTGTGTGCTTAAATGTTATAAAGGAAATGCCTTCCCAGTATTAGAGAATAAGCCTTTCGGTGCTAGTCTCCACCCCTAGCCTATAGAAGGTGGGCTTGGGGTAGTCACGGAATGGGCTCCAAGGGACGGGTCATGAAAAATTGGTATCAGAGGAGTCGATTGTACTGTAGAACATAGGGATCTGATATTTCTTTTAATAGAAATAGTGTTATGTGTATTGAGTGCGGTTTTCAGTTCATAGTGTCCAGTATTGGTGCAACGGCCGACATTTCCAGACACCAGGACAATGGCTTCTGATTTCCATCTCAGTGCACAAAAACACTGATTGACCGTGTGTTTGCAATATTTTTATTTTTTATTTTTTGAGTCATCTCACAAGGTATAACTTACTAACCGTGGTGCACCTGTTTCTTTTCAGGATGCCTCCACATAGATAGTCGGCTATGGTTCTGAGAGTTTTACGCGTAGATATCCTACCAAGTGATGAGGCCTCGGTGTAGAGCCACTTTCCATTTGAGGCACCAGTGGAGGCACTAGCAGTTCCATTACCCATTGGGCCACCGATTACACCATCCCTAACAGTATAGAGTGCACACCGATTGAGCATGTTGCACATGTTCTAGTGCTAGAGGCCACTCAGGATCATGGGATAGATAGACCAACATGAAGCTGAGGACTGGCTAGAGGCTGTGGTGAGAGTCTTCCAACCTGTAGGGGCACCATCCGATCTCATGGTGATCCTTTCCACCAGCCTTCTACAGGAAGCATTGGGAAGATGGTGGAGCACGATGCTCCAGGTTCACGATGAGCTGACGCTTCTCTGGGAAGACTTTTAGAGCATGTTTCTGGTAGAGTTTTTCCCAGTGACTCTTCGCGTAGAGCGCATAACAGAGAATCTTCATCTGCAGTAGGCTAGCAAGATGGTAGATTAGGTCATAGCGAGTTTCACTAACCTCTCACGCTTCTCCAACGATATGGTACAGGTCCCTTTCATCAGGGCCCAGACCATTGAGAAGGGGATCATGTGATAGATCAGGGCTTCGATGATCTCATACAGCATCCTGACGTAGGAGGGGGTGTTAGAGAGTGCCTTCTTGGTAGAGAATTTCCTTACCGAGAAGTCACTAGTGGTGAGACCCAATACCAGTCATCATGTAGCATAGAATTCTATAGTTGGCAGTAAGCAGATGTCACAGAGGGCCAATAGTTCAAGGCCTATAGATGGATTAATTTATGACTCAGTATCGGTTGTGCGGGGCACCCGAGGTGGAACCAGTCAGGCCCAGATCATGCAGAGTTACTCATGCGACAGGCAGGGTCACATGGCTCATGACTGTCCAACCAGTCATACAGATGATTAGCAGATGGTCGAAGAACCGCCCAGGCAGAGACAGAGGTTCAACTGAGGAGGTCCATAGGGAGTAGAAATATGTGGAAGGGGAGTTGGTTGTGCAAACAATTCGAGGTGTTACCGCCACCACCACCAGGAGGTACACCCCCAACAACACATAGAGAAGGAGGAAAGGGGTGAGCTTAGCTGCTGGTAGTTGAGGCCAAAATCAAGTCAGTCTAGAGATGATTCGAGGTATGATCTATATCTACTCCACCATAGTTTTAATACTTATAAACACAAGTGCCAGTTGTTCTATTATTTTCAATGCCCTCGTTCGGAGCTTGAAGATTTTGATGGAGTTGTTGGCTTGATCATTACGACTAGAGACTCCTACCTGAGGTGATTCGACGATTACACACTTGTGTCAGCAGTGTGAGTTTACTCTAGGAGGTGATATCATCGGTTGAGATCTCATAGTAGTAGCGTCGAGGCCTTACGACGTCATATTGGGTATTGACTGGTTATCTACATTCCATGCCCAGATTGACTATATTTAGTGCAACGTGCATTGTGTATGTATTTATGGGACCATGTTTACCTTCACCGGCGATAAGGGATCCTTTTTAGCATAGGATATACTTACTCAGAGGAGAGTTCTACCAATCACTCATAAGTTGGATAGCCTCTCCCTCATAGCTTTTTATATGGTGAGTCTGAGCTATCCTGTAGTGGTAGACCAGTACACAGATGTATTCCATAATGAAGTTCTGGATCTACCTCCTCACAGAGAGGTGGAATTTTACATTTACTTTAACCCTGGTATGGCACTGATATCTAAAACAGCATATTGGATGGCTCTCGTGGAGCATTGTGAGCTTCTGGTACAACTGGAGCACTTATAGGGGAAGGGATTCATTTGGTCCAATTTTTCTCCTTGGATAGCCCCGATTTTGTTTTCCAAGAAGGTGGATGGGATATTAAGACATTGTGTCGACTATAGGCACCTGAACCAGGTGACCATGAAGAATAAGTACCCACTCTCGAGGATTGAAGACCTCTTTGATCATCTGAAGGGAGCACAATGTTTCTTGAAGATAGACCTCAGATCAAGCTATCACCAGCTCAGAGTGTGAGCCGTGGATGTGCATAAGATGTCCTTCAAATGCCGGTATGTCCATTATGAGTTCTTGGTTATGCAATTCGGCATGACCAACCCTCTTGTAGGGTTCATGGGACTCATGAACATGATCTTTTAGCCATACCTTGATCACATTGTTGTAGTATTCATCGATTTCATTCTGATCTTCTCAACTACTGAGGAGAGGAATGCCTATCATTTACAGGTAGTACTGGACACACTCTGAGAGCACCAGCTTTATGGTAATCTCTTTAAGTGCCAGTTATGGATCCTACAGGTTCACTTTCTAGGGCATGTCTATATCGGAGGCTGGAGTTGCAGTGGATCCAGCAAGGATTGGGCTATACTTTCTTAGGAGCCACCTAGGAGTGTGACGAAGGTACCGAGTTTCCTAGTTTTAACTAGATATTACCGGAGGTTTGTTCCAGTCTTTTCTAGAGTTGTAGCACCACTATCAGCATTGAGGAAGAAGGGGCATCCCATCATTTGGTTGGGGAAATGCCAATAGAGTTACATGAGCTAAGGCAGAGGATGACTAGTGCCCCCCATCTTGAGGCTTCCAGAGGAAGGAGTAGTGTACGTTGTCTAATTCGATGCATCGTGGACTGGGATCAGATGTGTCCTAATATATAAGTGAGTAGTGATCGCATATGGTTCTCGACGTTGCAGACAACCCAAGTAGAACTACGCTACCCATAACCTAGAGTTAGCAGTAGGGGTTTTTTCCTTGATGATGTGGTGACACTATCTGATGGGTGATCTCTTTACCATTTACTATGATCACAAGATTCTCATGTGTATCTTCTCCTAGAAAGACATGAACCTGAGACAAAAACTTTTTCTTGAGTTCCTCCAGGACTATAAATTCGAGATAGTTTATACTAATGGGAAGGGGAAGGTTGTAGTAGATGAACATAGAAGGAGATCTGGTATACAACTGCTAGGTGAGATGATAGATTAGTTGGCTGCGTTGCAGATATCCTTTGTGGATCGGGATGGAGCAGCTTTTCTACAGTCTCTAACAGTGACTCCCACAATTCTTCACCGATTCGAGGAGGAGAAACGTGGGGACACTGACTACGAGACACGACGTTCTCATATATCCACAGAATATGCACCTGATGGATTTTCTAATGGTGGGGAGTGTGTCATCTTCTTCAGAGGATGTACCATGGTACCATTGTCAATTCAAGAAGGTGTTTTCCTGAAGTTCCACAAATCCCCTCTAGCAGTACATCCAGAAGTGGCGAAGGTGTACCAGGTTCTCTAATGAGAGCATTGGTGGCTGAGAATGAAGAAAGCTATTGTAGAGTTTGCCTCTCGGGGCCTCACTTATCAGCAAGAGAAGGTGAGGCATCAGGTACCGGCAGGCTTGGTTCGACCTTTAGAGGTCCTTGAGTAAAATTGTAATGGTATATCCATGGACTTTGTGACATGACATTCACGTACAATCAGGGGTCCTGACTCGATTTGGGTGATCGTCAACCGACTCACCATGTCATCCCACTTCCTACCGATCAGAGATAAGGGTTTGGTAGAGAGCATGGTATGCCACTATATGTAAGAGATTGTAAGGATACATGGAGTACCATAGATGATTGTCTCCGATCATGATGCACGTTTCACTTCCTAGCTATGGAAGGGGTTGTAGGAGGCTTTCGGGATGCAGCTTCATTTGAGCACCGCCTTCCATCCTCAAAAGGATGGCCAGACTGAGCAGACCATTCCAACTCTTGAGGACATGAAGTGTGCTTGCTTCCTCGACTTCAGTAACAAAATAGAGGATCACATGACATTGGTGGAGTTTTCATACAAAAACATCTATCACTCAACCATTGGGATGGAATCTTTTGAGGCGTTGTATGGGAAACCCTGTAGATCACCTTTGTGATGGACTGACCCAGGGGTGTTAGCACTATTGGGACCAGAGACGGTATGGACTACCACATAGAAGGTGCAGATCATCCAGGAGTGGATGAAGACTGCACAGAGTAGGCAGAAGTCATATGTCGATAAGAGATGGAGACTTCTGGAGTTTGAGGATGGAAACCACGTCTTTCTATAGGTCTCACATCGATGAGGTTTGCGGAGATTTGGCTGATGCGGCAAGTTATCTCTGAGATTCATCGGACCTTTTCAGGTTGTCGGTAGATTTTTCTAGGTGTCATACCACTTAGCTCTTCCACCTCAGTTGCACTGGGTACAAGACATCTTCCATGTATCCCAGATAATGAGATACATCCTCAACCCTTCTCACATCATCGACCACGGCGAGCTGAATGTCGAATATGGGGGGACTTTTATGGAGGTTCTAGTAGTGATTGAGGATCGACATGAGTTGTTCCTTCATGGATGGTCGGTATCTTTGGTGAGAATTCACTAGAAGCACGGGAACCTCCTAGAGAGCACATTATAACAAGAGGCTTAGATGCATGCTCAATACCCCCACTTGATCCCTTAGTTTGAGTTGTGTCTTATGGTGACGTAAAGACCTTATATGGGGAGAATGTAAAGACCCAAAATTCCCATTAAATATTATTAAATATATAGGAAATGTTTTTAGTTTGTGAAAATTTAAAGCGCATGATTCCGAGGCCTGAAGTGCCCGAAATGAATTTATGAACATTATTTTGGGTACATTCAATAAATGTGTGAGCGGGATTTTCTAACTTTTGAACTAGTGCTCAGAATTGAAATCTGAGGGCACTATTGACCTCACATCACCAATTTTCATTTAAAAAGACTTTCACCTCGATGATAGTTGGTCAAGAGTGAAAGATAATTTTTGGGTGTTTTTGGAAATAATAAAATAAAACAATCAATCATTTTATTTTATTTGTTGTAACCACCCACTTGTGGATATAATGGTTGTTGGAAAAAACTGAGGATTGAATCCCCTTGAACTCCCTATTAAGTGGGGAGAAACATCTTGAGCTTCCCACTTAATTATGCCAACCCTCCACTAAATTTACTATTCCACCCATCAATTAATTAATTAATCATATTTGAAATTATTCCAACATAATCTATTAAGTTGGAAAATCATAATTTTTTGTGGAATTGTTGGTAAATCATGGAAAAAGGGAGAATCATGGAGAAATATTGGGATTAATAAACCTCTCCAATGAAGAACACTCCTCCACCGAAGACTACTGACTTCGACTTCTTCCTCGGGACATCCTCTAATGTAAAACATCATCAATGACTGTCGTTTCATCCACATAGACGACAATATACAAATGAGGTAGGGGTTTAATATAATATGATTATCACATTCCATTTTCTCCCCTTCTAATTCATTATCAAGATTTGGGAATAGTGATTGATGGGGATTGTAGTTAGGGCGTTTGATTATTGTTTTCTCTACCTGTTCTAAATAAACTTGTTCTTGTTGAGCCACTTGCTACTACTCTAATGAAGAGAGTGCGGGCCAATCTAACATGGATCTTCCTCTCTATAATCTTTGTGATGAATTGTTGTGTTCTTTGCGTTTGGAGGAGGATGACAACCAACCACAAAGGGGCACGAGAACGGTGTCCAGCCCCACCGCTGGTCGCACCGAAGGCAAAAAAACCATTCCACAGCCTCGCCACCGCCACGGCTTCCCTACGCCGCCCTGGCCAGGCCACCGTCGCGGCCTCTCCATGCTTCTCCAACCGAACCGCCATCGTGGCCTCACCGCGCCGACCCGCCACAGTCGAGCTGCTGAGCTGAGCTATCGCTTGATCCACTGCCGTCGTCTAAACCACTGCAGCCTTGCCGAGCCGAGCCACCAACCGAGCCCTCACTGCCATCCGAGCCGCCACCGTTGACTGAGATGATTCGCAGCCATCATCTGGGTTGAGCTATCGCCGCCCTTCGGGCCGAACTGCCCTGGCAGAGCCGCCCAGTGGCCTTGCTCCCTTGGCGGCCTTGTGACCACCTATGACCCTCTGTGGCCCCTCATGACCTATCATGCTAGGATGAACTCAATGGGCCCGGAAGCCGAGTGGGTCGGGTCAGTCTAACTAGGTCGGACATTACTCGGGCCCTCTACAACCCATTTACACTCTTTTGGCCATAACATTGGCACCAAACGTCTCTTTGACGAATCATCAGCAGCACTGAAAATCATGGAGCAAGACAGTCCCTTTGAGAATACCCCACTGCAGTTTTGGATTAATATGGGATATGGTCAGGTTGGATCAATCATGAATCCAACCGAGCCCCTAGGACTAAAAGTCTAATAACTCATAGACCAGACATCTTACTAACGCGCCATCTACTGCATTGAGACCTCTATAACATGACAGACAATTGATATACTTCCTTGTTAGAGTTTGTGTAAGTTGGAGTATCGACCAATAGCTCCTGGAGCGGATCCTCCCACAGATGAGCGAGCATACTATTGGAACCCATTAGCTGGATGAGACTTGATGACAGCTTACCTTTTTTGATAAGGAGTGACTTGACATGCCCATTGGGAAGAGCCTCTCTGTGACGAGGCAGACCCACGCTGGAGAGAACCTCTATGTGATTTGGTAGAACCATGGTATATTATAGGAGGATTACCTCATCCAGACATGGTGGGGATATCCTCTCTGTGACACAGATACCCATGGTACTCGATTGGAGGAGTACCTCGGCATGTCAGGAGGAGGAGCGCCTCTATGTGACGTGGTAGACTGATGGTGGGGAGGGCCTCTATGTGATGTGAAAAACCCACTGTACTCGATAGGATCAGTACCTCATCAGTCCAAGGATTGTGGGAAGCGCCTTTGTGTGACACGGCAGGCCAACTATACTCAATAGAGAAGGGAATCTCCATCATCAGAGGTGTTCGACGATGTCAGTGGGGATGTTACTTGTTACTTCCCCTAGAATAAATCCTTGTGTGTGCTGAGTTAGTATCTCTGTGTTTACCTCATGATAGAGATAGATTACTTTATAACTTAGGTATATGCAGAGGCAAACACCTATGTAGTTATATCTTTTGATTTCATACTTTTTGGTTTATCCTTGGTGGTTTTTGTGAGACCTTGAACTTCTCATGGTCCCCAATGAGTATTGTTATACTCACCCCTGCATGGTCTATGCCCGCACCTTGTTGTGTTAGATGTAGATGAGGAATAGCGCTGACTGAGGCTGAGTGTACCAGGACTGCATGGTGCCCAGAGGTGGAAAAAACGGTCTGTCGGTACGTGGAGGATAGGGGTGGATGTGGATTGATGTGGAGGTGATATATACATAGCATTCAGGTAGGAACCTCGGAGGATGATTTAATAGCTATCTTTTCTATTTCTTTAGTTGTTTTGTATTTCAATTGTACTTGTATATTTATAGTTGAGCTTGTATTTAGGCCCCTTTTTACTTTCTACACTATTTTTTCTATACAGTTGAATTGTGTTCGTGTATTTTTGTGTGCTTGGTTGCGTGTTCTGACAAGTTATAACAAAAATTCCTTCCTAGTTTTGGGGAATGCGCATTTTAGTGCTCATCCCCTGCCCTGAGCCAATGGAAGGCAGACTTGGGGTAGTCACGGCACGGGCTCCGAGGGACGGGTCGTGACAAAAGTATAATTCATGAAGATAATTTATATCCAAATAATTATGTATAAATATAAGATAAATCATTGTAAATAGCGATGATAATCAGTGAATGAAATTGAATTACATCGGTTCACAAGGAGGTTGTTTTACATACAGACTATCAATGGTTTATTTACCAATTTGAGGGGTGAGGGTATAGTTATAGGTGAGTCGCATTATATAAATTTTTTTAGTATATTGAATTATTTTTTAATTACATCATAATTTTTTTAAAATTTTTAAGGGGGTGGTGAAATATATTAAATACAAAGTTCAGTTAAGGGTGTTACATCTTCTATGGAAAAAATATTTTGAAATTAGAAAAAATAATTAATAGGATTCATTTACTACCAAGAAAGGAAAATATGATGAGGGAGGGAATTTTTGATTCAATTTGGATATTTCATGGTTAAATCAATATCTTTTTGAAGTGTTTAAAAGGGTATAGTGTGGTGTCTTTTAATAATTGGGGGATAGAACAAACTTGTAATTTCTATAAATAATGTTTTACATTATTATTTTTATCATGAAATTGGGATAAAAAAGAACAGTTTTTGAACCATAAATTTTATAAGGTAGAAATATGAAATCATAATAGGAATTACATATTTTTTTGTCATTGTTAACAATAATATTTATATTTTAAAACCTATGTAAACGAATTTTTCTCTTCACCATGGTATCAATGTTTTACTATTTTCACTATTCATTGTGGTTAAAAACTATTTTTAACATATTATATAATATAAATTATGATAATTAAAATTATGAAAACCATTTTCCTAGAATATATAAATATAATATAAAAAATGATTTTAATATTTAGCGCATAGACATGTCGAAAAATAGCTTTCCAAAAATGAATATTTAATGGTTGAAATTTTTTTATAAAAAAATCGATATGAAATTCATTCTACTAATATAATTATGAATTATTAATATATAATTTTAATAATTTAACTTCTAAAAAAATTAAAATAAAATTATTATTTAAAATATTTTAAATTAAATGGTGATTTTTAATAAAAATCACTATTTTTCACTATTCATAGAAAATAAAATCATTTCAGATAAATATAAAAATTTTCGCTAAAATAACATTGATATAATGATATCAAGAATTTTGATAATTTTTAAAATTAAAATTTCAAAAATTTGTAAAAAATAATTGTAAAAAATGTGTTCTAAGACTGACTCAACATTATTTTAGAGAAATAAATTATTCAAAAAACACTTTCTTTTCATATTATTTTTATTTTCAATATGTCACATAGATAAAAATTTATCATATCTTATACATCTCTGAAACATATTTTTTTAATAATTAAATTATTATTATTAATCCATATAAACATAAATGGTATGTAAAAATGTCCATGTTGAACTATTATAATTTTTTTAAGCAATGTGTTGTGGGCATCTCCATCTATCAAAGATATATAATTTAATTAAAAATAAATATATCATAAAGAATTGTGGAATTAAACTATTACCCCAATAAATAATTTCATCCGCAAAATTTCATTATACATAATAAAATAAAAATTGGTGAGGATATTTCTTTTTCATTGCCTATTATGGTAATTATCATAATTCCTCGTTCTTGTGGGTCTTCCAAAGAACACTAACCATGTGAGTTTTCATGCTTCTTATATCATCTTGTATATGATTTAATATTTGCACTGTAGTCTCCACATATTAATGATCATTCTCTAATGGTACAAAATATGGTTCATTACATGAGATGGTTCTGGTATATAATTTCTCCAGATAGAAGCAAGGAATAAATCATTTACCCAATACAGGTTAGGTGGAAGTGGTATCAAATAAGACAACAATTCAATGTGATCATGTATATTAAAGCAGTGGATGTATCTTTCACATATTTTTCCATCATAAATCTCTTTAATTTTAGACTCTATGCAATAAAAAGGAAACATCATATCTCTTACCTTGAACTCTAGGCCTTGTTCAGTATTTTCAGCATAACTTTCTATTGAAATTGTGTGGAAATTAAATATTGGTTAAATGATTGAATATTATCTATAACATTATATAAAATATCTTCCCCATCATTTTTCACTCTCCAACTTCATCACACCATGTTGGTGACCGAAACTTCCTCTCATTCAAAGCCTCAAAATGAGCTATTTTAATTATTTATTGGAAGAAATTGTTATATGAGAACCATAATAGGTGTAGGTGATGATGCCAATATTATTTTAATTCCATTGAACAAACCGTAATCACATTATCTAGGTTTTAGATGATTCTCTTTTCCAGATCATGCATTTGAGGGTCATAAGTCATACTAAAACTATGTTCTGTATCCAACACTTGTAGAAATATACTCCAAAACCAGAGGGTATAAAATAAAACTAAATCAGATGCAATAGAGTGTTGTTCTCCATGAAATTTTACAACTTATTTTTTATATTTTATAGTTATTTTTTTAAGGGATAAATATTCATTCATTGAAATAAAATGTATAGAATTTGTTTGGTGTAAAAATACAACATAAATATTATTAGGTCCTTTGGGTGTACAAGGATTTTTATTATTGAATATATGGTAATCTTATCTCATTTTAATATTGGAATATTCAAAAATTTAATCATACCCATAGACTTCTGTCATCCATACATGACTTGATTTCATATTGATCATCAAGAAAGAAAATTCCCTAACACACCACTTTATTTTAACCCATTGGATGTTTTTCTAAAAATCTCTACACATTTTAGTGCTTCCCATATGAATAAATAATTAATAACTATGTTCATCATCTAGAAGATCCTTGTTAATCTATTTTTGTGGGAAAAAATATTTGGAATCCTAAAATTATAACCTCATTTTCCATGATGTTAAACTTATTATTATTCAATACATTATTTTATAGCACTATATCGAATTATTTGGTCTCCCTGATTCATGCTATATTGGATGGTTGAGATGTTATTTGAGAATTATTAGATGAATATCCTTTTCTTATTCCAATATCAATCATGTGAAATTATAATAATATTGGATCATTCTCAATTATTATCGTTGATAAAGTCACTGGATCCTATCAACATATAGCTTATACAACTTCTTTCATTCTTATTATAGAAATTTATTGATCATTAACAGCCATTGAATAGTTCTAACTATATTATCTGGAACATTTTAAGCTCCATATATGTGAATCCATATTTTTGTCTCTTGTTATCAATATATATTTCACAAAATTTATAATGATGATTTGGACTTCTGAACAATAATATAAGAATCAGTACATCTAAATCAATATCATGTGCTGGATAGTTCTCATCATAATTATTTAACTACCATGAGGCATAGGTTATCACTATATCATTCATCATTATTAAATAGCCCAATATATTATATTAAAATGATTTAATTCCATAAAAAATTAAATAATTTAAGATAGAATTAGTACTGCTGCAATGATAATCCTTTATTTCATCTATAAAAATGACATTTCACAGTCACATGTCCAAAAAACATTACCGTCGTCCACATTATTTGAGTTACTATATTTGGAAAACATTAGAAAAAATCCCAATAAGCCTTTATTACCCAGATAGTTCTATATATCTATGGATCTCCATTATAAATTCTATTAATTGGAAGAATGTGATTTCCTTTGTTTTAGACTGGTCCATATATATAATTTTTTTGATAATAATCCCCAAGAAGGAAATTCCCATCATGAAGAAGTAACAATTGTTGTAATTTTAATATATGTTTTCTTTTATGAATGAATTTATCATGGTATTCAAATTATCCACATGGTCCTCCAATATATTGGATTATTTCAATATAACCTCTATGATGACTACCAAATTTTTTTTGAGGTAATCCTTGAGTTCCCTATTAATATATCTATAATAATATAAGGATAATTAGTGATTATGAATGGTATCCTTAGTAAATCATACTATCCATACATTATTCAAATAATTTTTTTTGGAATATCTTTTTTTATAACCCTTAATTGGTGATATCCAAACTGAAGGTCTAAAATAGAGAAATAATAATCCCTATATTGTTGATTGAAAAATTAATATTTCCATGTTAGGGGATACATTCAATTTATTATGATTTTGTTGAGTCCAAGATAATCAATACCGAGGAATGTTGAGAAATCATTATTCTTGATGAAGAGGAATTGTAGACCCCATAGTGAATAACTCTAACTCAAAAAATTGGGATATATATTCTTTCTCATATGGTAATAATATCCATTTATGATCAAAATATTCCAAGGGAGATTCATCCTCCTTCGTACAGATTTATTGATTCGAACGATGACATGGGATTTTGAGAGTGTCCCCCCCCCCCCGAAAATTGATATTTTCATCATATTTGGAGATATATTACATGTCCAAAATATCATCAAAATACTCAAAAGTACATAAGAATAAATTTTATTGAATATTATGTCAAAAACCAATTATTAGAGATGATTAATATACATGGGATGAATCCATCACTATATTTATTGTTCTCATAGATAGATCAACTACCGTGTTTTGAATTGGTGTGTGAAAAGTTCTATTTAACATTCATGATATGAATGAATTTGTAGAACCAGAAAAATAATGTATATTAAATATTTTTCAATGAATGGATATAGTACTTCCAATGAAATTATTTGTTGGACCCTCCTCTTTGTTTTGTTGGAATAGGGTTTTCTCTTTCCCTCTAGGACATTGATGTTGTTGTCATTGGTTTTCATCAACAACCCTTCCCATGGTGAATTGACTGTCATGCTCTCATTACACCATGAATTTGTAAAATTGGAAAATAAAGTGTGGTCTAGGTGGGGAATTAAATTATTCCAATTAATTGGTCGGGTTCTCCCATAAAAAATAACAATATAGGTGTCCATACTTCTGACAAATAAATCACATTATGGTCCCCAATAAAATATTTCTAGTATTCTACTACCAATAAATCATACAAGTTGTATTTTGGACATTCATAACACCATTTTATCTATTGATCATACTCCAAGAATTAAACTCCATTTTCTAATTATTATCTCCATGAGATCCTTTGTATTCATTAATATCTATATCAACATTGAGGGAATATTGAAATAAATTTATATCTATTTATTAATCAAATTTACAATTCTATTTCTATTTTGTGGATTTATCCTACACAAAAAGAGGTCATAATTACATTCAGGGTACATGAAAATGATGGAAATGTAATAAGGAATCCTTTTTTTATTTTCATCATACTCCCCAATGGGTTCATCATCCATTTTCTTGAGGCTATCAAAATACATCTTCATTTTATATTCATTGGTATGAGGAAAATATATATCAGAAAAGATTTTTATAGAATTAATTATAGTCTATATTTTCTTTTTATGAATAATTATTTTCATTTTATTTTCATTAATTTCCACCATTGATCATATTTTCCCACCATATATTAAACTACTAGTGATTCATTCTCCTTTATATAAATTTGAAAGTTAGAGATGTTATTTTCAATAAAGTATATCACATTTTTATTAGTTAAAAATTCAAATGATCTTATATATACTGGAAGAAATTGTCTCATAATAGTTTCAATTTTAACGTTATATTCCATAGGGGGATTGGGTTGTGGTTGGTATTTCTTCATATTTTTTGTTTCTGGTCAAAATATGAGTTATCTATGAAAGTATTACCATGAATTTACAAACTCTTTCTTCCATTGTATAAGGAATCTCATTTGGGTAGTTATTACTTTTCCGTTATCATTGGCTATTGACCAAGTTTCTCTTATTTCCATAAAATAAAATAATTATCAAGGATGATTTTTTAAATTATAAAACACATATATGGGAAAACATGAATATTGAAGAAAAAAATTTAAAGGAACTTTTTTATTTATTTATCAATTTCATGGATTCAAACCTTGTAATCCAATATAAATTTCTTATTATAAAATATAATGGTAATTTTTTTCAATTACTATTAAATTTTAATGATGTGTTAGAATTTCATAACATATCTCCCTTGAGAGACAACCCATTTGTTTGGAACTACTAATGGTCATGTGAAACTTACTTCTTGAGTCATGCTCGATGTGTCTCTTTTAGATTTATTACACCAAGGTATATTTTTTGTATATGCATGTCCACTTGTAGTATCCATATAGGGATTTAATTTCTTATAAACCACTCACTCTATCTATTACCATGATTCTAGGGTATTTTCATACACATAGTTTTGTCCTTAAACATATTTTTGGAGTTACCCCTGTGTTTGAAATAAATTTTTTCCAACATGTTTCAATGCTCATATAAAAATTCCCCTTTATTCCATCAATGATTGGTGAATCCTTTAAACATATTATTTTTTTATGTTAAGAAACAAATATATATTAAATTATCCTAATGATAATAATGTAATAGTGTCTTAGGAAGACTATGTTCATAATAAATTTATTGAAATTGAAACATGGAAACATTAATTTATTATAAATAATAATCTCCTAAAATGAAATAGTTATTTTTAATATAAATTGGATATCATGGGGAATACAGGGAATAATTTGATAAGATAAATACCCATAGAAAGGGAAACAAACATGTTATTTAATCATAAAAATTGAGTTATTGGTGTGACATGATATCAAAAAAATATATTATAAATGAATAAAAATATTGAATCCTAACATAAAGGGAATGGTATCATAATATCATGGAATAATGGTAATTTTTAACAAAATTATGATATTAGCATAAGTCAAGGATCACATTTAATACAATATAACATGGTTTATAGTGTCCTAAATTGAATTATCTTTACTCTGTAATCATATACATGACATCTCGTGAGACTAAAAAATTCCACAATATATTCGAGGGATATATAATTCTAGGCCCGCCCTTCACATTGATTTATTGTACATAAGTATTTATTTTACATATGTATATCAATCGTGTGTTATTGACATAATAATTACACATGTAATGAAATATGTCGTATATTATTCCCTCTTAACATAATCAAATGAGGTTACTTAATTATGGAATTGAAAGGATAGTCATTAGGAATGCATTACCATATCAAAGAATGTGATAATAAGCTCAGAATACATATTTAGAGAAATATGTAGATAATTTATAAATATTTCACAACATTAAATACATTTGAAGTAGGTTAGAGTGATATTGGTCATATCCTAAATAAAAGGGTTGGATAAAAAGATCAAATACCTCAATGCTAATATGTCTTATGATATTTTTATCTCCCATAATATTAAAAATATGTTAATTATTAGATTCCAAAATAAATTTTTATCATTTTTTGTTAAATTATTTTATTTTTTTCAATTTTATATTAAATAACATAACCAATTATGGTTAAGTGACCTAATTTAATGATAAACAACTCATCTGTCCAAGAGCACTCTTGTAATTTGACAATGGAAAAATGGAAAATTATATTTTGGTATAAAAATTTGTAATCAATATATACATATTATTTTTATATATTATAATTATTAAACCATCAATGAAACATGATCATGAAAAATTAAATATGTTTCAACAACAAAAAATCTATGTTGTATGTACACTTGAGAAACATATCAATTTTTTTATGATCATCATGTAAACGAGCTATGAGTTATTTCATATTTCAAGAATTATAATTATATCATCAATATCATATTATTTCATTAATTATACATAAATTTTTTATCTATTGTTTTCAGTAAAATCTTCTTTCACATCTCATTGCAAGGTGGTAGTAGAATATAAACATGAATGACATTATCATTTATTTAATGGGTTGTGTGTTAATAAATTAAATGATATAATTATTTTATATAATATAAAATATTAAATTATTATAATATATAAATGTAAAATTAATATTTATTTCCTTCTATGCAATGTCTTTGTGAAAAATGAATTAAATCGCTTCATGAGGTATTTGTCCTCTATACACGAGTTATATTATCATATTCTCTATATAATAGAATGTAAGATGGTATATTTGTTATTGTAATTACTAAAGTATAATTTTATCATAGATATCATATATAATATTTATATACATAATTATATTAATCCATCATATATGGTCATAAAAATGAATTATGTCGGTTCACGATACGATATCTTTCGTGCACATGATCAATTGTTTCATTCCTTATATTAAGGAGGATGGGATTGATGTTGTCCATGAAAATAATATAAAGAAATATATTTATTTTTCGGATAAATAGGTTATTATATAATAATATTTTATTAATACATGGAGGATTGGAGGAATAAATAAAAACTAATGCTCAGTTAAGGATATTGCCCCAAATTCAGACAAAATATTTTGTTTCCACTAATAGCCTTAATTAGATGGAATTATAAAATAACAAATGATTAAAATTTTAGGATACGTTTATAGGGAAGTGATAATCTAATAATTATATTAAAAATGGTATATTATTGTGTGTTAAGGAGAGAATAGTGGATGACCTTTTTATAAATATGGGAGATGACATAGATTGAATTGTTGAAAATTAATAATTCTACCCATGATTATTTCCTGGAAAAATGATTAAATAGGGGACATTTTAGAAAATTATAAGATATAACATTTATATTTAACTAAAGAAAATAACTATAGATGTTTTTGGATATATTTAATGATTTTATTTTATTTTATTCCAACAATAAACTAGTTTCTATATTAATCATGCTAAATAATTTTTAATATTTTCACATTTCATTATGGTAAAAAATTATGTGGACCATATTATAAAATAAAAAAAAAATTCTATTCAAAACATGTACTCATTATTTTAAAATGGAACTCACAAAACCTGGTAAATTTAATTTAAATTTATTCTGGTAAATGTGTGTGGAAAAAAAAGTATTCCAGAATAAAAACATTCAAAAGTTAAAAATTATTTTTTTTCAATATACAAAAACAAAAATAATTGCAATGAAATAATTAGGATTAGTATAAAAATAATTGAATTACTTTTAACTTTAAAATTACATTAAAAATTTTATTCATATAAATTCTATAATAAAAAATATATTTTTATAAAAAAAATTATTTATCTCAGTTTATTGAAAATGAATCATTTTAAAAAAATCATAAAAATTAATCATAAGATAATTTTTATATGTAAATTCCATAAATATAGTTTATATTATAAAAAAACGTTTATAAGATTAGTTAAATTTTGTTTTAAATTATGTTTTTGATGTGTGACTAAAAAACCATTTAGAAAAATATAGTTAGTTAGAAACCAATTAATTTTATTTCAAATTGATAATATTTTACAAATAATTATAAAAACACTTTTGAATTTATTTTATAAATGTCTAAATAATATAATTTTTCATTATTTAGTTATTATTTTCCATACCTTACAAAATAAATTCTAGGTTATAATTTCTATGTCTAATAAATGAATAATGATTCGTTCAATCCTAGGGTCAAATTCGTGAAAAAATACTAAATAGATTTATTTTAATGAAAATTAAATATTTCATAAAGTCTTTTGGTGTTACAAGGATCCCAATTGACAATGATATGGACCATGAATCCTTATACAGATTGGTTTTCAGAACATACATTTCATATTTGGATGATATGGTTAAAGCTTATGTCATAAACATTCAATGAACTACATAAGATTATAATTTTTTGGAGTCCTTGTATATTAATTAATATTTTGATATGATAACATTTGATTTATTTGAGTCATTTTATGAGAATATTATTTTGTATCCAATTTATTGTTTTGAGATAAGGTAAACGTTATAATAAGACCTATATATTTTAAAGTGACTTTGGAAAATTGCATGATGATATGGATTTAGAAGTATATAATGTAGAACTAATAGAAATCCTATATAGATTCTAATCATCAACCATTACAATAAAATTCATGTTACCAAATATTTCAAAATTTTCCCCTAATTTTTTTATCATCTTTCAAAAAATAAATGTAAAAATTTCTTAATGATATGATGAACAATTTGAGATACTTTAACTTATTTGTAATATTTCATATAGATTATAATTATTAATGTGATTAAACTATTTCTTTCTAATATGTATCAAAACTGAATATGTACTAATTGGAATCATATAAATATATGAGTTATCATATTACTTATAAACCTCATGTGACATTTACCAATGAACATATTTTTATTAAGGTTAAATAAGAATAGAAATGAGATAGAGGTCTATTTTCATGTAATTATTATCATAGATCCATGGTCATATTCTAATGATATCATTTGATGTGATAAATTGATATTCCAAACCAATATATGTATCTCTTAATTATCAATATGCGACTCTATTTTATGACTGAATAAAATATCTATTGCGATAATAATGTATCTTCACAGGCATGAGGTATTTCCCAAGTTCTATTATATTTAAAATACATTTAATTGTTTTACATGAATTTTGGATGAATAGGTATATTTATTGGTGTTTTTAAGAGTTCCTTTTATTTTCATGGAGAATTGGGAGTGGTAAAAAAACTTATGGATGGTTTGGTGTTCTATAAATGAACATGTGTAAAATAGAAGGGGGAAATTTTCTTAAGAGTTCACAAAGACATACTGTCCTTGGTAATGGAATGATAAATAATCAATTCTAGAACACGGTCAGTGAAGACCTCACTATGTCGTGATCTATGGTGTTGTTGGCCTAAAATGTCATTTTATATTTTGAACATGTGATAGTGTGGATTTCATGGTTATCCTGGATAAAATAAATATGGTTATAGTATGGAATGATATGAAATCATGTTAAATTTTTTTTAATGTTTTATTCCTTTGTTATTTTTAGTGGACAGATTCATTTTCTTCCATGGGAATCCACATTCAAAATCATGGGGGGAATTAAAATTTATTTTCAATTAATATTAAACCCTTAATAACAAGTGTTCTCTTCATCATATATTGGGATATTAATTTATGGAATTTAAAAGGTATTTCTAAATATACCTTCCCCATATTTTTATGATTCTTCATTCACGATTAATTTCATGATTTATACCGTGGAAGATACCTTTTGGATGATTTTAAGTGTCAGTTTATTTATCTTTGACTCACATTTCTTGAAAAATAGAATGATATGTGTTTTAAAATGAATTTAATGTGTTTTGAAATTTCTATTTTTGTATTATTTGATTAAAAATATTATTGTTATTTATTTTAGATGATTTTATATGTGTGATATATTGATACGTATTTTAATGAAATCCTTGCAAAATTTAATAGAAACCATTACATTTAATGGCTTATGATAAGTATTTAAAATAGAAACCGTTCATGTAATTTATAGAAATTAAACACGCATTTCTATTGCAATTTGAAACAAGGAATGAAATTTTGAATTTTCTTTATTAAAATAAAGAAATTTATTTATATTTTAATTGAGGGATGATAATTTCATGTTCAATGTGTTGTTAAATCAGAGATGGATAGATATAAATGTTAATTAGTATAATAACTTCTAATTCATAGTTTGTTTATATTCATTATTATTATCTGCAGACATAATGATACAGAATTATTACTCAATTCAATATAGTTTAAAAATGGATATGACATAATATTAATACATGGTAATGTTATAAGTCACTACTCACGAGGATATGTTATTTCATTTGGTAAGCTTGTGTGTGTGTAAATAAAAAATAGTTGTAAGAAAAGTGGAATGTTGGAATGAATGAATTGAATTGAAATGACACAAATTCAAACATTTAAACTCTGTTTTTTGTTAAAATATTTTGAAATATCTAAATAATTTGTTAAATAATTTTAAGGATAACATATTTCGGACTATAGTTGCATGTGAGGGAAGTGGTACAGTTTTCCTACTATGTATGATTACTCAAAAAATGCATAACAACCATAGTGTTTATAAGGATTTTTTATTGATATATGAAAGGGAATGATTTTAAATTTATCTAGGGGATATTATTTATGTTGGATTAATGGATATCTATAGATGAACATTTTTAATGGGTATGGTTTTTGAGTCAGGAGGATTTTCTCCATGGTCCCTCTCTTTGTTTCTTACAGTACATGTTTAGTTTTTCTGGTTCTATTGTCACACTAATATTTATTTGTTTTTAAAATTTATTAGTAGTATTTTATACTCTTAATTGATAATTTTTTTTTGTTTGGTTATTTGGGTTTATATTTTTTGTTCTTTTAGGTCTTGAAGCTAAAAAACCCAATTATTCATTGTTTTACCATAACTAGTAATCTTTGACATTGTTGTTTATCTAATATCTCATATTTTCTATTAAATGATACATCATTCAATTATAGTTTTCAGTGATGGGTTATTACAATATAAAAATTGACACATTGAATTTAAATTCTATAATGATGTAGTTTGGAAAAATATTATCTTTGAATGACATTCTTCAATTATCCTACAAACTCTATATAAGTATTTATAGATATAGATTTTTAAATCTTCATTTATTCATCTCATAAAAATGTGTTGGTATAGCTAGAATTATGTTTAGTGCATGTAATTAAAAAAGGTGTAATTAATAGTACTTCAAGGGCCAAATATTAGGATGATTCAAAATTCAATTAATGAATAATTTAAACCCTAAAAAGGTAATTAAAATGAATAATTTAATAATATTAGATGATATAGTGTCTATATATGTCCATTAAATGAATTTTGACTTATTTTAGGTCATATTAACCCTTATTAGTTCAGTTTAACCAACCAGTAATCCCGTTTTTACCTTAACAGAAATATTTATTTTATTTCTATTTTGACTATTAATTATGAACATAAATTATGATGACATGATTATGGAATATTAGTTATGATGATTCTAAATATAAATACATTTTCCAAGTGAAATTAAAATAATTTTTCAAATTTAATTTAATATTATGTCAAGAGATTCGATTAAAAAATTCATTCATAATGAAAAATATTACAGAAAGTTAGAAATTCTTAATAATTAATATTCAATATCATGTAAAATAAAATTACATACACTGGATTAAATATGATATCAGTAAAATTATTTTAGATTTTTGACCATACAAAAACCAAATTTATGTTTTAAATAATTTATATCAATGGAAACTTTTTAATAGAATTAATAATTTGTCACTATTCGTTAAAAAGTTAAACCGTTCAATGAAAATCCCATGAATTCACCCAAATATTATTATGACAAATATATTCCAAATGAGTATTTAATATTATGAAAAAAAATCATGTGATGGTAAAAAATCAATTTAACAATTTTTTTCCCAATGATTTATGATATTTATTTTTTTGGGAAAATGTTATTTCAATACTTATAATGTATTCCCCCAGAATTTTGTACTTAATTATAAATATATGCTATTTCCATAAATAAATTATAATTAATTAGAATTTTTTTCATTTCTATACTTACCACCATATTTCAGGGATATATTATAATGTTCATGTTTATATAATATTTTCAATATTATATCATAGTTATTTTATGATCGGTTCTGTGTGAAATAAAAAATATCTATAAAATTAAATTCATTTGAAAAAAATGTTTCACAAAATCATGGGGTGCTTAATATTGTATATAATGAATTATTTTTTGAATTACACAAATTTATTATAATTATAAAAATTGGATTTCATATTTTTTTCAAATATATGAAGTCCCTCATGGATACATAGTTATGTCTTTTTATAATTATTATTTTTTAGCATTTCGTTTATTCCAAATTGAAATGGTTTTGACAAAACATATCCATAAATTTTTTGGATGAGCTTAAAATGAGTAATTTTGTTTTTCCAAAAGTCATTATGTGATTAATGTGTGAGTTGGAGATTTTTTGATTTCATAGGAACATATTGTATTTTATGATACCCCAAATACCATAGTTGAGGATAATAATTTGATGATTAATTTTTTAGAGGATAAATTGTCACTGAATATATACTTAAGAAGGATTATTGGTATTCATTTCCAAAATAATAATATCTAATTCATGATATACATATATTTATAATACATTGTCTGAAAATATTATTGGATTATGTATTATAGACATGAAAATATTAAAAATATTCATTTCTATTTACATCAATCAACAATCCTTAGAAAATTCATTCATAGACGTTAGTACTCATTGAGGAGTTCAATGAATGATTAATAATTGGGATGAAATTAATTCCTTGTATGTTATTATAATTGGTTACCTATAACATAGTTTAATGAATATCATTATAACTTCTTATAAAATGTATATTGTACCTCTATTGGTTTTGTGGGACTCTATAAGTAAAATTTTAATCTCTCTTCAACATTAACCATTATTTGTATGCATTGAGAAGACACTATAACCTGTTGAGAGATCCGGGATAACCTCATTATTAATGAGGTACCATATAATAGTATAAATATATTGGATGGAGGAGTAATATAGCAATTTCATTTTCTATCATTATCATGAAAATTTTGAAGAATAAATACTGGATTACATGAAAGTATAGGTAAACTAGATTTATGTTCTTATTATTCTGGTTATGGATATATCAATCATTTAAATGATTGTTTGTTATTCAATGTTTTATATTAAGAACATAATAACTCAACACCTTGTTATTTTTTATAGATCATTTTCTTCACATTGTTTTGGAATAATTAATTGATGATTTATTTCTATATTTTAATGTCATTTTTGTTAAATGGATGAATGAAACATTAAAAAGATCATATTATGAAATTTATGAAGATGTGTGATCATGAATGTTCCCAATATAGTGTGGGGTTTACAATGGGGTAATTCTATATGGGTATAATATATAATGTATAATAATTTGGATATTTTTCTTTTATATAATTTTAAATATATATTTTAATAGATGAATCACATTTAAAATCATAAGATTTTTTATAGGTTCATATGAGTTGAATGTTACTTGGGGGGTTTAAATGTTATTAGAAGTGGTTTTCTGTAAAGGTTTTACATTTGGTGATGTTTATAATAATTAAATACATGTTTATGTTATGGTATTAAAATCAACATTAAAAAGTACCTTACTTATGGGGAAATAAGATGTTGAGACTTTGAAATAGGCGTTTCTAAATCCCTAGCCAATAAAATAATCAATATCGACCATGAGGGAATACGATTATAATAGGATAAATATGGATGTGAATGATATCATTAAAAAGGGAATTTATTTTTGTGTCTCTTGTATACATTATTCAATCATGACCATTCGTTGTCTGAAATATGAATTAATCTAATTTGACTCTATGTTTTCATAAATGTGTAGTGAAAGGGATTTCTAGTCAGGGTCTATTGTTAGGATGTCAAATTGAGAGAAATATATTGTTGACCAAAATTAAGATCTATGGACATTAGATATCTTCAAAAATATATTTATATATATTCAAAATAAACATT
Source organism: Viscum album (assembly GCA_963277665.1). Taxonomy (NCBI): domain Eukaryota; kingdom Viridiplantae; phylum Streptophyta; class Magnoliopsida; order Santalales; family Viscaceae; genus Viscum; species Viscum album. The sequence continues at coordinate 1,348,355,640 of OY728164.1, forward strand.
CTTTTTCCCTTGCACTACACCATGTTTAGAGTGAATTCCTAATATAGAGTGTATTTTTTTATGTGGATTAGTGGATGACTCATCGATCACTCTATCTCAACTATACATTTCCCAATAGATTATAAAGGGTTATTATAATGATTGATTAAATTTAAAAAAAATTATTCATATAAGATATGATGATAATGGATTTTGGTAATGTATTTTGAGTTTGAAACCCTTCCAATGATTTTGATAAATAATTATGATGTTATGAGTATATTGAAATATTAAAACCATTTAAAAGTATATAATTACGAAATACGAATTACAAGTATCAAAATAAAATATTATTTTTAGAATCATCATACATTTAATTTTTCATTTTGGGACCTAAGGAATTTTATGTTTTACATTCCATTTTAAGATCATGTGGAATATAATCAGATTTCCAATTATATAAAATTATCATTCATGTCGACCGATGATCAATGTTTTTCAAGTTAAAAAAAATACTCAATAACGAAAAGAATATATTTATGTGTTCTTAAATATTATGTTCACTCATTATTTGATGATAAAATTATTGTGGAATGAGGTTAAAGGTAGGTAAGCTTATTTATATAATTTTATATTCACATTTAGATTTTCAGGAACCAATTTAATATATTACATAGAGATTTATATTTTATCTATATTGTTTCATGTTACCTCAAAAGGTGAAAAAATTTATATAAAATGTGATAAAGTATAATCCCAATTAATTTATATTTATAATGATTATTGGATCTTTTTATATCTGGTTTTATATATAATTCAAAAGATATGGACATTTATTTTGAATAGTTAACATTGAAAATTCACAATGCTCACTATGATTGTTTTCCATTAGTGTATGTTTATATATTTATGTAATTATTATCATGAATATTAAATATATAATAATTATGAATGTATTAATTGAAATCAAGTCAAATATATTTTCATGTGAAAAGAATTATTTAATGGTGGGATATAAAATTAATTAATTCTCATGTTCACCCCCACCCTTCCCCTCTTATGGAGAATCTATGATAATTCTAATTATTATAAGAATATAGGTAACCATATTTGTCTCATTTGACATCACATTTATAAAATTATTCACATTAAATTTCATTAAATGAGATTTTTATGAGCAAGAATATAGATTTAAATACTCTTTTGAGATCCCTTATTTTAATAGATATAGTTATTTCTTCATCATTGAAACATGAGAACCATAATTATAAATGAAATATTTTTAAAAAAAACATCATGTTCATGTTCTATAAGGACCCACCCTTATTACATTACGTAATCTAGAATTTTAGGCATCAACTCATTCCCTTTCATATTGAGGATCTTTTAAAATTTAGAGCATTAGATAATTGGAATATAATAAAAACATAAAATTCTACATTCATATAGAGAAGATACCCCAAAGTATTATCAATTTCTTAAAAAAGATAATAATATTCAAATAAAACAGGATTTCCATAAAAAATGTTCAAAACATATTAAATGGATTCTTTCTTTTTCTAACACAACATTATATCCTTAGAAAATAATTTAAAACTTGGGATGAGCATAAAAAGCTCAGTAAGGGAAATAAAAATAATAAAATTAACAATTAAACCATGAATACATCTAAAATCATGAAATCATTTTCAGAAACAACACATGTGTCTTGAATATATACTTAGGTTGTGAACCATGAGATTCCAAAGAAACTTAATTAACATAAATATAACTGTAAGGGTTTATTTTTGCATTACCCCCATTATCTTGTAACCCTCTCAGCTGGCATATAATTTGTAAACCTCATGAATACCATACAATTAGTGTAACCATCACAGTTTCATATGGAGTAACCATATGACCGAACTCCAAATTACACATTCCAAATGCATTGGAGGGAGATATATGTCCCAACCTTTATCATAAAAAATTCCCAAAAACATGAACATAACCATACTACATTAATAATTTCACAAAAACATTGCTTTTGATCTTTGTAAAATATAATTTTAAAAGAGAATTTTAAAAGAAAAGCCCCTTAAAAATATTATATAATTAATGATAGACATAATATAGTTGATGTAATATGTATATACACTATAAATATACATAATTAAACATAATATACACGAAATTAATAACATAATATATTTTAATACAACATAAATAATGAAGTGGACGTTTAACCAAAAGAATGGAAATTGGGTTTTGAATTCATTTACCTCAGTCTTATCTTACATAAGACACATTTAGACATTCTATATAATGGTTAAAATATTTTTATCAATATCTTACACAAACATATTCATGTTTATAACGCTTTATATTATCACCTCATAAAATCATTTAACCCATTAATTATTATTATCATAATCCTTCAATAGTTTTGGGTGCCTTCTTTACAAGATTTCAATGTATGGTTTGTATTTGATTTTCATGTCATATGGAATAGAAATTATAGAAGTTGAATGAAATGGTATTAATATGTTTCCAGAATTTATAATTTTTACCATAAATTATTTTTTTTATCATATATGATGTTGTATCATTAGACAGAATATTAATGATGTTTGTTTATATAATTTTTTCGGTTCTTTAATAATCCTGAACTTGATCCATTATATAATCTAATGTCATAAATAAAAGAAAACTATACAACATAAAATAGGTTACAACATAAAATTTAAATTCAATATCAACAATTAAAATGGTTTTATGATCATATTTTATGGGTGTAATGGAAATTGGAAACACATCATCCCCAAATTTGGTACATCAGTACATCACAGATGTTGTTTTTTTTATAATAAAAGGTTGAGGAAAATAAGGAAGGTGATTAATCTTTTACAAGAACATGGTAACATGAAGAATATATAAGATTATAGATATTTCATACGTCATAGATAAATGGAGGGAAATATAGTATAATAAAACAAATTAATTGGAAATAAACACATGAAAAAGGTAGAGGATAGGTGCCTCTTGATGTCTTCTCCTTGGGATCCTCTTTATGGCCTATGGTTATTGCTTTTTGGTGAGACCAGTAGCTCTAAGAAGTCACTAAGACCATTGGGGAGGGTATTTGGTAGAACTAAGACAATAGTCAAGGATTTAGAGGTGTGATAGGAAGTAGGGAATGATGGTGGTATTTATAATGGAGGATATGATAAATTTTACATTATTTTAATGATTATATTAATATTTTTCTCTAGTCTAGGAATAGTTATGATTCTTTTGACCCAAAATTGTAAAACATGCATGAGAGATTGGAAAAAATTGGATTATATCATACATAAAAAACCTATTATGCAGTAAAACGAATATATATTATTTATCATATTTTATCAAATTTTACTATTCATAAAAAATACATGAATTATAGAAAAATATGAAAAATTAACCAAATAATTCCTTGAAGTGTATAATTAAAAAATGAACTCCATTTTTCAAAAATATTTTTTTAAATATTATTAATTTATTTTTTGAATAAAATCACAATTTATTCACAAATAACAAATTTAAACATATAACTCATTTTTAACACCAGGAAAAATTAATCAAGTACTCATTATCATAAATCCCTATGAAATTAAAATTATAATACCATTTTCTATTTAATTGGGTCATTTTACTATTCAAATTTATATTCATAAGGGTATGTTACTATTCACCAAAAAATCTAGTTGGTTCCATTAGATTAGAAATATGTTATTGATCATCATTGTAGTTGACTGTTATTCAAAATTCAAAACACAAAAGAGAGAAAATTATATTTAAATGATAGTTATAAATATCTAATTTTAACATTTTATAATGGATTTCAATTTATTTTAAATCCTTGGGGTGTTACATTATACCCATCTACTAGAAATTGTGCCCTCACAGTTTTATTTAAATATTAAACAAGTTAGGGACTTTTCCCTCATAACATTTTTAGATCCCCATGTATCTTCTTCAAAAATGTGGATTCTCAACAAAACCATTACTTGGTGGATTACATTATTCATCAATATGTGTTCCCTTCAATCAATAATCTGAACTGGTTTCTTTTCATAAGAAAGGTTCTCTACAACTGAACAACTTCTGGGCTCAAAACATCAGATGAAACTGGCACATACTTTCTCAACATCAAAATTTGAAAAATGTTTTGTACCTGAGATAAACACATTGGTAAAGAAACTCGATTGGGAACTAGTGTAAATTTCGCTCGGATTTAACAAGGTTCAACAAACCATGAACTTATCTTCCATTTCTTACTGAAATGCATAACACTCTTCCATGGTGAGATTCTACAAAACACAAGATCACCTACCTTGAAAGAAAAAACTTTCCTCCTATTCTCTGACTAACTTTTATGTCTTATCTGAGATATCCTCTTGTGTTCATAGATCATCTTCATACACTCATCCAATTCCTCCACTAATTTCAGCCCCATCAACTTCATTTTCCCGACTTCATCCAAAAAAGATGGGGTTCTACACCACTTCCCATAAAATTCATCGAAATGTACAATTTGAATACTAAAATTAAAACTGATATCATAAGAAAACACTGGTTGAGAAATATTTTGATCCAAACTTCACTGGTTATCAATTGAACAAGCTCGAATCATATCCTCTAATGTTTGAATCTTTCATTCTGACATTCCATAAAATTAAGGATAAAAACTATAATAAAATTTATTTATTTGAAAAATGGATTCTGAACACCCTTCCAAATGTTAGAAGTGAATAAGGGATCCTGGTCCAATAAAATGGATAGAGTAACTCCATGTAACCTGAAAATATAATTGAGGTATAGTTTAGATAGCTGATAGAAAGACATAGTTTCTCGAATAGAAAAAAAATATATTTTATCAGTCAATCCTTAACAACTCAAATTACATATTTACCATGAAAATTCATAGTTAATCCCACCATGAATTCCATGGATATATTCTCTCCTTTCCACCCTAGAAAGAGAAAAAATATTAAGCATACCTTTCGGTAACTACAACTCTGCATTAACCTTTTGACATGTCAACCATTTGAGGATAATGTCAGCAATATCTATTTTCATTCAATCCCACTAGTAAAACTCTTGATGGTCTCGGTATATCTAGTACTACTAGGATGAACTGAAAATGGATAACTATGACCTATAAACAACAAATATTTCCTCAACTAGGAATCAACATTCACACACAATCTTTTTCCAAATCACAAAACACAATATTTACCAATGTTAAATTCTGGTAACTTACCCATATTAAACAATTCTACCTTTTTCATTAGCTCATGTTATTCCATCTATGCTTTCTTAATTTCATCTAATAATTATGAATACACTAGAATATAAAACAAAATAGAGGTATTTACTTCACCAACTACTTCTAAACCAAAATTAATCAAATAATTAATCATGAGATCATGTTCCAAATGTATCATGTTTAATGATTCATGATGTTTTTGAATCAAGGAACTTGCCACTTTTTTTTCTTTTCCCAGATAGTAAGTTATTGTTCCATCATAATCATTTATCAATTCAAGCCATCTTCTCTGCCTCATATTTATTTTCATCTTAGTGAATATATACTTCGGACTTTTATGGTCAGTATATATTTGACATTTGGATCCATATAAATCAAGTCTCCAAATATTCAAAGAAAAAACCACATTTTCCAATTCCAAATCATTTTTTGATTATTATACTCCTGAGGTTTTAGTTATATTGAAGTATAAGCAATTACATGATCTTTCTACATCACAACAAAACCATGCCCCTTCAATGAAGCATCACAATAGATGAAAAATTCAGCATTTTGGGAATGCAAGGCCAAAACCGGATCATTCAGCAATCTCTTCTTCAATTACTAAAAACAAATATCTCATTCTTCCATACAAATAAATTTTACCCCTTTTCACATTATTTCAGTTAAATATCTAGATAACCATGATTGGTTTTCAAAAAACCTTCTTTAAAAACCTTCTTTATCCAATAAAACTACAAATATTTGTATAATATTTAGGTCATGTCCATTCATCCACAACTTTTTCATTGGTAGGATCAATTATTATTCCATCCTTATTTACAATGTACCCATGAAAATAAATATTTTCCAACCAAAAATCACACTTTTAAAACATTATTTACTGTTTATTTTTCATTATGTTTTGAAAGAAATATCGTAAATGTTTTTCACCCTTCTCTTTACTCTTAGAAAATACTAGAATGTCATTAATAAACACAACTATAAAAATATCCAAGAACTCATAAAATATTCAATTCATAAGATCCATGAATACAAAATGTGCATTGGTCAAACCAAATGGCATAAAAACAAACTCAGAATTCCCATATCTGTTATAAAGAGGTGTTTTTTGGATTTTATCCCCCTTCACCTCTAGCTGATGGTATCTGGATATCAAGTCAATCTTAGAAAAATACTGATCTCCCTAAAAATGATCAAACAAGTCATCAATATGAGGAAGATGACACTCATTTTTAACTATGATGGATTAAATTTCTATATTCAATGAAAAGTCTCATGGAACCATCTTTCTTTTTAATGAACAAAATAGTAGCACCTCATGGTGAAGTGTTAGAATGAATGAAGCATTTATCATAAAAATCAATGAATTGATTTTTCAAATCAAGAAGTTCCATTTGATCTATTTGATATGGGGGTTTCAAAATTGGATTAGTATCAGGAACTAATTAAATTGTGAATTTGAATTCCTAATCAAGTATGAAACTGGGTAACTCATTAGGAAAAACATTATGGTCTTCATTTACCACTAGAACATTATTAATCTAAATTGTTCCCTTTTTTCAAAAATATTATCTAGATAACATTAATTTTCATATTTTAAAAGTTTCACAACATCATAATATTTTATCAATTTTATGAGAACATTCTTGTATAAAAACGAAAAGTAATTTTGAAAAACAAATTCTTTACAACTATAGTAAATCTTGACAGGATAAATAGAAAGCCAATCTTTTCCCAAAATTTCATCAAACTATACTAAGTGGAAAAACATGGTTTGAATGGAATTTTTTTCCACCAACTGTAATATAAATATTCTTATAATTCTTATTTGGTATATTATTTTTCCCTTATCTATTAACAACAAGTTCTAGTAACATTTTTTGAGGTGATATTTCTAATTTACCATTAAATCCTTATAAATGAATGAATGTGTAGACCTCATATCAGGCCAAAATTTTGCACAATCTGAGAAAAGAAACAAGGTACCTGATACAACTTCATTTGATAGATCAAAAACTACTTACATAGTCAAAAATTATCTCACTACACATTCATGATTACATTCCCACTTCATTTCATCATTCAGATACCACTTTGGGAAGGCATTTTCATAATGATCTATCTATCCTCATTTCAAACACATTACAGTTTTTTTATTAGTATTTGTCATAAGATCATTTTCATTACAATGATCAGCCATATGTCCAAAATTACTACATCAAAAACACTTCCATGTTTTGGTAAGGCATTCCCCCAAAGAGTTATTTTCCTAACCTTTCACAAATGGGAATCTATAATTTCATATCATCAGGTTTCTTTAGTCGATAATTACTAATCACTTTCCATCTAGACCTCTACTTATCCCAGTTGTAAAATATAACATGATCATCAGAAAAGTCCATCTCTACCCTCTCACAACATCAAAAGAATATCTCATAACATTTGAGTTTACGGGAGGCCAATGCCCTTTGAAACAATAGCATTAATCTTGAGTAAAAGTGGTGGATTGTTCTACCAAGATCCATAATATGATTTGGGGCACACCTCAAAAGTTGGGTGATGCTTCATTCATACACACCGATTGAATATTATTCTTATTTCTTCAATTCCTAGAATATATTCTCTATCCTAAGTCCAAACACCTTTGGAAATATGTTTCATGGAGATACATATAAGTTCATCCCACTCTAATTAATCAATCACCTATATATCCCCGATAATTTTTACCATTGAACCAAACTAATTATCTCCATCTTAATAATGATAAATATAATGGCTTTCCTTTTGATTATCTGAATGTCCCATAATAATGAATATTTATTGAAGGGAATTAATCCATCCTTCAGCAGCTACAGGGTCTGAAGATCTATTAATATAAGGAGGTTCTTGTCTCATAAAATGTACCATTATCATATTGTTTCATTGTGGTACCTATGGTTGTTCTCTTTTATGGAGGCTATCCTCATTTATTACCTGCATCAGCTAATCCCTTACAATCACAAACTGCTCGGTTCCAATCCCTACTATTCCGGGATGCAGATTTGAAAGGATATCATTCTATCGGTGCCCCTCCTATTCAAATTCCCAAATTTATTTGAGGAAAACTGTTATGAACAGACATATCATAGTCAAATCATCATGGTAATATTTAAATTCAATATCAACTCAAATAAAACAATAATTATAAATTATTTATTATATTCTATTAACATCATCATAATCCAAAAATTAATCTAAACCATCCATTGATACCAACTATATGGACCCATTATAATTGATTTACATAATCGTGAATTTTAGTCGTGAAATCACATCCTTTAATATTGAGGATCTATTCTAGTATAGTTTTTTAGAGAATTACAATATAATACATATTTAAAATACCATATTTATTTAGGGAAGTTATCATATAAATAGTATCAATTTCTTCCAAAAATATATTACATTTCAAATAAAACATTATTTCCTTGAAAAATATTCATAACATTTAAGTTGGATTATAATTTATCTTACACAACCTTATAACCTACAAAAATCATTTAAATACATGGAAAGAGCAAAAAAATCACAGAAATTGATATAAAATTAATAAAATAAACATTAGTCCAAGAATACTTTTAAATGCATGAAATCATTTAAAAAAATACTTTTCACCAATATATACTTATAGTGTGAACAAGAGATTCCTAAAAAATATAATGAACATAACAATAACCATAATGGTATCATAGGTAATTACATACATAATCTTATAATCCTCTTAGATACCATATAATTTGGAACCCTCGCCGTTATATTTAAATTTGTGAAACAATTGCAGTTACACTTTGTCTAACAATACAACCAACCTCCATCTTACACATACCCAATGCACTGGATGGAGATATAGGTCCCAAAAATCATCATAAACAATTCCCATTTACCAGAACAGAATCATATGACCAGAATAGTTGCACAAATACATTTCTTTGGAACTTTGTAAAACATAATTTTAGAAGAGGATTATAAAATGAAATCCCCTTAAAAATATCAAATAATTAAATTAAGAATTAATAGATTTGATAGTATATGTATATAAATTGTAAATATACATAATTAAACAAAATATACACCAAATTCATCACAAAAATAATTTTAATTCAACATAAATAATGTAGTGTATGGTTAACCCAAATTATTGAAATCGGGTTAGAAATTTTCAAACCTCAGTTTTTTCTTCCTTAAAAATTGTTAAAACCTATGGTATATTGGAAATAACTGTGTTATTAATATCTTAAAAGACATATTAATATTTATAACACCATATATTATCATTTCATAACATTTTTTTACCCTTTAATTATTAGTACTTCGTTCCTTCCATTGTTTTCGGTGCGTTTATTATATGATTTCCATGTACGTTTTGTATCTGACTTTCATGTCGTTAGGAATAAAATTACAGAAGTGGAATGAAATGGTATTAATAGTTTTTTTGAATATATACTGATAAAATAATACATTTTTTATCAAATATTACGATGGAAAATTATATAAAACATTAATGATGTTTTCTTATATCATTTTTGGCGGTTCATCGATAATCATGAACCTCTTTAATTATATAAATTATTTTCATGTATAAAAGTTCCATTCACAACATAAAATTGGTTAAAAATATACGTTACATTATAATTCAACCATTAAAATTTATTTATGATCATATTTTAAGGATGTAATGGAAATTGGAAACACTTCATCACCCAATTTGGTAAATTGGCACATCACGAATAATGTATTTATATTTAGAATAAAAGGGAGAGGAGAGGAAGGAAGATGATTAATCATTTAAACAAACATGGTAACATTAATAATATATAATATTCCATAGATTTCATACCTCCTAGAAAAATGGATGGATTGATATTATATGAAAATAATTAAATTGGAATGAAAACACATGAAAAAGGAAGAGGATTCATACCTCTTGATCTCTTCTCTGTGACATCCTCCACAAGGCCTTTGGTTATTTTCTTTTTGGAGAGACCAGAAGCTATTGAACTTGGGGAAGAGACTTGGGGATGGAATATTGTAGAACATAGACTACTCAATGGGCTTTGGAGGTGTGAGAGGAAGTGGGGAATGAGAGTGGTATTTATTGTGGAGGAGAGGATGGATTTTACATTATTTTAATCATTATTTTAAAAACAATTCTCATGAATATGAATATTAATGATTCATGTGATCCAAAATAGTAATATTTCAGGTGATTTTGAAAATAATTGGCTTACATCTTCCTTGAATCACCTATGATGCAGTAAATCATGTATTTTTCATTTAGCATATTTTATCATATTTTTCTATTCAAAAAAAATTCTGGAATTTCTGAAAAATCCCAAAAATTCACTATAACCATTATTCCACCTGTATTCTTGAAAAATGAAATCCATTTTTAATATTATTTTATATCAAATATTAATTTATTTTTTAAATAAAATCATATTTTATTCATAAATAACAATTTTAAATCTATAACTCATTTTTAACACCATGAAAAATTAATCATGTTTTCATTATCTTCAATACATAATAAATGATAATAATAACCCAATTTACTATTAATTATGGTCATATTACTATATATATTACAATTAATAAGGGTGTGTTACTATTCACCAAAAATCAAGTTGGATATTTTCTGCTCCAAAAAACATACAGATCACCATTTTAAATAACCGTTTTTCGAAATTCAAAAAATAAAAGAACAAATTTATATTTAGTGGATTGTTATAAATAAATATTTATAAAGAAGTTTCATTAATTTCAATTTATTTTTAATAAATTGGGTGGTTACATGTCATTAGTAAACAAAATTCACACCCAGTCCATTTTAAATTCATTATAATTCATTTTATGACATATAATAAAAAAGGTAAATTATTCCAATCCTTGAAAGTGAAAAAAGTATTAATAAATTCATATCCATAATTTTTTTTCATCACTTTCACTCAATATGAATATTTGTAAATAAAATATTCTTGTCTTCCATTCATATTATACAAGAAATATGACATTTTCTGGAATAAACTCCTATATTTACAATAGGAAACTAACTCCCAAATCTCATTATTATCAATTTTAATTTGCTATAATTTCATCATGGTAAACTAATCCATTTATTTAAAAAACATATTAATAATTTCATAGTTAAAATTATACAAGTAATTGGGTATGATGTAAATTTATCGAATATCATTCGATTTTAATAGACATTCTATTGTCTCACTTGACATAAGTATCCATTAAATTTTTTCTAATTCTTAAGAAAAATTATACTTCATACTTTATACATTACACATTGATAGAGATTTCCAAATTTGAATTATATATTTAAAAATACACTTTTATAACTGGATCAATCATGTGTCTTATAGTCCATAACCCTAATTCATAATCAATATAATCATTAATCTGAAATGATATTTATGATGTAGTTTTTACTCACTAGAAATTTATATTTAGTGGAATAAATGGTCATTTTGAAATTATTTTTTATAACAAAGATATATCATTATACAATGCGTATAAATAATAAAACACCATCATCTTCTCTTTTATCAAGAATTTCCAAACATAATCCTTTAATTATTATATTAAAATGGGTTTTTAATACCTTTATACTTTTAAAAGGAACTATTTTCAAAAATTAAAATTTATATGGATTATTTAACTTTTTTATCCCTAATTAAGATTAATTTAAATAAAATACAACTATTACTTTTCAATTTCATTGAAATTATTTAATGGAACCCAACCATGATAGTTTGGCTGTCACGACCCCCTTCCCACAAAGTGTACCCTTCCTAGGCCGGAATGTGAGAATGAAGATAATGAACCCCGAGTCCCGCCTTCCGTAGGCCCCGGGTTGGGAACTAGCACCGAGGGTATAGTAAACACCCAAATGGGAGGCATTACCCGCTAAGAGAACACATGCAGAAGAGAGAGATAAGATAGAAACTAATCAACTCCAACTCAGAACTAAAATATAAAAGAAACCCAAGTACATATATGAAATTTCATGCAAAAGTACTACAACTGAAAGGGAAAACTAAAAGTACCCAAAAGAAAGTAAAACAGCAGCGACCACAAGCCCGAACAACTCCTCCAACCACAAGCTAGTAGTAACCAGCATGATCTCCAACCTGCTCCAAGTGACCTGAAAAACATTTTATATATTCATAGGGTGAGTATAACAGTATACTCAGTAGGATCCTCCCCAAGACTCTCATGCAAAAGTAAATAAAGCATGCTAAAGCCCAGCGAACAACAAGTGAAACTAACTCGTCACCAAAATAGGTATACTAAGATCCCAGTCTAATAGTGGATACTCTCTCCAAGTAACGCATTCAAGAATATAGAATATAGTAAGGAATATCAAGGGTACCCTACTACTACTTCCCCACTGGTTTTCCGCTTTTCCACAACGACATACATCATGTGCATCTCTCTCCAAAGGCTTGCCCGTAGACACCTAGGCAAAGCTCTAAAATCCGTACCTCGTGCACCAAAAAGGCTTCCCCGCAGACACCTGGGTGAAGCACCACACCATCCTCACATCCAAATGTAAACAGGTATGTTCTTGGATCCACCACAGCCCACATAACGTGTATCATACATCGAGTATTATACCTCAAGCCATTATAGCCCATACACCGAGTAGGGATCCTCAATCCATCACAGCCAATACAGGTTACACCTATAGTAGTCCATAGGATACTATATCCATAATATATGTGTGTGAAATAACCACAATCCATTACAGACCTCTACACACATATACGGGGAAACTAACTATTGTGCCTGTTGGCACATGTATCTACTAAGAGAAGAGAGCGGGGCCAAAGGGGGTAGTCAGCCATTCGTCCTCCCACCGGAATGATGGGGAAAACACCCCCCCCAGGGCTCAGAATCCCTGAGCTGTCAGTTTCCCTTACCAACATTATAACGACCCATACATTACATACATTGTTATTACTTCAGAATTGAAGCACAATTATTATAAAATATAACAAAACCAAGAAAGGACCGTATAGGTATAGTGTCTTTAGAAACTGGGAATCATAAACAACTGGTTCATAAAGCATCTACTTTGCCTCCCATTTATTTCATCATATCTAGAGTCCCTTTTTGGAATATTCTACTTCATAACCTTCTTCCTGACCCGGGGAAATAAAACATACAAAAGGGTGAGATCAAATGCTCAGTAAGGATAAACAAAGGAAATATCAATGACATCATATTCATAATAACATAACATTTTGGAAATCTTAACCTGCAAAAGAGATCATAATATCATAACATGGGATAAATCATAGAAGTGAAATGTAATCCCAATTATCCTAACTTAAAACATGAAACTTTTTGGCATACACACATATTCATAGATAATCATATCTTATTAGTCAAGACTCTTTTCCAAGACTATCTTAGTGGACAAAGTCCATTTCATAACCGAGTCACCGTCGTTTCAGTCCTGTTTCACTGAACCGGTATAACCTACTGTTCCAGCCATGTCTATATCATGCGATATAAAATCATTACCCAATGCATTGGAGGGAAATATAGGTCCCACCCATCTCATAATGATACCATTCTTATGTGTTCCACAAAATCATTAACCATACATCATAGCATAACCCATGTAATAAAAAATGGGAATCTTAAACATCGTGACATCATAAAACAATTCATTTAAGGAAAAGGAATTCATAAAAATAATTCCATCACAACATAATCAAATCAATGTAATAATAGGGATAGAAACAGAACCCTTTATTATCTTAGATGGAAAATAATTTTGATAAAACACTTGAACTCCATTCTTGAGGAAAATATCCTTTCAAGTTCAAAAACATTTTTCCTTTCTTAACATGTCATAAAATTTTAAACTAAAAGAAGTTGATTAAAAATAAACATGAAAAATTTTAAAGGAAGCTTCTCAGAAATAATGTTTTAAAAATCCATTCATGCCGTATAAGTTAAAAAAAACATTCTTCTCGTACTTTTGTTGGAAAAGTCAAATGAAGTACTTCGTACGAAAAAGGTCAAAAGATTCCTTTCATAACTTTTACTAAAAATTCACCGAAAGGTAAAATAGGATTTAAAAAATTGTAGGTGAATGGAAATAATATTACATATTGAGGAAACATGGATGATAAAATACACCCCAGTAAATCCCAAAGTATGAACAATCTCGGATAAAAATGAGATTGTGATATTTCCCTTACCTTAGGTACGATATGCTTTGTACGTGTTTGAACCTCCTGTATAATGATTTAAATAATGTTATTGACTTATTACAGAATCATAATTATTGTTATGATATCATATATGGTCATATTCTTAGCTTCTTAGTAGTAATATTTCATTGCTACTTGTTATTCGGGTGTTTATAACTTTTTGTTCTTATGCGTGTTTTGTCGAATAAATTATTATTCTTCTCTTTAGGTTATAGATACCTCATTTACAGAATGGTATTAGTGTAATATATATCATATTCATTCATTAAATTCATTTATATAATCATTATGAAATGAAGATCATTTAGAACGAGTCGCATCACATCGTGGAGACGGTATTCCGTACGTACGCACGAGTGATGATATCATTCCTATGATCGTGGAATTGTATTGGAGTGTATGTATACTATTTCATAATTAGTATCACTTTATAATAGTCATATATAGTCATTATTTACACCATTATACCCATCCATGTAAGGTGGTGGTGGAAAATATATTACACCACGGCGTAAAGACGGTATTCCGTACGTACGCACGCGCGGTGATTTCTTTTTCTGTAGGATGGATAGATGGTGAAATAGGGTTATATCATACTTATAATAACATATCCGTATATGAGTGATACTGATGTTATTACTTCATAATGAAAAAAATAAAGAAGAAGAAGTGGAAGAAGAAATAAAGATGAAAGAATCGGTAACGGACATTACCTCTTCTTTGATGTGCTTCTTTGAGACCTCCTTTTAGGGCACTAAAATAGGTCTTTGAAGATGGACAGAACCTCTAGGATGTCTCTAGGTAAGTGGAGAGGAGAAAGTTGCAGGTTTTTTCCGAGCTTGAATGCTCAATGTGGTGTGAGGAAGAGAGGGAGGAGGTTCCCTTTTATAAGGGAGGAGAGGGGCACCTTTGTAATAACTAAAAATATTATTTTATTATAAAGTCAAGTTCTGTTTTAAATAGCTTCAAATTGATTTATTTCGAGGATAAGGTGAGGATGGGTCGAAATACTCTCATCCAATATAATTTAGAAATGTTTAGGTTCCTATTTTGACATTATCATTTAGATTTAACATTAAGTTAAATAATTTTACTTTTACTGTGTCTTCTTGTGTTCTTATACTATATGATTAATAAACTTACTATATCAAGCCAAAAGAACCCCAAGTTGTTTATTATTAATATATATAACCTTATCTAAGTCATTTTTGCCGAACCTTATATTTTTAAGAATAAAATAACAATTAATAATATAATATTTGTTTTAAAAACTATTTTATGTCAATTTTGAAACTATTTAGTAATTGATTTTTGTGAAAATCAAAATAGAATGATAAGTTCGAAAAAAGTTAATTAAATCAATAATAACATGTCATATTAACCTATAAAATTATTGGAATTCATAAAAAGTGTCAAATTACATTTATTTTGGTGTTTATATCATCAATTATGTCAATATTTCATTAATAAGATAATTACCGCATCATCTTTGTGTCATAAATAAATTAAATTATTTAATGTCTAAAAATTAAAAATAAAATACCATTATGTTGGAAATATTTTTAGTTTTCTAATGAATATTTATAGTCGAATCAATCGTATGTATAACCCCATATTTAAAATGATTTACTTATTAAACTTTTATTTTAACTATTTTAATCCTTCTTTAAATAAATTAATAATATATGTCCTAATCTAATCCAAGTGGGCCTAAATGGTCATATTTTATTCCTAAGGTTGTTTCTGGTCTAATTAAACTTGTCCAATAGAATTCGGACGTGTTTTATGGAAATAATAATGTCATTTTTACCCTTATCTACCCTATTTACTTTTAACAGTGGTAAAAAAAGTAAAAAGTTACTATTCACCAAAAAATTATTTTCATCTCATTGAACCACATTTACATACTAACATCAATAGTGTCTCTCGGATTTTTGAAATTCCACTCACAGAAGCGGTAAAATTAAGTTTTATGAAAAATTCAGTTTTTTAACTACCACTTAGTGGTTTCACTATTCATCAAAAATTGAAAGTTTTCAAAAAAATACAAAAATTTCACCCTAGGCTAATTTCGATATTCCAAATTCTAAAATGAAGTCCATTTTGAAAAATAAAAATTATTAAATTTTAAAAAGTGGTTATTACTATTCATAACAGCTAGTTTTAATAATATTTTAATGTAATATCATTGTTTAGTGAAACTCAGTATTGCGTACGACGCAAGCTATCGAGGAATGTCGCGATTTCGTGTAATGCAAGCCAAGAAAGTGTTGTGTGTAGAAAAAGATTCCTTTGATAATTTATATAACATAAAAGTCTCGGGTGTTACATTCTACCCCCCTTAAAATGAATTTCGCCCTTGAAATTCGTTACTTTGTAACAAACAGATGAGGATACCTCTCCCTCATCATATCCTCAAGCTCCCATGTAGCTTCTTCTAATTGGTGGTTCCTCCATAAAACTTTCACCAATCGAGTGGTCTTATTTCATAGGACTTTTTCGCTACGATCCAGAATCTATATCGCTTGTTCTTCATAAGAAAGATCTTGCTCTAGCGGTACAACTTCTGAGCTGAGTACATGTGAAGGATCAGGTAAGTACTTTCTCAGGAGAGATACATGGAACACATCGTGAACTTGAGAGAGATTCGGTGGAAGCGCCAATCGGTAAGCTACCTTCCCAACACGATCCAGTATTTCGAAAGGACCAATATATCTAGGGCTCAACTTCCCCTTCTTTCCAAATCTCATAACCCTCTTCCAGGGAGATATTCGTAAGAACACTTTATCAACCACTTCAAACCCTAGGTCTTTTCTTCGGTTGTCGGAATAACTTTTCTGTCGACTCTAAGCTGCTCTTATGTGTTGTTGAATAGATCTGAACTTTTCTGCCATTTTATCAACGAGATCGGGTCTTAATAGCTTTCTTTCCCAAACTTCATCCCAGCAAGTTGGAGTCCTATATTTCTTTCTATAGAGAGCTTCATAAGGAGCCATCTGAATATTGGAGTGAAAGCTATTATTATAAGAAAATTCCACCAAAGGTAGTTGTTGATCCCAACCACCTTTGAAATCCATAGAGCAAGCTCTCAACATATCTTCTAGAGTATGAATTGTTCTCTCAAACTGACCGTCTGTCTGAGGATGATAAGTAGTGCTAAAACTCAACTCTATATCCAGAGTATGCTGAAGACTTCGCCAAAACATCGAGGTAAATCTCGGATCCCGATCACATATAATAAAAAGTGGTACTCCATGCAATCTTACCACTTCCTTTACATATATCCTGGCAAGCTGATCCAGAGAGAAACCATCTCTAATAGCAATGAAGTGTGCAGACTTTGTAAGACGATCAACTATGACCCAGATAGCATTATTGGCTTTGGATGTTTTAGGAAGACCTGTGACAATGTCCATAGTGATGTTTTCCCATTTCCATTTGGGTATGGGTAATGGTTGTAACATCCCCTTAGACTTCTGTCTCTCATCATTAACTTGTTGAAAAACCAAGAATCGAGAGACATATTTAGCAACATCTCTTTTCATGCCATCTCACCAGAAGAATTCTTTCAGGTCCCTATAAATCTTCATGCTTCCAGGATGAATAGAGAATGAAGAACCATAAGCCTCATCCAGCAGCTCCTTCTTTAATTCGGGGATGGGAGGAACACAAACCCGATTCCTGAACATTATTATCCCATCACAATCAAGGATGAATTCAGGAACATTTCACACCTTCTTTTGTAACTTGACATCTTCTTTTTGTGCCTCTTTAATCTTCACAAGTATAGATGGTTGAACATTCATTTGAGAAAGATACGATTTCTCCCCTTTCATTATAATTCCAAGATCCATCCTTTGTAAATCCATAAATATTGGATCTTTTGTGATCCTCATCAGGGATAAACTAGCATGGTCTTGTCGACTTAATGCATCTACCACCTTGTTTGCTTTCCCAGGGTGGTAATTGATTGAGCAGCCGTAATCCTTAATCAACTCCAACCATCTTCTTTGGCTCATATTCAGCTCTTTTTGGGTGAAAATACACTTTAAACTTTTATGATCAGTATAAATGTCACACCTTTCTCCATAAAGATAATGCCTCCAAATCTTTAATGCAAAGATTACCGCAGCTAACTCCAAATCATGATTTGGGTAATTTTTCTCATGTATTTTCAACTATCGTGAGGAATAAGCTATCACCCTATCATTTTTCATAAGAACACACCCCAATCCCTTCTTGGATGCATCACTGAAGATCACAAACCTTTCTCCACTACAAGGCAGTGTGAGCATAGGTTCACTGGATAACCTTCTTTTCAACTCCTTGAAATTCTCTACACATTCCTCTGTCCAAACAAACATAACTCTATTCCGAGTCAACTTGGTGAGTGGATTAGATAATTGTGAAAAATATTTCACATAACGTCGATAATATCCATCCATACCAAGAAAACTTCAGATCTCAGTTACTGTTGTTGGTCTCGACCATCTTTCAATAACCTCTGTTTTTGCTGGATCCACAGATATCCCCTCTTTTGAGATTTTGTGACCCAAAAATGCAACTTTTTGAAGCCAAAATTCCCACTTGGTAAATTTGGCATAAAGCTTCTCCTTTCTCAGGGTCTTCAATATAATTCTCAAGTGATCTTTATGTTCTTCCTTGCTCTTTGAATAGACAAGAATATCATCTATAAAGACTACCACAAACTGATCAAGATAGACTCTAAAGACTCTATTCATTAGATCCATGAAGATAGCAGGGGAATTAGTAAGACCAAATGGCATCACTATAAATTCATAGTGTCCATACCTTGTATGGAAAGCCGTCTTTGGTATATCCTCCCTTTTGACCCTTAATTGATGATACCCTGAACGAAGATCAATTTTGGAAAAGTATTGAGCTCCGCGTAGTTGGTCAAATAGGTCATCAATTCGCGGGAGAGGATATTTGTTCTTGATAGTAATCTTGTTAAGTTCTCGATAATCAATGCAGAGTCTCATTGATCCATCTTTTTTCTTAACAAATAGAATAGGTGCTCCCCAAGGTGACGCACTAGGGCGTATGAACCCCTTATCAAGATTCTCTTGGAGTTTCTTCTTCAATTCCTTCAACTCAATTGGGGAAATTCTATAAGGTGTCTTTGAAATAGGCAAAGCACCCGGTACGAGTTCTATTGAAAACTCAACTTAACGATTTGGTGGAAGACCCGGTAATTCCTCCGGAAAGACATCATTAAACTCCCGTACAATAGGAATATTCTTAATCTTGAGTTTCTCACCAACCATTTGAGATAAATAACCTTCATTTAGTGGAATCAATACCCATAAAATGGAAGAAATTTCCACTGGAAGGTTATGTTCATCCTTGCATCGATAGATGATCATAGATTGATCTGGAATATGAAATGTGACTTCCCTACATTGGAAATTGATATGAGCTCCATGTAGAGAAAGCCAATCCATGCCAAGAATCACATCAAATTCCAATATAGGAAGGATCACAAGATTTGCAGGAATCACTTTCCCACAAACTTCAATCGGAGAAGAATTATAAACTTTTGATGCGACTGTTGTGCCATTAGGTGTTGTCATAGCTAACTCAACATCTAATTATTGAGGTAATACGGTGATACCCTTATAAAATTCTTCAGAAATAAAGGAGTTGGTGGATCTAAAATCAAATAAAACAATTGCTACTTTAGAGTGTATGGTAAGTGTACCTTTCACCACATTGTTATCGTACTCCACATCGCTGATAGAAATTTCATGTGACATTACTTTGTCTTTAGCCTTAAGAGTTTGTTGACATCGACCATCATCATCAACCCTGGGATTAGGGAATTTATTGGCATAATGTCCCATCTCCTTGCACTTGAAACATTGAAGTGTAGTAGGTTCATTCTGTGTATCCCTTCCTTTGTTTGCATCATTAGACATCTTCTTCCCATCATCGCGACATTCAAATGCCCGATGACCTTCCTTTCCACATTTGAAACATTTACTTGTCCCTTTAAGACAACTCCCTCCATGTTTCTTTCCACACTTTGAGCATAAGGGAAAGCTCACCTTCTTTTCCGTGTGCTCTTTAGACATTCCTTTGAATTCCATTTTCCTCTTCTTATCAAACCCATAAGACTGATGGGTTACTCCAATCTCCATCTCAACTTTGAGAGCACATCGAACGATTTCCTCATAGCTATTGAACTCCCTTATGCAAAAGGCCTTTCGAAGACTTGGTTTTAAGCCACTAAAGAATCGATCGATCTTACCCTCAAGTTGGATAATAATACCTGAAGCGTACCTTGCAAGTCTTGTAAAATTTGCTTCATAGGTACCAACAGATTCATCATCCTTTTGCTTCAGTTGAAGAAACTCTTTCTCCATCTTTGTTTGGAGAATAAGAGGGAAGTACTTATTGAAAAATAAGTTCTTGAACTCGTCCCATTACATGGACTCAATTTCATCCCTTTGCCTCGTATTCTTTATATGATTCCACCATTGATCAGCATCACCTTCCAAACGATACACTGCTAAGATGACTTTATCATGCTCAAAACATTGAAGAACTAAAAATATCTTTTCAGTAGTACTAATCCATTGTTCAGCAACTAATGGATCAGTAGACCCGCTGACTGATGGTGGACGCTGTCTCATGAAGGATTCAACATAATGTTTCTCTTTCCTTTGCTCGTTTGGATGTCCTGAATGATTCATAGCTTGAGAAAGTTGTGTGAGCGTGTCTACGAGAGTTTTCATTCCATCTCCCATAACGTATGGTTTCTCAGGGGGAAAATCATTTCATTTCCAGTCACATTTCGCATTAACACGGTTCCTTCGGGTTCCATCCATTGACTAAAACCAAGAAGAATAGTATGAGGAACACTAATTATAATAGGAAAACCACAGAATCATGAATAAAATTTCACACTTAAGGTCTTATCCTAGGTTATTCATGGCCATTTCTAAAACACTAAGATTGTGTTCTATTCTTAGACTTATCCTTAGGATTCTTACTAAGGCTTTCACATCCTAGTTTCAAAAGGTTGACTATACCTTTCCTCTGATACCAACTATAACGGTCTATAATTACTTATAGTGGACTATAGTTGATACCTATCAGGGCACACCATGGGCGGCTACATCCCCTGGGCGGGACACACCACCTTCCCCAGTGGAATCCATTTCCTCATGAAGCCCATGGGAGGAGAGCCATGCTTCGTCCAACGCTCACATGTGAGAGTTCCCAAGGATCAGATACATTCCTACCTCCTTTTCCTCTGATACAAACTATAACGACCCATACATTACATACATTGTTATTACTTCAGAATTGAAGCACACTTATTACAACATATAACAAAACCAAGAAAGGACCATATAGGTATAGTGTCTTTAGAAACTGGGAAACATAAACAACTGGTTCATAAAGCATCTACTATGCCTCCCATTTATTTCACCAAATCTAGAGTCCCTTTTTGGAATATTCTACTTAATAACCTTCTTCCTGACCTGGGGAAAGTAAAACATACAAAAGGGTGAGCTCAAATAATCAGCATGGATAAACAAAAGAAATATCAATCACATCATATTCATAAGAACATAACATTTGGGAAATCATAACCTACAAAAGAGATCATAATATCATAACATGGGATAAATCATAGAAGTGAAATGTAATCCCAATAATCATAACATAAAACATGAAACTTTGTGTCATACACACATAATCATAGAGAATCATATCTTATTAGTCAAGACTCATTCCCAAGACTATCTTAGTGGAAAAAGTCCATTTCTGAACCGAGTCACCCTCGTTTCAGTCCTGTTTCACTGAACCGGTATAACCTACCATTCTAGAGATGTCTATCTCATGAGATATAAAATCATTACCCAATGCATTGTAGGGAGATATAGGTCCCACCCATCTCATAATGATACCATTCTTATGTGTGCCACAAAATCATAAACCATACATCATAGCATAACCCATGTAACAAAAAATGGGAATCTTAAAAATCGTGACATCATAAAACAATTCATTTAAGATAAAGGAATTCATAAAAATAATTCCATCACAAAATAATCAAATCAATGTAATAATAGTGATAGAAACAGAACCCTTTATTATCTTAGATGGAAAATAATTTTGATAAAACACTTGAACTCCATTCTTGAGGAAAATATCCTTTCATGTTCAAAAACATTTTTCCTTTCTTAATATGTCATACAATTTTAAACTAAAAAAAGATGATTAAAAATAAACTTGAAAACTTTTAAAGGAAGATTCTCAGAAATAATGTTTTAAAAATCCATTCATGCCGTATAAGTTAAAAAAACATTTTCTCGTACTTTTGTCAGAAAAGTCAAAAGAAGTACCTCGTATGAAAAATGAAAAAATACTCCTTTCATATATTTTACTAAAAACTCACTGAAGGGTAAAATAGGATTTAAACAATTGTAGGTGAATGTAAATAATATTACATATTGAGGAAACATGGATAATAAAATACACCCTAGTAAATGCAAAAGTATAAACAATCTCAGATAAAAATGAGATTGTGATATTTCATTTACCATAGGTCCGATATGCATTGTACGTGTCCGAACCTCCTGTATAATGATTTAAATAATGTTATTGAATTATTACAGAATCTCAATTATTGTTATGATATCATATATGGTCATATTCTTAGCTTCATAGTAGTAATATTTCATTGCTACTTGTTATTCGGGTGTTTATAACTTTTTGTTCTTATGCATGTTTTGTCGAATAAATTCTTATTATTCTCTTTAGGTTTTAGATACCTCATTTACAGAATGGTATTAGTGTAATATATATCATATTCATTCATTCAATTAATTTATATAATCATTATGAAATGAAGATCATGTAGAACGAGTCGCATCACATCGTAGAGATGGTATTTCGTACATACGCATGAGTGATGATATCATTCCTATGATCGTGGAATTATATTGGTGTGTATGTATACTATTTAAGAATTAGTATCACTTTATAATAGTAATATATAGCCATTATTTACTCCATTATACCCATCCATGTAAGGTGGTGGTGGAAAATAGATTACACCACGGCGTGGAGACGGTATTCCTTAAGTACGCACGTGCGGTGTTTTCTTTTTCCGTAGGATGGATAGATGGGGAAATAAGGTTGTTTAATAATTATAATAACATATCAGTATATGAGTGATACTGATGTTATTACTTCATAATTAAACAACTAAAGAAGAAGAAGTGGAAGAAGAAATAAAGATGAAAGAATCGGTAACGGACATTACCTCTTCTTTGAAGTGCTTCTTTGAGACCTCCTTTTAGGGAACTAAAATTGGTCTTTGAAGAAGACCAGAACCTCTAGGATGTCTCTAGGGAAGTGGATAGGAGAACGTGGCAGGGTTTGGCTGAGCTTGAAGGCTCAAAGTGGTGTGAGGAAGAGAGGGAGGAGGTTCCCTTTTATAAGGGAGGAGAGGGGCACCTTTGGAATAACTAAAAATATTATTTTATTATAAAGTCATGTTCGGTTTTAAATAGCTCCAAATTGATTTATTTAGAGGCTAAGGAGGTGATATGTCTAAATCCTCTCATCCAATATAATTTAGACATGTTTAGGTTCCTATTTTAACCTTATCATTTAGATTTAACATTAAGATAAATAATTTTACTTTTACTGTGTCTTCTTGTGTTCTTATACTATAAGATTAATAAACTTACTATATCAAGCCAAAAGAACCCCAAGTTGGTTATTATTAATATATATAACATTATATAAGTCATTTTTCCGAACATTAGATTTTTAGGAATAAAATAACAATTAATAATATACAATTTGTTTTAAAAACTATTTTATGTCAATTTTGACACTATTTAGTAATTGATTTTTGTGAAAATCATAACAGAATGATAAGTTCGAGAAAAGTTAATTAAATAAATACTAACATGTCATATTAACCTAGAAAATTATTGTAATTCATATAAAGTGTCAAATTACATTTATTTTGGTGTTTATAACATCAATTATGTCAATATTTCATTAATAAGATAATTACTGCATCATCTTTGTGTCATTAATAAATTAAATTATTTAATGTCTAAAAATTACAAATAAAATACCATTATGTAGGAAATCATTTTAGATTTCTAATTAATATTTATAGTAGAATTTATATTATGTATAACTCCATATTAAAAATGAGTTACTTATTAAACATTGATTTTAACTATTTTAACCCTTCTTTAAATAAATTAATAATAAATGTCCTAATCTAATCCAAGTGGGCCTAAATGGTCTTATTTTTTTCGTAAGGTTGTTTTTGGTCGAATTACATTTGTCCAATAGAATTAGGACATGTGTTAGGGTAATAATAATATCATTTTTACCCTTAACTACATTATTTACTTTTAACCGTGGTAAAAAATGTAAAAAGTTACTATTCACCAAAAAATTATTTTCATCTAATTGAACCACATTTTACATACTGACATCAACTGTGTCTCTCGGATTTTCAAAATTCCACTCACAGAAGCGGTAAAATTATGTTTTATGAAAAATTCAGTTTTTTAACTACCACTTAGTGGTTTCACTATTCATCAAAAATTGAAAGTTTTCAGAAAAATACCAAAATTTCACCCTAGGCTAATTTCGATATTTAAAATTGAAAAATGAAGTCTATTTTGAAAAATAAAATTTATAAAATTTCAAAAAGTGGTTATTACTATTCATAACGGCTAGTTTTAATAATATTTTAATAGAATATCATTGTTTAGTGAAACTCGGTATTGCGTACGATGCAAGCTATCGAGGAAGGTTGCGATTTCGTGTAAAGAAAGCCAAGAAAGTGTTGTGTGTAGAAAAAGATTCCTTTGATGATTTATATAACATAAAACTCTAGGGTGTTACAAACAGGGTGGAGTAGCTTATAGAAACAGAAAAATTACAGAATATATATATAACTCACATCCACACTAGGGGCATTACCATGTCTTAGATACAACTACAGCTAACGTCTCTCAGACTCCAAGCTGCTACTTATTAGACTATGTATCCTATAAGCACACAAACATTTGAAGAGATTTATTAGATGACTCCATTCTCATTTTATCAGTTCCAATATACGTTAATTAATTCTTCAAACATTAATTAACCATGAACAATTCCACATTAAACTGAATTGGCATCACATTCAAAATCAACTGCTCCTTTTATGATTCACATCACCTTTAAATTCCAGTATCACCATCTCTGTGGATTATCACCATTTAATCAAACTTTCATTATAGAATTACTTTCCCATATTTCCAGTCATTCTAGAAAGGCATCCTATGATACTAAACACAAAGGGGGCTCAACATGGTGAGTAGATATACTACATGTCGAGTCTTTGCCGCCTATAGAAAGAGTATAGACCCATTCTCCCTCGAGAGGATAAACACGGAAAGAAAGTGGCATACCAAGCGTGTCTTCACCTCCTTTGGAAGGAGGGTAAGCAAGACTAGCTACTTTGAGCAGTGGGAAAAAGTAAATAAGATAAACAACAAACAAAATCGCCAACATCCAGCCATCACATCCATCCCAAACCATCATCCTTGGTGTCATCCCCAACACCCACATGCATAAGCTGATGCATCTCGCCACCCTAGGTGTCATCTGCTGCCACAACCACAAGTCCCCATGCCTCCACATATCACAACAACCATCCAGGCTCACATCACAGCACAAGAAGCAAGAAAACACAACATCACATCAATGAGCTCTTGAACCTTTAATAATCAAGGGGGTAACTCAGAACCCTTTAAGAAATTCTCACACAATATGTTCATTAATACATATTGAATTAGTAGATTTTTCATCCATAGGTTCCAATTACGGGAGACCTAATCAGTAAGCTATCACAATTAAAAATCCATGATTACTTCCCTAACTTTATTAACATCAAATTAGAACAACTAAAACAACGGTATCAACTAGATTCATTTACATGCATCTTTATCTTTATCCAATTAATTAACAATTAATTCCATCTTTACATTCATTATCAATTTCCATCAAGAACAAACAACTAATCAATGAAATCATAGATATCACTCTATCTAGAAAAACATGAGGCAAATCGTTTTCACATTACAAAGAAACAACATGCGATCAACCAATTATTTTAATCCAGTTCATGTATTTAATTGGGACAATTTCATTGTGATCCAAAGGGATAAATCATGCTAATTCTATGTTTTCACATATACAATTATAGAATCCATTAATCCCCTACCTCAACAATTCATGATGTTCTTTATCCACACAACGGGTCATAATCCTCCTCTCGCGACAACTGTATCCACCCAAAGATTTCACGGTATGACAGTACCAACCAAACCCTATGAAAAACCCATTATAAGAATGGAGATTACATGGTATAATTTGGAAATGAGAACAGAAGAAAAATAACCCCAAAGAATGATGATACAACATATCATATATGGAAGACTTATCGATACAGATCGGTTGCATCAAAACAGAGCAGAAAAAATCCTAGGAGTAAAGTTTGATTGTACAACTCCTACGTGAAGGATTTAAAGGTTCTAGCATCTCATAAATGATAAAAAATAGGAAGAACAAGGGAGAATTATATCTCATCCCTTTTTGAAGATTTAATGGGGCGACAGTTTAATATACGTTTAATTCCCCATTAAAAGCGTATTGCATTAACCCACACGGTTTGACCAAGTAAAACATCCTAAGCCATAGGAATAATTAATATAGGATTTATGGAAATTGAATCGGCCATAAGAGTCATTAAAACCAGGATTTAAATTTATTTTACATCAAAGGAAACGTCAAAGGGGAGAAACTATAGGAAGCTAGAATCACTGTTCACATACTCAAAATTTGGAAAAGGAAAGAAAAGGTCACCGTTAGACCTCACCGTTCTGGAAAAACTGTTCAATTCTACAGTTAGAAAGTCAATGTGAGAAGGTTACCATTCTGGGAACACTGTTCAAGTCTATAGTTAGAAGTTCCCCGTTAGAAGGTTACTGTTCTGGAAACACTGTTCAAGACTACAGTTAGAAGGTCACAGTTACAAGGTTACCATTCTGGAAAAACTGTTCAAGTCTATAGTTAGAATGTCACTATTAGAAGGTTATCGTTCTGGAAATACTGTTCATGTCTATAGTTAGAAGGTCACAATTAGAAGGTTACTGTTCTGGAAACACAGTTCACAGAACTGGAAATTCGGAAATGTGTTGGGGATAAGTCACCTTGACCTTCTAGAACACCACCAACACCACAATTCAACAAAGTAATGAACCAGAGAGGTTCGGTCCATTTCATTAGATACCTCTCAAAACATTCTCATCCTCGAGAATTAAAAACCAACCCAGAAGAAAAGAGGGGTCCGAACAACCACCCCATAAGATACCTCTCAGGGGAAAACCACCATGAGTTGTTCGAAAGCTGGAACAAAACTATGAAATTCGAGAGTATGGGAACAAACAATCCATATCCAAACAATTCAATCATAACATCACATCAATGGTACATAAATAAAATTCATCACAACAACTTAAAACAGCTCTGGTTACTAGACACGCATATGTGACTCACGTTCCCAGGTACTCTCCTCCATGCCACCGTGTCGCCACAAGACACGATCCAACGGAATAGAACGCCCACAAAACACCTTCTCATTGCGGTCTTGGATCTCCACAGGTCTCTCCTCGAAGGTTGCGTCATTATCAATATCGATCTCTCCCCAATCGATAACATGAGATTCATCACGAAGATAATGATGGAGTTGTGATACATGCAAAACATCATGTATCCGACTCATCTGAGGGGGAATTGTTACTTGATATGACACAGCTCCAACACGAGCTAACACCTCAAAAGGCCCAAAAAACCGGGGAGAAATCTTACTTCCATGACCAAACCTTTGCTGCCCACGACGGGGAGTCACCTTCAAAAACACATGATCCCCAACATTAAACTCTAAGGGTCTCCTTCATTGATCAACATATTATTTCTAATGATATTACGCTATCTTCACCCTCTCACAAATCACTTGAATCATCTCTGTTGTATTCTGCACTAGTTCCTGTCTGAGGATTGCTGACTCTCCGACCCTAGTCCAGCACAACGGAGAATGGCGAGGCCAACCATACATGGCTTCAAACTACACCATACCAATGGTGGAGTGAAAACTATTATTGTAATAAAACTACACCAAGGGTAGGTGCCTCATTCATGAACCTCAAAAGCCAAGAACACAAGAGCGCAACATGTCTTCAAGAGTCTCGATGGTTCGCTCTATTTGACCATCCGTTTGAGGATGAAATGTAGTGCTAAGGCATAGCTGAGAACCAAAGGCATGTTGGAGATCCCTCCACACCCTAGAGGTAAAACACGGATCTCGATCAGAAATGATCATCCTAGGGACTCCATGAAGTCTCACCACCTCCTCCAGATACTGCCTCGACCAAACATCCACTGAGCTCAACTCCATGATCTCTATGAAGTGGGCCTATTTTGTTAAACGATCCACTACCAACAATATAACATCATGTCCTCCCAGCGCTAGAGGTAAACCTATAACAAAGTCCATTGATATGTCCTCCCTCTTCCACTGAGGAATCTCTAATTGCTGGAGAATACCACCAGGAACACGGTGTTCGACCTTCACCTTCTGGTAGACTAAACATCAAGACACACACTCTGAAACCGCATGCTTCAGCCCAGGCCACCAAAACTGACTCCTTAAGGATCAGTACCTCTTTTTCACACCAGGATGTATTGCTAAGGGAGAACTATGGAACTCTCTGAGAATCGTCTCGCTCATCGCCAAGGGAACAAAAATCCTGCCATGATACAACACTCGGTGTTGTTCATCCTCCGACCAACCGTCAGGGGCCTCACCACAAACTAATATGTCTCTCCAAACATCCACATCTAGATCACCCAATTGGGACTCTTCCACCATCTACATCAGGGATGACTACACCGTCATCTAGAAAAGACAACCTCTGCCTCCAACCTCTTCCATGTCATGATTCAAAGCTGACAGTTCCTCCATTACTCTCTAGGAATCACCAGATTCATGCACAGTGTCACTACGTGACTTTCGGCTCAGTGCATCAGCTAAAACATTCCCTTTTCTAGGTGTATATGATATTTCAAAGTCGTATTCCTGCAATAACTCCATCCACCAATGCTGCCGTAAGTTCAAGTCACGTTGGGAGAAAACATACCTCAAACTCTTATGATCAGTGAAAACCACAAAGTGATCACTAATGAGGTAACGTCTCCACAACTTCAGAGAAAACACCACGGCTTCCAACTAAAGATCATGGGTGGAATAGTTGCGTTCATGGGGATGCAACTACCGAGACCCATAAGAAACAAGTGACCTCTGCTGCATGAGAACACAACCTAGCCTCATATGTGAAGCATCACAGAAAACATCAAACTAGACTCTCTCCACTGGAAGACAAAGGACTGGGGCACTTACCAACTTCTCCTTTAGACACTCGAAAGCTGCCTTGCACTGATCAGTCCATATGAACACTTGATCTTTCCTAGTCAAAGCTATTAGAGGAGTCGCAACTTGGGAGAAATTGGATACAAACCTCCTATAATAACCTGCAAGACCAAGGAAACGTCACACCTCTGAAATGGTCTTGGGGGCTTCCCAAGACAACAATGCTTCTATCTTCGATGGATCCACATCTACTGCCTATTGGGACACAACATGCCCCTTGAAACGAACTTCTAGGGCCCAAAACTCACACTTCGACAACTTCCCAAACAACTGATGTTGGCTACGAACTCCCAAAACGACTCGTAGATGCTCTGCATGCTCCTCTTCAGATGTGGAGTACACAAGGATGTCGTCGATGAAAACCACAACAAACTTGTCCAGGAATTCATCAAACACAACTTTCATCAACCCCATGAAAACAGCTAGAGCATTCGTCACGCCGAATGGCATTACAACAAAATCATAATGTCCATGACAACAATGGAAAGTAGTCTTTGGGATATCCTCATCCTTTACATGCATCTGATGATATCCTGACCGTAATTCGATCTTTAAGAACTAACTTTCACCCTTTATTTGATCGAATAAGTCATCAATCCGCGGGAGAGGATAGTAGTTATTTAATTTCACTTTGTTTAAACGACATTAATTGACGTAATCTACAAACTGTTGTCAGCCTTTTTCACAAAAAAAACTGGTGCACCCCACGGTGACACACTTGGCTGAACAAAACCACACTACAACAGACCATCAAGCTGAATACGTAGCTCTCGTAACTCATAAGGTCCCATCCTATATTGAGACATAGAGATAAGAGACACTCCTGGCTGTAGATCGATCCCATACTTGATCTCTCGTCGAGGGGGTAAGGCTATAACCTCTTTAGAAAAGATGTCAGGGTACTTCTCTACTACCCTACGAAACACCAACTACTGGACCTCTGATGAACTCATCATCATCTCAACCATCATGGATGATAAGGATGGAACTCATCTATGACTCATCCAAGGATCTCGCTCACCAACAAACACCACTTTCTCTCCATCTGCATCATGGAAAATGACCTTTTTCTTGTAGAAATACACAATATCCTATACCAAATACAACCAATCCATGCCGAGGATTACATCTTATGGTTTTATTTTTAAACATAAGAAATCTCCCCAAGAGAGTTGTTTCCCCAACACTAGCTCACAGTCTCTACATATTTCAAACAAGTCAACTCGACCTCCAATTGGCATATTCAACGCCAATGGCACTGGAAGCCTCTATACCTCAAGTCCCAAAGCGTGGACAAGGGTAGATGATATAAAGGAGTGTGTTTCTCATGAATCAAACAAGGCATACACCAATGTAGAAAACAAACAAAGGGTACCTCGAACGACATCTGGCTCACCTGGGGCTGGCAACCCTAGAGCATGAAGCTGACCATGACCTCCTCCACGGCCTCTCTGACCCTGATGATGACCACCACCACGGCCGCAATCTGCTCTCTGAGGACAGGGAGCGTCATGGGGTTGTCCTCTACCTGCTCCATCTACCCTCTTATGATCTAAAGCTAGTGAAACCTGTTGCTGTTGCCTCGGTTAGAACTGCCTCAACGGAGGAACCTGGAGCAGGGTGCCCAGTGGATGATGAAAGCTCTGAAAAGTCAGTCACCCCCACGGCTAATGACCACAACCCCCATAAGAAAAACAAGTTCCTGATCCATTGGCATAGGCCTAATAGTTGCTACCTCTGGAGAAACGAGATGGGAAGGGCTGGGACCTACCCCCAGGTGAACAGAAACTCTTCCTCCTTGAAAACTAGGATCCCTGGACCACAGCTTTTCTCCTGAGGAATCATGATGATTACCCTCTCGTGATGATCTGGTCCAAGTCAAAGTCCTCTCAACAACCTCTGCCCTTGACAGCACCTCAAGATATGTCTTTAGCATAAATGGGGTGACCTGGTGCTGGATATCGGGATGCAAAGCCTCCTCGAAATGCCTCTCCCTAGCCTCCTCATCTGGTAACAGGTCTGAAGCATATCGTAGAAGGTTCCTGAAATAGAATCCAAACTCTCTAACACTGGAGCTCCCCTGTCGAAGGGTAGTAATCTCCTAGCGACTGGATTCCTTCACAGTCAAAGAATGAAACTCGACGGTAAACCTATCTCGAAACTCCTCCCATGAGATCGCTGACTCCTCATGATCCCTGAGGAACAAGAACCACCACTGCCTCGCTGCTCCATGCAGCATCGTCACAACCAAGGACACCCATTGTTCCTTCCGAGCACGAATCGAACTGAAGCCTATGTCGACCTCCTCCAACGAGTCTTCTATGACTGCATCTGAAACGGAGCCCTCATACTTCTGTAGACTCCAACGCTGAAAATCTCGGAGTGTCTTCCTTCATGTGTCATCTTCGTCAACCTCTACCCAATGACGATCTGCTGGAATAGCCTGCTGGGCATCTTCTGTGAAAACCTGACGAGGACATCAACCTGGAGCCATACCTGTAAAATAACAACTATTAGAGCTCCTAAGCCTGGAATATGGAATACAAAACTTTAAATAATTAATTGTTTTTTTATAAATTTTAGGTTAACTCGCCCCAAGGTCTACCCATTCAAACACAGGCACAAGGAAGAATGACGCAAGATCCTTTCCTAGGTCTCTACCCTGCAACAGGTATCACTTTTTTTAGTAGCCATTGTAAATTTAAAGGTTCATACGTCAGATCATAGGGGGCCCTAAACGCCTATGTCTCAGTCAGTCTCCAGTGTTTACCTCACTTTCTAAACATGAATGAAACTATTGCCCAACCAACCCATGAAACCTCACATGTACCTAACTCCAAACTCCATCCTATCCCTCAACGAAACCTCTGATACCACTCTGTCACGACCACCTCCCCACAAAGTGTACCCCTCCTGGGCCAGAAATGTGAGAAGGAATATAATGACCCCTGAGTCCCACCTCCAGTAGGCTCCAGGTTGGAGACTAGCACTGAGGGTATTGTAAACACACAAATAGGAGGCATTACCCTCTAAGAGAACACATGCAGAAGAGAGAGATAATATAGACACCGATCAACTCCTACTCAGAACTGATATATAAAAGAAACCCAATTACATATATGAAATTTCATGAAAAAGTACTAAAACTGAAAGGGAAAACGAAAAGTACACAAATGAATGTAAAATGGCAGTGACCACAAGCCCGAACGGCTCCTCCAACCACAAGATAGTAGTAACTAGCTTGATCTCTAACCTGCTTCAGGTGACCTGAAAAACAGTTTATATATACATAGGGTGAGTATAACAGTATACTCAATAGGATCCTCCCCATGCCTCTCGTGAAAAAGTAAAGAAAGAATGATAAATCCCAGTGAACAACAAGTGAAACTAACTCGTCACCTAAATAGGTATACTAAATTCCCAGCCTCACCATGGATACTCTCACCAAGTAATGCATACAAGAATATAGATTATAGTAAAGAATATCAAGGGTACCTTGCTACTACTTCCCCACTGGTTTTCCACTTTTCCCTAACGACATACGTCCTGTGCATCTCTCTCCAATGGATTGCCCGCAGACACTTGTGATAAGCTCCACAATTTGCACCTCGTGCACCACAATGGCTTTCCCGCAGACACCTGGGCAAAGTACCACACTTTCCTCACAACCAAAATTAACCAGGTAAGTTCTGGGAGCCACCACAGACCGCATAACGTATGTCATACATCGGGTATTATACCTCAAGCCATTATAGCCCATACACCGAGTAGGGATCCTCAAGCCATCACAACCTATAAACATTTCACCTATAGTAGTCCATAGGATTCTATATCCAGAATATATGTGTGTGAAATAACCACAGGACATTACAGCCCTCTACACACATATACGGGGAAACTAACTATTGTGCCTGTTGGCACATGTATCTACCAAGAGAAGAGAGCGGGGCCAAAGGGGGTAGTCAGGCATTCGTCCTCCCACTGGAATGTTGGGGAAAACACCCCCCAGGGCTCAGAATCCTCTGGGTGTCAGTTTCCCTTACCGAAAGGGTGGAGTAGCTTATAGAAACACAAAAAGAAAAGAATATATATACAACTCACATCCACACTAGGGGCATTACCTAGTCTTAGATACAACTCCAGCTAACGTCTCTTAGACCCCAAGCAGCTACTTCTAAGACTAGGTATCCTATAAGCACACAAACATTTGAAGATCATTATTAGATTACTCTATTCTCATTTTATTAGTTCCATTGTACGTTAATTAATTCATTAAACATTAATTAACCACGAACAATTCCACATTAAACGGAATTGGCATTACATTCAAAATCAAATTCTCCTTTTAAGATTCACATCAACTTTAAATTTCATTATCTCCATCTCCATGGATTATCACCATTTAATCAAACTTTCATTACAGAATGAATTTCCCATATTCCCAGGCATTTTAGAAAGGCATCTTATGCTACTAAACACAAAGGGGGCTTAACACGGTGAGTATATATACTACCCGTCGAGTCTTTTCCACCTATAGCAAGAGCATAGACCCATTCTCCCCCGAGAGGCTAAACACGGAAAGCACGTGGCATACCCTGCGTTTCTTCACCTCATTTGGAAGGAGGGTAAGCAAGACCAACTTCCTTGAGCAGTGGGGAAAAGTAAAGAAGATAAACAACCAAAAAAATCGCTAACATCCAGCCATCACATCCATACCATACCATCATCTTTGGTGTCCTCCCCGACAACCACATGCATAAGCTGATGCTTCTCACAACCCTAGGCATCATTCGCAACCACAACCACATGTCCCCATTCCTCCACATATCAAAACAGCCATCCAGGCTCACATCACAGCACAAGTAGCAAGAAAACACAACATCACATCAATGGGCTCTTGACCCTTTAACAATCAAGAGGGTAACTCAGAACCCTTTAAGAAATTCTCACACAATCTATTCTTTAATCCATATTGAATTAGCATATTTGTCATTCGTAGGTTCCAATTACGGGAGACCTAATCAGTAAGCTATCCCAATTAAACAAGAACTCTTACTTCCCTAACTTGATTAACATCAAATTAGAACAACTACAACAATGACATTAACCAGTTTCATTTACATGCCTCTTTATCTTTAGCCAATTAATTAACAATTAAATCTGGCTTTACGTTCATTATCACTTTCTATCAAGAACAAAAAACTAATCTAATAAATCATAGATATCACTCTATCTAGAAAAACATGAGGCATACCATTATCATGGTACAAAGAAACAACATGAGATCAACCAATTCTTTTAATCCAGTTCAAGTATTTAATTCGGTCAATTTCATTTTGATCCAAAGGGCTAAATCATGATAATTCTACGTTTGTACATATACAATTAGAGAACCCATGAATCCCCTACCTCTACAATTCATGACATTCTTAATCCACACAACGGGTCACAATACTCCTCTCATGACAACTGTATCCACCCAAAGATGCCACAGTACGATAGTACCATCCAAACCCCAAGAAAAACCCATTATTTGCATGGAAATTACATGCTATAATATAGAAAGGAGAACAGGAGAAAAAGAACACCAAAGAACGATGATACAACATACCTTATATAGAAGATTGATCGATAAAGCTCGGTTGCATCAAAACATAGTAGAACCAATCCTAGGAGTAATGTTTTATTGTACAACTACTACGTGAAGGATTTAAAGGTTCTAGCATCTCAATGCTAATAAAAAAGAGGAAGAACAAGGGAGAATTATTTCTTGTCCCTTTTTGATGATTTAATGGGGCGATAGTTTAAGATACATTTAATTCCCCATTAAAAGCGTATCACAATAACCCATACGGTTTGACTAAGTAAAACATCTCAAGCCATAGGAATAATTAATATAGGATTTATGGGATTTGAATCGGCCTTAAGAGTCCTTAAAAAAAGTCTTTAAATGTATTTTACGTCAAAGGAAATGTCAAAGGGGAGAAACTGCAGGAAGCTGGAATCACTGTTCACATACTCAAAATTTGGGAAAGGAAAGAAAAGGTCACTGTTAGACCTTGCCGTTATGGAAACATTGTTCAAGTCTACAGTTAGAAGGTCACTGTTAGAAGGTTACCGTTCTGAAAACACTGTTCAAGTCTACAGTTAGACGGTCACTGTTAGAAGGTTACCATTCCAGAAACACTATTCAAGTCTACAGTTAGAAGATCATAGTTAGAAGGTTACCGTTCTGGAAACACAGATCACAGAACTGGAAATTCGGAAAAGTGTTGGGGATAAGTTACCTTGACCTTCTGGAACACCTCCTACACCACAATTCAACAAAGTAATGGACCAGTGTGGTCCGGGCCATTACATTGGATCTCGACATTTCCACAAAAAAATCATTTATTTTAATAAGTTTACCATTTTTCTATGGAATTTATATTGAAATATATTCAATAGAATTTATATTACTCATAATATAGACATTAAGGTATATATTGTTTTCTGAATATTTTTCCACCTAAATAATATTTTGTTACAATATAAAATTTTACATTTAGTACTCCATATAATGTAATTTAAAATATCATTATTGTTTTTTTAATAAAATAAAATAATTACATGTCATATTGCTAAGATAATATATATAATAAATTAAGTAAATATATTTTTTTGGTTGATTTCATCATCATTGGGCCACACAAATATGTTTTTGGAAATTTTGTGGCTTTTTTTTCAACAACATTATGTATTTCACAATCTTTTCATTGGGAGAATTTTCAAAGGAAAAATTCATCTGATTAATAAGATTATTTTTAATTCTAATGAATTCATTTTTTGTAAAACAATTTCATATTATTTTAAACTCATTGTAAACTTTCTCTAATTTAGATTTTTTATATTCATTGTCACACATGAAATATGTGTTTTGGTAATTATAAATATGATATACATTGTCTCTTATCTATTTTCAACTCATTATAAATTTAAAATAATTTACATTAAAAAATATATATTTGTTCCTTAAGAATATCATATCATTCCAATGATCAAAAATACACAAAATGCATAATATTATTCCTCATACCGATGGGAAATATAAAATCACTATATATAAACATATTTTCACCAATCATAATTCATATGAATCCTTTAAATATAATCAATCCAAGGATTGTAAAAGTGATATATCAGAGATCCTAATTTTTGGGCATCCTTAAAGAGAAATTTACATTCAACACATGTGATAAAAAAATGGCATATTATACCTATTGTTTTTCTCATTTTGAAACATTATAATCCACACAAAGAATCATTTATCGTTATTTGTTACACATATTATGACATATTATGTGTTTATTATTTTTCTATTGAACTTGATTGTAGTATAAAAGATAAGTTATAAAATTATGTGTGGTTTGATGACCCTTAAATAGTGACACATAATTTATTTGGGGTGGGAAATATTTTAATACAACATGAATTTTATTGTACTTTACAATCTATAAAAAAAATAAACATTTTAAAAATTTCCAAATTTGTTATAAATATCATTCCTGTAAATATTCTCCTTGATTTTTATTTATATTACATGATTTTTTATTCATTAAACTTTCTCATGATTAGGATTATTTTTATTTTACATGTTTTTAGAATGTGTAATCTCATAACAATTATTATCCTTTACAACTAATTGATTTTATTATTTCCCATTCTCTTACATGTAGAAAAAATGTATATATCACTATTCTTATAAAAAAAGATCAAACTCTTCTCTTATTATTAATGATGATAAAATTTTAATTGAAATGTTTCTATATAATATATTAGTTTATTTTAAAATAATATTATATAGTGGTTTATTAGTATCCTAATATGAGAGTTTAATACCTTATTAATATCACCAACTTCTTTTATTGAATTTTAAAACTTTTATTTATGATATTTTTTCAAGAAATTCGAAACATTAAAATACATTTACACAAGACATTTCATTTTTTAATTTTTGAATTTTGAACATTTTATAGTAAATTCATGATTAATATTTCATTAATTATTGATTTAATTGATCTCACATGCTTTTATGGGAGATTTTCATTCATCTAAACAATATAATTTGCTTATTATTTATAAATATATTTCAATAATTAATCATTATTATTATTTAATTATTTTTTTACTATTATAATATTAAAAATTTATTTCCAATATTTCATCGTATCCATGATAAATTAAAAAAACTTTTTCTCACATCATCAATTATTTCCAATTAACCTATACAAAATTTATATTTTTAACTAGTGGAATTAAAGGGGTTTTAATATTTTAGAATAATATTCTAATGTAAATTATCATCCATAACCACATCCACTAATTAATACTACAAATCACAATATAGTGTATCATTTTTTTAGAATAATCCCCATGTATAAGGAACATTATTATCCCTTCAGAAAAACAATTCATTCAGATTAATCAATTACAACCACATTTATTTTAAAAAATCATTTGGGATGATCATCCTCATAATACAATTATTCCTTTTTAGAAGAATTAACTAAAACCAATTAACTTTTCCTTAACTAAAAAATTTATCGGGTATATTTAATATTTATTTAACTCTTAAATTTTAAATGTTTTATAAAAATAATGACAGAAATGGATTGAAATACTTGAAATTATCATCATAACTATATACCTCCTTATATAGAATTTTACATTAATTTTTTTTATAATATATAATTTGAAATGTTACATTATTCATCAACAGGTTTCCCTTCGGTTATAAGGGTTTTAATAAATTATTGAACTTATAAATGTACCACATATAATATTACGATTCTTTAATAATACCATTTTTGGAAAAAAAAATATATTCAATAATGTTATCAATACATTATTCTCCATAGTAATATCCTCATGAACATATCTATTAATTTTCATATAATGATATTAATTTTTTTCATCAAAATAATGAATAAATCAACTAATTCATCTACATGTATCTAAATGTCCTCAAATTGGGCATACCATGTTTATAATCACGAATGATTATTTTTCCTATTAACTTTACATATATCATATTTTCATTAATATTTCAGTTACAATCATTTATCCCAAGACTCATGACAACTATATCATGGATTGGGATGAGGTTGATGCATTAGGTTCTCTAACATAAACATAAACATATTTATTTTAATTATATTTGTTTGTTTTATTATCTATAAATAACATTAAACATTTAGTAAATATTTAAAAATCATATAGTAAAATATATAGAAAATATTGTTCAATAATCTATATAATTAGAAATAACTTTTTTTATAAATTTTTGGTGGATCCATTTTATTGGTGGAATGCATATTATCAAAATATAGTTTTGATTAAAATGTTTTAACATTGTTTAACTACCTCAAAACCTAATTATTTTCCAAGACTATTGTAACTTGATTGGATAAATATTTTTATGTCCATGAGGTATTTCATAACCTTATAGAGGATAAGTGATTCATTTTTTTCCAAAAAACTAAATCACAAATTAATTGATCCCAATTATATTAAATATAGGATTCATAAAAAAAATTAATGATATGGTGATAGATATAAAGATATAAAATAAAAATAATATAAGAAGTTTTTATAATGTTTGATCCATCTTGTTTTTTTAATACATTAATGTACACAAGTAAGTTATACAGTATTTCCAATGGGTAAATATATATCTACAAGATTTGATGATGAATTTTGAATGGTTGTCATCACAACCCAACTCATATCAAGGCTCGTGTGAAAACTACCTCAAACCCGCCTCTATAGGAAATGGGTTGTATAATAGATTTGAAGACACAAAAAACTAGGGGAGATATTTGCCTATGAAATGGTACAGACACACACAACCAACTCAATGAATAAGATCAGAGGAAAAGAATAGCGAGCTACAACATTGCTATAAAAATGGAACCAAACATGTATGCATCGAACACTAAAAGTACCTCTCTAAGAAAAGATAAGATGAAAGGGAAAGAGGAAAATATACACACCAAATTACAAAAGTGCCACAACCTGAAAATATGTGAAAAAGTATAACAACTGGGAGATGCCCACTTCTGAATCCGAAGCTATGACCACTACACATGGTCCAAGAACCTTGTATCCCTATGATCCTCTATATCACGCTCAACCTGTCTTTCACCTATAAGGTAACACCATATGTGGGAAAATTCTATGTATGTGTGAGTATAATAATTCTCAAGAGGATTCCCAGAATGCATGAGGGAGTCGCAAGAGTGGTTCTGGGGAGGGGAGATATAAGAGAGAACAAGGTACAACAAGAGTGAACTGAAATAGTTAAAATCCACCCAATAATAGAAATGCTCAATCATATAAACCCAAAAGTGGGACTAAAGATATCTCTATCTCATTGACCAGCCAATGGAAGTGAGTTTCCAAATGTCCCTAGGTAAAAAAACATCCACAATTCCCAACACCTCGTCATATCTACCAAGGATGGCCATGTCAAAGGGGCTCAAATCACCACACCTCAATACTATTTGATTTGTGTGGCACTAACTCATTCAGGAAGTTTTAGGTCTCATCATAAGGATGCATATTAGTTGGGAATGTGCCCATCTTCATTGTGGGTACTTATGTAATTTGTACCATGCCTCTCCATCATTCTGCACAGTTGAGGGTCTTCTCTAAACCATCGAGGACCATGCTACCCGACCCACTAAGAGGGTCAAATGGATATCACATTGGGGAATAAACTTTGGGATAGGTCATAATGTCCTTAGAGACTATGCTATCCAAACTGCCAGGTGGGTATACTCAGTATCTCATCGGGGACTATTCTTCATGTCATCCAAGTATCTCCTTAGGGACGACGCTATCCCACCTGGTGGGTGGGTCATCCTGAAATTGCAGTAGTCTTCCCTAATGGATGTTATCTATCAAAAATCATTGAGGAACACTGGCTATCCCTATTGGATGGTACCTCTCGGAAAAAATCATCAAGGAACTCTGATCAAACATGCTGAATAAAACCCATCCTAAATTTTTTTGAGGAACTCTTATCATCCTTGTTGGATGGTTCCTCTTGGAAAAACTCTATTACAGTCATTGGGGGATGCCCCTGATATTAATCACGCTTGAAAAATCTCAAATCATAATGCAGAAGTCACTACAAAGGGAACTATCACATTTAACATGGAAAAACATCCAAGATATGCTACAAATTTTCCAAATTCTGAGTCCAAAAGAATGTGATATAATAGATATATGATTTGTAAGGTGGTACATGGTTCGTGTTCGTCCAACCCATCGTTTTTTCCAAGATCTTCTCCTGGAAATGTACTTATCCATACTTAGGTAATAAACTGAAAATCAAGTACCCCTAGGTGCAATAGTGTACTCCCATATTACACAATATCTCTTGAAAAAGAGATTTCAAGATCACATTTCTTGTTGTTAAACCGAAGAAGAAAATGTAAATTTATTGGATGACCTCCTCAAATGGAACCAGATAACCTGATGAGTCACATCATTGCGATATTTGTAGAAGAATAACCAAGGTAGATTATTTGTTTGAACTAAATTGTCATATAATGGGAAAGTCATATGTTTTCGTAATAGACACTAGAAGTGTCCCATGGGGCCCACAACCCAGTAATGAACCAAATTATATAGATCACACCATTGTGATCCTCACAAAACAACACACGAGATGGATAGCTCATTTATCTAAAATGGATTGCTATAGAAAAATTTACATTTCCCCACAATGTGCACAAACCGGGCCTCATGGGGCCCTTACCTCGATCTTGATTTAATCATCTAAAATTTGACATCAAACATCTGCCTCAATTTTCGAGTCACAAGGTCACTGACAGATAGCCAATACGATGTCTTATGGAAGTGTTAAGAAATATACATGATTCCGTAACTATAATAATATGATTATTATTGGGTATTTTGTGGACCCAAGTCACAAAAAATAATTTAATCATCAACATTGGAATTGAATCGGTAGTCTTAAAGATATGGTCACGTCACCACAGATTCTATGTCAATCGGATGTCGTAGGTAGGTGTTAGAGCATTTAAAAAATCTAATTATAATAATATTTTATTATTATTTAAGAATTTTGGGTACCTGTTCAACAAACCTAGAAAAGACATCCAATATTGTACTCAGAATGTCGGTCATAGAATCATGATTACATTGTCGTTGACGGTTCATGAAATAGGGGTCACATTAAGAAAATACAGTCAAAACATTGTTTTCCCAGTGAAAATAAAAATAAAATTATTATATTATTATTACTATTATTAATTTAAATATTTAAATATTCATATCCAAAATTCCACGCCCCGCAAAAAAAGAACCTCCCTTTTATTGACTCAAAGCCTAGCATGCCCCCAATCTTTTGTGATTTTATTATTTTTATTTTTATTTCATCTCTTTATAATTCCTCTCTCCAATTTTATTCTCCCAAAAATTTCACACTAGCCTTTCACACACCACCACACACCCCCGTCCACACACAACTACTCCCCAAACAGTGTACCAAATTTCCCACAGACGTCATTCGGAGGACACATGCAGACCGACTTTCTCAAAATCGACCAACTAACTCTTCCATGCTGGACCACCACCATCATTGCCTCATCGTTGGCCACTATGGATGTTTCCTCGCTTTCAATCCCAACCGATGTCATCCTTCACCATCATACATTCATGAATCCACACTGTGCCACCGCCCCACCTGACCGACTCTGCCTTACGGCACAACGCACCATAGACCACCTCCACTACACCGCCTCCTTTATCTCCTCAGACTCATCAAACCTCTATCTCAGCATTGTTCTTCCCCATGCAATCCTTCCAAAAAAAATTAAAACATTGATATAACATGAAAATAAGAGAATAATGTGGATCCATGATCCTCGGGCGGCGATCTTCATATCAGTATGCCGCACACAATGAAACATTGAGTTTTTTACTCACTTTATTATTTCGCAAAGCAGAATGCACGA
Organism: Viscum album; assembly: GCA_963277665.1. Classification (NCBI taxonomy): domain Eukaryota; kingdom Viridiplantae; phylum Streptophyta; class Magnoliopsida; order Santalales; family Viscaceae; genus Viscum; species Viscum album. The sequence continues at coordinate 1,348,398,756 of OY728164.1, forward strand.
TGAACCCTTGAAGAATGAATAATAAAATATTAAGATCAATTATTGGATCTACATACTTGTTTTTTTCCATCATTGTTTAGAATCAAGAACATGAGTAATTGACAAATATATATTTACCAAATGTGATGTATTTCAATTTCAAGATAAATAAGAAGAAATTGATTCAACTAATTGATATTCAATCTGAAAATTAATTCATTATTTTAATTCATGTTTGTCAAGAAAACTCAACTAGGGTAAAGAATATAAAATGATAATTCCAACGTATATGTGAACTTCTATCATTAAATAAGATCACACTTGTGCCACAATCGAAATATGTTGTTGTGTTCATCGCGCTCCAATTCGCCTGGATCCAAGGATTTGTTGTTCTTCGTTCGACATTATTCAATGATGAGGAGAGGAGAGGATATGAGTTTCCGTCATTAACCAAACATAATTATGAGCCCAACCCCTCTAAAAATGAATTTATAACATCAAATTATGTTAATATAAATTAATAAAATAATTAAATACATAATATTTTATTTATTTAATTAATCGTCCATGCTGGAAGCTAATCTAATGTCTTGATGCTGACAAAGGTTATACCATTACTAGGGTAAAACCAATGTCTTGTACTTAATGGCAGTATAATATTTCTCATCTGATCACCCGCCCATATGATATTTGGGTTTCACCTACTAAAGGAATAAATTAATAATTCAATTCCACTATTTAACATATCGTCAACAGGCAACGGGTTCGAACGTCCCGTACTGACTCATTTTATCTCGCTCCTAGGGTAAACACCATGTTCTAGGCACAACCATGGTCTCAGATTTAAGATTCAGTAAAATATTTAAGATATATCCCATTTTCCTCAACATACAACATGTGGGTAATATAAAATTCACTTAATATTTTAATACAATAAATTCCTGACACACCGGGCCTCAGAATTGCATTCCATCTCATCTCCAAACTCAAGAATAATATTTATAAATATTGAAATGTAATATAGTGAAAAAAGGTCTCTATATTATTCTCTCCTTCAAGAATTTCGTCCACAAAAAGAAAAACTAAGGAAAAAAACATATGATACTGAGCTCGCACATAGCTCTCTCGCTCCTAGGGAAACCTGAACATTTTCATTCTTACCAAGAATATGAATCCAATGGATGTTCTAACCACATAAGGCTTTCATCAGTTAATGACTTGTGTAGGAACCCACATATATCTCCTCGGTTGTAGCACAAGGATGTGTTTTGTACCCACTACAACTATTGGGGGTAGGGCAAGGAGGTATACAGCCCCACCATCTCCATGAACGGTCTCGAATGGACTGTAAGGACTTTAGGGATAGTTTTCCTCACCTACTAAACCTATACTTCCCACATCACAACTAGAATACCTATTTTTAATCTGAATATGTTTTCATGATTCTGCCATTTAGAATAACCATATGGTGAAACATCGAAGGATATCTAGTCACGCAGGATTTGACAGTCAGTACATCAAAACTAAGACTCTATTATTCCCTCGAGAGGAGATGGATTCAAACCTGTTGACAGAATAAATTTTTTACCTTACTGGTCCACAGGGGTCAGCTAAAGGGAAGTTAACTACTCTAATACTTCCCATACTAGGAGAGCCTTAGACATCCTAAACATCCCGCTATGGGAATCTGCTACACAATGGTGCCTTGAGGGCACAAGTCATAGGGAATCTTTAACCACACTTCCACTCTAGTCACTATAAAAATCAGTTGTATGGTGTGATAGGAAACTCTCTTCAACTGGTACTTGCTCCAAAACCTCATAATAGGTTGGGATCCACAAAGGAACATTGATAGCACTAATATCATTGTAGAGTGGCTACTTGAACTACTGTTCATGGATGTTACCATTATAGATCATGTCCAGAGAGTACTATTCAAGGTTGGATAACATAGTTCAATAATCAGTTAACATTATCCCCCCTTCTTTAACAAGAGGATACCCTGATGTTGAATGGAGTTCAAGCATTAGGGGTAGTTATCCTCACAAAACATCTATTGGAAGTCATCTCATGAGGTTTCCAACTCATCGAGTATCTGAGTAACCCAACTCCACCAATGTCAAAATATTTCGTGGAAGAAATTTGGCCACCAAAGTCACCTTCTGATCTTTCGGTGTCCACACATACATGAATAGGAGGACCACCGACTCTGGAAACCCCTCCACTATCTGAGGGTCTAGTTCACCATAGATCATCAAAAGTATCTAGAACTATAACTCATGATGTGCACACATCTTGCATATGTCCTCAGCTAGCTCTACTAGGGATGTCTACTACTCAATAGGTAAAGGTGTCACTACCTACCCACCTAGAGGAAAGGGGTTTCACAATGAGTATTGAACTGAGGCCTCATTGCTCACATGATCATCCTCACAAACCATATCTAATATCATTGTTGGTTATTGTTGCGAATACATCATGAATGTTTTCAAGAAGTAAAACATTCAGATGTGCATATATATATATCAAGAAAAATTTGGATCTGAATCTAGAATGATATATAAATACTCAATCATATATGATATATGTACCGTTGTCCATTATAACAACTGTCTCAAGGTGCATAGTCAATAACCGGGTAGTCAGGGTCTTGGTGAATGGATACACTGGCCACTTGTACCTTCACTAGACTCCCTGACCTCATAGTTGATCTCGAGACAATTCAACATTGTTTCTCTACACCAAAACAAGACCTTTTTAGGAAAATGTATCATCAAAATCCTGAGATTCAAAACACATTTGAAACCAATTTGTCACGACCAGGCCTGTACCGTGGCTCGAGCCGCAACTACCCCAATCCCGCCTCCATAGGCCAGGGGATGAAGACTAGTGTCGAAGGCACAAAAAACTAGGGGAAGGATTTTACTAAGAAACTTTTCAGACAGATGCATGAAACTCAATGTAACACTGTAGAGGAAAAGTAAAACAAGATACAAGACTATTATATAATGGAAACCAAACATATATGAATCAACCTCTAATGAGTAGAAGTCCAAGAAAATTAAAGCTAAAAGAGAAATATGAAAATATATCTACTCAAATAGAAAAGTGAAACAACCTGGAGATCGGTGAAAAGGTAAAACAGTAGGAGAGTCCCACGTTTGAATCCCAAAATATGACCACTGCGTGCTATCCAAACACCACGTATCCCGAAGATATTCTGATAACATGATCAACCTATTTTCCATCAATAAGGGCACAAAAAATATGGTCAAAGCCCATATAGGGGTGAGTATATGAATACATTGTATGATGCCCTAAATGCTCGAGGGAGAAGCAAGACAGTTACTTAAGTGGGGAGCCAAAAGAGAGAAAAAGGTATAACAAGAGTGAACTAAAAGTGTACATATCCACACAATAATAGATATTTTCACTTAAAGAAACTCAAATTAAGGAGAAAGGGGATCACCATCTTATAGTATAGCCCAAGAAAGTGAGTAGGAAAATGCCTTAGAATAAAAACCTTATGCAATTCCCAACTCCTCGTCACATCTACCCAGGAAGCCCAAGTCAAAGGGGCTCAAATCATCACACCTCAATAAGATCTTCATTAGGAGGCACTGACCCATTTTCATGGTTTTATGTCGCATCCCAAGGACACTTATTAGTATGGAAATCTATTATATTCTTTTTGGGTCCTTAGTAAAGTCAAACTATGTGTCCCCACTATTTTTCACAGTCGAGGGTATTCTATGAACCATCAAGGACAACGCTACCTATCCCACTATGATGTTCATACCGATATCTCATCAAGGACTACAATTTGGGTTTTCTCAGTATCTCCTCAGGGACTACGCTACCCATCCTGGAAAGAGGGTCCGCCCAGTATCTCCTTGGGTACTATGCTACCCCGGCTGGCAGAAGGGTCAACCCAAAACTGCAATTGTCATCCCAACTAGATAGTGCCTCTCAGAGAGAACTGAGGAATACTAGCAATCCTTGTTGGATGGTACCTCTCAAAAAAAAAATCTAGGAACAATTATCATTCGTACTATAAGAAAACTTTCAGAAAAAGAATCGAAAAACCTCGATCATCTCTATTGGATGGAACCTATTGAAAAAACACTATTGTAGTCACTGGGTGTATCCCATGATTTGCGTCACACCCAGAACATCTTGTGTCGTATCTTTAAATCCAATATAGAGGGAACCATCACATTATACATTCAAAAACAGTAATGATAGGGTACTCATATTCCAAAGTCTTAGTCCAAAAGAATGAGATACGAGAGATAAATGCTTCGTAGGGTGGTACATGGTGCATGTGGGGCCAACACATTGGGTTTCCCTATCCCTTCTCATGGCTATGTAACTATCCATACTCGGGTACTAAAGTTAAAATATAGTACCCCTAGGCATATTACTGTACTCATACAATACATGATATCCCTAGCCAAAAAACTGACAAGCACACGTTGTTCATTGACAAACTGAAGGGAAAAACATACTTTTATTTGAAGACATCCTCAAATATCACTATATATCCACACAGATCACACTGTTGTGATCTTTGGAGAAATATTCCATAGATCGACTATGCATTTTACCTAAATGGATATCAGATGTAAAATTCATATGTCGTCGTAATATGTTCAAGAGGCATTCCATGGGTCCCGTTCCCTAGTCATGAAACACATTATATAGATCTCAACATTGCGATCCTCACAAAAAAACACGAGATAGACTTCTCATTCATCCGAAATGGATACCTAAAGATAATGTTTCATTTCATAGTATCGTGTGAAAAAAAGTCCTAGTGGGGACCATGCCTTGATCTCGATTTAATCATCTAAAATTAATCATGAAATTTCCACCTCAATTTTAGGGTCACAATACTGCTAACATCTCTCCAATCCGATGTCGTATGGAAGAGTTATGACATATACAAGATTCTACAATAATAATAATATGAATATGAATAAGAATTTCTTAGACCTAATGCAAAAACAAGAATTTAATATTCAACAATGGAATTGAATTGACCGTCTTAAATAAAAGGTCACATAACCACTTAAGGAATGTCAATTGGACATCACACATAGGAGTTAGGACAGGTCAATGATTTAATAATACTAATATATTATGATTTTAGCATTTTGGGTTCTGGATCCACAATCCCATAAAAGACCTCCCATATTGGACTTGGAATGTTTGTCTCGGAGCTAGGATTACACTGCCATAGTTGGTTTGTCAAATTAAGGCATCACGATGAATTTATATTCAAAACATGGTTTTCCCAGACAAATTAATAAGAACATTTTTATATTATTATTATTTTTAATTAACCTCCTTAAATCATCATATCCAAAATTCCACACACCACCAAAAAAGTGCCTCCCTTGTGTCAACTCCATGCATAGAATACCCCCACTCATCCAAATTTTTTATATTTTTATTATTATTTCATCAGCTTATAATTCTTCTCTCTAATATTCTTCTTCCCCCAAATTTCATGCCATCATTTCACAGACTAGCATGCACCCATGTCCGCACCCGATTCTTACTCGAATGGGGTCCCTTATTTTGCACACATGGAAACTGAAGTTCACACATAGACCACCTTTCCCGAAATCAACCAACTGACTCTTCTACGTCAGACCACCACTGTCGATTCCTTGTTGTTGGCTGCTATAGGCACTTCCTCATCGTCGATCTCGACCGACGTCATACCTCAAACTCTACCTTACCCAGAAGTCTCCATGAGTTGTCACCCTTCCATCCTCTCCTAACCGCCTTGGCCACACCGCATGCCCCTCCACACACCATCTCCATTGTTCTATCTCCTTTCTCTCCTTGGACTCGTCAAACCACAGACTCATCACGAAGCCACCCCACAGTATTATTTCTCATTCCATTCCGGCTTTGATCTAACTCAAAAATATGAGTTGAATGCGGATCTTCAATCCACATGTCATGATCTTCTCGTCGGTATTCCAAGGTTAATGAAACATTGAGATTTTGGACGTGTACAATTATTTTGTGACAGAGGACACATATTGAAAACATGATGAATGAATAAGAAAAGATAAAGTTCTATGTAAGGATTGATGTCCGTGTTTTCTTTCCCAACGTTGTTGAGAATCAAGAACCTGAGGAATTGAAAAATATATATTTCTCATACTTCAAGAATTTAAATTTTAAGATAAACAAGAAAAAAATTTATTCAACTCATAGTTTTTTAATCGACGAATTAATTCATTATTTTAATTTTAATTCATCATGAAAATTTAATTAGGGTAAGAAATCCACAATGATATTTCCTACTTAGATTTTATCTGTTTTCTTTGAAGAAGATCACACTTGTAGAATGATTTGAAGATGTTTTCATATTCTTCACGCTTCGATTTGTTTGTATCCAAATCTTCATTATTCTTCATTCTTCATTCATCAAGGGAGATAAGAGGAGCAGAGTTGATTTTCCATCGTTAGCCAAACTGAATTATGATCTAAACCCCAATAAAAAATGAATTTATAACATATCATTCATTTAAAATAAAATAATCCAATAATTCAATAATTAATTGATTAATTATTTAATTTATTTTCCATTATGGCACATGAGAAAATCTCATGACACCGACAAAGGTTATACCCTGCACAGGGTAAAACCAACATTATGAACTCAACGGTGGTCTCATATTTCTCATTTGAGCCCTCTTCTATATGTTATTAAGGTATGAGAAATTTAATGAATAAATTAATAATTTAAATCATCCATTTATCATACCTTCAATGGGATAGGGGTCATAACACCCCTTGCCAACTCATTTAATGTCGCGCCTAGGGTAAACACTCTCTTCTGAACCCAACCATGGTCTCAGATTTCAGATTCAATGAACCGTTCATGATATATCCCATTCTCCTTGATCAACTGTGTGTGCATAATATAATATATATTAACTGTTTATTTACAATTAATCACGGGCAGATCGGGGCTCAAAATCACACATTATCTCAGCACCCATGTCTGGAATAATTTTTTGATATATTGAAACGTATTATAAGGAAAATCGGGGAATCTAAAGTTGGTTAGTAATCATTGGAAGGGATTGGATTTATTTTTTTAAAGAAACCATCTATCCTAAAAATATTATTGGGATACTACAATGTTCTATGGTAAGGGAAATTTGAGTCATCTTTTATAAAGATATACTGAATAGATAGATGAAAATGTATCTATATAAATATAATGATTTGTTATGATAATCTAAATAATAAATAAAAATAAAATTTCATGTCTTATTCTGAATATTTTATAGAATAATTAAAGATTAATAATGTGAATGGGAAGTCCAAAAGTACAGAGGATGATATAGATTGAGTTAAAATTAAAATTCATTATATTTTTGTAAGCATACTAAAACAAAAAAATAAAAATTATCATGTTAATGTTGTTTATAATTTTATTGGAATTTACACATTGGAATTCGGTAGGATATAAGGTAATTAAATGAAATAGGCACAATATTTACTTATAATAATTCATATAAGATATTTCTACTATATATAAGAATTATTCATAACCACATTTTCGATTGATTTATGTCGGAGATTTACCCTATATAGGTGTATTGAGAACTATATATGGGATTATATACCTATATGATAAGTGATATTTTAGAATGTATATATAATAAATCATGATTATACATTCATTAGGGAATAACTGAACAATGATTATGGAGATCTCAAAAAAAAATTATAAGTCATCAAAGAAGAATTAATTGTGATATTTAAAATAGATATTGAGTATATTAATATTTAAATAAGGCATGAATAAATTAATAATAAGTATTCCAATGTATTAATAGAATGGTCTAATGTGAAATAAAATGGGTAATAAATATTGAATCAATTAATTTACTAAGATGTAAACATGTTTTTCTATATAAAAATGATCATAGTATTTCTATATATGAATGGAAACTAGAAATGAGAAATATTTTTGTTTATAAGTTTTGTATTAAGTAGAGATTGAGTGAGGATAGAAATATTTGACAACTCATGTACATTTTTAAAATTTATTTCCTATATTAGAATACATTCAGTATAATATTTATATGATATTTAAGAAAATATTGGAGCCCCTAAATGTGAGGTAACTGAGTATTCATTGATGATTTAGATAATCTATATAAAAAACAATACATAGAAGAGTCACGACAACAACAATATTTATGTGATTGAGCATGTACTATTTTACATCTACAAGTCCATATAATCATAGAGGCGACTAAAATGAAGAAACTATATCCTTTTTTGAACCTTTATTAATGAAAAGGGTTTATCATATACTGGGTGACTGGTGTGGAGGAACATAGTGGGAATCACTTTTAATCAGATTCAAATTTAATTTGGTTCTATTGAATTACTTGATCATGAATAATCAATTTTATAGGGTCTATATAATGAAATAATTTTTATATTATTATATCAAAACCATGTAAATATCTTGTGTTTTTTTCACATTATTATTAATTAATACAATTTTAGCTGAGAGATAAAATGATGTGGATTGTCGACACTAACATGTTTTAGAGGATGAATTCAATAAGAAAATACATTGTAAAATACGACCAAGAATCCCTCGTTACTCATTAGTCAATCTTGTGTGGTGAAATACAGGTGTTTTTATATCATGGTCCCTTCTAATGATCCATGAATACTTTCATGTGATGGAAAATTGTCACATAGTTAAAAAAAAATTCGCAAAAACTATGACATTAATTCACACATTAGTAGAAATATGTTTATATAATATGACCAATTACATGGACTATATGTTGTATATAGTGCAACAATTAATTTTCCAACCATTTTTATGGGTCTATAATGGAAAAATATTATTGTAGATGTATGATGTTAGATGTTAAGGCTCAATATGATATTATAATTTTGCTTTTAAAATTGATGTATATATGTGTAATTGTTGTGAAAAATTCAAAAAAAAATATAAGATAAATTAAAAACATTTTTGATGGAAATGTCAATGTTAAATAAGATAATCCATTAGACTTTAGGAGAAAATTTTATGAAATAAATATGATATATGATGATACTATCAAAGAATATATTACTATGTTTAATGAGATTGTAAGAATCATCATAATTTTTGTTGAGAAGCTCTAAAATTCAGTCATATTTTAAAAAATAATGTTTAATTTTCCAACTTATTTTTATTAAAAAAATTCATAGGTTTAAAGAGAAGTTATTTCACATAATGTACTACAAAAAATTCTCATATCATATGGGATAAGGAATATTAAATCATTCCATAATAAATAAGAACATGACATGAAAATTTAATAAATTCGATAATGATATCATAGTGAGGAATATATTTTTGAATTAGGTGGTTAAAAATATAATGATGATGATAAAGAATTTGATAAGAAAAAATTATATTTAATCCAATGGATTAAAAAAAGGGAAATTGGAATGGATAGTGTATGAATCCTCTAGGTAGTTATAACTACGGTGAATCTAGTCAATTTTCAGAAAAGAATCCAATGATGAAGGAAGAAGAATCAGAATCAGATGATGATGAGAGAGCTCATGAATTGAAATGGGGTAACTATTAGAAGAAGAAGAAGAACTTCTACAAGAAGAAGGGGGATTTTATGAATAAAAAATAATGATCCATGATCTATTGAATCATTTGATTATTATACTATATAATTTTTTAATATTATGAAATTATATAATTCATCATACAGAACTCATATTGGAGACAAATGGAAAAACATGAGTTAGATCTAAAATATAAATTATAATTTTTATGGGACATGCCCAATACATCATGAAATAAAATAATAATATTGATACTAAAAACAAAAAAGTGGTTACTAATATGGAATAATATTTCCAAGAGGATGTGAAAATCATCATTAAGATCAATAAGAACATGCATTGTGATGCTAACAAGGAAAATTTCGACAATTATTTCACAAAATAACAAAATGTATAGGAAAAAATAATAAGATTTGAAAAACCATATTTATTTTATTGTAAAACATGAGTAAAAATGTATAAATAACACATTACTATGTATGGTGAGGTAAATATAGACTATTCATTTATGAATTAGAATACGAGTTCGCATGAACATGGAAAATTTTCTTTCAATCATGTTCAAAATATACATTTTTAACTGAAATTGTATATATAAAAAACAATTCCTTTAATATTTTCACTAAAGACACTAGGTTGATATATTACAAATAAATGTAGGGAAGATTATGCTATGTTTTTCAAAATACCCTTTTCATATAATGGTTATTAGTTTCAAAAGATAGAAGGAACATCAATCCAAATAGATTTGGATCAAATCTTTAAAAAATAACATTTCTTGGGATTATATGTTTTTATTATAATAAAGGAAATATTGAATATTATTTGTGATTCAATATATTTTTCTAGAAAATATGAAGGAAACAATGTAGATATTTATGGAGAATCTACGGAAAATGTCTCTATGAATATAACATGTGGCCAAATATACGCCAAATAGATCTACCCAAAAAAATTTAAATTATAAAAGATGGTTGTGGTTGATATATTTTATAAGGTCATAAGGAAAAGTTAAGAGAACATGTTTAGATGGATTAATTTTATATATTGTTAAAGATAATATGATCAACAATTAAATTAATGGTATTCCATGATTTTTTTTGAGAAGATATAGAACCCCAATAAAAAGTTCCTAGTTGATTGTATTCCGAAATTAAAATTGGATAAATAATTAGAGGAATTTGAAAAACATTATGAAGATAAATGAAATAAATTTTCCCTATAAATATATGTTAAAATTGGTCGGATTTTATCAATAATTTAAAACATGATTTTTCTAAGTAATCTATATGAAAAAGATTATCCTTATAATAAATTTCATTGGAAGAAAATGTATTATCAATAAAATTATACAAACAAATTATAGAATTTTACAAATAAAACATCACATACCATAGATAAAAGAATAATGGTTATGGTTGAGAGGAATATCTCAACCTAAATGTTGCTTCTAGGAATAGAAGTTTCCCTTTTTTATTCTATAATATCATTTATTTTTCAGTTAACATTCATGGAATTGATGCAGTGTGTTGAGTGTGGGAAATATAGTATGGTAATGAATATTCTTGATCCAATGAATTATGGATGACCTAAATAGATTTACCTTCATGCAGTCTAATAACTACAAAGAAGTAGAAGATGAGGTGTTCCTCATTATAGGGGGAGTAATATGAGAAATTAATTTTAATTCTATTATTATGAGTATATATGGAATTAATGATCATTGTGTACTTTTCTTCTTTGTAGTATGACAATCATACCTACAACTCAATGTTATGTTAGTATTATATGAGATTATTAGAGGACGTATTGACTAATAGAACAATAAAAAAGAATGAATTATCTATCATACAAATAAACTCTATTTAATGTTATTTTAGATGTGTTCTAATTTAAATTTCCCATTTTTATTATGATATAAAAAATATATAATAAATAATTTTCTAAACATGAAATAACATGATTTTTATAATATTAACATATAGTAAAAATGTTTTTGTATCTTTCTTGTTTTCTGGACCATGTTTCCCCACATAGACTTAATGTATACCTACTGATGTATTATTTCAAAGAGTTACTTGGGGTATAATCCTTCTCTCCATAGAGTTGGGAATAGAATGTGAGTTTATAATAAATAATAACAAGTGATGGTAAGTCACGTTCAGTGACCGTTTCATTTGATTTTAAATAAGGTTGATAAATATAATATCTATCCAATCAAACATATTGATATTAAGGATTGGAATTTCCCAAAAATTCAATAGTTAGTGTTTAAGTGTACATTTTAATAGTACATATATAATTAATTGGTCAATATGTATTTTCAATAGTTATTGATTATTATTAAAGGATTTAAATGAATTAATGAGATGATAATGGATTTTATGATCCTAAAAAATCCATGTAATTGTAAAATATATGATAATTCATGCAAAAACATTTTCTTGTTTAATGAAATTATGAGGGTACTATCTTAATAGAATAATTAACTTTTTCAAAAAAAATTCAATATAAATTTGGTTTATTACAAGAAGGTATTTAAATTAATTAATAAAATTTTATTATATGTGAAATAGAATAGTAGAAATGATTCTTGAGGTTTATTAATGATATTGGAAGGCTAGAAGTTTAGTTTAGGATCAATTTAATTTTTTTGATTGAAAATTGGAATATCTAGATTCTCATAAGATAATTCCACCACATTTGAAAAAACATAGAAAAATAATTCCACATATAGAAATTTAATATCCATTTATGCATTTGGGATTTAATAATGGTATGTGGTGACATAACCACAATCGTGAAGCAATATAGATGATGTATTTGATTTCTATTATATAGAATAATTGGACATGATAAAATAGTTGAAATATTAATTCTATTGATTTAGGATACATAGTAATCTTGAAAATTATATAAAGATTTTTATAACTAGATATGAGGTGAGGGTTTTATTATTAGAAAATATATGTATTGGAAGTAGATCTATTTTGAGATTCTTGACCACAGGACCATGGTGATGTCTGCTGGTTTTGATGATGTGAGATTTTTGGAGTATTTAATGATATTTAAAAGAAAATCTAATTATAAAGTTATAGAAATAACACATTAAATAATTTAGACTGATACTTTATCTGTATTAAAAGATGATTCTATTGAGAATTTAATGAGGAATGACCTGATATTTTTTTCATATTTAAATGTTAAAATATGGCCCCTACTGCTAATGATAAAGATGATTGTAAATAAAAATTTATACTTGGTATCATCACTATTATTGTTTATAGATATATTATTTGTGAATTAAATTGGGTTTATTTGATGAGTAAAAAAAATGATAACTCACATATATTGGGATTAGTGGTATTTGAGATTATAATACATCTAATATCATTGAGTGAATATAGTGAGTATAATATAAGAGTCCCTATAAGAGATATATATTAGTATTTGAAGAAGATAAGAATAATGGATTTCGCATCACATGTGTAGAAAATTATCTAGGCAAGTAGTGAAGATGCTCATAAGGGTGTACATTTATAGACACTATGACCTATATATTCATTATCGAGGATCACATTATTATTAATGAGTTTATTTATTTATTTCAAATTCATTAAATATGAGAATTATACCATTTCATGGGTGCTTCTACTGTAATAAAAAAGTGTAATTTGTTTTTATTTTTCTAGGATTTATTATTGTTTTAATCACTTGTTTTAATGTGAATAATTTATTTTAATGGATCTAACAAATTAAAAATAGAGTATGATATTCTAGATGATCATTTTAAATATCATATGGTGTGTTCTCTTTTATAATTAGTTCATAAATTGTGATAAAGAGTGATAATATTTATTTGGATAATTTAAATAATAGGGTCAATGTGTTGAATTTATTTGGAAGTAATTTCATTATGAATACCAGTAGTTATCACCCAACATTAGTATTCGATATGTTCATTGATTTCTAATGGTTATGGTCATACTGTATAAATATGTAGATTACTATCGTAAAATAATATAGATAATGAGTTGGGATATGTTATTTAATATCAAAGAAAATAAATATGACAATTAGTTTCAACATCTCAGTTTATATTATATTTCCTCTTTTGGTTCCTCTCGTTGTTTATTAAAGTGTGTGTTTTTTCTATTCACATAAAACCTATAAAAAATTCTCTATTAATACTCTATTTAATGCCATTTCCAACTATATTATATCTCAGAATATCTTTTTAAGAAAAAATAGTTGTCTAAAGACCTTATAAAAATCATGTATTGTTATTTTTTATTACATAATATTTCCAGGTCGCCTCTAAATTAAAAAATTTGCGTTATATATCTTAATTAATCTTCTATCATCTTTATCAAGATCCAATAAATACACTCCCTTAAAAATATTATGACATGAAACATTTAATGTATAAGTAATTAGATATCAAATTATTATTAAATATATATAATTGTATTACATTTTCTCTAATGATCTATACAGTATGGGTTTCTAACCATCCATTATAATAAAAATATAATATATTATATCCTTGCACAATATAACTAGAAATATTCCACCACAAAAGGTTATCCTTCTTGTAAAGAAGCTTTTTTAATCAATCATACTACAAGGTATATATATTTACATCACCCTTTTTCTATAATCTATGATATAGTTTCACAAAAACAAATAAATATAAAAGTTAAACATTAAGATACCAAAAGAAACCATTAAATCATCAAAAAAAATTTATAGTTCAATTATAAAATAAGTGTAAATTATACCCCTCATGGAGGTGTATGAGTTGTAATGGGAACATGTTCATTTTTTTCATTTCAAATCATCAATAATTTTACACTAATTCTTAGGAAAAACATCTTTATTTATCATAAAAACAATCAATGAGAATGTTTTTTATATTTCTACGATTGATTTTTAGAGAATTATTTCTTTTAAAATTTTAAGTCACTACATATTATTTAAAATTTTAAAAATACACCTGATGTTTAATAACTAATATTATATTTCAAGTACCTCAAATAACTAATTTTATGGTCATATTAATGGATATTTATAATTTATCAAATCAAAATTAAAACACATTTTAATTGCTCATTATGTATTTTCTATTTATAATGTTTTCATATGTATATTCAATTTAAAAAGTGTTTTAAATATTAATACGTTAAAATTGTATGAAATTGTAAAAATAAATAACACTTATATTGGTGGATTTAATTATTACATAGTGATTGGTTTATAAAAATTAAAACCAAGGTACATGGTTACCCAGAACTGCATTCATGTTTACACAGAAAATGTTTAGGTTTATATTGATTGAGATTCACTTTTATACAAATATTTTTTATTTTGGGTATGCCATGTTTCATTTCCACACATACATAATTTATGTTAACAATTATATAAAAATTGATACTTATAATGCTTAGATGGTTCCTTAAAAATTTCGAATGATATGTTCACTAGAATGATGTCCAGTCGTTTCCTAAATTAATGCATCCAAAGAAATATAAAAATATTTATTTATTTGAATAAAATGAAGGCTTTAAGGATTTACATGGTAATATTATAAGAATTTTGATTTTCAATTTTCATACATTTTAAAATTTCAATTTTATATTTCATCATAAGTAATATTTTAACTATTTAATTATTTTTATAATATACCTATAAAATCAAAAAAATATTTTCAATGTTTTTTCAAAAAAATTTAATGATCGAGATACATAGAAATATAATCTAAACAATACCAAAATTTTCTACTATTGATAAAAAATAATATTCTTCATTTAAATTTTTTATTATCAAGGCTAACAATGATTTCCATTATGGAAAATTCTACATGATATAGAATATCATGATGTAAAAAACAAAGGTAATATTTACTAGAATTATATCAATGAAATGTGTTATAATAATGGAATAGATATTTTAAATGAGTGAAACTCAATTAATAACAGAAAACTATGATTTTTAAATCAATTATATTATGATTTCTATAAAATTGTGATTATAAGATAACATGATATTTGGAATATTATCAATAATGTCAAAGATCTTCACTGACCTTCTAATAATCATTGATAATTAATTTTTCATATATTTTTTATTTATTCATTGTATAATTTCCTTATTATATATATATATATTTGATAAATTTATTATTATTTTTCTAATTAAAATAATTTTTGTTTTGTAATATCTATGAAACAAAATGTATTTCATTAGGTGATATGTCCAAAATATATGTAAATACATCATGTTTATTCATTGGAAAATATAAATAATGGACAAACATGCTTGGTGAGGCCACCAGTGGAGGAAAAGGGAGTTCCTATAAAAATTTATAAGTTAAATATGAATGTATTGTTAATATAAATCATTTTTTATGTAATATTTTTTTCAGTAATTATATTTTATTTGGGGATAATAATAATTTTATTATTTTTGTGTCAAACCAAAAAAGAATTATTTATAAACAAGTTAGAGATTCAATAATTATAATTATTTTATTTAATATATTAATTTATAAATATTTTAAATCATATTTATATTAAATTCCTTCATTTTTTACTCAAAAAATTCAGTATTAGCTTATGATAAAATATTTATAATTTTATAACCAGTTTTATTTTTCAATGAATATTGAAAAATAATAATTTTTATTGAAAATATTTTTTTATTTTCATGTGTTTACATATCACATAATATTATGAATAAGTTTAAAAACATTATTATTTCATTTTTATTAATAATTTAAAAAAAAATATCTATTTGAATCAACATTATGCATGAATTTGGTTTAAAATTATTTTGATATGTTAAAATTTATTTTTATAAACAAAATGTTTTCCTTATGTGTTGTAAGGTAATTTTAAATTAAATTATTTCAATTATGTGAATTCAATTTGTTAGATCATATTTCATATTTGGAAAAATAATAATTAATTTTACTTAATCAGGTGGAAATAATTGTTTCATAATTAATAGTAAAAATATATTAACTTACTTGCTATGGTTAGAAAAAAATATATTTACAATTATGGTTAAACCAAAATTATATGGAATGAATGAAATAAAAAATATATAAATCCTATGGGATTTAAATATTTAAATCCTATAAAATATAATTTTTTAAATTTATAATTTTGGATTAATTTCTCTTAAGTAAAATATTAATATATTTCTATCTTTTTTAAAACATCTAAGTGTATCCTATCCCATAATTATAAACCACTAATATATGAATTTAAATATTCTTTTTATTAGAAAAGTCCTTCCAAAATCCCTTCCTAAATATCCATCCCATATTCTACAATACTTTTCTGATCAATAAAAATCCTTGGAATTCATTAGTTATAAAAATAAATATTATTTTTGAATATAATTATCATTCTTAACATAATGTTTTTATTTCAGTTAATATTCTAAAAAATAAAAAATTTATTAAAATTTATTAAATATATAAATTATTTTATTTCATATACTTATATGCTATTATATAATTTCTATATTCTATATCTATATCATATTATATTGAATGGGAAATTGAAGCATCATTTGTGTGTATGGCAGACTACTACCACACTGTCCTATATAATTTCTTTTCAATCACCTCATATCAAGAATTATTATATTGAAAACATTATTATATTTATTTGATATCAATGAATAAAATAATATTTCATAAAACATATTATATAATATGTTTTATTTAAATTATCTCCATTGAATGTTGGTATGATCATTTTTTGTACCTGTGGATAACCACCCCAAAAATTAATGTTATTAGTTTTTTATCATTAATCACATGGTTTGAATATATATGTTTATATAATAATAAAACAATATATGTATGAATTAATAATATTTATATAATTTTAAAATGATTATTTCATTCATTCTATCATGCGCATCTGAAAAAGAAAATGTTAGTCCAGCTTAAGTATATACCACAATCATAATGACTGTAACATCATTCAGTTTTCATAACCATAGAACCTAGTTGGTTATAAAATTATAATTAATCAATATAAATAATAATTATTTCTGGATTACTATTATGGTGTTTATTGTAGTAATAGACTCTTTCACCACAGTCAGGAATCTAATATATTTTTTACTTCTGATCATTAAATCTTGAAAACACCTATCATTGACTTCACCTATTATGTAATTAAATATTTCATTTAAATAAATTATATAAATTTTTAAAATAATAATTAATTAATTAATTAATTTTCCCTTATATAATTTATATTTTGATAAATTATCATTATATAAGATATAGAAAATGTATCTGACAAGTGAAAATCAAGGTAATGGACACTTTACATTAAAAACATCATTTTAATTCGGTTAATTATTATTATTTATCTAATTTTTATTCCCCATTTTTTTTATTTGAATTATATAAAGGATGAATTTATATTTATAAATATGTTATAAATGACACTTTAGTTCACATTTTTACTTGATTTTAGACATTTTCAAAAAGAATATTGTTATATATTTTATATAGACTGTATTAACAAAAAATAAAAAAGGAATTTTTAGATTTAAAATATACACCGAAAATGAAATATCCTAACATCATTACCATTTTACTTGGGTTTTTAATCCTATACAAAATTCTATGTTATCCTCTAATAAAACCCCATCATCCCTTTTGTTTTGAGTATTTTTAAAAATTGTTTTAAATTGATAGGGTCATTCAATTTTTAAAAATGTTTTCATTAATGATTGATGGTATATTTAATGTTGGAGTAAAAATAAAAATAATGTGCGAGGAAAGGGATGAAATCAAAAGCATTATTGTGATGATTTTATAGGAATGGAAAAAAATTACATATTAATACTCCTTTATTTTGGGGAAAATGGACACATAGTTAAAGAGTCCAATTTATGATGTTGTATTTGTTTATGTCACGTTGATAACGAAATACATTATATATCTAAAAAATTTATATAGTTAAATGATGAAAATTCATTATTTAAGCATGTTTTCTTTATAGTTTGTACCATTTTCAATATTTCCACAATTGTAATGGTCGTGATAATTTATGTACATTCCATTAAGAGAAACAAAATTATTGCTTTTGTGATATATATTTTGACTAATACTAAGTTTCTTTATCTAAAATCTGTTATATTATAATGATTTTCAATATATGAAACATGGAAGATGAATTTGTGAGGAACCAATAGCACAATTTCCTTCAAAATAATTAACCTATAATTGTTATAATTTGAACTGTCTGATTTGTGTGTAAGAAATTTGATTTAATGTAGGCAATAAATGGTTGTAGTGGATCTACCATAGAGAATCATGTTGATAGTATATCATTTTTATGATTCAAAACCCTCAAGAAACGTGTGGATATTCTTATCATTGATTTTTAATGTATGGATTGATGTTTTGGAAAGTTTATTTGATGTATTTGGTTATTTAAATAATAAAAAAGTACCTCTTAATATTTATAGTGTGGGATGTAATGTTGATCAATTGTATTCATTGGTTATATATATTATAGTATGAAATGATATATATTCCACAAAATGAGGTATATATAATAATAATTTACATGTGAAGTATCATTATTATTTTTTGTAATATAGGATGGAAACGAAATTCAATGAATTATTGAAATAATGTATATTTAGTGGTCGTGTATAATGAAAACATCGCTTAATCGGAATGGTATACAAAAAATTGTATACATCTTCATGATAGTAAAAAATTTAAATTTACCCATATATTGAATAAAATATAAAAAATGATTTTTCTTTTCATCAATTTAAAATTTATAATAAAATCATATGATCTGCTGAAAGGGTGGAAATAGATTTTTTTGATAGACTATGTAATGTATAAAAAATTGATCATGTTGGTAGGAAAATGGGATGATTCCATTAATGTTATTTAAAAGTAAAAATATAATGTTTTCATTTTTGTGATAGAATTGGTAAAAATAACCGTACTAAATATCTTTTGAATTATGGTTTGTACATCTTATGTGGTATGTTTGAGTATATGGATCAACATTGAAAATAGAAAAATAATTGTAGGGGTAAGAGTAATTTTTATAAATAGGAAATAAAGTGATTGAAATGTAACAAGAGGGTTAATTATTTTGATTCATATCTGAATCAGATAAAAATGATGGTAATAAGAGAGACTATAAGTATAAGATTGGTGTAAAATCCATTGATACTTCTTCCAATTATGTTTTTCCATCAAATGAAATTGTAACTTGTAAATTTGGTGTTATTTAAAATTATTCCAGTTTCATGATTGATTTGGGATCTACACATTTTTAACTTTCACTAAACAATATTTATAAATGAAAACTTTTTCTATACTATGTATGTAAGTAATTTTAGTAAAAAAACCTTGTGAATGTATTATGTTGAAAAGAAGTTCTAAAAAGCTTCATGCTTTTATCTACAAATTAAAATTTGGTTTAAAAATTGTATTAATTCCCAATGTATAAATTGATATTATTCATGGTATATATTGGATTCTAGTTTATCCTGCAATGATATATTTGAGATCCAAATGAGTTATTTTCCATTAATTAGTTACAGATTGTATATTAAAATCAGGAAATACATTTGATATAAAATCAAGATTTTGAGATTCTATATATGATAAAAATGAAATATTCCATTCTCATATTATTATAAATATGTGAGTTATTAAGAATAATTATTTAATGATAGTAAAATAGAACATATATTATTTTAACAGTGAGTTACCAGATATTATTTATGGTTAATAAGTTGAGTTTACTATTTATTTTTTTACCAAATAAGGGAAAATTTTAAAACATCCTTATTATTCTCATGTAGAAAATATAGAATTGGAAAACCACTTACATAAATTGAAGTTTAGTCAAATATTTAAATTCCACCATTTCTATCCTTAGTTTTGAATATATAAACAATCACCATATAATATGTTTATATAAATAATAATTCATAGGTTTTTAGATTTTTTTTATTGAAATCAATTTTTTTACTGAATATATAAATATATCTTAATTGAATTAATATAATATTACCATACAAATATCATCCATTAGAGTGGAAAAAAATAGTATGTCGATAGATCAAAAACTAGTTTATCTATATGACTATAACAAGCGCATCTGTATGTCCGAAAATTGACTATCGATCTGTCTAAAATATGTCTATTAGAGTAACAACATATATTCTATCATACTGAATGAATATAGTCTATAATTGTGGTGAAATATTTTCTATTAGTAAAATTATTGTTCATTCAATCTGTATGACTCAGTTCAGTCAACCTATGTGACAATGTTTAGTACATCTGACTAACATGTATTTATTCCATTGGAATGAATTGATTTATAATCAAAGACATTATTATTTATACCAATTAGAATAAATTATTACAACATTGTAATTATTTTATAATAATTTCATTAAATAAAGATAAAATTTGATGATATTTCAAGTGAAGATCACCAGACTACATTGCAAACAACTTTGAGAATATCAAAATTATGACCATTAATGAAATGTGAATAAATAGAGAACCATTCAAGGATATGGGAGCTTATGATTTTTAAAAATCTTCCTATCTAATGATTTATATTATGTATCTCCTCATTATGATTTTCACTGTATTATTTTAGATAGTTTCCCAGTATATGGATTTCGTTAGAGGATTATAATATCCTTTTAAAATCATTTACAATTGTATTTTCTATCTAATAAAGGTAAATATCATGGAATTATATGAAAATAAAGATAGATGGATCCATTCAGAATTGTCATGGGATTTTGAAGGGATGAAGATAGAGTTGATTCAGATCATAGTGATAATGGGATTTCTTCTAATGAATGTAAAATATGGAATATATTTTTAAACTATAGATACCATAAGTCAAATTTATTTACATCCTTTTCACTGAAGGGTAATGTGTATTCATTTATTTTATAATACTTCAGTTAATTTACTAATAAAAATTACAAATTTTTATATAAAATAATTTTACAAGTTATATTTTTAATTATGATATTTGTTAAAAATCCCAATATTAATTATGATTAAAATAATTTGATTTACAAGACAAACTATATATCTGATACAATTTACTATGATAATCTGATTTAATCTCATTTTTATAAATGAAATAAACATGTTTATGTTTTTTTATTAGTTTTCCTTTTAATCTATAATTCAGCACCCCTCTTATAGAAATAATAATCTCTTAAGATTCCAAAATTGGAATTATAGAATTTTCTTGTGCTTCACATTGTTGGTTTCTAATTCTCATATATTCATTATGTTTATAAATATTTCAAGTTTAATTATATATATTTCATTTCAAACTCATTGTTACAAAAATTTATAAATTTATAAAATGATTTTTATTTCTATATGATGGATGGTATAAATGTTTATACTCTAAAAAATATTAATACTTTTGAACCACCAACATTTCAAGTTATTAATTATGAGTATTCGATATATAGAAAGATGACATTTTTAATAAATACTAGTGTATAAATTTTTTTATATTGAGTGGTAACTAAAATATTCTAGAGAATGATTATCCTACAATTAATAATTTTGATATGAAAAATATCACTTTTATCTCAATGTGATGAAAACTATAGTATGTAATATTACTATAAATATATAAAGTTCGATATCATCCTTTTAAGATAAAAATAGAAGTTGAAAAAATTTTGAAGTTACTCTTTAGAACATCTAATGTCATTGAAACTATAAGATCTATGCTTCGTGTTGATTATCATGAATTTGATTTTCAACCTATTTAAACTATAAAATTGTTTTATCAAAGGTTCAAGAAATTTTTTGAATAATATAAATTCACATGGGGACAAAGTTCATGTAGATGACATCATATTTGAATAGATTATAGAAATCGTTCCTAAGGAATGTTATTCTAAGAGGATATATTTTTTATATGGGGATAATTACACAATTTACTCAGGATGATTTGATTGTTAACATTGTTTAATATGATGAAAGAAGTAAATGAGATGTTTAAAATCTGAAAAACAAAAATAGAGGAGTTTAATTCACTAAACATCTAGAATTTATAAATTATATTACCTAGTTAATAATACCACAATATAATAGAATACCAAGAATTTTATAAGTGAATCATAATGGAGTTCTTAAAAACAATATTGAAATTAATTAGATAATATTGTGAAGAGGATGAATATGATAATCAGAAAGAAGGATTTCTAATACTGGTTTAATAAGATTCATAATGAATGATGTGATAAAAAAGATTCTTCGAAAGTGTTTTGTTATGTATATTTGAAATCAGTACATATATTATTGGATTTAATGAATTTGAAATGGAATGATAATACAAATATCAATTATGAAAAAAATTGTAAGAAATAATAAAAATATAAGAATATAAAAATTATTAAATATTTATAAAAACGAATTACAAATGGTTGGGAATTTTAAATTTTTATTTTGAATCATTTTCTAGTACTAAAGGTATAATATATAACATTTCATCACTTAAAACTCGAAGTTCTTTTTTAGTTAAACAGAGAAATATAATAATTTATGATATTTCAAGAACCATGAAGAGTGAATACATAGTTTCTAATCATTTTTTGGATGAAGTTTTTTGTGATTCTGGTTATACTATGCCTGGAGATTTAGTAATACATTTAATAGTAAAATTTTTTTTGAGTTATTGATTGGATGAAATTAAAAAACCCCTTCTGAAAAAAAATTGGGATAAAAATTTGTCACTATAAAAACATGATAACTCATATAAGTAACATTCAAAATTAATGATGGGATATTTTATATGTTATTATTAAACTAGTAATTCACATTGAGTTATTAATAAAATACTTATATTGATGGGGGAAATAGTAAATGTTTAATTTTTTGAAATTGATCATTTTATTTCAAAAAACCTCAACCCACATCCTGGGATGTTATATCTAAAAAATAATTTTAAACATTTTTTGAATGTTCCAATCATGAGGTAAAAGCATATGAATATATTTCAGATGTTCTACCTCATTATTAATTCTAAAATGTTGTTGTAAAAAAAAATTTTGAACAAAATGAATCTATTGTTTATTAGGATTCATCCTAGAGATAACACAATTAGTGATGTAAATCAGCCAATTAGAACAAGAAGTTCCATAATAAATGAATTCAATATTGTAATTTTTAGTCCAAATTGGGAGCTAAAACTTCTATTTAAGCATTATGTGATGATGAATGGATAAAATATTTTCAAGATGAACTCAAAAAATTCAAATGGAGTCTTTTTGGGAGTTCGGTTCATTGAACTAAATATTATTTTATAATTAAAGTAAAATGGTATTTTAATATCAATTGTGATGAAAAGGGAATAATAGTTTGAAATAAAGATATAATATTCTAATATAAATAATCAATAAGAGGTAATATATTATGAAAAAACATAAGCTACTCTATAACTACATTAAGTGATTTATATTCTTATATAATGTAATTCATTTCATAATTTCAAAAATATTTGAATGTTTGTAAATTATAAATTTCATAATGGATATATATATGAATTTTTTTATAGTACAACCACAAATTATTCAAAATAGAAAATATCCAAAACATGTCTTTAACCATAATAAGTTAATTTATAGAGTTAAACAAGACATTTATCCTCATGTGAATGTTTAACCAGATTTTTTTTTCAAAATAACATTATTAAGGGGATGAATATCCAGTACATTTTATTAAAAAATTTAAAAAAATTCATAATTTTTTAATTTTAATCTAGTATATTATGTTTTGATAGAATAAAAATTCATTAACATATTACCTTCATGAAATTATGATTTATGTGTTTTAAATTTGCATGATTGTATAACACATATATTTTCATGGATTTACAATTTCATGAATTTGACCTGGAGATTTTATATCACAACACAACTATATAAAAGGTCATTTTATAAAAAAATTATATTATAGAAAAAAAGTTATAATTACTCATGTTATAACATAAAATACATTATATATTAATGAATTTGAGAAAATATTTGATCTATTATTCTTATTAGGAATGATGGGAATTTTACTATACCCAATAAATTGTCATCTAGATTTTATGTTTTATGTATTCATGTGTTCAATTTTTCAATAAAACCCAAAAGAGTACCATAATAAATATGTGAAATTATGATTTAATTTTTTGTAATGGAGAAATGGATTTAAGATTTTTCTACTCTTCAAGACTGTATTTTTAATTAATATTTTTTTTGGTTGTAGATTTTGTTGGTTGTAAAAAGGATATGAAAAGAACATTCATAAATATTCATTTATAAGGAGATTATTTAGTTTCTTTTTCATGTAATAGACTAACCCATAGTAGAACCTTACATTGGTGATTCTAAATATATTGATTTATGAAGATGTAGTGATCATGTGTTGTCGATGAAACACACACTCAAATATTTTGGAATGCTTTTTAGTAAAGATGATTTATTTAAGATAATAAATGTTCCAAAAAATTATCATATGTCCAATAACATCAAATATTAAAAAATAACATAGAAATAAGACACAAATTCCATTAGAATCACACTAAAAATGTGATATTATATAAAATTTCTAGTGGATGCAAAAACATCATACTTTTATTTTCAAAAAATACATGAACTGTTGTAGATTTGATTGTATCTTATAGGATCATATACTGATCAATATCAATAGATCATTCATATTTACTAATTGTTTAAAAATTTAATTATATTAATTAATTCTTTTTTAAAAGGGGTAGTACATATGTTTTGGTTTTCAAAAAAAATTATTTTTTCAAAACTAGTTTAGTTATAAAAAAATCAGGTTTCAAAAATTATTGTTTTCCATTGAAAATAAAATTTCATAAATATTTATTTTTCAATATATTTTTCATATTCTCTTAAAAAATTACTTTTAGAAATTATATTTGTTTAATCAAATATTTTATATTTTATAAAAAATATTGATTTACTATAATTAATTTTTTCTAAAACCAAGTCGAACTGTTTATAAGAATTACATTATTACAGAAATGCATATCATCACCATTAAAGGAAATAAAATTCCTTGCATATTTACTATTTTTGATTTATTTATTCTATCATTTTTATGTTTTTTATGTTCTCTAATATTTTTTTTAAAAAAAATAAAATTTAGTTCTAGAAAATTCCATAGTCTGATAATTGGGTCTTAATTGTTCAAGTAAATTTTAGATATATTTTAAAAAATATCTATATAAAATTAACTATAAGATCATATGTGAGTTAGAATCTAATCTATTGGGTCTGAAGAACTAGAAGTATCTCATTGTTCCTATATAAATATGACTGGGTTAGCACATACCAATTTTTTTTATTTTTACAATGAATCTGAGATATTATTATCTTTCTCATTCTGAACATTTTTCATGGACTTTAACCAATAAATCAGTATTCTATTCAAAACATATCAATTTTTTTAGTGCTGTAATATGTTTAATTCATAATATATATCAAATCAAGAATATTCCATTTAAATATTAATAAAAATATAATGTATGATAAGAGAAATTCATTTATGAATGATATAATATTATTTTTGTGTTGGGAGAAGATATATACAGGGAAAAAATACTTTGAAATTCAATATCAAACTACTATAAAAAAATTAATATTACATAGATTATAGAAATGAATATAAAATTTAGGATATTAACATTCATATTTTTAAATGAAATCTCATGATAAACATTTAACAATTACCAAATCTAGTAATAGTTTCATTTTATGGTGAATCATAGATAGTAAACGATAAAATAAAATATAAATAATGGATTTATTAGAACATAAATAATGAATCTTAATTCCTTCTATATTATGGAAATGTTTTAACAGTATAAAACTCTGAAACCTCGTGCAATATTACTTTCTTTATAGATGTAAGGTTTCTAAATTTTGAGGAATTAATACATATATACCTTGAATGTTATTGACATATTTATGTTGGATTTTCTTATGAGCATGATGAAATTTTTTTTTGTAAAATATATTTCCTATCAGTTATAATTATCATGAGAATTAAAATGATGTTAAGGATTCATTAGATTCTATTATTTATCATTATGATGTAAATAATCATCGTTTATATTATTAAAATTATGATCCAAGCTATTTCCTTGTGATAAAAGGTATCACCGATTTGACAGAAAATTATTTCAATAATGTAAATAATTATTTAATTAAATATGAAATTGAATTTTATTAAATCTGATGAGGTTTCGTCTGAAGAATAAGTATAACAACTAATATAAAATATATAAGAAAATAGATAATTGGTTTCTTCACCTTAACTTCCACAAAAAAATCAAACCCACAACCGAGGAGGATTTTAATGAATTAATGAAAATGAAGGATAAGATGAATTAAAAGAGATCTATATTTTTAATTAGACATTTTTGAAATTTTAGCTCTATAAAATGAACCAAATAAGAATTTAATGTAGTTAAATATTGGATAAAATCAAATATAATACAAAATGTGTCCAAAATAGTTAAAGTCACAATGAAATGGGTCTAAAGGGAACATAGTGAATTTTATAAAACTATGTATAAAGATATAAAATGGGTTATTTGTCTCTGTCACCAATCATTTTTTCAAACAATTCTTCCACAAGTTTTTATCTCATACTCTATTATAGACCAAAAATGTTTTTCACTTATCAGGTTATTATAGATTTTGAGATGTTGAGATAAAATGTTGTGTCTAAAAAATGATCTTGAGGTTATAAAATCATTGATGAAGCATGAAAAATAATATTTTAGTATACATTAAAAATTGGTCAGATGGTTATGTGTAGAATTTTATGATGATTCGAAAGAAAAAGAATCAAAAGAAATAGAAGAAGAATGAAAACAATGAATGAATTTTAAAAAATAAACATCATTTTATACTCCACTATAAAAGGTTGAAGAATGAGTTATTTAAGAGCAAGTTGAGAGTTATGAGAATTATTTTCAAAAAAACAATCTCATTCAATAATATCAAACAATATAGAGTTTAGTAGATACGTTGAAATATAGGAAGAATAAAATGATGAGAAAGTGAAAAGAAAAAATATGAGGCTAATAAACCATTGAGAATACATGTTTTATTGTATCATATGATTCAAATGATTAAAAATGCACACATTTTATTTAAATCATAGTATATTAATTAAAATATTATAGTGTATATGTGATGAATTTATAGGATTCCAATCCATACCAAACTAATACATATTCATGTTTGAAACAAATTTTGAGGAGTTTACAAATCATAGGGAAATTTGATGTACTAATTTTATTACATATGACCATTTTCTATAATGATGATTAGTCATAATAATTTAATGATTAATTAAAATAGTAAGGTATATGTCATGAAAAATAGTGACATGGATAAATAACACTAATATATACATGATTTTTCCTTAAATATAGATCAAAATGGGATTGAAAAATTCACTAGAAATTGTTGACTGCTTCTAAAAAATAACTAAATAAGTATATGTGATGTTTGAACATGATAAAGAACATTAAGTGTTTATTGATATCATATGATAATGAAATTTCAAAACTAATATAAGTGAACATGTTACTCAAAGAATATGTTTAGAAGATAGAAGACAAAAATAATGAGAATCAGTTTTAAAATTAGATGTTAAGATTTTAAAAGATTAGAATACAAAAAAATACTCACAAGACTACAATTTTAATATATAATGAATGATCTTTGAATATTTCAAGTTATGTTTCATTAACTTATAAATATGGATGAAATAGATTGAGAATTTGAGGAGGACTAAAAGGAATTTTGAGAAATGAATGTTCTCATGAAGAAGCTCTAAAGTGAACAATGATATAATTTTTTCCTAAACTCCTCATTTCAAAATTTTTAAAAAAATAATGAAGGAATGCTCAAATGTTCTTCCATTTATATATTTTAATTAATATTTTATAATTTTATTAGGAAAAATATTAATTCTATATTATATTTTAGACTATTATTTTTTCATATTTTTTATAAAATTTTTATTACTAACATTTCAGGTACATTCTATCACGATATTTGTTTTTAAGATTAAAAAAGGGGTTATTTTATTTGGAGAATTATTTCAGTTATATATATTTGGAGTAGTAAATATTTGAGGAATTATTAAAATTTAGATGTTATTATTTGTCGAAATTTTCAAAAGTAGTAATTAATGAAGGAAGACGTTATTTTTCTGTGAAAATTTTATTTTGGGGGGAGATTTCACTTAAGATGATAAATTATTTCACTATAATCGTATTTTTTTATCTATAGGAGAATCATAAATAAGGGAGTCGATTTAAATGATAGAGGGATATGTTATTCTAAGAGACTAAACCAAAATTTTTCTTTTCAATGTTATTTTTTTTCATTTCTTATGTGTTGTGAATTGTTCTTTTCAAAAAGAAATAAATTTTTTATAAGAAGGTATACATTCATCCAAATATATCCTCACATTTGATGATCAAAACAAAAAGAGAATATTATTCTTTACTAAATTTGTATTTTGATTTATTTAGATTTTTTAAAATAACTTATGCTTATTAATGTCGAAAAATATATTAACTAAATTAATATTAACAATCCCTTCATGTCATCCATCGGACTCACTAGAAAATAATCCATTAGTATGAAAACAACATGTCTATTAGTATGACTAAAACTTGTAGATTATTTTGAAAAAATAGTATATAAAAATGATTAAAACTTATCTATTAGAGTGACAAAATATTTTTTATTGATTTTATATAATATATTATATCATTTTGATAAAATCAAGTATATCAATATAGATACATTTTAGACTAGTGGTATGAACTTGAATATTCAATTAGTGGGACTAAATTTTTTCTACCAGTCTAAAAAATTTATTATTCTATCAGAATAACAATGATTATAAGTTATTTATATATTTATTCTACTATCTAGAATACATTGTAATATAATTTTTAATATTCTACAAGGAAAATATCAAATGATTATATAATTTTTTGAGATGTCATGTGAAGATAATATAACCAAATTTCGACCAACTATGACAATAATGAAAATTATGTTGTTGAATGGGTAATCGTATATAGAGGTGTATTTATAGAGTTTGGAGTTCATAGTTTGAGAACTCAAACCTTCTAAATATTTCTCTATAGAAACTCCTCATTACAAATTACATTTTAATATTTTATATAATATTCTTTTATAAGGATTACATGTAAGGGTTATAAAAAACTTAGAAAAAAATAAAAAATTGTATTGTTTTCCCAATCGAGGTTATGATTGAATGCTTTTGTGGATAAAAGAACTGGTCGGTCCGATCATTCTCATCGAGGGATTACAGGGATATGAAGGTAGAATTGATACTGATCATAGTTATTGGGAGAGTTTAAACAAAGAAATATTGACCCTCTAGTTTGGGTTATATTGTGGATACAATATGTCATGTTTATTGACTTCTTTTTCAAAATGATATAAATTGTTTTCATATCAGCTATAATATTTTTTTATCTTACTAAATAATTATGTAGTTAATTATTTTATTTTTTCACAAGTTATATCTCTCCATTATGACATCTGTTAATAAATTTTGTATTATTAAACTTATCTATACAATGTTTTTTTATACAATCTAAGTTTGATTAAACTATCTTTGATAATCAGACACAGTATTGGTCCAATAAAAAATATAAATAATTTTTTGTTTTCAACTAGTTTAATTATTTAAACTATAATTATACTCTTAAATAAATCATAAACTTTCACAATCCAACAATTACATTATATATGATTAATTCATCAAAGAACTTCACTACATGGTGTTTCTGTTATTTTTTATCAAATATAATTATAGAGATATGATTATTTAGAATTATTATAGTTCATTGAATAAAATATTTTTTAATATTTAGTAATTTATGCCTCAAATAGATTGATTTTTTATTAGCTCAATAGAGCTTAGTATTTTCGGAAGGATAATGTTAGGTATATGTAGTATCTTTTGATGTTCAAGGTGGTTGAAATTCATAATAAAAAATTTCATACATGCTATGGGAATTATTATTTTTTGGAAATTCCATTTTGGATTAAAAATTATTTGGTAGAATATATGGATCATATTTTTTTTTCATGAATTTTTTGATAATATTATTCTTTTTATTTAAGATATTTTTTAATTTAAAAAATATTGACATTCATGAAAAATATTTATTTATTTTTATATGAATATTTGAATAAACTAATGTTATATAAGAAATTTACTAATTTTTTTATTACAATTGATCCCATTATTTGGACACATGTTATGTAATTATGATATTACATTTGATCCAATTAATATTAATGTATTTGGTCGATAGACAATGCCAACCAAGGTTACTAAGATTTATAGTTTTTTGTATTTATTGGGATATTTCAATTAGTTTTTTTAAAATCATTGGTATATAAACTAATTAATATGTTAACATAATCATGATTTAAGACCATCTTATAAAGGAATGTAATGATTTTTGTAGGCTTTTAAAAAAATATTAGTGATTTCTCAAAATTTGGAACTTTCATATTGAAATGGTTTCATTGTTATCTATTATGATTCTTTATTAAAGGCTATGTGTTATGTTTTTACACATAATGATATTGTAATATCATAAACAATTTTTCAAATAAATTACCATGAGAAATAGTATCTCACATATGACCATGAACATTCATCTAATGTGTTTTCTTTAAAAATTTAGTGATGACACTTAAATAGAATAGAGTGTTAAATAAATACAGATCAAGATTTTTATGTATATATTCACTTATAAATTATTGGACATCAGATAAAGGAGGTGGGTAAATTGATAAAATATTCTGACCACACAATTCATTACTATCGTGGAATGAAATAGAGAGTAGAAGATGTTTGGTGTGTAAAAGATAATGAATCATAAACTATTTTTTGTATAGAACCTAATCCATTGGATTATGATATGATGAATTTTATATTAGAAATATTTCATACCAACGGTCCCTCGCTTATTTTTTAGGTCTTAATATAATCTTATTTTCAAATTGTGTTAAGGAACCCTATAATAATTATAGATTTAAATATAAAATTGTATAATTTTATAAGAATGTTTTGTTTCCGAAATATAATATTGATGGTGATGTTTTTTTAAGTTATAAAAAGTGAATGGGTTTAATTTGATCAATATATGAAGAAATATATATTGATATAGAATAATATCTAACCATTTTCGATTCATCAAGGTAAGATAATGATGTATTAAATCCTTTGAAAAAATGTCCATTGTGATGGAATATAGACTGATGTTTCTGATTTTAGTATAATTTATTTTACGTATAAATTTCTTAATTCTAAATGGAATTTTCCAAGGGGGTGATTTTACATTTTCCCATGATATAATTGAAATGGGATAAATATTCATTGATTTTGTGCTCTAATTACCTTTAGAATCTCAAGGTAGTAATGATATTTTTTAATTTTTTATGAATAAACTAAATCTACTCATTTTCAACCCATACAATATAATATTTATTATGTTAAAAATTATTCTTTTTTTAGAGGATACATTGTAATATTATTTCCCTTCATCAATGTATAGTATTGGGATTGTTAATTCTCTACTAATTTCTCAGTTTTACTTCAGAATTCATTATTTACTAAATTGTATTTTTGTACTACTTATCATACAAATTATGATGAAATGCAAGAGAGATCGATTCCAAACATGGAAGATATTTAAAAAAATCAATATAAAATATTAGAATTTATAAATAGACATTATATTTGTTTGAGATTTCCAATAATATTAATTTCTATTCCTATATAGTATTGGCACCTTTTTAGGACTTATACTGAATGTATTATTTAACTATATATTGTTGTGATTATTTAATGGAAGGGAAGTTGTTTGGAATAAAATTCATAAAATAAATTATTGAGAACATGTTTTTGCTTCAACAGGTCATTAGTACGACTTATAACATTAATAATAGTTATGTAAATTATTAGATGAAACATCATTCTTTTGAGGTAGTCAATTATGGTTTCCTTAACGATTATCCATAATTTTTTTTTGCATTTTTGTAGAACAGGGATGTTATGTTTATTCTTCATTTGACTCTAATAAAGGATAGAGGATATAGTATTTATTATGTAATGAATATCCTTTCCGAATAATATATCTCTTGTATATGAAGTATTACATGTAACATTCTTCTGAAAATTTGGGCGGGATGCATCTCATGTTTTGAAACCAGATGTTTCTTAGTCAGAATAAATAATTTCTTAAATGGAATAACCATTAAAATGTTTTTCATCATACATAGAATATATTTCACAGAAAATATTTTTAATATTTTATGGTTTTTTCGATAGATCATATAACTAATGAAGAAACATGGGAATCCAAAAATACATATGGAATAAAAAGTTCTCCCAAAATTTAAATAATGAATTAAATTTCCAAGATCCATCATCAAGTATAGGTAATGAATTAAAAATAAAATTTAATGTTAAGATAAATAATTTTCATCTCTTATTATCATTATTTAATTATATTTTTATAGTTTTTTAATTATAATAATATTATTTACTTTATTTGTTGAATGTAAAATTGCCTAATTTCTAAAAAAATTGGTTTCATTCAATATTTGAAATTTTTTAGAATTTTCATTTTAAATTAATGAATATAATTTTAAAATAATTAGCTATTTTTTTAAATTTTCTATCCTAAAATATTTTTAGGATTAATAATTTTCAATTTATTGAAATGATTAATTTGTCAATGAATAATATAAAATACATATTTATATAGAAAACTATAATTTATTTTCAAATATATAAAACTTCAAATTAAGTTTTTAGATTAATTTTAAAATTTTATTAGTTCAATTTTATTAAAAATAATACAATTTTATTTGAATCAACAATATTATTTAATGTTCTAATGAAACATTTTTCTACCTAAGAATCAATTTTCAATAAAAACCTTTTTCTTCATATTTTGCTTGTTTAATTTAAAATTTTATTTTGTCACTTCTATGAATTGAATTTGATACAATTAATTATATATATATATATAATAAATAATATTTTTTAATATTTTGAACATAATGTTTTGTCCTAATGATATAGAAAATTCATTAAATTTTATTATATGACTATATATTTACAACATATCTTCTCAATATTAAATATGTTCTATTTTTATATATTTTCATTGTGAATGATATTAATATATATTAATCTTTTAAACAATTTCATGTGTGTCTTCTCCCCCCATAATAAGAAAACACCATGTACCCTTTCTTATGAACAAATTAAGAGCCTTTTCTCAACCGATATTTTCTAAAATACATTCTTATAATCCATATGAACATACTATAGGTTGTTGTTTTATAATAATCATATCCTTATACGTCATAAGGATTAAAAATAAAGTGGTTTTTTGAGGAAGAGATATAATTATTAACTGAATGATTTAGTTTTATTTCTTATTCTACCTCCATGAAATATTTGTCAACCATTATTAAATAATATCATTAATATCATACATATACTATTATAATAGTGTCAAAAATTAATAGACAATATATGTCTCATTTTTCATCAATTGATAATTGTAATCATTGATCTTGTTAATGGGGACTACCACATCGCAACCAGTAGTAATTTTTTTTCCATCATGACCTCTCACAAATGAAATTAATAGTTTATTAAATTTATTTTTATAATATTGATGACATAATATCCATTTTGGAAAGACTATTTTCCATATATATTCTTACCCATCGATCAATTGAAATTTTTTACATCATTCATGCATAATTGTGGGATATAATATCCTATAATCAATGTGACATGTTTTTCATCATAACATCCCATGTCTGGTAAACACAATTGAATTAAAATAAATAATATTATATTAAGCTTATAATTATCATTCTAGAATGATAAAATTATTATTATCTTATTTCCCACATGAAAATTAAATAATATTGATGTAAAATATTTATAGGCACAACCTAGTATATCCTTGATTATAATATAATCAATAATTTAAAATCATTATTTTTGGTTATATTAAAAATAATAATTTCATTATAGAAATTATAATTACTTCCAGATTATTATTCAATATATTATTAATTTTTACCATAATGAAAATTGACTACATAATAATTTTAATTTTAAATAATAAATTGAGATTAAACAAAAACCTTACATCGACTTAATATATTATGTAATTAAATACGCCAGTAAAATTAACTATACATTTGGAGGAAAAAAAGATTTTAAACCTATAAAGATTCATCATGAAATTAAATAATTGATCACTATTTATTTGTTAGGATATCAATAACATACCTCACATGTCAGAGTCAGGTAAAGGGATAATTTACAATAACAACTTTTGATTAAATGGTATAGGGATTTTTTATTAATATTTATTAACAATGTTAATATTTGAAAAAAAAATTAATATATTTATATAGGAATAAATTAAATATGAGTTTATTTTTTTGTTACATTTTACATTATATCATTTCTGTTTCAATGTAATACATATGTATTTTATATAAAATATATTCACAAAATTCAATCAAAATGTTTTAATTTAATATATTAAGTTTTAAGGATTTTTGTTGCCATTATAACTATTATATGATGTTTGGATTACAATGTAATGTTCCATTTATTTTAAAATGAAACAACATTATTTTTTATTGGTATTTCCAAAATTATATTTAAATGGAATTGGTATTTTAATATAAAAAAATATTTTTTATTATGGAATAAAGGAATATTTTTTTTACAATAATGGTAATGATATAATATATCATTTGAAATAATTATGTTATGGTTATTTGATATTTTTATTAAGACATGTGATCGTAATATTGGTAATCAGGATTTGTGATCCCCATATATATAATGATGATGGGTGATCCAAACATTTCTCCCTTATGCATTGGGTAAAGAGGCATGGTTAACTAGTTCGGTTTTCCCTAAGTGATTATTAAAATTTGTTGGGCAGTTTATCCCATTTTTATGTGTTATTAAAATAGTCATATGAAATTAAAATCTCATGTTAGATATAATGATTATCTATTATTTATATTGGTTATTACAACAATTTTTACTTTATAGTGTAAGAAAATGAGATCATGTTTTAAGTGATGCTTATAACACTTATTAATGATTAATTTTAAAACATTTTCAAAAAAATAAAATCATTTTCATCATCACAAGAAAATATTTACGATATTTCATGTGTAGTTATATTTTTTTTGAAATTAATAATCAATATTTTTTCATGAGAAGTAATTTCATTTGGTAATAAAATTATTATTTTCAGCTAAATGTGTATTTTTTTAAAGTCTAATTTTTTTTGAGTATTGAAGGAATATTGAGTTAATTTCATTAATTTATATTTCCTTTAATAAAAATTTCCTACTCATCCTATATTTTCATATATTTTTAATAGTGGATTAATGGTGATTTGGGATAATTAAGGGGATAAGATGAAAATTGGAATGATTTATCTAGAAATGTCACGAACCGTCCTCGGGGCTCATGACATGACTACCCCCAAGCCCGCCTTCCATAGGCCAGGGGCATGCAACTAGCACCAAAGGCCTAAATCCCGATAACTGGGAAGGCATTGCCTTTATAAAAGAAAACAAAACACCATAGAGTACAAGAGGAAGTAAACACTAATTACAAAAGAAGTGCTGAAAAGGAAAAGGGCCTGAATACAAACCCAATTGAAAAGTACAACTACAAATGAACGGAAGTACAACAGGAAAGACAAATAGCTGGAAGAATAGAAACAGCTCCTGGGTCGTCCACCTCGGATCCTACCTGAAGGGTAAGTACAGATAGCGTAGCTCCTGGATCGTCCACCACGGATCCTACATGAAGGGTAGGTACAGATAGCACAGCTCCTGGGTCGTCCACTATGGATCCTACCTAAAGGGTAGGTACAGATAGCATCCACAATGCTCTCGCCCGTCAACCTCCTCCGAGTGTCATCTTGTCATGAAGTCCACCTCCGGATACTGACTCGTCGTGAGTTCCACCTCCGGGTACCGTCCAGTCCTCAAACATTCGGCCTCTATCAGCGCTACCCATTTTCTGCAACCAACACAACGAGGTGCGGGCATAGCCCGTGCAGGGGTGCGTATAACGATACTCAGTAGGGACCCCGAGACCCTCATGGTCTCACTAAATACAACAAGGATAACCACAAAGAAATATCTAAATATATAACCCCTACCTAGGTATATACCCATACATATACCTAAGTTATCAAGTAACCCATCTCAATCATGAGGAAACACAAACATTATGAAATCAACCGATAACCACTACCCAGGTATATGCCCATACATATACCTAAGTTATCAAGTGACCCATCTCATTAATGAGGTAAACACAAGATCATAGACTCAGCTCAAACCAGGATTTTCATTATCGAAACTGTAACTGCTGAAGAGCCCCGTCTCTAGAGTGTACAGTGGTCCTATCACGACTCTGATGTACTGCTCACTAACCTAAGACTGCTGAGGTACTCCTACTGTCGAGTACCGCGGGTCAGCCACCCAAACACAGTAGTGCTTCCCGTTGGGGTCTTCCACCAAACCACAATAGTGCACACCCCCTAATAGCCTGCATAGGTACTCTATGGACGAGTACAACGGGACTGCACTGTCACACAGTAGTGCTCCATCCGCCATTGGTATGCACCCAAAATAAGTAGTGCTCTGTACACTAGGCTAGTCGACTCACTCCAAGTCGAGTCGGTCAAGCAGTCGTCAGGTCTCATCTAGTTGCACGGTCTTCGTACTCCGTACGCTCGTCTCCGGTAGGGTCCGCTCCACGAGCTACAAGTCGATACTCCAAGTATCTCAAAGTCCCACGAAGAAGTATCTCAAAGGGCCACCTCGTCATAGGGGTCTCAACGCAATTGACGGCACGTCAATCGGACGCCCAGTCTATGAGTTATTATCTTTTTCATCCCAGGGGCCCGGTTGGTTTCGTGTGTGAACCAACCCGGCCATATCTCAACTGTACCCCGAACTCTCATAGAGTATACTCATAGGGACTGTTTCTCAACATGATCACCAACGCCGCTGACAGTTCGTCAAACGGACGTCCAGTCTGAAAGTTATCAGCTTTTCCGTTCCAGGGGCCCGGTTGGATTTCGGGTACAATCCAACCCGGCCACAATCCAACTGCTTCCAAAACTCAGGCGAATTATGCCAAAAGTTCCGTCTCATCAAGAGGAATCCAACAAAGTCGACGACACATCAATCGGACGTCCGGAGCTCATGATATAAGTGTTTCCGCTCCGAGGGCCCGGTTGGTTTCAGGTTCGAACCAACACAGTTGTACTTAAAATGAAACTGGATAATCAAACCGGTCACACCATTGCGATCCATACAGAAAAACACACGAGATGGACTACCCATTGGTCCAAAAAGGATTGACGGTGAAAAAGTTGCATTTCACCGCAACACGCGTGAAACGGGCCTCATGGGGCCTGCTCGTCGACCTCGACATAAATATCCAAAATTGGACTTGAAACATCCGTCTTAATTCCAGGGTCGCAACCTCACAGACGGTTCGACATTCCGACACCGTATGAGAGAGATATGTCCGATACAAGATCTGGTAACAATAATATTACTATTATTCGCTGTTTCGTGGGCCCGAGCCAGGAACCAGAATTTAGTATTCAACATTAGGCTTGAATCGACCGTATTGATGTCAGGATTACATCACCACTGACAGCAAGCCAATCGTACGTCGCACGCAAGAGTTATGGCGGGTCGAAGATTCAATAATAATATTAAATCTATTATTTTCCGAGCACTTCGGGTACCCGATCCAAAAACCCGAAAAAGATAACAAATATTGGACTCATAAATTCTGTCATGGGGTCAGGGTCACAATACCGCTGACGGTTCATGAAACCTAGGTCGCACGAGGAAGATACTTTCAAAATACAGTTTTCCCTATGAAAATATTAATAACAATATTATATTATTATTATTATTATTAATTTAATTTCATTCCTTAAATTATCCCATCCCATATCCACGCACCCACAATCCCCATGCGCCTCACTAATAGGTTCCACCCTTTCTTTTATAAGTTTTATTATTATCTCTATCTCATTTTATTATTATTATTTCTATCTCCTTATCATTTCTATCTCCAATTAACTCCTCCCTTCATGATTCTATTCTCCAATTTAGCGCCCCAACTCCAGCCTTCATCCTCACTGCCAGAACCGTCACCGCCTTCGCCTGCCCGCTGTGCCTCTGCACCGTCCCCGGCTACCCATTCCGGCACGCCTCAAACCAGCCGCATCACCTGGCCCCCCGTCCGCTCGTCGCGCCACCTTCTGTTACCTCACACCCGACCCCATACCGCCGCACATTAAGAACTAGTTGGCGGTGGTTCCAGACTTGTTTGTACTCCGTACCCACAGCGTTAGTAGTTCGAATAAACACCCAATAGAATATTCTTCCATGCTCATGGTAATGAATCATGTAAACATAAATAAACAAAAACCCCGAACCTCGAAATTGACGTCGCACATCGTCGAGTCCCGGAAGACGGATGTCACGGTAGCCGGGCATCGTGGATGAACGGTGTCATCCCGTAAACATTGGAGGAAGAGTTGTTGACGTAACCGACGCTTCCTCGCGAAGGTGTCTCCTCTCTTAACACAGAGGAAAAAGAAGGTTGGAGAAAGAAATGCTTCTGGTTCTTCGAGTCATGGAGCGTTCTTCGCGTTCTTTATGGAAGAACTCTCCTTTTCAATATCTCCAACGTGCTCCCAACACCGCAAGTGCCAAAACTAAATAATATCCTAAGCTATTATTTTATTATCCCATGATATAACATTGATATCAAATTCAAATTAATTCAAAAAGATAATTGATTGAATTATGGCATTTGAGTTGGAAACTTTAATGGAAGGGAGATGAAAAGGCTCCACATAATTAATGGGAGGTGTTGTCAAAATAAATAAAGGGAGTGTTAAAGGGGGGTTTAAGGGAGATGAATGGTTAGGCCTTGTGTGGGTTCCAACTCACAAATACCCTCCCATGAGAGGTTATGTGGGGTGTGGGCCCCAACCCTAACTTCTTCTTTGAGGATATAACCACCCAAATAAATAAAATGGTGCACAACCATTTTATTTATTTTTTTTACAAATCCCCAAAAATAAACTTTCAACCCACATAAAACACAACTGCGGTAAAGGTCCCCTTAAGTGAATACCAGCGCTGCGAGTTCATCGGTGTCCTCAGATTTTTATGCCGAGCACCAGATCAAAAGTTATAAAATTCCAAACGTATGTTTACTGAACGTACCCAAAAAAAGTATGGAAAATTAATATCAGTCACCCTCAACCCACTGCGTTCAAGGTTAGGCTCTTCCTAGGTGAAACACGCCCCAACGAACCCAACGGTACTCTTGGATTTTCAATCCGAGTTACCATTTATAAGTTATGAATTTTACAATAAAATAATTTTCATTTAATTATTTTATTTGCGGCCATAAACTAACTTTATCTAGTGGCTCGCGGCGGCCACAGGTAGTATCTACTTAAATAAATCATGCCCTCATGAGTATAGCAGTGGTCTCATATTTTTAATCTGAGCTACCGTTTGTGAGTTATAAGAATTTGAAAAATAAATAATTTATTTAATTATTTTATTTATGGTTAAGTCATTTTTGAGATTTCTCATAGGAGGCTCGTGCCGACTAAACTTAAGTCACGCCTAGGGTAATCCCGCTATCCTGAGCACAACAGTGCCCAAGTATTTCTGATCCGAGCAACTTTTCAAGAGTTATTCCACTTTTTCAGGAAAACTGCTTACACGCGTTAATTTAAGCTTAACAAAACTTCGGAAAATTATTCTTGGCACACCGGGACTCAGAATCAGGTGTTGTCTGAAACCGCGCACTCACAATATTCAAAAGGAATTAAGAAAAAAAATTCATTGAAATTTCCGGGTCTTTACATCACTCCCACCTCAGGGATTTACGTCCCCGTAAAGCTTCAACACACACTAGGGGAAACAAAAAGTGGTACTGAGCACACATCTGAGCCTTCTGCTCCCATGTGCTCTCTTGGAGGTTCCTGTGCTTCCTGGGGTTTCCTTTTCACCGACCAAGGAAAACCCATCCCATCAGTGTAAGTAAACCACAACCTTTTTTCCTAATACCGTCAATCCATGTATGAACAATGACTGTCCAGTCCATACCCAAACTAACGTCATAAGGCCTCAACGCTTTCACCAAGAGGTTCCAACCGATACTCTCTCCTCAAGGGTCAAATCACACCTGTCGGCATAAGTGTGTTTATCGAGTCTCCTCTCAATGGTATCTGCAGACGTGAGGGTCAAGTCAACAATTTTAACAGGAAACTCTAGGTTTGGGACAAGATTCGTGGATGGAAGGAATGATTGGTACCTATGTCTATTTATATGGTAGCTCGTAGTAGACACAGACCATACCTCAAATCATTCCTAGAGCCCTTGGGTCATACTCTGTGACCGCATGCAACTATTCTCTTCCCCTACCCAATAGCTCCCTGAGCCTTGCGGGGACTACAAAGGCGTGTGGTTGTAACATGTTGAAATGTACACCACCTCATGCTGCACTCTTAGCTCTTCTTCCACATCTGATATGCTGCAGATTCATCTATCCTTAACACTTCCTCTTCTGGAAACATTTTACACACCCATGTCTCTTAGACTGGCGCTAATTCCATGATCTTCTACGGCTAACATTCTCTAGCTGTATCCGTTCAGCCAATAAAATTCAACCACAAAGGTCTTATCTTGCTCTGAGGTCTGAGCTCTAAAGGACTGATCTTTTTATAGTCATCAAGTACCAAGAATGATCGGTACACCTCGATGAATACTCAGCTACCGACTTGTCATCCTGTCGAAGCTGTATAAGCTCTAGAAATATCTCATCCACCTCCTCATGCCAGTCCTCAGTCGCCTATGAGTCAGGTTCACCTCTAAACTTGAGGGTATCTGATGTTAGAACACGTTTAAGGCAGTAATCTTACATGTGTCACCTACCGGTACTTCCTGTGGTAACTGCTGACCAACAGGTAGTGATGTATAGCTGACACACTACCCAAAGGCACTATCTCAGGCATCGGTCCACGTACGGAAGCCTCATCACTATACGGACCATCCTCATGGTCATTCAATAGAAAACACTAGTGGCCAAGTCCACCATCCACTCTAGTGATGTCTTAACTAGGCGGAAAACTCTAGCAATCGCCTCCAACCAGTGCACTGATGTCTGGGAATCTGTCTCGCCTCGTAACCTTGGAGGCCTCTACTGCTGTAACTCGTGCAACATGCTCTTTCAGCATGCACTGTCCACTAGTACAGCTGGTAGCATCTACTGCACAACAGGTGGTGGTGCTGCTGGTACACCACCTGAGGGTGCCAACATAGTAAAAAGGGCCCTGCACCGGAGCCTCACCGCTCGGTGGGCCGTCATCGTGTACTATCTCAGAACTCCAACTGACTATATGTATGGAGACATCATGAATAGATATGACACGGTAAAATGATTTATTCGTGGTGAGCTGACCTGGTTTGAGCTGACTTTAAAACTCTTGGAAACACACACACAATCAGTGCTTTCTTTCACAATGTCGGAAATCAGTAGTCAGGGTCCTAGTGTACGGATACGTTAGCCACCGCACCAACACTGGACTCCTTGAAATGAAAACCACACTCGATAACTCTAACTCTATTTCTTCACAGAAAGGGAATATCAGAGTTATAAGTTCTGCGGTAGAACCGACTCCTCTGATACAAATTTGTCACAACCCGTCCTCGGGGATCGTGTCGTGACTACCCTAAGCCCACCTTCCATAGGCCAGGGGCTGGAGACTAGCACCAAAGGCGTAAATCCCGATAAATGAGAAGGCACTTCCTTTATAAAAGTAAACAAAATACCATAGAGTACAAGCGGAAGTAAACACTAATTACAAAAGAAGTGCTGAAAAGGAAAAGGGCTAGAACACAAACCCAAATGAAATGTTTAGCTACAACTGACCGAAAGTACAACAGAAAAGACAAACAGCTGGAAGAATAGAAACATCTCGTGGGTCGTCCACCTAGGATCCTACCTGAAGGGTAGGTACAGATAGCACAGCTCCTGGATCATCCACCACAGATCCTACCTGAAGGGTAGGTACAGATAGCACAGCTCCTCGATCGTCCACCATGGATCCTACCTGAAGGGTAGGTACATATATCCTCCACAACGCTCTCATCTGTCAACCTCCTCTGAGTGTCGTCTCGTCATGAAGTCCACCTCTGGATACTGACTCGTCGTGAGTTCCACCTCCGGGTACCATCCGGTCCTCAAACACTCGACCTCTGTCAGCGCTGCCCGTCGTCTTCAACCAACACAACGAGGTTCGGGCATAGCCCGTGTAGGGGTGAGTATAACGATACTCAGTACGGATCCTGAGACCGTCAAGGTCTCACTAAATCGAACAAGTATAACCACAAAGAAATATCTCAATAGATAATCCCTACATAGGTATATACCCATACATATACCTAAGTTATCAAGTAACCCATCTCAATCATGAGGAAACACAAAGATTATGAAATCAATGGATGAACACTACCCAGGTATATTCCCATACATATACATAAGTTATCAAGTGACCCATCTCAATCATGAGGTA
Organism: Viscum album; assembly: GCA_963277665.1. Taxonomy (NCBI): domain Eukaryota; kingdom Viridiplantae; phylum Streptophyta; class Magnoliopsida; order Santalales; family Viscaceae; genus Viscum; species Viscum album. Next base: position 1,348,442,237 of record OY728164.1, read on the forward strand.
AACACAAGATCATAGACTCCACTCAAATCAGGATTTTCATTATCGAAACCGTAACTGCTGAAGAGCCCCGTCTCTGGAGTGTACAGTGGTCCTGTCACGACTTCGATGTACTGCTCACTAAACTATGACTGCTGAGGTACTCCTCCTGTCGAGTTTCGTGGGTCAGCCACCCAAACACAGTAGTGCTTCCTGCCGGGGTATGCCACCCAAACACAGCAGTGCACAGCCCCTAATAGCCTGCAGAGGTACTCTCCGGATGAGTACCGCAGGTCTGCACTGTCACACAGTAGTGCTCTGTCCGCCATGGGTATTCAACCAAACAATGTAGTGCTCCATCCACTGGGCTAGTCAACTCACTCCAAGTCGAGTTGGTCTAGCAGTCGTCAGGTCTCAGCTAGCTACATGGTCTCTGTACTCCGTACGCTCGTCTCCAAGAGGGTCCGCTCCACGTGCTGCAGGCCGATACTCCAAATATCTAAAATTCCCATGAAGAAATATCTCAAAGTACCACCTCTTCATAGAGGTCTCAACGCAATAGATGGTGCATCAATCGGACGCCCAGTCTGTGAGTTATTATCCTTTTTGTCCCAGGGGCCTGGTTGGTTTCGTGTACGAACCAACCCGGCCATATCTCAACTGTACCCCTAACTCTCATGGGGTATACTCATAGGGACCATTTCTCAACGTGATCTCCAACGCCACTGACGGTTCGTTAAACGGACGTCCAGTATGAAAGTTATCAGCTTTTCCGTTCCAGGGGCCCGATTGGATTTCGGGTACAATCCAACCTAGCCACTATCCAAATATAACCAAAACTCAGGTGAAGTATTCCAAAAGTTCTATCTCGTCAAGAGAAATCCAACAAAGTCGACGACACGTCAATAGGACGTCCGGAGCTCAATATATTAGTGTTTCTACTCTGAGGGCCCGGTTGGTTTCGGGTTTGAACAAACCCGACCATAATTCAAATGACACTAGTTAATCAAACCAGTCAAACCATTGTGATCCATACGAAAAAACACATGAGATGGACTACCCATTGGTCCAAAACGGATAGCTGGTGAAAAAGTTGCATTTCACCGCAACAGGTGCGAACCGTGCCTCGTCGGGCCAGCGCCTCGACCTTGACATAAATATCCAAAATTGGTTTTGAATCATCCGTCTTAATTCCAGGGTCGCAACCTCGTAGAAGGTTCGACATTATGACACTGTATGAGAGAGATATGTCCGATACAAAATCCGGTAATAATAATATTATTATTATTCGGTGTTTCGTGGGCCCGAGCCATTAACCAGAATTTAGTATTCATCATTAGACTTTAATCGACCATATTGATGTCAGGATTACATCTCCACTGGTGGCAAGCCAATCGGACGTCGCACGCATGAGTTATGGTGGGTCGAAGATTTAATAATAATATTAAATCTATTATTTTCCTAGCACTTCGGGTTCCCAATCCAAAAACCCAAAAAAGATATCCAATATTGGACTCATAATTTCTGTATTGGGTTCAGGGTCACACTGCCTCTGACGTTTCGTGAAACCAAGGTCGCACAAGGAAGATACTGTCAGAATACAGTTTTCCCAACGAAAATAATAATAACATTATTATATTATTATTATTTTTAATTTGATTTAATTCCTTAAATTATCCAATCCCATATCCAAGCACCCACAATCCCCATGCGCCTCACTAATAGGTGCCACCCTTGCTTTTATAATTTTTATTATTATCTCTATCACATTTTATTATTATTATTTCTATCTCCTTATCATTTCTCTCTCCAATTAACTCCTCCCTTCACGATTCTGTTCTCCAATTTAGCGCCCCAACTCCAGCCTTCATCCACACTGCCAGAACTGGCACCGCCTTCGCCTACCCGCCGCGCCACCGCACCGCCCCCAGCTACCCACGTCGGCACGCCTCAAACCAGCTGCATCGCATGGCCCCCCGTCCGCTCGCCGCGCCACCTTCCGTTCCAACGCACCCGACCCCATACCGCCGCACATCAAGAACTAGTTGGCGGTGGGTCCGGACTTGTTCGTAGTTTGTACCCACCACGTTAGTAGTTTGAATAAACACCCAATAGAAAATTATTTCATGCTCAAGGGAAAGAATCATGTAAACATAAATAAACAAAAACCCCTATCCTCGAAATTGACGTTGCACGTCGTTGAGTCCCGGAAGATAGACGTCATGGTAGTCGGGCGTCGCGGATGAACGGTGTCATCCCATCAACATTGGAGGAAGAGTTGTTGATGTAACCGACACTTCCTCATGGAGGTGTCTCCTCTATTAACGTAGAGGAAAAATAAGTTTGGAGAAAGAAATGCATCCGGTTCTTCGAGTCATGGAGCGTTCTTCGCGTTCTTCGTGGAAGAACTCTCCCTTTCAATATCTCCAACATGCTCCCAACACCGCAAGTGCCAAAACTAAATAATAGCCTAAGCTATTATTTTATTCTCCCATGATATAACATTGCTATCAAATTCAAATTAATTCAAAAAGACTATTGAATGAATTATGGCATTTTAGTTGGCAACTTTAATGGAAGGGAGATGAAAAGGCTCTACATAATTAATAAGAGGTGTTGTCAAAATAAATAAAGGGAGAGTTAAAGGGGGGGTTTAAGGGAGGTGAAGGGTTAGACCTTGTGTGGGTCCCAACTCACAAATATCCTCCCATGGGAGGTTATGTGGTGTGTGGGCCCCACCCCAAAATTCTTCTTTGATCATATAAGCACCCGAATAAATAAAATGGTGCACAACCATTTTATTTATTTATTTTTACAAATCCCCAAAAATTAACATTCAACCCGCATAAAACGCAATGGCGGTAAAGGTCCCCTTAAGTGAATATCGGCGCTGCGAGTTCATCGGTGTCCTTAGATTTCAATTCCAAGCACTAGTTCAAAAATTATAAAATTCTGAACGTACGCTTACTGAACGTACCTGAAAAAAGGTTTGGAAAAATAATATCAGTCACCCTCGACCCACTGCGGTCAAGGTTAGGCTCTGCCCAGTTGAAACACGCCCCAACGAACCCAATAGTTCTCTCGGATTTTCAATCCGAGTTACCGTTTATAAGTTATTAATTTTACAATAAAATAATTGTCATTTTATTATTTTATTTGCGACCAAAAACTAACTTTTTCTGGTGGCTCGCGGTGGCCATAGTTAGTATCTACTTAAATAAATCATACCCTCACAAGTTCAGCAGTTGTCTCGGATTTTTAATCCGAGCTACCGTTTGTGAGTTATAAGTATTTGAAAAATAAAATAATTTATTTAATTATTTTATTTACGGTAAAGTCATTTTTGGGATTTCTCATAGGAGGCTCGTGCCGACTATACTTAAGTCACACCTAGGGTAATCCAGTTATCCTGAGCACAACGGTGCCCTCGGATTTCTGATCTGAGCAACCATTCAAGAGTTACTCCCCTTTTTCAGGAAAACTTCTTATGCACGTTAATTTAAGCTTAACAAAACTTCGGAAAATTATTCCGGGCACACCGGGCCTCAAAATCAGGTGACCTCTAAAACCGCGCACTCACAAAATTCCAAATAAATTAAGAAAAAAAATTCCTTGAAATTTCTAGGTCTTTACAAGAAAATTGAAATATTAATGTCATAAAAAATTTTTATTATGAGAAAAATCAAGACAGAGTTGATTTTTCCACTCTTTCCTGTAATATTTTTTTATGTATCAATTATCAAATTATCCACAAAAAACTACCCATAAAATATGAATGTGAATACATAGATATCAATATTTTAAATTTTGGTCCATATATATCACACATTTAGAAAGTGATGTTTCATGTGATTATGATTACTCTATTTTAGAACAGAGTACTAAATAATATATTTAGGATCAATATATCTTATTATCATTAAAAAAATTGTTCATCTATTTTTATTTATTATAAATTATATTTATGAATTAAATTGTGTTCTAAAAGAAATATTATTATTGTTAATGAATTACATTAACATGCATGGATAAATAAACTCTACTATATTAATCATATGATGATTTAAAAAAAATAAGAATGTCTATTCACCCCCATATATAGAATTGAATTAATCTTATTATATGATAATATATTTCAATAAATACACAATAAAAATTCAAATTAACTCATTATTATCTAAATAAACATATTATATAAACACTCATGGTTGATTTCATCAAAATATAATATGATAGAAATATGATATATTTATATGATTTTATAATACTCTATGTGATGATAAATACATCTATAACCATGTGTCAGATGATAAAATTTCATTTATAGTCCTTTTTAAATACTATTCTTATGGGTGGTCCCTTATACAAACACAACATTTGCACCAAATAACATTTATCTTCCATGGTTTAATTTGAAAATATAGGAATTTAAGTAGTGACATTCACCAAATAATAAAAAAATACACATAGATAAAAAAAATTTATAGGTTAAAATGGAAGATTATAAATGTTTATAAAAGAAATAATTATGGGTCGATTCTATATCAATATTCTAATAAATGATTTTACATTTTTATTGAATTTTTATTTTTTAGAAATGGAGTTAAATTTATGTAGATTTCCATCGTTTTTATTATATTCTACCATTAGTCTTAAATATATATGGGATTAATTTTATTAATGTTATTTAGTTAGGTATAAATTATTCAAAACTATAGTTTCTGATAAATGATGATTAATATGTATTTCCATTTAGAAAATTTTTGGGTTATATATTTTTATATATTTTCCTTGTGTATTCTAAATTATTATTGATAGTTGTTTATTTTGAAACACAATCAAAAAAAAATTTTAATATTACTAAGGATCATTTGTAATTAACTTTTTAGAAACTTTTTCTCATTTATTAAATAATAAACTTATATATAATGAATAAAACATGATTTATGGGGTTAATTAATTGAATTAGTTAACTTTTTAGAAACTCATAAATCCCTCAATGTGTAAGTATAATGATAATTGTATTGGAATTATAATTTTTACTCCAATAAATATATTTATAATATTTCTAAAAATTGATTAATTTTATATTTACATGAAATGAATTTTATAATAATAATTCAGTTTTATATAGAATTATATGTTAAATGGTATCTTTTTTTATAAATGGTAACATGAACTAAATTTTATATTCCACGTAACAAATTTTTAAAAATAATGATGTTTGTATTTGGATTTTCATTATTTTTCTTTCTGAAATGAAATAAGTCATCCGTAAAAGGTGTTAATAATCATTATTTTATATTTTTGATGGAAATAGAATTATAAATTAAACTTTTGATCCCATTTTTATCTTTATTTTTCATTCCATTTTATATAAAAATGGTATTCATAGTTTTAGTTATTAGTCAATCTATTTTTCTAAACCCAAGGGGATATATTCCACATTTATTGTAAAATTTATTTATAATTTATTTATATCTTTTTGATTTGATCCACCATTCAATTTTAGAATGTTGGTTATCTAATGATGAAAATGTAATATGTATGACAAAAGATGTAATTTTGTAATAATAATTGTATAATAAATCATAGGAATGAGGATATTGTTTTTAATGCCATTGTATATAATAAACATTCAATCATAGAAAGATATTTAGTTTTTTAATATGAGATTAAGTGGCATAAATTTATTTTTCATAAGTAGTTAATTGACTCATTTAAATATTATTATTTCATTCTTATTAATATTTACAATTTCTTATAGAGCACCAAGAAAAAGGCCAATAAATTTATTATAGACTAGATTGGGATTGAATTATAGTGTATTTAAATTAAAATTGCTTATATGAATGGTCCCATAGATATTTTATTTTTAATTTTTAAAATTGGGTTTGATGGTAGATTTTAAAATGATTCATGGCATGATGGGTTTAGTTCATAGTTAACCTAATCTACTAGAATCCAATTTGATATCTTAAAATATTCATGACTATGTTTTCTGATGTTTTTTTGAAAATGTAAAAAGTCTATCATAATGTAAAATTATATAGAGTCCCCTTAAAAATTTTGTTTCAAAATCTATAAATTTGTTGTACACACCATGTAACCTCTGATTTTCATGTTATTTTTTTTATATAGCACATTCTCTAATATATAATTAATATTCCACATTATAAGATATTCATTAGGTTTTATAAATGATGAATGGTTGAGAACATTTGATTGTTTCTTGGGGGGTGATTTTCCATTTATTGATAAATGATTCATTCATTCACCTTGGGTGGGATAAAACATTCCTTTTATTATTATTATTTTTATGAATCATAAGATATTGAATTGATATATTAATTTTCTAGGGATCAATTTATAGAGGCTTCTTATTTTCAATGAAGTTGGTGAGCATTATTCATTTTTTAAACAACATATCAAATTTTAAGGTATTCTTTATATTAATAATGACAAAATTTTAATAAAAAAATTGGGGTCTTATAAATTCTGAGAAGCATGTGGAAATTACTGTTGGCCACGCCTCTTCTAATAACAATGTTGTTTAAAGTGCATAATAACTTTGGAATCTAATAAAAATCATACCAAACAAGAATAATAAGTCCTTAAATATATTAATACCCATGATATCATTATCTACAATAAATAAATTAATATATTTTTCATTTTAGATCATTATGTAATTGTTTATGTAAAATAATTAGGAATAATAAATTATTCATTAACAAATATCCATTTATATATTTCAATAATCTAAAATGGGAATAGATTGATTTGGTTGCCTTCTATTTAATGATCCTTGTATTTCCACATTGATGATATCATTATTATGTAGGAATATTTAAATGGTTTGATCTATTAATCATATCCTATTATATGGAACTTCTTCTCCCTAACTATTAAATCTTGTTGATGCGGTGATTATTATGTTATATTAGTGAACTAATGTATTTTGTTGATATTATTAATCTTATCTCCATGATGATTGTTAATGGATGAAATATAAAAAAAATGATTTATTAAAAAAATTCATTGTAACATGGCATATGATGATGATTATATAGAATAATTTCACTATGATTTGTCAACATTATTTTCAGCTTATTGTATTAATCATTAAAAGATATTGAATTTTTTTTCTAGATTTTTAACCAATGGTTGATATCTAAAATGGGATGATCTATCAAACTATTCTATTATATATAATATAAATTTCATGACAATTATATTAAATTTCATGATTTTCATGTTGAAATTGTACCTAGTTATCGTTTATTTTATGATGACTCTTACATTTGATGTTAATGTGTTTTGGGATGTGGTAAAATTTGAAAATAATAATGTTACTGTTATAGCATGGATTATTTTAAATTTATGCATCACATTTGTAATATTTAAATTCCTTGATTGTAAATGTTCATTAAAAGTCAAGTGTACAGATTGTAAGACATGATACATCTATTTATCAATATCAATAAAATAATTCAAATTAAGATATTCACTCTAACCGTGATTTCATTTTAATATATCCAGAATATAGTGAGGTTTTATCATCATTAATAAATTTATTAATAAATATATGGATAATTGATGTTCGTGTTTTACAAAAAAATTGTTATCTCTATTATAAATATTAATCAATCAAGTATAATTTTTTTATCAACATAATATTTAATTATATTAATGTTTTTTTCTTCCTCATTAATCATCCTTGGTGAATTCTCTTATATAATAACAAATATATTTTTCAGTAAATTTTTTCCCCACATATTATTTAATTAACATCATTTAAAATTTTCTTTTAATACATAAAAAATAAATTAAAATGAAAATAAAGAACACTAATTATTAATTAATAAAATAATCATTAAAATCAATAAAAATTATATAATATTATTTTATCCTTTTTGATAAACATTTAGTACTCCTCCTATTTTGATGAAATAAATATTTATATTAATCATTAATAAATATATTATTTTGGTTACCATTTCCAATTCGAAGACTTATTTTATGAAAATGAATTGGTTACAATATAACATAACAATATGTAATTTAATTTCATTTTTATTAAGAAATTATAATTTTAGGTTCATGTTGTGAAATATTTATTTTAAAATTTACATTATGAAAATATCATAAAAAATCGTATATGAAATGAATCATGAATAAATATATAAATTAAATAATATTTCATGTTACTCAAACTTTATTTTTGATGACGATCATTTGAAATGGTAGATCACAAAATTTTTTATTGATGATAAAGGTTATGTGTTATTCTCATAATTCTTCATGTATATACTAGGTCCTTTGATAAATAATAATTTTCTTATCCATAAAAAATATTCATTCATAATATTTTTTAGAAATTAACAATATCATCCTTAATATTTTTAATCTGAACAAATTATCACATATTCTATAATAATTTTTGATATATCCTCCATAATTGAAATTTTTATTAATCATCAATTTTTTGAATATTAATTATTTTCTCTTTAATGATGATTGTTAGTAAAAAAATATTATTCTTCATGAACGTTAAAATATATAATCGTTTGATATTTCCCATTGGTCTTTAAATTGTATAGTATATAAACTATTATGCAACTTTATATTACACTCTTCATATGTATTCAATCATCCAATGTATATCTCCACATCCTTGCAAATAATTGTGTCCCATATTATATCATATGAATAAAAACACTAATATCCATTTATAATCATTATGAAATACTTTTTAGTCAATATAAACAATGTGAAATTTCATAAATACTCATATGTATTGGGTATAATTTCATAATTATTACTATTAAATAATGTTTTTTTGGTATTATTTGAAATTATTTTATATTATAGAAAATTTGACTACATGTATAATAAATATCCTAAATAATATTATATAACATTATATTAATGTTCATTTTTCAGTATTTTTATTATTTTTAATATCTAAATTACGCATCATTTTTTGGTTGATCCACCCTTTACAAATTCATTATTTTTTATTCAAAATAACGATCCATAAAAATATATTAATGATTTGTGTTTTGAAATCTAATTCATAAATAGTTTTTGGTAAATCTATAATTTATGTCATAAATTATACTATAATTGGAAAAAAATTAATATGATATTTTTTCATAATATTTTATTGTAGAAATGAAAAGAATTAACTTTTCCTATTAAATTTTTTTGGATTCAAAATTTATTTTGTATCTTTTTCTCAACTATTATTTAAAAATAATAATTAATAATATATTCTATTTAAAACATTGTATATTATTTTAGTACCTTAGATTAATATTTATCTCCTCTTTTTGTTATTTACATGAAAAAAGATTTCTCATTATCCATAAGCAATTAAATTTTAACCTTAATATTTTTAAAAAAAATAAAAAATTTCAGTGTTCATAGTCATTAAAATTCTTTTATAGTAGTTCTATAAGTTCATTTCCACATACAAACTCCATGTATTCATGTTTCTTCCATAAATTCAAATTTTACACAATAATAACTTTAAAATTTTCAATCTTATTTAGTCTTTAAAATTCATTCTCCATGAGAATTTACACGTTTATCTTTTCTTATTCATATTGTACCTTGAGAATATCTTTTTCACGTTTCAAGATCGAATTTTGAATATTCCATGATATTACATTTCATTTAAATAATTTTTAATTTTGACATTCACTTATTTATAATTATATGAATATTTTTATTCTCTTTCATAGTAATTGAGAAATGTTTTTATCTATATTGAATCCTTATTCATAATTATATTGATGTTTTTAGTGTAATTTCATCATCATTTTCCTCAGGGATATTATAATTTATATTTTTTTTTAAAAATATATTATTATTTTACTCCATTATTATCTTGATGTACATTAATACATTAGAAAATTTTTCTTCGTGGAAAAATATCCTTTCAAATTTCTATAGAACATTCATATTTTTTATTAATAATATTTATGTAAAATTATCTTATTACAATATAGTTAAATAATATTAATTAAAATATAACATTTTAGTTACCATTTAATATTGTAAAATTCATTAATATTAGTTATATTAATTATTAAAGATAAAAAATTATATCATTACATTTTAAATATATACAAATAAATAATCATACTAATAAGGGTCACTATTTTTTTAAAGAGATAAAATAATTAGATTTTCTATATATCTATTTACTCATACTCCCATGTGTACTCTTAAATGGAGAAATAACTCATATCTGATATTTGGGAATATTTATTAGGTATTTTTTACTTTAAATGAACATCCAATTAAATTTAGTGAATCTGGATGTTTATAAAATCATTATAAGATATAAATTTTATCAATAGTAAAACAAGATGAAACATAATTTCATATCTATTATCATGTAAATTTACACTAATATTATATACTAGATCAATAATGGAGATTTTTTTGGTTAATATTTCAATGAGAAAGATCACTTAAAGTTGGATGTGTATGTTGAATATCATAATTTATTTGAGAAGAAATATTAAGTCTAGAGTACATGATGTTAATGTCCAAAAAGTTTGTAAATGAGATGTGGTAAAAGGTATAAAACCTCAAATATGGTGAGTCTAAAAATATAATTTAAAATTAATATTTATATAGAAAATTATAGAATGCATGAAAAAGTTACATATAGATTTATTTGATAAATAAATTAATCAAATTATTGATGATGTTTGAGAAATATTTTGTCTATGTATATCCATTTAGGATCAAACCACTATGAATAAAATCCGAATGTAAATACATTTTAACTTAAATTTGAAGGATCCATAAAAGAATAAATGTATCATAATGTCATTTATCTTAGTAATAATTATATTAGTTTCATTAAAGAAGTTATTATAATTAATTTAAAAGCATTAACAAGATACAATTAAATGAAAAAAGACATTAATGTATATTAAGAAGCACAATGTTTAATAGAATAATTATGATACAGAAGGTTATGGTTTTATTCCATCATATCCTCTAATATATAAAATGAAAAAAGGAAGGTCCAATGAAAAAATTACAAACATATTTTTTCAACGTGGAAATCAAGGTCATTTGTGCTCAATTTCCCAATGATCTATAGTAATTAAAAGTGTAACTGTGAGATCTATTGATAAATTTCATAAGAAATGGAAGTAAAAAAATGTTAAAAAATTACAATCTCAAAAAAATTGTTATTAATTACATGAATCAACTAATTAATTTTAAATTAAAAATATAATAAAATTTAAATAAAATTACTCTCTTATATAATCAATTATTACAAATACGTTGAAATTAATGAAAATGACATCTTGAGAAATAAATACTCAATGAAATTATGTAAGAGCATAAAATAAACCATGCAATAGATTGATATACAAAGAAGGATATAAAATCAGTCTAATTGTCTTGATATTAAACAAATTAATATTTTTATAACAATACATGTATATTTAAAATTTATATAATGTGGATAATATTTTAAAATAAAATAATTATATAATTCTAGAAAAGGTTTTGTACTTGAAACTAAAAAAATATGGTTAAATATAAATTCATAAGGTAATGTTCATAAACCCATATACATGGCATGATACATATATGGATTCTTAAAAATTTATTGACGAGTTCTCCTAATTTATCAATGTTCACTGATAGGTGTTAAGGGATTAATAAATCACATAGGTAAATGGTTTACCATTGAGATAAAATAACTATTTAATACATATTTTTAAATAAAATCTAATGTAATGTATATATATTTTAAACCAAACCATTACCTATAAAATCCATCACTAATTATTAAATTGGAAAAATATATAGTTTTTAAAGGTATTTTTGTGGTACATCAAAACTCCTTTAAAAAATAATAAAATTTCCAAACATTAACCTTATATTTCATGGAATCTTTATAAATAATAATTAATTAATTTAAATAAAAAAATTATAAAAATCACTTTATTGATATATATAATTTATGAAAATAAAATATTTCAACTATCCTAGAAAATAATGGATTTTTAGAATAAAAACAGGAACTGATGTGTATCAACAACCACAATTCATGTGATTTAAAGACTAATATAAGACATTTAATAAAAAGGCACTGCCAAAAATTTTCTACATATAATAACTAATATCCATAATATAGAAAATCATTAATAATAATATTATTCATTCTGCTAACTAATGTTACTAAATAAAATTTTATAATGGACACTCAATTAATACATGTAAGGGGTTAGTATATATTTTTTAGAATTCCAATAAGAAATGATATAATTCACCTCAACTGAAGATATAATTATATATTGGAAATCTATGGAAAAATTCATGGTCTCACCCCATTACATTTTTTCAATTGACATTAGTCATTGAATAATAATAAATGTGAAATTTAATATATTATAATTATAAAAATATAATTAATAAGGAACATAAAATCAATAAACTATTCTTTAAAAAATGAAATTTCCAATAATATACATAGTCATATAACCCTCTATTTTTTTAAAATATAGTCATCTATGAACAAAAAAGGAGAATTAGTTTTAGATAATTAAAAGAAAACCCTATAGACAAGAGAAAGGATATATCTTGTTGGATCAATACCAATATTAAGGATAAAATCATGTGTCTCTATTTAATGATTGATTAAGAAACATAATTCTTGGATTATTGATCATTAACATATTATTCCCAATAAAATTTTACATTTGAACATTTAAAAATTTATCTGACCCCTAAGAATCAAGTAATCAATTATTCAAAATCGTATAAAAATATTATCACTATATATAAAACTATAATATTCATTTTCTTGCAATTAAAAATGGTTTATTAAAAATTTTATTTTATTTAAAATAATAAGGATTCTGAATAAATAATTTTTAAATGTTGTACCTATATGTAGATAAAAAACAAATTACATAAAATAATTAATCCATTCAATTAAATGAGATAAAATCATGTTTTTCAACAAATACGGGCCAAAAATAAAGATTTTAATACCCATGGAAAACATACACATCACCTTAAAAAAATAAATTTAGAAAATATTATAATGAAATATTAGAAAATAATCCATTCCATATAATGATTCACCAATAACAAAAAAAAACCATTAATTTACATAATAATTCTACTCATGAAAACATGAAATCCCCCTCCATACGAGTGTTCCAAATAATTGTACATGTAAGGTCAAAGAAAAAAGATTTAGTCAAATATATATACTATTACCATTGTATCATTTTATAAATTATATAGAATCCTCAACATATAATAAATACAACTAGAATTTATCTAATTATCCCTATAGTTTTATTGTGTCATGTGAAGAAGTGTGCGGAGTTTTATAACGAAATATTAAATTTACTATGTTATTTTATGTGGTGTAAGTTCGGTGAATCATAAAATACACATTGGGAAAATTCTATAAAATAACTCATTTTTGCAAAATAAAAAAAATTTGAAATTGCCTCTATGTGAGGTAATAAAATCATCCCCTATATTAATAGTTTTTTAAACTATTATAAAATTAATTTAACTAATATATTTTTTATTTCAGTTCTCTATAACTGATGTGAAAAATGAAATTTTGATCACATTGTTAAATAATCATATATATTAATAAAATTAGTGACTTTTATATGTCAATTATCAAATATTATACATGAGAAATCCTTAAAATTTTAATTAAACAGAGGTATAAAACATTTAGGTTACATTTTTTGATGATCCAACCCAAAGTTTCTCTCACATAGAAACCTATAAAACATTCTTCTCTTATTAGTTGCCCTCAATTATATTCATTATTATATATGGTTTCCATGAATATTTTTCCGATGGCATCCACTACCTTCATCCAACATATCCTTCCATGAGATTCCACATCTGATCCTTCTTCTCTTTTTATCATTGATATAACCTACTCAATTATCCCCAGGTCGAAATAAATATATGGTGTTTTTTTATTGTCCTTATTTTTTATGAATCAAAAGTATTTTCAATTTTATTTTTATATCCAATTTTCCATTAATGACACCTTCTCTTTTTTGTTTTAATTTTAAGTTCTCATTATTTAAATAAATGATCTATTTTTATATTATTTTTAATTTTAGGATTAAGGGCTGCATAAATTATTATTTTATTAATTGGTTTTATAAATAATTTTAGTTCACTAATAAATAAAGTTATAATGATTTTTTATAACCATCATTTTGAATGGGTGTTTTAAAGGAATTGTGGATTATAAAGTAAGAATATGGTGTGTTAATAACATATATTTACATAATCATGTTTACTTCACGAAACATTTAGATATTTTAATCAATAAATTATAGTTAAATATGCTCCAATTTATAATTTTTTTATCAAATATGTTTCCATTATTTTATTTAAAAAAAATTATTTTTTTATTTTTATTTATGAAATTAAATTTAAATTATATTTTAAATTTTATAAAATATAAAATATTTTTAAATGATATAGATAATAATTAATCAACGTTTTACTACTACGCGATAAATAAGTGATGCTTATGAGGAATGTGTCGATTCTTTTTTTTAAATGAAATGTTCCCACAATATGACCTATTTTTCTATCCATGATTGAAATTGATAAATATGAAGAACATGAAAAGAAAAAAAAGATAAAATATAATTTAATTCTCCTTAAATTTAATTTAATTTATAGCCTTGATATTTGGCTTGGTGAATCATGGATGAATTATTATTTTGTAATGTTTTTTATTTTCATGATGGTAATTTTGATTAAATTGAATAATTGATTCATGATAATGATGTAGAGGAAATAGGGAATGAACTAAAAATTGAACATCTATATAGTGATGATGAAAATACATTATATAATGGAGGTAATAAATTTATTGTTTTATCAATATGGTTTTGAATGATTAACATGAAAGTGAAAAATGGAATGAAGTGATACGACTTTTACATAGTTTCTATATTTATTGAAATATATTCACTCTAAATATAATGGTGATTTATAAAAACATTATAACATAATGAAAATATTACGCCTCATGGATTATGGGTAAAAGAAGATTCATACCTAAACAAATAGTTTTAATCCATATAAAAATTAATAATAATTTCTTTAGAGTGTCCCTTATATACGAAATAATGGTTTAAGATGAAGGAATAATCACATTTTATTTTAGTTATTACAGTGACTCAGTCTTATGAAATCTGGTATCTTCCTTCGTATTTTCATTTGGAAATTTTAGTTGATAATATAAATAGTGAAAAAAATTAACAGAGAATTTAGATGTGTCGATATGTGATGAAAAATTATTCCATCCAACTGATTGTATTCTAGGGATAATAATTTATCAACAAAATCATACATTTAGAAATGAAATTAAAAATATCTGACATGGAAAATGAATAAATAGAATGAATCCAAATAAACATCTTAGTAGAATACATAGTTACTCACCAATTTTATTTATAATTTACATCTAATCTCTTGAATTATGTATGAATATGCGATAAATATTTTTTATTTCAATTATTTCTATAAAAAATAGAATTGAAATGATATTTATCTAATCTGGTCACAATTAACCAAAGATTCAAAACATTTATAAAAATATGGTTTTAGTAAGTATAACTCATATAAAGTGAAACATTCCAATCTATATTCATTAATTATTTTAAGATTAAATGAAATCCCATAATATATAGTTTTTTATGGATACAGTTTTTCAGTTCTTAATGTTTATCCTATTTATGAATAACAGACTGCATATTATAATATACATAATAGGAGGAAAAAATATGTGGATCATCATAGGGTTTTCAATATAGATTACACATATTTCAGATTAAAAAAATTAATTCAAAACCCCAAGTGAATTATATTTTTCCCCGAAAACTCATTTTTAATGTAACAGTATATTTTTAGGGTCAGAGACATTGATATCACATTAAGAATGTTAAAAAATATATTCATGATAGAAATATTTTGATAAAATGATAAATATTTTTTAAAATATCATATTCAAGATATCAAGGGTTCAAAAATAACCTCTATTTTATAAAGGTTGAACTGAATGATTATGATAGTTTGATTAGAAATTGTTACATATTAATAGAAAGAATAAAAAATGTGTAATTACGGATTGAACTTAATCTCAATGGGAATATGTTTGTACATAGATCCTAATATGGATGGATGATGAATGAACCCTCCTTTTACATTCCATACATTAACCAAGAGAGATAAAATTAGTTTGTTTCATTGAATCAATGTTATCAAAGAGGTTCTGGATTATAATTCCAACATTAAAACATGTCTAAAACAAAAAATAATTTATGTTGAGAGGCATTAAATATCAAGAATTTCATGTCATGATGGAACTGATTATAATAGTTTCATTGTATGTACTATTTTACATCCATTATAGAATGATAATAATGAATTTTTTATACATTTTAAATTCAATTTTTATCAAATTTATTGATATAAATTCATAGAATCATTAATAAAATGATAAAATTTCTATTGATTTTCAACTGGAAATATATTTTCATCTATATTAATTCATATCATGGTTCATTTAGTGAAACATTTTTTCAGGAAATATTTCTTTGAGGACTTTTATTTATATGTAATATGTATTATAACAACCCATTCATTTAATACACACTAATTATTTATTAATTACACAAAAATAAACATAATAAAACCAATATGATCATGAAATATAAAATATAAAATATCATGGAATTATTTACATAAAATAATAACATAAACTAGAAATATATTGTCCTTGATGAAAACATCCATTGACATGATCATATTTCAAACTAAATGGGATAACCTGGGACATACATTAGAAATGAGGAGTTTTAATTCCCACTAAGTGAATGAAAATGTTATAAAATAATGAAGTTAATACATGTTAGAAATTAGGCATGTTAATGGGGAATTAATGGAGTATGAGTCATTAACACGAACAATGATTCATGATATTGATAAGCATAAAGGTAGTATAAGAATTGAGGAAATAAAATCAAAAAAAGCATAAAAAATAATGGGAGATAGTCTTATAAGAACTCATGATGAAAGAAATTACCAAAATGGAATTAAGATTACACTCTATCCCAAAATGAGTTTATCTTAGACACATTACCTGAAGTATTTCCGTGCTATATAATTGATGTTACACCCATCAATTTCATGTCATTATCATGCCAACGTGTGCCATGCAGATCATAAAACATGGAATAATTCCTCATTATATTTTCCTCTATGATCATGGAGTTTTAAATAATTATATTTATAACACAATTAAAAGAACTAGAAGTGTATAATTATTAAAGTTATTGATAGCAAATGGGAATGGTATTGACTATAAAATTATTTTGGTTTGGAAAATCATAGTGAAATTTTAGTAGCATAACAGTATTAATAAAAAATATATAAAGTGGTTTGATAAAAGAGAAAGGGGTATCACATATTTTTTCAATAAAATCTGATATAATATGGGAATTTAATTACAAGAACTAGTGTTAGGATTTTTAAATTGAAGGCATATTATTATAAATAAACATAAAAAAATATGATAATGCGAGGTTACCTTACCATGAGTGTGTGAATGAAAATTCATTGGGGGGGGGGTTCTTGAGAGATTTGGTGTTTCATTGAGGGACTACAGTGAGAGGGAAAGGATTAAAGATGTTTGATAAGGATTTTGAGTTATGTTCAGTATGATCTTGGTTGGGTTTATATAGGAAATGTGTGGGGAATTATTTATGATTTCTTAAACACATGTTTTGGAAAGTATATAATAAAAAAACAAAAACCAAAAACATAATATTTGTATTTTCTCAAGGATTATTCCAATGAAAATTTCATTTAATTATTATATAATTCATAGGGAAAAACATAATAAAATAATACCCTATATGATGTGGATGTGATTCATACTCTTATGGAAATGATTTTAAATTCATAAAATATAATAAGAGTTTTGGAAAATAAATAATGACATTATAAAATTAAAAAAATAAACAAATAATCATGTTATTTTAATGAAAATCTGGGTATTTTGACATTGATACCATTTAAAATATTTATTAAACAACGTCTACATCATTATGATTTCAAAAGACACACTGTATATCTATACATTATTTAATTTTTACCGGAAAATTTGACTGTCATAGAAAAATATTAAAAATTAACCATTGAATAATTTTAACCTTATTAATTCAAAAATAATATTTTTGAACCTAAAAATTATCTAAATTAGTAAATTTTTAATTTTAAAATAAAATATAAATTTATTGAGAAATTCTAGATTTTATTACAATTATATTTTTTGTGTCGTTATAAAAATATTATCTGACTTTATAAAATGAATATAATAATTTTTATTTAATAAAAAATATTTTATAATAATATTTTCTAAAATTATTATTTATTAAAAAAATATGTTATTTCATTTAAATAAATTCTTTAATTAAATTTGAAAATTAGCCAAAAATACATGATGTGTTTTAATGTATCAAATTAAAAATAATTTACAATGAAACGACAATAAAATGTTAATATTACCATTATTATATATAAAATAATTTAAATACTCTTATTTCTAGTGTCATTATACATATCCCTTCATTAAAAATTAAAACACCCTAATGGTAATGTGTGCAATGGTGAACCGTTCATGTGGTGGTTAGGTGTACAAGTTTTGGGTTAGGATCTCATTGTACTGGAATGACTGTCATAAATGGTTTATATGATGCTTATATTTCTGGATCTTAGCTTGGGTTTGGTTGAGGGAAAATACTTGATATTATACCCCCTTAAATCCATGATAAATTTCCTTCATAGTGTATAATCCTAATGGTAGAGTCCATCACATACATTTTAAATGTCAATTGAATTTGATAAAACCCTATATTTATAAAAATCTTGAATTCATTAATAAATAGCTATGTTATCAATATTAATGTTTATTAATTGACTTTTAAATATACTATGATTTAATAAGACAAATAAATATCATGGTTTTTCTATAACCATAATACATAATAATTCATTTAATTTAAATCATAAAGGAAATTTTAATTATAAATATTGAGTCCCTACAATTGTTCCCCTTCATAAATATCACCCTAAGAAATTTATATTCTAACACTAAAATAAATGAGTTTAATTTGGTTTTGATATTTCCTTTGGATCCCATGTAAATTATTCAAACATTTGGTTTCTCAATAATAATCTGACCATGTGCATTTCCTCATTTTAGAGAACATTTTTCTTTGATCTATGATCTTCACTGGCTACTCCTCACAAGAGAGATCATTATCCAATGGTACTATAACTAAATTTAGTACATATGATATGTATTTTAAATAATCACACAATAGGGATACATGGAAAACATCAAGTAGATGATATTGGTTATGTGTGAGTGCTAGATGATAAACCACCACCCTAATGCGATCAAGGATCTCAATGTTTCCGATATATCATGGACAAATATTTACCTTCCTCTCTAATAACATTACACTCTTCCATTTTAATATATAGTGGAATACTATGTCTCCAACAACAAAAACTTATAATAATCAATGGTTTTCATCATTCCTCTTATGACGAATCTGAAAAGGTGTAATGTGATGGTAAATAGCCTTGAAATTTTCCACCATTTACTCAACCATTTCAGGGCATAGTATTTTTTGGTCCCCAACATCATCTGAACAAATTTGTGTTCATCACATCTTCAAATAAATATGTTCATAGGGGCCCATTATTATTCTATATTAGAAATTTTATTGTATGGGAACCCCAAATAGAGTAATATGTTGATCTTATCTTCCATTTAATTCAATCAAATATTACTTCTAAATGTCGTAAAGTTTCTAGATATTTTTGTTATATTATCCATATGTTTGAGAGTATAATGAAATATTGAAGTTAAAATTTGTATTCAGATAATGTTGGACACTCTTCCAGAACATGGATATAAATCATGGATCTCGATTGGATAAAATTGAATGCGGTTTCCATAAAGTCTCACAACTTCTCAAATTTATATCCTATAATGTTGATTCAGATATATGTTCTATATAATTTTAATTAAGTGTGCATTAATTCTATGAGAATCCACCAAAACCAAAATAAAATTAATTACACTTAATTTTTTCAAAAATACAAATGAAAAATTATATGGTGATGTTTTCTCATTACCATGTAGGTAAATGAATTTGTTGCATTATCCCCTAGGATTTCTGCCATTCCTTATTCACATGATGACATACATGACATCATTATGTACATTCTATTATATCTTTCTTCTTATTTTCAAAAAATATTCCTCTAGGATATCTTGATATATCTTTGTCTTTCCAGTAAGTTTGAAGAATGTCGAACTATATGCATCTTCTAATAGCTCATTCGTTAAATAAGGATATTATTGTAAACATTGTCATGACCCAAATCATGAAGCTCATTTTTTATTGACATTGAAATCATTGGATTTATATGTAATTATTATTTAAATATTCTTCCAAATTTTTACGAATTTTTTTAGGATCCATTTTCCTCTATCGAAGGTTCTATTGAGAGACCATTTGTGAAAGGAAAAATTATATTTCATCCCTTATTATTCCCATGTATACCCTTTCCAAAAATAATATGACCATATCCCTATCAATTATCATTAATTAAAGAATTTTTGGATCCATTTTAAATAGAGTGTATAATACATTACTAACATTCTTGGGATAATGGGGAATTGAGAAGTAATATTTCTTGATCAGCTCTAACTAACAATCATCAATGGCACACATTCAGCACAATATGTGCGAAAATATAAATGAAAAATATGTGATCCAAATATATTTCATACTTCTCCACAAATAGATAATGACACCATAATTTTAATGAAAGGATCACTATAACCAAAATTGAATCATAAATTTGGTAGTTCTATTTGTTATGGATCAACTTCTTGGATACATAGAATTTATTTTTTATATTTTTTATTAACAAAAATCATAATTGGTTAATTAAAAAATCAATTAATAACATAAATATTTCTCAACATATGGGTAGCATGAGTATAGATGAACTAATAATAGTCATTTAAAATATTTTATGCCTTATTCACTTTAACTATTCTAATAAGAAATGACTCCCTTTTAATTTAGTTTTGTTAGATGGTTTGATAATTGAAATAATTATATCAAATATCAACGATATTTCTCATATAAACCATGGATACTATTAATATATGTCATAGATGTTGTATTCATCAATCCTTAAGGGGTTTTATATTTTTAAGGGTCTGTAGATATCACATTTATTTCGATGATTTTCCCTAAGAATTAGAATTCCTTCAAATAGAATCCATATTTTCTATGCTTGGAATTTTGTATCTCCTTTCATATGATCTTTAGAGTAATTCCTAGATTCTCCTCATCCTCCTCCTTTAATTAGAAACATGTTAAAATATCATCTATAAAGACAACCAATTTTTTGACGTAATCTATACATAAGATATTCTTCATTCCCATGAATATTTCTGGAGCATTATTAACTTTTAATGGCATTACTATGAACTGATAAATTCGTATCTTATTTGAAAACCATTCATATGGATATCCTCTATAACCCTAACATGATAATATAAAAATTTAAAATCCATCATGTAGACTTATTTTACTCTGTGTGTTTAGTTAAACAATTCGTAAATCCATGGAAGAAGATACGTTTTCATTACCCTGATTTGGTTTTGTTAATAATAATCAACTCAATGGAACATTGACCAATCTTTCTTCTTCAAAAAGAGGATGGATGCATGTAAAATCCTAGGTAAATAAATAATATGAAATTTTTATATTTATTATATTTTTAAATAAAATGTTAATATTACTTTAAAGGGAATGATATGTTCGATGGTGTACCCAATAGCAACAATGAGTTTCTTTGAATTCTTATGTTGCACAACAATAATATAATAATATTATTTTAAATGATAGTTAACTCCTAGCCATTGTAATAGTGGGAATGAAAAAAACTAACTAAAAACTGATTATATATGTTTGTTAAATATTTATCAATTAACCAATAAATGATAGAGGCTTAAAATGTGAATGAATCCAATTTTAAGAATCAATATTCTAATATTCTTTAAATTGTTTATTAACCGCCTTTTAATGGCGAACATTTTTAAAAAAACTAATTTTTATCAATTTTATATGTTATATTTGATAAAATCAAATCCTTCTTTTGAATTGGGACATCAAAATTTACTATGTGTAATTTTTTGTTGTTTTTCAGATAAAGTTCATTTTTTAAATGAATAGTGAAAATGTTGTATTTTAATTCAAAACCACCTTTTAATATAATATATTTATATTGCTATATTATCTTTTTAATTGGATTTAATGTTTAGTTGAATTATATTTTTACCATTTAATCCAATTGTGGTCATTGTAATTAATTTCACCTTGAAATTGGACATAAACAGGTGTCAATCTTATGATAGATATTGTTTAAAAAACACGCTATTTTTTGACAGTGGGTATTAATTATAAAATTAATTAATGGAACTTCTATTTTATTAATTTAGTAAAATGGAAATAATTTTTTAATTTGGAATATCAAATTTACTTTGAATAATTTTTTTGGTATTTTTTTGACAAATGTTCATTTTTAATGAACATTGAAAAATACTGCATTTTACATCAAAACTACATTTTCATCTAATTTAAATATATAGATAGATTCTTTTAATTGGTTTTAAATTGTAATTGAATTATTTCTTTATCAATTAATACAATTTTTTTCATTGTATGTAATTTCACTTTTTAATTGGATGTAAAAACAAGTCAATCTTTTGATATATTTTACTTCTTAAAAACCCATCTTTGGTTGTGACAGCGAGAATTATTTTTAAATTAATTACTCAAACTTATATGTATGGAATTTGGTAAAAGGGTTTCCATATTTTGAATCAGAATTTCCAAATTATATAATTAAGACTCTTTTGTTTTTAGACATTATGAATAGTAATGACAGCAATTATCATTACTTATCATGGTTAATTAGTAATCGGGTAGTTATGGGTAATAAAATAATATCATAATAACATAAAATGAATCCAACATGTGTTCCAATCCTTTTATTCGTGTCATGGCCAACCATGGGATTCCATGTTCAAACTTATGGACCCCATGGAATCACTTTTGTGTGATAGTGACCTTTTATCATATTATTTGTAAAGAAAGGAAAATATAACCAAACTATGTAACACCTAAGTAAAACAATTTTAATTTTGTTTGCATGAATGATATCATACACTATAAATAGTCATTGGAAATACAAAAATATTTCCTACATCATGGTTTTTTTTAGTTTTTAGACATTATATATATAAATTTATTTATGACACCATGATGATGTAGTGATTACCTCATTAGTGAACAATTTAAATAAAATTAAAAGATAATGTTAAATATTAGACATAGACATTTATAAAACCAATTGTATGGGTTTATTTATAACCCTTATCACCTTATCCTCGAAATATTTCATTTTAGGAACTTTAAAATCAGAAAACCATTTTATAATAAAGTCACGTTTCAAGACTTTCCAAAAGTGACTCTCCTCCTTCTTATAAAATGCCCCACCTCTACCCCCTTACCCACACCTCTCAATCCCTTGGCTCGTCCAACATCTGCTCATATTATCTCTCTTCATCTCTCTCTTACTCCTAGAAGCCTCACTTTGGGCAGAATTCTTCCTAATGAAGCCTTCGGCTCAAATCAAAAAGAATTACCCAATGTAGAGGTAATGTCTTCTCTCAAGTTTCTACCTTTTATTTTCCTTATTCACTAAAAACTATCATCTTATTATTTTATCCCACAATAAAACTAGTGTCCTCAATATATTAGGATTTTTTTATGAAAATTATTCTACCTACACTTACACACACCTCCGTCTAATGGTTAAAAAACATATTGTTTCTGTGGATGGCGAATTACTACCTCACAAAACGATGATTGTTCAATCATCATTTAAAACCTTTCATGGTGGCCATTATGATGGAACTATATTTATATATGATATATATTATGTGTATGTTTTCTTTATACTTCTGTATTTTCTTTATATAGAAAACCTTTATGGTTTCCATTATGTGTAAACACGATAATTTCATTTGAGGAAGTGTGGACTACCGCACCCTCAAAGTGATAAGACTCGTTCACACCATATGTGGTACATATAAAGGATAGGTTAATGATATTATATATGATAAAATACTGGAATTATAATACTACTATGTATCATTATGTTTTAATTCCATTAAATATGAAATAGAAATGGATGTAGCATTCATGCATATATACAGCTTACCGTCTCCATGAACGGTGCATTATATTTCTTACCTCGAAATGTTATGTACTATAATAAATTCATGTATATGAAGGATATATATGATATATATTATATCCAAATCAAGAATATCATTCTAGATAAAATGAACTGTTGACCACGTGAACAACATGTAATTATAAGAACTTCATTTTTGACTTAAGTTCCAAATATCTACAAAATGAACATTATTAACTTAAATGAATACATAATGTTTATAACATGGAAATAACTGATATAAAATGAATAATAAACTTGAAAAATTTACTTTAGGATGTATAAATTAACATTAGATTATTATTCAGGAGATTAAAGAACAATCGAGTCAAGTCGGTCACGAGGTAAGTGATTTCCTATCTCACTTTTAATTCCAATAGATTTACACTTTTCGCCACATATTTATTGAATGTGGTGTATTTTGTACTGAAATTTGATATATATTATCCTGATTCTATTTATATTCATGGTATTCTAAGATTCATTTGGTGTTTATTATCTTTTGGTCATACGACTCGATTTATTACAACGAGGTAAGGGATTTCTTATCTCACTTTTAATTCGGTGATATTTACATTGTTCGCCACTTATTTGTTCTATGTGGTGTATTGTGTACTACCATTTCATATATATTATAATTATTTTATTTATATTCATGGTATTATATGATTCATATGGAGTTTATTATCTTTTGGTAATATGACTCGATTTACTACAACGAGGTAAGGGATTTCTTATCTCAATTTTAATTCCATGAGATTTTCATTGTTCGCCACTTATTTGTTGCATGTAATGTATTATGTTCTACCATTTCATCTATATTATCATGATTCTATTTATATTCATTTAATTAGGTGATTCATTTGGTGTTTATTTTCTTTTGGTCATTCGACTCGATTGATTACAACGAGGTAAGCGGTTTTTATCTCTCTTTTTTATTCCCGTGAGATTCCTGCTACATTTTCACTATTTCCTTTTATGTGGTGAATGTACTGCCCATGACTGTATTCTCTATGTAATATTCTTTACTTTATGGGTATTTACATCTTCATTGTATGATCCTTCTTTCATGGGGTGTATTTTTGGAAAGTTACCCAAATCGGTAAGGGAACCTTTCACCCTCCTATTTTTAAAAGGTTTCAATTTGTTAGGTATTTTAATTTACATCTTCTTATGTTGAGATATGTTCTTATATATCCTTGTTACTGTAAATTTAATGTCCATGTAATGAGATATCATTTTTATATCTCATCAACTCATTTTCTGAATTTTAAAGTGATGTCGTTGGGCTGTAAAATTTTTGTAAGGGGACTTCTTAATCCAATTTCAATTCTTTTGGTTAAACCTATACTCCTCAATTATGTCATGTTATGAATATGTGTGGATGTCCTCTGATTGTTTTACACTTAATATATACTTATATTTGGTTTGTTTATATATTGTTCACACATAATTATGTAATTGATTTATCCTTAATCTAAGGATATCTTTTTTGTATGAGACTTCGTCTCAATCTCCATTCATTGAGGAATATTTTTATTTCTACATGACTTTATTTTATACAGTCCATAAAACCCTTATTGCCTTTTCATTTCATTCAAAGGGAATCTTTTTATACAAATCATTTTACTAAATGAAAAAGGTAATGTTTCTTTTAACGTACGCGGTGACAACGACCTTTCTGCCACTATGAGTATTATTTTATCTTTGGATTCCTAAACAAGCCGTAATGTTTATAAAAGAAACTAAATATCAAATACTCTATTATTTATTTTGGTATTGAAAATGGTTTTCATAATGGGTT
Organism: Viscum album; assembly: GCA_963277665.1. NCBI lineage: Eukaryota > Viridiplantae > Streptophyta > Magnoliopsida > Santalales > Viscaceae > Viscum > Viscum album. Next base: position 1,348,468,464 of record OY728164.1, read on the forward strand.
TTTTATATAAATATATTTAAGTGATATATTGTGATTGAAATGTGGAAAAGTATTCTTTCCATTATATTTGTTTTATGTCTTATGATTTTATAATGGTACTAGGACATTTGACGGGTGGTTATGTGATAAACCAAATGATGGGTGGTGCTGTGAATACAAGGATGGGTGGTTACATTATAACCTCTAATTCATTAGGTATAGATGTCATTCGTATGGCTATTCCATTTTGTGACATGTGTGGAAGTCGACCGTATAGTTATTCAATTTAAGTATGTATATGTTCCAAGTTACCTTTATATGTTATGTGTAATTTATGTGGGTAATATTTCGGTTACAAAGGGTAATTAGAGATCTTTTATTAATTGAAGAGTATTTAATACTTCTTAAAGGTGGGTAGTATTACTTATGTTAACGTATTCATGGTTTACTTGTTGTTTTGAAAATCTAATAGTTTCCTTCTTTGTGTATTCTTTACTGAGCTTTTTATGCTCATCCAAAGTTTTTGAAATGTTTTTCACAGAACATAAAGTGGAATAGGTTCAAGGATAGGATCAATGAAAGTCATGATGTCTAAAATAAAGAATTGGACGTGGCTTTGTTTCAAGACTTTTTATTTTATGAAAATAATGGAAACTGAGTATAAGTGTCTACTCTGTAACTTTTGAGATGTAATAGTTATGGTATAATTCTATAAAACACTAAACCTTAAAAGACGCTCATTGTAAATTATTCATTTAATTCAAGATTAAGTAATTTTTTTAGGCTGGGTCCTTATAGTTGGTATCAAAGGTCAGTTTAGATAACTTTAGAGGTTAGTGTATTCTTTATGAATAAGTGACATTCCTCTAATGGTTAGGATTTCAGAAAGATTCATATTTTTTATAATGTGAATGATTTTAAGATAACATGAATAATTATATCTTAGTATTATATGATTATTTTACTGATATACTCACACTGAACACTTTGGTTTTAGTAAATGGCTAGACCTAGCAGGTACCAAAGTAACAGTGGATGTGGAGAAATCTATGACGGTTTTCCGAACGAGCAACTGAATAATATGGGAGATGCAATGAGAAATCTTGTGGTTATTCTCAACAAACATTCTGGAGTCAGGATTGACCATCGGAACCTTGGTGATTTTTATAAGTTATCATATATGTGAGAAACAAATCCCTTTGTATGTTCAGGTAATAATAAGAATTGTAATTATGTTTAAAAACATATGTGTCAATGATGTGGAAAGAAACACAAAAGAAAAATGTTTCAAAGGTACAGAGTGATGCTATAGATGTGGAAATGAAGGTCATAAAGCAAGAATCGTCCATGGAAAAAGGAATCATCTAGTTTACTCTAGGAAAGGGAAAGAAGTTCATTATGAAGCATCAATTAAATGTTTTAAAATGTGGTGTGCATGGTCATTATGAAAACACATGTCCTACGAAGTAGTTTCGCGAATGGTATCACCATGATCGTACAAATATTTGTTTACCAATACATAATGCCATTCCAATTGGGGATGAAAAAAAACTGAGAATGACCAATGAAAGGTATGGATTATTTCTTAACATATGTTTTCCTATTATTGAAATATTAGGATATGATTCATGATTTTGTTTTTAGTAAAGAAGTATTTCAGAATAAGTTGGAAAGTAATGGATAATGGATCATGAATAATGTTGAAAAAAATTCAACATAAAAGGGATTCAAGAGTTATGGTAGATTTTACAATGGGGAAATTCATAAAATTGTTAAGGATATTTTGATGATGAGATTACATTAGAAGACTTTTCATAGTAACCCTGATGTTAGATATATGAAAATTTTATTCAAGGAATAATTATCTTTTCTTTTGTGGATATAGTTATAAAGAACAATTTGGGTTTATATGATCCTTAAATTTGAGGCAATTACCTGTTAATACATTTTGGAATGAAAACACAAATTTATTAGATAACCTTTGTGGTTAAAATATGTTATGGTAATTTTTGTTGAATTTATCTATTTTTGGGAATGTTATTGAATTATATATTTTTTTTAAAGGTACAACATTCAGACCATGGGACAACCCATCATGTCGGACGAAGTTGTAGGAATAGAACCCACAACCAAAGTGCGACTGATATTTATCACATACCACGGGACTACGTGAAGTCCCAGGTTAATATGACTAATTATATTTAGTTAGATGATCTTATGAATCAAGAATAATTTGATTTTGGGTTATCTATGGAAATGCTTAACATAAAATGGAGGATATGTGATTAGGTTAATTACTTTTCAATGTGATACTTTAAGAGTAAATGATGTTATTTGGATATAAATGTAAAAATTTACCTTGGAAGACTATGTGACTAAATCCTTCAGAGATTTGTGTTTAAATCTTATTTTAGATTACATTGAAGAATTTTATGGATAGATGTTTATTGAATGGTCTTTGATGAACTTTTGGTTTTTTTGGACAAATTTTGGAGGATAAGAGTAGTATTTCTTTTTATAAAGGATTTTACTTTTGGGGATTATCTAATATTGTACTAATAATTTTGTTTTTGGTTAAGGTCTAATGTCATGGGAAATATATAGTACATATTTTTTGTATTAGGTGATTCTCATGAAGTTGATTATAGCACTCTTAATGTGAAAAATTCATCCTAAATACTCATATTTTGGAGAAAATATGAGTTTGTGTAAGAAATCTAGTAAGATAGGAAAGTCTACATGACAAATAAGTATGTTTCTTTATGATTTAGTTAAGCTCATAAATAAATTCCTAAATGGAAAGTAACATAAAACAAAAATGTTGTCTGTTAAATTTTCCTACTGGGGAATCAAATACCATTTAACCCATCACATGTTTGTGATTTTCTGGTGGTTATCATTCTTTTAAACATGTTTTCTATCACTCTCAATCAGAACATGACCACTTGTTTTCTCTTCCATATCCATTTTCTCTTGTAATCCTAGTATCTATTGTCTCGGGTGACCTTTTTACTTCTCTCTCTTTCCTCTAAAGTGATAATTTTATTCACTCTTTCTTCTATGTGGGGCCTTAAATGAATTTTTCGAGCCCAAATTTAAAACTGCGAGGATGCAATTCCCAAAAGTGGGGAAGGATGTAACATCCTAGGTAATTAAAAAATATGAAATTTTCATATTTATTAATATTTATGAATAAAATTTTAATATTACTTTTAAGGGAATTCTATGTTCGATGACATACCCAATACAGAACAATGAGTTTCTTTGAAATATTACGTTGCACACAAGTAATATAATAATATTATTTTATATGGTAGTTAACTCCTAGCCGTTGTAATGGTGGGAATGAACAGAAATAACAACAAAATGATTATATATGTCTATTAAATATTTTAGCAATTACCCAATAACTGATAGAGGCTTAAAATAAAAATGAATCCAATTTTAAGAATAAATATTCTAATATTCTTTAAAAGGTCGATTAACTACCTTTTGATGGAAAGCCATTTTTAAAAACTACTTCTATTCAATTTTATATGTTATATTTGATAAAATAAAATCCTTCTTTAGAATCGGGACATAAAAATTTACTTTGTGTAGTTTTTTTTTATTTTTCCAATAAAGTTCATTTTTTAAATGAATAGTGAAAATGATGTATTTTAGTTCAAAACCTACTTTTAATTAAATTTATTTATATAGTTAGATTATCTTTTTAATTGGGTTTAAAGTTTAGTTGAAATATATTTTTACCATTTAATCCAATGGTGGTAATTGATATTAATTTCACCTTGAAATAGGACATAAACAAGTGTCAATATTTTGATAGATATTGTTTCATAAAATCAATCTATTTGTTTTGACGGAGGGAATTAATTATAAAGTTAATTAATGAATCTTATATGTTTTGAATTTGGTAAAATGGACATATTTTTTTAATTTGGAATATCAAATTTACTTTGGAAAATATTTTGGTATTTTTCTAACAAATGTTCATTTGTAATGAATAGTGAAAAATACTGCATTTTACTTAAAATCTGCTTTTTCATCTATGTTAATGATAAAGATAGATATTATTTATAATTTTTTTTAAAGTTTAATTGAATTGTATATTTATCACTTAATAAAATTTCATTAATTGGAAGTAATTTCACTTTTCAATTGGATATAAAAACAAGTCCATCTTTTGATAAATTTTACTTCTTAAAAACCTGTGATTGGTTGTGAAAATGGGAATTATTTTTAAATTAATTAATGAAATTTATGTGTTTTTAATTTGGTAAAAGGTATTACATATTTTTAATCAGAATTTCCAAATTATATAATTAATACTCTTTTGTTTTTAGACATTATGAATAAGAACGACGACAATTATCTTTAATTATCATGATTAATTAGTAATTGGGTAGTTAAGGGTAATAAAAGAATATCATAATAATATAAAATGACCCCAAAATGTGTACAAATCCTTGTGGTTGTGTCATGTACAACCATGGTATTCCTTGTGCCAACTTATGGACCCCATGGAATCAGTTTTGTGTGATAGTGACCTTTTATCATATTAATTTTTATGAAAGGAAAATACAACCAAACTATGTAACACCTATATATAACAATTTTAATTATTTTACATGAATAATAACTTAGAATATAAATATTCATTGGAAATATAGAAATATTTCCTACATCATTGTATTTTTTTATAATTTTTAGACATTAAATAAATAAATTTATTTATGACACCATGATGATGTAGTGATTACCTCATTAATGAATGATTAAAATAAAATGAAAATATAAGTTAAAATATAAGACATAAACTTGTTTAAAACCTATTGGATGTGTGGATTTATAACCCTTATCACCTTATCCTAAAAATATATCAATGTAGGACCTTTAAAATCCAAAAACAATTTTATAATAAAGTAATATTTCAAGACTTTTCATAAGTGACCCTCCTCCCTCTTATAAAAGGCCCCCAACTCTACCCTCTTACCCCCACCTCTATAGCCCTTGGATCATCCAAACAATGCTCATATTATCTCTCTTCATCCCTCTCTTACTCCCAGAAGCCTCACTTTGGGCATAAGTGTTCCCAAGGAAGCCTTTGGATCAAATCCAAAAGAGTTACCCGATTTAGAGGTAATTTCTTCTCTCGAGTTACTTCTTTTATTTTCCTTTTTCACTAACCACTATCTTCTTATTATTTGATATAATAATAACACCAGTATCCCCAATATACTAGGTTGTTGTCATGAAATGTTTTCTACCTACACTTACACACACCTCTGTCTAATGGTTATAGAACACACTGTTTCTGTGGGTGGTGAATTACTACCACACGAAGCAATGACTGTTCAATAATATTTTAACACCATTCATAGTGGCCATTATGATGGAATTGTATTTAGATATGATATGTATTTTGTTTATTTTTTCTTTATTCTTCTGTATTTTTTTATATATAGAAAACCTTTATGGTTTCCATTATGTGTAAACACAATAAGTTCATTTGAGGAAGTGCGGACTACCACCCCCTCAAAGTGATATGAATCATTCATACCATATGTCGTATGTATAAATGATAAGATTAATGATATTATATATGATACAATGCTAGATTTATATTACTACTATGTATCATAATGTTTTAATTCAACTAAATATGAAATAGAAATAGAAGTATCGTTCATGCATACATACAACTTACCGCCTCCATGAACGGTGCATTTCATTTCTTACCTCTAAATGTTATGTACAATTATAAATAAATGTATATGCTTGATATATATGATATATATGATATCTAAATCCTGAATATCATTCTGGATATAATAATCCTTTGACCACATGAACAACATGTAATTATAAGAAGTCCATTTTTGACTTAAGTACTAAATATCGACAAGATGAACATTATTAAGATGAATGATTTCATAATGTTTATAACATGGAAATAAGTGATAAGAAAGGAATAATAAAATTTAAAATGGTTCTTAAGAATGTAAAAATTAACTTTAGTTTATTATTCAGGACATTAAATAATGATCGAGTCAAGTTGGACATGAGGTAAGGTATTTCTTATATCACTTTTAATTCTGTGAGATTTCCATTGTTCGCCACATATTTATTGCATGTGGTGTATTTTGTATGGAAATTTGATATATATTATCCTGATTCTATTTATATTCATGGTATTCTGAGATTTATTTGGTGTTTATTATCTTTCGGTCATACGACTCGATTTATTATGATGAGGTAAGAGATTTCTAATCTCATTTTTAATTCTGTGATATTTCTATTGTTCGCCACTTATTTGTTGCATTTGGTGTATTGTGTACTTAAATTTCATATATATTATCATGATTCTATTTATATTCATAGTATCATTTGATTCATTGGGTGTTTATTATATTTTGGTCATACGACTCGATTTATTACAATGAGGTAAGGGATTTCTTATCTCACTTTTAATTACGTGAGATTTCCATTGTTCGCCACTTATTTGTTGCATGTGGTGTATTGTGTACTGCCATTTCATATATATTATCATGATTCTTTTTATATTCATTGTGTTATATGAATCATTTTGTGTTTATTATCTTTTGGTCATACAACTTGATTTATTACAACGAGGTATGAGGTTTTATCTCACTTTTTATTCCTATGAGATTCATGCTACATTTGCAACTATTTCCTTTTGTGTGGTGTATGTACTACCCATGTTTTATTATTTGTGAAATATAATTTAATTTATGGGTATTTAAATCTTCATTCAATGATCCTTCTTTCATGGGGTGTATGTTTCGAAAGTTACCCAAATCGGTAAGGGAACTGTTCACCCTCCTCTTTTTGAAAGGATTCTCTTTGTTAGGTCTTTTAATTTACATATTATTATGTTAGGATATGTTATTATATATCCTTATTGCTATAAAATGTATATCCATGTTATGAGATACCCATTTTATCTCTGATCAACTCATTCTCTGAATTTCAATGTGACATCGTTAGGTTGTCAAATTTCTGTAAGGGGACTTCTTAACCCAATTTTAATTCTATGGGTTAATCCTCTACTCCTTGATTATGTCGTGCTATGAATATGTGTGGATGAACTATGATTGATTTACACTTAATATCCACTTATATTGGGTGAATTTATATTTTTCACACATAATTATGTAATTGGTTTATCCTTAGTCTAAGGATACCATCTTTGTATAGGACTTCGTCTCAATCTCCTTTCATTGGGGCAACTTTTGATTTCAACACAACTTTATTTTATACGATGCATAAAACCCTTTTTTAATTTTCATTTAATTGAAAGTGAATCATTTTCTATGAAGAATTTTACAAAACAACAAAAATAAATGTTTCTTTTAATGTACGCAGTGAAAAAAACCTTTCCTCCACCGCAAGTATTATTTGATCTTTGGCTTCCTTAACAAGTTGTATTATTTATAAAAGAAAATAAGTACCATATAATCTATTATGTATTTTGGTATTGAAAATGGTTTTGATAATGGATTTGTTATAGCAATATATTTATGTGATATATTTTGATTGAAATGTGGAAAAAAATTTCCCTTTATATTTGTTTTATGTCTTATGGTTTTATAATGGTACTTGGACATTTGACTAGTGGTTATGTGATAAACCAAATGAGGGGTGGTGTCATGAATACCAGGACATGTGGTTATGTTATAACCTCCAATGAATTGGGTATGGAATTCAGTCACATGGCTATTCCATTTAGTGACGTGTCTGGAAATCGACTGTATGGTTATTCCATTGAAGTATGTTTATGTTCCAAGTTACCTTTATATGTTATGTGTTCTTTATGTTGGTAATATTGGGTTACAAAAGAGTAAGTAGTGATATTTTATTCACTAATGAGTATTTACTACTTCATAAAGGTGAAAAGTGTTACTTATGTTATTGTATTCATGGTTTACTTGTTGTTTTGAAAAACTAATAGTTTCCTTCATTATATATTCCTTACTGAGATTTTTATGCTCATCTCAAGTTTTTTAAATGTTTTTCATAGGACATAATGTGGAATAGGGTCAAGGATGCGATCATGAAAAGTCATTCTCTCTAAAACATGGAATTGGACATGACTTTTTTTCAAGAGTTTTTATTTTATGAAAAAAATGGAAGCTGGGAAGAAGTGTCTACATTGTAACTTTTGAGATATAATAGTTATGGCCTAATTATATAAAACTCTAATACTGAAAAGATCCCTAATTTGAATTATTCATTTAATGAAAGAATATGTAATGTTTTAAGGTCGGTTCCTTATAATGCACCCCTAGGTGAAGCTCGTGAGCGTATCAACCGTTTATTGATATTCTCATATAGATGTTCCATAGTCTCCACAAGTTCCAAAATATCAATTTAATATGAAAAATTATGTTATGGTAATTCCCTATGTATATTATCAATTAAAAATCCAACCTTTTGGATAGGAGAAAGAGTAGAAAATTCTTTGGGATTCATGTTATCATATTCCCTCATAATGGGTATGTCTTCAAATATGATTCATTCCGTGGAATAAATTATTTTATATTTATATGATTTCCCATTCGTAAATAATATCCATGCCCTAGATGTTGGTACTAATGACGATTCATCATATTTGTAATACTTGTAAATAATTGTGGTCGATTTGCGATACAGAGAGTGATTTCATTATCGTGGAAATTTATGATATCTATATACTAGGACATCCAATAAAAACATATAATTATATAAAATTCCAAATAAGGTATTATGACAAGGTTCTAAGGGAATATAATCACAAAAATTTTGTCAAGGGAAGTGTTATATACATGGGATTCAATAGTTTCCTCATTTTCCATTTTCATCGACAAATCTTCTTTCTTTCTTTGTGGTGGTTTTTGAATATATCTAATAATGTTTAGTTTTTTTTTATGAATGTTTAATATAATAAAAATAATATGTTCAATATTCTTGAATAAAAACTACAATACTAATTAGAACATAGTTTTTGGTATCCACTTATGTTGTTCTAGAGGAAGATCATTCCCTTGCTACCTTTGTGTTTTTTGTTGGTCTTTTAAAACTCATCTCTTAGTGTATTGGTTTGAAAATTTCTGTGGTTCCATTCATTCGAAAAAATGAACAATGTTCTGATGGTAGACCAAATTGGTCATCTAATCTAACATATTAGTGGCTTTTTATACTGTAAATTAAAATATTGGTGTCCACCCTACCAATACCTAAATTATTCTAATTTCCACCATGGAAATTTTTATATTTCTTCCTTCTAAACCATTGACAAGTGGGGTGTATTAATTTCATGTAAGAATTAGATTTAACCATTTTAGAACTATAAATAAAATCAGATTTCCACATCATATTCCTATGATACACTTGAGATTTTATGATCTCCATTTATACCTAGAGGCACATCTTAAATGATGATATTAACTACAAAATTCACAGATGTCCCTACATATTCATAGACTATGTTATATACCACCATGGAACCAATAAACCTTTAATTTCGGGGTAATGGAAAATCTATAGTTGTATAATTATAGTCTTGTTATTTTTTTATCATATAATCTGATAGATTCATTTTCTTATTTCTTGAGTGAAAGTAAATATATTTTCCATTTTTATATAGTTTGAGAATATATTTTAAGAAATAATTTTCCAAAATTCCTTCCAACACATATCTTTGATATATTTCTCATTATTCGTGTTCTTGGTCAATTTCAAACATTGGTAAACTTTTACCTCCCTACAATAAATATCTAGAATAGCCATTTCTTTCTGAAAACATTGAAGGATATAGAATATCATATCAATGGAGTTGATCCATTGTTTTGTGGTTGAGGAATTAAATAATCTACTGATAGTTAGAGTAAATTGCCTCAAAATACTCTCATGTAAAACTCACAAAATTATAGGGGGATTTGTGGGATCTAATTGATCAATGTTTCTTTTCAAAACCTAAGTCAACTGAGAGAGTGTCATCATAATGATTTTCAATTATTCTCATGTTTAGTTAGGCATATTTATGGGGAATTCATCAAATTTCTCATCATATTTATTATTTCCTGATTTATCCTATTTACGACCATTTCCTTGAATAAATGTGAAATTATGGATGAGTGTTTTTTAACTATTAAACAAATAAAATTGAAACTAATGACATTTAATATAATACATATAAATTATATTAATTTCTGTAACTGATGAATTTATAGGTTTTAGTAATTTTTATCCATGATCAATCCACTAAGGTATTTTTTTTGTCTATTTTTTAACCATAATAATGGTTTATAATGAGATAATGGATTTCACAATTCATATCTGGTGAGAGATTCATTCCAAGTGTCATGTAAGGCTCACTGTTGTGCACCTGTTCCCATTCGAGTCTAGCATAACATAGTGTTTTTGGATTTCACCTTGAGATAAATTTTTTCTAGAGCCACATCCACATGTGTTATCAGGATAGGGATTTATTTTATTTGTATACCAATTACTCTATCCATACATAGATTTTATGTTTTTTATAAATAGTTATTTCATTAATTTTATCTCTATGGTTTTCTAATCCTAATCACAAAAATAACCAAATGTTTCCTTTGATAAAAATTTTAAAAACCATGCTCTTTATTACACATTATTTATTGATTTAATACCTAAAATAATGCATAATAAAAATCATAAGATAAAGAGGCCTATTTTATTAGAAATTAGGTACATTATATAATGACATAAATAGGAAATATGTTTCCTTTATTGAAAACTTAATTAACATGATTATACTTAAAAATACATCGGATAACCTCGAGATATACATAAGAGAAGGGTGAGATATAAATCCCAGAATGGGAATAAATATAGAAATACATAATGAATATAATACATGTAATAAAAAACATATCAATTTTGAATAAAATTATTAGGAATTATAAACATGTACAACGAGACATGGTAAAATATAGTAATTGTAAAGGTAAAATTAGAAGTGTTTCACTAACATAAAATTCTTCATCATTAGTCTATGTTAAGGATAACTACCAATACATCAAGATGGAAAATGTAACATAAAAGAATCAGTTATAATCCCTTCTCAAAATGATCTCTCATGAGACTAAACAATAATCAATGCATTAGAGAACTATATAATTTTGTGCCACTAGTTAGTATCATTTGATTCTCATTTTTAAGTGTTATACATTGATCATACAACATCTATTCATTTATCATAAAATTTTATTCCACAATCACAGAGTGTATAATACATACATGTATGTCCTAAGTAAAATTGGTACAAATGTATAAATTTGAACACCCTTTATATGAAATGGGTTTGTTATTCACTTGAACATTGTTTTCGTATTGAAATTCATAATGAAATTTTGAAATCATAGCATCATCACATATAAATTAATAAAATTGGATGATGAGATATAAAAAGGTATATCATCATTTGGAAACATATGGTATGTCAAAGGTATATGTAAATACATTTCACAATATTTGGAATTAGAAATATAAGGAATAACATACTAAATAAGGATTAGAAAATAAGAGAAGTTAAGGATCCGTTACCTCAAGTGTGAGACACCAAATTCTTTGGATGGGATTCTTGTGACAGTGGGGGAACCATTGGAGGACTCTAGGGAGGAAAAGAAGTGTAAGGACGTGCTCAATAGATTTTGAGTGAAGGTAAATGGGATTGTTGGTGGGTTTATGTAGAAACCGAATGCGAAATTCATTATTATTTCTCAATAATAGGTTTTGGAATATATATAATAGAATTAAAAAAACCACAAGCCTTCCCATGGAATTTTTAACGTCTAGGTTCCGGAAGCCACCCAACGGCACCCCGTACCCGGTTGGTCACATGGCCTCATGTGTATTTCCCCAAACGCCAAATGGTGCTGACTTGCAGCGAGGGCCTTGGGTTTGATAGTGTGGAATCTATGCCCTCATTGGCAGAGTAACACAGTGGAGGAGAAACAATTACAAAATAGCGGAAGAAGTAAATATACCAATAATAGTAATTGAGCAAGACTGGAAAAGAAAATAACTGAAACACATATATAAATGATTCAAGGTACATGTGTCAAGGAAAGTGGCCCAAAAAGTCACAATTCTCGAATAGAAACAGTACTAACCCTAAGTACAATAGAAAAAAATAGTTTATTAGCATCACAAGCCTATGCTTGGTCCCATGCTCTCCAGTTCCACAACAAGTCATGTACCTAAAGTAGAAGGGCACTTTCGCTTATCTGTACCTGCAGCAATATAATCTGTTTGGGCCTAAAAGCATGGCCAAAATAGGGTGTGAGACTAAATACCAGTAGGGAACCACCCAAAGACATGTGTCTAACAGTTAGTGAATATATGGAAGGTGAAAGTACAGAAGTAGAAAACCAGAAAGTACTCATCAGAAAACAATTCTACATATCAAAAGTAACTAATCATGAACGGTAACCCTCGAGGAAGTGCACACAGCCTATCCCCTCGAGTACAATTATATGAATATAAAAAGAATATCTAAATAAGCACTCACAGTCAATTCCCCTTATAGTCATAAGTAATTAAAGACTCTCTGAGGAAGCTCACATGGTCAATTCCCCTTATAGTATAAAGTAATTCAAGACTCTCTGAGGAAACTCACAAAATCAATTTCCCTTATAATATAAGGTCAGTCAAGGACTCTGTAAGAAATCTCACACAATCAATTCCCCTTATAGCCCCAAGGTCAAGGACTCTCTGAGGAAGGCCACAGGGTCAATTACCCTTATAGTCCAATGTGGTTCAAAGACTCTCTGAGGAAGCTCACCCGGTCAATTCCCCATATTGTCTAAAATTAACAAAGACCCTCTGAGGAATATCACTAGGTCAATTCCCTATATAGTCTACTACACAAGGTTCTCATGGCCCTATGTAGGTCAACGAGCATAGCAAGGTAAAAACAGCCAAGGTAAACCTCAAGAACTACATTACTAATTAGTCTACAACATATCAAGCATGTGAGAATACGAACACTCCACCCTACAACACTAGGCTTAGAAATCAAGAAAGGCTGAAAATGGCTAAGCATACCAATGGTCGTAAACAAAATATGCATGGGAAAGACATCCGAAACATAGAATTCAACCCTATTCATTTCCAATTAACCCCTACAGAAGCATACCATCATGGAAAGAAATCAACAGGGGTAAAACAGTAAGCACACAATACCTTTTTCAAGGGTATTGGCCATAATTTCACATAATACTAAAATACATTCAATGTAAAGGCACAAAACACCTACCTCGGCATTGGGAGATCAATATACTCCTGCGTCGACACTTGGATCAACCTAGAACATCATAGATCTTCAAAAATGTCTAAAACGTTCAACCCAAAATTTCTCACAAGAGAGGATAATACAGAAGATGTGGCTCTAGGAGAAATGATAAATCATTGATGCAATTCCAATGCAACAGATGGTGTTCGATTCGAAGTACAGATGCTCTCTTGGGGGTTCGTCAAAGATCTGCGGCCGTATATAGCTCTCTGTCAAACAAGACCTAGAAGGAGAGCGTTCTTCTGATTAGACGTGACCCCGGTGCATATAATGAAAAATAAGAAAGCACATGGAATTCAATTTTTATGTACATGGCATGTACTTGACTTTTCCATACTTTGCTTTAGGCAGCTTCAAGGTCACCACACAAGGCCGTGTGCATGGCTGCTAAATGGCCATCACCCATCTACAAGTGTTGACCGAGTACACGACGTGTACTTCGAAAATTTCCTGAATTTCCTATTCTTCTCAAAAATTTCTAGAAATGGAAACAAACAACTGAAATGAAGATTCGGGTTCTTACAAACATCCCCCCCTTAAAAAAATTAGCCCCCAAATTTCCCTAGTGCAATGTAGAAGAAGAATCCTTGAATAGTTCCAGCCACAGTGCTCGTACATCAGCTTCCCTCTCCCTTGTATCGTCTGGTACCTGCCCATGCAGCCCCATTAGTCATACCAGAGGAACAGACTGACCATAGAAAACCTTTTTACTGCGATAAAGAATCCATATAGGATGCTCCTCGAAGGACGCATCCACTTTGACCTCATCCTCTTTAGGTTGAAAGACCTAAGACGTGTCGGAAAAGTAATGTTGGAGTTGAGAAATTTGAAAAACATCATGCATATCCTGGTACCTCTAGGGTAACTGAAACCGATAAGAAATCAGACCTACTCTCTCTAACATCTCAAATGGCCTGACGTACCTCGACGAAAGCTTACCATGTCTCCTAATCATCCTGTACCCCACCCTCGGTGTGACCCACAAGAAAACATAATCCCCAACCTCGAACTCCAGAGGTCATCTCCTTTGATCAGCATAAGATTTCAGATGAGACTGTGCAGTAGCCATCCATTTCTGAATCAACTCTATCTGCTCTATGGTCTCCTGAACAAGACGAGGTCCCAACAATGCTGCCTCTCCTGCCTCCAGCCAACATAAGCATGATCAGTATAGCCAACCATACAATGCCTCGTAAGGTTCCATATGAATAGTTTCATAAAAACTATTATTTTAGGAAAAAAACAAGTGTTATATGTTTCTCCCAAGAACCACCTAAATCTAGGAAGCATGCTCTGAGGATGTCCTCATGCACCTGAATCGTACGCTCAGACTGGCCATCTTTCTGGGGGTGGTAAGTTTTACTCTAAAGTACCTATATACCAAAAGCCTTCTGAAGCCCTTGCTAGACCCGAGAAGTAAAATGGGAATCCCAATCTTATACAATGGTGTGCGGAACCCCATGAATAAGTACAATATCATGGATGTACAATAGTCCCAGCTCATCAACACAAAATGACTCCTTGATTGGATAAAAGTAGGCAACCGTCATGAGTCTTTCAATGATAACCCAAACTACATCATTTCCTTGAGGCAACCTCGACAACCATGTTATGAAATACTTTACGACGTTGTTCCACTTCCACTCGGAAATGGGTAGCTACTATAAACACCCTGATGGTCACTAATGCTCCGCCTTCACCTGCTGACAAGTGGAACTCCTCATGACGAAACCAGCAACATCCCCCTTCATACCTAGACACCAATACTGATGGTGTAGATCACGATACATCTTTGTGATACCAGGATGAAATTCCTAAACTAAGGAATGATAATCCTACTTAGCTCCTTGCTTATATCTTTTGGCACCCATACACGCCCCTAAAATAGCAAAATATCATCCTCGCTTATTGTCCGTCCAGGAATAGGGTCCACTCCTTCCACACTCTCTCGTAGGACTAGGCTTTCTGATTCAAATAGCTACCTCATTCACACTTGATCAAGAAGAGTAGAGGTAACATCTATAGATGAAATAAATGTCACTCCCTGACTATCATGCATATGCAAATGTATCTTAGAGAACATAGCCATAAGCTTCCACTCACTATTGACCTCCTAAACTGACCGTATCTGATTTATCGCCCTCAACGCATCAACCACTGTGTTGCCTTTCCCAGGCGTATAGGAAAGCTAAATGTCAAAGGACTATAGGTACTCAACCCACCATCACTATCTAAAATTCAGATCATGCTGAGTGAAAATGTACCTGAGACTTTTGTGGTTGGTGAAAACCTCAAATGATCTCACAGAATATAATGTCTTCAAAAGCGTAAGGGATGAAAAACTGCCACCAACTCGAGATCATTTGTCAGGTAATTCCTCTCGTGTGGCCTAAACTACCGAGACCCGTATGCAACGACTCCATAAACCTTCATAAGCACAGTTCCCAGCATGACACTTGATGCATCACAGTAAACTATATAGATCTTTCCAAACTCTCGAAAGACTAGTATCGGTGCTGAAGTCAACCTCCCTTTCAGCTCCAGAATGGTTGACTCATAAGAATCTGACCACAGGAACATTGCACCCTTCTTAGTCATACCTGTGAGTGGTGCTACTAAGTGTGAAAAGTAGTGTATGAAACGTCTATAGTATCCAAACAGGCCTAGAAAACTCTACACCTCAAAGACGTTCTTCGGTTGATCCCATTAAACTACTACTCTCACTTTCTCTAGGTCTACTGATACCCATGTCTCTGAGATAACATGACCCAAGAAGTAAATCTGATCCATCCAAAAGTCTCATTTTGAGAGCATAACATATAACTTATTCTCATTCAGTGTACTCAAAATTATCACAAGATGAGTAGCATGGTCGTGTTGAGTGTGAGAGTACACCAAAGATATCATCCACAAAATCCACTAGGAAGGAATCCATGTATGTAAGGAACACTTGTTTAATAAGTTCCATGAAATCTTTCAGTGCGTTTTTGAGACCGAACGGAATAACAAAATACTCTTACAGACCATAAGTACTCTAGAAGGCTGTAAGAGGTATATCTGATGGTCTAACGTGAAAATGATGGTAATCGCACCTCAATTCAATCTTTGAGAACACCCAGGTGTTGAGCAATGTATTGTTTTCAAACAATTCAAAATAATGTTTTTTAAAGGGGGAGATTATTTTAAATAATACTCTGTCTTTTTATGATGATTTTGATGCTCAAAAATACCCTTGATTATTTACTAATTATTTCGTTGAGTATTTTGCAGGAATTTAATTTATTTATTTATTTATTTCATATAACGAGATTTCATACTTCATTTATTCCGAGATCAATTTTAGCGTGTTCTGGAATCACTGTAGCGCGAGATCAATTTTAGCGCGTTCTGGAATCACTGTAGCGCGAGAACAGTTTTAGCGCGTACTGGAATCACTGTTCATACCCTACGTTGATGAACGTAACGTATGGATGAAAAAGTTTACTTTTTATGTTAAAAGAAACGTATGGTTAAGGAACCTTACGTTATTTTGAAACGTATGGTTAATGAACCTTACGTTGTTGAAAAGTATGGAAGAAGAACATTACGTTTGGAAGGAATCTTACGTTTTTGTTATTGGACAAGTATGGAAGAGAAACCGTACGTTAGTTTTCAGTGTTGAGTTTGTTTCTCAAAAATATGGATCATGAACCTTACTTTTATAATCAACCATACGTTCTTTGGAGAGTTGAAGCAAGACAAAGTATGGATGATCAACCCTACGTTTGAATGCTGAAGAGAAAGTATGTTTGTTCAACCTTACGTTTGTGAACCTTACGTTTGTGAACCCTACGTTTGGAGCCACGTCATCAACCCTACGTTTGGCGTCGGGATATTTTTGACAGACGATATTTCCTTTTGCATTGGTCAAACAGGCGGATTATTAAGCGGATTTCGAGCCGATTCTTAAGTACGACTTTGACTGAATTAAAGACGATTTTCAACGGATTAATGATTGATTTAAACGGAGCTTTTTATGCCGATTCTTCAGGGGAGTTACAACGGCTCTGTTATTTATATCGCGAATCTAAAGGAGATTTTCATGGATCTATTTATGCGGAAGATTTTCTCAGATTTGAATATATGTTCGATCTTGGAAACTTCGGAGATATATATACACAGGAAAGTGTATGAAATATATAGATTGATCTTTTAACGAGCAAGAAACAGAGACTGTGTGAAGGCATTCTTTTCTGGTGATTGAGAAGAAGTGTAAAACCTTTTTCTTTACCAAAGGAAGATCTTGATAGCAGATTCACGTGTTCTACATCGACTATCTGTTATGAATCTACTGCTTCTGAAGTTGTGAAGTTTCTTGTAATATCTATTGCAACTGGATCGACTCAGAACTGTTTTGATTACAGATCTTTTATTTTCTGAAGACGAAGATCTATCTACTGTCAATTGCATTCTGTTGCAATTGTGAAGAACAACTGGAGAAGTGTTTTCTTTATCGAAACCCTTTTGTATTTTTGAGTGATCAGCTTCTCGTTCTAAGCTGTGTGGGTTCGTGTTTGAACCAGGAAGGCTGTGTTTGCCTGAAACTTGTAATGGTGTCAACTGCCTGTACTCAGTTGTGAACAGGTCTATGGAAACGAGGACCAGATAGTTAAAATCGCCATGCTCGTAGATTTGAGCGTTGGTGGAGTGGACTAGGGGCCTTCTGTTCCCCGAACCACTATACATCCGTGTGTTCATGCTTTTACTTTTTCCGTTGCATATTTAATCGTGCTAAAGCATAGTGGACAGAATTTTTCTAAATTGAAGAGATTGTAATAATTTTGAAAAGACACAATTCACCCCCCCTCTTGTGTGTAATCCGTAGATTCAGATCCAACAATTGGTATCAGAGAAGGAGCTTCTTATTTTTTAAAGTCTTGTCAAGCTAGAAGTATTTAAAGATTATACATAGTGTATCATGGCTGATACGAGAGAGGGAATGTCAATGGTCAGAGCACCTTACTTTAATGGAGATAATTATGGCTGCTGGAAATCACGTATGATTATTTATCTAAAAAATCTTGGTTACAAAGTCTATTCAAAGATTCTGACTCCCTATGAAATTCCTGAAAATCCCGATACATGGAGTGCTGCTACAGAGGCTGAGTATGACATGAATTCAAAAGCTATGAATGCAATCATCTGTGGTCTAGGACCGGATGAATTTAACAGAGTATCTCAATGCCCGACTGCATATGAAATGTGGCAAACAATAGCTGTTGCTTATGAAGGAACAGATAATGTAAGACAGATGAGATATGCAACTGCTAAATTAAAATTCGATACTTTCAGAATGATTGAAGGAGAGAGCATCACTCAGATGAATGGAAGATTGAAAGAAATTGTCAATAATATAACAGCTCTAGGAGAACCAATCAAGCAGGCTGATCAAGCATTAAAGGTACTGAGAGTACTTCCTACTCGATGGAATGGAATATCTGCAGCAATCAGACAATCAACTTCTGTTAAAGATCTAACTATGAGAGAGCTGATTGGTGCATTGATGATGTACGAGGCTGAAATGCAAGATGAGGTAAATGAGCATAAAGTCTACATAAAAAGGGAAAATACTGCTTTGAAAGTGACTTCTCAACAAAAGGATAGAAAGATGAAGAACAGAGAAGTAAGTGCTAAATCAGAAAGCTCTGATTCTTCAAATTCGGATGAAGAACTGGCTCAGTTAGCCAGAAAATTCAGAAAGTTCTACAGTAAGAAGAAAGACTTCAAGAAATCCTTCAAGAAGGATAACAAGGAAGTGAGATGTTATGAATGCAAAAAGATGGGACATATCAGACCGGATTGCCCAAAATTGAAAGATGTAAAGAAGAAGAAATTCTTCAAAATAGATGGTTATGAGAAGAAAGACAAGAAAGCTATGAAAGCTACTTGGAGTGTTTCTGAAGACTCAAGTAATTCTTCTGAATCAAGATCAGAGAAGGAGGAAGCCAATTTAAAAACAAATATGTGTTTCATGGCTGAAACTGATGAGGTACACTCATACTACTCCTCTGACTCAAATAATGAATCAAACTCTGAAACAAGCTTCTCAAATAAAAAACTTGCAGCTTACTGCAATATGCTTGAAGAAAGGTATGACTCATTATTTAAAAAATATAAATCTATAAAGAACTTGCATAAAGCTATTTCAGATGAGATAAATACTTTGCTAAAACAACATAAGGAATTAATTTACAAATACAACTCTGCTGACTCAAATAAAATTAATTTTGAATCAAAAATAAAAACACTACAGGATGAAGTAGAATCTTATAAAAAGGCTGCATTAGTTTTTACAAAAGGAGAAAACGTCTTAAATGAGATACTTGGAAAAACTGTAATTAAAAAGGAAAGGTTTGGAATTGGAAGTAAAGGAGAAAAACCTAAGTTATACAAAAATTATTTTGTTCCAAGCACTAAACAGGTTATTTGTAACTTCTGTGGAACAAAAGGTCATATAGCTAAAAACTGTTTTCTAAGACAACCTCAAATATGTGGAATTAAGAAAGCTTATATTTCCAATGATCTATATGATTCAATCAATTTTAAGAAAACAAAGCAAATCTGGATACCCAGATCACTACTTGCTAACACTCCTGGACCCAAGAAAATATGGGTACCAAAGCAATTTGTTTGAATGTCTTTGCAGGTAGCAGGTCACCAAAAAAAGAAAGAAATATGGTATATGGACAGTGGCTGCTCAAGACACATGAGTGGAACTTCAGCTAATTTCTCTTCTCTTACTCGAAAGGAAGGAGGACTTGTCACCTTTGGTGACAATGCCAAAGGAAAGATTATTGGTATTGGAACAGTTGGAGATCCAGAGACAGTCTCAATCAACAAAGTACATTATGTACAAGGGTTAAAACACAATCTGATAAGTATCTCTCAACTCTGTAATGATGGATACACTGTTGATTTTACTAACAATAGTTGTACTGTTTCTAAAGATAAACTGTTTAAGTTTAGAGCACCCAGAACTGATAATGTTTATACTTTGGATTTGTATTCCTTGTGTAAACAACAAGTAAACTGCTTAACTGCTAATATAAGTGAATCCTGGATCTGGCATAGAAGACTTGGTCATTGCAATATATATGCTTTACATAAATTATCTAAGAAACATCTAGTTTCTGATTTGCCTAGTCTCAAATTTGAAAATGACAGATTCTGTGATGCATGTCAGCTTGGCAAGCAACACAAATCATCATTCAAATCTGTAAATAAAGTTGCTACAACTAAACCTCTAGAACTTATCCATATGGATTTGTTTGGACCTTCAAGAGTAGCAAGTTTAGCCGGTAAATTATATGTTTATGTATTAGTTGATGATTATTCTAGATTTACTTGGATTTTCTTTTTGAAATTTAAAAGTGAAGCTTTTAGTTTATTTGAAGGTTTTTGTAAATCTATTCAAAATGAAAAAGGTTTTAATATAATCTCATTGAGAAGTGATCATGGTGGAGAATTTGAGAACCAGGAATTTAATTCCTTTTGCTCAAACATGGGTATTAAACACACCTTCTCTGCTCCAAGAACACCTCAACAGAATGTGATTGTAGAAAGAAGAAATAGAACTATTCAAGAAATGGCTAGAACTATGTTAAATGAATATAGCCTACCTATATATTTCTGGGCAGAAGCTGTTAATATAGCTTGTTATATAATGAATAGAATTTTAATAAGACCTATTTTGAAAAAGACACCCTATGAACTATGGAATAACAGAAAACCTAAAGTAAATTACTTTAAAGTTTTTGGATGCAAGGTTTACATCTTGAATACCAAAGATAATCTTGGTAAATTTGATCCAAAATATGATAAAGGTATTTTCTTAGGATATTCTGCAACCTCCAAAGCTTATAGAGTCTATAATAAAAAGTCAAGGATTGTTGAAGAATCAGTTCATGTGAAATTTGATGAATCTGATCCTTTTGAGAAAAGGATAGAACAAATAGATGAACCTGATTCTAATGAAAACATGAGACTTGAGAATTTAAAGAATGATTTTGAAAATGATATAAAAGAAATTCAGTCCAGTTCAGAAGAACATGACACTGAAGAACCTTTGAATGTAATGCCTAGACAGTCTAGAACCTTAAAAAATCACCCTTTAGAATCTGTGATAGGTGACTTAGAAACTGGTATTCAAACTAGAAGAAACCTTGGAAACATAGTTGAATTCTCTTCTTTCCTATCCCAACAAGAACCTAAGACCATAGAAGAAGCCTTAGATGATGAGAGCTGGGTAATAGAAATGCAGGATGAATTGAACCAGTTCAAGAGAAATAAGGTTTGGGAATTAGTTGAAAGACCACATGATTATCCAGTAATAGGAACTAAATGGGTCTTTAGGAATAAACAGGATGATCAAGGGATAATAACTAGAAATAAAGCAAGATTAGTAGCTAAAGGATATAATCAAGAAGAAGGAATAGATTATGATGAGACCTTTGCACCTGTAGCTGGGTTAGAAGCCATTAGAATCCTTTTAGCCTATGCATCTTATATGAATTTTAAATTATTTCAGATGGATGTTAAATCTGCCTTTTTAAATGGTTATTTAATGGAAGAAGTCTATGTTGAGCAACCTCCTGGTTTTGAAAATTCTCAAAAACCAGATTCTGTTTTCAAACTTACTAAAGCTCTTTATGGCCTTAAACAAGCACCTAGAGCTTGGTATGAAATACTAAGTTCTTTTCTTTTGAAAAATGATTTTACTGTTGGACTGGCAGATCCAACACTCTTTAAGAAAACTGTGAAAAACAATGTTTTGTTGGTTCAAATTTATGTCGATGATGTAATTTTTGGATCAACCAATAAAATTCTTTGTCATGAATTTTCAGAATTAATGCAAAAAGAATTTGAAATGAGTATGATGGGAGAATTAAATTTCTTTTTGGGTCTTCAAATATTTCAAAAAGATTTTGGAAATGTTTTAAATCAATGCAAATACATTACTGATTTACTTAAGAAATTTGGACTTGAAAACAGCAAGCCATTTACAACTCCTATGTGTACTAATATAAAACTTGATTTGGATGAAACTGGAAAATCAGTGGACAACAAGTTATATAGAGGTATGATTGGTAGTTTGTTATATCTTACTGCTAGTAGACCAGATATAATGTATTCAGTATGTCTTTGTGCTCGATTTCAATCAAATCCCAAAGAATCCCATTTAACTGCTGTTAAAAGAATTTTTAGATATTTAAAAGGTACTATTTATCAATCTCTGCTTTATCCAAAAACCTCTGATTTTAATTTAATTTCATATTCAGATGCTGACTTTGGAAGCTGTAGATTAGATAGGAAGAGTACTTTAGGAACATGTCACTTTTTAGGGAAGTCCTTAGTGTCATGGTCTAGTAAGAAACAACACTCAGTTGCCCTGTCAACAGCCGAGGCAGAATATGTGTCTGCAGGTAGTTGCTTTGCACAGGTGTTGTGGATGAAAAACACTCTTATGGACTTTGGATTAAATTTCAATAATACACCTATTTTATGTGATAATACTAGTGCAATTAATATTTCAAAAAATCCTATTAGTCATTCTAGAACTAAGCACATTGATATAAGACATCACTTTTTAAGAGATCATGTGTTTAAAAAGGATATATTTTTAGAATTTGTAAATACAGAAAATCAATTAGCAGATATTTTTACTAAACCACTTCCCACGGCAAGGTTTGAATTTATTAAGGGGGAGTTAGGTTTATTTAATTTTAAATAATTTTTTTTTATCTTATTCTGTTTTCGAATTCTGCTTAATTTCTGTTTCCCGCTATAAGTAATTTTATTTTGTTTTAAATAAAAGTAATGATTAGTGATTACACGGGAATCAAGGCTGTCAGAACCGTTTCACCTTCAAAACTGCTTCACCTTTTTCGGAAACCCTTTCGAAAACCTAAAACCGCACATCTGCTCCAAAACCCGTTTCTGAATCTTCAAACCCTAAACTTACGAACCTTCAGAAATCGTTGTTGGAATGGCAAAGACTAAGCATCCAGATGAAGCCGAGAGTAGTGCTGCAAAGAAACCTAAGGTAGTTGGTCGGAAAATACTGCAAGGTAAAGTCATAGATTTAGAGTGGCTGTTTGAAACTAATTTACTGTTGAAGCAAGCGTTGTCGTTTCAAAGCCTTGAGCAAGCTTTTAATAGTGAAAATTCTGAGTTTCTATATGAGGCAGAAATGATACATTTCTTTAGAACTGTTCAGTTTAGCCTTGGAGATACAGAGGATAGTTTATTGGCTCAAATAGAGGATAAGGACTTTTCAATATCATCTGTAGAGATAAGTCAAATTCTTAACTGCCCTCATGAAGGAGTTTTTCATTTCGATTTACGGAATATTGGAGATTCTGTACATAAGTCTGAAGACATTATGTCTTTTCTGTTTGGAACCAGAGTGATAAAGAAGATGTTTATTAAGGATTTGGAGCCCGATCAGAAAATCTTGGTAAAATTTGTTCAGACTGGTTTATCACCAAGAATGGCTGAGATGGAGAAAATCCTATACCCTAACATGTACATAATGTATCTTCTGATGTGTGATATTAAGTTTAATTTTCCTCGGTTTATGATAAGATATCTGAGTTACTGCTGTCAGAGTGAAGCAAGAATGACCTTTTTCCCTTATGGAAGGTTCATTTCTTTGTTTTTGTTTAAAAGAGGAATGATCAGATTGGTAGATGCTGGGGTGAAATGTCACCACAGTAATGTTTTTAATGCTGGAACTTTGAGGAAAGTAGGATACTTCTGGAGCACAATTAAAGGAAAACTCTTACCTGTTGGAGCTGAGGAAAGCTCGGAGAGTGCTCAGGCTCAACCGGCTAAGTCCAAGGAGGGATAAGCAGAATCAAGAGTTAGTACAGTGGCACGGAGAATTCGTTTTGAGATGGAGGAAGTTGAGGAAGAGAGAAGTCAAGAAGGACTTCAATCTAGAAGGAAGAGGTCAATTGATGAAGAAATTATCTCTCCTGCCTTGAAATCCTCTGAACCGTTTTTTTCTTACTCATTTATGAGAGAAGCTGTTGTGGAGCAGACTGCACCGATAGAGGAACCCGCAGCTCAAACAGAAACTCAAAAAGAACCTCAATATGCTGTTGTGGCTGTTGAAAAAGTAATTCAACAAGAACAACTTATGGAGGCAGTTCCTGGTGAAGAAGTGGCCCGACCTCAAGATTTACATGAAAATATTGTTCTTGACCAATCAGTAGAAGTCAGAGAGACTACTGTTCGTGATGAACATACTTCTGAAGCTAATACAGAGGTACTTCAGGAAGATTTTTCAGTGGAAGAGTTTCAGGCTTCAAAAGATAGTTCAGTGGATCAACCTTGTCAGGACAAGGACAAAGAACAGTCAGATGCAGATTCCTTACCACTTGCCCTGATTCATCAATCTAATTCTGGACATGAGAATCGAGCACAGGGTGCCCCTGATTCAAGAAAAGAAGAAGTTGTTGAGTTGTACAAGCGTATCTCTCAGTTAGAATCTGAGAATGCTAGTCTCAGAAATTCTCTGAACTTAGAGCAGTTGAAGTTTCAGAAGCTGAAAGAATGTACTGTTTCAAGACAGGAAGTAGATTTGTTTAAGACTGATATGCTGCATGCTGTTGATCAGTTAAAATCAGAGATGGTAAAGAAAGATGATTTGTCTGAGTTGAAGATTTACATGGAGAATAAATTTTCGTCTGTTGCAAACAGTGCTGTGAGTGGATCAGGCTCTTCACCTGATTTGATTCGGAGATTTCAAGCAATTACTCGAGCACTGATCAATATGAGTGACAGATTACACGATCTTCAGTGTAATAGTGCCCCTTTGTCAGTTTTTCTAGATAATCAGAAATTTTTAGTGGATCAGTTGACATTTGGAGAGCAACCGATTAGGATTCTTTTGAATCAGTTATCAGAAAAACTGGCTCTTTTTGTTGAAAAAGAAGAAAGAATGCATGAGTTTTTCAGAGTTAATTTGATTGAAGATATTCATATGACTCAAGAGAACATAGATCTTATCATCAAGTTAGGAGATGGGATGATGAAGAGGATCAGAGAACAGTTTACACCTTTTTCCCTGTCTTATCTATGAACCTTGATTCCTCTGTATATCACAATCGTTTATATATAACAGCTTGTGAATGAAAATTATTTTCTTACTTCTTTTTTGTTTTGTTGTTTATTGATTTATGATTGAGTTAGCCAGTATAACAAATTCACTTATTTATACACAGTTAATTATAGCATTTACTTATAGTTCAGTGCAATATTGAATGTGTTCAAATTCGTAATTTTTCATTCTTTTTTATATCACAAAAAGGGGGAGAATTTGCATAAACACAACATTTAAATTCATTTGTTTCCTATGAAGAAATTTTGATATATGGGAGAATTTGGATATATACGACATTTATCTTTTATCCATTTTTAGCTGAAAATATATTTTTATGGGGGAGAAATTTTAATATAGTTAAATATTGTTTTAATCCTTTCAAAATTATAAAATTTTATAAAACTAATTTTTCAATAAAGATTGCAATTAAATTAGTTCTATTATTTTATGGGTTTTGTGATCATCAAAAAGGGGGAGATTGTTGAGCAATGTATTGTTTTCAAACAATTCAAAATAATGTTTTTTAAAGGGGGAGATTATTTTAAATAATACTCTGTCTCTTTATGATGATTTTGATGCTCACAAATACCCTTGATTATTTACTAATTATTTCGTTGAGTATTTTGCAGGAATTTAATTTATTTATTTATTTATTTCATATAACGAGATTTCATACTTCATTTATTCTGAGATCAATTTTAGCGTGTTCTGGAATCACTGTAGCGCGAGATCAATTTTAGCGCGTTCTGGAATCACTGTAGCGCGAGAACAGTTTTAGCGCGTACTGGAATCACTGTTCATACCCTACGTTGATGAACGTAACGTATGGATGAAAAAGTTTACTTTTTATGTTAAAAGAAACGTATGGTTAAGGAACCTTACGTTATTTTGAAACGTATGGTTAATGAACCTTACGTTGTTGAAAAGTATGGAAGAAGAACATTACGTTTGGAAGGAATCTTACGTTTTTGTTATTGGACAAGTATGGAAGAGAAACCGTACGTTAGTTTTCAGTGTTGAGTTTGTTTCTCAAAAGTATGGATCATCAACCTTACTTTTATAATCAACCATACGTTCTTTGGAGAGTTGAAGCAAGACAAAGTATGGATGATCAACCCTACGTTTGAATGCTGAAGAGAAAGTATGTATGTTCAACCTTACGTTTGTGAACCTTACGTTTGTGAACCCTACGTTTGGAGCCACGTCATCAACCCTACGTTTGGCGTCGGGATATTTTTGACAGACGATATTTCCTTTTGCATTGGTCAAACAGGCGGATTATTAAGCGGATTTCGAGCCGATTCTTAAGTACGACTTTGACTGAATTAAAGACGATTTTCAACGGATTAATGATTGATTTAAACGGAGCTTTTTATGCCGATTCTTCAGGGGAGTTACAACGGCTCTGTTATTTATATCGAGAATCTAAAGGAGATTTTCATGGATCTATTTATGCAGAAGATTTTCTCAGATTTGAATATATGTTCTATCTTGGAAACTTCGGAGATATATATAAACAGGAAAGTGTATGAAATATATAGATTGATCTTTTAACGAGCAAGAAACAGAGACTGTGTGAAGGCGTTCTTTTCTGGTGATTGAGAAGAAGTGTAAAACCTTTTTCTTTACCAAAGGAAGATCTTGATAGCAGATTCACGTGTTCTACATCGACTATCTGTTATGAATCTACTGCTGCTGAAGTTGTGAAGTTTCTTGTAATATCTATTGCAACTGGATCGACTCAGAACTGTTTTGATTACAGATCTTTTATTTTCTGAAGACGACGATCTATCTACTGTCAATTGCATTCTGTTGCAATTGTGAAGAACAACTGGAGAAGTGTTTTCTTTATCGAAACCCTTTTGTATTTTTGAGTGATCAGCTTCTCTTTCTAAGCTGTGTGGGTTCGTGTTTGAACCAGGAAGGCTGTCTCTGCCTGAAACTTGTAAAGGTGTCAACTGCCTGTACTCAGTTGTGAACAGTTCTGTGGAAACGAGGACCAGATAGTGAAAATCGCCAAGCTCGTAGATTTGAGCGTTGGTGGAGTGGACTAGGGGCCTTGTGTTCCCCGAACCACTATACATCCGTGTGTTCATGCTTTTACTTTTTCCGCTGCATATTTAATCGTGCTAAAGCATAGTGGACAGAATTTTTATAAATTGAAGAGATTGTAATAATTTTGAAAAGACACAATTCACCCCCCCTCTTGTGTGTAATCTGTAGATTCAGATCCAACACCAGGCTCCTCAAAGCTAATCAATGAGATCATCAATACTAGGAAAGGGATATCAGTTTATAACTATCAAATGGTTCAGCTTTCGACAATCCACACAAATCATGAGGTTACTGTCTGCCTTATTCACAAACAGAACCGTAAAACCCCATGGAGAATTACTGGGTCAGATGAATCCCTTTGCCTACAACTCCTCCAACCATTTCTTGTGAAAATATAACTCATGTGTATCCATCCTATAATGAGGAATGGACATTGGTGTTTCCCCTGCCACATGCTCAATTGAAAATTCTAAATCACTCTCTAGAGGAAAAAATGAAAAGTCCTCTGAAAGACCTCTCTGAAACTATCCCCCACTAGAGGAAATTCTAATTGTGAAGTCCCCTGATCATCCATATATAGACTAGTAAAATAGGTTGTAACTTCCCCAATCCCATGAAGCTTGGGTTCCACTCTGCTCGCCAATACATCCCATTCACCCTTATGATGAAAAGATTCACCTTCTTGTGATGTGAAACTCACCCTATGACGATAACAGTCGAAGACTGCCAGAAATGGAACTAACCAGTCCATCCTGAGAATGACATCATAACATGTCATCTATCTGACATAGAGGTCCCATAAGAAGTGACACCCACCAAACTGTAGAGGGCACTCCCTGCATTGATGTACACTAGCCATTCTAGTCCCCAAAAAATTGTCTAGCATCAAGGTATCAGTAGAGGAAAATATGCAAAGACCAAGGATCTACACAACAAAAACAGATTTAAAAATATGGGAAGCCCCTATACCGATAAGAGAAGAAGCTAAAACTGAGCCTACTAAGATCGTACCTTGAAATGTAGAGGGTCTGGGATCTTGATTTTGTTGATTCTTCTCCAATGGAAAAGTCTAGCAAGCACCGCCACCCTTGTGACCCTTCCTGACCACTCTGAGATGATCCACCCTAATATCGCTGAACACCCAGTGACTGACCACCATAGCCACGACCTCCACCTTGGCCTGAATGACCGGAAGAAATCCAGTTCTCTAACTGGTGAGAAACTAGTGGCGCTGCACCTGAACGTAGAGTCATAGAAGAAGCCCTGTCACCAATTACTGGTGAGAAGATCTGACAGACGAACTGTATGTGACCCATCATGATCCATGATCGGAACTCTACTGGGTCTCTCAGGAAACGCGGCCTCGTATTCCCGCACTTCCTTCACTGGTAGCACACCACTTGTCTAACAGATGATACATATCTCTTACTCTGATCTCCTTGTGTGGTCACCCTGTGGCCATTCCTGCTATCAGTTGGAGGAGTACTAACTCTTGATGCTGAACCGCCCTGGCTCACAGCTCCATAATCCCTCAAGTTTTGCTCTGTAATTAGTAACTGGTTGACAATAGAGGATATCTAAGTCAAACAAAATATGTTCTATTGAGATCGGATGTTGTGCCTCAGACCATCCTCAAACTTTTGTGCAAGGAACAACTCATCCCCTCATGGATTAGGCATGAAACGTTGCAACTATGTAAAACGAGAGAAATACTCCATAACAGAAAGTGTACCCTTCTCCAAACTCATAAACTCGTGGGCCCGATTATCCCTCAGAATCTCTAGATAGAAGTAATCGTAGAAGATGCGGGAAACTCATACCAAGCCATGTTCTGATGGCGTCCCGCCTATGAGATCACATCCCACCACCTCTTGGAGGAGTATTGAAGAATATAGGTAGAAAGATTCTCCATCTTCTCTAGATGTATCTCTAGATGCTAGAAAATTGTTAGTGTGGCTTCTAGCCCTGACTCTGTAGCCTGGGGTCCTCCATACCCCGAAAAAGTGGGAGAATGATACTGCTGAAAGACCAACATCAAATCTATAATCAACGAGGTAGGAGGAAGCTCTCCCGGAAAGGCCTGCAACAACCTCAAAAGTCCCTCTCTGAACTTTTCATAAGAACCTAAGTCATGTATAATGGCTAGTTCCAAGACTGGCATGATAGGAGGATCTGCATGTAGTCCCTGATCAGCCATGTCTGGTGACTGATCACCGCTTGGAACTGGCACAGAACCAGATGACGTCTTGGTGTCATGAATCTACATGGTCAAGCACACACTATAAAACAAGACTATCTGGGACTGAAAATAAATGTCTAAGAAGGAACCAATAGGAAGAAAGAACTCATTTTTTACAAAACAGGACAAGACGGCGTGAATAATTCCTACACAGCGTGTTCCCTTAAGTCATTAACATGGGCATGTACTCTTGCATAAGCTGGTCGTGTGACACCCCAAACACATGAAGTGATGTATTAACACACTTCATGTACCTGAATACACTTTCCTTTCCTGAGTCCTTCGGATGGTTAAGCCACATGGCTCTCCGAAGACAAGACTACACGGTGTGTTAACAGTAGACATGACATGCACTAGATATGCTTCACCTAGACTTAGTTGTTAGCGACATAGCTTGACAAACGGCTCACACTACACAGCATTTTCATGGATGACATTGAATGTACGTGAGAGGATAACATTGACCCATGTTGTTTGTGACACGACTGGGTACCTGGGTTAGACTACATTTCATGTTCAATCGTGACATGACGTTTATAGTTTAAGGTTTATCCATCTGTGTTGTTAGTTATACGGTCAGACATAGAGTCAACACTACACATAGTGCTTAACTGGTACACAACATGTTCCCACCAGACCTTCCCCGTTCCATTTCTCTGCCCATATGGCCTATGACACGGTTAGAGACTACACAGCGTGCACATAAAGTACACAGTGTGTAGTTAATAAAAACTATTTCTTCTCGAACAAAAGTACACATGGTGTTTATATAACATTACATAGTGTTTCTTCTGGGTTATTCAGGACAGTAAGCCTTATAAACAACTCCAAAACACATAAAACATAGAAATGAACATTGAATTTTCCGAATTTGTATATGTGAGGGCCCATACTCCCCGCGAATAAAATCATGGCATCTTACACGTGTTATAAACAAGGATAACAGTGCAATGACCTAACAAATTCCAGTCCATGAAGGCCCATAAAACCTTCTGAACCAATGTTTGGCATTCATTCCAACCAAACCATACGCAGAAAATACCCTATCAAATAGTAGGTATTTTTATCAAGGAATATATCGAAACAACATGCATATTCTACACAACATCCATCACGATAACCTTTAATTGCTAATGCATTCTAGATGACATGGCAAGAATGTATGACATGTGATTTCTAGAAATTTCCTATATAATGCATGAGATTCCATACCCTCATCTAATCGGGTTGTGATAGAAATATAACCTCAATAAAATCAACGTTAACAACACAAAACATATGAATCACCATACGGTGAAATCAAGTCAACTGTAAAATTTCAAACCACAAAAATTTCTATAATGAGGTAGATTGTATTTTCCCTATAAATGGGATAACTACTCTCGAGCACAGATTTTTACCAATTACCAATTATTTTATATCCCTTGCTTAAGGCTCCAAACAGTAAGTCAAGTGGAATGAATTCCTCTGATACCACTTTGTAATATCCCAGTTACGGAAGGCACCCAGAGGCGCCTTGTACCTGGTTGTTCCCATGGCCTCAAGCGCATTTCCCCAAATTCTAGAGGCTGCTAACAAGCAGCGGGGGTCTTGTGTGTGATAGAAGGAAAACTATGCCCACATTGGCAGAGTAACACAATGGGGGAGGAATAATTATACAATAGTAGAATCAGTAAATATACCAACAATAGTAAAAGCGGATGTTTAGAATAGAAAACAACTAAAACACATATATAAATTATGTAAGGTACATGTGTCTCAGAAAGAATCCAAACAGGTCACGATGCTGTAATAAAAATAGTACTAACCCAAAGTAAAAAAAGAAACAAAAAAATATCTCCTTAGCATCGCAAGCCTAAGCTTGGTCTCATGATCTCCAGCTCCACACCACATCAAGTACATAAACTAGAAGGGTGATTTTCCTTGTCTGTACCTACAGTAATATTATCTGTTTGGGCCCAAAAAAATGGCCCATATAGGGTGTGAGACTAAATACCAGTAGAAAAACCACCCAAATATCTGTGCTTAACGGTCAGTGAATAGTTGGAAGGTAAAAGT
This sequence comes from Viscum album, assembly GCA_963277665.1. NCBI lineage: Eukaryota > Viridiplantae > Streptophyta > Magnoliopsida > Santalales > Viscaceae > Viscum > Viscum album. The sequence continues at coordinate 1,348,500,276 of OY728164.1, forward strand.
AAAGAAGCAGTAAAAAAGAAAGTACTCCGTAGAAAACAATTCCACATATCAATTTCAACTAATCAGGCGTGGTAACCCTCAAGGAAGTGCACACAGCCTATCCCCTCTGGTTCAATTATATGAATATATAATGACTCTCTGAGGAAGCACTCGCATTAAATTCCCTTTATAGTCATATGTAATTCCAGACTCTCTGAGGAATCTCACACAGTCAATTCCCCTTATAGTCTAAGTTCAGTCAATGACTCTCTGAGGATGCTCACACAGTCAATTCCCATTATAGCCCCAAGGTCAAGGACTCTCTGAGGAAGCTCACACGGTCAATTCCCCTTATAGACCCAAGTGGTTCAAGGACTCTCTGTGGAACATCACTACGTAAATTCCCCATATAGTCTAAATTCCTCAAAGACTCTTTGATTAATCTCACTCGGTCAATTCCCCTTATAGTCTACTACACCAGGTTCTCACGGCCCTGTGAAGGTCTACGAGCATAGCAAGGAAAAAATAGCCAAGGAAAACATCAATAAATACTTGGCTAATCAGTCTAAATCATATCTAGCATGTCATAATACAAACAGTCCACCCTACAACACAAGGCATGGAAATATGGAAAGGCGGCCAAACGGCTAAGCATACCAATGGTCGTAAATAGAACATGCATGGGAAAAACATCCAAAGCATAGCAGTCAACACTATTCATATCTAATTAACCACTACACAAGAATACAAGCATGAAAGGCAATCAACAAGGGTAAGACGGTAAACACACAACACCCCATTCTAAGGTATTTTTAAGAATTGCACTTAATAATCCAAAACATTCAACGGAAATGCACAAACCACCTACCTCGACGTTGGGTGATCAGTATACTCCGGCGTTGGCCCTTGGATTGACCTAGATCGCAATAGATCTAAAAAAACGTCTTAAATATCCATCACACGATATCTCACGAGAGAGGAGAAAATACAAGATGGGGCTGTATGAGAAAAGAGAACACACGATGCGATTCCAACACAACAGATGGTGTTTGATTAAGAGGACAGACGCTCGCTTGGGGGTTCGTCAAAGATCTATGACCGTACGATGCTCTCAGTCGAATGTGACCTAAAAAAAGAGTGTTATGGAAATTAGACACGACCATGGTTCCTTTAATTAAAAAAAGAATGTACACAGCGTGTACTTTTGATGTACATGGCATGTACTCGCCATTTCTGTACTATGCTTTAGGCAGCTTCCTGGTCACCCCACACGGCCATGTGCATAGCCGCTACACAGCCAGCACCCGGCTACCAGCGGTCACTAAGTACATGGAGTGTAATCATAATGTACAAGGTGTGTACTTCGAAAATTTCAAAAAATTTCTCTTTTCCGCAAAAATAGCCAGAAAAGGAAAAACATACCTGAAAAGAAGATCCAGGTTCTTATAGAATTTGAATATGATTTCCAACACATAGAGGAGTTTTTCATTATTATATATGGTCAAGGTACAAAATTAATAAAATAATACCCTTGATGATGTGGAATTGAGTTATAATCCTCAAAAATTATTTTAAATCTTTATAATATATTATTTGTTTTGGTAGAATCATAATGGTTTTATAAAAATAATCAAATAAATTAAAAATTGAAATATTTTTAATGTAAAAAATATATTTGTTCATGAATAAAATTTATAGTATTTATTAAATAACTTTTGGGTCATTGTGTTATCATAATACACATGTAAATATTTATAGAAATTAATTTTTACCATAAAATTTATCTATCTCATAAAATTGGGAAAAAATACACTATTAGATTTTTTGGTGTTCTAATTCAAATAGAAATATCTTATTTTTACAAAATAATTTTCAATATATATGAACATTAAATTTTTTAAAACAAATCTATGTTTATTTAATAATGCTTTGATTTTTTGTCAATAACCATTTTTGAAACCTTATAAAAATTACATTTTACTTCATAAAATTTATTTCATCATTTATATTTCGTAAATTTTTAATAATTATATTTTGTTAAAAAATTTATTTCAAACATTTAAAAATAATTTGAAATAAATTCCTTAATTTAATTTTAATGTAACTTAAAAATAATTTATGTATTTTATGAATGGAAAATAAAAAAAATTATAATGTAATAATAATAAGCAAATTATAAAATTATAATATTTAATATAATTTATATAATAATATTTTTATTGTCTTTATACATATCTCTTTAATATAGTAGATTTTTCTACAAGGGTTAAGGTGTGACAATGTAATTCATTCATTGGGTGGTTCAGTTTATATATTTTGATACATTATCTTGATGAACCTGAACTTATCCTATAAATAGTGTCTATCATGATAATGTTATAGGATCTCATCTTGGACTTGGTCAATGAATAATAACTAATATTCTATCTCCCTAGTAAGATCTGATAAATGGGATTAATATGGTATGATCCTACTAGTTAACGCCATCACATATTTTTTCTAGGCCAATTGGATTTTTTAAAATACTATATTTATATTAAAAAAGTTATCATTGATCAACTGATATATTATCAATGGTATTGATGATTTATGGCCTTTTAAATTGATAGAATATAATAAGACAAATCTACTGAATTTGTTTTGTAAAACCATGAAACATAATATGAAAATTAATTTAAATCATAATTAGCATTTAATTAAAAAATGGTTCGGTCATTACATGAACCCTTTAGAATGTTATATGAATATATTGAAGGTATATTCTAAGAATTCATATCAATCAGAATCCTATATTGGGGATAAGTATAATTCTTTGTAGGGGGTTGATTTCTATTCAATCCATTTTTCTATAGTGGAGGACATTTCTTTTTCTTATGTCTCCATGAATAATTCAATTACGGGGTGAAGGGGACTGTTGGCATGAATATAATTTGTTAATAGATGAAGAAATTTGGATGGTACATTTATAAATCATTAATAAAATTGTAGATGATTATATATATTTATATATAATATTTTAGATTAATTTTTAAAAGAAATGTTATACAGATATGTAATTTGAATTTTTATTGAGCATAATGAAAACCTTGTTTAAATGGTTTGAAGAGACAATTCCTGGTTGATAATATATGTTTGAAATATTTATATGTTATGCGAGAATCTCAATAGTAATTTTATATCATTGGTTGGTTAAAAATTAGTGGATATACATTTCATATGAAATATCAAGATAATATAATTTCATTTCATAATATTAGTGTATTATTGTTCAACGACTCATTTTATATTTCACATAACTATAAAAAAATATAAATTAGTGCATCATGTGCATATTATAGAATCAGTGAAGAAATATCAGAGGATGAGTACATTAAATTTGTTGTTCTAGTTTTTAATTGGAAAAATATAATTCTTAAAAACATTGTTAGTCAAATTGTATTCGGAATAAAACTATTTAATATGAATGTATCATCATAAAACCGTGATACTTTTAACATAGATGAAATGGAAAAAAATTATCTATTTTGTGATCTATAAAATATTTAGTGGTATATCAATTTTTTGGGAAATTTTATGTTTTTGTCGAAAAACATAAATAATATATTAATTTAGATGAGATACCCACTTTAGTTGTGTAATTAAAAGATAATATTGATTACAAAATCATATACATGGGTTTTTCAAAACAAAATGACCACGACAAATGAAAATGGGATGATAATCCTTAAGTAGTTCCCATATAATACATGGAACATATATAAAAATATTTATTTAATTTTTAATTTTTATAAATATATTAATAAATTAGATATATTTTATATATAAAAAATATATTATAACTATTATTCAAAATTATTATTTTAGATTATATTTTTATAATCATTCAATTATTCAACGTCATATGTGATTTTTATATTTGTATTAATTTTTACTCATGATTTCAATTTTTTTATTTATCATTTTATAGTGTATATATATTGTTTATATTAATTTTACATTAATAACTACAAAAAATAAGATAAATAATATAGTTATTATTTTTTTAACATTGTTACAAACTACTCTAAGAAATAAGATAAAAGTGTTTTGTTAATTATATTAATGTTATTTGTATCAATTTAACATTTTTATTATAAATTTTATATAACAATTTTATTTTCTTCCTTAATATTTTTCATTTCATATTTCATTATTTTTTATAGAATTTTAGTTAACAATTTTTTTTTAAAAATAAAAATGTGTATATTATTTTACATCTTGTTGGATACACATTCATTATTATTTTAATTTCATATATAATTGTTTTAATTTTTTTAATTTTTTTGTATACAAGTAATTTATTACATTAATTTGAAAGAAAGTTTTAGATTTAAAAATAGTTTCACCTCATGTTTATGGGTAGGACCATATAAATTTTTCTATTTTGGAGCCGCATTATATATTTTCATAGGATCTATCAACATCCACATGGGGGGGAGATGAATTCCAAGATTAGTAAACATTGCATCCATAATTGCCAAAAATTATTTGCTTCCCTTAGTAGAAACTAGATATTAATAGTTCTTTTGATTATAATGATATTACTAGGGGACAAATTTAAAAAAATTATTAATTTTTCTATATTGATTTTTATACAAAATTATTTATTACTTTTGTGGTTTCAAAAGTCTCAAGAGATCCATATTATGTCATTTATGGATAAAAAATATTGTAAGATCATATTTTATTTTCAATATCATGAACTGTGATTAAAAATATAAGTTCTTCTATTATTATCATGTGAAATATAATATAACCACCACTAAAGGAGTACGGAAGATATATTTAGCTTTGGATGTTAGGTGGTAGAGGTATTTTTACTCATCCATCACATCATATTTCATTTTTTGGAAAGGGAAAATTATAAATTCATGTGATATATAATTTTTTTAGATTAAGATAAATAGAATATATTTTTGAGAGTTCACAACATGAAACATTAGTAATAATTTATGTGTTAGAATAATTATATTTTTATTATATAAATAAAAATATTGTTAGTATTTTAATTGGTAATTTTCATAAAATTAGGATATCTCATTTGGATATCTGATACAAAAAATATATATCATCATGAATTATCTTGGGAATAGTATAATTTATTAGAAAAAAATTGTGATATGACTGTATTACAAAAATGATAGTTGAATATTCGAGCTCCACGTAAGTTGAAATACCATCCACTTCAGTTATACTTGAAAAGTTGATGAGTTTCTAAATATTTCAAACTGGGAAATAACTTATTGAAGACTCATGGTTTGTTGGTGAAAGTATTGTAAGAAGTTATTTAATATACATAAGTAACTTATGATATTTTAAATCATTATATGTTTTTAATCACTATGTAATTTTCTATATATTATATCTTGGAATTTAATGAAGATAATAAAACACATTGGTCCATTTTACAAAAGGGTAGGAATGTTATTTCAGCTACTTCTATGGGAAAACTCAAAAAATATATTTTTTATGATGATACTCTGATGGTGTATCAATAAACAAAGTTTTTTCCCTATATGGAGCTTCTTCAAATTAATATGTATATAAAAGGAACATAGAATTGTTAAAATATAATTTTAAGGAGATTTGTGGGATAATGGATGGTCAAATCAATGATTTTGTATATTCAATTTTTTCTTACAATAAAAATCAATTATAGGCTATAGGTCTCACTCCTCCTCTTACTGAATATCCCACTCTATCTCCACCTAGTCATCTCCACCACCTCATTCTTATCCAACTCTTATAGATCCACCAAATAAGTTTCACATATATTTTGGCATATATATTGATGGTCCCAAATATCATATTGTTTTATATGGAATTATGTATTAT